>JAQPPZ010002169.1:5000000-7500000 GCA_028583015.1 Wollemia nobilis
TTGAAGTTTTAATAATAATGAAATTTGTTTGGTGAAACTTTGAGTGAAAATTCGAGTTAGCTCGATGATGGGTAGGTTGAAGGGCAACTTGGTTATGATGGCCCTCCAACTGTTCCCATAGTCCATAACTAGTTCATCCTCAAATTACTGAATATTATACATATTAGTCAAGGTGGCATTTTCTTGACATTGAAGGTAAATTATTCTAGAAAAGCATCTACTTATTGTTCAAAGGTTAAGATACTATGGTATGGTATATGATTATACCACTCCAAAGCACCCCTAGTAAGCATTATAAGGAATTTTCATCGCATGAGGGGGTCACTATCCTAAATATGGAAGCATGTTTTCATGAAGCTTTTCATATGTTCTTGTGCATCTTCATTGCCCTTGAAATTATCTAACTTTACGATCTCAAAGTGCTCAGGATAGGGTGATGATGGAACTGACGGGTGAGAAGGTTGATTTGTAAGATATCGTAAGGTAGGTTTTTGGTATCCTAAATCTAAGGCTTGATTTTCTAACATGTTAAAGCACTCTATAAATCATTTTTAGCCCTAGAGCAATATGATGGCATCTACTCACCTTCAGCCTTGGTTCGTTTGAAGTTTTTGATGTGGGTGAGGTGGTTGATTAATGTGGTCAACATGCATATCATTGTATGAATCCTCGAGGTATGTATGAAGGATTTATTTATACTTAGGTTGTTAATCTTCATAGTCATAATTATCCAATTGATGAGGATACACTTGATAGCATTCTGGTGACTAGGTTGATAATGACGGATGGGTGGTGGTCTAAGATGATGATGATGAATTAGATTTGCACGTGGGTGAGGTAGAAGATGAGAATTCAAGCATGGTGGACGGTTGTTCTTTCATGCTTGGTACCTAGGGTGTTGTTGTATTGGTTACCTTTTTTGCATAGACATAGGAAATATTTGATGCAACACCCATTGCATTTGATGATCCATTGCCATCCTAGGCATCGATATTTGGTTCACCATGTCAGTTTTTTTTGGCCTATTCATATGTGTATGAATGGCATGAATGGGAATTTTTTGCACTTCAACCTTAAAGAGATCAATTATTTATTTTCTAGGCTCACGAGAGGCCACGTTAACTTGGTACTTCTATTGAAATATAGGTTCTATGTAATCATGAGGTGCCAAAGCACACCATCCTTGACCATATTGCATATCATAAGGTATAGCGAGAGGATGAAGATCATAATCCTTAGGTTTTTGAGTTGACATGGTAGCATTATGATTATGTTGATCATCATATATATTCAAATGGTCATACTTATGACTCATCTAAGGATGATCAATTGAAGTAGCTTGAATGTCCCTATCTTGTTGTAGGGTGCAACCCTGATCTTGATCTAGGGGAGTCACAATTCGGGCCAGTATATGAATACATAGTAGGGGTTTTATAGATGTTTCATATTGGTTGTAGTTATCCCTATAAAAGGTGTTCAAAGTATCCTAATCAAGATAATACATATCTTGATAATATTCAGTGCTCATGTGTGAATTGTCTACTTAGGCACCCAATGTCTTAGGGTTCGTGGAGTGGTGGATGGCATTTGAGCCATAACAATCACACCACCACTTAGGAATAATGAGATTCTACAAATAAATCTGAATATGATCCATTTCTCTAGACGATGGCTCAATATGTAAGCTCATGAATGAGCCTAGCTACGTGTTATGACCATCAACTAGGCATATGAGCCATAGAATCATGACTATGCTCGTGAGCACTATCTAATCTAAGAAAACAAAGAAAATAAACAAATAAGAAAATACTCTTTATTTTGATTTTGATTTTGTAGACACCTAAAATGCGTCATGTCGAGGGTGACTACTCATATGGACATGCTACAAGACCATATGGAGGATCTTGGATAGTCTCTAAGATAGAGTAGTGGTTCTAACCACTCAATTTAGGTATCTTGGCCTAATCAGTCTAAACTACAGCCCATACCTACAATCTCTAGTCTGAACCATGGTTGACACCTACGGTCTATAATCTGAATCACAACTATGACCTGCTATCTTAACTGAAGTTTAGTTAGGCCTTCCATTTGATCCAAATTGGTTGGAATGGCCATTTTATCTAGAAGAGGACATTTGAAGGACAAAATATTCTAGAGGCTTCCATCCCAACTATCCTAGCCACCCTTCTTGGTCTTGGCTTCTCCATGAAGCCACCCCTAGCCCTAGGGGCATGCTATAAATACCCCCTCCAAAATGGAGAGAAAAAGAGAAAAAAATAGATGATTTGTATAGCGAAGCACTGACGAATTATCGAGTGAGTGTGAAGTGATCAAACAAGCAACGAAGCCCTATCAGATTGCATACTGAATTTATGTATTCGAAGGCTACTTTGCTAGTCATCCAATGATCAGTTTGCCATGGAAGCCCTAGGAGCCTAGGAGGATCAAGAAATGCAAATTCGGGTAAAAAAATACCCTTTACATTGAATTGACCACTAAATTAGTCTGAGGACAACAAAGGCGACCCTTGAACATCAATTTGGACAAGGAGATCAAGCCCACTACCCTTGATTTTGAGGGTAAACCTATCAGAGGTTAAACCGTGGCTGTCAAACGCAGTTCACAGTGCAGACCACTCACCAGAGCTACGGTTTGCAACAGGTGACAGATCAACTTAATATTTTTATTTTTGTTCGGTTAAATAGGTTATATTAATCATTTCTTAGGTTTAATTGTAGTTTAGAAGAATTCTGACTGTAGGAATTAGCTTATAATAGTTAGCTTATGCTTTGCATTAATTAGGACATTTGTGGATATTTTATGCACCTTTGTGCTTCTATTTTGATATCTGATCCATGCATTATTTGTCTAATGATCTCCTTTATGCTATATTACAAATCTTGATTCAATTAGCATAGTTTAAAGGTTTTCTTTATGTTTTCTTGATCATTAGTTTAATGGCATTATCATGTATGTTTCCTTAAAGGGCCTCATCATGAGAGGCTATCTATATTTTTGATCGTGTGCTATTTTTTCTTGATCGTAGAAAGACAGTTACAAGAGGAGTCTATATCATAATCCTTCCACATCGTGAAGAAGGGGGTCAACTCCACTCCAAGGCAATTTATGACTAGTCAAAGGGCAATATTAATGCGCCTCCCCTATTGAGGGTAGTGGCAATTGTATAGATTGTATCATCATTCAAGTGACCCTAAGAGGGGCATATTTCTAATAGAAATTCATTCATAATCAATACAAGAAATATTATTTTGTTGAATTTATGCAATGTGTCAAGCTTTTAAGCTTTTATGATGACTATAGACTAATACGGTAGATAAGAGCATACTTTTTGGTTATGTCAGAAGGTGATCACAGTGGAACTCCACATTTTTAGCCCTTGAGTTCTAACATTCTTAAATTTTCTTATCTCAAGTGCTAACCACAGCTAATAGCTGCGGTTATTTTTTGGCCCATGACTTTCACCTACGATTCACACTGAAACCCACAGAACAGAGTTGTGGTTTATAGTAGAAGTAGTAGACAATAGAGAAAACACTTGGCATCAGATCAGGAGCGGAGGTAGGCTATATTTTTATTCTCTATTTTGTATTTCATTATCTATGTTTTTACAGTAAGCGTTAAATCGATTACAAATTAGGTACACTAAAGAAAAAGGGTGAATGGATAGTCCTAGTTTGCTTTCGCATTCCTTCCATTAGAAATATGTTGTTAGAAATAGTGGACCTCTAATTGTAGTCCACCCTAGAATACAGTGACCTTGATAAAAATTGAGTGGTCGTTTGCATGCTTGAGGCCCAATTAGAGGCCAGGTCATCGTAATAGTATTGTCATAACATCATGTAGGACATAGCATGCATAGCTTTTTGAATTCAAAATGTTCCTTTTCTATTTATGCATATCATGTAGGAATGATCATATGAATGCTCTTTTATGCATTTTTATTTATGCAAAGTAAAACGAACCACACACACCACGTTTCATTTAAACATTAGTGGCATTGGGCTCTCACATCCAACCCATTTGATTGAGACCAATAGTGGATGTCATTACCATTTGGTTGGCTCATTTGAAATTATATTATCGGGACCTGCTCGTGGCCAAGGCTGACCCAAGAACTATCCTATCCATGCAAAATAGCATGCACTCATCTTCGAAAGAGTGTATCATTGCACACGGTGTGTTGGATGAGGGTTAGTAGTACCTATGCTACCTCGTTGAGTATGGAATTCATTCCTATATTTGGATTATGTGAGTATATAGGTGAAAGCCAATTAAACTGAGAATAAAATCCAACAATTTTGTAAAACACGTGAGAGTTTCTCATACTGATACAACACATTTTAAAACAACATAAAATAGTTTAGGGCTCATTTTGAAATTTAAAAATAAGATAAGCATCATTGTATACCTTGTTTGATAATAAAAGATACATCTAGATGTTAGGTACACTATGGTGGATACACGGGGTGGTCGAAAAAGGTGCAAGCCTAAAGCCAATGACCAAGACCCAATTGATTCACAAATACACATGTCTAGTCCTCAACCACATGAGCAAACCGAATGACATTCGATGAGCATTAGAGGAGACAACTCGACACGAGGGGATCCCATTGAGCATACCCCTGATAGACTAGCATCAATGCATTTTGTTAGACATAGATTAGAGCATGGAGCTTCTTATCTTGAGGGTGCTCCACTTGAAAGCCATTATCGAGACCACATTGCACGCACATCCATAATATCAACTGAAGAGTATGTCATGCAGGGGACCAGATTGGTACCCATTCACACTAAGTCTACAGGGTGTACTATACCCCCACATTTTGAGTATAGAAGGAATAGACATCCACCCAACCAGGGGCAAGTAGACGAGATCCCTGTTGAGTGCAAGTCTACCCATACTCCCATGCTACTATAGCACGTAAGATCACCATCGATATATCAAATGTGGAAGATAATGGAACACCACCCCATGAGATCTGGAGGTCTAGACAGCTAGACGGTCTAGGTAGCATGTTAGAGCAGCTAGGATGAAAGTATTCAACTCTACCCACTCATGCTCTGAGTGAGCATAGTGGGAGCACCATTAGAACTAATAGAAAGCATGGAGAGGCTTCTAAGCACCCTTATGTCTCATGTCCACCATTCACGTATGGTGGCATGCAACATAGGATACAACATGATGACGATATTGTATTCATAGATAGATACAAAGGCATAACACATTAGTTTTATGGGTACAGAACCCATAAGGTCGCTTGTACAGAGAAAGCGTACCAAAGGCCTCCTACGGATGACCAGGTCGAAAGATCATATCGACTGGCCTCTAAATAGAAATGTTAATTCCTCCAAGATAAATTGGAGGATCTTTGTCTAGAGATGCAGTGCATTGAATATGAAGATATTCAAGCATAGAGGCTTACTAGACAGAGGCTATATGGTCAACGCTTGCACGAGGAGTGCATCCTCGTCTAGAAGGAACATGTAGAGTATGAATATAGGTTAGCTAGGGCCAGCCTATATTCTCAAGATGAGCATAGAGAGTAGATGCATAGGAAGGCTCTTTCACAAGATGACATGCACCATGAGTACGTAAGTGTTCACACTCATATCATTGCCCATCAGAGAGCGACCGCTCTTGGTAGAAAATCAGAGCCAACAACATTATGAGAAACAAGAGGGGAATATATGCAACTAGGAATATCCTGAGAGTTCTCGACCTGAGGAGGAGGAAGAGAAACACCCTTCACCCTGATAGAAGAGGATTGTACCTCCCATACTACCTCTGTGCTGACTTAAGGAGGAGGACTTTCTATCTTCTGAGGCTTACAAAGCTTTGGTTGAGAAGGTCAAAGCAATTGAGAAACAAGGCACGACTATCCAAAAGTTGACATTAAGGAAAATTCACAATGAACCTTTAGATCCCTTAGTGCCTATGCCCCCATACCCTGAGCATTTTGAGATTCCCAAGTTGGAAAAATTCAAGGGTGATGAAGAGGCACAAGAACATGTCATGAGCTTTTTGGATGCTTGCTTCCAGATAGAGAACAATGATGCACTGTTATTGCATATGTTTGTCATGAATCTCTTTGGTCTAGCTCGAGAGTGGTTCAATCAGCTAAAGAAACATAGCATAAAAAATTTTGAGCAATTAGCTGATGCCTTTCTCGAATGTTATTCCTTCGATGTTAAGAAATAGGTCAACCTTTCTAATTTGGCTGTGCTAGCTCAGTGTGACGATGAGCCAATAGAACAGTACGAGAAGAGGTGAAGGAGATTAATGGCAAAGTTGTCATTCCCAATTCCTACCATAGAATTAACCTGAATGTTTACAAATAGTTGTGCCAAGCACATCTCGCTACTGTTGCAGCTATAGCAGTATGCTACATTTGAAGAAGCTTTAGCGCAAGCCAAGGTAATTGAGGATATCAAGTTGCAGGAGGGTAACTTGAAGCTCAAAACCAAGAAAGAGGGATATAGGAAGAGTACCTCAAAGCAATAGGGCAAGCAGACCCATGTGAATCAGGTGGTACTAAATATCCAAAATGAGGATAAGGGACAAAAGAAATAGAATTATCAAGCCCATCCTCCTGTTGTGTAATAAAACTAGTGCAAGAATAACTACAAGGGCAATAAAAAATAGCAACGCCCACCTCACATATTCATGCCATTGACAGAATCATTGACATCAATTTTTCGTTAGCTTTGCGAGGCCAAGGCAATAAGATTACCCGAAGTCAAGATGGTTGATCCTAATCAACCCAAGCCCAAAGACTATCAGGAAGATCTGTTTTGCATATTTCATAGAGTGAAAGGCCATGACATCAAGGTATGCTGGTCTTTCAAACATATTATGCAAAATATGATAGAAAGGGGAGAGCTTGTGGTACCAGTAAATCCCCAGGTGCCAAACAACCAAAATATGAGGATTTTTAAAAATCTATTGATGAGGCCTGGAAATGCCTCAATCATAACATGTTTTGAACACTAAAAATGCCTATAAACTCTTATGTTTTATCTGATATGTTAGTTAAGTTGATTCAATATTTTGTATATTAACCATTTTGCATGATCAATGTATTTGGAATATTATATGCTGATTTTACAGATTTTTGCATAGTTTTGTGTTCTTTTTGCTATGATTTGCTAAAATAGGATATTCTTAGAATAATAGTAGCATTTCACTAATCATATTTTAATTTGTCTCAAGCATTTATTTCACCTAAATCTGGCAACAATGCAAGCAAACTGTTGCTGTGCAGTAAAAACTAGTCTTTCCCATGTAAATTCTAGCCAGCTGTCCATAAATAGCAAGGCATGGAATTCACATGTGGAAAGATATGAAGACCATTGGAATTTGATCTTAGGAGATAACCCACCTGAGAGATGCAGAAGAAATCACTGGAAAAGCACACATTTGTTCATTTCGAAGTATCTTCGGAATGAACAGATATCTTCGGAATGAAGAATGCATTATCTTCGGAATGAAGGATTGTAGTATCTTCGGAATGAAGGATTGTAGTATCTTCGAAATGAAGGATTGCAGTATCTTCAAAATGAAGAATGCATTATCTTCGGAATGAAGGATTGCAGTATCTTTGAAATGAAGAATGCATTATCTTTGAAATGAAGGATTGCAGTATCTTCGGAATGAAGGATTGCAGTATCTTCGGAATGAAGGATTGCAGTATCTTCGAAATGAAGGATTGTAGTATCTTTAGAATGAAGGATTGCAGTATCTTCGGAATGAGTGATCTTCGAAAGGAGAATTGCATTGTCTTCGGAATGAAGCCACTTATCTTCAAAATGAAAACAGAATGTGCTTTTTGACTTGTTGACCGATTTTTGAAGCCAAAAAAAGGGAAATAAAGGTTGGAAAAGGTAAAGGAAAAGATCTTCCATCTGTCTTTGCTGTCATTGCCGACAAAAGCCATCATTAAGGGAAAGATCAAGTTTTAATCTTCTTCTAGGATAAAACCAGAATTTGTTGCAGCATTGTAGGATTAGATCTTTTGAGATATTCTTTGTTTGTAATCAGACCTTAGGACATCTATAAATATTTCTCCTGTTCAGGTTGAGCTAGGTAGAGTAGTAGCAGCAGGAAGTAGAAAGTAAGGAAGATAGGAAGAAGCAAAAAATAGGTAGAATTTGACTGTTACAGTCCTGTAACAGGTTTTCAGCTGAATTATTGTAATCATGTTCTTTAATCAATAAAGTGCACCGGTTCTATTTCATATTTCTTGTAAATGAGTGTGATTAAGATTTAGAGAGAGAGAGAGACTTATACCTTCTTCTAGACAAGGAGGCTAGCCACTTCCAGACCTAGGAGGAGGACTAACAAGAAGGTTTTTATTCTAATTTTGTTGTAGTAGAATGAGTAGTAGAACTTGTTATTTCAGTTACTTGTAAACAACTGACAATATCTGCAGTCTTAGTTTATTTATGCTTAGATTAATCTTGTGCTTAATGTTTTAGCTATAATATTTACCTTCAACAAAGCTTCCACTTTATTTCAGACTGTTATTCTCAGAATTTACTATTTTTCAGCAATTTCCTACATTTTATGTTTTACTGTCAAATCCTGCACAGAAGATTGACAACCTTCTGTTACAGAACCTTGATAGTTTTCATTTTCATGTTAGAATTAGACTTTCATTGCTGCAAAAGTAATTAGATTTTCTTTTTGCAATTAGGATCAGACTTTCAATTCTACAACTGTTATTTCTGCAATATAATTAGGTCTTATTCTACAATTGTAATTAGGACTTCATTTCTACAGTTAATGATTAGTTTCCAATTCTGCAACTTAGATTAAGATTTAATTCATGCAATTTAGATATAAGAATGTCCCAAAACCCCCCACACAACCGATTCCACCAATAAGACCTATTGCTCTAGATTGACCTAAGTTATAGTTGTTTCACTTCTTCTTCCACAAATAGCCTTGTACACTGCCTTGGATTGAAAAATTCATTGAGAATTAATGATGGTATAATGACTATGCATCATTTTGGCACTATTGTTGGGGAATAGTGTTTCCAGAAGAAAACAAACAGTCCAATAGTTGTAATCAGACTAAGCTGTGAAAATTTAGGGTAAAATCTGAATACAACAACTGAGTAAGATATCAACTATTGACTTAATTTGTCATTTAAGAGTAAACATGAATGAGTAAGTCTAGGGATGAAAAAGTTAGAACTACCCCAAAGGATCCCTGGCTTGTTCCATTAAGGATATCTTCACACCTAAGAGGTGAATCACCTGTGTTTGAACTACCAGAAAGATTGATAGAAAAATCACCAGTCTCACCATCATTAGAACATTTTGAGAAAATAAAATCACCAATTTTATCATCATCAGAATATCCTAAGGAAGAAAATTCATCAGACTCATTATCAACAGAGGGTCTTGGACCTCTTGAGAAGACAATTTGGAAAGCTTTAACTTCTCCCAACAAATAGGAAACTATGGCAGAAGGAGGCAATATAGATGGCCAACATGGCTATGTCCATAATGAAGGAGATGATCAGGATATGCCCCAACCGTCTAGAACATTTGAATATCCTATTCGTCTGAATCCAACACAAAACTCTCCCATGAAGACCATTTCACCTTTAGTACTTCCAACCTTTTGAGGTGTTGTATCTAAAGATCCTGATCAGTTTTTGTTTGAATTCAAGGTAGTGTGTCAAACCTATGATTATATAAATGACAATCAGAAACTTAAGGTTTTTCCCTCAACACTCAAGGATTCAGCATTGCGCTGGTTCATGAGCTTAGAGCCTAATTCCATAAGAACCTGGGATCAAATGGAAATTGTCTTTTTAGACAAATATAAGGAATATTGTTGTGTAAGGAATAGAAAAGATGAGTTATTGAGAATCAAGAAAGAAGATGATGAAACATTGGAAGATTATCTTGATAGGTTCTCCTTTGTTCAAAGGAGATGCGGACTTGTAGAACCAGAGTTATGTAAAACCATATTTTTGAGAGGATTGCAAGATGAATCCAGAGAAGTTCTAGATTTGATTGGTAAAGGGGATGTAACCACTCTCAGTAATGATGAAATTATGGATCTCTATAGGAATTACTCTCGCACTAAGCAGAGAAGAAGAAAAAGCCACACAAATGGCACTGATGTGAAGGACCTGATAGAGGAACTTGCAAATTTTAAAACTGATATTCTAGTGCATCTAAACACTACTTTAGGGGAAATGTTTACAAAAGCAAAAAACACAAAACCTTTGGCAATTTATTGCCCAAGATGTAGAAATAAACATGCTTTGCAAGAATGTCCTTTGAATAAAACATCTATCTTAGCCATTTGTAGTATCTGTTCAAAAAGGCATTCAACTGATCAATGCCACCTGCTACCACAACTCAAAACTGTATTAGAAAATCAGACTAAAGAACTCAACTATATTAGACCAAAATAAGGGGGAAATTTATCTCAATACCAAAATCCTCCTCGTTTTCCTACAAATTGGGGGCATAATCCTAGTACTATTCCTTGGGGACAATCAGAACCACCCCAACGTCCTTGTAATTATCCTCAATGGACAAATTCTCAAGAATGGCCACAAGTAAATTGGAGTAACCCAGCCTAGAATCAGAATCAAAACAACCCCTCATGGAATTAAAAAACCCATCTTGGAATCAAAACAATCTAGCCTAGAATCAAAATCAGACTAATCCACATTAGATGCAAAACCAACCATAGTGGAATCAGCAATACCAGTCCTATCCAAGGCAGGAAAGGAATCAAGGTCAAACTCAAAATTTGTTGCCTGCACCTAATCAAAATTTTCAAGAAAAACAACAACAAACACAGCAAGTGAAACAACCTCAATTGCTAGCTCAACCAGTCACTAATCCAAACAGTGTGAGACAGACACCTCCTGTCTATGTGGCTGAAGTTGAAGAAAATGTTGAAATTAATGTTCTTGATTGTAGTAACATCCAACTTTGTTCAGGAAAAGTTGTACCTGAACTAGTTTCAAATGAAATCAAAGAAAATGAAGAGCAAGAATCATTGGAACCAGAGAAATTCCAACCAACAATGGAGACAGAAGAATCATTGGAACCAAAAAAAAATCAACCAACAATAGAGAAAGAGACAAAATCACAGGCAGAACAATTACCAAGGATAATTCCATATCTTGAAAGATTCAATGCAATACCAAAAAATTCTGAGTTAGAATTGGTCAAAGAACTCAAAAAGTTGACTATATCATTGCCCTTATTGCAAGCTATTAAGGAAATACTAGATATTAATAGTACTGTCCAAAATTTGTGCATTAAAAGAGCAAGAAGAAAAAAGAAGGCATTTCCCAAAACTATGCAGGTTGAAGGGAAGATAGCTGATCTCTTATCTAGAAAACTAGTACCTCCAAAGTATAGTGATCCAGGAAGCCCAGTTATCACAGTCACCATAGGTTCAGTACCAATATCAAATGTCTTAGTAGATCTAGGAGCTGCAATAAATGTCATGACCAAGGATACAATGGAACAATTATAGCTCAAACATCTCAGCCCCACATTTACAGTTTTAGAAATGGCTGATAGGTCAGTTGCAAAACCTGAAGGTATCATTGAAGATGTCCCTATAGAAGTTTCTTCTTGTGAATTACCTGCAGATTTCTTGGTTTTACAACCAAGAAATTTAGCACATGGATATCCCATTATTTTGGGAAGACCTTGGCTTGCAACTGCAGTAGCCTTCATAGACCGCAGATTTGGAAATATGACTATTTCAAATGGTATTGATCTAAAATAGATTTCTTTATATCCTCCTACAAAACCATCTAGAAAATTTTTAGGTCAATTATGGTTTTCTGACTCAGAGGAAGAACCAGAAGAGGTCATGTCTACACTAGCTACCTTAGTAGTAAGAGAACATAGAGAAGACCTCAGTGACACAGAAAATTCAAAAAATGAAACAATCCTGATGAATGTTCTGCATGAACAAGGTTTAGAAGGGGAAGCAACAAATATCCAACAGTTAAGTAATGAGGAGAATCAAAAATCTAAAGATGAACCATCTGTACTATCACAGGGAATCTTTGTTTCACTACCACATGGATGGCACCATCATCTGATTTTTCCTTCTCACTGTTCCATACAAGATATGCTCCCCTCAAGCAGCAATAAAACATAAACTGCTTCTTTTCTCCCATCTCAACAATGTCCTCTTAATCCCTTAATCACCAAGTATGAAGGAGTGAATTCAGTTCTTCTAAATACGAAGCAAATAGAAGTCCAACCAGGAAAATTTCTAAACATTTACAGCTAGCTTACTAGGGAAGAGGAAGAAAAATTGATAGTTGTCTTGCAGAAGCATGTTCATGCTTTTGCTTGGAACTACAAAGATATGTCAAGAGTTCATCTTGATATATGTACCCACAGAATCTATATTGAAGAAGTCAAGCCAGTTAGACAACCCCAGAGAAGATTAAATCCTGCCTTAAGAGATATTGTGAAAGAAGAAATTGAAAAACTTCTAAAAGTAGGATTCATTTACCCAATTTCTGATAGCCAATGGGTCTCTCCATTGGCTATAGTTCCTAAGAAAAATAGAAAAATGAGAGTATGTGTAGACTATAGAGAGTTGAATAAGGTGACATACAAAGACCATTTTCCATTACCTTTCATAGATCAGGTGTTATATACTCTTGCTGGAAAAAGATACTTTTGTTTTCTTGATGGATTTAGTGGATATAATCAAATTCAGATTGCACCTGAAGATCAAGAAAAGACAACTTTTACATGTCCATGGGGAAAATTTTCCTATAGGGTTTTACCTTTTGGTTTGTGTAATGCCCTAGCAACTTTTCAATGAGTAGTCCTAGCAATTTTTGCTGATATGACCACCAAAAGTGTTGAAATATACATGGATGATTTCATAGTATGTGGACAAACTTTTGATTTTACATTGGAAAATCTTGACAAAGTCTTAACTTGCTATGAAACATACTAGTTATCCTTGAATCCAAAAAAATGCTTCATGATGATGAAGGAAGGGATAGTTCTTGGTCATCACATCTCTCCTGAAGGGATCCAAGTTGATCCAAAGAAGGTGGAAATTATCAAGAATCTCCTTCCTCCTAAAACTTAGACTAATGTCAGAAGCTTCCTAAGACACATTGGTTTTTACCGTAGGTTTATTCCCAACTTTAGTACAATAGCCAGTCCTATGTTTGCCCTATTGACTAAAGATTCTGAATTCTCCTGGACTGTAAAGTGTCAGGAAGCATTTGAAGCTCTGAAAGAGAAATTGATAACTCCACCTGTGCTCAGAGGACCTAATTGGACATTACCATTTCACATACAAATTGATGCCTCCAATACAATAATTGGAGCAGCATTAGGACAAATCGACAATGGTGAACACTATACCATCTACAATATTAGCAAGAACTTGATAGGAGCCAAGAAAAATTATACAACCACTGAGAAGGAATTCCTAGCAGTAATATATGCCATCAACAAATTCAGCCATTACATCACAGGTTATCAAATATTTATTCACACAGATCATATAGCCATTAAGTATTTGATGAATAAACCTATGGTAAGTGCAAGAATTATTCATTGGTTGCTGTTGCTACAAGAATTTGATATCACTATAATCAACAAACCAGGAAAAGCTAATGTTGTGGTAGATTTCTTGTCCAGGTTGCAGAACACAGATGAAGGGGAATTAGTTGATGACACTTTTCCTAATGAAAAACTATTTGCTATATCAGTCCAATCACCTTGGTTTGTAGATATAGCCAATTATTTGGTCACAGGGAAAGTTCCTCCACATTTCACTTCAAAACAGAAAAAACAATTGATCAAACAAAGTTCTTATTTTGAATGGATTAAGGGTATGCTTTTTAAGTGCGGTCCTGACCATGTGTTACGTAGGTGCATCCGAAAGGATGAAGTGTATGATATCCTTAGAGCTTGTCATGATGAACCCTTAGGTGGACACTATTCTGTAAAAAGCACAGTTAGGAAAATCCTAGGGACAAGATATTATTGGCCATCTCTTCACAAGGATGTGAAAAAGTACATCAAGCATTGTGATGCATGCCAAAGAATGGGGAAACCCACTCATACAAATGAGATGCCACTGCAGCCTCAAATGGTTTTAGAACCATTTGAAATGTGGGGGCTTGATTTTGTAGGACCTATTGATCCACCTTCTCAAGGAAAGGTGCATATTCTAGTATGCACTGATTAACTGACAAAGTGGGTAGAGGTACGTGCTTTCAAACATGCTCGTGAAGAGAAGGTCATTGATTTCTTGTATACTCAGATTTTTTAGAGATTTGGAGCTCCATGGTCTATCACCACAGACCAAGGACCCCAATTTGCATCCAAAGTCATAAAGGCATTTACTGAATTGTATGAAATCAAACATAGAAAATCATCACCTTACCACCCATAAGCAAATGTCCAGGTTGAGGTAACAAACAGGGAACTAGAATGCATATTGACAAAAATAGTAGCTTTTCATAGGAGAAATTGGCTAGATAAATTACCTGAAGCAGTTTGGGCCTACAATACTACTTGGAAGTCCACTACTGGATTCACACCTTATGAACTAGTCTTTGGTAAAAAGCCTCTCCCCGCCTATTGAATTTGAGCTACTAACATTGCGCACGACATTGGAAATTGGAATTGAATTATCGCAGGCACAGACAAACAGGATTCTACAGTTGAATGCATTGGATGAACTTAGATTGGATGCTCTGCACCAAACTGAGGTAATTCAAGAGCAGAGGAAGCTGTGGCATGACAGTCACATTTAGTAGAGATAACTTCAACAAGGAGATGGGGATTTACTATTTTATTCTCGCTATGAAGACTTCCCTGGAAAACTGAGAACTAGATGGTTGGGACCTTACTGGATTAAGGAGGTATTTGACAATGGAGCAGCTCGTCTATCCCCTATTGATGGATCACAAAGAAAGTTGGTAGTGAATGGACATCACCTCAGAGTGTACCATACACCTTTGACTAAAGAAGAATTCTTGCAGCAACTTGATAGTTTGGATACACAATAGGTGGAAGAGATTCCCTCTTCCACTTCAAAACAATCAACATGATCATGGATTTCAAGAAAAAACAAAAAATACAAAAAAATCAAAAAAAAAATAGAAAACAAAAATATGAATAAATTCTGAGTATGAATTCCTTTATGGGCATGGTTTCAGGGGAAATCATGAAATTCCTTCATGGGCATAGTCAAGATCAAGAAAAAAAAATGAGAGGTTAAAAAAAAAAAAAAGGGAAAATCAAGAAAAAAGAAGAGAGAAAAATGAATAACTCAGCAGTGAAAACCTTTTCTTAAGGCACTACTGGGTTGGTATGTATGAAAACCAGTTTTATGGCATGCATAACCTTGAGAAATTTTTGAACCATCATTGTACAAATTCACCAAGTGCACTTGTTTTGAAATGTTGCAGAAAATCTCAGCAGAATATCAACAAAGGCAGTCATTCTTCAAAACTGACATTAATTATTTTTATCAGGTATATATTTCTTACATTTCTTCATTGTAAAATGATTGGTATATATAGTATATGAAAATTAACCATTAGCATAAAAGGTATTCATAAGAGTTGGCATACTTAAAACATGTTTTGAGAATAAAAATATTGATTTCTGCCTAATCTTCGGAACAAGAATGCCAAAAATAGTGCCTGTTGTATTATCTTCGGATTGAAATTGTCTTTGGAATGATAGAAAAATGAATGTTGCACTTTGTCTTCAGAAAGAAACTTTGTCTTCGGAATGACAATTTGTCTTCAAAATGAAACTTGATCTTCAGAATGACGACTTGCTGCATCATCTTCAGAATGAAGATCTGTATTTGGAATGAAGATCTGTCTTCAGAATGACGATTTACCTTCGTAATACAGCCTGATCTTCGGAATGAGGATTGATCTTCAAAATGAGGATTAATCTTCAGAATGAAGATTTAAATTTGCAAAGAGGATTTGTCTTCGGAATGAAGACCTATCTTTGGAATGAAGTTATAATCTTCGAAATGAGGATTTGTCTTCGAAATGAAGACTCATCTTTGGAATGAAGTCATAATATTTGGAATGAAGTTTTGTTTGCACAATAAGTTATAATCTTCGGAAAGAGCATTTCCATGTGGCATCCAAGAAGACAAGGTATGACAAAATCAAACTCTTTTAGTTGCATACGATAAAGGAACACGTGTCAGTCAGCACATGGTTTGTTTTTGTACTCATTGGAAAGTACCAGAATTACGGAGGACGTGACCAACCATATGCCACCAATTTTTAATGCCAATAAACATGCACGTGAGAATCTATGGACTGAACAGAAAAATTAAAACCAAATGAGGTGGATCTAAAGACAAGGACTCTAAGCAATCATTAACGGATAGGTGTTCGGTGCAACAGTAGAAATGTGTGCCACCTTTCTTTCGAAAGACGTGTTTATGAAGTACAGTGCTCAGGTTACGGTTCATTCCGAAGAAGCAGATGAGAAACAGGGCAACGAAGGTTTCAAACTAAAACTCTGCAAATATGCAACATAAAAAAACTAGAGATCTAGCAGAGAAATAGCAGCAGTAGTGAATAGAAAATATGGGGCAAAAGATCAAAACAGAACCTGCAGATACCACCTACCTCCAAGAAAATCTGGCAGTCATGCAGATTTTTGAAGATGGAGGGTTTATGCCATTTCTGGATAAGTTTAATGGGTCTTCTAAAGATTTGGATGGCATGTTCGCCCATACATTCAAAAACAACCGAGCACATGTAAATGGCATGACTATTGAGGTAAGCCCTAAAATTTTAAGTCAGATTACTGAGCTGCCATTAGAAGGGATTTCAATTTCTAGATCTGGTAAGAATACATTGGCAAATGTAGTGAATCAGTTTGTAGAATAAAATGATAGAGAGCCAAAGTATTTAACCCATAACAACACATGCAAAGGGTTAAAAAGGGCCAGCCTGTAGGAACCCTGGGATGAAGTAGTTTCTTCATTCCAGAGGAATTTGAGTCATCCTCAAATATACATTGGAGATGTTTAGCTGAGAGCATTCATGTCCACCTTGCAGAATCAACTTTACTAGGATCAAGAGAAAAAGCAGAACAAAAAAATTGAAACAAGGGCTGATTTGTTAGTCAGAGAAATCCACCCAAATCACCTAGTTATCACCAGGCAGCACTTCTCAATGATGAAAAAGGATGATATAAAGAGGATGTACTTGAAAAACTTAAGGGACTGTGTGACCAGATTCAATAATTTGTGTGATCATAATTTTTTCCCAGCATTGTCAGTGTGTAGAACAGATGGGCTGAACTTTTCATGTCTTTGAGGAAAAGAGAACTCATCTCCCCCATCAACTTAGAATGGTCCAGAAGAAGAGCAGAAGGTGTAATCCAACTGATTCAAATCATGCAACATAACTAGATAGGTCTTAGGTTTAGGCCTCCGACCATCATTACTCCAGTTCCATTCTACTTTGAGGAAGATGCCCAGCCTGATGAACAATTTGAAGACTGGCTCAAAAAAATTCAGGAAAATAGGGCGTATTATATAGGAAAGAAATTATTCTATAGGTCATGGAATCTAAACATGGACATATGTGATTCCATAGCCCAACAGAATGCATGAGGGCATGCATTAATATAAGTTGGGGGGAAAATGATGAGGCTCGAAAATGCCTCAATCATAACATGTTTTGAACACTAAAAATGCCTATAAACTCTTATGTTTTATCTTATATGTTAGTTAAGTTGATTCAATATGCTGTATATTAACCATTTTGCATGATCAATGTATTTGGAATATTATATGCTGATTTTACAACTTTTTGCATAGTTTTGTGTTCTTTTTGCTATGATTTGCTAAAATGGGATATGCTTAGAATAATATCAGCATTTCACTAATCATGTTTTGATTTGTCTCAAGCATTTATTTCACCTAAATCGCAACAGAGTGCAAGAAAACTATTGCTGTGCAGCAAAAACTAGTCTTTCCCATGTAAATTCCAGCAAGCTGTCCATAAATAGCAAGGCATGGAATTCACATGTGGAAAGAGATGAAGACCATTGGAATTTGATCTTAGGAGATAACCCACCTAAGAGATGCAAAAGAAATCACTGGAAAAGCACACATTTGTTCATTCCGAAGTATCTTTGGTATGAACAAATATATTCAGAATGAAGAATGCATTATCTTCGAAATGAAGGATTGCAGTATCTTCGAAATGAAGGATTGCAGTATCTTCAAAATGAAGGATTGCAATATCTTCGGAATGAAGAATGCATTATCTTCAAAATGAAGGATTGTAGTATCTTCAGAATGAAGAATGCATTATCTTCAGAATGAAGGATTGCAGTATCTTTGAAATGAAGGATTGCAGTATCTTAGAAATGAAGGATTGCAGTATCTTCAGAATGAGCGATCTTCGGAAGGAGAATTGCATTGTCTTCGGAATGAAGCCACTTATCTTCAAAATGAAAACAGAATGTGCTTTTTGACTTGACCAATTTTTGAAGCCATAAAAATGGAAATAAAGGTTGGAAAAGGTAAAGGAAAAGATCTTCCATCTGTCTTTGTCGTCATTGCTGACCAAAGCCATAATTAAGGGAAAGATCAAGTTTTAATCTTCTTCTAGGATAAAACCAGAATTTGTTGCAGCATTGTAGGATTAGATCTTTTGAGATATTCTTTGTTTGTAATCAAACCTTAGGACATCTATAAATATTGCTCCCATTTAGGTTGAGCTAGGTAGAGTAGTAGCAGTAGGAAGTAGAAAGTAAGGAAGCTAGGAAGAAGTAGAAAATAGGTAGAATTTGATCTGCTATGATCCTGTAATGAGTTTTCAATGAATTATTGTAATCATGTTCTTTAATCAATAAAGTGCACCAGTTCTATTTCATATTTCTTGTAAATGAGTGTGATTAAGATTTAGAGAGAGAGAGAGAGACTTATACCTTCTTCTAGACAATGAGGCTGGCCACTTCCAGATCTAGGAGGAGGACTAACAAGCAGGTTTTTATTCTAATTTTGCTACAGTAGAATGAGTAGTAGAACTTGTTATTTCAATTACTTGTAAACAACTGACAATATCTACAGTCTTAGTTTATTTATGCTTAGATTAATCTTGTGCTTAATGTTTTAGCTGTAATCTTTACCTTCAGCAAAGCTTCCACTTTATTTCAGACTGTTATTCCCAGAATTTACTATTTTTTAGCAATTTCTTGCATTTTATGTTTTGCTGTCAAATCCTGCATAGAAGATTGACAACCTTCTATTACAGAACCTTGACAGTTTTCATTTTCATGTTAGAATTAGACTTTCATTGCTGCAAAAGTAATTAGATTTCCTTTCTGTAATTAGGATTAGACTTTCAATTCTGCAACTTTTATTTCTGCAATATAATTAGGTCTTATTCTGCAATTGTAATTAAGACTTCATTTCTGCAGTTAATGATTAGTTTCCAATTATGCAACTTAGATTAAGATTTAATTCATGCAATTTAGAGATAGGAATGTCCCAAAACCCCCACACAACTGGTTCCACCAATAAGACCTATTGCTCTAGATTGACCTAAGTTATAGCTGTTTCACTTCTTCTTCCACAAATAGCCTTGTACACTGCCCTGGATTGATAAATTCATTGAGAATTAATGATGGTATAACGACTACGCATCATCTATGACCAAACCATGAGGCGCCCCATAACCACGCTGGCCACGTCAATCAAGTGCGAGTCGAACCACCTACCGAGGGGTTCATCGACATGGTCAATATTGTTACCAGACATGGGAGGTACAAAAGGTCAAATCAACTTTGTGCTCCCATTCAAATACAGGCCATGCCCCAACAACGACAGGCACAAAATATTCCTAACCATTAGGAGTAGGTTGGTTCAAAACCTACAGATGACTCCTACAAAGTTGTTAATATATGAACTTATATAGTAGTTCCCTAGGCATAGGGAGACTCTTATGGACATTTTGAGGTCCATTGAGGTACAGTACTAGGATGCACAGGCATTCACAAACTTCGTGGGGCACGTACAATAGTGCCAGGAACCAATGATCCAATTCTACGACCACTAAAAATGGTTTCTACAAGCGTGGCTGACCTGCCACTACATATCATTGCATGTGTTAATCACATGTCATTCAAAAGGGTCTTGATTGACACTGGTTCATAAATCAATATAATCATGACTAAGGCACTGCACAATTTGAAATTCCCTAAATCACTCATTGTACCAACCACCTTTACATTGAGAACGTTTAATGATGCACTATGCTCTACGGTTGGCACGATTGTCCTACCTATTTAGGTAGGCCTAAAGACCATTCTCGTAATGTGTCACATGATAGAGGGTGCCTTGCAATATAAAATATTGTTGGGGAGGCCTTGGATTCATGAAATGCATTGTGTTCCCTCGATATTGCATTAGTGTGTCAAGTATATACATGAGGAACAAGTTCACGTGGTTTCATCAGATGAAGAACCATTCAAGTTCATGAACTTAGCAGATTTGCCAGGGGGCTTCGTACTCCCATCAATGCATTTGGACATATGACCCACATCACTGGTAAGGGTTCCAAGAGGTAAACAGGTGGTGCATGTTCAACCATCAATAGCTGTATCAAACAGATCTGAACATACCACTACAAATTCTCTGAGATTGAGTGCATCAAAAATGCATCAGGACAATGAAAAATTAAAGGTGAAATTAGGCAAGAAAGAAGAAAAGAACGTGCTTGAGCCAATCATTGTTGAGGCTGCCACTCCCATGGAGGTGAAGGAAGCCTAGTATCAAGTCGAGGAGGCACCTCAGCCTGCTTATCCTACATTTTCAGTAGGGTCATCCACATTGCAGGTGACTGTTCACCTAGCTAGTATAGGTATGGGTGAGTATCTTGCATAAAATGTGACCTTTGGTCCTATTTTAGATACTGCATGAGACATGGGCCAATCGATAGCCCATTGATACCCAGTTGGATCTATAGTACCGTTGGGTGAGCCACCCAACCAAACAAAATTCATCTATGCTAGGTTGGATCAAGTTCCAACATGAGCACGCATGGATATGGATGATGAGGAATGGTTCACGATGAACGTTCGGTACTTGTCTAACCCAGAGTATGCCCTACACATTTTTGAGCTCTATCATTGGCATGGATATGACCTTGGTCTTTTTGAACAAGGACGAAGAACCCCTATTAAACTACGTTATCATTTGGAAACTGATAGGTTTGGATTGGGATTGCAAATTTAGGGACATGATGATTTACTCACTGCATCATTTGATCGTTTATACCTGAGTCTAAGGGACGACGTGGATTTTAATCGATATCATCCTAACATGTCTAGTCTTTAGGGAAATAATACAATGATGTCAATCATCACCATTTAGATACCAGAGCTTGAACATGAAGAGTTCTCAGAGTAGAACCCTAGAGGCAACCTAGGTCATCAAAATTGTATCACAACCGATGATACTGGTATGTAGGGGCACAACCCCGCCATTCTAGGTGATCTCAAGTCAGGAGATATTCATAGTGAATATGGAGAGGAGTCCATATCTAAAATAAGTGGATTGAGTTATGATGTAGATGGTGAGTCCTCGGATAATGATCAATCTAAATAGGAAGCTAAACGAGCCTTCATGGTTCCAACATTTCTATGTTATTTGCTGCCTAGAGAGCAATTAGATGAGATACAAGAGCATTGAATAGTCGATAGTGATTATGAAGATGAGATAGAGTAGGCCTACTTAAGGCCTCATCCAACTAATCTCCCAATATTTGTGGACACGATAGAGTGGTCTGCTCATAGTAGCAATCATAGCGATGAGGTTGAGATGATCGATCCGAGGCTTGTATATCTCCTACATCTATTGTCTACAGAGTCAGATTATGTTATAGAAGAAGTGCCTCTTAACATTGATCACTCTAAAGAGGAATTAGAGCTAGTTTTTGCATCGATTTCATATATACAATCATTTTATCTAATTTATCCGGATAGTGATGATAGTGACCGCAGAATCAAATACATGGGACCACATTTGGTAGATCACCCCTTGCATATGGGGGGAAGTGAAGGATTATATTTGTACAGTGATGATGAAGATTCATTGGAGATGGCCTATTTGGGGCCTCATCACCTATGTAATCAAAATCCACCTTGGGGTCCGCCACCTATTATAGCTGTAGGTTTACGTCGAGAGATTAATCTCCAGCATCGCCTCGGGGAAAGAATAAATCTGGAAGAGGAATATCAAAGACTCTTTCCCAATATACCTACTTATGTTGAGCTACTTGAGTCGAGAGATCCCATTTTTTAATTAGTGCATAGGGAGGATCCAGTTGTCCAGGCATCCTATAGGGAGAACCCGTTCGTACCTGTACCATCTGAGCCTGATCTTGGGTACGAAAGCTACAAATATGATGTAGAGTTCAGTCCATGTGGTCTTGGAGATCAATTCCATTCCATAAACATGGTCTCCATTTATTTGACCACTCCACCCCATAATCCAATAGATATGTCCAAACCATTGCATCTAAACATGGATGCTATCGATTGGGATCACGTCGATTCACTAGTAGATCCTGAAGACTTCTTCCTGAATGAAGAGATGCTGCAACCATTTCATTTTGTACCAGGTTGTGCTTATGATGTCTATCACGTTGAACATGCTTTTGATGAAGAACATATAAATCCAGTTGATGACATCCATTTGATCCCTACACCTCATCAGTAGAGGAAACCTTTAAAGTGGATATCGATAACGACCCCACCAATCCAATGAAGGTTAAATTTGGAATGAGTCTCACTCCAGGTGAGTGCGATAGCATCATACATCTGCTGAAAGAGAGACCTAACATTTTTTTTTGGACATACAAAGATATGCCTCGTCTAGACTTGAAATTGGTTACTCATAACCTTTCGCTAGACCCGTCCAAGAAGCCCATCAAGTAGAAGCTTAGAAATATGCATCTAACAGTAGCCTTAATGGTGAAAGACAAATTGCAAAAATTATTTGATGTAGAGTTTGTCATTTCCATCAACTATCCAAATGGGTATCCAATATGGTGCCTGTAGGAAAACCAGATGGAAGGATCCGTATTTGTATGGATTTTAGAGATCTCAACAAGGCAACACCCAAAGATTCATTTTTGTTGCCCAATATTGATGCTCTAGTAGACTCTATTGTAGGTCATGAAATGCTCTCCTTAATGGACAATTTTTTTGGTTACAATCAAATTCGGATTAAGCCCGAAGACCAGCATAAAACTACATTTATAATGCCATGGGGAACATTTTTCTACAAATTTATGCCATTTGGTCTCAAAAACGTTGGTGCCACATACCAGCGGGCCATGACACATTTTTCATGACTATATGCACAAAATTCTTGAATATTATATCGATAATTTGCTAGCCAATTCATTGCTATGAGAAGAGCATGCAGAGGTCTTAAGAAAAGTCTTCGATCTCCTGATAGAGCATAATGTCAGGCCGAATCCTAAGAAGTGCATATTTGGCATAAATTATAGAAAATTACTAGGGTTCATTGTCTCCAAGAGAGGCATTGAAGTAGACCCAACAAAGGTCAAGGCCATTTTGGAAATGCATCCTCCCACCAATATTAAGGAATTACGGATCCTTCAAGGCAAGGTAGCCTTGATAAAGCGATTTATTGCATAAATATCAAATAAATGTTGATCCATAAATTGACTGCTACATAAGGGTGTCCCATTCAACTAGGATGAGGACTGCAAGGTAGCCTTTGCTGAGATAAAGCAATACTTGGCGACGCTGCCAGTGTTAGCTCCACAAAGGCCAAAAGAGCCTTTTTTGCTATATATATCAGCAACAGACTTTGCATTAGGGACCATGTTGGCCCAAAATAATGTACAAGGCAAAGAGCAAGCCATATATTATATTAGCCTAACCTTGGTGAGTTATGAGCTAGGATATGCATATGTGGAAAAACTATGTTTAGTAGTAGTTTTCGCTACCAATAAATTACGGCACTACATGTTGAGTCATACGACATATGTGATATCAAAACAAAATCCTTTACAGTATATGATAAGCAAGATGTATCATAATACATGCACTGTAAAGTGGATCATGCTATTGACATAATTCGATCTGGAATTCATAATCTAGAAGTCCATTAAGGGATAGGCCATAGCATATTAGTTAGCTGAGGCACCACTATCCAATAGTAGACCTCTAAAAATTGAGCTTTTGGATGATGCAGTGTTTGTAGTATCCAAATATCCCGAACCTGAAGAACCAAATAATAATTTTGATATGACTTTGTTCTTTGACAGTTCAAAATATGAGCAAGGCGCTGGTGCAGGGATAGTGTTTTTCACACCGCAAGGAGCTCCAATGCCCTTGTCATTCAAACTAGACTTCCCATGCACCAACAATAACACTGAATATGAAGCCCTACTTTTGGGCCTCCATATAGTCATCGCCATGAATATTAAGAAACTAAACATCTTTGGCGATTACATTCTCATAATTAACCAAGTGAAGGGATTATTTCAGTGTTGATATCCGATACTAAAAGCCTACAAATATCTTCTTGCCACATATATGGCTAATCTAGAATGGTACGACATCGAGGCAATCCCTCGTTTGTCAAATAGGTTTGCAGACACCATGGCATATTTGGGATCCTTAATCCCTCAGAATCCGTATGTTGACTTTACTACCATCCACGTCAAGATGCTCTCGCATCCTGTAGCAGAGCGTGCAACCTTTGATAACAAAGAATTAGTCAACATGATTAGTGTGGAGCCAAAAGCTGATTGGTTCTACAAAGCTGAAGACTTTCTCAAGAAAGCACCCTAGGGGTCTTTAACCTCCCAAAGTTTTGTGGGGAGTGGCACCACCATTCACCATCAGGTTGTTTCCTAGTCTACATTTGCAAAAGTAAATATATAGGGTGTACAAGTTGTCTTAGCAGTCAAAGATGAGGCTCATCAGAATTGGATGTCACAGATTCAAGACTTCCTAAGACTTGATTTTATCCCAGAGGGACTGTCACATGCTACAAGATGTATATTTAAACAAAAAATGACTAAATATATCTTTATATGAGATATTTTGTACCTCCAAAGTTACGATGGAGTTCTACTTCGTTGTATTGAGCCCCAAGAGTTATCTTGGGAAATTTTAGAAGCTCATAACAGTACGTGCGGTGGCCATTTTAGCAGCATGGCCATCATCAAGAGCATCCTTCGAATGGGTTATTATTGGCCCACTATGGAGAAGGATTGCAATGTGTATGTCAGGAAATGCATCAAATGTTAGCATCATGCTAATATTATGCACTTGCCATCACAGGCCCTACAACCCATCCAAGCGGCTTGGCCATTTGCTCAATGGGGTTTTGATCTAATTGGCAAGATATCTCCTACATAATCAAGTCAATATACATTAATTATTATGGCTACTGAGTATTTTACAAAGTGGGTGGAGGTTATTCCCTTAACAACAACCACTAGAGCTTGCATAGCTGAGTTCATAATGGAGCATATCATAAGTCATTTCGGGATACCATCCAAAATAGTTTCGGATAATGGAACTTCTTTTAAGAACAAAACTATGTGAGCTTTAATATATAAGTACTGCATAAAACATAGTTATGCAACTCCATACTATCCATAAGCAAATGGGCAAGCTGAGGCCTCAAAAAATACTGTGGTAGCCATATTGAAAAAGATAGTGCAAGAACACCACAAGGATTGGCATATACAACTGCCCCTTAGATTATGGGCTTATAGGACTAGCATTCGGACTCCCATTGGGGTAACTCCATTTTAACTAGTATATGGCACTGAGGCCATTATGCCCTTAGAGTTGGAAATTACAATGCTGCATGTCACATTGAAAGAGTTCATCGATGACGACACCACACGGTAAGCTTGACTAGATCAATTGACGCTACTAGATGAACGTCGCATGAATGCCCTAGAGCATATCTGTGTCTATCAGGAGCAATAAAAATAATCTTACAATATCAAAGTCCACCAGAGATAATTTGAATTTGGGGATCTTGTGCTGAAAGAAAACCAACAAAACTCGAATTTTTTGCCCGATATGCGAGACAAAATTATGGCTAATTGGCTAGGACCCTATATCATATCTGAAAATATTAGTCTGGGTACCTATCGCCTGATGTTGCTAGGGGGTTTTGAAGAGCCTAAACCTCTCAACATCATCCATATTAAGACCTTCTATGCTTAGAGAGTGTAGCAAAAAAGGCTCCAAAGGCATCTGTAAGCCCTTTGGTCAGTCAAAAAGGCACCAAGAATTTCTAAAAATCACTTGGTCAACCCAAAGGCTTCGAGGGTTACTTAAAGCCACTCGGTCATCCCAAAAAGGCACCAAGGATTTCTAAAAGTTGCTTGGTCAACCCAAAGGCTCTGAGAGTTCCTATGATTGCTCGGTCATCCTAAAAGGCTCCAAACTCTCTTGCTGAGAGTTTGGTCAACTAAAAGGTTCCAAAGGCATATGTAAGCCCTTCGGTCAATCCAAAAAGCTCCAAGGATTTCTAAAAATTGCTTGGTCAATATAAAAAAGCTCCAAAGGCATATATACTCATTGTTGGGTCAAATATGAAAGCTCAAAAATTCATAAAAATTTGAAAATATATAAAATTCCAAAAAAATTGGTAAAGCATAAAATCTAAAAATATTGCTTTTGCAGTTTGCATTTTCATAAATGCATTCACCTCATCATATTACATTTAGGAATTTATCATCTGTTACATTCCATAGTAGAGTGTAATATATATATCAAAATATTACAAACGGTCGCGCGTTTGTGTTTCAATCATGCACCCTTGCATTTATCATAATTTATTGCATTCATACACGATACCTGTTACGAAGAAATTGGTATGTATATTAAGTTTTCCAGTCACTTACACATACCTAGTGGGTTCTTTATATATTATATAAATCTTGATTTGATTTTATAGACGAGTTCATTAGTTGGGATAGTGCTTCAACATATCAGGATCCTGTCACTAAGCAAAATAATATAAAATCTTGCTAAGACAAGTGATGATGAAAGCTGCGAAAGCAATCTTAGGTATCTAGAGAGATGGGTTTCACGACCTACTTATCTTGCAAATAGTTCAGTCTAGAGTGGTGAACTTTGGCAAAAGGACAAGAATTTCCCCTATATATCCCAAAGTTACAAAGTTTAAATCCCAAGTTACAAAGTGTAAATTTCAAAGTACAAAGTTCAAATCAAATGTAAAGTGACATAGTGAATCAAAAGCACTATAAAAATACCTTGCTCAAAGAAAATGGTAACACATGGACTAACAGTGATTTTTATCACTACATATGAGCAAGTAAGAAGGGTGAGAGCTTGAATCCCTGGATTGTCCACCTTTTGAAAGCCATAGAGTGATCCCCAATCATAGAAATGGGTTGGAAGAGTCCTGCCTACAATCATAGGGGTAGTTCTATTGGGTGATCCCCAAACATAGCAATGGGTTGAAAGAGTACCGCTTGCATTTGGACGGGTAGCCCTGATCAATTTGCAATATGAGCTAGCTCTAGGTGCCTAGGTTTGTCTAGCTATATAAGTCTAATCAAAGTTGAAACAAGGATGGTATGATCGTATGAGGAACCCTATCTCAAATATGGGTTGAAAGAGTCCCGAATGATATACAAGGTATGCTTATGGTCTATCTAAAAATACTCATATGAACACATAGGGATAATGAATAGTTGGGTTTGTCATGACAAATGCCTTGTCCAATAAAAGCCTTGTACAGTTAGTATGTGATTTTTGGAGAAGTCTACTAGGGTGTTTGAGTCTCATGGAAAACTTCAAAAGGTTCTCTAATAGCAACAAAATACCAAATATCATTAGACATTAATAAGAAAAGAGTCATACATTTATCAGAATGCATTTTACAAAGCACAATCAAACATATAGGATAGATACCGCATGAATATCAAAAATGATGTTTAGACGGACACTGACTATATAGTGCAGCAAAGAAAAATATACAGAATGACATTTTCATTCATTAGCATTATAAAAATCCATTTTACTGCATTTCATATATGGGTGATTAATTAAGTTCTTGTAATGATAATTATCAATTATTTTGCATGATTGTTATACATTTTGTGGTGTTGTATTTTAAAATTGATATACATAGTTTACATTCATTCCTTATGTTTTAAGTGATTAAAGCATACAAGTTCATTCCCATTAGATTACGATTATGTACATAATGCATTACCATACATTTCATAGCATACCATAACTTCATAAAAATAAACGCATGCCCACAAAGCAAAAACAAATATGCATTAAAAATAAACAGTGCATCCATATGCATACATCATACATGTCACATCTAATCATCTAGATCACTGCATCTCATCAGCATCATCATAAATAAGATAGCTATTTAGTGCATGTCATCCATACATCACATCATATAAACATAACATCAACATAAGCATTGCATCCATGTGCATCAAATAAACATAAAATCAAAAATACACATCGGTACACATAATGAGCCATAAATGATCAAGTCATATATATTGTGTTCAAAAGAGTACATAGGGAGTGTATAAAAATACCCATAGGATACAAAGTGTGTAGGTCCTTGATCGTACACCCAAAATAAATATGGCATATCAAAAATGTAGTTTGCATCTAGTAGAGCCAATATCTAGTTTGCTCCCCCTATACTAGAGCTCTCGTCGCCTACCTCGGAACTGTGCTCTGGAGCTTGCTCTACTGTTTGATCTGGCACCCATGGTGGATATTGCTATGGATCCTACCCACCTCAAAATCCTAAGGCACCCAACACATGAGAAATTGGTAACTGTAGTAGGATATTCCTCTGATCGGTGGCCCCTAAAGTTTGCTCTACATCTCTAGTCCTGGCATGCGATGTCGCGCCATGTGTGCTAGAGGACCTATGCATCCTCTCGGTCCTATGAGTCCTATGACTCTAACTCACCATATACTATCATGAGGTCCTAGACCTGGTCTACTGAGACTCTAAAGTGAAAGGATCCTCAGGAACCTATAGCCTGTGCATCTCAATATAGTCGACTAGCTAATCAACGTGAGCAAGTCGAGCTGCATGCATCTCATTGGTCCTCATTACCATGCTGTGTAGTCACTCTACCTCAGCCATCAGATCTTGAAAACCTATTGGATATATCACTCATGTTGTTGAAGGCCCCATAGTAACCTAAGGAGGCGGCATAGCCCCCCTCAATACCCAAAGGAGATCCCTCTCTGCCTTTGCTGCAATCCATTGTGCCTGTGCTAAATCTAGGGAAGTATGTAGTATTTGAACCTAGGCCTCTACATCTGTGGCCTACATAGTAAGATTATATATCTGATCCTGCACCTCAATCAGGCACCTATCCCTATCAGATACCTTCACCTCCAGAGTGGCGATAGTAGTATCTTGCTCCAGCTACTATGTATGGAATCATTCGAGCTGACTCTACAAGTTAGCCACCTAAGCTAAGAGTAGACCCTCTATGATATTGTGAGGGACCTCGCCCTCCTTTGGAGCCTCCTCATTTGTTTCAATATCGAGAGGCTCCTCGGTAATGACCTCTACTCCCCAGCCACCCTTTTTCCACTAGCGCACCCTGCGCCCGTCAGGATCCACATCTACCTTTGCCTAATATGGCTCTCGACCTAGAGGCCCTATGCCATACCATATGAACATGGAACACCATCCATCATACTCTGGAGTGGTCCTAGTAGTCTCAACTCCAATATTTTGGTATTCATCAGGAGCATCTCTTAGAGGCTTAAGAACAATCCACTGTAGATCAGTATCCATGACCATGCATCGATATCTGATAGGGATCTCTAGAATGTCCTACACCATCCCAAACTATCATAGGATACAAGAGTAGAACTGGTACTCTCTAATCTCATCCTTTCATCTGATAAGCCATCTATCTCAGTGAGCCTGTTGAAGTCTCTCATCTGCCTTAGGCCATGTGGGGAAATCTATGTAGGGGCACTAGACAACGTCCCCCGACCCAAGTGATGCAAATCGAGTAATGTAATGCTCGACATCACCAGCATGGATCCTGCTACAGGTACCCTCATCCTCATGAGGCTAACAGGCGGTATAACACTGATGATCATCAATAATAGAAGTGATGCATAGTGGAATATCTACATGACACTCGATCTGGATGTGCTGCTACCCCCAGATCTACAATAGAAGACTACAGTTGATGCCCTTATAGCTATGCTTAGTAATCTGATATAGCTCCCTGTAGAGCTGCCATAGTAGGGTGCTCCTCCATGATATAAGTAAGGGCTCCTCTATAGAACTCCGAAGAACCCTCCAAGAAGTGGATAAGATGTTCCAGGGAATCCTCATGCTCGAGGAGTCTGGAAGGAAAATCTATACTATAAGGTGCATGAAGAGGGCTTCATGTGCAAAGAAAACGTCCTCATGATACCACTCGCCAATGTGCACCCCTCTGTGGTCAATCGCATCTTGAGCATCCTCACTATGGTCGTTAAAGATAGAATAAAAAATAGCCTTCTTTACCCTGGAGGTAGAGGATATGATGGGCTCGCCATCAATGGGGATCTTGAATATCCTATAGACATCCTCTAGAGTAACAGTCATTTCACCTATGGGCAGGTGAAATGTATTGGTCCGTGCATTCCAGCATCGGGCCAACACAGTTAGGTAGGCTTGATCTACCCTAATAGTGGGCAGATCCATGACATAGCCGAACCTAACAGCTCGAAACCAATCTCAGTTATCATCATACAGAGCCTCACGGAGAGTCTTCAGAATGTTAGGCTCCTAGGCTCTAGAAGTCAATCTCTAAAATAAAAAGCATAATGTAAAACAAAATCTAGCTAAATAGAGCTAAAAAAATGCTAAAAATAAAAAATATATATTTTAAAAAAATCGTAGCTGAAACCTACGGTCCCTAATTTGCCAATTGGGAACTACAACTACCAGCTATGGTTTAGGAGAGGCACCCATTTTGGGTACCCTCCTAGTCCACTAAGTCACAAAATTAAAATCCTAATCTAACCTAGACTAGTGGGGTTCATTACCAGCAGTTTAGTGAGGTTCATTATCCGCATTACTTAATGTGGTTCAGTTTAATGGTATTGAGCATGAGGTCTCAGTTTCGAGTTACCTTGCCCCCACTCTAGCCTCAGCTAGTAGATGGCTGATCAGGATCCGCCATCGAGGTAGACGAGTGTAATTATGGTCGAGTGTGGTAGAGTTTTAGATTAGGGAAGGTTCTCTCACTCTCAGAGCTCTCAAAATGCTAGTGCTTACAATAAAATAATGAAAAATTTCAAATGGGAATTCAATTTATAGGTTCTCCTAGTCTCGATGAACTGCAGCTGACACCTGTGGTTCCAAAACTAGGGTTTTTTGCCCATAGGTCTGACCTGCGGTTGCCAAAATTTGAAAAATTAAACCACAGACCATACCCGCAGTCCATAGCTCACATTAAATACACTCAAAACCCATCGTGGGAAGGTCTAAAAGAGCAAATTAATGACTCCCATTGGATAAAATTTCAAAATCAATGATTAATATTGTAAATTTGGTGATGTTAAAAGCACAAAGATCAATCAAATAAATGCAAAATAAAAACAAAAAAATCAAATAATTAAAAACCAAATGCACCTCGTATTCAGTGATTTATCCTATACACTTGGCGGTTGCAACGAGTTGCGATCCATGCAATCCAGCAATATGAGTAAATCACCATAAGAACATTTGGGGTAAAATTGTCATTTCTTTTATGACATATTTTAGCAAATCATCAACAAATATGATTCAACACAAGTCTAATTGCATTTGTATCATTTTGATTCCTTAAGACGACTATTGTAGCCTGATTTCTCCATGGGATAGAAATGTGCAAATACTACTAAGAGTTACAATCATAAGCTGAACTAGGCCTAGCTAAGGCATTAAAAGGCTCAAATATAATTTTTTTAGGATAATTCATTATGGTCAAGCGATTTCGTTGCTTCATACATTGTCATTACCCTCATCGACTCGTCACTTGAGGGGGTAGTCATAATTTCATAATCATAATCAAAGTCAGCAGAAGATCCCTAAGATCGTAGATCCCCTAATCTTGTCAAAATTATGTTCATTCTTGCAAATCATTGTCAACAGCTATCATAAGCTTCCCCCTTTGCTTCGGGTAAACAACAAATATGATAATTGGTTTGTAACTCTCATCCTTCAAAATTATGGGTCAGAAGATACCCATACTTGGAATTGATGCTATCCGAACATCTGATGATGAGTGCAGACTTGTCAAAATGTAAGCCTTTCATGAGTTAGAAGCAATGATTCCAAGATGCGCGTCCTTTTGCTGGACCTAGGGCATCTAATGTTGATCCAACTAATGATCATCATAGAACCTTAGGCATCATTTTATGATGTATATTTTTGCTCAACATTGTTTAATATCACAACAAATCTCAAAAGGGGTATCTGTAGACACCTAAAATATGTCATGCCAAGGGCGACTACTCATATGGACATGCTACAAGACCATATGGAGGATCTTGGATAGTCTCCAAGATAGAGCAGTGGTTCTAACCACTCAATTTAGGCATTTTGGTCTAATCAATCTAAATCACAGCCCAGACCTGTGGTCTCCAGTCTAAATCACAGTTGACACCTATGATCTACAGTCTAGACCGTAACTGTGACCTGCATTCTTAACTGAAGTTCAGTTAGGCCTTCCATCTGAGCCAAATAGATTAGAAAGGACATTTGATCTAGAAGAGGGTGGTTGAAGTATGGAATATTCTAGAGGCTTCCATCCCAACTATCCTAACCACCCTTCTTGGTCTTGTCTTCTCCAAGAAGCCACCCCTAGCCCTAGGGGCATGCTATAAATACCCCCTCCAAAATGGGGAGAAAAAGAGAAAAAAATTGATGATTTGTATAGCAAAGCACTAACAAATTATCGAGTGAGTGTGAAGTGATCAAGCAAGCAGCGAAGCCCTATCAGATTGCATACTGAATTTATGCATTCGAAGGCTACTTTTCTAGTCATCCAATGATCAGTTTGCCATGGAAGCCCTAGGAGCCTAGGAGGATCAAGAAATGCAAATTCGGGTAAACAAATGCCCTTTACATTGAATTGACCACTAAATTAGTCTGAGGACAACAAAGGTGACCCTTGAACATCAATTTGGACAAGGAGATCAAGCCCACTACCCTTGATTTTGAGGGTAAACCTATTAGAGGTTAAACCATAGCTGTCAACCGCGGTTCACAGTGCAGACCACTCACCAAAGCTATGGTTTGCAACAGGTGACAGATCACCTTAATATTTTTATTTTTGTTCGATTAAATAGGTTAGATTAATCATTTCTTAGGTTTAATTGTAGTTTAGAAGAATTCTGACCGTAGAAATTAGCTTAGAATAGTTAGCTTATGCTTTGCATTAATTAGGACATTTGTGGATATTTTATGCACCTTTGTGCTTCTATTTTGATATCTGATCCATGCATTATTTGTCTAATGGTCTCCTTTATGCTATATTACAAATCTTGATTCAATTAGCATAGTTTAAAGGTTTTCTTTATGTTTTCTTGATCATTAGTTTAATGTCATTATCATGTATGTTTTCTTAAAGGGCCTCATCATGAGAGGCTATCTATATTTTTGATCGTGTGCTATTGTTTCTTGATCGTAGAAAGACAGTTACAAGAGGAGTCTATATCATAATCCTTCCACATCGTGAAGAAGGGGGTCAACTCCACTCCAAGGCAGTTTATGACTAGTCAAAGGGCAATATTAATGCGCCTACCCTATTGAGGGTAGTGGCAATTGTATAGGCTGTATCATCATTCAAGTGACCCTAAGAGGGGCACATTTGTAATAGAAATTCATTCATAATCAATACAAGAAATATCATTTTGTTGAATTTATGCAATGTGTCAAGATTTTACGCTTTTATAATTACTATAGACTAATACGGTAGATAGGAGCATGGTTTTTGGTTATGTCAGATTTTTTTTTTTGATGATTTTTATTATTATTTTGTTTTGTTTGAATTTTTATTTGATTTTTTTTTGTGTGTTTCTATTTTTGGAACCTCTACTCCTAAAATACTAAAGGATATGAAGAGGATACTATATCATGTGGTTTGTGCATATCCTCTATCAAGTAATACAACGCAAATAGAAAAAAATACTTCCTTTAAGGATAAATTGGCAATGGGTAACATTATAGAAAGAAAAATACACCCCTTGAGGAGGGGCCACATTGTCTAAATCCTACTACTTTCTTAGCTGGACTTTTTCTTTAAACTCGGGCATGCTTGTATATAAATGATAACTACATTCCATAAATTATTAAACCCTATGGTTAAGGGGCATCTAATCCTAACCTCCTTTGATATGCACCCAAATGTAGGGGATTCCTTGGTGATGAAATCCAAGAAACCACTCGTGAGGGCTACTATGGCGTATAGGGGGTAAACTATTGGAAGGAGGTGAAATCCAACGTCATTGGTCTTGATTGGGGGTTGTTGATGAAGGATAACCCTGCTAATATTTATGTGATATGTGCATGTATGAATTCCTTCTATTGCAAAAAAGAAACAAAGAGCACATGATGATTATAAAATACAAATTGTAAAATAAAATACATCTATTTTTTTAACAATGCTTAGTGTTTTATCAATCAGCAATGTAGGAGAGAAGAGTGAAAACAAAAAGGCCATATCACAATGAGATGACCACATATTTGAGACTATCTCAATCAATGCAGTCATGGTGTGACATACTGAAAACTAAGAATGAAGATGCATGCATGTAATTATGATGTATATTTTTATTATTTTCTTAGTTTTTTGTCTAAAACATGAAATCAAGCTACCCTAAGATGTGAAGGCATAACCTAGAATCCTTTAATTCAATTTTGATCTTGCATATCCCTATAGTTTTACCTTTTATTCAAGGTTGTCTCACTAGGGATGGTTTCAAAATAGGGATCGTCTCGCCTAAGATGATTGTGACTATGTACCCGTGAAAGTTAGAAATAAACACAAATCAATCATTTTTATTTATCAAAACAACATATAATGACAAAAGAGGACTCATTATGGGTCCCACCGTGATTCCCATTTGAAAGTGCAAAAATATGTGCATCAAACAAATGATAAAGATAAAAGAAATGTTGAAAGGAATAAACAATGCAAAAAACAAAAGAAAGAGACCAAATGGCAATGGAATCCGACTATATTAAAATTGTATTAATTTCTTTAAAGCGTGTTACATATGATCCTCTCAAAAAAAATTATCCTTGATACAATTTTATAATAACTCTTCTTGGTGCAATCCAAGTTATTTTCATACCCACAACAATGTCTTTACAAGCAAGTTTTCTTGAGACCACCAAGTAAGGATTCGATCTAAGATGGTTCGCTATTTCAAATCCTATAACTTGCATACAATGAAATAACAGAATAATTAGTAGCCTTTGTAGGACCCACCAAGGTTGGTTTCGTGTTGATCAAGAAATAAATAAAGATGAATTGAATGCATGTAAAAAATAACAAAGATATAATCTAATATATGATAATAAAATGCTCAAAATAAAGGATTTACAATTAGAACTAACATGAAAGTGCAAACATAAAAGGAAAATGCAATAAAAATTGTAAAATTGATCACCTGATAAAGGTATTCTTGGGCGAGATGATATTGTTTGTGGGACTATCTCAACAGATATAGTCTCTACTGCGAACTTGTAACTTTCTAAAACCAGGCCAGGGCAAAGTTGGGGATAATCTAGAGGTAAGTTTTTTTGTGAATGGTTAATGAATATTAAGGTGACTATATAGGTCCAAGCATATTGAAGTCATGGTATTGATCAAGAAAGGTTTATAGATATGATTTTAAAACTCATGTGGAAACACAATGACATTCATTCAGGTAACAAGGATGCAAGATTAAATTTTTGTAGCACTTCATTGCTTCAAACTCAAAAAACCAGGAGGGGATACCTCCTTTTTATAGCTTCCTTGGATAGGTACCAAAAGAGGTAATGTCATAATTAAGGATAGTTTATTACCACTTTGCAGGTTGGTAGGGATAATTGTAGGTCACCAAGGGTGACTGCAAATAATTAGGGGTGGCAATAAATTCATTGCCATTCTATCAAGTAGTCTCACTGTCTAATTATTCTTTTTGAAATTACACACATGCGACCATATCACAGTGAGATGACCTTGACTCTAAGACCATATTGGATGAGACGATCTTGTTTTCCATGAGGTAAAAGTACACTTTTACTGAGGAAAGACACTAAATAGCCTCGAGGCTACCTTGGGTGGGTTAGACGGTTTAAAAGGAGATATTTTGGAGAGCATCCTTATGAATACACATTTTAGGTGTCTACACAATTATAGGATGATAAATATTTCAGTGTGTATTGAGGAATGTCATGAAGATCTAGGAGATTAAGGGGTATGACATTGTTACAACTAGGGTATACATGTTTAGCCATTCTTCTAGGTAGGGATCTAGTATCTATTTGTAGAGATATAACCTACAATGGAGTGGGGATTGGGACAAAAGAAATTTGGATAGGTGAAAGACATTTACCTTTCCTAGATTTCCTAAAAGTTGATAGCTCAACAAACTATAGGTGTTTTCTTTGCTTCTTGAATTCTAATCATTTGATCATATGATTTTGGGGTTGTGTCCTTCAATGGAGTTGTCAATATTTGATTATTTTGACAATGGAGATGTTAGGTGAATTAATGTTTTATCTACTTTATGATACCAAGAGCTTCACCATAATCTTGATCATTTAGAGATGTGGGTATGACAAGTACACTTGTGCACATAGTGGATTTAGCTTTTGAGTAAATGATTGTTGTGCTTCCATCCTACCAGTGATTCTTTTACTTTCTATCTTCATGAAATATTCTCAATGTGAGTTGAATTGAAGAAGTCATGTCCCATTAGTCATGCAAAAAACTCAATAAAATTATGGTTTATTCCTTGTTGAAGTTGAGCATATTATAGTATTTAAAAAATATGGTGTTGTTAAAAGGGAAAAAAGTGATTCATAATAACATGCATTCACCTTAGGCATAAGGAAGATTTTTTTCAAAGGTAAAAACATTAAAAGCATAAAGTTGTAAAAAATGAAGCTCCATTTGAATCTCATCTCCAATTTGTTGATGTTATTTTCTTTTTATTCATTCCTCAATCAATGAGTCCACCAATCTTAAATCAGCACTATCATACTATGAGAAGGATATTATATAGTTGGTTAATACTACAAAATCCAAGAACTTTCATAAATATTATACTATATTTACAATGGATTGTCATGGCAATTTTAGGGTTTAAAGTTGGAAAATTACCATCAACATGTTTGGGCATTCCTTTGACTAGAAAGGAAAGAAGGAGTTGTGGGACTCCATTTTGGATAAAATGAAATCTTGTTTGATACACTCGAAAGGTAATTTTTGAAATATGGTTGGAAGGTTATAACTCCTAAGAGCTGTATTGCAATCTATTCTTATATATATAATATGTCACTTTCAATATTTCTAGTAGGCATATCATCCAAATTTGATAAATTTATATAAAATAAAAATATTTGTAAAGGATATGAGGGGAAAATAGGTTTTCTATTTAAAAGTAGGATAGTGTTTATAGATGAAAGAATTTTAGAGGGCATGATTGCAAAATTTTAAACTTATGAGTTTGGAACTAGGGAAAAATCATAGTTAGATATTATTCAAAGATCAAAGAAAGTGTTGGTCAAAAATATTGCTTCAAAAATATATAGGTTCTATTGATGTAATTATTATTCAAGAAACAAACCCTACCCAAAGACTCGGTAACATGAAACTTTGTATCACATAGTTTAGAATGGATCAAGAAATATATTAAATGGTTGGTCAATAAGGGGGTTTTATAAATATCTAATTTATGCTTGGTTGAGCCCTTGTCCTTTTATTTATGATCAAAAATTAAAATTATTGTATTGGGTATGTTTATATTGTAAATATTCAAAGGTAAATAATTAGAATAATGTGAGCAATAATACTAAATTTTAAACTTATGTTAACAACCAAGAGAGTATCTCAAGCAAATAGTAGATGAGGCTCAAAGAGTGCTTCAATAATTCTAGTTGCTTATTTTTATATAGAAGGATGAGTTGGTTTGTAATTTATCACAACATGTTGGATACTTGGTCAAGTTGAGATACAAGGATTTGGAGAAATAAGAATTTCCTATTTCCAAATATTTTTCTCAAAGAATATTTGGTTATGTTAGGTCCTCCTTCAGGTATTAACACTCCTTTAGTTATCATTCCAAAGAAATATTCTTATAGGCAATATTATATAGATAATAGGACATCATAGACCTTTAAGATCTACCTTATATAAGAAGGATCTAGACGCATCAAATATTTTACTTCTTTATATTTTTCTTAGACCATTTGGGGATTATTTTTCAAAAAGATGAGAATATAATAGGTAGCTCCATCAACATTGAAAAAGTTTATGAAATATTGGATTAATTATTTTAAACCCAAAGGTTTATGCATTAAATGAGAACTAGTCCTACCATTATTTGTTTGAATTTATCGTTTCAAAAATAGAAGAAATTTTTAAAATAAATATCATAATCATGCTTAGGATACTTTGTCAAGTTGAGATACAGGGATTTAGAAAAATAAGAATTTTCTATTCCCAAATATATTCCATAAATAATATTTGGTTATGTTAGGTCCTCCTTAAGGCCTCAACATTCCTTTGGTTAGAATTCCAAAGTAATATTATTATAGGTGAGATTCTATAAAGAAGAGGATATCATAGAAAACTTTTAATATCTACCTTATATAAGAAGGACCTAGAAACATCAAATATTTTACTTCTTTATATTTTGCTTAGACCATTTGGGGCTTCTTTTTCAAAAATATGAGAACATATTAGGTAGCTCCATCAACATTTAAAAAGTCTATGAAATGTTGGACTAATTATTTTAAACCCAAAGGTTTATGCATTCAGTAAGAACTGGTCCTACCATTATTTGTTTGAATTTATGGCTTCAAAAATGAAAGAGATTTTTAAAATAAATCTCATAATCATGCTTAAGTTTGGAATCATATTAAGTCTTAAGTATGAAAAAAGAGATACTAGCCTCTTGGTTATAAGATTTAAATATTTGTGGAAGGATCATTTATAATATGTGGAAGGGTTATTTATAATATGTGGGTGGGTCATTTATAATAATGGAGTGAACATAAGGGATTTGCATCAATCTATCATAATATGAAAACATCCAAAAGTTGGGATCATTAATATTAATCTTGATGGTCCTCCTAAAGGAAATTTGGGAAATATGGTGGAGGCAACATTTTCTAAAATAAAAAAGATAAAATTTTCCTTGCTTGCTCAAAATTATGTGGAACTTCAACTAAAAATTATGTAGACACTAGGGTACTTCTTTGAGGGATCAAAACTTACCCAAAACTACCATGAAAGGGAACTTCAACTAAAAATTATGTAGACACTAGGGTACTTCTTTGAGGGATCAAACATTGCTCAAAACTACCATTGAAAAAGGATGGAAATATTTTTAAGTTAAGGGGTTTCATAAATTATTATTGATGTTATCAAGAAAAATGGATGTGTGGATTAGATCAAACACAAAATTATTTCTAATATCCATAACTATTGTTGGAGGCATTATCATTAAAATGTTAGCATATATATAGATAAAGAAATCAAATAGAAGATAATTTGACCAATCATGATATTGATCTCATATGGAAAAGGTTTAAATATTAGAAGACAAATAGCTAGGTGATATTTTATATCTTAGTAAAAATGTGATCAAGGAGTTGATTATAAAAGCATATCAATTTGAGGAAAATGTCTTTGATAAAAAAAAATTGATGATGAATATCCTTAATAAAAAGACAAGTTGGATATGCTTTAATTTACCTAGTAACAAATGTAATGTTTTAGTTATGTTGATAGGAGTGGCATGTAGCTTTAATAAAAAACATGATAAAAAAATCTAATTACTTTAGAAATATATAAATGAAGCAGATAAATTCCTTTGAAATAACAACATTACTCTATTTATAAGTATTTTGAAAAATAAAATCTTAACCTCTCTAAAGATTTACTTCTTTTCAAACTTTATTCTAGTAAAAATTGATTCCTAGTCCAATCACTTAGTTTGAATAAATCTCTAATACAAACCACCCAATACAAAAAAAATGTTCTTAGAATCAATAAGCAATCCTTATGAACTTATGTTATAATTAAAACTATAGTACATGTGTTTGGGATTATAGCTCTATAATACCTTTTAGGTTATTTTCAACCAAACTTTGTCATTTAAATGTCATGTTTGGATTTAATTTTAACCACTTTCTATATATCTTTGATATAGTTTTAGAACTATCATTATTTAATGCTTGTGAAAATTTAGATCCTATTTTGTGCAAGAACCCTGATGTTCTTGTGTAAATTTGATAAATAATTTAATATAAAATGTAATCACAGGCCACTTAAAGGGGCTCCCTTGTAATCGCTTTGCCGCTATAGGGGGCTCACTCATTGCCACTTATAGGGGGATCCCTCTTTAGAATATATGCTTCTTATTCTTCTTCTTGGATTATTTGTGTGAATGGCCAACCTAATATATATATCTACCCTAAAGCTACATTGGTGAGGAGACGTAATGATTCACATATGAAGAGATGTGATGGTTCACTTTATGGTTTAATAATATAATTATTAAATTATTAATAATACTAACTAATACTAACTAATAATGTTAGGATGTAGGATCCTAACATGCCACCCTCCTTAAAAAGAGCTTTGTCCTCAAATCTCAAAGTGAGGAGCTTTGTTCTTTATTTTCCAAGAAGGATTTACGTAAGTTCTTGGACTCTTTTAATGTCATCCTTCCGTAGGCAGGGATATCAAGAAGGATGAAGCGTTAGTGGGGGGTTGCTAGAAAAATTAGTAAATGTGTGATGATGAGGGAAGGGCAACCCTTGGGGTTTTTCAAATTCCTTAAAATAATGCATAAAAGGAGGTGGTAAAACGTCTACATTATCCTGTTGTTCCCTGGGAGAGACAATGGAGGAGTGTGTAGTCACCTTTCTGCCTTGTTTTTGAATAGGTTCAATCATATGGCGATAACTCACTATTGGAGAAGAAATCGAGTGTGTAGAGTGCATGTTTGTCCATAATGAGTCACTTCAAGAATGTCTACCTCATCCTTACCTAATACATCGATCACTTCTAGCATATCGACCTCATTGTATTTATTGTTGTGAGTAGGTGCACTAGGCACTTTGAACACAACTACCTCATCTTCACATTTTAGGGATTGACAAGGATCAACTTCCTTCAATAAATACAACGTTAGTGTAATGCATTTCAATTGGGATCCAAATTTCTCATCATAATTATCGTAGAGATATTTCGCTCATTGTTCCTTCACTTCCTTCAGGTTAAGGTACTCAACCTACAAGGGTCGGTTAGGTTTTGAGGCATTGTAAGTGGTTTGTGCTTTCCCAATAGGTTTTTTTCTAATCGACGTTGAGTATTGAATTTGTCTTCGACTAATTTGGCCAATCCATAGGTTTGCATCATGGTATAAGGATTGAACCTTGTCACCTCCATTCTAATTTCCTCTTTCAATCCACTAATGAAGCTATTGATGAGAATTGATTCATCCAACCCTGTGTTGTGTTTGGTGATATCCTCAAACCAAGTTTGATACTCATGCATGGAAGTGATTTGACGAAGATATTTGAGAAATTCCCACATGACTGGGTCCCACATGGTTCTGATACCAAATACAAAAACCTTTATGTTCTTGTGTAAATTTGATAAATAATTTAATATAAAATGTAATCACGGGCCACTTAAATGGGGCTCCCTTTTAATCGTTTTGTCGCTATATGGGCTCCCTCATTGTGAATTATAGGGGGCTCCCTCTTTAGAATCTATGCTTCTTATTCTTCTTCTTGGATTATTTGTGTGAATGGCCAACCTAATATATATATCTACCCTAAAGCTATGTTGGTGAAGAGACATGATGGTTCACGTTATGAAGAGACATGATGGTTCACGTATGAAGAGATGTGATGGTTCACTTTATGGGTTAATAATATAATAATTAAATGATTAATAATACTAACTAATAATGTTAGGATGGAGGATCCTAACATTTTGTTTATAAATGTTCCTCATTGACAATAACTATGGTTTCTTATAATTACATACATAGGAATGATTTTATGATAAAGTAGACAAACCCCAACAAAGAAATATGAAAGTAGAACTCGCCTTTAACTATAACAAATAAATAGTTATAAACAATTATAAAGGATATATAATAAATAAAAAAATTAGATGCAAATTTTTTATCATTTCATATACATACCACACACAAAAATTACTAATTCAATCATCTCTAACATAATACTAGACAAAATATTTGAGTGCCTAGCTCAACAAAATACTAAAGTACCTATTGCATAAAGATGCTAAATATTGGATTCTATTCAAATATATTTTCAAAAATAGTAGATCCTATTTTGTTTACAAAGGTTCATAGTTGACAATCACTATGGTTTCTTATAATAACATACTTAAGAATGATTTTCTAATAAGATGGAGAAACCTCAACAGAAAAAAAAAAATGAAACTAGAACTAGCCCTAAACCATAATAAATAAACATATATAAAAACAATTATAAAGGATAGATAGTAATAAATTTTTGGATGTAAAATTTTCATCTTTTCATATACAATACCCCCAACAACTATTACTAATTCTATCATCTAAGGCATAATCAACTAGAAAAAATATTATAGTGCCTAATTGGACAAAATACTATAGTACCTATTGCACAAAGATGCTTATATATTAGATTCTATTCAAATACTTTTTAATAATTTTGATATATGTTGGTTGTACATATTAAGTGTGCATGATCTTGTGTTAACCACTCTAGTTCAATTTCTATCATAATTATTTTAAAATATACTATAATATTATTTTAATGTCATGTGTATATAATGTTGTGTTAACCATATATATATATATATATATATATATATATATAAAAGTAGAACTAATACTTAGCCATAATAAATAAACCTATATACAGTCAGAAAATAATAATAATAATAAACTTTTAGATGCAAAAAAGTTATCTTTGCATACACAATACCTCACAAAACAATTACTAATCTACAATATATGGCATAACCAATGAGACATAATATTACACTGCTTAAATGGATAAAATACTACATCGTCTAGTTGGAAAAATAATATAGTGCCTAATGCACACATGCTTAATATTGGAATCTATTCAAATATTTTTTCATAATTTTGATATATGTTGGTTGTACATATTAAGTGCATGTGAAGTCTTATCATAATTATTTTAAGATATCAGGTTTAGTGCTCTTCTTCACCATGGATTCACTAGACTTCAGATATTAGTGCTCAGTCCTTCATGGATGCCATGATCATGGCCATGGCCGGGGTCAGGTGTGACCCTTAAAAATCCTGATCGAAATGCTGGAGAACATCTACCAATCTCAGTGCAGAGTGATGTTCAGTATTCAACACGTAATCTGGATCTCCAAAGCCATATCTGCCAAAGCCATATCTGCCAACAGTAAAAGTGATACTTTCAAAACCATCCTCCTCGAAGAAGATAGCGAGAAGGTTCCTCTGGTTTGTTTTTATTTCTGTTTTGATCAATAGTTGTTTGGTGGTTAAATATTTTGGTTTTTCCCCTAGTTCTCTTTGTACAAGGTTTAGGGATCCTTTCAAAACCCTTTCAACCAATAAAAAAAATTATTATTTTAAGATATGTTATTATATCATTTTAATATCACTTGTATATGATTTTGTGTTAACCAATAATAGTTTAATTTTTATTATATTTTTCTAGTTTATATGTTTCTATTATGTTTTGAAAGTTTGTTTTCCAATTAAGAAAATATAGATCTAAATATGTTTTAGAATGAAAAATATTAATATTTTTTTATTTTAATTGATTAAATTTTTATTGAAAACTATATTTTAACCAATTATATATGAAATTAAAACAAACTCTAACCTTATTATAGCATGACTACTTGGTATTATAACAACCTAAGAAATTATGCATATGTATTACATCATTTTAATGTCAAGTGTACATGATGTTGTGTTAACCAGATCAAGTTTTACAATATTTTTCTAAGATCTTTTATATTATTTTTAGCTTTCTTTTTATATTATATTTTGAAATTTTATATTTCTAATTTTAAAAAATATATAATTTAAATGTGTTTTACAATGAAAAATATTATTATTCTTTTTATTTTAATTGAACAACTTTTATTAATTATATAGAATTCAAACACATCCTATCATATTACATCATGTCTACATGATGGTATTACAACAAGCTTGATAGTTATGCATGTGTGTTACATCAAACTTAGTAATTATACATGTATAACATGACAAAATTCAAACCTTGATGTACTGCTTGAAAGTTAAAGAATCTATCCTAGTATCATCTTTATAAATTTTATTAAAAACTTTATAATATATAATATTTAATTTTTTTATTATAATTAAATAAATTTTAAAATATGATATAATTAAAATTTTAAATCTAGTTATTATTGAATTAGGGTGCAAAACTTCCGCATAAAGAGGGTCACCTTTCCATCATTAGAATTTGAATCTCTTTAATAAGAACCCAAAGACATACCAACTCATATATTCATAAACACAAATATTATATATTATTTTACATAATTTTATTTTTAATATTATAAAATTTAAATAAAATGTTTTTTATACTTAAAACATTTATTAATAAAATAAAATAAAAAAACATAATATAAAGATTAGCTTCAGTCGAGCATTCCTTGCACACAGCAAATTTTTAAGAAAGTGCTTTGACATGGAGCAAAGATAACTTGAATACGTTGATTTAACGAGGGGGACTACGAAAATATATAGCATATGTATTTTTGTTGTAAGTAATTATTTCCCCTTAAAGTTCAGTACCGCCATGGATAGTCATGAGTCCCACATAATTATATAATTTTAACTTATATATCTTAAATATTATAAAATAATATATATTTTAATTGACAGAGTTCAGGCATTGTCCACAACTATAAGATAATTATACATCCTAAAAGCATCCAGAGAGAACCAGTCTGAATAACATAAGAAATACACAGATGTGCACTCCTATCGTAATCAAGTGGAACTGTAATATTTAACCCAAATCAAAATCAATAGAATTTTAGTGCTTACTATATTTAAAGCACATATGGAACCAACAATATAATATATAGTTGATGACCCAAATTAAAAAAAAGTTGATATTCAGCAAGGTCGGTGGAAACTATATATTTTTGAATTTTCACCATCAGATACCTCTTTCGTCGTACAAACTTTATATCTTAAACTTGATCCGTGCTTTGAATTTACGTGCTAAATGCCATCACCAGGATTTGCAACCACTCCAAACTTCCATAAATTAAGAAGATGCGCCTGCCAAGGTAATGCTGTGATTATTGATAATACTATAAAGGGAAGAAGCAAATTATTCTTAACTATTTTTAATGTTAAAAAAGGACAATATTGTAAAGGAATGGGAACTAATTTTGAATTGTTAAAATTTGAGAATCCAAAGTTTATTTTAATAATTACTAATCACATCTTCTCTGAGCACCCCACTTACAATACAAATAATAATAATAATAGCCAACATATTTATTTATATCCTCGCAAGGGAAAAAGTTGGATAAGGTCCATAGTCCAGCTGTGGATGAGTGTGAGCAAGAATTATAATTTGTTGAATGATGTGACGTCCAAATTATTTCATTTCCAAGCTTGCTTTTTTTTCTTTTTCCTTCCTGTATGGAGGTATTCAAGTTCTAATTGGATTTATTTCAAGATGAGTGCGAGTGTGATAGTGTTATGCCGCTTTTTCTGTTGTATGCTTGTGAGTTGGTGTTCGTATTATTAGTTACAAGATGTGGATCATAACGAACGTAAAATCACTTGTATTTCTGGAGAGTGTTTGCATTTGACGGTGGTGGTGTTTTCCGGCCATGTTAAGGAAGACAGCTTCTGTGATTCTCTTGTGGATGGACATTGCCACGTTACAGATATTCTTTTTCCAAGAAGATGAGACGTCTGGATTCATACAACACTATCCACATTTGAATAGGCCACGTGTTTAGCTCTGTTTTTATGTTTAGCTTTTCAAACTGCGTGGATAGAAATAGTTTCCAGAGAGGGCAACTGCGTGGATAGAAATAGTTTCCAGAGAGGGCAGTCGGTCAAAGGGAAAAAAAGTAGAGATTTTACTGCGTTTTATTCCTTTTCCGTTACATAGATAACCTAATTTAATCATGATGATGATTATAATAATAGTAATGACCGTTATTGAAGTGGTCTGTTTATCTTTGAATTATGTCCTCGGATGGCACTCCCACTGTAGAGATCTCCACTTCCAGGCTTTGACGAGCCTCCATGAATTTTTCTTTCTCGCTGTTGGAAGCCTCCATTGCTGCTGCTTGGGTTTTGCGTGAGTTGGGCTTGGCCTCGGCATCATGGCTGGCATGCACACTAAAGAAAATGTAGAACAGGATTGCCAGTAGACTCCATATGCCAAACCTTTCATAGGACCTTCTGTCCAGAGTCCATAACAAGAAGACATTGAGGAATATGGAAGCTGCAGGGAACCATGGGACAAAAGGGACTCCCCAGTCTGTGGGATGATGTACAATAGGCACAAGGAACTGAAAACCAGCTATTAGTGCAACAGAAACTATGGCAAAAGCCAGCATACCCCATGAACTACCCTTGTTGTGTACATGCCAAAAGAGAGCAAATCCATTTGCACTTAAGGAGAAGAGTAGTAGGAAAACAAATGTTGCCCATGGCGTGGTTACTCCATTTTTCACATGCCTACGGTAGATGAGAGCATTGGCAACCATGTAGAACACCACAAGGGTTCCAATGGAGATCATGTTCAATACTATATCCAACTCGGTGAACAACCCAATGGCTGCTGTACAAGCCCCTGCAGGTTACATAAAAGGAGGACTATCAATCACAAAAATATCAAGCACCGGCTTTAAGAATCAAGTGGAACAGTAACATAACTAACAAAAAGGGCCACTTTCCATGTTGGGTGATGAATCTCAATTGATCGCCAAGTCATAATAATGATATGGGTGACCGAGGGAAAAAGAATCCAACTTTTTGAAATTTGAAAATATCCACAAGGAATCATGCAATTTCATCTAGACATTGATAGTTGCCAATGTTTTTCAAGGATAAATAATGAATGAACATCAACATACATGTTCTTGCAGGTTGCTTTCCTTTTCAGAATGTTACCTAAGAAGAGAGTCGCATTCAGGGGCGTGCCAGTCTTGGGATGGACTCGTGCAAACCAATGAGGAATTAAATGAGATCGACCGAAGACGCAAAAGTACCTGGCCTGTCCCAGCATAGCCACCAGAAGTGAGGATACTATTCCCAGGGTAGCCCCCACGCCCACCACTTTGGAGGCCCAGCTCAGTCCCACCGTCTTGAACGCTTCCGTGAAAGCCGCCGATGTACTTATCTGTGTAGGTAACATTCACGAATCCCCCTTACTATTAGTTTCAACTTTCGAATCGAATGGCTTATTGAAAATAAAAAAATCTACCCAAAAGTTCAAAGTGTGTAATTCCGTGTAATTCTAGCTTTAATAAATCACTCCTATCTTATAACCAAAAAAAATCAAATATCTAATATGATAGCTTTCTTTATCCTAATAGCAGAACCAAATATGATTTCCTGAAATGCCCACTTGGTAGCTATAGGACAGAAAATAAACGATAAGAGGCCGTTGAACTGTGTTATCCACCACGTATTGAACTGTTTTTCTGGCCACTCAAGTGCACTCATTTTCCTGTGTAAATTGGTGGGAGATGAATAAATAATTAATAAAAAAAAGACATTAGTGGATGTGTAGAGAGTTTCAATCGTCTAGAGCAACAATCATTACTAGTATTTTTATTATTGATAAGATATATCTTATGACGAGAATGGTGCAAGATCATTACATGCTAACAAGTAGAATAAAGAAAGAAAAAAACATGTTTTATTTTTGGAAAAATAAATTGTAAGAAGCGCCTTAGTGGATTCAATCTAATCATCATTGCCCAGAAAAGATGTAAAATAATTCCATATGGGTAACATATTACTTCCCCATTTGGATGAGTTGAAGTGATTCCATCTTGTGTTGGGTGCCAGCAACTTGCTGTACAATAATTCCATATGGGTAACTTATTACTCCCATATTTAAACAATTTGAAGTGATTCCATCTTGTCTTGGGTGCCAGCAACTTGCCTTTCTCCTTTTAAACACATTAAAAATTCCTTGTGAACAGGTCACCCCCAAACTAAACCACCCAAAAAAGTGCGTATTCGATCCATAATGGCATCCAGACATGATTCCAGTTGTGGTAGGTATTAGGTAATCCGTTTTCCACAATGTCGTATAACGGGAGATAACGCTATAACTTCACATACCAAAGGAAAACAAACAAAAAAAACTAAAATAATTGGAAAACAGGAAACGGGCGCCCACCTGATTATAAGGCACAAGAACGGAAAGCGCGAGGGACACAAGGCAGTAGATCAGGGAAACGATGACGACGGAGCCGGAGATGCCGAGGGGGAGGCTCTTTGCCGGGTTTTTGATCTCCTCCGCAAGAGTTGAAACCGAGTCGTACCCGATATAGCTGAAATAAACGATGGCAGCCCCTTCGAACACGCCCCGCGCGCCGTAAGGTGTGAACGAGGGCTTGCTGAGATTGTCAAGGTGCCCGTACGCAAACCCCGCCACGATGATGAAGACAAAGAAGAGCAAGTGAAGGAAAGTCGCCGCATTGTTCAACAGGGAACTCTCTTTTGTGCTGCAATTCAGTTCCAATATTAATTTTTTTTTTCTTTTAAAAAAAGAGTTATGCGAAGAAGAGATGTCCGTAATTTGGATCAAAAATCTAAGGTCAAAAAAGGTCACCTGTAACAGATACAGAGGGTCAACAAGATCACGAGCCCAGCGGCTGGAAAATCGAGCATGTTGTAGCCCTCGGCTAGGCCGCCGGCTTTGATTCTCCAAGCATTATCGTTGCTGGCTCCACAAACGATCGAAAGATAAGAGGTAAAACTACGAGCGACGGCTGCGTTAGAGAGGACATACTCCAGCACCAGATTGGCTCCAGCAAAAAACCCTGCAAATTCGCCTGTTCCCCAAATATTAACAATGTCAGTGCCGCGCATTCGTGTCACCTACCCACATTTAGAAACTCTCTTCAGTGTCAGAGCCCTACAAAGCCCATTAATGTCGCATGTTCTCTAGTACCCAAAAATAACACTCTGAAACCGCCGGCCTCTGCAAAATTTATTAAAAACAGCATTTAACCAGTTATGGACAATCAGAAATTAATGCTCGACACAGAGATTGGGTTTGGTACCGAAGGTTATCCGCAGATAACTGAATGCTCCTCCTGCAACGGGCATCTCCACAGCAAATTCGGTGTAACAGAAGGCGGAGAGCAACGCAGAGACACCAGCAACGATGTAGGACACGACAACTGCGGGGCCCGAGGTTTCGCGGGCAACGGTGCCCGTGGTCACGAAGACTCCGGCTCCCAGCATTCCTCCGATGCCCATGGCCACCAGATCGTACCACTCCAATTTCCTCCGCATATCTGCACCGGAGCGTTGCCTGATCTGTGTCATCTCCTCCTCGGGCGTCCACGTTGCCCCCATTCTTTCCTTGAGCCTCCTGGGAGTCTGAGCCAGTGCATTTGAATAACTTGACCACCCAGAGAAAGAAGAGGAACCCCTCTCTTGTCTGTCATCATTAGCCATACCCACAAACACTACCAGACAGAAAGAAACAATTTTTGTTAGATCCTTATGTATATCAATCTTATTTTATATAAAGAAATGATACTCCCATCAAATCTTCCTCTGTAAGTTGATTTGCGTGCATGAACAGGCAAAAACATATATCGCATATTGTGTGCCTATATTATTCAATCAATTTTTAGTGATGCAGAAATTGTGAACCCTAGAAACATATCAGGTTCTTGTCGTTGTTTCGAGCCCGTTAATTCATCGTAAGGAAGCTTTGCTTCAGAGAAAAGCAGGCGATCATGTATAAAATTAAAAGTCAATAATCATGCACATCTTTACAGGAAATTTAGGTGCGTTGTTGAACGTTTATGAGCAGACAAAATTAGAGACCAACGAAGAAACATGCAGAGAGACCTTCCAGGACAGAACAAACGACTGTAATTCACAAGAATCACGATGAAATATGGACTCTAAGTTCTGAAAAATTTGTTGGTGAAGAAAATAAATATCTATTTTTATCATGCATTGTTTCATTCGCACTTACCCCATTAAATGCTTAGCTTCACGTCTGATTTTGTCGAATCTTGACCTGATCTTTATGTGTGCCTTCAGCTACACTTGGCATAAGTTCATGAATTTTTTTTTTGTTGTTTTATTTTAAGGTTTCTGGTATCGTCATGCGTACACAGAAATAGGGTTTAAGCCTAAGGCTGAAATCCTGCCTGAATTATGACTTATATATATAGGAATTGCCGTGGAAGATCAAATTTCGCAGCCCAGGAAAGGTAAGATGGAAGCTAAAAATGGATGTAAAATTTTCACCTCTTCTTGAAATTTTAAGTAGATATGTTCCTAAAGCTTCTATCTTTATCGAACGACAACAATGAATAAAGAGGATTAGGGTGAAAACGATAAGACGACTGTTAAATTGGGAGGGAGAAGTAATTCTCATAGGTTTCTTCGCATTCAATCCTCCAAACGTATTCCAGATCAGATTTTTTTTTTAATACCTAGTGGAGTTAGTTATAATTAATTGATAAGTATATGGTCCAAACCATGGACGGTTTTTACAAGTTTGAAAAAATAAATTATTTTTTTTTTTAATTTTAGAGCGGAATTTTAATTAACTAACAAACACATGATTTAAACCACATAAATGATTTCCAAAATTATGTGAAAAATAAATCAGAGATATTTTAATTTTAGAGCACGTAATTTTCCAAAATAAATGTCCTTATTTTTAAACACCACAACATGTATACAAGATAAGGATTACTTTAATAGAATATCAATTTAATGTAAAATTGCATTTTAAAATAAAAATAAAAATCCAAGATAAGAATCATTTCTTGTAAAATTTCATCAAATGAAATAACGGAGTATAGTTTATGAAAGAACTATGTACAATTTTACTTTGTTTTAAATTTTTATTTAGAGTTTTAAAATTTTATCATTAATTTTTTTTAAGTTTATGAAAATATTTTTTTATAAAATTTAAGTAGATTTAATAAAAGTCTAATTATTCTAATGGAGATAAAGTTGCATACTATACTTCGTCAGTAATTATATTAATTTCTTAATTTTATTTAAACAATTAAATAAATATTTAAAATATAATAAATTTTATAATTTTTAAAGATATAAAAAATATTGTTTATCAAATATAACTAATTGTTAAGATAATACCCTTTAATATTAAATATTAAAATATTGATTAGATGATTTTTCATTTTAAATATAAAATATAATTTATTAATCAATATTTTTAAATCTTTTTGAGATTTAAAATAGAACATTCTTGATAAAAAGGTTTAATGGAAAAAGTTATATTACAGTAATAATAATATATACAATATAAAACTAAATGTAATATTTAAATAAAATAAAATATACTAAATTCTAATACAATATAAAACTAAATGTAATATTTAACTTGAATAAAATATACTAAATTTTAATACAAGGAAAAAAAATACATCTAAAACTTTAAAAGAAATATGTGGAAAAAAAAATATTTTTATTTTTTCTATCTAAAACTTAAGAAATATGTGGAAAAAATAATCTATTTTTTTCTATCTAAAACTTAAAAAGAAATATGTGGAAAATAATCTGCATTGAATCTCAACAAAACTAAACTAAGTACTAAATTAATTTGCATTAAATTCCAACAAAACTAAGTATTAAATCAATTTGCATTAAATTCCCAAAAAAAATTAAGTATTAATTTAAATCCTTGCCTTTGTTATCTAAAGTAAAAAAATTCTTTTCTTTCAGATCTAATACTTTTGACTTGAGATTTGAATTATCATATTCAAATCTGAAATGGTTTAAAGTTCTATAAAATCAAATAATAATTAGACATTAGGTTTTTCCAATATAGCATAGAAACAAATATAAGCTCGTAATTTTATACATGTAAATTTTACCGTGTTCTCTTCAAAACTCATGAAAAACAATATTTATAAATACAAGTAAGGATTAAAAATAGTTTTTCTCTTCAACATATTTAAAAATCACAAAATGCTTTAAGAAAAAGGAAAATGGATTTTATTTAAAACATATTTTAGGAAACAATACTCATAAAACTCTTTAAGCTAAAACCATCAAAACAATTTATATTTATATAATGTTTTAAAAACTCTTTAAACTAAAACCATCAAAACAATTTGTATTTATATAATATTTTTAGTTTTTAAAAGATTAAATGTAAATCATTAATAAAAAAATTTACTTGTAACATGGATTTTTTTATTAGGGGCTATCATGGTAGATTTTTCATATTTGAATTATGCTCATGAAAATAATATGATGGAGACTATTGAATTAAAGTAACTATACCATGAAAAACATAAGGCTATAATCATTATACTAGAACCCTTCATTTATTACTTAGATTAAGTAATTGCATTATTAAAATTATACAATTATATTAATAATTTGGCTCTCAAAATTTTCACATAATATTACTTTGAAATTAGTAACACATTTTTTTTTTTTTTTAAATTTACATCGTTGAATCGGTAGGTAGGCGTCACGAATCCGGGTAGGCTGTCCAGCTTTTATGGCTACTATAGTATTTTGCGTTGTCCGCCCCAGAAGCCATCACACAGATCTTCGCACAATCCGCCCCTATAACCACCATGCCACAATTATTTTAAACCTTTTACGCCACCGAAAGCACCAAGAAAAGGACAAGCATTCAGTTCGACGAGGCCCGAGATTTGAACCTTGGACCTCCATCCCCTTTATGGGGTTTGGATGAACCAATTGATCTACACCTCGGACCTAACACATATTTTTAATAACATGATTATTTAATATTTTTTGGTCAATTATTATTTTTAATGTAAAGGTGAAAGAATGGAGAATCTCAAAAGTTATTTGGTTGAAAAAAATCGTATATGTAAACATATAACAAGTCTATTTTATTTATGAATTTTAGTTTTACTCTTTCATAGTTTCCACTTCAATGGCTCTCCACATCTGTCCTACCCAACCCACATAAAAATAATTATTATTATTTTAAAATTAAATATAATTAATAATATAAAAATTAATATATAAAAAATAATGATAAGTTTCAAAAATACCCTTTAAAACTTATGAGGTTTAGGATATCAAATATTTTTTATATGTTATTATATAAATATAATAGTTAATATATTTAAATTAATTATTATCATTAATATCCATATTAATTTATATAATTTTATTAAAAGTTTCAAATATTAAAATATATTTAATTTTTAATTATATAATATTAGATTATTATTTTATAATATTTTATTTTTTTATTATAAATTTAATTTTATGATTATTATTATTTAATTATTAAAAAATAATAATAAGATAAAATTTCTTTCTTTCATATTGGACTCCATGTTTCTTTCACTCTCCACAACTTTTATAAAATTTCTTTATTTTTTAACTTTTTTTTAAATTATTCTTAGGAGAGTTGGTGACAACCACACTATTTTTACTAAATGTTAAGCACATTGTTCAAACCACATTGACTGCTCCCATCATACTTATTTCACCTGGTTGTTGTTTTATTTTTAGTGGTTGTTGTTTTATTTTTAGTTAATCTCGCATATTATTTTTTATGATGTAAATTTTTTTTGTTACTATATAATTCTAAGAAATAATGTTTTTCCTGTATAAAATATTTATTATATGTCAACTATAAAATCTAGCACTTTTGTTTTGAAATATAGAAAATATATGTTTTATAAAGTTTTTTTTTTTGTTGTAATCTAATATTGAAAGTTGTTTCATTATGGAGATTGATCATTTATTCTTTAAATTGTTTTTGTTCAAACATATATTTTTCATTATATAACATAGGAAAATGTATTTTTTTATAAAGTTATTTTATTTAAAGATAACAACTTTAAAATCTACTTTTTTTCATTATGTAAAATGTGTTTTTTATCAAGTTACTTTATTTAAAATAACAACTTTAAAATCTACTTCTTTCATTATGCAATATAGAAAATATATGTTTTGTAAAATTTATTTGTTGATATTCCCATCAAAATTATTTCATTCATTATGTACAAGTGAAACATTTATTCATTAAAATTGTTATTATCATTTTTTTTCCAATAGAAAACATATGTTTCTTAAAATTACTTTATTGAAAGTTAACCTTAAAATTTATTTTTTTAAACCTCTCTAGTTGCTGAGGGTAGTTAAACCTCTCTAGTTGCTGAGAGGCCCAGGTTCAAATCTCTCGCCTCACATGTTGCGGATATGCTATGTAATGGTTCCCTCATGGTCAGTCTGTTTACCCCTTGTGGCCACCACAAAAAAAATATATATATATTTTTTAAAGTTATGCAAGTCTAGTGAAATAGTCCATGATTAGAATTTCATTCAGCATTAATACTTATCAAGTCTACTATGAAACATGGAATCAATAAAATTCTTATTACTAATATTAAATGTAATTATAAATATACAATTTACATTTAAATCATTAAAAAAATATTTTCTTAAAACCATTCTAGTTAGTACTAATAAATATAAATAATTATATAAATATACATGTTCATTTATAAAAAAATAAAAAATAAAATTTATCACATAAATTGTTACATATATTATTTTAAAATTTTAATATTAAAAATTAAAAAAATGATATAAAGAAATTTTACTAATTTATTAATTCTATGGTCTGTTCAGTTCCTATGGGTTAGGTGGATTGATTAGTTTTTGTATTTACCAAGAAGAAACCTAGGTTCAAACCATGAGGGCATGCTTATTTGTGCAAAGGTAATAATCTGACTTATGTCCCACTAACTACACATCATCCCAACAATGATGGTACCAATCCCAAGCCTTCGATGCTCGTCACATTTAGTAAAATAAAAACAAGGTGGAATAGGTGTTGTTGGGGGTAGCCCCAAGATTTGAACCATGCTTGATAGTAGAAAAATACCTAGATGTAATCGACTCCCTATATATCAAAAAAACTTCTATGGTTTGTTCTCTTTTTGTTCTTATTTTTTTGTCATATTCTTTAAATATAAATATAAATAGGGGATTTGGTTACATCCACATTATTTTTAGTAATTGTCAAGTGCAGGGTTCAAACCACAAGGGCTACTCCTAACAAGTGTATATCATCGATTGATTCATATTGTCTTCATCGATATGGTGCACATTTAAAGGATTCAAATCAGACTACTACATTTACAAACAAATAGACATGCCCCCAAGGTTTGAACCTAGGTCTCTTCTTGGTAAGTGTTTGGTCAAACAGATAACTACCAATCCACCTAACCCTTAGGGGTAAAATTAAATAATTTTTTCATTACCACTATAAAACTTAAATATTTTAATATCCTTTAAATCATTGTACCAATGGATGGTCAGTGGATTTTTTTAATGTTTTTTATTTTTTATGAATTAATTGTTTTTGAAATAAATGGGTAAAAAAATATTGATAAGAAAATAAGATTACAGAGTACAGTGAAGCCCCCAACCAGGACTCAAATAAACAACAAAATAGGCTAAAACCATTAGACATGGTCAAAAACCGAAGATAACAACAAGAACAAACCACATTACATCTGAATATCCTTGTGGATCAACTTCCAGAGATGTTGAGAGCCCCCAACCAGGAGACTCTCCCATTTATCCATAATTCAAGGACCCAAAAGCTCATAAGCCCTTTTGGCCAAATAATTAGCAACCACATTCCATTCCCTTAGTATGTGCACAAAGGAGATAAATTTGAACTCTTCATTAATTCTAAAAAATCTGAATGGCCATAGAGGCCAACTGCTAATTAACATCCTACAAACTTTGGTTGTTTAAAATGTTGACCAAAATTTGAGAGTCAAACTCGTAGATGCTCTTGCACCAGCCAAAAGAAAACCCCCTCTGCAAGGCCTCAAGAATTGCAAGAGCTTCCATAAAATTGTTGGAGTGAACACCTTTATAAATGGAAAAGAAAAATCTAACCATGCTAGTAGAGTCTCTCCCAACACCGCCAATTCCAACATGTCCAGGATTACCCCTAGATGACCCATCAATATTAATTTTTAAAACTCCTCTAGGGGGCAGCCTCCACCTACCATCTCTCTAAAATTTCTTGTTGAGTTGGGAAACCCTACTAGGGCGAGAAGAGTCTACACCAACCCCAAGGATACCAAGGGCCTACCGTACCTTTTCCTTGCTATAGTCCAAAAGAGGATCCACATCACATTTGCTATGGATAGTTTCTTGAACCATACACAAGATCCTTTTCTAGATCTGTTGAACAGAAAAATATCTACCCTAAAATATGTGATGGTTTCATTCAAGCCAAATCTGCCAGATGATGCAATAAGGGCCCAAATTCCAATCCACCTAGAGGAAGGGGGTATTGGCCGAAGGTACTCCCAGACTGCTCAAAAAATCCACAAGGGAGAGCACATGAAAACAAGGATGGTTCCAAGCACTCCACCAATAGTACCAAATGTCTCTAGTAAGGGAGCATTAGAAAATAAATGAGAAGAGTCATCCTCATTATTACCACAAAGGACACAAAAAGAGGGACCTTGAAATCTTCTCTTCCTCATGTTATCCCAAGTGAGACATTTATTATGAGCAACCAACCAAAGAAATAAGTTATATTTAGGACAAGAAAATATATTCCACACCTTTATCCACCATGTGACAAGGAGGCTCCTAAACTTTTGTATATCAAGAACTTGATAACCATAGGCTATAGAATAGGTTCCCTTAGGATCAGGGTTCCAAGCCAAAATATTTGTACCCCTCAATGAAGAGCAGGGTATTCCTGCAAGAATAAGAGCAAGCACATCTCTATCCTCGACCAATCCCCCCTGGGGCCATTCCTATGGATATTTCCACTTGTACATATCTATATTACCAAAAGGTTAAATTCTTTTAAAGTCCTCCACATGATACCAGTCCGCTTCTAAGAAAAAAATGCTTAGGGAACATAACCTGGGATATTGAGTCAATATAGGAGGGTGGCCATCCCAAGAATCATCCCAAAAAAGAACATCTAATCCTCAATTACAAATCTAGAACAAACCCTACTTAATTAAATTAGCTCATCTTTTCAGAGTATCTTAGATAATTGAACCTTTCCCAACTAAGATGACTCTAGGGATCTCAGCCTCAAAAATACCTCTCAAGTACTTACAAGATAATATTTTAGCCCAAATCTGATCTTGAGAAGTACACCATCTCTAATAGAGTTTCGTAGCCAAAGCTTACCCAGAAAGAGCTACCTATCGCAACCCAAGGCCTCTCTCTTGAACTAGCCTACAAATAGAATCCCACCTAACCAAACTCCATTTAGATTGAGCAAGTTTTTCAAACTAAGAAATTTATCTTAACAAAGCATCTATGTCCTTGATAAAACGAGAGGGATTTTTTTGCACAAAACACCTATAAATGGGTAAATCTTGAACAACATATTTTAAAAGAAACACTCTACCTACAAAGGAGAGCCATCTGATGGTCCAGTGATTCACCTTCCCTCTAAAATTATCAAGCATATATTGCCAAGAAGATCTAGGGAGAGGATGAGACAAAATTGAAATACCAAGAAAAATTAAGGGGGAAGTCCTAACCTAGAATATTAGAATTCTAGCAATATTGGATTGAATAAGAGGAGGGATATTGAAGAAGAAAATAGAAGACTTATCCTCATTTATAAACTCCTAGAAGCACCAATATATATGTCAAGAGACCATCTAATGTTGCCAGCTTCCCTGATAGTGGCAACTCCCAACAAAGTTGTATCACCAAAAAATTGAAGGTGGAAAAGAGGCGGTGAACTGCTATCCCACTTCCAATCCTGAATGAGACCATGCCTAACTTGAGACTTGAGTAGTATTTACAACCCTTATGTCATAATGATAAACAAATAAGGAGATAGAGGATCTCCTTACCTCAATCTCCTTGAGGTGTCAAACAACTCTGATGGCTCATTATTAACAAGAATAGAGAACGAGGAAGAAGAAACACAACTCATAACCCATATAATCCATTTCTCCTCAAAGCCAAAAGCAGCAAGAAATTTTTGAAGAAAGGACCATTTGATCCGATCATAGGCTTTGGCCATGTTCAACTTAATGAACATATATATCTCCTTAGAATTTTCCATCAAGTGAATAGCTTTTGTAGCAATAACAACCCCATCTAGGATTTGCCAACCAACAACAAACCCACCTTGCTACTTAGAGATGATTTTTTTCAAATATATATTTAGTCTCTTAGCAATAATTTTTATAATGATCTTATACACAACATTACAAAGAGCAATAGGCTTGAACATATCCAAAGAATTCACTCCCTCTTTTTTTGGAATAAGCACCAAAAAGATAGCATTTAAGGCCCTTAGCACCTGTTTGTTATTTTGGGACTCATGGACCACCTCCAGAAGATAAAATTTGATTAAATCCCTTAAATCCTAATAAAATTTAATCAAAAATCCATCTAGGCTTGGGGCTTTCCCATTTTTCATCTTGAATACAATATTTTCCAACTCCTTAAGGGAAATTGAGCCCATCAAATGCTCATTAATATCTCTAGAAATAATTGAGGGAATACAATTTAGAATAAGGTTTTCATCCTCATCATGTAAGAGGGATTCCTTGAAGAGAGAGAAAAAATACCTCCTAGTCTCTTCTAAAATCTCCCTAAAACAAGAGAGAAGGGCACCCTAAGAATTCACAAGATAGGTCAGGTTACCATTACAGTGAGCATTAATTGAGTTTAAAAATAAGGTCGTGTTCCTATCCCCTTCTTGAAGCCATTCCACTCAAGCTTTTTGTTTCCAAAAAATTTCTTCCCTCAGCTCCCATTCAACAAGTTCTTTTGCAGCCTTAGATTCCTCAAAGAGAAGCTCCTCCGTGAGTCCATGATCTCTAATCTTCCTTGAAGCTTATTCCACATTCTTAAGAGCTACCAACTTAGCCAGAAAGGTTCCCAAAATTTAGACTATTATACCTCTTCAATTTATGCTTAACAAATTATAGTCGCTTCATAAATAAAAACATAGTGGTTCCATGAGAATATTTACCATTGGTCCACTAGCCTTGCATGAAATCAAGAATCTTAAGATCCCGAAGCCACATAAGTTGAAACTTAAAGTAAGGATTCTTCTTTAGCCCAAACTCAAGAGCCAAGAGTTTGATAGGCCAATGATCATATCCCTACCTTTCAGAATCATAGAACTAGAGCTTCTATTATTACCAATCCAAAAATTAGAGATCAAAAACCTATCTAGTCTCTCTGATATGGACTCTTCCCCACATATTCTATTGTGCTAGGTAAATATTCCATTATCTGGCTTGATGTCAACCAAATTCAGGGTCTGGATATGAGCATTGAAGATAGAAGAAAAATAATTGAGATGATCAACTCCACCATGTTTCTTCTCTAGATAAGTGATAGAATTGGAATATCCAGCTAAAATCCATGGGTACAGGGGAGCCAGATTTCTCACAAAGCCAATGTGTTCCCATAAATTTACTTTACTATTGTAATAAATGGGAGCATACACCTTTTTAAGTAGGATGGTTTCACTATATTCATTATCATGCTTGATCATCGAATTGAACATCTGCTATAAATCCAAGTAAGAAGAGAGATCTTAACCAAATCCCATAAACAAGCAACACCACCAGCATATCCACATGCACCAATACACTGGAATTGACCCCTTCTCCACAAATTGGGAGTAATATTGAACATTCAATTAGTAGCCAATTTAGTCTCCTAAATAAACACCACATTCGAAGAATGTACATGAATCAAATCATGAACAACTTTTTTTCTAGGGATGTTGTTCAACCCCCTTACATTCCATGAGAGGATAATCATTTCTAGGGGTTAGAAAAATGGGAGTCCAATGTTCTTACCAATCCTGACTCCACCAAAGTCTCCCCCATTTACTTAATTTTATCTTGGTATTTCTTTCGATCCACCTTCATATTCTTATCCAAAACACCTTTTTAAATTATTTTCTAATGTAATACCAACACCGTAGGAGTTTTGCAATCCAAGGATGACTACATTAATATCTGAGTAGGAGAGAGCACAACTATATTTGTGCCAATTTAAAAAACAATTTTCCTTCCAAGGCTAGAGCCAATCATATCACTTGTACTCAGAGCCAAAGCCATATGTTCTTCATTTAAACCCACTAGATCTTATTCCTTAGGTTCCACCTCAAGAAGAGATATTTGATTTAGCCCTATTATATTTGCATCATCCAGTATCTCAAAATGGTTGAGTAAAGCATCTTGTTGGCTATCCTTAAGGGTTATTTGGTCGTTCTTCATCTATTTTGAGGTTTTACAGGAACACAAACTTCCTTATCCCAATCCCATTCCTTTATCGAGGCTTTTTATTTATCTAGATTTGTTTAGATAGAGAGGGCCCAATATTTGAAGCCACGTGTGGCATAAACTTAGGATATTTTCTTTGTACGTGGTCGTATTCATGACAGATCCAACAACAAAATAAAAGAGTTTCATAGTCAATTTTTTGAACCCATGTAGATGATCCAAACTATATTTCAATAGAATCTAGAATAGGATTCGTTAAATCAATTTTGACATTAATACAGAAAACAAAAATGACTTTTTCTCCATCATCCAACTTCACAAGAATAAGGGCAATCATATGCAAGATGTCATTTCTCCATAATTCCAACAAAAGCCATAGCAGTCGAACCCACACTGGAACCTACGATGGTCGCTCCTCTGACGGGTTGAAACCCACATGCCAAGGTTTAAGAAAAATTCTAACTTGGTTACAAATATAGGTACCCCCTTCAAATGCTTTGTTACAATAAGCAATACAAGAGAAAACCACCATAAAATAGCTATTCACACTTAGCATCACCTCCACGTCACCGTCAAGGTTCCAAGTCTTCCTAACCCAAGCCTCCACAAAGGGAAGAGAAATTTGGATGCCCATAAATTTGCCAATAAGTGCATGCTTGGTTAAATACTCCACATCTTCCACCATCGAGTCTGGTTGAACCACTAGAACCGACCTAGCTTCACATCATTCCAAACATCCATTGTTCTTTAACAAACAATTCTCGACATGCATTGGAAAATCCTGCTCCTTTCAATCATTTTTAGATGAAAAAATGTCACTAGCATGAACGCTTTGTGATGGGCCCAATGTCATCGCAACATTCCTCCAATCCATCTCAATTAGCCCATACTCATGCCATTACTATACTAAACCCTAGCTGCAGCCCAACAAATTTGTATCAATTAAAATGTCCCCATTTTTTATGAATTAATTAAATCATATATTTTTTAGTATATTATTTTTTTAATATTTTATAATCATAACGAGAAATTTTATGAATGATAAATAATTAATTTATAACTAAAATTTTATACTAAAAAATTAAATATAATTTTAAAAATAAGTTTTATTTTTTTATTTATTATTATTATTATTATTAATTTAGAAGAAGAGAAACCTTTTGTCTAATATTGATTCTATTATAATAAAATACAACTAAATAGATCAAATTACATAGAAATGTATTAAAAAATATAAAATTTATTTTTTATTTTAAAAGTAAAAATTATATTTTAAATGTTCATAATTGATCTAGTCTCTCAAAATTTAAAAAAAAAAAAATCAATGTACAAGTTTAATTTTTAGATATGTGTGAACTTTCAAGGTTTTCATATTTTTATGATACTAGTCTTAAATATTAAGAAAAATTTAAAGACTATATTGAAAATAATATTGAACTTATCTTCTTTCTTAATACAATACATGAAAGATACTAAGCTTTAATTATTTCAAAGAAACTTGAGATAAGTGGTGAAAAGTCTAGGTTTTTGGCTCATAGAGAACACACCAAAATTAATTCTCAAAATTAATTCTCATGTTTTGTTGAAATAATATAGTAAGAACATGATCATTTAATATGATTGAAGTTCATTTATATTTCGTATAACTAATAAAAAAAATTACTTGGAATAGTATTAATATAAGATGTATTATAGATGCAAGCTTAGTGCAGTGGTAAGGGTTTTGGTCTCTCTTTGAGAGGTTCAAGGTTCAAACCACAAGGGTAGCTTCCAACAAGTCTATACCATCGATCGATTTATATTATCTTCATCGGTATAGTGCATATTTAAAGGATTCGAATCAGACTTCTACATTTGCAAACAAATAGACATGCCCCCAAGGTTTGAACCTAGGTCTCTTCTTGATAAGTGTCTCATCGAACAAACAACTACCAATCCACCTAACCCTTAGGGGCAAAATTAAATAACTTTTCATTACCACTATAAAACTTAAATATTTTAATATCCTTTAAATCATTGTAACTATGGATGGTCACTAGATATTTTGAATGTTTTTAAATTTGTATGAATTAATTAAATCATATATTTTTAGTATATTATATTTTTAAAGTTATAAAAAATATATTTTATAATCATTGAATGATAAATAATTAATTTATAACTAAAATATTATAGTAAAAAATTAAATAAAATTTTAAATATAAATTTTTTATTATTATTTTTTAAAATTTAGAAGAGAAACTTTTTGTTTAATATTGATTCTATTATAATAAAATACAACTAAATAGATCAAATTACATAGAATTTGTTTTTTTTTTTAAATTTAGTGAAAACCCCTTGCAGGGCTACTTTGGTTTGAGAAACCATGATCACAGGGTTCTACAACATCAAAATCACACCCAAACTTTATTGCATCAATATTATGAACCATATTTTGGGACCCGATGTGTGTTTGGCAAGGTGGAGATTCGAACCAACCTACCTTGGAGGATTGTCCTTCTCTCTCCAACTCACCTACAACATGTGGATATTACATAGAAATATATTAAATTATATAAAATTTATTTATTATTTTAAAAATAAAAATATGTTTAAATTAATCTAGTCTCTAAAACTAAAGAAAAAAATTTAATGTACAAGTTAAATTTTTAAATATGAAAAAATATGTGTGAACATTCAAGGTTTTCATATCTTTATAACTTATATTAAATATTAACAAAAAAATTAAAGACTATATTGAAAATAATATTGAACTTATCTTCTTTCTTAATACAATACATGAAAGATACTAAGATTTTATTATTTCAAAGGAACTTGAAATAAGTGGTGAAAAGTCTAGGTTTTTGGCTCATAGAGAACACACCAAAATTTAATTCTCATGTTTTGTTGAAATAATATAGTAAGACCATGATCATTTAATATGATTGAAGCCCATTTATATTTCGTATAACTAATAAAAAAATTACTTGGAATAGTATTAATATAAGATGTATTATAGATGCAACCTTAGTGCAATGGTAAGGGCTTTGGACTCTCCTTGAGAGGTCCAAGGTTCAAACATCACTTTATATGAGGGGACCAGGACCCTTCATAAAATCCTGTGTAAACTCATTGAATTCTTATCGAGTTGTATTAGCTCAATAGATTAGATTCCTCAAGATCAAGGTTCAAATCTCTTGCCATGTATCAAGGTTCAAATATCATGTCCCGTATTAAGGTTCAAATCTCTTACCATTGTATACATGGATAATATCTGAGCTTTGTTGTAATAAAACTCTGTGGTGATAATGTAATACGAGTAGGGGTCATTTCAATCCCATATAACAATTAAAAAAATATAAGATGTATTAAAGGCAAAAGAGTGAGTAGTTTCACACTATAATACTAGATTTTAAACCCACATATAGAGGAGGTAGAGTTCACTCTATTATGGATCTAATAAAAAACCTATATTATTTGAGTGCTACTAATGTTAACATTTAGACTAGAATATTTGGAACAACCAATAGAAAACCAAGGTTCTAATATTGTGGGTAAACTTTATTGCCCTTAAGTTTTAAATAAAATGATGAAAATGAAGAGTTTTACAAAGCTTTACATCATAATTCAAAGTTCAAATTCCATGAATAAACCTTAATATTTTTCCATGGTATTTATAAAAACAATGTGTTTTATCCTATAGAGATTGTAATCTTATGAATTTGATTAAAAATATGGTCTTCTAATTTAAAACCCAAGTTCAAATCTAGGTAGCATTCATTGAAATTCATATAACTAATTAAAGAATATTTATATCAAATGTATTAATTCAGTCATGTGTTACATTGATTGTTAAGTTGAGACACTTGTAAAGATGTGTGTGGGACCATTTGACCCCAATCCCTACACACTCTTTGTAATTGGTATAAAAAATGCTTATACTTTTGAGCTAAGTCAACATACCACCTAACAAGGTAGATATAATTAAAAAATATATATATATACTTAAAATAATTAAATAGAAAACACTTGCTATAAAAATATCAAGGAATAGTTCCAATACATCTACATAACCTTTTAAAATAATAATTTTAAATTATCTAATTATAAATATGTTAAATGCAAAACTAACAATGTGTAATTGAAATTGAATATAAATATTTTAAATTCCATATTTTAAATATTTAATTTTACTATTTATTGTAAAACACTTTAAACTGTAATTAATTATTATAAGTAAATAAATAATTAGACAAACTAAAACAAGTGCCAACTAAGAGCTAGTTCCACTAGGTTGTAGATGAAATAAAATACGGATCAATTTGTGTATTATTCAGCAGGTTTTAAATAAAGTTTACAATGCCGGGAATAGTCACCGGCTCAACCAGAACTGTTATGAAGTTGTAACAGTGAAACAATATGCTAAATAATGAGATACAAATAGGAGTTGTTAAAGTACGCTAACATCCCCCTTTATTACATTATTTGGGTAATGTAATAACTAATAGCTATACTAACATCCCCTTACATCATTTTGCAATACAAAGTGAGCTGCGAAACAATTCAAATTTGACACGTCCAAGTGCCTTAGTGAAAATGTGTGCAACTTGAGCATCGGTGGGAATGTGCTGAAGCTGAATTTGGTGTTTTGGAACTTCATCTCGAATGAAATGACATTGTGTGTCAATGTGCTTTGTTCTTTCATGATGGACTGGATTCTTGACGAGGTTCAGAACACCCTGATTGTCGCAAAACAAGTGTATTGGAGATTTTGATGGATGGCCCATACTTGTCAGAATGCGACGCAACCATATCACTTCGCACACAGCTTCACGTGCGACGCGATATTCTGCCTCTGTTGATGAAATAGCAACCACCTGTTGCTTCTTGCTGTGCCAAGAGATAGGACCGGATCCCAGATGAAAAATGTATCTAGAATTTGACTTGCAATCATCAAATGATCCGGCATATTCGGAGTTCGTGTATCCTTGCAAGAAGAATTTGTTGTTCCTCTTGTATTCTAGGCCATATTCCATAGTACCACGGACATAGTGAAGAACACGTTTTGCTGCTTTCCAATGAGTGGTCTTAGGCTCCTGCATGAACCTCGAAAGATAGTTGACAGCAAATACGAGATCTGGCCTAGTATTGGTTAGATATATGAGACTTCCAATCAACTGTCGATAGAGAGTACCATCTACCTAAGGTGAATCATCATATCGCGATAACTGAAGTCCATTCTCCATTGGAGTTGCCATTGGCTTGCAGTCAGTCATGCGATATTTTTCTAGCAATGTCTTGGCATATTTTTTCTGAGACACTTTGATGGAGTGCTCCTTCTGGCTGAATTCCAGACTAAGACAGTAATGGAGAAGTCCGAGATCTGTCATCTCAAAATATTTGCACAAGTTTATTTTGATAGTAGAGATCATAGTTTACGAACTCCTTGTAATGAGCAGATCATCCACATAGAGTACAAACAACACTATCTCAGAACCCTGTTTCTTGAAATAGAGGTTTGCATCCGACGGACATCTCTTAAATCCATGCTTGCATAAGGTGATTGTCCATTTTTATATACCAAGCTCGAGGAGCTTGTTTCAGACCATATAAGGATTTGACCAATTTGCAAACCTTTTGCTCTTGGCCTTCCACTTCAAATCCTTCAGGCTGAGTCATGTAGACTTCTTCTTGGAGATCACCATTTAGAAAGGCACTTTTGACATCCATCTGGTGAACTTTCCACCCATATTGTGCTGCCATAGCACACATAACCTGAATTGTGGTCATCCGAGCAGTAGGTGCAAAAGTTTCCTCGTAGTCAATGCCTTCCTTTTGAGCATAGCCCTTTGCAACAAGACGGTCCTTATGCTTATCAATTGTTCCATATGCTTTGTACTTGACTTTATATACCCATTTGCAGCCAATGGGTTTCTTTCCATGCGGCAGATCAACAAGCTTCCAAGTTTTATTTTTCATCAAAGACCCATACTCTGTATCCATAGCGGCCTTCCACTGAGGCTCACTGAGAGCATCTTGCACTGATGCAGGTTCAAGATCATCTATGGTAGACATGAACGCCCTGTCATCATCAATATCCATATCCTCTACTTCTGTACTTGGAGTTACAGAAAGTTCCTCAAAATATTGACAAAGATAATCAACCTCACCAGTTTCTTTGGCTTCTCTTTCCTTTTGAGCCATACTGCGTGTACGAGGTCTATCCAAGTTCAAATTGGGAGGAGTGGATAAATTTGCGTCTCTGATTGTATTTGTACACCATTTTGGATTCTTCTTCGGTGGTGTTGAAGAATATGTAGAAGGACCTCCTGTCTGTGTTGACGAAGGAATATTCTCTTCCTTAGATTCCACAATATCTAGGTGTACTTTAGATGTGCTATGTGATGTGAAAGCTTCATCAAAGACAACATCTCTGCTGACATGAATTTTCTTGGTCAAAGGATCTATCAAACGATATCCTTTAGAGTTCTCATCATAACCAAGAAAAATACATCTCAGTGTTTTCTCATCTAGCTTCTTCCTTTTCTCTTTCGATATTTTCATGAAAGCGTGACATCCAAAAATACGTAGATGAGATATGGAGGGTTTTTGACCACTCCATGCTTCCTGTGGAGTCATTCCTTTTAGGGCCTTTGTGGGTGCCCTATTCAACAGATATACTGCAGTGGTGATAGCTTCTGCCCAATATTGTTGCCCAAGAGTGGCTCCTGTGAGCATACAACGAACCATTTCCATGATAGAACGGTTCCTTCTCTCAGCAACTCCATTTTTCTGAGGAGTATAGGCGGTTGTTAACTGTATCTTGATTCCATGCTTATCTAAGAATGCAAAAAATTCATTAGAGGTAAACTCTCCCCCTCGATCTGAGCGAAGGGTTTTAATAGAAGCTCCTGACTCCTTCTCAACGGATTTCTTGAACTGTTGGAAGAATGCGAAAGCTTCGGATTTTAGTTGGAGAAAGAAAACCCACATCTTTCGTGAGTAGTCATCTACGAATAACTGAAAGTACCTCTTCCATCCACAACTTTTGGGTGTGAAAGGACCGCACAGATCGGTGTGAATTAACTCCAGAGGTTTTCATGCTCTTGTTGAGCTCTTCTCAAATGGTACTCTATGTTGCTTTCCTGCCAAGCAGTCAGAGCACACTGGCAATGTGGCGAAAAGGGAAGGAAGACCCTTTACCATCTCATACTTACTAAGCTCAAGTAAGTAGCCAGAACTAAGATGCCCATATCTCTTATGCCATAGGGAAGTTGCCTCCTTGGTAGAGACAGTCATGGCAACATGTGGAGTAGAGATAACATCTAGTGCAAATAATTCGTGCTTATATGAAGTTGTTGCAATCTGCTTACCCTTCTTGGTAATGGTACAACACTTCTTGCCATTCTCAACACGAAAGTTGACAACCATATTTCTATCCAGGATTTGTGTGACTGACAACAAATTTTTAGCCAATCCTGGAACATAGAGGACTTTGTCAATCTGACACTTGCCATCAGGAAGAGTGACTGAAACTGTTCCCTCTCCCTGAACCCTATAGGTTTTATCATCAGCAATGGTGACAGGTTTGCCATCTTTGGCTACAAATGATTCAAACCACGATCTGTCGCCAGTCATATGTTTGCTAGCTCCAGAATCGACATACCAAATGGGATCCCTCTGTGTGGAATCTGTGGTAGTCATGAGCACCTTGTGTGCCCATTCAGAATCTGAGTCAGATTCTTCAACAGCAACATTCACCTGGGGTTGCTTGTTTTTATTTTGTGGTTTGTTTTGGCCTTTCTACTTGTTCTTATGCCAACACTTGTTGGTGTCATGGTTGTCCTTCTCACAGATCTTACACCACCTCTTCTTCTGTTGAGGTTGTTTGCCTTTTCCTTTCGTATCCTGTTGAGAATTTCCTCATTTCTGAAAGTTGCCTCCTTTTTTCCCATTACCTTTCTTCCTAGAACCCTGCCTGTTGGTGTATAGGGCTGTATTGGAAGAATCATCCTTGTGAATTTGGCGTGCCTCCTGTTGTTGAAGTAGATTGACCAAATCGATGTAGGTAATTTGTCGTTGGAGGTGATCAAAATATCAAATGAAGAAGGTAAAGCTCTCATCACAAGTGAAATGAGAAGCTTTTCGTCCACAGTATCTCCCAAAGAATTCAATTTCTCTTTCAATTCAGACACTCTGCACAGAAAGAGTTCAACTGTTTCACCCTATCTCAAACTCAGGTTATGAAGTTGTTGTTGAAGATGAAGAATGGTGGAGTCATTCTTTCCCTCTAGATGGTTCTAAGGGCATCTCATGCCTCTTTACCACTTGCTTTGTCAGCTATATGAGGTTGCACTTCATCTGAAACAACAAACAAAATGAGCACCTTTGCTCGACTGTATTTCTTGTCAAAAGCTATCTGATCTGTGGAAGGACCTGTGGATCCTGTTGTTGGTGAAGGCCTAGTTGCTACTCCAGTAACAATATCTCACAAATCTTCCATTTGGAGAATTGCCTTCATATTATGTTTCCATGGTGTATAATTTGGACCTTTCAATAACTGATGCGGATCAGTCATCAACTTTGCAACAATGCCATAGTGAAGGTTCCTTATATCACCAATTGGTCCCCCTTTCGATATACCTTTTGCTAGGCCGTTATACCGTACAAAATACCCGCCCTTACGTGAGGGAAACTATAGGTATTTAGAAAGATCAACAAAAATCACCCACCCTTACGTGAGGGAGACTATAGGTGAGTTTTAAAGATCATACGATACGTGGAACATAAGCGGTACTAAAAGGGAATCGCCTTGTTGATGGCACCTACCATAGAAGATTCTTCTCATGCGTGGGGCGTAACTTCCCCTAAACACTATGAAGAATACTTCATCAGGATTTACGCCTAAACACAAGTGCGATAAAGGGTAGTGGATGGAGTAAAAAAATGCAAAAATGGCTAACTTATCTCTCCCCGACGATTTATAGAGAACAAGCTCAGACGTCATTGTAGCAGATATATTAGGCGACGGATACAGTAGCCCAATCACGATAGCTTTACCTGTAAGTGCTGGCCAGAGGTATCACAAATACCGAACGTTGCAGTGCAATAAATTGAACGGATGGGTTTTAATTATTCGGGGACTTAGGGAGTGTATTTGATTTTTTTTAAGTTTTTAATGTTATAGTGCAAAAATGAAATATGCAACATACAACATAAAAAACTGCCCACAAGAATAACCCACAAGGTGTCGGTCACAGCCGAAAATGCACCTTTTACAATTGCCAAATTGCTTTTTCAGAAAATTACTCACATTCCCCTTTTGATTTTTTGAAAAAATATCCCCCCTTAAAAAAATCTCTTTAACAAAGCATTTTAATAATTATTATATATTTAAAATTAAAATAAATAATTTTAATTTATATAGTTTTAAAACTTATGAAAAAATAAATTAAAATTAAATTTTAATTTATAAAGTTTAAAAACTAAAAAAAAATTAAAATTAAAAATTTTAATTAAAAAATAATAATTAAAAATACTTTGAGAAAAAAAATTAATTTATACCTTAGGGGGGAGTCGGCGGGATTTGAACCCCCGACCTGCAGGCTCCCTGAGCCTTACCGCACGGCTCACGACCACGTGAGCCAGCGGGCTGATCCGAAAGGATCAGTGGAGCACCTTGCTTTTCAACACCCGGATGCTCCTCCTCCTCTCGCTGCGGCCTCCAGCTGCTCAGTCGCGCGCTTCTGCTTCCGCGCACGCTGGCGCTGCTGCTTCTCGTCCCTCGCAGTATTTTTTTTTTTTTTAATTCCGCGTCTTCGTCCCACGCGCACAGGGTCCGCCTGGTCTTCTTCGTCCTCCAACGCGTGCAAATAGTGCTGCGTCTAACCCGTCCGGGGGGGGTTGATGGGCTGCGTCCTCCAACTCCAACGCGTGTGGGAGGGGGGTCTGCAGCGGACAGACGTCCGGCGACGCAGCGCACCGAGCTCGTCCGTGCCACCCTCTCCGCCTTCAACGGGGGGGGGGACGTCCCCCTCCCTCGCGTCGCGACGCCCCTGCTGCGCGATGCGTCCGCAGTGCAGCGGACTTCCCACTACTGCACGACGCGTCCGCAGTGCAGAAGACGTCTGCGCGACGCATCCGCGTACAGGGTCCCGCGTCCTCTACGCGCAGCGTATGCGCCTGCGCGCGGAGACGTCTTCTTTGCGCGCAGACTGTACGCGGACGTCGTGCAGGATGCAGCAATGCAGGTCTACGCAAGCTGGTCGTTGGAATGCGCTGGCTCAAAAAAAAATTCTTTTTTTTTTTTAAACTGCTCAGGTGCGCGGCAGGGAGAGGAGATAGCGCATAGGCTGACAACAAAAATCTCGCCCAGAAAAAAATCCTCGGTTGCACCTCGCCCAGAAAATCAGAACAGCTCTGATGCCATGAAATAAAATACGGATCAATTTGTTTATTATTCAGTAGGGTTTAAATAAAGTTTACAATGCCGGGAATAGTCACCGGCTCAACCAGAACTGTTACGAAGTTGTAACAGTGAAACAATATGCTAAATAATGAGATACAAACAGGAGTTGTTAAAGTACGCTAACAGTAGAAGGAAAGTCATATTTGAAAACCTTAATAGGAAGAGAAGATGTCTTACCTAGAAGTATGGATGCCCAAGTTGAAGACAAGAGGAAAAATATATATGGTAAGTTCAATCCATGGAACAAATGTTTCACCAACCAAAAGTAATTATTAAGGACGAGATGATCAAGCATAATGTAATGGTTCTTAAAAGTAGAGATTTAATATGTAAGTTCATGGATATAGATTTAAAAATGGATAATGTAAGTTCATGGATATAGATTTAAAAATGGATCAAGTGGAAGTGGGGATTGAATTCAAATTATGCTATGATTTTATTTCCTAAAGGTTTTTTCTCTTCATATTTTCTAATTAAAAATTTAGAGATAAAATAATGAGTGGTGTACCATGGTTTAGAGGGGAGATGCCATTTATTTAAGACCATAGAGTGAGAATTTTAAAATAAGAAAAAAATATTTAAAATATTTTAGTGTGGGTTAGGATTTGTAGAGTTTCATATCAACTTAATATTGGAAATACCGGAGTGGAATTCACCAAGGAGCGACCAACTACTAGGGAGTGAAAGCATATTATATATACTAGGATATGTGTTGGTATGAATATTTTAAATCCTTTGCCATAATTCATTGAGATTAAAATTAAATCTAAATTAAGAGAATGGGATCACCAAGTGGATTATGAAAATATTACATTCTCTTGCAATTATTATGAGACTAGACATAGGGTAAGATATTGCAAAGTGAAAACGATGAAGATAGAGATAGAAAATTGATGAAGATAGAGATAGAAAATTTTGGTCATGAGATAAAATTTAAGATGAAGGAAGAAAATTATGTTGTAATAAAATTTGGACAAGACCAAGGATATTCCACTCCAAACTAAGATCCAAAGAAAGAAGAAACAAAGAAGGATATAAGGGATGTGAAAGTACAATGTGCAAGTTTAGATTCAATAGGAAGTAAAGGTTCAAAGGAAGATGTGGAGGAAAATTCTAAAGTGAAGAGGACAAAAGAGGTAAATTATCTTTATTTTAGTCATGTAGTATAGATTATTATCATGGAAATAGAAATAAAGTAGTGTAGAGGTTATTCCTTGCACTCTAGGGTTTCAAGAGCAACTTAATAAGGACATGAGGATGTAGGAAATCCACAATAATTTAGGATTTTTAGGGTAGCATGAGAAGGTAATTGATATGGAAGAGTGTCCTTGGACTTTAGTGTTTTTAGAGTAACAAAAAGAAGAAAGTACTTAAGTTATGCCTTGCATTTTGAATGCTTTAAAGACAAACTTATAGATGGAAAGTCTCGCTATGAGCACTGTGAAAAAATTGAAGAGATTGATGAAGATGAAGTGTTGGTGAGAATGAAAAAAAAAAGAGAAAAACCCAAAAAGCAAAAACAAAGAGAAAAAAAAACTCATAAAGATATTGATATGAGAAAACAAAAACAAATATCAAGTGTTAATAAGAAGTGGGTCAAAACCACAAATATAGAAAGTAGAAAGTGATGATAAAAATGATATCTTGGAATATTTAAGGCACAAATAAAACCCCTAAAAAAAAGTATTAGGGAATTTACAAATTATTATAACATATTTATAGAAATAAAAATTGGATCCTACATATTTTAACAATTTGTAGAGTTATTTTTTATCTTAACAAAATTCAATTTAAAAAAGACAATTGGATGAGTGAGATTTTATTTCTTAATATTAAGGAATTGATTTTGTAAACTGAATAGTTTAAAGAAGATGAAAAATATCTTTTATAAAAAAACAAATAAAAATCCACCTAAGTATGGCCTACCGTAATGATGCCACTTGCATTATCGATGATGTGACCAAGTTCAATCCCCAATGGATGTGTATAAGAAGTATTACTCCAATAAAAATAAATAAATAAAAAATATCTTTAATAAAGAGATAAGTACACTATATCTTAATTATGATAACAATATATTAATATAATAAAAATAATAACCCAATAAAATACAACATATAATTTATTAAAAAACTTTAAATCCATAAATTTAAATATTTAATATAATTGTTTTCTACATGAAAACAAATATCTACCATCTTGTCCATCGCGTTCTTGTCACTAGTTTACAATGAATATCTTGGCTATCCCCACCTTATTCTTTCCTTTACCCTTCTCTCTTCTCAATGTGAATGTCCTTGTCTTTCAGTACTTTCACTTGTGGGTTGTGATACGGAGGACAATACCACTGCTATCAACTACTTCCTGCAAAAATCACTTTCAAAAGGGAGAAAAAAAGAAGCAAACGAACACATTAGGATAGTCTTCTCCCATTCTTAGTAGGCACATATAATATAATAAGGATGGATGAAAGTTAACGACAGATTTAGATGGTAAATTCGGTTAATTGTAAGTTGCCTGGTAACGTCATTTTAGATGAAATGTTATCTCTCAATGCTATGAAATACACATCATTGCCTTATGACGAACCAGGACAAACAGTTCCGTGGACCAATGAATTTGATATCTGGTAGGCCTTACAGGCGGAAAAGAAGCTAAACAAGACGAAAGCCGGCTTTCAGTGACTTCTCCAATATAACTATTAATCACGGGTATGTCTAGGTCTGTTCATAACGGCTTTATAAGGTATCTGTATAATCAAATGACAATGAGTTTGATTTTCCAATTATTATCATCATTATTAAAATGTCCACGCTGACGGCAAGCGCAGGAAAATTGGTAGCGTAGCTGTACATACAAAGGATGACAGTGTGCCAGCACTGTGTGCTGTTTCGTTTCAGTCAATAGTTTACTTATTTCAATGCCCACCACTAGCATTATGACACTTATCCCACTATAAATAACTAATTCAGCCTTCGTAACTTTCATTTCTGCATCCGCTATCCGCATATTCAATTTAAAGTGAGGTCTACCCAGCTGTATTACGAAGAGGGTTTCTATTGCTGTCATAAGAATAGACGACCTCCATGTTTATGATATTGGGCAAGTTTCCTATAAAAATAATAAAAATAATCGCTTGATAACCCCAAAATACGCCATCTATGTTGGTCGGCAATGCCTGTTTGTATTGAGCGATTACAATGTATACGCATTCGTTGTATTTCTACATGGTTTTGGGATAAACAATTAACAAGCCATTAAATGTGCCGACTTCCATAATTAACCAAGCAATAAATACACAGTGACAAAATTTGACGCCATTGCAATTCTTATAATCAAAGGCCCGATTGTTCATCATAAATAAGATATGTAGAGTTTGCTGTTTGAGGCCTGTTGCTTAAAATGACGAACCTAATTAATAAATCAGTCAAGCCCTCTTTGTTTCCATTGATGTTAACTAATGTTTTGCCATGTCTAGGTATTCTCGTGCGTGGAAAACGAGGCCCCGGAGAGACAGGGAGGTCTTACTCTAAACAGACCACGTATCTGACTTTCGCCGTTAAAAATTTCGTGCCGATAGTCTCTCGTTCTATTTTACTTCATATGCTCGGTCTTCGATGACAGTTTCAGAAAGAATAGTCCCTAGTCAAAGGCCAGGAGTTTACAACAGACAAAAGAGTATAGAGGAGGATTCAGAGTTTTACCAGACATTTTTGCTTGTTTTTTATTTCTTCGGTTTTCTTCTTTTCTTTTTTTGCGAAGGCTCGCTTACATATACAACATGTCTCTACCAATTGTTATTGCAGTCGTACTTCTATTTTGAGTTCATGGTCTCCGCTTGTCAATCCCAATGCAGAGATTTCAAGGTCCTTTTCCTTGGTTAGTGGAGGAGGAGCAGCAGCAGGAGTCTGCGAGCCTTCTTCTTCCCGCAACGTTGCCTCCTCGGCATCGTGGGTAGAATGTACACCGTAGAAAATATAGAAGACGACTGCTACCATGGTCCATATGCCAAATCTTATATACGACTTTTTGTCCAGAGTACTGAGCAGGAATACGTTGAGGAATATAGAAGCTGCAGGGAACCATGGCATGAGGGGTACGCCCCAGTCCTTAGGGTGGTGTACGATGGGCACAAAGTACTGAAATCCAGCCGTTAGTAAAACGGAAACAATGGCAAAAGTGATCAGTCCCCACCAACTGTGCTTCTCCACTTTCCAAAAGAGCGCGAAGCCGGTGGCACTGGCGGAGAAGAGTACTAAGAAAAGTATCGTTGCCAATGGCTTGGTCACTCCCAGTTTAACATGCCTACGGTAGATGAGGGCGTTGGCTACTGCGTAGAACACCACAAGAGTCCCAATGGAAATCATGTTGAGTACGATATTGAGGTCCGCGAACAAAGCAATGGCTGCCGTACAAATGCCTGCAAACATATACATATATCAAGGGGATGTACAGGTTAAAATATAACTAGAACAGACTGTTGGAGTAGCTTTTAGCAGGGAACAAGGGAAGTTCAACTTCCCATGCCTGCACTTAGTGTCCCCACTCCCAGTCCCACCACAGTAATCATTACCGAAGACCATAGCTTAAAAAAAAAAAACACAAACTATTTTGTTCTTTTTTATTTTGGACATCTGAAATCATTCATCCACCATGAAACAAAACATTTGCTTATGGCCAAGTTCCTACTAAGAACTTATACCCACCTAAGAAGAAGGTCGCATTCATGGGCGTGCCTGTCCTGGGATGGACTCGTGCAAACCAATAGGGAATTAAACGAGCTCGACCAATAACGCACAAGTACCTGGATTGCCCCAGCATCGCCACCACAAGTGACGCTACGATTCCCAGTGTAGCCCCGAGGCCCACCACGTTCGATGCCAACCTCCACCTTACCGCCTTCTTGAAGGCTCCTGCGAAAGCCGCTGAATCTTCCGTTATCTGTAATAATTCAAATCACAGCGTTACTCACAATCCTCTTGAATCTGCAACACTCTCCCATCAAACATTTAACAATTGTTGTCACCTCAAACGAGATACTTCCAATTTTTAAGAATTCAGTCACTCTCTAATTTATTATTATTATTATTTTACCTCTAAAAGTAGCTGGAAACTTTTATTATTCTCCATTGTTGCAGCGCGGATTTTCTAACGTTGATTTCTAAAATACCTATGATTCCGGTACCTACCTAATGCCGCGTACTCCGTTTCATAAAAGCGTGCGCCGTACTAGGAATATGGGTAAGAAGAAGAAGACCAAGAAGCTTAAACAATTGTAATTTAAACAGAAACCAATAAAATAAAATGGGGGATTTGGGCGCCCACCTGATCATAAGGCATGAGAGAGCAGAGTGCAAGGGACATGAGGCAGTAGAGCACGGAAACGATGACGACAGAACCCGAGACTCCGATGGGAAGGCTTCTGGCCGGGTGTTTAATCTCCTCAGCGAGAGTCGAAACCGAGTCGTACCCGATATAACCGATATAAACCACCGCAGCTCCTTCGAAAACGCCCCGCGCGCCGAAGGGCGCAAATCCCCCTCGGTGCGAGGGGTCGTAAGGTCTGCTGAGATTTTGAAAGTCCCCGTACGCAAACCCCGCAACAATTATAAACGCGAAAAACAGCAGGTGCAGGAAAGTCACTCCTATGTTCAGCATGGAGCTCTCCTTGGTGCTGTAAAAAACCAATATTAACAACAACATCAGTATTCTCAAGCCAAACAAGATGTTCAAATCTTTAAATAATAGCTTCAGTTGTGAACGTCACCTGTGACAGAGGCACACAGTGAGCAGGATCACAAGCGCCACGGCCGGGAAGTCCAACATATTGTAGTCTTCCGCCAAGCCGCTGGCCTTTATTCGCCAAGCATCTTTGTGCATAATTCCAAACACGCTCGCAAGATATGAAGTGAACGTGCGGGCAATCGCAGCGTTGGACAGGACATACTCCATCAGCAGGTTGGCTCCCGCGAAATACCCTGCAAATTCGCCTGTTCCCCATGGTTTTTTTTTTCACGTCAGTGCCAACAACAACTCCGTGTCATGAAAAAACTCTTCACAATGTCAGGGCCTTCAAGAAAGCCTATTAATGTCCGTGTCCTCTAGCAAACCCAAAAAAGCACTAAAATCCACGACTACGCTGCAACAACGAATAATAAAAAAACATAGCGCCACGCAATTACGGACAGAACATTTAATATGCCCGGAAGAGAGCAAGTTTAGTCTGGTAGTACCAAAAGTTATGCGGAGGTAACTGAAGGCTCCCCCTGCCACGGGCATCTCCACCGCGAACTCCGTGTAGCAGAAGGCCGAGAGCAACGCCGAGATGCCGGCAACTACGTACGAGAGAACAACGGCAGGGCCCGAATTTTCGCGGGCAACGGTGCCCGTCGTCACGAAGACGCCCGCCCCCAGCATTCCTCCCACCCCCATGGCCACTAGGTCGTACCACTCCAATTTCTTCCTCATGTCTGCGCCGGATCGTTGCCTGATCTGCGTCATCTCCTCCATGGGCGTCCACGTTGCCCCCACCCTTTCCTTTAGCCTCTTTGGCGTCTGAGCCAACGCCATTGCATAACTCCCACATCCCGAGAAAGAAGTCGACGTTGACGCCAAGCCCTTCGTCTCTTTGCCTCCTCCATCCCCTTTGCCGCCATCGTCAGCCATATCACTCTTCCTCCCAAAGCAAAAAAAAAAAAAACACTATCTATATATTCTTATCTCTTTTTTTTTTTTTTTTTTGCGTGTATAGATCACACAGCAGAGTCGATATTTTCTGCTAATACCCTTCTGCTAAGCTTGCATAAACAGACAAGGTGAATGATCTATGTATAGTCTACAGATAGGGGAGAAATGATTGGAGGTGCAAAGATTAAGATCTGAGAAACACACTATGCAAAGAAAGTGAACGTATATGTTGTATTTATAAGCCCTCCTTTCTCACTACTAGGAATTTTTAATTAGCAAGTGCAATATTTTAATTCACTGTTATTTCGAGGCCGTCGATATCTGTTACCTAATTGTGTTCTCGATGAAAGAAAGCAGGCGCTCATGCTCATGCTCATGCGCCCCTCCATGTATTAAAGTTAAAATGATCTGGGCATATGCATTAAGAAATTGGGGGTCTGTTTAGTTATTATTAATCAATAAATAAATATGGGTTCTCAGAAGACAATGCTCTCTTCATGATTCTCTTTTTTTTTTTTTAATTAAAGTTCAAGGTAGGTATATGGTGTTCTTTCATTTCTGTATGGCTGACAGTTAATGGCCAGGTGTCTGTTTACACAGTATCAGGCAGATACTGTCTCTTGCGTACACGCTTATCGGTTTTAACGTTACGTTTTAGAAAATTCATTCTAATAACACGCACAGGTAGCAGGTTTGATTTTTATTTTGTAACTTTTTCTTTAATTTTTTCCTGTTTATTTCTGTCCTTACCAGCAAGTTGTTTGTTTGACTTGAGACCCTAGAATCTCCTAAAATAAGTGTGGGGTTACAAACTTAGATGCAGAATTCCAAGTAGAGAGAATAATGAATCCGTTTCCTTTCGAATAACAAATTCCCTCACCTTCGTTTTCCAACTTCAATTTCCTAGACTGAGTTCTATAGATCCGATTAGAATATTCTGATAATAGATGCTAGGCGGTCCTAAAGTCAAGATCTGAGAAGCTTTTCTAAATCCTGGATAACCATCTTTCAATAAATTTAAAGATCTAAGGAATATATACTTTTTATCATCGTCAGTCTAGCATATTTTAGCTTATCCTGGGCTTCCGCTCTTTCAAAGCAATCATGAGGACCGTCTCCATGTTCTGGCCCTCCCTCCTTATTCATTTACTATTATTCTTAAATTACCCGCTTCTATTATTAATAATACATTTTCCTCGGTTTTCTAGCAAAAATAAATATCTATTATTTTTATTAAAAATATTATATATATTGTGTATTATGCTTTTAACAATTCTAATATCTACTGTTTTTTTTTAACAATTTATTTTATATTTTAAATAAATATTTTTAATATTAAAATTTAATAAATTATTTTATTTAATAAAATTATTTTATATAGTTAAAATTTTAAATGTCCACTCATTACATGATATGGTAGGTTTTATGATACATCTTATAAATTTAGTTATAAATAAATATTTATTTCAAAAGAGATAGTCTCAAAAATATTTTGAAATAAATAAATTTATAAAATGCATAATTTAAAAAAAATACAAATAAACATCATTTTAATTTTAAACTTCATTTAACGATCATAAAAATTTTATCTCATTATTTTTATATTCAAAAATAACTTTTCAAAATATTTAATTATATAAATTATAATAAATATTATATTTTTATTTTAAATTAATATAATATAAACTTAAGAAATAATTCTAACTTTATATAAATTTATTTATATTTTAAGGTTAAATATTATTTTAAATTTAAATATTTTTTTTAATATAAACATTTTACTTATACATGAAGTATACTAAACATACCTACCTTGACTATACATGAGATTTTGTTTGATATTAATTCCTTTCTCTTATCATTTTGCATATTCTGTCTTTTCTTTAACATTAAAAAATACTAACAAAAAGTATATATTCTTATGTGTAGTATATAGAACAAATTCAAATTGATTTTGTCTTTAATATTTTTTAAATTTAACTATATAAGATTAAACTTAACCTCATTCTAAATAGTATTGTGCCTCTTCCTTAAAATTTAAGATTTTAAGTTAGACCATTTAATCTAATTGATATGTTTTTAAACAACAACATCACATCATTATTATAAAAATAAATAGTTAAAATTACAATATATTATTTATTTATATTTTTAATTATTTTTAATATTTTAAAATTACTTAAAAATAAACATAAATATTGAAAATGGATTCAAACTTATATTCTTAGTTAGTATACATAATATTAGTGAACAAAATAATTAAAATATAATAAATCTTCTTTTAAAATAATAAACATAATATCACACATATATAAAAATAAAAATAACATACTCAATACACTTCTTTCTATAATTTAAACTTAAATTTCATAAATAAAAAATCATAAACATCAAATAAATAATATTATTACTACAATCTAAATCATCCTCTCCTATAATTAACTTAATTAAAATGCTATTTTTTTTAATGGGTGATGATTATCATCACTTACTCATTTCGCAAACTCTTGGCATAAATTGTTTGATTCAAACTTGTATTATTGTTTGAGCACAATTAATAGGCTAGCATGATTTCACATAAAAATGATTCCAAAATAAATATTAAATCCTTTGTCTATTCAAATGTGGTGGTCCTAAGAATTCATTTCTGGTCGTAAGATGGGCATCTTTTTTCTTATATTATTAGCCTCTTTATGTGTGTGAGCGAAATAGCATAGTTGAAAAGCAACATAAGCTCCACCAGTCCACTTAGAAAGAAAATTCTTTTAAGCAAGTGGCAAACCATGAGGTTTTCTTGATCATGGGTCTTATATTTATATTTTAATAGTGAAAAATCTAAAGGGAACATTATGAATTGTTATGAAGTCCTTAGAATCATTACTTTAGCTTAGGTGTTATCTTCAAACGATTAAACCATTTACCCATTAAGGCAATTTTCAAAAATTACTTTTCTATTTTTTTTATTGGTTTTGAACCTCCGACGGAGCACTTTAATTATCTAATAAAATAACTTTTGCACTTGCAATCTTTTTATTGGTTTCAACTTTCAGTTAAAATAATTTAGTGGATGCAATTATTTTGAATCTTATTATATTAATACACGAGAATTATTATAAGATTGGAACCTATGAATTTTTAGTTTAGCTTGAACTAATACTATATTCATTTTCAATACAAAGTTTTGTTCTCAATTACTTTACTTTATGGCTCAAGTCTCCCAAGAATAGAATGCTTCGTACTTAATTAAATATGAGAAGTTTCTAGAATGGCACATTCTTTCCGAGTGGGTGGATATATAGTTTATTATTTAAGATATATTTTAAATAAAGTTTAATGTATTTTTTCGATAAATGTAACGTCATTGACTTAATTTGGGTTAGTTTCTTTTTTAGACTTTATATAGATTTTAATTATTGAGTTCAGATTCAGTCGCATATAAAGAAAAGGAGAGAAAGGTATAAAGTTAAGGAATATTATAATATTTTGTTTTCTTTCTTTCCATTTTCCATTATTCTTTCACCTTATCAAAATTTAAATAAATTAGTACTTCATTATCTCTTTTAAACTTTATATAGATTTAAAATTTTGAGTTCACAACATTTTTTCTTAGATTCAGTCGCATATAAAGAAAAGGAAAGAAACTTAGAACGATGACAAATGCTTTTTCTTTCTTTATATTTTTCATTATTCTTTCGCTTTATCAAAAACTTAAATAAATTTGTACCTTATTATTATTTAACTATTTCATAATCTTACAATAAAGGTACATTTTTCTTATTTACGTTAGGCATCCCCATTTCAACCATAACTTTTGATAAGGGTGAGAGTTGAGCTTATCAATAGAAGCTAAACACCCTCACACACTCCCTACACAGAGTGTGGTTTGAACCTTAAAATTAAATGGGTAATGTGATAAAAATTAAAGGTACATTTTAAAAAGTATATTCATGTTTTTTTATATGGTGGAATTAGTAGTTGCCACGATGATTCAGGCACACTGTCCGTATTTTATGGCCGCCACAGTATTCTACGTTATTTTCCTGGAAGTCGTCACACAGTACTTCGCACAATTCGCCCCTATAACCACCATACTACAATCATTTTAAACATTTTACACAATTCGCCCCTATAAACACCATACTACAATCATTTTAAACCTTTTACGCCGATGAAAGCACTAGGAAAGGGACAAGTGTTTAGTCTAGCAAGGCCCAAGATTTGAACCTTGGACCTCCACCCCTTACGAGGTTTGGAGGAACCAATTGGTCTACACCTTGGACCTAAAAATGTATATTCATGTTATTTTTTATTTTTATTCTTATTATTTAATTAATATATTTGTATATGTTATTCTTTAATTGATATTTTTTAAGAATAAAAAATTATGATACATATATATATATATATATACACCTTGGACCTAAAAATGTATATTCATGTTATTTTTTATTTTTATTCTTATTATTTAATTAATATATTTGTATATGTTATTCTTTAATTGATATTTTTTAAGAATAAAAAATTATGATACATATATATATATATATATATATATATATATATATAATATGTATTTTTTAATTAATTACATAAATTTTTATGGGTTTCACCCTTATTACATTATGACTATATTAAAATAAGATTATTTATAAGTTGGTATGAGACTCCTTCTAGCCTTAACCAACAAGAACACATGTTTACAATAGTAAAAGGAGATTTGCATTAGAGCCAAACCTTCTAAACCATATATATGCAATGGCTATCCAAATTAGCTAAATACTAGATTTTCTCACCAACCTGCCTAATATTCTCATCCTCAATAGCCATGCCACTGTACCACTAAATCCCTACCACCTTATTGGCACCCATCTTAGCGAGGAATTCTACCACTTTATTCAGAGCTCTAATAAATCAAAATTGCATCATCTACTTCCCTCCACAATTCTTTAATTTGGGTGACAAGAATCCTCAATCTCTATGTCTCCAAAATAAAGTTCCTCATGCAATCCAAAGCTCCTACTAAGATTTGATAATTTGGTTCTATGATTATTCTCCTATAACCTTGTCTTACCGCCTAGATTGAAGTAGATTTGATAGCTAAGGCTTTTGCTTCATTGTTTATGGTCCTACATAGGTCCCACAGCTTCCAATAGAGCATTTTCCTAACATGATTCTTATAGATCACTCCAATTCTAGCTTTATCTTATTGCCTTTTATAGATCAATTAGTATTAATTTTAGTCCAACCTTCTAGGGGTGGTTTCTAATTAGCTATATCTTACCCCTCTTGCACTTTGAATTCCTTCTTCATCGTCCTTATATTAGCTTGAGTTTCCTCTTTAGCATACATGACCATAATTTTCATGACTTTGCTCTAAATGATATGCGATATGACATCTAAGGATTAAAAGGTTTCTCTTAAGCAAATTTCATTTCTCTCAAACCACACTTGCCACCAAATAAAATTTAATCTAAGATTCCACCCGATATGAAGAGCTTCAAATTTAAATCTAAGCTTCTTCCATCTTTCCCAAATATTAATTTGATTCAAATCATCATTGATTCAAATTTTATAAGCTAAAAACCATCACTTCCAGATCTGGTTTGTGAGAAAATACTCAAACATCAAATGGTCAAATGTTTCCTCACTTTTGTAGCATAAAACACATTGGGATGGACCAACGATTCCCCTACATATCAAATTATAAAAAGTAAAATGTTTATTATGCATGAACTACCAAGTGAAGAAGTTTACTTTCGATCAATAATTTGACTGCAAAATATTTCTCCAATCCTCAACCTGATATGCATGAGGAGGAGGTTTTAGAAGGATATTATCATATCCATCCTTCACTATGTAGACTCCAAGGCTCCCATAGCCCCAAGCTAATTCATCCTCCTCATCTCTTGTTGATCAAAATCAACAATATATTCATTAATCCAATGTGGATTCATACAGTGGGATAAACTTAGATTAGCCTATAACAAGATGATGCTAAATCCTACCCGAAGCTAACAATAGCGAACAACATAATATTTGTCATTACTAACAAATAATATTCTAGGCTAACAATAGATTTCATGTTAGCTTAGCTTCTAGGATAATATTAACAATAATAATGTAATAATTATAGCCTATCCTAACACCCCCCTTTATCACATTATTTGATGTACATAGAGAGTTGAAAAATAACTCAAATTCAACACATGAAAGTACCTTAGTGAAAATGTCTACAACGTGTTCATCAGTGGGAATGTATAGGAGCTAAATTTTGTGCTTTGGAATCTATGAGAAATCTTTTTGCAAATATTTTAGTCATGATGGGTGTCAATTTTGGAGGCATTAGAATTGGTCACTCATCCAACTTCTTAAACTACTTAAATCTATAATCCCCTAGTTAATTTTAATCCCCTAGTTGATTTTAATCCCCTAGTTGGTGATTAATAGGAGATTTGCATTAGAGCCAAACCTTCTAAACCATATGTTTGCAATGGCTATCAAAATTAGCTAAATACTATATTTGCTCACCAACCTACCTAATCCTCTCATCCTTAATAGCCATGCCACTGTGCCACTAAATCCCTACCTCCTTCTTTGTATCCATCTTAGCGAGGAAGTCTACCACTTTATTCAGAGATCTAATAAATCAAAATTGTATCATCTACTTCCCTCCACAATTCTTTAATTTGGGTGACAAGAATCCTCAACCTCTGTCTCCAAAATAAAGTTCCTCATGTAATCCAAAGCTCCTACAAAGACTTGAAAATTTGATTCTATAATTATCCTTCTATAACCTTGTCTTACCACATATATTGAAGTAGATTTGATAGTTAAGGCTTATGCTTCATTTTTTACGGTCCTACCTAGTCCCCACAACTTCCAATAGATCATTGTCCTAACATGATTCTTATAGACCACTCCAATTTTAGCTCTACAGATTGCATTTTATAGATCCATCGATATTAATTTTAATCCAACCCTATGGAGGTGTTTTATAACTAGCTTTATCTTGCCCCTCTTGCACTTTGACTTCCTTCTCCATCGCCCCTATATCATCTTGAGTTTCCTCTTTATCATACATGACCATAATTTTCATGACTTTGCTCTAAACGATCTACCAGATGACATCTAAGGATTAAAAGGATTCTCTAAAATAAATTTTATTTCTCTCCAACCACACTTGCCATAAAATAAATTTTAATCTAAGCTTCCACCCGATATGAAGAGCTTCAAGTTTAAATCTACCATTCTTCCATCTTTCCCAAATATTAATCCGATTAAAATCATCATTGGTTCAGATTATAAGCTGAAAACCATCACTCCCAGATCTGGTTTGTGAACAAACACATAAACATCAAGTGGTTAGATGTTTCCTCACTTTTGTAGCATAAAAAACATTGGGATGGACCAACGATTCCTCTATGTCTCTGATTATAAAAAGTAAAAATTTTATTATGCATGAACTACCAAGCAAAGAAGTTCACTTTCGATCAATCGTTTGACTGCCAAATATTTCTCCAATATTCAACCTAATATACATGAGGAAGAGGTTTTAGAAGGATCTTATCATATCCATCCTTCACTTTGTAGACTCCAAGGCTCCCATAGCCCCCAAGATAATTCATCCTCCTCATCTCTTGTTGGTCAGAATCAACAACATATTCATTATTCCAACATGGATTTATACAATTTGATAAAATTAGATTAGCCTATAACAAGATGATGCTAAATCCTACCCGAAGCTAACAATAGTGAACATCATAATATTTGTCATTACTAAAAAATAATATTCTAGGCTAACAATAGATTTCATGTTAGCTTAGCTTCTAGGATAATATTAACAATAATAATGTAATAATTACAACCTATCCTAACATCCCCCCTTATTACATTATTTGATGTACATAAAGAGTTACAAAATAACTCAAATTTGACACATGCAAGTGCCTTTGTGAAAATATCTGCAACGTTTTCATCAGTGGGAATGTATTGGAGCTTAATTTTGTGCTTTGGAACCTATGAGAAATATTTTTGCTAAGATTTTAGTCATGATGGGTATCAATTTTAGAGGGCTTAGAATTGGTCACTCATCCAACTTCTTAAACTACTTAAATCTATAATCCCCTAGTTGACTAGTGTTGAAATAACTTTCAATTTGGATCCAACCCTTACTTTCCATGGTTGTTTTTATTGGTTGTAGTTATAGAAATTTAGCAATGATAGGTGGATATTGATCCCATGAATTTGTCCAAAATTGTGTCTTCTTCCCTCTCCCAACTTTCCAAAATAACCCATATTTCACTACCTGAGATCCTAACTTTAGAGCCTGCCACACTAACGACTCATTGTCATCTAAAGAGAAATGACTCACCTTATTAGGTTTAATATATATCAAATATTTACTAATTAAAACTCTACTAAATAAAGAAGTTGGTTGGGATATCCACCTCTAGTAAAGCTTTCTAGCCAAATATTTATTATTTAACTTTGATATTCTCAGTTCTAAAGCTCCCTTTACCTTGGGCTAGCTTACTTTCTCCCATCCTACTAAGACCCATTTTATCCCTCTTTACTCCTCCCCATCAATTTTCTAGCCAACTTGTCCAACTCTTTTCATACAGTATGTGGGGCAATAAGGATAGAAAATTTATAAATTGACATGGCTTGAATGATCGACTACAAAAAGTTTAATATACCCCAATAGTTAACCATTTGCGAGACCAATGGTTAGCTCTTTCTTTGATACGATCTAAAATTTTCTCTAGATAGCTATATTAAACTTTTTTAAATGCAAAGGGACCCCCAAATATACCAATAGAAGAGAAGTCCTCATGAATTCCAAGATCTCTAAAATTCTATCTTGAAGCCTTCGATCAAGATTGAAGAAGACCACTTTGGATTTCTTATCATTGATGATTTGGTTTGTGGCCCTAAGGTAAACATTAAGAGTATCTCTAATCATTATTTTTTACCTATAGTTGGCTACTCCTACCAATCTTGTGTCATCCACAAACTGTAGGTGATTCAAAACCTCCTCACCCACCTTGATTCTTATTATCAAACCCTGTTGTCTTCTCCTCAAGATGAGTCACCCAAGCCTTCAGCTAATATGAGTAAAAGATAAGGGGACCAAGGATATCCTTAATGAATATCTCAAGTGGCTCCAAATGATTGTAAGGGAAGACCTTTAATTAATACTAAGAATACCAGAGTAGAAACATAATTCATGACCCATTCTATCTAATATTGAGAGAAACCAAAGGGTACCATCATCCTTGATTATAATCTTCACCCCACTCTATCATAAATATTTGACACATCCAATTTTATGAACATTCCTCTAGTTCTTGATTTTTGCATTGAGTGTATTGCCTCCTAAGCTAGAACCACACCATCTAAGATCTACTTGCCCTCTACAAAAATACCTTGCTCCAAGGAGATAATGCTATGTAGGATAGGTTTTAGCCACTTAGCCATTACCTTCATGATTATTTTATATATAACATTGCATACAACAATAGGTCTATAATAAAAAAATATGCACCCACCCCATTCTCTCATTTTTTAATTAAGGTAATGAATGCATGATTTAATGCTTTAAACATTCTTTTACTACCTTTGGACTCCTCTATAATAGCCATTACATCTTCCTCCAAGTTGTCCCAAAAGGTCTAAACAACTCAATTGGGAAGGTGCTTTTCCTGTACTCATTCCAAATACTACCTTCTTCATTTCCTCTCTATCAATGGGTTTAAGCAGGACCCAAATTTATTCTTCAAAGATAATAGAGGGTATGACAATAAGAACTTATTTCTAAGCCTCTTTGTCTTGCACCATACTTTCCTTAAACAATTTAGAAAAATAATCCATTGAATGGAAATGCATATCTAGGATTGTATCAAAGGAGTGCCCGTTATCATCTTGGAGAGCTTCCATATTGTTTGTTTATCTCCTAGTACAAGTAGTTTGATGGAAAAAATTGGTGTTTCTATCACCTTCCAATAACCAAGTGGTTCTTTCTCTATGTTTCTAGTAGATCTTCTCTTGGTTTTCAATGTCCTCAACTGCTTTACACAATGCATCACCTCTTCTTTGAGCTACTCTATAATTGTTTCTTCCCTTTAGTGTTTTTTTCACCTTATCTCATCTAGCCACCAATGGAGCTCTTTGGAATTGGAAGTCCATATTATTAGCTCACCTCCATTGTTTTAGTTGATCCTTGACATAATGAAGCTACTTGTGGCATATAAACATTGTTTTCCCATATGTCGAGTGTCCCTCTCCCCACCAATATGGGATTTTATTTTGAAATTTCTCTTTTTGTAACTAAAAGTTTTCAATTATGAATGGCTTGCAATGTTACCCTATCTTGATCCCCCATTCCAATAGAATGGGGGAATGATCCAAAATTGGACCCTCCAAAATCTAAATTTTTAGATTCCATTTCACAAAAATCTCCTCTAAAACCCAAAAATAGTCTAACTTTACCTTTCTGCTATGTGGCTCCCTCCTTTTATTAGTCCAAGTTTAGTTGGTTCTAGGACATTTAATATCCACCAAGTGTAATGCATGGACCTGGGAAATCATAAGTTGATCCTCTGGGTCTAAAATTGGGGTTTCCCCTTCCTAATATCTGGATAATAATTTAGCATTAAAATCCCCAACAACAATCCAATCTAACTCCTCCCTCGAGACTCTCATATTATGCACCACTTTCCATTGATGAATCTAGCCATCTAGGATTTGAGCCCCATAAAAATTTGTGATTAAAACCTACTCAGTTGTTATATTGTTACTAAAATACAATGTGAGGACACTCCTCCAAGCTATATATTCTATTATTGTCCATTCAAGAGAGTTCCAAAATGTAACTATCCTCCTTAAGACCCTTTGGGCATCCACTTACATGTGACTAGCACCCCTCCAAAGTCTAGTTACTATTTTACACATAAGATCCAATGATATTTTTGTCTCCTAGATAAGCAATATTTTTTTTTTTACTTTTTTCTAAGAGTCTTCAAACAACAAATTGATGGGTTCTATTGTTTAAACCCCTAATATTCCATAATTGTATAAGCATTGGTGTAGATATGAAAATGCACCATGCAATAAAAACAAGCAAAGATGATATATATTGCAAATAAATACTTTTGAGTACAATGTGACCCTCTAGATGGTATTTCACAATTGTTATAGTTCAAGAGCAAGGGGGATGGCTCCCTTTACATCAAGGACTTTTGGTGCAACCTCCATTTTCATGCCATAATCAAGTTGTGGGTGGATTTTCTTGAGCTTCTTGGACCACCCTAGTGCTCTTTTAGTTGTATAGTACTTGCACACATGCTCACAAGGTGGAGTTAGCAATATTTAATGGGCCTTCCTTAGATGAGGGCCTAGTCAAAGTGAATAAAACAAATTTGTGCAAAACTTATAAAAATGATTACAAAACCTTAGGAGAAGCTCACAAAACCTGAAAAGATAAATTTGTATGTCTTTCTTACTTTCCTATTATCTGGAATGCTCTCTCTACTTTTCTTTGAGTAACCGCTAATGGCAGTTGGTTTTGGATGGCCGTAGGTGGTGATTGAGACTATGTAACCACCAATGGAGGTTAGGACTTAAGAAAATATGGGAAATGGGACTGAGTGCTTTTGTTGATAGGTCCTAAAGGGCACTAGTGTTCTCTGGTGCAAATATGGTGACATAGTACTGGTTGGTATGGGTATAGTTACAATTCAAAGCTTACTTGACTCCCTCAAGTGGACTCCAAGGTTGCAATGGCTAGGCTCCTCAAGGTGGATGGAAAAAGAAACTGAGATATCTAAGGGCATCAATACAATATAGTACAATTTTAGCATCATAACAATAGCTTCACATGTGTTGTTGCAAATGAGGGAAATGGAGGGGGATTTATAGGAATTTGGTGAGGGGAATGGGAGGTGACAAGGAAATGACATGGCAATGAGGTGGAGGTGATTTGGATCCAAGTGGATGATAATTCAAGGTAAATATGGGAAGGACACATGGAGGAATGTGCATCCTCTCCATTTAATAGCCTTGGGTGGGGTGAATTCTCACCCACCCAAGTGCCATAAATTAGCCTAGGGGGTGATGAGATGTGCATGGGGATAAGTGTGCCTTGGGGGATGCCCATGGAATTTAAAATTACCAAAAAGGTGACATGGAGGTTGAGAAGGACCAAACCATTAAATATGCAAATTTAATTCCTTTTGACTTGGGGTTTTTCATTGTATTTTTAAATCATCCAACTTTGGAGGGAAAATGGATGGGGAGACAAGGTGGATTAAATGAGGGGATTTAGGTGGGGATTTGGGGAGACCTAGGGATTTTATTAGGATTTTTAAATTAGAGTGCATATCTCCTAGGGATTTGGATGAGGGCTTAAAATGGGGTTAGGGGCTAATGAGAGGCTTGATTAGGGAAATTAGATGAATAAGGAGGATTATGAGAACTTTGAGGGGAAAGGGAGGAATAAATGAGAGATATTAGGTGGAAATTAGGATATTAGAGAGGCTAAGAGAGAATTAGAAGAATTAAATAGAGTAGGAGGAAATTAGAGGAATATTAGAGAGAATTAGAGGAATTTAAGAAATTAGAGGGAAATTAGAAGACTTAGGAAAAACTTAGGAGAATTTAGGAAAATTAGAAGGAATTAAGGAAATTAAAATAGAATTAGAAGGATTGGAGAGAAGTTAGAAGAACTTGAGAAAAAATTATAGGAAATTTCTAGAAATTAGGGGAATTGGGAGGAAATTGAAAAGATTGGAAAATTAGAAGGAAAATGGGAGAATCTAGAGAAATTTAGATGAATTAGAAAGGAAATTAGAAATTTGGAGGAATTTGAGCGAATTTGGGCAATTGATGATGATTTTGTGGTAATTTAGGGATTTGGGTGAATTTTTAAAAATTTGAAGAGTGTTTCAATGGTTATGATAGATTGGTTGTGCAAATGACTAAATTTTGGTGTCTATAGATGCCACTTTTTGTATCGTGTTGCATGAGAACATAATGCAATGCAAAAATAAGAGACACCTAGTCCATTTGGATGAAATTGTTTTTTTTTTGTCCTAGCAAAAGAAATTTTTTTTTTTTTGGGTTTTGTCTACCCCCTCAAGCGACGAGCGGGTGGAAGATGGAATGGATGACAACAGTAAGTCGATTGACCGAAAATGTGGATTGGACCATGAGAATGGTTTTGAAATGTGGAATAGAATGGATGGTGGGTAGATTTGAATGCCACTGGTAGTTAGGAGTGGGGGTTTAGGCACCTATAAAAAGACCTTTAGGGTCACCATTGGTATTTGAGCTTGTCATTCATACTTGGTGATTGAAGTAGAGAAAGGATATTTCAGGGTGATCAATATGGTAGGTGAGAGCTCGATGATAGGAATAGAAGGATGTGCAGGAAAGGTATGTAGTGTGGTGGTCTTCATTTAGTTATTTTTTATTTAATAGTTTTATATGCATTTGTTTGTTTATTTGTTTTTATTTTTACATTTGTGGCGATGGTAACTGATGTAATGATGGGGTGGATTTATGTGTAGTTGAGGATAGTACAACCATGATATAGGTTTAGCCCAAATTTCCCTAAGGTTAAATATAATTTGAATGATGATTAACTAGAGCAGTTGGGAACAATTGGCTTAGAGGGGGCTACTCAGATAGAGGGTGTTCATGCAAATGATGTGTACTTGTTAGCCCTTATATAATGGTGGTATCTCGAGAGGAGAACATTACACATCCCTATAGGGGAGATGATGATGATGCTAGAGTATATGTATAGGCTATGATTTCTAGTGGAGGGTCTCTTTATTTAGGTGGTAGTGGATAAGGAGGATGTGATACCCTTAGTTTATGGTGATGATTGGAAGAACATGGAGATGGGAAATAAAGGGATACCATACTTGGAGGATTATGAGAGAGGGCAACTAGGATAGAGACATGTAGTTTTTATGTTTCTAATCTTGAATGTAATATTTCTAAACTCCTTAGGTACATAGTTCCCTTAAAATATGATAGGCTTGGTGATGGACCTCGTAGAGAGATCGATAGTGTATGCTTGGAAATAAACATTGTTGACCCAAATGTATGATGAGTTGTATGAGGTGTGATGACAAGGGAAAAAGATCTTGGGATGCAACTTACTCTTATAGATATGGATATGGGAGCACTTTAGCATATGCTACCTAGTGGGATTGCCTTACGAGAGGGAGGTGAGACAATTATATGTATTAAGGTGGTGAGTGATATAGAGAGATGACGAAGTCGATCACATCAAGGGATAGGGAATACTATAGACAAGTGTAGGCAGGATTGAGGGTTGACCAGTTGATATGGAGACCATGGAAGGGAGTATAGATATGGGATGAGGACAAGATCCACTTAGCTTGCATGAGACAAGCAAGGTGGGTGATAGATTGAGATCAGATGGAGTATAAAATAACAATGTTCACACACATTCAAATATAGTTTGGATTGATGCAAGGGGTACCAAACCCACCCGTTATCTATAGGAGGTAATATAATGAGCTCACCTTGATAGTACCACAAGTAGCACCACTAGAGGATGTATATGAGGTGGTGTAGGTTCTAGACATCGATGATGTAGGGATAACTATAGAGTATAAATCTTAGTGGGTGACACAATGTTGGGAGCCCTCTAGGGAGGTGGAGTAGGTAGTAGGAAGGGATGGATAAGAGGTAGAGCTTGATGATTCTGAGGAGCCACTATGATGATCGATGCATTGTAATACTACTAATGGGGTAGGGACCTCAAGGTAGGCCGAGGAGGATCTTGGGGCTATAGGTGGTGAGGTTTGTTTTGATGAGGCCAATGTTATGGAGATGGTAGAGGAAAACATAAATATGGAGATTGAGATGATTGACAAGGGGCTTGAGATAAGGCACAAATGAGGTGAGGAGGAATGGGTGATGCTCCAAGTAGAGTGAGATTGTCTAAAGGAATATGGAGGATATGGGAGGAGAAATGAGCATGGATGAAAATTATAGGCTAACACTACTACTCAAGCAGGTACAAGGAGAGCACATGGTCAAGATTATTGAGCAAGAGGGTTTACAATAATGGATAGACATGATGACGATGGAGAGGGACCACCTATGGTGGGAGTGAGATATAGTTCAAGTAAAGAGGGATGATATATTTCTAGAGATAGAGGGTCTATAGGAGAAACTAGAGGAGCATTGAGGGTAGTAGATAGAGAGTGGATATGGGGTTATCATCATGATGTTACAAGCAAATATGGGGGTGGTACAAGAGTAGGTAGCTATGATTGAGTGATAGTTTTAAAAGGAGAGAGCATACATGAAGTTCATAGAGGACTAGTTTATGGAGAGAGGTATGGCAATATCGATGTGACTTTATTCTTCAAGGGCAGAGTCCAGTAAAAAACCAAAGGTTTAAGGGTGACTTCAGTACAATAACCAATGCTATGGTTTAGGGATCCCACAGCCTCATAGGCATCAGGTGTTAGGCCATTGCATAGAGGATCAAAGGATCATAGAAACACAATCGAGTTAATACAATAAGGTGAGATAAAGTAGAGTGGAGAGACAAGTAGTTGATGACATGGGTGAGATGGAAGCAAAGGGCTATGTGCATTGTACCAATTTTGTATGTGTGTTATGATGATGAGCCTAAGGTCTTAGCTATATGTAGCCTATGGGCAATGATATGATGATGTACTATTATTTTTAGGATATATACATGATGAATTTGATTGATGATTTGTGTCATGTGTGTGAATGATGTGATGATGTGATTTGATAAGAGTGTGATAATTTAGTATGATAATACATGGATTATATGAGATATATGACATAGATTAGAGTGAATTATATATATACAAAAAATAAACATGTCTATGTATGGTTGATGACAATTCGAAAAATAATTAGACATGTATTGGCAAATTGGATTTTTATTGCTTAATAAGGGGTATCAACGTAATAGTACTGACTTGACTATGATACAGTTGGTAAAATAGGAGACAAAATGTGGATGGAATGGATGAAAGAGCGAAATCAGGATGAGACCACTTCTCAATTTGTATGTCCTAGGAATGAATAATCTAAATGTGATTTCAAAAGACTCAAACACCCTAGAGACCTCACTAAAACTCATATACTAATCAAATAGGCCCTCGAAGATACTAATAACACCATAGGGAGTTAAGTCTCTCAAGGATCAATAGTGTGTGCAGTGAATTTTTATTTCCTATTTTGAGTGAGGTTAGACAAATCATTTGTAGCTTACACCAATAAGCTAGCTCACTCACGAGTGTACATAGGTCTATAAAAAAGAATATCACTAATGTGACATATATATCACCACACGAATGGCTTAATCCAATGCCAATCAAGCATCTATAGCCCTGGTGGAGATAACCCTATGAAAGCACGAGATTTCGGGCAAGGGAAACACTGGCTATGCAACATAAGATGAAAATGTAACGCTTTGATCCTATGCACTAAAACAGAGAAAGGAGACAACTTGGAAACGAAAGACAAGATGTAAAGAAATCATAGCCCTCTTTATTCAAATATCTTATCCTCGGTTACATAGATGTCTCCTCCCATTTTGGGGGCTAGGAGCGTTAAATTTGTCTTCATTACAATGTGTGACCTAGTCTTCCTCTTCCCGCGTGCCCACGATTGCAATGGGCGGGCCAAGATGTTGCCGTCGCTGATGTGGATAAGTTCTTCACATCTGATTGCTTTTCCTGCAATCACATAAACAATGAAAATGTTAGTAGCACCTGTTGCAAATGAAAGGGGTTCGTTCTCTAAAATCAATGAAATACGCATGTAAACATCTGCCTGAAACAGTAAATACAGTAAGTCCAAATGGCTTGAAAACTTGACAGAAGACGAAAAATGTTACCAAAAGGCCATTGCCCCTAAGACAACTGGCCAATCTGCTTTTACCTGGTAATTGTCCCTCGGAAGGATGATTGCTGCTGTTAATCATCCCCTGAAAGGACGATTGCTGCTGTTAATCGTCCCCTAGAAGGACGATTGCTGCTGTTAATCGTCCCCTGCAGGGACGATTGATACAGTGTTGAAGAAGCCGACCTGCCGCTGCTCCAATGTCGATTCTCGAGACTTACAAAATGCCTGCAAACAAGGGGGTTATGTAATTGGGGCCATTTTGGGATGACCCAGATGGTCGGATTCTCCCAATTTGGCCTCCATCACCGAGAAATTGGACGTTGTTACCTGCAAGTCAGTGGGACAACCAAAATAACAAAAGCATGATAATATTCGATGAAAAACTTTTGAAATCAAGATTCAAGATTCTGAACTATTGAACAACGAGAGAATAACATGGAATATGAACAAATGACAGAAAATGAACTACAACTAAATCCAAAATATGCGGGGTGCCCAAGTGGGCAGCCCACCGATGGAACTTGATTTTGGCACCAATCCACTTGGGATGGGCCCAAAATCTCTTAGGAGTGGGGGGTCGACGAATTGGTTGGTTCAGGTGTCCATGTGTTGGATTTGGGTCAAGTTCGAGCTTCCAAAGGCCACCCAACAACCTCCCTTGCAAAAGAGATTGGTGGATGTGGGAAGGTGAACCAAAAGGGATGCAAGTGGGTCTTCAACTCGGTAGCACTTTGTTGCTTGAAAACTCCTTCAACCTGTATATTTTGGGTGAGAAAAGTCTTACCTTTTATAGACCCAAGGGGTCTCCTTTGGGAAGGAAACACAAACGCCATGTGTTGGTCATAGGCGCCATGTGGCAGTCATGTCTCCTCATGAGGGAGGGGAGTCCTCCATTGACTTGTGTTTTCATAATTGCTTCTTGTGACGAGTCCTCTAACGGCCCTTCCGTCCACCTACACACGCGTGCAAGGCAGTAGTCATCAACTGACTGTTCTGGGCTGCCACTTGGCATCGTTTGTCATTTTTCCCGTTAAACTTGGTAATCGTCCCTGGGTGGGATGATTACAACAATCGTCCCTGGGTGAGACGATTGCAAGTTAGTAATCATCCCTGGGTGAGACGAGTACTTGGCAAAGTGTCTAAATGTACCAAATTGCTTCCGACCTTACAAAATTGCTATGGAAGTGGTTAGGACCACTTGTTTGACCTCCGAGGGCTGCCCTGGGGGCTGTGCTTGTCAAAGTGATCAGTTTTTGCAGTCACATAATCGGATTGGTGCTGTTTTGGTGTCTCTGGATGCCCCTTTTTGGGAAGCGACTGTGGGTGACGCATGATCTTGAGCAAAAATAGATAACCAAAGCACTAATGATTAGGGTTTCTTGGTAACCTAAAAAACTTTTGATGCCCCAAGTATGGAAAGGGCATGCATTCTTGAATCCTTGCTTCTGACGAGCTAAGGAATTTGATTTCAAGTGTTAACCTATTTTGGTGAGGTGTGACTTGAACTTAGACATTGATCAGTCATGAATAGGCAAAGGGCATTTTTACCTCAGGGGAACCTTGTATTCATGATTCATGAAATGCCAAGTGTTTGATTGATTTGATTATTGCTTGTTTACTGCCCCAAGCAAGAGTGTGATTGTCTTTGTCAATGATTCTTTGAATGCATGTCGTTTTCCTTAATTGGGTGTGTGATTGTTGGTTGGTGACTAAGTGTGACTACAAGTCAGGGGTAGGGTTCAACCATCCCTTGCCATTAGACATCTTGGTTGAAAATATGCAAGGCCTAAAAATAGGCAACAAAGGGGGATTGACATTGGATCCTTATTCCAATCCGAATACAGAATACACATTGGGAGACTACCTCCCATGGTCAACAAACACCACTGGCAGCAACAGTAATCCCTCTTCTTTGCTAAAAAGAAGCAAAAGTTTAGAGATTAATCCTCAAAAAGAACATCAACGGTTGCCAGACATCTTTCTGAAACTGTTCCCCTTAGAGGTTCCAGACGAAATAACACAGTCTCAAGAGAATCAGGTCCCTCCACTAAGAGTGGAACAACCGCAATGGGACCAGATTAATTCATCGGAACGGGAAGAGTCCTCAATGTCACGAGAAACAGATGTTGAAGAGGATGAACAATTTTGGATCTATGAAAGCGATTCAGAAGATGAAACTGAAATGGACTATCTCAGACATGCGCGATGACATCACCGCGCTCTAACTCATGAAGATCTAATGGGATATATGGGTATACTGTTAGGACATGAATGGCACGTAGACCCAGTGAGGTGGGACCAAGTGTTAGACCTATGGCTCCAAATTCAAGATGAGCATCGTCCACCTCGAGATCCCATCATGATAGCAGTGCCAAGGGAAGACCCCGCCTTCCTTTTCGCACATAGAGATGAGTTTTCACCTAGAGAGGATCCATTCATGCTCGTTCCCGTAGAGCCAGATCCAGAGTATAGGGAATAGCTAAAATAATCAAGTCATCACACCCGCGGTTCTGGAGACCAAATTCATTCCATCAACATGATCTCCATTGATTTGACCGCCCCCATCCACAATCTGACCGACCCCGCATGATCATTGCATCTAGACATAGATGCCATCGACTAGGATCACGTCAATTCACCACCATCCCCATAAGAGTATTGGCCTTTTGATGAGATGCTTCATTTCACCCCAGGGACAGACTCAGGATATCTTCCATACTGAAGAGGAACCTGGGGTTCCCAATGTAGATCTTAACTCAGCTGATGATATCCATTTGATCCCAACTCCACATCAATTGGAGGACGGATCCCACATGTCAGTCGAAGAGACGACTGATGTAGACATCGGCACAGATCCAATGAATCCACGGATTCTCAAGCTGGGGGTAAGTCTTTCCCCTGAAGAGCAAGCCGATTATATTGCCCTTCTCAAAGAGAAGAAGGAGGTTTTTGCATGGTCATACAAAGATATGCCAGGACTAGACCCGCAGCTAGTCATGCACAATTTAACGCTTGATCCGAAAATCAAGCCAGTAAAGCAAAAACTAAGAAAGATGCACCCAACAGTGGCCTTAATGGTAAAATATGAGTTACAAAAGCTGTTGGATGCACAGTTTGTCATCTGCGTGGATTATCCGCCATGGTTGTCCAACATGGTTCCCGTCAAAAAGCCCGACGGGAGGATTCGCATATGCATCGATTTTTGAGATCTAAACAAAGCGAGTCCTAAGGATGATTTCCCCTTGCCAAGCATCGACGCATTGGTAGATGCTATAGTACCACGAAATGCTCTCCCTCATGGATGGTTTCTCGGGATACAATCAAATTCGTATCAATCCCAAAGACCAACTAAAAATGGCATTCACAACGCCTTGGGGGACATTTTGCTATAAGGTCATGCCTTTTGGCCTTAAAAATTCTGGGGCCACCTACCAATGTGCTATGACTTATATATTCCATGATTACATGCACAAAAATTTGGAAGATTACATGGATGATTTGTTGGCCAAATCTCTCTTACGCCCAGATCATCTCGTTGACTTGAGCAAGATCCTTGATCGCCTCATAGAACATAAGGCCAGACTAAACCCCAAGAAGTGCGTCTTTGGCGTCACATCTGGAAAAATCTTGGGTTTCATAGTCTCAAAGAGAGGCATCGAGGTGGATCCAAACAAAGTCAAGGAAATCCTTGAAATGCCTCCCCCAACTACCATCAAGCAGCTCAGAAGTCTGCAGGGAAAGGTCGCATCGATCAAGCACTTCATAGCGTAGCTATCTGAAAAATGTCGGCCCATGAATAAATTATTGCATAAGGGGGTCACATTTTATTGGGATGACGAGTGCCAGTTAGCCTTTGACGATATTAAACAATACTTGGCTTCACCGCCATTATTAGCACCACCTAGACCAAGTGTGTCATTCTACTTATACATCTCGACTACCGAGGTGGCACCGGGCGCCATGCTAGCCCAGAAAAATGAACTTCACAAAGAACAGGCTACTTACTATCTTAGCCGCACCACGGTCGGTTATGAACTTAACTATGCATACATTGAAAAGCTACGCTGGCGATGGTATTTGCTACCAAAAAGCTACGCCACTACATGCTCGAGCAATACTACGTATGTTGTGTCTAAGGAGAATCCATTGCGATACATGATGAGTCATACTTATCATAGTAGTCGCACGGCAAAATGGATCATGTTGTTGACAGAATTTGACATTGAGTTCATTGGGCAAAAATCTATCAAAGGACAAGTCATAGCCGATCAACTAGCAGAGGCTCCTCTTGAAGACGATCAGCCTCTAGTCATAGAACTACCCGATGATGGGGTCTTCCATGTCTCAAAATCGCCAAATTCTGATGAGCCTGAGTCACAGGCCGACATAACCTTATTCTTCGATGGTTCTAAATGTGAGCAAGGGGGTGGCACGGGAATTGTATTCTTCACACCGCAAGGTGCTCCAATGCCCTTGTCATTTAAATTATATTTCTAGTGCACCAACAACAATGCAGAATATGAAGCCTTGCTCCTAGGTCTTCAAACAACAATCACCATGAACATAAAACGATTGAACATCTTTGGTGATTCGCTGTTAATTGTCAATCAAGTCAAAGGGGTATATCAATGCAAATGCCCAGTTCTGAAGGCCTATAAAGCCCTTGTGGATAAATTCCTAGCAAAACTTGAGTGGTATGACATCGAGGCACTCCCTCAATCATCGAATCATTTTGTGGACACTATGGCCTCCTTGGGGTCACTAATCCCGCAAGACCCTTCTGGTGATATGACAACCATTCAAGTCAAAACATTATCGCAATCTACGATGGAGCGTACAAGCTCATACTTGACGCCAGAATCCACATGATCCAGATTGAACCATCCTCGGGATAAGTTCTCTTGAATCTGTGATAGTCTGAATCACACCAATTGGGGGTCCTTGTTTTCCCCCACTCCCTTGCTAGCAACACCAACGTTGTTTTTACAAGTTTTATCCTAATCAGACTTGATAGGGAAGAACTTCAAGAGGGATTGGTCGTTCATACTATCGAGGTTTCCGATCAAAGATTGGTATTTACCCAATCGGAGATTACCTCAAGTTAGGTAATATTCCCTTGGGATTGACGCATGCCAGAAAACGGATCATTCAAACGAAGCGGCAAAGTATGTCTTGATAGGAGACATTTTGTATCGTCGGAAGCTATGAACGGAATCCTTCTTCGTTGTTTGGACCAACAAGAGTCCACTTGGGCAGTCGCCCAAGCGCATGATGGTACATGTGGCGGCCACTTTAGTGGTATGGCCATTGCAAAGTGCATTCTTCGCATGGGTTATTATTGGCCATCTTTAGAGCGAAAATTCGGAGATTTCGGGCAAAGGAAACACTAGTTATGCAACATAAGACGAAAATGTAACGCTTTGATCCTATGCACTAAAACAGAGAAAGGAGACAACTTGGAAACGAAAGACAAGATGTAAAGAAATCACAGCCCTCTTTATTCAAATATCTTATCCTCGGTTACATAGACGTCTCCTCCCCTTTTGGGGGCTAGGAGCGTTAAATTTGTCTTCATTACAATGTGTGACCTAGTCTTCCTCTTCCCGCGTGCCCACGATTGCAATGGGCGGGCCAAGATGCTGCCGCCGCTGATGTGGATAAGTTCTTCACCTCTGATTGCTTTTCCTGCAATCAAAGAAACAATGAAAATGTCAGTAGCACCTGCTGCAAATGAAAGGGGTTCGTTCTCTAAAATCAACGAAATATGCATGTAAACATCTGCCTGAAACAGTAAATACAGTGAGTCCAAATGGCTTGAAAACTTGACAGAAGACGAAAAATGTTACCAAAAGGCCATTGCCCCTGAGACAACCGGCCAATCTGCTTTCACCGGTAATCGTCCCTGGTAAGGACGATTGCTCTATCGTCCCTAGACGATTGCTTAATCGTCCCTGGAAGGACGATTGCTGCTGTTAATCGTCCCTACAGGGACGATTGATACTGTGTTGAAGAAGCCGACCTGCCGCTGCTCCAATGTCGATTCTCGAGACCTGCAAAACACTGCAAACAAGGGGGTTATGTAATTGGGGCCATTTTGGGACGACCCAGATGGTCGGATTCTCCCAATTTGGCCTCCATCACCGAGAAATTGGACGTTGTTACCTGCAAGTCAGTGGGACAACCAAAATAACAAAAGCATGATAATATTCGATGAAAACCTTTTGAAATCAAGATTCAAGATTCTGAACTATTGAACAACAGAGAATAACATGGAATATGAACAAATGACAAGAAAATGAACTACAACTAAATCCAAAAGGTGCGGGGTGCCCAAGTGGGCAGCCCACCGATGGAACTTGATTTTGGCACCAATCCACTTGGGATGGGCCCAAAATCTCTTAGGAGTGGGGGGTCGGCGAATTGGTTGGTTCAGGTGTCCATGTGTTGGATTTGGGTCGGAGTTCAAGCTTCCAAAGGCCAACCAACAACCTCCCTTGCAAAAGAGATTGGTGGATGTGGGAAGGTGAACCAAAGGGGATGCAAGTGGGTCTCCAATTCGGCAGCACTTCGTTGCTTGAAAACTCCTTCAACCTGTCTCTTTTGGGTGAGAAAAGTCTCACCTTTTATAGACCCAAGGGGTCTCCTTTGGGAAGGAAGCACAAACGCCATGTGTTGGTCATAGGCGCCATGTGGCAGTCATGTCTCCTCATGAGGGAGGGGAGTCCTCCATTGACTTGTGTTTTCATAATTGCTTCTTGTGACGAGTCCTCTAACGGCCCTTCTGTCCACCTACACACGCGTGCAAGGCGGGAGTCATCAAGCGACCGTTACGGGCTGCCACTTGGCGTCGTTTGTCATTTTGCCCGTTAAACTTGGTAATCGTCCCTGGGTGGGACGATTACAACAATCGTCCCTGGGTGAGACGATTGCAAGTTAGTAATCGTCCCTGGGTGAGACGAGTACTGGGCAAAGTGTCTAAATGTACCAAATTGCTTCCTGACCTTACAAAATTGCTATGGAAGTGGTTAGGACCACTGTTTGACCTCTGAGGGCTGCCACTGGGGGCTGTGTTTGTCAAAGCGATCAGTGTTTGCAGTCACATAATCGGATTGGTGATGTTTTGGTGTCTACAGATGCCCCTTTTTGGGAAGCGCTGCGGGTGACGCGGTGCTGAGCAAAAATAGATAACCAAAGCACTAATGATTAGGGTTTCTTGGTAACCTAACCAACTTTTGATGCCCCAAGTATGGAAAGGGCATGCATTCTTGAATCCTTGCTTCTGACGAGCTAAGGAATTTGATTTCAAGTGTTAACCTGTTTTGGTGAGGTGTGACTTGAACTTAGACATTGATCGGTCATGAATAGGTGAAGGGCGTTTTTACCTCAGGGGAACCTTGTATTCATGATTCACGAAATGCCAAGTGTTTGATTGATTTGATTGTTGCTTGTTTACTGCCCCAAGCAGGAGCGTGATTGTCTTTGTCAATGATTCTTTGAATGCATGTCCTTTTCCTTAATTGGGTATGTGATTGTTGGTTGGTGACTAAGTGTGACTACCCCCTCAAGCGACGAATCGATGAGGGAATGACCTTCGTGAGAGAAGCGGCGAGTCGCTTGACCCAAGATGACTTGTGCAAGGGTGCCTTTAGAGGGTTTACCGTTAAGCGTGTGCAATTTTTCCAACATATGGACCTATTTTTGGTGGGTGTTAACCCTTTTGGTGATGTCATAATGAGGTGAAATCATCGAAAACCTATTTCCCGTGGAGCGGTCCGGCTATGATAGCCTTCTTGGGGAATTAGGAGAGTGATAATTTGAACCTCGACATCTATTTTTCTATGCCAAGAGGTTAAGTGCAAGAGCACTTGTGTCAGGCAATGTTTATTGCTATGTTTTTATGTTGCTTTTTTTTTGATGTTTTTGTTGTTTTGTGACACCATTTGGGGATTAAATTGTCTGAAATCCGTTTTCCCGTGGAGCGGTCCAGCTATGGTAGCCTTCTTAGGGAGTAGGATAGTGACAATGTAAACCTCGATATCAATTTTGCTATGCCAAGAGGTTAAGTGCAAGAGCACTTGTGTCTAGCAATGTTTATTGCTTTTTGTTTTTGTGTTGCATTTATTTGTTGTTTTTGTTGTTTTGATATTCTTTGATCTTGTGCATGATGGTTGATGAATATGGATGTATTATGTTGATTTATTTTGATGGATGCATATGCTATGATGAATGCAAATGTTTTTGATTTATATGTGATATGCAGAGATGAAATGGATGAATGGGATTTGTGATGTTTGGCTATGGCACCATAGATTGTTTAGAACTCTATTATTTTGTTTTTAGGCGATTGTTGTGATGCATGAATTTGTATGTATACATGTGGTTTTTTTTTTTTTTTGTATTTTCTGATGGTATTGCAAAGATGAAAAGTAGCGCAGTTGGTTTAGAAATGTAGCTAAGTTTTACGAGACTCAGACAGTTCTAGCTCTCTAGCCACGACTGTACTTTATCTTACATGATTTTTGAACAAGGTATGAATCAGACCTATTTTTGACCAAGCTATTTCACATCCCTGTGTGTGCAATTGAGTTCATTTATGTGGTATTTATCAGGATACCGCCAGTGCCAGATGGGCTTTCAACCGAACCGTACTGAGGATCACCTAACTAGCTCCACTAACTCCTTTGTTATGTTTAGTTAGATTAATCCGCGATGTTTTCTAGGATGTCATAAGCTAGCTTATCCACATGCAAACATTGATACGTACGCAAGTTAATGTGACAGATATATCGTCATGCGAGAAGACCTTTAGAATGTTGAGAGTTCCAGGGATTCAAGTTCAACTCCCTTCTTTTCTTCAATTGTAATAGGATACTTGCTCGTTTGTAGTGATAAGATCATTGTTTATTTTGATTTGTTTCCTTTTTTTTTTGAGCAAGGGATTGGAGTGATAAAAATCACTGTTTCTTAGTGCATTTTGATGTGTGCACTGTAGGATGTCAAATCTTGATGTTTTGACGTTTTGCAAATTTTTTGATTTTTTTGCAACTATTGAGAATTAGGGATTTTTGGGAATTGGGTAGGGGTGATGCTTGTCCTTTTGCCAACTCTCAGCATTCTTTGGGTCATCCGCACAGGGGGATGAGCAAGATAACCGTTTCGCTTATGGTGACCTAGATTATTTGTGCAGGTTTCATCTTTCTTTCACATAACTCTGGAATTGTTAATGTGTTTAGTTTGTGTTGGGATGTTACGTATCAAGGTGTATTTCAAGTATGACTCTACCTTCGTAAAATCTGTTCGACTTGATACATTACATGGCTAAAGAGGAAAATTTTGGCTGAACTACGAAAACTCGTGATACATTAAAAGACCAATGACTCTAGTGTGGTGGAAGCAATGCATGGTGTGTCTGTTGTTTTTATGAAATGGAACAGTGGGGAACAAGATGGAATGTATGAATGCAATGCTTAATGCAGCTACATATTTTTGTATTTTCGATGAATTGAGTTTGGCGAGTATGAAGATGAGATGTGAGAAAACTCTCAATTGATGAATTTGAGAATGCGTAGAAATGAGATGCAAATTTTTGTTGTTTTTGATGTATTTTGTTGTTTTTGTTTTTGTTTTTGATGTATTTTTGTTGGGTTTTGACCAAGTGATTGCGATAATCCTTGGAGCTTTTTTTGGATTTGACCAAGTGATTGCGATAATCCTTGGAGCTTTTTGGATTTGACCAAGATTGATAATCCTTGGAGCTTTTGGTTGACCAAGAGATTGCGATAATCCTTGGAGCTTTTTTTGGTTGACCAAGAGATTGCGATAATCCTTGGAGCTTTTTGGATTTGACCAAGAGATTGCGATAATCCTTGGAGCTTTTTGGTGTGACCAAGAGATTGCGATAATCCTTGGAGCTTTTTTTGGTTGACCAAGAGATTGCGATAATCCTTGGAGCTTTTTGGTTTGACCAAGAGATTGCGATAATCCTTGGAGCTTTTTTTTTTTTTTTGGTATATGGCTTTCTTAGATATGAAATGGTCGCAAGTGACTGATATTCAAGGGTTATGTTTCCTTGATACCATCAAGAGAAGCTAGCCGGTATGTCCCGGGTCCTATTTTGCTATCAATGACATAAGGACCTAACCAATTTGCCATGAATTTATCCCTCAGGTGGGGCGGCAAATTAGAATTCTGTTGGTTTTCCTTCAAAACCAAATCACCAACCCGAAAGTCTCTTAGGTGAACCTTCATGTTGTAAGCTTTCTTAAGCCGCTCTTGATAGATACGTAAGTGCTCAAGAGCATTAACGCGTCGTTCGTCAAGCAACGTAAGTTGGTCTAATCGGGCCTGCCGTGCAGTGTCATCATCGATGAACTCCTGCATTGATATGCGGAGGGAAGGAATTTCCAACTCGAGAGGCATTACGCCTCTGAGCCATACACTAGTGAAAACGGAGTTGCCCCAGTTGGCGTCCGAATGCTAGTGCGATAAGCCCAAAGTGCAAGTGGGATTTGTATGTGCCAATCCTTATGAGTATCTGCGACGGTCTTTTTAAGGATGGCGACTAGTGTCTTGTTTGATGCCTCTGCTTGCCCATTTGCTTGCGGATAATAGGGTGTTGAAAAGCTGTGCTGAATTTTGTACTTTGTGGTCAAAGCACGCACGTCTTTGTTCTTGAATGATGGCCCATTATCCGAGATTATTTTGGATGGAATACCAAAACGACATATGATGTGATGCAAGATGAACTCCGCAATGCGGGGCCTGTCGTAGAGGTTAACGGAATTGCTTCCACCCATTTGGTAAAGTATTATGTGGCCGTTATGATAAACGTGTGACGGCCTGACGATGCAGGGGAGATTTTTCGATTAGATCGAGGCCCCACTGCGAAAATGGCCAAGCAGACTGGACTGTCTGTAGGGCACGGGAAGGTACGTGCATCAGATTGGCATGATGTTGACACTTTACGCACTTCTTGACATACGCGCAACAATCTTGCTCTAAAGATGGCCAATAATAGCCCATGCGAAGAATACGCTTTGCAATGGCCATACCACTAAAGTGGCCGCCACATGTACCGTCATGCGCTTGGGCGACTGCCCAAGTGGACTCTTGTTGGTCCAAGCAACGAAGGAGAATTCCGTCATAGCTGCGACGATACAAAATGTCTCCTATCAAGACATATTTTGCCGCTTTCTGTTTGAATGTTCGTTTTGCGGCGTGCGTCAATCCAAAGGGAAGATTACCTAACTTGAGGTAGTCTCTTATTGGTAAATACCAGTCCTGTTGATCGGAAACCTTGACAGTATGAACAGCCAATCCCTTTTGAAGTTCTTCCCTAACAAATGTTGATTGGGATAGAACTTGTAAGAATAGCGTTGTGTTGCTATTAATGGGAGTGGGGGAAAACAAGGACCCCCAGTTGGCATGTTTCAGACTAGTCTCGGATTCGAAAGAACTTATCCGAAGATGGTTCGATCTGGATCATGTGGATTCCTGGCGTCAAGTCTGAGCTTGCGCGCTCCATCGCGGGTTGCGATAAGGTTTTGACTTGAATGGTTGTTATATCATCGGAAAGGTCTTGCGGGATTAGTGACCCCAAGGAGGCCATTGTGTCCGCAAAATGATTCGATGATCGAGGGAGTGCCTCGATGTCATACCACTCAAGTTTTGCCAGGAATTTATCCACGAGGGCTTTATAGGCCTTTAGAACTGGGCATTTGCATTGATATACCCCTTTGACTTGATTGACGATTAACAGTGAATCACCAAAGATGTTCAGTCTTTTGATATTCATGGCGATTGTTGTTTGAAGACCTAGGAGCAAGGCTTCATATTATGCATTGTTGTTGGTGCATTGGAAGTTTAATTTAAATGACAGGGGCATTGGAGCGCCCTGCGGTGTGAAGAATACAATTCTTGTGCCACCACCTTGCTCGCATTTAGAACCATCAAAAAATAAGGTTATGTCGGCCTGAGACTCAGGCTCTTCAGAATCTGGCGATTCTGAGACATGGAAGACCTCATCATCGGGTAGTTCTATGACTAGAGGCTGATCGTCTTCAAGAGGAGCCTCTGCTAGTTGATCGGCTATGACTTGTCCTTTTATAGATTTTTGCCCAATAAACTCAATGTCAAATTCCGTCAACAACATGATCCATTTCGCCGTGCGACTACTATGATAAGTACGACTCATCATGTATCGCAATGGATTCTCCTTAGACACAACATACGTAGTGTTGCTCAGCATGTAGTGGCGTAGCCTTTTGGTAGCAAACACCACTGCCAAGCGAGTTTTTCAACGTATGCATAGTTAAGTTCGTAGCCCGACCGGGTGCGGCTAAGATAGTAAGTAGCTCTATTCTTTGTGAAGTTCATTCTTACGGGCTAGCATTGCGCCCGGTGCCACCTCGATAGCTGAGATGTATAAGTAGAACGGCACACCTGGTCTAGGTGGTGCCAATGCGGCGGCGAAGCCAAGTATTGTTTGATTTCGTCAAAGGTGACTGGCACTCGTCATCCCAATGAAATGTGACCCCCTTGTGCAATAATTTGTTCATTGGTCGGCATTTGTCGGATAATTGCGCTATGAAGCGTTTAATCGACGTGACCTTTCCTTGCAGACTTCTTAGCTGCTTGATAGTGGTTGGGGGAGCCATTTCAAGGATTGCCTTGACTTTGTTTGGGTCCACTTCGATGCCTCTCTTTGAGACTATAAAACCCAAGAGTTTTCCGGATGTGACGCCGAACACGCACTTCTTGGGATTCGATCGACCTTATGCTCTATGAGGCGATCGAGAATCTTGCTTAAGTCACCGAGATGATGCGAGCGCAAGAGAGACTTGGCTAACAAATCATCCATGTAATCTTCCAAAGTTTTGTGCATGTAATCATGGAAGATATAAGTCATAGCACGTTGGTATGTAGCGCCAGCATTTTTAAGGCCAAAAGGCATGACCTTATAGCAAAATGTCCCCCAAGGCGTTGTGAATGCCGTTTTGAGTTGGTCTTCAGGATTGATACGAATTTGATTGTATCCTGAGAAACCGTCCATTAGGGAGAGCATTTCGTGACCTGTTGTAGCGTCTACCAATGCGTCGATGCTTGGCAAGGGGAAATCATCCTTAGGACTCGCTTTGTTTAGGTCTCGAAAGTCGGTGCATATGCGAATCCTCCCGTCGGGCTTCTTGACGGGAACCATGTTGGACAACCATGGCGGATAATCCATGCAGATGACAAATTGTGCATCCAACAGCTTTTGCAATTCGTCTTTGACCATCAAGGCCACTTGTTGGGTGCATCTTTCTTAGTTTTTGCTTTACAGGCTTGATTTTCGGATCAAGCGTTAAATTGTGCATGACTAGCTGCGGGTCTAGTCCTGGCATATCTTTGTACGACCATGCAAAAACCTCCTTCTTTTCTTTAAGAAGGGCAATATATTCGGCTTGCTCTTCGGGGGAAAGGCTTACCCCCAGCTTGAGAATCCGTGGATTCATTGGATCTGTGCCGATGTCTACGTCAGTCGTCTCCTCGACTGACATGTGGGATCCGTCCTCCAACTGATGTGGAGTTGGGATCAAATGGATATCATCAGGTGAGTTAAGATCTACGTTTGGAACCTCGGGTCCCTCTTCGACTTGAAAAATATCCTGAGTTGTCCTTGGGGTGAAATGAAGCATTTCACCGAAAGGCCGGTACTACGATGGTGACAATGGTGAATTGACGTGATCCCAGTCGATGGCATCCATGTCTAGATGCAATGGCCGTGATGGATCGGTCGGATTGCGGATGGGTGCGGTCAAATCAATGGAGATCATGTGGATGGAATGAATTTGGTCTCCAGAACCGTGGGTGTGATGACTTGATTCTTTTAGATGTTCCCTATACTCTGGATCTGGCTCTACGGGAACGGGCACGAATGGATCCTCTCTAGGTGCAAATTCATCTCTATGTGTGAAAAGGAAGGCGGGGTCTTCCCTCGGCACTGCTTTCATGATGGGATCTCGAGGTGGACGATGCTCATCTTGAATTTGGAGCCATAGGTCTAACACTTGGTCCCACCTCGCTGGGTCTACGTGCCATTCATGTCCTAACAGTATACCCATTTGTCCCATTAGATCTTCATGAGTTAGAGCGCGGTGATGTCGTCGTGCATGTCTGAGATAGTCCATCTCAGTCTCGTCTTCTGAATCACTTTCATAGATCCAAAATTGTTCATCCTCTTCAGCATCTGTTGCTTGCGACGTTGAGGACTCTTCTTGTTCCAGTGAAGTTAATCCGGTCCCATTGTGGTTGTTCCACTCTTGGTGGAGGGACCTGATTCTCTTGAGATTGTGTTATTTCATCTGGAACCTCTAAGGGGAACAGCTTCAGAAAAATGTCCGGAAGCCGTTGTTGTTCTCTTTGAGGATTGCTCTACGAACTTTCACCTCTCTCTAGCAAAGGAGAGGGATTATTGCTATTTCCAGGGGTGTTTGTAGACCATGGGAGATAGTCCCCCAATGTGTATTCTGTGTTTGGATTGGCGTACGGGTCTTGTGCCAATCCCCCCTTGTTGCCTATTTCTAGGCCTTGCATATTTTCAACCAAGATGTCTAATGGCAAGGGATGGTTGAACCCTACCCTGACTTGTCATATGGCATATGATATCTTGGTTGGCAAAGGATCCGCATCCCTTGCTCATATCTGCCTAGCCCATACCCATGCCAATTGCATTGTTCGAGATATTTTAGGGCAAATTTTGGGTTCGACAGATAATTGATGTTTTCGACAAAAGGCTCTTCATCTGTTTCCTTTTGTTCGCATGGTTCAGAACCATGATCAAGGCCCCCATACACAAAATTCGTCTGGTTGGGAGGGTAGCCTAGTGGAACAATTGTCCCTATGGGAAGGCGAGGTCTTCCCATGTCTGCACTGACTCCAATGTGGGGGTTGCCACAACGTTTTGCACTAAGTACTCCCCCAGGCCCGTCTTGGCCATTTCAACGGTGATTGTTGATGATTGGGTAGGAGGAAACGGTAGTCCTTCCTGAGTCCATTCCATGTTTGGTTGTTCGGGAGTCTTGGTTTGTGTTGTGTTGGGTGTTTCCTCTGTTGATATCGTTGAAATCGTGGGCAACCCCTCTTCTAGAGGCTTAACCTCTTCCATGATTTGCTTTCCCTTGTCCTTCTGTTGGGCCATGATAGGTGGCGTTGATGATGAAGGAGTAGGTGATGAAGTCTCACCTGGCTGGGATTTTGCCTTGTTGGCCACCAGTGGTGCCTGCGGTATCGGACCCTGTTTAGATGGATTTAATTGAAAATCCAAATGCGTTGATGGGAGGGTCGATTGAGGTATGAATTGTACCGCATTGCAATACTTGAAGGGCTCTAAGTCCATTGGGACTACATGTATTTGCCCTTCATAGGCATACTTCAAGCAGTGGTGTGCGATCGAGGGGACACACTTCATGTCCACTGATCCAAGGCCGCCCTAGCGGTATATTATAAGCCATTTCGCCTTCCGGCACATGGCACGGTGTGGGTATTGACTTTTGTCCTACCGGATAGGCGAGAACAAGCTGTGTCGATTGTCGAGCAAATTGCATCGTTAAAAGCTCGCGGTGTGTACGTGGAAGCGGTGATGTGAGAGGTTGGCGAGTTTTAAATGTTTTAACGCTGCGAGTGGTTATAATGTTCTTTGGACGAGCCGGTATCTATCGGCACTCTCTTGTACGGGATCCCGTTGACCCGCGCGATAACGTGCGGGGGTGGATCCGGCATGTCATTTGATATCGTTTTGACCTCGTCTTCTCCGAATGTGATGACAGGCTCCGTACATTGTTTCACATGTCCCACGAAGGCGTTGAAAGAATTTGCTTCGTGGGGTTGTACTTCAATGGCTTTTAAAATGTCCATAAGAGCTTCTCTATGGGGAGCTGATTGTTGGATAAGCTCGTAGATGGACAGCCTAGCCGATGTGGTCCGCAGACTCTGCGTGAGTTTGGTCCGTATCGTGACCTCGGGTCTAGGCGGAGGCAACTGCGTTGGGCGTTGTTGAGGCTGCGATGTCGACGGAACTTCCCTCGCAGCTACCTCGGGGGCAACTGTTGGGTATCTTATGTTCCTTGTTACAATGCTAATCATTCCCACAAATCCTTGCGCGGGAAGATCTTGTCGCACCTCGTTAATGCGGAGCGGTTTTGTGCATGTGCCTCGTGGGCAGGCAAGGGGTCCTTGAATACCCCCATTTGTTGGTTGTTTGGTGCGATGGGGTTGTCCACGACCAATGTTCTATTGTCGATCAAATCCTGGACTAGTTCTTTGAATTTCCAGCACCCATTTAGGTCATGTCCTCTGCGCCTATGGAATCTGCAATACAATTCCTCCCTATACCCCCTAGGCTTGGGAATGTTAGGGTCAAAAATTTGGATTTACGGCGGAGTAACTAAATTTGCCGGTGACAAGCGGTCAAATAAGGAGTCCCTAGACTCCGCATACGGGGTGAATTGTCGCCTAGGGCGACTGCTGCTGATACTGCTCCTGTCTTCTGTTATCTCTTTCGTAAGCAGGAGGCACTGCCTAGTAATTAGCCCTTTGGGGCTGCGTCTCTTGCACAGGCGCGGGAACATTTATCGCAACTTGATTGACTGCAGCGTGTTGTGGTTGCGTTGTCCCGGTTTTAGTGGTTTTGTTCCACTCTTTCTTCTTAGGCTTGGCAATTGCGCCTTCGCCTATCTTAATCTCTTCTATAAGTCTGGCTTGGGCCAAAGCTTCTTCTAGGCTGTCGTATTGTCGCAGCAACAATAGACCAGAGATTGATTTTAAGCAACTTTTTGTGAACATTTGCGTGAGATCCGACATGGGAGGACGGTAGGGTAACTTAGAAAGCAAAGCTCTCCATCGGTTCCCGTACGCTGCCATTGTTTCCTCCTCAAATTGTTTAAGGCTAGCAAGATCACTAAGTGATGCCTTCTTCCTTGTGTTGAAGGCGAAGCGTTCAAGAAACGCATCTACTAGGCTGATCTAAGCTGCTTATCCTTGTGTTTGGGCAATTGTGTGAACCAATCCGAGGCAGGGCCTACGAATGTGGTTATGAATGTTCTAAGCAGCAACGCGTCATTATCTTGGATTGCGAAGCACTTGGCTTAGAAATCTTGTAACGTGCTCTTGTGCGTCCTCCTCACCTTTAAAAACTGCCAATTGAGGCAACTTGAAGTGTTCGGGGTAAAGAGGTGTAGGCACTGAGGGATGCACCGGATTACTGCGGAGTAGACGTAATGTGGGTTTTTGATGCCCAGCAGCTTTTGTCTCCACAGACTCCAAACGCTCCAATAGCGCTTGGTATGCATCGGAAGATTTTATTTCTTCCTCTCTTGTTCGCTCTTGTTGTAAGTTATGATAAACTGGGGGCCTATGGAGGGGTGGCCGAATGGCAGCCCTCCTGCCTTGATGGGGAGTTTCAACATATTCTATCTCTGGTTCGTACTCCTCATAAAATTCTTGAGGAGTTTTTGGGCGAAACCTCTGACCTTGATCGAGTCCCCGCTGAAGGTACCCATCATCATTTCGAGGAGTAGCCTCCCTCTCATGTCTATGAGGTCTCGGAGGCAAAGCTTGACGAGGTCGTGGAGACCCGTCCTGCGTTAAAGGGTTATGCCTCTCATGTTGTTCGGCTCTTTGGACGTGAGGGGTTGGCCCTCTCTCAAGTATTTCATATTGTAACTCATCCGCTTCACGTTGCATGCGTTCTTTATCCAAGCGGTATTGATACTCTATCTCTTGCTTACTTTGTTTAAGCCGCATGATTTGGGCTTGACGGGTGGTATATCTGGCGACAGTCGGGTCAATTTGATCTACCCTATTTTGTTCAGAAGGTTCAAATGTTCCTCCTATGGGTTTACCTCGGTTTTGATGCTCTAAAATCTCAAGGGGTCGCTTCCCTCTGTCGAGGTAGGCGGTATGTGCTCGAGGTTCTGGCCTCAAGGGGTGATCATGATATCCGGCTGGTGCAGAAGCATAAGGTTCCCGCGTTGTATGTTGTTGTCCTTGAGGAATGCGATGATCTTCCTCATATTCTCTCTCATAGGTGCGTAAGGGGCAGGCGGAGTTAGGTCGCCCTGTGTAAGGAGCCCTACGCTCTGGATTTGGTCTCTCTGTTATGATGAGAGGTAAAGAAGGGACGCCATATCCACGTTGTCCCTCCAAATGGACAGTGTGCCCCGTTAGCGCTTCATCGCGCTGTGGCCACTCATGTCTAGCTTGAGAGGGTGATTCTCTATTTACATTAAGGTCTGCATGTAGGGCGTCTTTTCGAGAGGGGCTGCTTTGAATGGGCATACCCCACCGAGGATTTTGAATTGGATTCTTTTGTAGGTTAGACCGATAAGGCGGTATGACCAAATCCTCAGGACTGAAGCGAAGGCGACTTGTGCCTGCTTCTTGTGTACCTTCTAGAGCTGCTGCCCTTGATTGGGCTTGGCTGCGGGTGTACACCATTGCGGTGCGTCCACACTATCTAAGTAGATTTTTATCTTGTTTTTAATGATTTTTTTTTTTTTGTCTACACTAAACAGAATTAAACACACACATTCACAAAACCGTGATTATCTCTTTTAAGGATTCTTGGTGTGCCCTAAACTGGTTTAGTGTATTTTGGTGTTTTGTTTTGTTTTTGTAGGTTTTGTAGAACGTTTAAATGCATCATGTAGGCTCTTATAACTCCCAAAAGGTCGCCCCTTCAATATACCAGCCAGGCCGATATACCAACCTCTCTATATACCCGCCCTTACGAGAGGGAGACTATAGGTACGTGAGAGCAGAAGGTACATGGTACGTAGGTGGTACGGAAGGGGGATTGTCCTATTAATGGCACCTACCATAGAAAACTTATCCTCGCGCGCATGGGAATCACCCCAGCTACGCTCGGTCTATCTTCATCAGGATTTACGCCTAACAACAGTTGACAATCAGGAAATGTATGCAAATCAAGCCAAGGTGGTGATTAAATCCACCAATGGTCTTGATCAAGGGCTGGGGTCTTACGACCGGCTCCTTGGTTTAAAATTGTTTCGTGGAGTGTGTGAGGTTCATTTTATCCAACGAAAATGAAACATGCATGAATGACTTTTCCTAAGCAATGCAAGCTAAAATGAAAACGGTCAAAGAAACAGAAACGAAACAGAAAATTTCAACGAGAGATGATGAAAATCCCTACCTCTTCTCTGCTGCTCCGAGTTGCCTCTGAATTTTTGCTTTGAAAAGTTGCGGACAGAAAATCGTCCCTTGGTGAGACGATTAACAGAATAGAAATCATCCCTTGAGACGATTTCCAGAACAGAAATCGTCCCTTGCAGAGACGATTTTACAATCGTCCCAGGGTGAGACGATTTCCAGAATAGAAATCGTCCCTTGCAGAGACGATTAACAGTCTGCAAGAAAAAAATGTACTGTCAAGCACAAACACAAAAATTCAATCAGTTTCTATGATTTTAAAAATAGGGGACAGGGTCCCACCGTGATCGCCACTGAAAGCACGAGATTTCGGGCAAAGGAAACACTAGTTATGCAACATAAGACGAAAATGTAACGCTTTGATCCTATGCACTAAAACAGAGAAAGGAGACAACTTGGAAATGAAAGACAAGATGTAAAGAAATCATAGCCCTCTTTATTCAAATATCTTATCCTCGGTTACATAGACGTCTCCTCCCCTTTTGGGGGCTAGGAGCGTTAAATTTGTCTTCATTACAATGTGTGACCTAGTCTTCCTCTTCCCGCGTGCCCACGATTGCAATGGGCGGGCCAAGATGTTGCCGTCGTTGATGTGGATAAGTTCTTCACCTCTGATTGCTTTTCCTGCAATCAAAGAAACAATGAAAATGTCAGTAGCACCTGCTGCAAATGAAAGGGGTTCGTTCTCTAAAATCAATGAAATATGCATGTAAACATCTGCCTGAAACAGTAAATACAGTGAGTCCAAATGGCTTGAAAACTTGACGGAAGATAGAAAATGTTACCAAAAGGCCATTGCCCCTGAGACAGTCGGCCAATCTGCTTTCACCTGGTAATCGTCCCTGGTAAGGACGATTGCTACTATTAATCGTCCCTCGACAGGACGATTGCTGTTAATCGTCCCTGGAAGGACGATTGCTGTTGTTAATCGTCCCTGCGGGGACGATTGATCTTGTGTTGAAGAAGCCGACACTGCCGTTGCTCCAATGTCGATTCTCGAGACCTACAAAATGCCTGCAAACAAGGGGTTATGTAATTGGGGCCATTTTGGGATGACCCAGATGGTCGGATTCTCCCAATTTGGCCTCCATCACCGAGAAATTGGACGTTGTTACCTGCAAGTCAGTGGGACAACCAAAATAACAAAAGCATGATAATATTCGATGAAAACCTTTTGAAATCAAGATTCAAGATTCTGAACTATTGAACAATAGAGAATAACATGGAATATGAACAAATGACGGAAAATGAACTACAACTAAATCCAAAAGGTGCGGGGTGCCCAAGTGGGCAGCCCACCGATGGAACTTGATTTTGGCACCAATCCACTTGGGATGGGCCCAAAATCTCTTAGGAGTGGGGGGTCGGCGAATTGGTTGGTTCGGGTGTCCATGTGTTGGATTTGGGTCGGGTTCAAGCTTCCAAAGGCCAACCAACAACCTCCCTTGCAAAAGAGATTGGTGGATGTGGGAAGGTGAACCAAAAGGGATGCAAGTGGGTCTTCAATTCGGCAGCACTTCGTTGCTTGAAAACTCCTTCAACCTGTATATTTTGGGTGAGAAAAGTCTCACCTTTTATAGACCCAAGGGGTCTCCTTTGGGAAGGAAGCACAAATGCCATGTGTTGGTCATAGGCGCCATGTGGCAGTCATGTCTCCTCATGAGGGAGGGGAGTCCTCCATTGACTTGTGTTTTCATAATTGCTTCTTGTGACAGTCCTCTAACGGCCCTTCGGTCCACCTACACACGCGTGCAAGGCGGGAGTCATCAAGCGGCTGTTACGGGCTGCCACTTGGCGTCGTTTGTCATTTTGCCCGTTAAACTTGGTAATCGTCCCTGGGTGGGACGATTACAACAATCGTCCCTGGGTGAGACGATTGCAAGTTAGTAATCGTCCCTGGGTGAGGCGAGTGCTTGGGCAAAGTGTCTAAATGTACCAAATTGCTTCTGACCTTACAAAATTGCTATGGAAGTGGTTAGGACCATTTGTTTGACCTCTGAGGGCTGCCATGGGGGCTGTGTTTGTCAAAGCGATCAGTGTTTGCAGTCACATAATCGGATTGGTGCTGTTTTGGTGTCTACACCCTATAATCCTTTGACATTGCTCTACTACCAGCTAGACTTCTATAGCCCTAGTGGAGACATATCAGATGGACCAAAGTCCATGATGAATGATAAAATTGATTTTATGCTATGCTTTGTGTTGTTCTCTTTCTCTTTTTATTTGAAATGTGGATCCATGGGATAATATTATACATGATAGGGTGAGTAGGGGAAACCATTCACTTTATGGTGATAGAAACTCAAGAGTTTATATTTCCTAGGCACCCAAATTTAATTAATTTGTGGTACATGTGTGTGGTACAAAAGAAAACCTAAGTTAACTAGGAATGACCTATAGCACTCAAGGACTGACTAACATTCAATAGAGGTTGATTGAGACACTAGGTATGGCTGAGTGACTAAAAGAACCTAGAGATTATTTGAACTTGAGAATTTTCAAAAGATAAGATGTCATATTGGTGATATAGGAATATGCACAACAATGGTGGTGGGTGAATGTGAGATAAATGAGTGTTGAAAAAATAAGCATAAAAAGAGTCAAGACACCTATGACAAGGAAGATGCCCTTCATTAAGACAACAAAATCAAGTTTAACAAATCAGACAAAGATGAACTAAATAGGAATCCAAAGAGCATTGCATTCAAAAATAAGTGTGTAAGTAGGTGGAGATAATGGCTATGATGAAGTGAATAAGGGCAAAGGATTAAGGAAAACAAGAAAGAAGGCAAAAATGATAGAGAAATGAGGAAAGAAGTAGGTGAGAAAGAAGGGAAAACACACTAGTCCATGGTACATAGCTGCTCAAAGCATGATCGTATAATGAGGAGTGATGTGTAAAGAAATAAGAAGGAATGAAATGAAGAGAGAAATGGGACACGTGGATTTATGGGAAAGCAAATGTGATTAATATGTGCATGTGTGCCATTGTATTTTTTGAATGAAGGAGAGTGGATTGGCATTCCATATTTTCATATGATAATTCTTCAACATCCTCCATTATATGTATGATAGCTCCTAAAGCATGCACTTGTCGTTTTTAGGTTGATTCTTTCCCTATAGGAATTTAAGGAATGGTTGGATAAAAATTAGGAATGATAGTGAAAAGAGATGATGAGCAATGTGGTCATGGAATAAAAAATGTTGGGATCTAAATTGACATCAAGAAAAACTTGATACTGTAACTTTCTATCTTCTAGATTTCTGATTAGGCTTGCACCCACTAGTCATAACTCAAAACTCAACATTGGATGTACTAAATATTGCTCTAGCCCAACCTCCAAAGTAGGTTGGTTCCTTGTCAACTGACAAGGTGTTGAGTCAATTAAGCTCAGTAATTGTTTAAGATATAGGGTTAGAAAATGGGTTAGGGTTAAGATATTATGAGTAAAATAGTTGTCGGATAGAGCTAACGACATAGGCATCCACAAAGAAAAACCTTGAGTAAATAATTTCTAGTGTCCCACACTCAAGATCAACAACACCCAAAAACAGATTAATCTTCATACAAGAAACACAAACATAGAGATACTCCAAGAAGTAATTTTAATATCCACAATACTAAAAATATAAATTAGCAAAATAGATCAATATCTAGATTTAACAAATTTAAAATTCTTGTAAGCATAGATTTAACTATGAACAAATTTCAATTTCTTTACAACTAGTAATCCAATATCAATGGAATGAACTAACCATAGCAGCATTAGCATAAATGTGATTCATAGATTGAATCTCTCAATAGAAATATTGAAGATAATAGTTCCCAAGTAAAAAATCCAAGTAGTGCTTCTTCTATTAATTTGCAAAATATGTTACACAGTAGGGAAAGCAAACACTCTAGAGCCAACTTAGAAAATCAAGGGTTCAACCTTTATATATAGTTTTTATAATGAAACAAGGAGATGGAATATTATAAGGATAGTGCTATGATAGATCAGTGGAATGTTGTGGTGGCATTATTTCATTCATATTTGAAGTCCGAGAAATTTTCTCGATACCGCATGCCATGGTAGCATAGCTTTACAACTTTCTTATTCTGTAATGGCAGTTAGACTCCAGGCTATTAGAAATAAAATCTAAGCCATTCATTTTTCTTGGGGACTTCACCTGGTCATAGATATGCAACTACCTGAGTTCTTGGTTCTTAGCTCCATAGATGCTTCACCTGCCTACTCTAACCAACTGGTTCTTGTTTTCCAAGAATTTGCTTTTGTATATCTAATAAAATGTTAGCATGATCTCGATCATTGATTTATTCATGGATGGATATGATTAAACCTTAGCAACGCTCTGAAGATGAGTGGTGTAGAACATGTAACCAGACCACTCTTTTAAAATACTTGTCACTTGCTTTGAATTTTTTGACCAATAGTGTAGAGCACATCAAAAAATGCACTATGTTTTAAGTAAAATGGAGCATGTTTCCAGACCGCTTACTTTGTTTCTTAAAATTGTTTAATTTACTTTTGCATCCATAGCATAGAACATGTTATTAGTATCCCACTCCTTAAAATCTGCTTCATAAAATTTTGATTAAGGTTGATGGTGGGATAGATCCGTGCTCTGAGCCACTCAAGAAATAATGTAAAATAATATTTTTGGAAACTTTACATTGTATTGATGCCTTGTGCTACATTTCGAACACTTCGACCTCTTCAACCAGTGGTGTGGAGCATGTGTTTCAATCCACTCTAAAATGAATATGGACCTCAATGGCATGGAGTAAATAAAAACTTAGTCACTTATCTGCGTGGATTGGAACAATGTGTGCTAGACCACTCATCGAAGAACGATGACATAAACTTTGAATCAGTTTGACAGTGACATGGAACATGTCGTTGTGTCACTGGGAAAAACACTAAGTGCAGAGTGGCTGGGAGCATATCTTCTTACCTTATAAAATATGTCGTATGACACTTTCGAAGTGATAGCAATGCAAATTTAGCTACTCCACCAATGGTGTGGAACATCCTACGTTGTGCCGCTAGGAAATACATTATATGTTGAGTGGTTGGGAGCATATTCATGTCTTAGAAAATATTTTCAAAATTTTCTAAGGATGTGGCCATTTTGGGCCTACATTATGGAACCTCCCGGGTGTATTTACTTGCAAATCCAATTAACTTAGAGTCTTATCCATTGGGAATCAGGAGTCAAATAATACAAATATTTGAGCAATAATTTCTATATGACCATTACCCTTTGGAAAATTTGTGAAGCCACCCAGAGGATAACGGTTCACATGGATATCATACTAGAAATAATGATATTCACCACTCCTTTCGACTAAAAACTGCTCAATTATCAAGAAAAATAGAGCTATGCTCTCCCTTATAAGCCCAATAAAAATGATCAAAATATCTTCACAAAAACTTCATTCTCTACTCTTTGGCTTCATGCTTTTATTATTGTCCTCTAAAAATGTCAGGATAAAAAAAAAATATATACAATACTTTTACATGAATACAAAAATATTCAAAATAGGAAACTCTACACTTATGTTTCTTGAGGGTCTTCAACAACTCTATTTGATTCTTCCCCTTCCTGGTGAGATTATTTCTCATCATTGCCTTCCTACTCTTTTTCAACCTTCTCTTCTTCTGGTTAGTCTTACTGCTTATATTTTTACTTAGTATCAGTCCCAAATAGTTGAATCATCAGTTTAAGAGTCTAGAAATCTTGGATCCAAACTACCTCAAAATGGTTATAAGTCTTCTTAAGTTGTTTATAAGTAAAATCCAACTTAGAGATATCCTTTGTTAGCATATAATAGTGTATTACATTATTTGTGCCTAACACTATGTAGTGCATATTATATTTGCGCTACATGAGGTGGTTAGAGGATAAGGTGGTTATGGGTATGGTTCATTTATCAACTGCATAACCACCCATGTATTATGTAATACCATCATTGTTAATACAAATATGTATGCTCGTGCAATTCCTAATATGGTATCAGAGTAGACGATGGATTGGATCATCACCATTTGGTGCATTGGAGGAAAATTGGAGGATCGGGTAACCCCCATTGCATCCAAATTTTGATAGAAGGGAGGTTTTTTTTTATAATTCCAATTTTTACAAAGCTACCACAAACATAAGAGTCAATCAAAGTGACTTGATGGAATTATTGCAATGCATCTATGATTTTATGAGTGCAGCGGTCCCTTCGATTATGGTTTCTTATAACTGGTAGTATTTTGTGCAGTCCATAGGGTGAAACAAAGCATCGACACCATATGCAAATGCCAAATTTCTTGATTGACATATCCATAGAATTTAGATTTTTTTTAAACACATTTTGCAGATGAAATAAGTGTTCACAAAAACAATTTTAGAGTGCAGTTTGAGTCATACGATCTCTGATGATTAGTGGTGAGTTCACAGAGTCATTTTTTGATCAGCGTAGAAGAAGACATGCCTCATCGTTCTTGTAGCTCACCCATAGATACACTCTAGATCATTATGATGTAGACCAACATGGAGGAGAAGTTGTAGGAGAATGCACATTGTAGATAAATTCTAACAACCAAAGGAGATCATGGCAAAAACTATTTAAAAATAATAATCATCCTCCTTAAAACATTGCACGAACGCGATTGGAGGATGCAATAAATCACAAAACAAAAATCAACACATAAAGCTAAGATTTTGTTTAGCCAATAGCACGTGTTGGAGCCATGTGATGGAAGAGAGTACATTTTAAATAACATTTTGTGTGTCTTTTATATCCACCAAGCTCTATAGCTTAGTCGATCGGCACCGTAGGTGTAAGAGCATTGTGGAGAAGAGATTTTGGGTTCAAATCCCATCAGGGCACTTAATATTTTGGCATGAATATTTTTTGTCTCTTTTAAAGCTTGTTGTATGAAGGACATAAAGTATGGTTCTTGTGCTCTAACTCCCACCGAGGTGCATAGCTCGACTGGTTACTTGTTGGGCGCTAAGGCACTATGTCTTCAGCAGATCACTGGTTCAAAACCTATGGAGGCCAAAGTTGCACTAAGGTACAATTAAAAATAAAGGTATTTTTCTTCTATACCTTATTTTTTAAATTTGGTTTTGCAAAACTCTTATTTATTTTGCATATAACACCACATTAGGAGGTCTTATTTTTGCATTCAAACAAGAATTTGGAACTAAAATAAAAGGAACTAATTTTTTCCATGGAGAGATAAGAGATTTTAGTTTATTTTGCAATTTGCAAAGGGTATATACAAATTTTTCATCCTTGTTTATTTTGCCATAAAAAGGGCAGATACAAGCATTGTTTTTCTTGCAAAATTCTAAAGACAAGGAAGGAATATTCTTTTCTCCATACCATAATAGTTTGCAACAAATGGGGAAGACTTGTAAGGGTGCATCATCACCTTAGTCAAACTTCTTACAAAATTCTATTGTAAAAGGTGCATTTTTGGCAGATATCGACACCTTAAAAATGGGCAGATCAAAGAAGAAAAATGTCACAAAACCAACTGATGATGTTGCAAAATTAGTTAAAGATCCTTACTTTCTAGTAGGATGGGAAGGAATGGATTTTTTTGAAGATGGAAAATATCTTACACTACGTAGTGGTGTAAAATCCATTCTCAAAGATTCTGAAGATTCAGAAGACCTTTAGATGAATGGTGCTCAAATCCCTATAGGTGTTGTAAGGGCAGTCTACATGACATTGATTTCACTAGACATGGCCCAACGTCAATAGAAAAGGGAAAGTAGTGAGGAATCAGAGGTCAAACTCCTAATGGAATATGCTTGTTGTGACACCAGTGATCTTCAACCCATGGTGGTGAATGTTTGTTGTGACACAAGTAACCTTGAGCTCTTGATGGCCAATGCTTGTTGTGATATAGGTGACCTCCTACCTACAAGGATATATATCAATTGTAGCATAGGTGATATCATCATAAGAGTAGATTTTTCTTGCAACACCAGTGACTTAACAACTGAATCTCCTAAAAATGAGCTCCATAATCTCATCAATAGTAACAAATGCCATATTGTTAAAAGCATTGATGAAGATGAAGAACTTGGATGTTTTGAAAAACACACCAAAGGTATTGGATCCAAATTGATGAAGAAAATGGGATTCAATGGTGAAATATTAGGTAAACATGGACAAGGCATTAAAACTTCTATAGTGCCATCTATCAGGACAAATAATGAAGACCTTGGTTATTCTAGACAAGCCAGTAATAGTAAAAATATGTTTGGAAAACCTAAATCTTCTTCGACTCCTAAAAAGCATTGTTGCATTCATTATGGAATAACATGACATGTAGCAGCTAGGTGTTGGAAACTACATCCTTGTGACTCATGTGGATGTACAAATAACTCCTCTTCAAATTGTTGGTACAAAGTGAAAATGGCCAACAAGGTTCATATTGATTGTGGATGGACATATCTCACACAATGGACCAAGATTAAAGAAATATTGTATGGCTTCTACAAAAAAGGTAAAACCTATGGTAGATCCAAAGGTAGATCCAATGATAGATCAAGTGGTAGTCCTAGAGACAATGACCCAGTAATAGACCCAAAGGCAGATCTAGTGACAATGATCTAGAGGTAGATCTATAGGCAGATCTAGAGGCAATGATCCAAAGGCAGATCCATAGACAGATCCACAGATAGATCCAAAGATAGACCCATAGGTCCTATTCCAATGGTAACCTTAGAGCCAAAGCCAGAGCCAAAGACAAAGCCAACACAAAAACATATTTCATTTTTCTCTCTTTCAACATTAAAAGGGGGTATTTCTCTATGTTATCCCAAATAATGTAATAAGGGGGGATGTTAGCATATAATAGTGTATTACATTATTTGTGCCTAACACCATGTAGCACATATTATATTTGCACTACATCAGGTGGTTAGAGGATAATGTGGTTATGGGTATGGTTCGTTTATCAACCACATAACCACCCATGTATTATATAATACCATCATTGTTAATATGAAGATGTATGCTCGTGAAATTCCCAATATCCTCATAGTTTGCAGAGCTTCCCTTTTTCACCAGGTCCTCCATAAAATATCTAAGCTTGGTTAAATAAATTATCATCTAAGATACCTATTCTTGATCAATTGGCTCTTTCCAGGTGTACGACCCCGGGGAGCATGCACCGTAGCACCACTTGCAATAAAAATTATTGCTATATAAAATAGAAAAATACACAAAACAAATATGCATAACTCAGAAATAAAAATAACAAATAGAGATCCTATTTTTATTAATTTTAGTAATGAATCCAATTACATATTCGTCCCTCTAAGGGATAACCAAATTTTGATACAATCAGTTACAAGTGGAACACAAATGGTGGAACAAAATCCCCTTGCAAGGGGTGGTGCACTTTCACAGGCTTCTTTATCCCAGACACAAACTTTTCTGAGGGATCACATATGCCTCCTTCTCCTTCTCTCATCCAGGAGGGATATCGTGCTCCAGATGTCTTGATTTGGTCTTGTAAACCTGCAAATCTGCATACACAAAAACAACAAAGTATGCTTAGCAGTTCAGGATGCCTCCCAGGATGAGGTTGTTAGTGTCAAATCTGATAAGCAAGATAGATAAACATAATATGATTAAATGCAATAATACTAATGAAAAATGTAGGCATATCTCGGAAAGCAATAATGTAAATGCATACAGTAAACTAGATCTATGCTAGAAGTAAATACTAAAATGGAAAGCAATTGAATCTAATGCTAGAACAAAAGAAACTAATGTTTAAACCCTAGGTTGTGCCTACGGGCCACTGTCCAAGACAACGACCATTAAATAAACCTTTCTCCTCATGATCCAAGGTCTGTAACACTAGGTTCTCTACTTCAATTGATGCTCAAGGGTCGTCAGATGTGTCAGGTACATGAATGGCGGTGAATGATAAATAATTTGAATAGCGGATGTGTAGTCTCTCCTTACCGGAATAACACCTCGTTGCTCCTCTAGGGTGCGTATATTCGTTCTCCAATCTGACGGGGCTTCTCTACATAAAATTTGAAAATTGCAAATATTTTGCTCTTTGTGGGAGAGTCCATATGTAGACATCCCTCTCTCATATCTGGACCTTGGCTTCCTGGAGAAGATTCAATCCAAATTGCATGTGAATGATAATCCCATGTGGAAAGCATCAATCACAAACTGGCATTAAAAGGCCGGTTAGGAGGAACTTAGGTAGTTCCTCACCAAAATCCTCCCACAAAAAATGCAAAGGTGCAGTCATACTACGTGATCTGGGCATGTATTCACAACCAGACTATGCATGGTGCTATTCCTTATCAGGTCCAGTAACTAGATGTGGTTGTTGTAGTCTTCAGTGGCCAGGTGTGGCGGTCGCTCTGCCTAAGAGCGGCCAAGCCTAGATGGGCTATAACTACCATTTTTGAGTGGTTAGGACCACTACTTTCTCTTGGAGAGATCCAAGAGGATTCATATGGTCTATGAATGTGTCCATATGGGTAGTCTCCTAAATATGACATGTTTTAGGTGTCTACAGATACCCCTTTTTGGGATGCGTTGTGGAAAAACACAACACGAAGTAAAAATAGACCACCTAAGGTCACATTGTAGGTTGGATGATGATCATTGATCTGATCAACATTGAATACCTTGATCATGTGGGAGGGCATGCATTCTAGAATTATTACTTCCAACAGGATGAAAGGCTTAAATTTATGGAAGTTTGCACTCGTTCATAAAGTGATCAAGTAGCTTCAGTACTACTATAGGTCTGAAAGAAGGAGAGCTACAAACTTAACTGTCATGTTTGCTTTTTGCCCCAATAAAGGGTAATATTATGATAGTTTTTGGCAATGATTCACAGGATGAACACAATTTGACATGATCGATTGATCTTTTGTTGACTTTGATTATGATTGTTGAAAATTTTGACTACCCCCTCAAGCGATGAGTCGATGAGAAAAGGACAGACGAATTGCTTGACCAAAATAAATGATTTGGATCTCTTTAGAGGGTTGCTCTATTATTATAGGGTATGTCCCATCTAGGTGTGATTTCAACCCCTTTTGGTAATTGTACATCTCTATCCCATGGGGTGATCTAGCCAAAATGGCCTTCTTAGGGAAACAAGGTGATAACAATTCTATTGTAGCTTGTTGAATCACTATTTTCTATAGGAGAAATGGGATGGATCCTCACTCCCATGGGGTGGTTCAGCCATCATGGCCTTCTTCGGGTTTGAAATGAAGCGTCTCAATTCTATAATAACTATTTTGCCCCAAGTTATTTTGATGTTACTTGATTTTTTTGTCAATTTGGATTTTATGATGTTTTTGGATTTTGATATGTGTAATTTTTTTGGTATTTGTGTATATTTTGGTTGCTTTTGATTTATGGATGTGCTTATTGACTCATTTTGAGGTGCTTTGTGGTGAGAAATTGAATGAATTTCTCCTTGTTACTTAGCCGTTGTTAGGTCCAATGACCTCTAATTACTACTTTATGGTCGCTGTCAGGTCTAATGGCTAGAAAGTGTGAGTCATCGATGCCATTAGCAGTCAAGGCATGTTTTGGAAATATAGAAGCAAATTAGTAATTTTGATCTTTCATTTTCTAGCTATCATTGTACTTTTGAGCTCTAAGTTGAGAGTGACTGCTTTTGATCCAGGATGTTGTTTATTTGACGTCATCATTGAGCAGGACAAGGCTTCGACCAGCGAAGGAACTAGAGCTTCATAGGTACCTTTATAAACCCTAACCCCATTTTGTTAATGTGGTAAAATAAACCTAACTAAACAATTTGGTAAAGGAACCTCATTAACCCTATTGGCAATGAACTAAACCAGTAGATAGGGCTAGTTTAGGGTTTAAGCAGATGGGTTTTCCTTTGTTTTGTGTTTTTGTGATTTTTTTATGATTTTTTAGCCACAGAGGAATGTCGTTGGCATGTCGCCTACTACCCGCTGCCACCCATAGTGGCTAGCCTAGCCTGAGGCTGGTCGTTGTCATTATCAACGACCAGTTTAAAATGTAACAATAAAATTTTTGATCATTAGAAACTGGCTACTATCGGCTTTAGTGGCCACTTTGTGGCCACTCTAGGTGTGAGCAACCAAGAGGATTTAGGTTGATTTTTCTAATTTTTGTATTTTTGAAGCAATATAATTGATTTTTTTGTGATTTTAAAGTGTAATTATTGATTTTAATGAATTTTTGGGTGCATTCCATCACTGTATTAATAAATTTAGACTCATCTTAGATTATCTTGTACCATTTTTATTTTATGCATTTATTATCTTGTTAGTGCATTTGATTTAGACATATTTTGCACTTCTAGATTTTGTCTGCATGGGCCCAGGACCCATGGTTTCTTGTGGACCTATTGCTTACCCTAGATGACAAGGACTGGAATTGGCTCAATGCTCGCGACCTCTAGTATGTTACCAAGCTTTCGATGATTATGTTGGATCGGGCCTATATGACTACCCTAGCCCACTGATGGGACCCCAAGACTAATACCTTTCATATCCCCATCGACAAGATGACTATTACACTAGAGGATATCTACAGGATATTTTGGATCCCCTTTGATGGGGTTACTATCGTGTCTTCCCCCACTGATGCCAGATATGTAGTCTTTGCTATGGTGTTTGGGAGACATACCGCTGCTACCTTTCGAGATACTCAGTCTGGCAGGGTATCAGTTGTTCTGTGGTACTAGTAGGATGTCTTATCCCATAGACATGTTGTGTTGCTAATGGTCATTTGCAACATCCTTATCCATGACTACTCGAGAGTGAGGTTCCCATGGAACCTGTTAGCCATGGTTCATGACCTAGTGGACAGCGAGGAGCCTATTATCTATTCTTGGGTGCACACACTACTGGTGTAGTTCTATGATGATTTGTACCAAATTTAGTGTCGCGGTCGAGTCAGCATTACTTGTAGCTTGCTCCTCTAGATCTAGGGATGGAAGCATATCATGGTAGACCATCGAGGAGGTCTACCTATTGAGTTCACTAACATTGCAAAGGAGGCTCAGAGCTATGGGGCTATATGGCCTTGAGAGTATGAGGAGTGTAGGAGCTAGTAATGTGTGGGAGAGATCTCTCACTATACAACATCTCTAATGGGTTTGTAGACCCAAGATATCATTTGGAGGCCTTAATTTTATTGCTCTACTTGGAGGAATCCAATTAGTTTCACAACTTGTACTCGGTGTAACTGATGGGTTATTAATCGCAAGGATGGTATCAGGGATTTCTTCTATTATTCTAGGGTGCTCTGGTAGTTTAGTATTCAGTAGGATGTCCCAATTGAGCCAATTTTATACCATCATATTACCATAGAGAAGAACCTTCCACCACCTAGAGTTATAGTAGTTTAAGAGGAGAATGACCCTTTTGTAGTCAACCCGAGCATAGCTGACATTACGGTTATAGAGGCATATATCCACTGGTGGGGTACATAATTGTGGTAGGGTGGCAGCCACCTAGGGTAGTCTATGGATGAGGTAGAGGCTAAGGATCCTAATATATGCCGAGTGTGGGCTCGAACAGAGGGTTGGGGTCAGGAAAAGAAATAGGTGGAGCAGGTGGCAGAGGAGTAGGTTACCCCTGATGAGGAGGAGGAGTTAGATCCTAAGGAGTCTTCATAGATTAAGGTACAACAATAGGATGCCACCATTTATTTGTTACAGGCATAGGTTGCTCAGGTTACTACCGAGCAAGATATCACATGAGCCCAACTTATGACTGCTACTTCTACGGTGCAGGCTCCTACAAGTGTGGATATAGGGGCCAAGGTGTGACATCTATAGGGGATAATTAAGGAGAATAAGGGCCATATGGCATCAAATGCAACCTATATCATCACGCTTTGATATTAGGTTCGGATACTAGGTGCCACTCCTAGGGAGAGACTACAACAGGGTGTTCATAGCATAGTATGCAAACGATATCAGGGTAGTCTTCAGTCCAAACCAGCTAGAGGACTAGGACACATACAAAGAGAACTACAGGGGCCATCTACCATCGTTTTCATAGGGACAGATTCAAGGGCGAAGGCGAGGCAGGGGGCACAGGCATAGCTTGATGGCTCTATTGGATTGGTTCCATTTTTAAGTGTAAGATTGGGTGACCTACACAGTTGTAGTCTTATGGTGATTTTGCACTTACATGTACTTATTTGACATACATTTATATGATATTCATAATTTTGTAATCATTATTTATCCTTTATGATTATATTTTTATGTTTATGTGATGTAGTATCATGATAATATATGCTATGATGTGATGTGATGCTTTAGATGTTATGATGTGTATATGTAGATGGACTACTTTATGATTTTATGCTATATGGTGTGGTGTATATGACTTATGCTTTATGATGCATGGATTATTAGATGGCATGACCTAGATGATGCTGATGAATGCATATATAGATGCAATGTTTATTGATAAATGCATGTTTACTTTTGGTCAATTGTATGCATCTATCTTATGTTGTTATGATATGGTAAATAAAATGTATGTAATATATTATGATGATTTAATGTGAATGGACATGCATGATTTAATCACTTAAAACATATGGTATTATATGATATGAGTTTTGACAATCTAGTGGACAACACCACAAAATGTATAGAAATCATTGATAAATAATAACTCTTATAATAAGAATTAATAATTTAAACATCCAAATGTGAGGTGAGATGATGTGACATGTATGAATTTTCTTGATTAGCTTCTGTAAATTAAAATATATGCACAAAATAGTTAGTGGTCGTTTAAATATCATTGCTGACATTCATCTGATATCTATCCTATTTCATGGATACCCTTTTAAAGAATAAAATTTCCTAATGAAATTTGATGACACAAGTGATGATATGAGTTGTTGCTATGAGGTGACCTTTGAGGTTTTCCATGAGACTCAAATACCCTAGTTGCTCTATCAAAAGTTGTATATTGATCATATAGACCTTCTGAAGGATAAAGTTTTTGTTATGAATACCTAGATACTCATTATCCTTATGTGTACAAATGAATATATTAAATAGAACATAAGAATACCCTAGTGCCAGGCATGATTCATTCAACCCATTGTTGTATTTGGGATCCTCAAATATTTATCCTGATCCTATGTTGGACTCAGTTGGATTAAACCACTAGGCGATACAGGACACCTAAAGCTAGCTCTTCCACATGCAAACATTGGTCTGTACAAGAATATGATGCTATTATGATAGATATATCGTCATGTGTAAGGATACCTTATGTCTCGTTCATGCTAAGAATTCTAGGGATTCAAGTTCAATACTCCCTTATTTTCTTCATATTTATTTGGGATATTTGCTCATGCTTAGTGATGAAAATCACTGTTTATTTTGAATTTTCATTTTTATTTTGAAGAAAGGATTTATGTAGTGATGATAATCACTGCTTATTTTGTTTTTTATTTAATTTTGCTTTGTTCAGGATTTTTCTTGTTTTGATTAAAGCAAGGGATTTCTTTGGGTAGGGATTATATTGTCCTTTTGCTAATTCTCAACATTTCCGAACTGATCGCACAAGGGGATGAGCAAGATATAATTTTCACCTTAGGATACCTAATACTACTTTATAGTATTTGTCTTTCCATTTTCCTAACTAGGATCTTAGTGTTTTGATTAGTGATAGGATTTTGAAATATACCAAGTGCTATCAAAATTAAACCTCACCTATTAGAAGCTAAGATGGCTTTCTACAAAGTTTGATAAAACCACTAGGTATGGCTGAGTGACCGAAAAACCCTAGTATATTCCTCATAGTGATAGGAGGGGTTGTGTTGAAAAACATAGTTACACATATGCGTGATGGTTGATGATGGATTTTGAAGGTGCATGATTGATGTACAAATGTGGTGTTGTTTGTAAGTTGTGAACACAACCTACTTAATGAAAATGCAATGGATGGACATGCCTAAGTGCAATGCAACTATACGGATGCAAAGTGCAAATGCATAATGCAAATGTTTTTGTATTTTTTATGCTTTCAATTGTTTTTGAGTATTGATTATTATGAATGTTTTTTGAACTTTTTGATTTTAAATTGTTTTTGTGCTTTTATGTTTTGCTTCTGACCAAAGGGCTTATGGTGCCTTTGGGGCTTTTTGTGAGTTGAACAAAGGGTTTTAAGAGGCATTTGGAGCTTTTTGTGAGTTGACCAAAGGGCTTTAAGGTACCTTTGGAGGTTTTTTTGTGATTTGACCAAAGGGCTTTAAGATGCCTTTGGAGCTTTTTGTGAGTTGACCAAAGGGCTTTAATATACCTTTGGAGCTTTTTGTGAGTTGACCAAAGGGCTTTAATATACCTTTGGATCTTTTTATGAGTTGAAAAAATGGCTTTAATATGCCTTTATAGACACCTAAAATGCGTCATGTCGAAGTGACTACTCATATGGGATATGCTAGAAGACCATATGGAAGACCTTTGGATAGATCCAAGGTATAGCAATGGTTTATACCACTCAATTAGGAACCTTTGCCTATTCAGTGCTAGCCGCTCCTGACACATGCGGTTAGCAGTGCTCACCGTGCACGTTAGCTATGATCAGCACTCAAAATTAGTTAGCCTTCATCTGACCCAAAGTTGGTTGTAACAGCCAATTGGTTGTAGATTAGAGCAGTATCAGTGAGTAAGGTTATGGGTCCTTCCATCCAACAAGCTCAACTACCCAATATTGATCTTATATTCATGAGGAAGCTAACCCTAGCCCCTTGGAAATTGCTATAAGTACCCTCTCCAAATTGGGGATAAGTCTAGAGAGAAGCATAGTCAATTGAGCAGTGAAGCCCTATCGAATTGCATAGCCAACTACATGCATTGAGAGGGATACTTTTGCTACCCAATTGGAGATCAAATTTCCATGGAAGCCCTAGGAGCCTAGGAGAGCCAAGAAACATCAATTTATGCAATCTGTGCATCATCATATCAATTCAACCACCAAACCTATCAGAGGACATAGAGGTGACCCTTGGATATCAATTTTACAAGCTGGATCAGAGAGAAAGTGCTAATTTGGAGGGTAAACTTAATCAGAGCTCCACCATGAATTTCAACCATGGTGAACAGTGCCACCCACGCATCAGACCCATGGTGAGCAAATCAAGGTAGATTCCCTTGTTTTTCCTTTTGCATATTGTTTAGTTAGGTTAGATTAGTCTCATTATTGGAGTAATTAGCATTTTAGAGACTTTGACTAGTATAATTATGCTTTTTAGTCATTCTCTTTCATTTCTACAATTATTCTACTAATGGTTCATTTCATGCTTCCATGCTCTCAATTTCATAATCAAGACATTAGGTAGATGCAATTGTTTTTCCTTTACATATTGTAGGATATTATTTCATGATTAATATAGGTTTAATATGTTTCTTGCACTTTCTTGATTATTTCTAATCATTACATATTTTTGTGCAAGTATCTCCTAAAAGCCTCATCAAGAGAGGTCTCATTTGTTGCTAATTGTTTCTTGTTGTTTATTGCATGTAGGACTAACAAGATTTTTGGATGCAAGGCAAAAAATACCTCTAAGCATGGAGAAGAGGGTCATCGACACCCTAGAGCAGTTCGTGTCACTCTATAAGGTATTTTATCGCATCTACCCTTGAGAGGGATTATACGCTATTGTAATTGATGTATCAAATGGGTATCCCTAAGAGGGATGAATTTGTAATTTGACTCCATTAAAATTAATAAAGGATTCCTTGCATTCATTTCATTTCTTGTTGTCAATTTATGCATGCCTATTTGTGTATCTTTTATCAATTGCAATAGTTATACTAGGTCTGAGAAGTGCGGGCTACAGTGGTAGTCGTGCATCAGACCCACAGTTAGCAGCAAACATAGCAGACAATAGGAATTTAAAGCTCAATCAGATGAGGATCTAAGGTAGGCCCTTATGACATCCTCTATTTTTGTTCTCTATCTTTGTGTTTTTCCAGAACCTAAAAAATGAAAGTTAAATAAGATAACCATAAAATAAGGATAAAATGAATTAGGTCCTTAGGGTTTTCATTTTTTTAATTTTCTTTAGGCACTGCTAGGAACAGTGGACCTTTGATTGCAGTCCACCCTAAATTCCAACATGCTAGAATAATTTGTGTGTTGAATTTGCATGCTTGAGGCCAAATCAAAGGCCATTTACATCGTAAGGTTGCATTGTCTAAAGGTCATGTAGGATGTAGCATGCATCCTTTCTGAATATCAAACATTATTTTTATGCATATCATGTAGAAAATGATCATGTGAGTGTTTTATTATGCATCTTTCCTTTATGTAAATTAAAAATAACACACACACACACCACGTTCCAAAGTAAACGCTAGTGATTTGGAAGTCACATCCAACCACTATTAGGGTTTCAATGATGATGGAGGTGATTTCCATCCGTTGGCCCAACTCCAACGTATCCTATGTTCTAGACCAATACCTGATCCAAGAACCTTACGTAGCATAGAAAATTTGCATATACTCCTCTTCGAAGGGTATGACACTAACTGGGTAAAAATGAGTGAGGATCTGGGAGGACCTGTGCTCCCTGCCTGGGTGTGGACTTTCATTGCCACACTTTAGGGGGATTACGTGACCTGGAGTTCATATCCAGGTTGTCAAGTTGCAAGCATACAATTGAAAGCCATTAAACAATTGAGAAAATCATCAACGCCTTGAAAAACATGACAAGAGTTATTTTATTGATACAACAAATTGAAAACACATCAAACAGTCTAGGACTCATTTTAAAATTGTAAAAGGAGATAATCATCATTGTATTATTTGTGTGCTAATAAAAGTTAAATCTAGACACAAGATACACAATGGTGTGAACATGGAGTGGGCGACTCAGGCATAGACCTGAGATTGAGGCCCAAGCCCCACCTAGTGCACAACATGATGTAGAACACCCTTAATCATAGAATCCTCTTAGACACCGTTCAACAAGCATTAGAGGGGATAATTCTACATGAGGAGATTTCATTGAGAACACCCCAATTAGAGGAAGTGCTAGACATCCCTCTAGGCATAGATCAGAGCATAGGACTTCCTAGCATGGGGGTTCCACATATGGTAGCATTTACTAGGACCGTATTCCATGTGGATCCATGGGTTCCACCAAATAATATGTCATTGAGCGATCCAGATTGGTACCCCTTCGACCGGTATATAAGGGAGGCTCACAACCTCCACCTTTAGAGCATAGACATGTCCAATATTCGCCCAATCAAGGGTGAACAGAGAGGGCTACTTCCAAGCACAGGCTCACATAGACTCTCTATAGGGGTGAACATACCAAGTTTACCATAGACATATCCAAAGTGGGAATGAATGATACACCACCTCATGAGCCATGGTGTAGCAAAAAATTGGACTGTCTAGACAAGGTCATAGGGAATATAGAATATAAGCCTATGCTTGCACCCTATTGAACCATGAGCATTTGTATCGAAAGCACCATTAGTACCACCTAAGAACCTGGAGAGTGCTCTAAGCATCCTCAAGACATGCATGCTCCTGTATTGCATGCAAGCACTAAGTATAGGAGTCAACCTAACATGAATGTTGTCTTTATAGATAGAGGTAAGAGTGTGGCAAATCATTCCATTGGAGGACATACCCATAAAGTCACTCGAATAGAGCACATCCCTCTGAGACCTCATACGATCGATCATCTTGATGTCAAAGCAGATACAGCAGATTCTCCAATATCAATTGGAGGATGTTCGTGCAGAGAAAGAGCACCTCAAAAATGAGAATACTTAGAGGCAGAGGTTCATCAAGAAAAAATTGTATGAACAATGCATGCATGAACAACACATCCTCGATCAGAAGGAGCATGTAGAGAGAGAGGATCGATTGGCTAGCATTGGTTTACATCCTCACAATGAGATTAGGGAGTGTGTCCATAGACGAGTGGCTTCACATCCTGAGTTACACCCTGAGAACATAGAAACACATACTCACCATGCAACTTAACATAGATATCAACATCCAGCATCCAAACAACATGAGCATAGGCAGTATGAGAATGAAGCAGGAGAGGAATTAGAACAAGAATATTTGAAAATATCCCAATTCAAGGAGGAGGGCGAGCCTAGTTCCCCACCTCGGTCAAGGAAGAACCTACCTTTGAAGACACCTCCAAGATAATATTGAGAGGAGTTTCTTTCCTCGTAAGCCTACAAGACCTTGGCAGAGAAGGTTCAAGATATATAGAAGCAAGGAACAACTTATCAGAAGCCTACCTTGAACAAAATTTAAAATGGACCTTTATGCACGTTAGTGCCTATTCCAGCATATACTGAGCATTTCAAGATGCCTAGACTGGAAAAGTTTCAAGGAGAGGAAGACACACAGGAGCATGTGACTAGTTTCCTAGATATGTGCTTTCATATTGAGAGCAATGATGCCTTGCTCCTCCACACCTTCATCATGACCCTCTCAGGATCAGCTCATGAGTGGTTCAACCAATTAAAGAGGCACAGTATTACTAGTTTAAAACAACTAGCTGATGCATTTCTTGAACACTTCTTTGGCATCAAGAAGAAGGTAAAATTATCTGACCTAGCCTCTCTAACACAACATGATGATGAGCTATTGATGGATTATGGAAAATTATGGAGGAAGATGATGGTAAAGCTACTATTCTCCATCCCATACTTTGAATTAATGCAAATTTTCACAAAGAATTGTGCCAAACACATTTTGTTATTGCTACAGTGAGCAGAAATACCAGACATTCAAAGAGGCTTTGGCATAAGCCAAGGTGATCGAGGACATCAATTTATAGGAGGGTAACTTGAAACTTAGGAATAAGAAGGAGGGGCACAAGAAGAGTACTGAGAGACATCAGGACAAGCCAACCCATGTTAATCAGGTAGTGTTGAACCTTCAAAAGGGAGAAAAAGGGCAGCAAAAGCAAAATTATTAGGCCCAACCTCTGCCTATGTAGTACGAACAACACAACAAAAATTACAAGGGTAAAAACAAGGAACAATGCCCACCTCGCATATTCACTCAATTATTAGAGTTTTTGACATTGATTTTTCATCAATTATGCGAGGCGAAGGCTATTAACTTACCCAAAGTCAAGATGGTGGATCCAAATCAACATAATCCTAAATGCTATAAAGACGATCATTATTACATATTTCATCGATCAAAGGGACAAGACATCGAGGTATGTTGGTCCTTCAAACATCTTGTGCAAAATATGATCGAGAGAGGTACGCTTCTTATCAACAACCCACAAGTGTCTGACAATCAAAATATGGGAATTTACAAGAATCCTTTACCTAATCATGAGGCACCAAGGAATAATGTTGGCCAGGTCAACCAAGTGCGCATCGAACCACCAACCCATGGGTTTGTTGGTATGGTCAACATTGTCATGATGAACGCAAGGTATGAGCAACCAAATAAACCTCCAACACCCATTAGGGTCCAAGTTGTGCCTCCTCCAAGGCCAACCCAATATGTTCCCGACCCACCAACTAGACCGGTGGTGACCATCAAAAGTATGTTGATTCAAAACCTACAAATAACTCTAGTGAAATTGTCGATTTACAAGCTAATTTAGTAGTCTCTTAAGCATAGGGAGATGCTTATGGACATCTTAAGATCCATAGAAGTGTAGCCTCAGGATCCCAAAGCATTTACACACTTTGTGGGAACCGTTCATTCAATTTTATGACCACAAAATTAAAATGTTTTCCACTGTTATAACAGACCCGTCACTGCATATCTTTGCTTGTGTGAATCACAAACCGTTCAAGCGAGTTTTGATCGACAGAGGGTCATCAATCAATATCATAACTACCAAGGTGTTAACTCACTTGAATTTACCTAAGACGCATATCATCCCTTCCACCTTCACATTGAGAGCGTTCAATGATGCATTATGCTCAATGGTCGATACTATAGTTTTACCTATCTAGGTGGGATTGAAGACCATCTCGGTGATGTGTCATGTAATAGAAGGTTTTATGTAGTATAATATACTTTCGGGTAGGCCTTGTGTATCGCTCCAAATTTTTTGCATCCTTACCTTCAGGCTATAGGATCCGTGCCCGAAAGGAGGATGGGAAAAGGATGGCGCGGTACCTCGGACTGAGAGGCCTTGCGAAGGTCCCGCCTCTCGGGGAGGTGTATTATGGTGATTTTTTCGACGGATGGTGGGTTCACCAAGAAACGTTTGAATGGCAGTTTCCACGCCTAGGTTGGGAATGTGTTTAATGTGTTCAGTTTTATCTTTAAACATTCGAGTCCTAGGTTTGGCCAAATGAATCTAAGTTGTTCTATTATGAAAATGCGAACTAAATGAAATACAACAAACAGATTTGAACAGAAAATAGAGAGAAAAAGCTAAATTAAAGAGCCATACCTGATCCGGATGTCTGATGGAGGTTCCGATTCTTGAAGCAGACAGGATCGTCTGGAATTTGACGGGATCGTCTCCGACCTGCAGGATCGTCTGAGATCTGACGAATTCGTCAGAGACCTGCAAACAGAGAAATAGACACAAAATACAAAAAATGCAGCAATGCTAATAGAGGATAATGATGTAAAATGACAATAAGGATGTTAACGAGATAATCCCGAATAGAAATGCAAGTAAGTTGCAACACTTTAATAGCTAATCATGACCTTATTATGCAATTAAACTACATGGGTGAACTCCAAGATGCAAAATAATAAAGAATAATCATAAGATTAACTAAATACAGAATAATGCAATAGAAAATAATGAGGAAATGCAAACTTTGGGCATTGATTGCCCCCAATGCAGACTACAGTCGAGATCATCTCGAATTGGTGCGAAATCGTCTCGAATTGAACAGGATCGTCCACGACGAACTGAGCTTGCTCCGGCTGAAAAATACTAAGGTTCCTGCAAATAAATTTGGACAAATATGGAGGCAAATAATAATTTAAGACGGTCTAATGCACGTAGAACTTGTGTTACAGGAAATTTCAGCCAAGGGGATGCCAAGGGGGAGTCCTAAGTTTAAATAGGCTTAGGAGGGAGGTTAGGAGGTTGGAGATCATCCCAATTTGGGAGATCTCCAATGGGGAGGGTCTCTAACGGCGCAGACACGCTTCTGCCCGGATTAGAGACGTCGTTGGAACAGAGGCTAATTGTGAAAAATTAGTTTTGGGACAAGATCGTCTGGACGTCCTAGCCCAGACGAAATCGTCCGATCTGAGGCGATATCGTCTGATCGACGACGATATCGTCAAACGGTCAAAACAAACTCTAAAAATGGCACGGGAAAGGAGGAAACGGGTTAAACGACGGTTTGGGAGCGGTTTTGGGGGTTGAAATTTGAATTTGAATATTTACTAGAGTAATTGTAATTATTTAAGGTTTTACTGCGCCAATTTTAGGGTGCTACATTTTGCCCCCTCTTTAGCGAATTTTTCGAAGAAAATGCGTTAAAGATGAGTTCTTCTCGATCTACGAGAAAGCAAAAATTATTCCCATTTTTAGGCGACGATTCTAGGTCGAATCGTACGACAACTTACTATGGTGCCCCCTTCGTGTTTTTACCCAAATCGAACGTTTGAGGTAAAAACGCGAAAAAGCAAAATTTTAAAATGTTTTTAATTGTTTTTGAATAAAATTAAGAAAAATAGGGTAAAACCCTAATTCATTGTTACTATTCATTTTCCTAGTTTTTAGAGCTTTGGAGACAAGATGGTCGAGACAGTGCACAGATCGACAGAGGTCCGACGCGGGCTACGGGTAAGGGTCTAAACTGAATTTAGAATGCTTTACTTTAGAATTTCATGCTTTTTAGATTAGATTTGATTGATTTTTGAGCATCGCGGCCATTTTTGGGCCGTCGACGTCGTCGAGACGAAATCGTCTCGATTTCTCTGAAATCGTCTCGATATCGTCGATTTCGTCTAAGGGCGAAATCGACGATAGGGGGACGATTTCGTCCAATAAGGGACGATTTCCTCATGCGAAATCGGAGATGAATTTGCTCAAATTGGGGACGATATCATCCAATTGTGGACGATATCATCATTTATAAAATTGAACTTATTTTGACTTGCATTTTTAATTAATGATTTATTAATGATTTTTATTGTTGATTTTGTTTATGTTGCAGAGAGGATTACTAAAGAGCGAGAGAATGGAAATATGGCGGGCTGAAGGATGACTTGGCCGCTCTATCTCGAGGAGAGCGAGATCAGCTGGCTCAGGTCGGCTTGCAGCATGTGGCAGAGATGCCACAGGTTTCTACAGATATGGGGCTATTGATAGCCCTAGCAGAGAGGTGGTATCCGGGTTCTTCCTATTTTTGGTTACCGATAGGGGAGATGACTCCCACACTAGAGGATGTATGGAGGATTTTGAGGATCCCCATACAAGGATGGCTGATCACTCCTGCAGCCAATCAGGGCCACGCGATGATGCGACTATGTGGCGATCCGAGCTTCACCCTGGAGAAGGGCGGAGTGAATATCGAGTCATTGCGCCAAATGCTCGGGGCATCTAGACTCACACAGGTTTTGGCTGGGGTGGTAGGTGGACTTCTGCTGTGCCACTAGAGTGGATGTAGGCTTCCATGGCTACTAACAGATGTGGTCTATGACATGAGAGACCACGGATACAGGTTTGCTTGGGGGAGCTTTGTACTCTGCCGATTGTATAGGATCCTTCATGGGGTCGTATACAAGGGCGGTCGATGTCTGGTTATGACATCACTACTACAGGTTTGGTGCTGGGAGCACATCATGGTGCGGAGGCCGATAGGGCTCCCACTAATAGGGATTGATGAGGAGAGGCCCCGAGTTTTCTACTGGTGGCTCCGAAGAGGGGCACAACGACGGATAGATCTGCCAGCATCCCAGAGACTACTAGACGACCTTGTCTTCGACCAGATCACCTAGAGGCCTTGGAGAGATCATCCAGGGTGGGCCGAGGATGGACAGGAGCTGGCTCACATCAGGCGAGTCTGTTGGCTGAGGATGGAGAGGGGAGAGGTGGAGCTCCATCGGTACGACCGAGTTTTGAGGCAGTTCGGTCTATAGCAGGGGATCCCATCTCTCAGAGACTACGAGTTTTCTTGGACTATCCGGGATAACACTACAGTTAGCGGGGCTCCAGATATGCAACGATTCTGGAGTCAGGACGCAGATGATGCCCCCATTCAGCCAGTGGATGGGGACGACGTAGGGGTAGCCGACGGCTACGATGCCTAGTACATAGGCATCCGCCCTCCTCGGATGATGAGGGCTCAGGGTCCGATTCATGTAGTTGTGCGTCGGATGGGGAGGTGGCGCCAGGCAGCCATTGAGGCAGCACAAGGTCATGACGGGAGAGAGCATAGGAGACCACAGGCTCAGCAGAGGCCACGATAGCGGGAGAGGAGGGAGGAGAGACCCCCTTCTCCACAGAGAGAGAGGCCACCATCGCCTGATAAGGGCAAGGGTGTTGACACAGGAGAGAGTAGTGAGATGGCTACTCTTCGGGATGAGGTTGCCCACCTGCGGGCTCAGGTGCAGACATTGCAGGATGAGGCTACATGACTTAGAGCTCGGGGTGGAGGAGCGAGCACTCGAGATTTAGCATGCGCTATTGCCCAGGTTACATTCTATCATGCTCTATATTACTAGGTGGTGCTAGCAGAGCAGAGGGTGCCATTACCAGCTCATATTGTAGAGCCTGTCGTGATGGGGTCATCTAGGACATCATCACGATCGACATCCAGGACTCATGGCACCACACGGACTGCGATGGGGCCACCTCCTCCACCTCAGGGCGGGGGAGGAGATGAGGCTGAGAGCTCGAGGGGTTCTCGAGGTGAGGCTACTGCACTACATAGAGATTGTATATTTGATTGAGAGGATTGAGTATGCCAAGATGTAGATTGTGGCATACCAATCTATTTTTGATATGATGTACATATATTTGATATATATATAGATGAGATATTTTTTGATCATATGACTTGTCTTATGCGTTTGTATGATGCTTTTAATGTTTTGGTGTGATTGATTTGATGATTCATGTAATTATGTCATTGGAAAATATTATGGTTTAAATGTCATGCTTTAAAAATTTAAATGAAATAATCTGATGTAACAAATTGTTTGTTGTGATGATAATTTGATAAAAAATAAAAGGGACCTTTAACAATAATTTCAAAGGACATTGTCACTGTTATAGACCATTTCATGGAGTCACCGCTCACTCGGTCGTCAAGCTAATCCCAGTATAGAAATATTGTTAAAAGTAAAAGAGTGCTTAAGAGACTGTCTTAAGACTTTGGTGTGATGATGCAAATGATGATGATGATGATTTTGTTTTCAGACTTTTCATGAAAATATTATGCATGAAATATTTTAAAATGATTTTTGCTAGGCATAAATTCCTAAGTGTGATAAATTTTTTGGATAATTCCCTAGGAATTATACCATCATTGCAAATTTGCATATTGACATAATGACATGAAATAGTGATAATGTGCATGCTTTTTAAAAACATAATTGTATAACAGAATGATTTAAGTCATATGTTTTTATGATTTTAAATAAATGGGGAATAAAAATTGGTACAATGGTTTGCGCTAGGCATAGAATATGTAGGTATAGACTTATACCATCATCGTGAAATCCAAAGAAAAAGTTGATATAATAGTTTTATTGTATGGTTGATTTTTAATTGTTGAAAATAAACAGAAAATATGAAGAGGAGGACTTGCGCTAGGCATAAGACTCCCATTTAAGTTCTGGAACTATACCATCATCGCGAAAGTCGACAATATATATATATATATATATATATATATATATATATATATATATATATGTGTGTGTTTTTTTTATATATGTGTGTGTGTGTGTGTGTTTTTATTGTATGGTTTGAAAGAAATTTTGATTTTTGATTATGCATGTAGTTGTCTTTATGCGAGAAAGGAAAAATGAAATTATTCCAGACAATTTGCAAAGATATTTCAAAGTATCTCGAAGACAAAAGTTGGATTTATAAGGAATCCCATGTGCATATGTGAGTTCATTTCCAATCTTGATTTATCATAATGATACACAAAATCTCTCAAATACAAATGTGTGTGCAATTGCTATGTTCGTTTACCAGTTTTGAGCAAGATAATTTGATACAAGTGATTTGAATGAACCAAATAAGTGTTCATTAACCATGATTTAGATGCATATAACCATACCAGGCTACTATGTAAGTCGGATTATCAAGAGCTAGCTAATCCATAAGCGGACATAGGTCTATACAAAAGAAGGTCGCTAATGTGACGGACATATCGCCACGCTAGGAGTTACCCAAGGCCAAGCAGGTTGGGCACAAACCACCTGTTATGGGGCTTACCTCACAGTTTTCGAATAATTGAGAATTCCAGGGATTCAAGCTCATCAACCCTTCTTTTCTTTTCAATGGGTAGGGAGAGGGATTTTATTGCTTTTGCTTTTGCTTTCTTTTGCTTTTCTTTTGTATTTTTGCTTGATTTTTGAGATAATGCTTGAAACATTGTTGTAATGATATAAAATAACATTTTTCTTTTTCTCTTTTTCTTGAACTTTGCTTTTCTTCCTATGCTAGGGATACTTGCTCGGATTAGGCTGTAGAGCAAGGGATTTTTATTCTGGGTAGGGGTGAGCTTGTCCTTTTGCCAATTCTCAAAGATTCTAGACCATGTGCATGATAGGATAGCAGGGGAAACTTTTCGCTCAAGAAACCACTTCTACTATGTAGCATAGCATGGACATTACAAATATAATCATTTTATTGTGAAAGGATGTGCTTGGTTTAAGTAAATAACAAGATCAATTCTCTATGCTCAAACTTTATTTAATTGAATTTTGTGGACTTTGATATAAGAGAGATTAGTAATCATGCCAGATAAAAATCAAGATATTTATTTTTGTGTTTGTGAAAGTGAGGGATTCCAAATAAATGCTAATTTATCCAAAATAATTTGAAATATATAACTGCAACATTTGTAAGAAGAAATATATACAAATACTTTTTGAGAAGTTTGAGAATGTTGACTCTCTCTTTCTTCTTTATTTTGTTTTGGTTTCGAAAGAGTCAAGAATATTGTTGTTTTTATTTTTATTATTTTTTTTTTTTTTTTTTTTAAAATTTGATATATTTTTAAAATAAGACAACATGCAAAATATTACAAATGCCATGAAATGACTAAATTTTATCTAATATCCCTAAGATGCATAATATTCATAGGTTCTTTTAAATCTTTACCATCTAAGGTAGTTATTTTTTTGTTCATTCTTTTCTTTCTTTAGCATTAGTATTTTTTTTTTGAAGATTTTGAGGATTTTGATTTTTTTGTATTTTGATTTTAATTTATGAATTGAAATTGGTGGTATATACAAGATGATCTATATATACTATACAAGGTTATTTGAGTATAGCATGTCTAAGGTTGCTTCAAAATCAAAGGAGGTTTTGAAGGATAATTTGGTTGTGTTGAAGGTAAGAACAAAAGGTGATGAATAAAAGGTAGTGATAACAAAAGCTTTGTTATAATGTAGAATAATGTAGCAAAAGATTTGACTTTTATATGTGGAAAATTGATCATGTTACAAAATAAAATGTCAGAAGGATAAGAAGGTTCTTCATTCTTATCACTATATTCCAAGTCTTGATAAGATGGAGGGAGCATATGTGAAAGATATGCATGGATGTTATTTGGTAAACAAGGATGATCATATATGGATGAAGAAAAGTGATGGATAGAAGATAATTGTGACAATAGAGAATGTATAGAACTTGATGTTTCAACCATTAAATATTCTTCAAATGGTGTTGGGTCACCATGTATGGTAACAATTTTATTTGCAAGTTCAAACTTCAAACATTGGTGAAGAGTGGAAGGGACAACCCTCATCGTATGAATCCAAGGACTTCTGAGAAGTAGGTTGTAATATGAAGGGCAATATGCTACATAAAACAAAGTATCCAGGATCTTGGATCCAATATTGAGGGGAAAAATTATAGTACCTTGAGCTTCTTGAATTTCATTGTTAAAAGATTTTATAATAACATTTGATTCATTAAGATCTTCTTCCTTTGATTTGAGTTTTTGGAATAATTGATAAGTGCATAAATTAAGAGAGGAGCCATTATCTACCATGATAGTTTTAACAAGTGTTTCTTTACTAGATCCGATAATGTAAAGATAGTAGTCTTCTTGTGGAGTAGAGGAAGGAATCTCCTCATCATAGAATGAAATATGGTTAACCTCAAGAGGGTTTACACCATTAATTATGTTCTTAGAGAAAATATGATGAGGAACAAATTGTTGGCTAGGTATTTTGAACAAAGTTTCCTTATGAGAACTTTGTAATACTTCTAAAAGGGATATCTTTGCTTGAGGATTAATCACTTGTTGTTGGCTATCAAAGTGGATTTCAGATTGAGATTTTGATTCTAAAGATGAGCTTTCTATGCTTACATTCCATTTTGGATCATTCTCTAGAGCCAAAGATAGTTTTGAAGGTTGGTCAAATGAGGAATCCATATCTTGAATATCGGATTGAGTTGATTGAACTTGAGGTTGCTCATTTGTAGTTTTTGTTACAATATTAGTAATATCATCATGATGGGACACATTAACATGCAATATTTGATTGGTTTCCTGTTGTTGATAATTGAATAGGGGTTCTTGGGAGATCCCCATGTCTTGATTGATTATTGGTATTTGTTGTGTAGGAGTTTGATTGTTTACTAGGAGATTTATAATCGAGTTGTAGATTGTAATTCTTTTATATTAAAAAGACCCTCATCAATCAAATCTTGAATTGCACATCTTAAATCTTTACAATTTTGTGTCATATGTCCATCCACTCTATGATATTCACAATGTAGCTCGGGTTTAAACCAATCTGCTGTGGTATCAAGTTGTCTTATGGAAGGGAGTTCAATCCTATTTGTATCAAGTAAATGCTTGAGAATTATATCCATTGGTTGATTGAGCTTAGTAAATTTACGTGATGAAGGTTTTTGAGAGGTTTTTGATACGTGCCTTAGGAATTTCATCATAAAAGGACCTAATGGTTTCTCACCTCTACTTTCTTTATTATGGGTAGAATGATGACAGGAAGATTGCGAAGTATGAGGTGAGTGCATGGTAGAATTGGAAGAATAAGTATTTTCTTGTTGAAATGGATGTGTTGTATTGAAAGAAGAATATTGAAAGGGTGGAGGAGGATTGTATGTGGATTGATAGACATAATATGGATATATGGGAGAATAGATAATATCGTTATGAAGAGGATTGGAAAAGGGATTGTCCTGTTGGGGTAAGGATGAAAAATGAGAAAAGTGTGATGGAGGTGATGTTGAATAGGGATGAGGTTGGTCATAATCAACAAATGTATTTGGCTGAATTCTTCCAACATTACTGATGGGCTCATATTGATTTGAGTAAAAACTCATGGTTTCTTTAGTACTTCTAAAAGTAATATTTAGTATCTACTATTTAGAATTGAATCTAAAACATACAAACTTGAAATGATGATTTTCTTTTTTTTTTTTTGTATACATATATATATATATATATATATAAATATATATTTTTTTTTTTATTTTTGAATCAGAAATATGCCTATGTTATTCACGTCGGGTTCACCAAAATGTATCGCTCCAAATTTTTTGCATCCTTACCTTCAGGCTATAGGATCCGTGCCCGGAAGGAGGATGGGAAAAGGATGGCGCGGTACCTCGGACTGAGAGGCCTTGCGAAGGTCCCGCCTCTCGGGGAGGTGTATTATGGTGATTTTTCGATGGATGGTGGGTTCACCAAGAAACGTTTGAATGGCAGTTTCCATGCCTAGGTTGGGAATGTGTTTAATGTGTTCAGTTTTATCTTTAAACATTCGAGTCCTAGGTTTGGCCAAATGAATCTAAGTTGTTCTATTATGAAAATGCAGACTAAATGAAATACAACAAATAGATTTGAACAAAAAATAGAGAGAAAAAGCTAAATTAAAGAGCCATACCTGATCCGGATGTCTGATGGAGGTTCTGATTCTTGAAGCAGACAAGATCATCTAGAATTTGACGGGATCGTCTCCGACCTGCAGGATCGTCTGAGATCTGACGAATTCATCAGAATTCATGAGACACGCAAACAGAGAAATAGACACAAAATACAAAAAATGCAGCAATGTTAATAGAGGATAATGATGTAAAATGACAATAAGAATGTTAATAAGATAATCCCGAATAGAAATGCAAGTAAGTTGCAACACTTTAATAGCTAATCATGACCTTATTATGCAATTAAACTACATGGGTGAACTCCAAGATGCAAAATAATAAAGAATAATCATAAGATTAACTAAATACAGAATAATGCAGCAGAAAATAATGAGGAAATGCAAACTCTAGGCACTGATTGCCCCCAATGCAGACTGTAGTCGAGATCGTCTCGAATTGGTGCGAAATCATCTCGAATTGAACAGGATCGTCCACGACGAACTGAGCTTGCTCCGGCTGAAAAATACTAAGGTTCCTGCAAATAAATTTGGACAAATATGGAGGCAAATAATAATTTAAGATGGTCTAATGCACGTAGAACTTGTGTTACAGGAAATTTCAGCCAGGGGGATGCCAAGGGGGAGTCCTAAGTTTAAATAGGCTTAGGAGGGAGGTTAGGAGGTTGGAGATCATCCCAATTTGGGAGATCTCCAACGGGGAGGGTCTCTAACGGCGCAGACACGCTTCTGCCCGGATTAGAGACGTCGTTGGAACAGAGGCTAATTGTGAAAAATTAGTTTTGGGACAAGATCGTCTGGACGTCCTAGCCTAGACGAAATCGTTCGATCTGAGGCGATATCGTCTGATCGGCGATGATATCGTCAAACGGTCAAAACAAACTCTAAAAATGGCACGGGAAAGGAGGAAACGGGTTAAACGATGGTTTGGGAGCGGTTTTGGGGGTTGAAATTTGAATTTGAATATTTACTAGAGTAATTGTAATTATTTAAGGTTTTATTGCACCAATTTTAGGGTGCTACACCTTGGATCAGATAAATGCATTGTGTCCTTTCTATTCTACACCAGTGTATCAAATACATTCATGAGGGACAGGTTCACATGGTACCTTCAAATGAAGAACCCTTTAAATATGTGAATGTAGCATATTTACCAAGGGAATTTGTGCTCCTCTCAATGCACCTAGATGTGTGACCAGCTTTTCCAATCAAATATCCAGGAGGTATAATCAAATAAGTGTGTGCTAGACCCAAAAAATCCATATCTCAAATATCAGATCACACAACAACTACTTCTATTAGACCGACTACGTCCATGATACAATAAAATGATAGGAAGTTGAAAGAAAAGGTGGGCAAAAAGAAGATAAAGCAAAAGCCCAAGCCATTCATTGTTGAAGCCCCTAATCCCATGGAAGTAGAGTAAGCTCAAGAAGGATTCAAAGAGGCACCTCAACCTGCTTTGTCTGTGTCTTCAGCGAGGTCATTTGTATCATAGGTGATCGTCCATTTGGTAAATCTTAGGTTAGGGGAATATATTATGCATAACATGATGTTCACACCGATTATTGAGACTACACATGACATGGACCAACCGTGAGCCCATCACCTTCCCATAGGGATGGTGGAACCATTGGGGGTACCACCTAACCAAACCAACTTCATCTATGGAGGGCTAGACCAGATTGCATCTCTCGCACCCATGGATGAGGACAATAATGAATCATTCATTGTACTTTCATTATCTATCTAACTTGGATTATGCCATGCAATACTTTGATATTTACCATTGGTATGGTTATGATCTTAGACTATTCGATCAAGGGCATAAGAGGCCTATAGAACTACAGTATTAGTTACCTACTGATAGGTTTGAGTTGGGATTCTACAGTGAAGGATAGGCTAAAATCCTCATATAATCTCTAGGACACCTATACCTTAGTCTGGGGGGTGAGGTGGACTTCAATCCATACCACCCTAATCCTCCTACATCTCAAAGGGATAACCAGTTAGTGACTTATGTCACTATAGAGCCACCCGAGAGATATCATGTGAACATCTTGGTGGAGACTAGCCCAAAACTCATTCCAAGATCTAACTTCGATAATAAAAGTTGTGGAGCTATCGATAACATTGGTATGCACTCATAGAATCTATACATAGCTATGAATACCAAATCAGAAGTTGCTTCTGAGAATATTCATGTAGTATACATCATTGAAAGTGATGGACCAGACTACGATTCTAGAATAGATGATGTTGAGTTATCCTCACCTAATGATCAATTTGAGGATGAAGTTGAGCCAGTTTACTCAACACCTTCATATTTATGGCATTGGTGCTCAGTTCTACCAAATAGTAATGATAGTGATTAGGAGATCACCTAAATGGGGAAATATTTTCTAGAGTTTTCCATTCCTATGGGGACATGAAGGCCTGTATTATGATAGTGATGAAGAAGATGAGATAGAGAGAGACTACTTAGGACCTCCCTACTTACGTAGAGAGATCAATCTCCATCCTCACCTTAGGGAGGATCACCGAATCTTAATGTGATTTATCATATGGTGTTTCCCGATCCACCGACGTACATGGAGCTCCTTGAGCCCAGTGATCCCATCCGATAGTCTATTCATAGACCAGATCCAGAGATCCCCATACCCATAGAACCACATCTCGAGGATGGTAGTTTTGCTAATTATGAGTCACTTGCACGTGGTCCTGGAGACATGATCCATTTCATCAACATGATCTCCATTTATTTGACCACTCCACTCCACAATCTAGCCGATCCATCCAAACCATTGCATCTAAATGTAGATGCTATTGATTGGGATCGTGTTGATTCACCTCTAGAGCCTGAATATTTCTTCCCTAATGAAGAAATGCTGCAACCTTTCCATTTTGTGCTAGGCTGTGCACATGATGTCTATCATGTTGAGGATGCTTCCAATGCGGAACCTATAAACCCAGCAGATGACATCCACTTGATCCCTATGCCTCATCAGCTTGAGGAGGGATCCCATATGTCAATAGAGGAAACCTTCGAAGTGGATATTAGTAATGATCCCACCAATCCAAGGAAGATTAAATTTGGAGAAATTTTGACTCTTGATGAGTGTGCCAACCTCATCCCTCTACTGAGAGAGAGACCTGATCTCTTTTCTTGGACTTACAAGGATATGCCGGGTCTAGATCCAAAATTGGTTACTCATAACCTTTTGCTAGATCTATCAAAGAAGCCAATAAAGTAGAAACTCAGGAAGATGCATCCAAAAGTAGCCTTAATGGTTAAGGATGAGTTGCAAAAGCTATTGGACGTAGAGTTTGTAATCTCCATCGACTATCCAAAATGGGTATCCAATATGGTGCCTATAGGAAAACTTGATGGAAGGATCCGTATTTGTATGGATTTCAGAGACCTGAATAAGGCAACACCAAAGGATTCATTTCCATTTCCGAATATCGATGCTCTTGTAGATGCAACTATAGGTCATGAGATGCTCTCCTTAATGGACATTTTTTCTGGTTACAATCAAATTTGGATTAAGCCCGAAGACCAACATAAAACCACGTTTATAATGCCATGGGGAACATTTTGCTATAAAGTTATGCCATTCGGCCTTAAAAATGTTGGTGCCACATATCAGTAGGCTATGACATATATCTTTCATGACTATATGCATAAAATCTTAGAAGATTATATTGATGACTTGTTGGCAAAGTCATTATTGCATTCTGAGCATGCAAAGGTCTTAAGGAAGGTCTTCGATCGCCTGATAGAGCATAATGTCAGGTTGAATCCTAAGAAGTGTGTATTTGGCGTAACTTCAAGAAAGCTCTTAGGATTCATCATTTCAAAATGAGGCATCGAAGTTGACCCAACAAAGGTCAAGGCTATTCTAGAAATGCGTCCCCCCACGAACATCAAAGAACTAAGAAGCCTTCAGGGCAAAGTAGCATCCATAAAGTGATTTATCACTCAATTATTAGATAAATATCGACCCATGAATCAACTGCTACACAAGGGGGTCCCATTCAATTGGGACGAGGACTATCAAGAAGCCTTTGCTGAGATAAAGCAATACCTGGTGATGCCACTAGTGCTAGCTCCACCAAGGCCAGATGTGCCATTTTTGCTATATATATCGACAAATGACTTTGCACTGGGAACCATGTTAGCCCAAAAGAATGTGCAAGACAAAGAACATGCCATATATTATATTAGTCGAACCTTGGTGAGCTATGAGCTCGGATATGCATATGTGGAAAAGTTGTGTTTAGCAGTAGTGTTCGCTACAAAGAAATTGTGACACTATATGTTGAGTCATACGACATATGTCATATCCAAACAAAATACTTTGCAGTATATGATGAGCAAGACATATCATAATACACGTACTGCAAAGTGGATCATGCTACTGACATAATTTGATTTGGAATTCATAAGCCAAAATTCCATTAAGGGACAAGTCATAGTAGATCAACTGGTTGAGGTGCCTCTCAAAAATAGTAGGCCCCTCACCATAGAGCTTCCTGATGATGTAGTCTTTGCCTTATCAGAACCCGAAACCGAAGAATTAGACAAAAAAGCTAATATGACCTTGTTCTTTGAGGTTCAAAGTGTGAGCAAGGGGGTGGTGCAGGAATAGTGTTGTTCATGCCACAAGGAGCTCCAATGCCCTTGTCATTCAAGTTGGACTTTCCTTGCACTAACAACAATGTTGAATACGAAGCCCTAATTTTGGGTCTCCAAATAGCTATCACCATGAAGATAAAAAGGCTAAATATCTTTGGTGATTCCCTTCTCATTGTGAACCAAGTTAAGGGATTATTTCAATGTCGATGTCTGGTATTGAAAGCTTACAAGGATCTTGTTGACACATATCTAGCTCGACTGGAATGGTATGACATCGAGGCAATCCCTCGTTCATCCAATAGATTTGCAGACACAATGGCATCTTTGGGATCTCTAATCCCTCAAAATCCATCTATCGATTTCACTACCATCCATGTAAAAATGTTGTCACATTTTGCTGTGCAATGCGAAGTATTGGATAACAAAGAGTCAATCAACATGATTCATGTAGAACCAAACCATGAGTGGTTCTACAGAGCCAGAGACTTTCTCAAGAGAGCATCCTGGGGGTCTTTGATCTCATAGGATCCGATGGGGAGTGGTACTACCATTCACCACAGGGTTGTTTCCCAGTCTGCATTTGCAAATGTAGAACCATAGGGGGAGCATGTTGTCTTGTCAGTCGAGGCCGAAGCTTATCATAACTGGACGTCATAGATATATGACTTCCTTAAACTTGGTATAATCCCTCAAGGATTATCGCGTGCCATAAAATGCACATTCAAACAGAAAGTGATAAAGTATGTCTTGTTAGCAGACATCCTATACCATAGAAGCTACGATGGAGTTCTCCTTCGTTGTCTTGAGCCCCAAGAGTCATCTTGGGCAATTTTAGAAGCTCACGATGGTACGTGCGGTGGCCATTTTAGTGGCATGGCTATCATCAAGCGCATCCTTTGAATGGGTTATTATTGGCCCACTATGGAGAAGGATTGCAATGTGTATGTCAGGAAATGCGTTAAATGTCAACATCATGCTAATCTTATGCACCTGCCATCACAGGCCTTACAACCCATTCAAGCGGCTTGGCCATTTTCTCAGTGGGGACTTGATCTCATAGGTAAGATCTCTCCTCCATCATCGGGTCGGCATACTTTTATTATCACGGCTACTGAGTATTTCACTAAGTGGGTGGAGGCTATTCCCTTAACAACGACAACTGGAGCATGTATTGTTGAGTTTATACTCACCAATATCATTAGTCATTTTGGGATACCATCCAAGATAGTTTTGGATAATGGAACGTCATTTAAGAACAAAACTGTGAGAGCTTTGACGTCTAAGTATAGAATCAAACATAGTTTTGTGACTCCATATTATCCACAAGCAAACGGGCAAGCTGAAGCTTCAAATAAGACAGTGGTCTCCATCTTGAAAAATATGGTACAAGAGCACCACAAATATTGGCATATCTAGCTGCCCCTTGCATTATGGGCTTACAAGACTAGCATTCGGACACCCACTGGGGCAACTCCATTTTCACTAGTATATGGCACTGAGGCCATTATGCCCCTAGAGTTGGAAATTCCAATGTTGCATGTCGCATTAAAAGAGTTCATTGATGATGACACCGCGTGGCAAGCTCACCTAGATCAATTGATGCTACTTGATGAACATCACGTGAATGCCCTCGAGCACCTCCACGTTTATCAAGAGCACTTAAAATGAGCTTACAATAGCAAAGTCCATCTGAGAGACTTTGAGGTTGGTGATCTTGTGCTGAAAGAGAACCAACAGAACTCCAATTTTCTTCCAAAAATGTGAGACAAATTCGTGGCTAACTGGTTGGGTCCTTATATGATCTCAGAGAAGATTGGACCTAGGACATATCACTTGACATCGCTTGGAGGAGTTGAAGAGCCTGAACCTCTCAATATCCTTCATCTTAAAGCATTCTATGCCTAAGAACTAGAAAAGGCTCCAAAGGCATCTGTAAGCCCTTTGGTCATCCAAAAGGCCAAAGGCACTAACGTACACCCAAACACCCTTTGGTCACTCAAAAAGGCTCCAAGGGTTTCTCAAAACCGCTTGGTCAATCCCAAAAGGCTCCAAGGGTTTCTCAAAACCGCTTGGTCAATCCCAAAAGGCTCCAAGGGTTTCTCAAAACCGCTTGGTCAATCCAAAAGGCTCCAAGGGTTTCTCAAAACCGCTTGGTCAATCCCAAAAGGCTCCAAGGGTTTCTCAAAACCACTTGGTCAATCCTAAAAGGCTCCAAAGGCATCTGTAAGCTCTTTGGTCAAACCAAAATGTTAAAATCCATAAAAAAATTGGAAAAATATCAAAAATAAAAAACATTTGCATTTCATTTGCATCATTGCATTGCATTTCATTTTGCATTTCACCTTTGCATTGCATTAGGCATATTCATCCATCGCACTTGCATTGGAACAAATTGTGTTAACAATATTACAAATGACACCACGTTTGTGTTTCAATCATGCATCTATGCACTATATTTTTCATCTATTTATCACCCTTGTGAGTAATTGTGTTTTTCAACACAACCCATCTTGTTGCTATGAAGAATATACTAGGGTTTTTCGGTCATTCAACCATACCTAGAGGTCTTCTCAAGAGTTGATAGAAAGCTTGCTTTGCTTTTGTAGTTGAGGTCTAGTTAGTATAGCCCTTAGCATATCAGAATCCTATCACTAATCAACAAATTAAACAATCCTAATAAGGACTAGGGGAAGATGAAAGCCACGAAGCAGGACCAGGTATCCTGAGGTGAAAATATTTATTCTTGCTTATCCCCTTGTGTGGACGGTATGGGAAATGTTGGCAATTGGCAAAAGGACAAGTTTATTCCCTACCCAGAATCCCTTGCTTACGTTAAAATGAGCAATATCCCAGAGTGATATCCCAGATCAATCCTCCATATTGATACCCTAGATCGATATCATAGATCGACATCCCATATTGATATCATAAGATTGATATCCTAAGATCGATATCCCAGAAATAGTTTCCCAAAGTAAAATCCCCAAAGGAAGTTTCTGAAGCAAATTATCAAATGTAAATCCCAAAAAGTCAGATCAAATGAAGATCAAATTGTACAAAGAAAGTAAAATCAGTATCAAATCCCTTGCTCAAAAGAAAAAAAGAAAGTACAAAATAAACAGTGATTTTTATCACTATAGTACAAAAATAAATAGTGATTTTTATCACTTTATATGAGCAAGTATCCCAAAAAATTGAAGAAAAGAAGGGGGTGAACTTGAATCCTTAGAATTTTCAGCACTACTGTACCTTACGCATGATGATATGTCTGATGCATTAGCATTTCGCTTATGTGCAGACCAATGTTTGAATGTGGAAGAGCTAGCTTCAGGTGTCCTGTATCGCCTAGTGGTCTAGTCCAACTAAAATCTAAACCTAGGATTGGGTAAGACATTTGTGGACCCTCGATCTTAGCAATGGGCTGAAAGAATCCCGCCTGACATCGGGGTATGCTTATGCCTTATCAAATATACTCACTTGCACACATAGGGATAATGAATAGTTAGGGCCTATCCTAGAGAAAACCTTATGTTTCAGAAGTCTAGTGTGGTTAGTATACAACTTTTGATCAGTCAACTAGGGTGTTTGAGTCTCATGGTAAACCTCAAAAATTCCCAAATAGCAACAATCAAATTTTCAAATGCAATCATCAAACATCAATTTCTTTTATGAGAGTTTGTTTATTAGAATTATTTGTACTATATAATTAGATACCGGATGGATGTCAGAAATGATATTTAGATGACCACTGATTATATTATACATATTCTTTTAATTTACAAAAGCTTATGAACAGAAAACATACATCATTACATCTCACATATGGGTGTACTATCTTTCATAAAGAGATAAAGCAACTACAATCCATGATTGTTATACATTTTGTGGTGTCATCCATTAGATTGATTTAAAACTCATATTGCATACATTATGTTTTAAGTGATTAAAGCATACATGTCCATTTACAATATCATCAAATATACATGCAGTACATACATGGCATAAATTATGTCATAGCAGTGTAAGTAAAGCAAATATATACATGCATGTAACATCAAAATATGGCATTCATAATGCATCCATCATAAGTAGTCCATCTACATACATAACTCATAACATCTAATCATCTATCATATAGCTAGTGCATGTCATCCATACATCACATCATATAGCAACAAATCAAATAACGCATTGCATCCATATGCATAACATAAAACATAAAATACCAAAAATAAAGTACACATATAATGAGATGAAGTGTCATATCATATAAATATGTGTCAATAAGTACAGTGGGGTATATCAAAATGCCCATAGGCTACATATGTGTAGGTCCTCGACCTTACACTCAAAAATAGTACAATAAAGTATCTCTAAGATCTGTACTACATAGGGCCTGCACCCCTAGCCTGTGAGGCACCTCCATCACCTCTGCCATCCCTATGAGTCCTCTATGAGCTAGCACCATGAGTGCTCGAAGACCTATGAGTCCTCTTAGTCCTGTGCATCCTGTGGCTCGAGCTAGCAGAAGACTACCCTGTCTCCCTAGTCCTAGACCTGGTCCTGTGAGTCCCTGTAGTGTGGGTCTCCTCTAGAACCTCCCCACCTAGCAGCCTGATATGACCCTCCAGCTGGTCGATGTGAGCTACACTCATTGTATGTCGAGCATTACCCTCCTCCACGAGGGTATGTAGACACCTGATCTCTGCCATGGGATCATGACCTCCTGGTAACAAAGTAGATGGTACTACCAGAGGTGGCATAATAACCTATGAAGATGAGGGATCTCCCCTCACTACCCTAAGCAAGTCCCTCTCAGTAGTCATGACACTCAGCTATGCCTATGCTAGATCCTGCTCACTAGTGAGCTATGTGATCTGAGTGCCTATAGTGGTAACCTATGCATGGAGAACTGTCCTCTCCTCCTCATATCCCTACCACTACCTCTCCCCATGAGATAGCTTCACCTCTAGAGTGGTGATGGTAGTATCCCTGTAAAATTTAAGTCTATAGTCTCCCAACCTAGCTCTAGAGGTCAACAATCTAGGCTCTCAACTACCCAATCTCATTGTTCAGAGGTGCCTCACCCTCCTCTAATACCTCCTCCTCTACCTCCACCTATGGGCCCTCCTCTATAGTGGCCCTAATGCCCCATGCACCCTCTATCCTCTAGTGGGTCCTACACCCATGAGGGTCCACCTCTATGCCCTCTACTATGAATCCACTAGCTGGTCAGCCTAGAGGACCCTCTCCATGCCACTGGAAATCTGCCCACCATCCATCATAGTCTAGAGTAGTGCCTACATCCGCCAGGCCTGACTCCTGATAGTCATCATCCTCATCCCCCAAGGGAGTCACCTGGGGCCATGTTAGGTCCCTCTCGAGGACCAGGTATCTATAGATAGTCGACATCTCTAGGACATCCTACCAGATCCCAAACTACCTCAAGACATGAGAATAGAAGTGGTACTCATATATGTCAGCCTTTCGACCGAAGATCCATCTATCTCTGCATGCTCAACGTAGGTCCCTATCCACATCTGTCCATGTTGGGTAGTCCATGTATGGTCGCCACCGTATGTGCTCAGGGTGGAGCTATGCAAATCTAGAAATGTAATGCTCTAGGTCTCCTACATGAGACCTACTCCTAAAGCCCTCTCGCTCCCAAGGCCATAGGTAGCATAACATTGACTATCCTCATCAATGTCAGTAATCTTCAGGGGCAAGTCCATGGGGTGCTCAATCAAGATGTGCTACCAGCCCCATATCTAAATAAGGATGCTACAATTGATGCCTACTCTACTCATATGATCTGATACAACTCATGATAGAGTTATGCTAATAGGGTGCTCCCCCATGATAGAATGAGAGGTCACATAGTCGAGCTCACCATAACCTCTCTAGTCTGAGCTAGGAGGTTCCAAGGGAACCTCACGCCTAAAGAATCTAGGAGGACTATCTGAATAATCAAGTGCATAAACACAACCTCCCACTGTGAAAAGAATCTAGCCTGAAACCACTCCTCGACATGGATGCCTCCATGGGCATTACGGTCCAAGGCCTCATTGAGGCATCTACCAAATATGGCATCAAATACGGCCTTCTTGGCCATAGTCGGAGAAGACGTGATGGCCTCACCATCAATGGGTAGGTGGAAGATACGGTAGATGTCCTCCAAAGTGACAGTCATTTCACCCATCGATAGGTGAAATATGTTGGTCCATGCATCCCAGCGATGGGCCAAAGCAATCAAGTATGCCTGGTCAATCCAGATGGTGGGGAGGTTCAAGATGTAACCGAACCCCATAACAGTGAACCACTCTTGCTCCCTAGGAGTGAGATCACCATGAAGGTTGCGAAAGAGATCGGTCTCCCTCACTCTGTTAGTCAAAGTCTGAGTAACAAAAATAATAAATAGAGAAAAACAATGAAAAATAATTCTAACTATCAAAACAAATTTAAAAATGCATAAAAACACAAAAACATGTCAACACATGATCACAAATTTCAAAAACATCAAAAAAGCACTTCAAAATTGCAATAAATGGCATTAATTGCCTAGAAAAATCAAAAAATTAAACAAATTGAAAAAATTTCTAACTCATGCGCACCTGGGTCCTAGCAGCGGTCAATGCAATGGTCAAAAATATGACCATTGGGATTTAAATCCCACCATGGCTGACAGCCGTGGCCCCCAATTTTCCAATTGGGAGCCACGTCTGCCACCCATGGCTAAGGGGCATGACCTTTTCAGGGTCATGTGCTCCCCATAAATAACCCCAAAACCCTAAAAAAATTAAGTAACCCACCCTCTAATCTAACCTATGCTAAACCTAGCTAGGGTGTGGTTCGTTACCGATAGTTTAATGAGATTCGTTAACCCATTATTTAGTGTGGTTAATTTTAAACCGGTAATGTAATTGTGAGGTCTCGGTTTATGAGTTACCTTAGAAGCACCGGCTCCTCCACTGGTCGAAGCTTTTGGCTGATCGGCCATCGGTGTGGAAAACTGGAATTGTGTCGGGTTTTCGATAGCGTTCCGTGTCAGAATGTAGTTTTTACCTCCCAGAGCTCTCAGTTTTATTGTCGCTATCAGGTGAATAATAAAAATTTACAAAGTGAAAAACCTTATATAATTTTCTATTTTGGTGCGGCCCATGGTTGACATCTGCGGTCCCCAGATTAGGGTTTTCCACCCATGGTTTCCATCCACGGTTAAGGAATTGGCCCGCTTCTGACAGGCATGGTTAGAAAACCACATTAATTGCTCCAAATTCCCACCGTGGAGAGCCTTAAAAGGTCAAATCAAGGATGTTAATCAGACCAGATAATTCAAAAAATTCAAAATTAACAAAAAAATCAAATAAATCAAAAGCCAAATGCACCTCGTATTCAGTTATTTACCCTATACACTTGGCGGTTGCAGTGACTTGCGATCCATGCAATCCGGAAAGATGAGTAAATTACCATAAGGACATTTGGGGTAAATTCATCATCTTAGAATTGTTATGTTTCATTTCAATCCCTAAGAAGGCCTACACAATCGGACTGCTCCACGGGAATGAGATATTCATCGTAATTCTCCTATGACACTTTTTAGCATATCATCGACATTATGATTCACTACAAGCCTAATGGACATTGCTATCATTTTGATTCCCTAAGAAGGCCTTCGTGGTTGGACCGCTCCATGGGATAGGAATATGCAATTATTCTAAATGGTGTAATCATAGCTGATTAGGCCTTGCCAAGTATTCAAATGCTAAATCTTAATTTGTGCAAAGATCATTCATAGTGGTCAAGCGACCTCGTCGCTTCATTTAATTGTCATTACCCTCATCGACTCATCGCTTGAGGGGGTAGTCATAATATCAAATCATAATCAAAGTCAATAGTAGATCCCTTGATCTTGTCAAAATTGCATTCGTCCTTGCGAATCATTGCTAAAGACTATCATAAGCTTACCCCTTTGCTTGGGGAAAATAGCAAATATGATAGTTAGTTTGTAACTCTCTTCCTTTCGGATTGACAGGCATGAAAGCCTACTTGGCATTGATGCTATCCGAATGTTTGATGATGAGTGCAAACTTTTTCAAATTTAAGCCTTCTATCGAGTTAGAAGCAATGATTCGAGGATGCGCATCCTTTTGCTAGACTCGGGGCATCTAATGTTGATCAGATCAATGATCATCATCCAACCTATGACATCATTTTAGGAGGTCTATTTTTGCTCAGCGTTGTTCAATCTCACAATGCATCTCAAAAGGGGCATCTGTAGACACCTAAAATGCATCATGCCGAGGTGACTACTCATATGGGACATGCTAGAAGACCATATGGAAGACCTTTGGATAGATCCAAGGTATAGCAGTGGTTTTTACCACTCAATTGGGCACCTTTGCCTAGTCAGTGCTAGCCATTGCTGACACCCATGGTTAGCAGTGCTCACCGCGCATGTCATCCGTGGTCAGCACTCAGAATCAGTTGGCCTTCATCCAACCCAAAGTTGGTTGCAATGGCCAATTGGTTGCATATTGGAGTGGTTTGAGTGAGGAAGGTTCTGGATCCTTCCATCCAACAAGCTCAACTACCCAATATTGATCTTGGCTTCATGAGGAAGCCACCCCTAGCCCTTGGCCAATGCTATAAGATCCCCCTCTGAATTGGGGATAAGTCTAGAGAAACATTTATCAATTGAGCAGCGAAGCCCTATCGAATTGCATAGCCAACTACATGCATTGAGAGGGATACTTTTGCTACCCAATTGGAGATCAAATTGCCATGGAAGCCCTAGGAGCCTAGGAGAGCCAAGAAACATCAATTCATGCAATCCATGCACCATCAGATCAATTCAACCACCAAACCTATCAGAGGACATAGAGGCGACCCTTGGACATCAATTTGACAAGGTGGATCGGAGAGAAAGCCCTGATTTGGAGGGCAAACCTACTCAGAGCTCCACCATGGCTTTCAGCCATGGTGAACAGTGCCACCCATGCATCAGACCCACGGTGAGCAAATCAGGGTAGATTCCCTTGTTTTTCCTTTTGTAGATTATTTAGCTAGGTTATATTAGTCTCATTATTGGATTAATTAGCATTTTAGAGACTTTGACCAGTATAATTAGGCTTTTTAGTCATTCTCTTTCATTTCTACAATTATGCTACTAATGGTTCATTTCATGCTTCCATGCTCTCAATTTCATAATTAGGCCATTAGGTAGATGCAATTGCTTTTCCTTTACATATTTTAGGATATTATTTCATGATTAATATAGGTTTAATATGTTTCTTGCACTTTCTTGATTATTGCTAATCATTACATATTTTTATGTAAGTATCTCCTAAAAGCCTCATCAAGAGAGGCTTCCTTTGTTTTTAATTGTTTCTTGTTGTTTATTGCATGCAGGACTAATAGGGTTTTGGGATGCAAGGCAACAAATGCCTCTAATCATGGAGAAGAGGGTCATCGACACCCTAGAGCAGTTTGTGTCACCCTAGAAGGCATTTGATCGCATCTACCCTTGAGAGGGATTAGACACTATTGTAATTGATGTATCAAATGGGTATCCCTAAGAGGGACGAATCTATAATTTGACTCCATTGAAATTAATAAAGGATTCCTTGTATTCATTTCATTTCTTGTTGTCAATTTATGCATGCCTATTTGTGTATCTTTTATCAATTGCAATAGTTAGACTAGGTGTGAGCCTTTTTGGTGGTTATAGCCTTTGGAAATTTTGTTTATAATTTTGATGTTTTATGATTTGTTTAGATTTTATGCTTTCTATTATTTTTGAAACTTTTGAAATTTATTTAATGTTTTTGATATTTTGTCGATTTATGTGTGAAATGTCTTTAGATGAAAGATGTTGAGAGGTTATGGCTCCTCAACACCCTCTAGCATTGTTAGATGAAATTCCCCAGGCCCAATCTTCTAAAAAATAAAATCCAAAGACATGTTGGGGCTAGAAATGATATAGGGACCTATCCAATTGGCCACAAGTTTGTCTCGTAGATGCGATGATATATTTGAGTTCTGTTGGTTTTCTTTAAGCACAATATCCCCAAATTTAAAGTCTCTTAGGTGGACTTTATTTTTATAAGCTCATGTTATATGATCCTGGTAAATGCAAAGATGCTCAAAAGCATTAATGCGATGTTCATCCAGAAGGGTCAATTGATCCAAGAAAGCTTGTTACACAGTGTCATCATTGATGAACTCTCTTAATGCGATGCGTAATGTCAGAATTTCCAACTCTAAGGGCATAATGGCCTCAACACCATATACAAGCAAAAATGTTGTTACCCTAGTGGAAATTTGCACGCTAGTCCTATAAGCCCATAATGCCAGGGGCAATTACAGATGCCAGTCCTTATTGTTTTATTTCACCATCTTCTTTAATATGGATACTATTGTCTTGTTTGAGGCCTCTGCTTGCCCATTTGCCTATGGATAGTATGGTGTCGTAAAATTGTGTTGAATGTTGTATTTGGTCATTAAAGCTCACACATTTTTGTTTTTGAATGACAAACCACTATCTGATATTATCTTGAAGGGTACCCCAAAACGATAGATGATATTGTGAAGTATGAACTACACAATCTGAGGACCAATTATCAAGGTTAAAGGGACCACTTCCATTCTTTTGGTGAAGTACTCAGTGGCCATTAAGATGAACATGTGTCCACATGAATATGGGGGAGAAATATTTCCAATCAAATCAAAACCCCACTAATAAAATGGCCAAGCCACCTGAATGGGCTATAAGGCCTGAGATGGCAAGTGCACTAGATTTGTATGCTACTAGCATTTAACACATTTTATAACATATTTGTAGCAATCCTTCTCCATGGTGGGCCAATAATAACCCATTCAAAGGGTGCACTTGAAAATGGCCATGTCATTGAAGTGGCCATCGCATGTACCATCGTGAGCTTGCAAAATTACCCAAGTTGATTCTTGGGGTTCTAAGAAACATAGGACTCCATCGTATCTTCGACGATACAATATGCCTCCTAGAAAATATATCTTGTCACACTTTTCTTGAATTCTTGTCTTTTAGCATGCTTCAGTCCCTGTGGTACAATTCCCATCCTAAGGAACTCTTGTAATTGGGATAGCCAATCTTGGTAAGCTATAACCTCAACAGATAATATGACTTGTTCTTATTGCAATTCTATTTGCATAAATGCATATTGAGAAACAACCTTATGGTGAATGGTGGTACCATTATTTGTAGGATCCTATGAGATCAAGGACCCCCAAGGTACCTTCTCTAAGAAGTATTTAGCTTTACAGAACCAGTCATGGTCTAGCTCTATGTGAATCATGTTGACTGATTCCTTGTTATCAAAAGCCTCTCACTACATAACTAAGTGTGAGAGAATTTTCACATCAATGGTAGTGAAATTAGTAGATGGATTCTGAGGGATCAAGGATCCCAGATATTCCATGGTGTCTACAAATTTTTTTGACAAACGAGGTATTGCCTCGATGTCATACCATTCTAGTTTAGCTAGATATGTGTCAACAAGCTCCTTGTAAGCTTTTAGGATTGGATCCTAGCATTGAAATAGTCCATTGACTTGGTTGACTATGAGGTGAGAGTCATCAAAGATATTTAGCCTCCTGATTCTCATGGTGATGGTTTTTTGGAGACCCAATATTAGGGCCTTGTATTTAGTGTTGTTATTAGTGCATGGGAAGTCTAGCTTGAATGATAAGGGCATTGGAGCACCTTATGGTGTGAAAAAGACAATCCCTGCACCACATCCTTGCTCACACTTCAAACCATCGAAGATTAGAGTCATATCAGTTTTTTTTCTAGTTATTCGAGTTTGGGTGCCTCTAATAGTGCAAATATTGCATTATCAATAAGTTCTATGGTGAGGGACCTATTGTTTTTAAGAGGTGCCTTAGCTAGATAGTCAACTATGACTTGTCCCTTGATGGACTTTTATATTATGAATTCCAAATTGTATTCTATTAATAGCATGATCCACTTTATAGTATAGGTGTTATGATATGTCTTGCTCATCATATACTGCAAAGGATTTTGCTTGGATATTACATATCTTGTATGGCTCAACATGTAGTGGTGCAATTTCTTTGTTGCAAAGACCATTGTTAAACACAACTTTTCTATGTATGCATATCCTATCTCGTAGCTCACCAAGGTGCGATTGATGTAATATATCACTTGTTCCTTGTCTTGCATATTATTTTGAGCCAACATGGTGCCCAAAGAAAAATTGATAGCAGATATATATAGCAGGAATGGTACGTCTAGCCTTGGTGGAGCTAAGACTTGCGATATTACCAGGTACTCCTTTATTTTAGCAAAGGCTTGTTGATATTCTTCATCCCACTAGAATGGGACCCCCTTGTGTAGTAGTTGATTTATGGGTCAACATTTATCCAATATTTGTGCAATAAATCATTTGATGGATGTTACTTTGCCCTATAAGCTTCTCAATTATTTTATTTTCATGGGTGGGCCCATTTCTAGGATAGCCTTTACCTTTGTTGGGTCTACCTCGATGCCTCACATAGAAATGATGAATCCTAAGAGTTTTCCAGAAGTTACGCCAAAGACACATTTCTTGGGGTTCAATCTGATATTGTGCTCAATCAGGTGATCGAAGACCTTTTTGAGGGTCTCAACATGCTCTTATCGTAGCAATGACTTAGCCAGTAAGTCATCGATGTAGTCTTCCAAGATCTTGTGCATGTAGTCATGGAAAATGTATGTAATAGCCCGGTAATATGTGGCACCAACATTTTTAAGACCAAATGACATTACTTTGTAATAGAATGTCCCCCATGGAGTGGTGAACATGGTTTTATGCTGGTCTTTGGGCTTAATACGAATCTGATTGTAACCAAAAAAATTATCCATTAAGGAGAGCATCTCATGACCTGTAGTTGCATCTACAAGAGTGTCTATGTTGGGAAATGAGAATGAATCCTTTGGGGTTTCCTTGTTGAGAATCCCTAAAATTTGTACAAATGCAGACTCTTCCATCAGGTTTTCCTACGGGCATCATGTTTGATACCCATTCTAGATAGTCGATGGAAACAATAAAGACTACATCCAATAGTTTTTGCAACTCATTTTTAACCATCAAAGTGATGATTGGATGCATCTTTCCTGAGATTTTGCTTGACCAATTTCTTTGTGGAGTCTAGCGAAAGGTTGTGGACAACCAACTTTAGATATAGCCTCGACATGTATTTGCAGGTCCAATAAAATAGATTTGGTCTCTCTTAATAGAGGAATATGATGGTCTATTCTTCTAGAGATAATATTTTTTCTAACTTGACTTTCTTTGGTTGAGAAGGATCATTGTTGATATCCACCTCAAAAGTCTCCTCTATTGCCATATGTAACCCCTCCTCAATCTGGTGAGGAGTGGGAATTAAATGAATGTTGTGTGCTATATTTATAGTTTCCACTGACTCGAGATTGAGATCAACATGATAGAAATCATGCACACAGCCTAGTGCAAAATGAAATGATTGTAACATCTCTTCATTAGGGATGAAATCTTTAGGCTCCAAGGGTGAATCATCGTGATTCCAATCAATAGTGTCTAAGTTAAGACACAATGGTTTTGAAGGATCTACTAGGTTATGGATTGGAGTGGTCAAATCAATGGATATCATGTTGATGGATGGAATGAAATCTCCAGGACCATGTGGGTGAAGCTCTACATCCTGGGTGTGCCCTCCATACTCAAAATGAGGCTCTGGGGGCATAGGGATCTTAGTATCCATTCTATGGATAGACGATATGATAGGATCATTAGGCAAAAATTGCTCTCTAAATTTTGGGGGATATGAGAAAACCATGCAATAGATGGCATATATATTTTGTGGTCTTCCTCAAAATCACATATTAGAATCTATGGTGTGAAACATTGCTTCTCTATCAACAATTAGATCGACTAGATGCAAGTGTTGAGGCCCAATATAAGCCATCTCGGTATCGTTCTCAAAGTCATCATCACTTATAAAGAAACCATTGCCATTTGTTTCTAGCCCTAGTATGGGGTGGTGGCTTGCCTACTAATACCCTAGATAGGCCATCTCAGTCTCATCTTCATAGTAATCATCACTTATGAAGAACCCATTGGCATTTGTCTCTAACCCAATGATATGGTTTGTATATCTAGACCAAAGGTAGGCCATATTTATTGAGTCCTCTAAATCATAGCCACTCCCATCTGACATGTATCTACCCTCATCCGAGATGTATTCACTCTTGTTTAAGATGTAGCCACTCCTCGCATGGCCTTTCCAAGAAATATTTTGCACATACCAAGGCCCATGGCATGCCAAGCTGGCTTCATCTTTGTTCTCAATTGGGACATAATCATATTCATCTTGCTCATATCCATGCATTGGCTCTTCCTCCCATAGGATGGCTCCTAATGGGGGTGCTTCAAGAGAGGATTCAGGGTGGTACTTATCAGGTGGTGCGATATTGACCATCAACACCCATCCATCACCCAAGTAGTTTATGCTAGGGGGTTGATAGAGATTCTAGTCAATTTCCTCCCTAAACCTGATGCTTAACCTGTCTAAGGCTACTTTCAAAGAGTCATCACGACTCTGCATGTGGTAGCCTAAAACATGCCTATCAGTAGGTAGTTGGTACTATGGCTAAAATGGCAATTTGCACCCTTGCTCATACATGCCTAGGCCATAGTCTTACTAGTGAAACTTCTCAAAGTACTTCAAAGTGAACTCGAGATTCAACAAGTAATGAACATTCATGGTGAATGGCTCATTCTCATCCCTTTCAATATTAGGAGCAGTATGGGCATAATATAAACTAGCATATATGAAATTAGTTTGGTTGGGTAGAACCCCTAATGGAACCATTGTTCCTACTAATATATTTGGGACTCTTGGTCATCCAATGTCTTATGCAAACTCAATAATTGGCATGAAATTCACATTCTACACAAGATATTCACCTAATCCTGTGTGGGCTAGGTGAACTATCACCTGGGGTGTAGATGATATGGTTTATGATGTAGGTGAGGTAGGCTGAGGTAACACCTCAAATATTTCTTGGGAATGTTCCTCCTCCATGGGAGTAGGGATTCTTGTAGATGCTATGGTCGAAAGCTCCTTGGGTCCTTCCTCTACTAGGGGTACCTTCAGCTTATATTTATATTTCACCTTAGATGTTGAGGGCCTTTCAAAATTTCTAATAGCCTTAGAGGTAGGAGGCAGTGCCGATGTATATGGGTCACCCCACATTGATCTACTTTTGTTCTCGGGATATGTGGTTGAGGATGAAGGTCTTATGTACAAGTGCTTTGATGGAAGAACAAAGTCCCCTGGCAAGTCAACTTGATGCACGTACTTGAATAGATATTCATTATATGGAACCACATGAATTTATCCCTCTGCACATAATTGATGTATTGGTGAAGGATTAAGGGAACGCACTGCATGTACCTGATATAGGGATGCATTAGAAGGATGTTATATTGCATTGCCCCTTCTAAAATGTGACACATCACGAGGATGGTCTTATGTCCTACCTTTACAGGTAAGATAACTATACCCATTATGGAGCATAGTGTATCATTGAAAACCCTCAACATGTGGGAGGTTGGGATAATGTTGGACTTGGGGATATTCAGGTGCTCTATAGCCTTTGTGGTGATGATGTTGATTTATGAGCCTATATCGATCAGAACCTGCTTGAAGGGTATGTCATTGATTGATGCAATAATATGTAGAGGTGGATATGCTAGGGTAGTAGGAACTACCTTGATTTTGTGATTGTAAAAGTGAATCACAAGCTCTTGGCACTGCTACACTTTCCCCATAAAATGTGTGAATGCATATGGGTTCTGGGGCTGGAGCTCGATTGATCTCAAAATATCTATTAAAGTATCCCTATGCCTAGGGGACTGTTGTATGAGATCGTAAATGAATAACTTTGTCAGAGTCGTTTGTAGATTCTATTCTATTCTACTTTGAACAGTTACCATAGGTCTCACTGGTGGACCTGGGGGATTGTTATGCACCTGTCTCTATCAAGGTATAGTTGGGATGTTAATGGAAGCTATTGGAGGTTGTGGTTACTATAGCACCCTAAAATTGGCGCAGTAAAACCTTAAATAATTACAATTACTCTAGTAAATATTCAAATTCAAATTTCAACCCCAAAACCGCTCCTAAACCGCCGTTTAACCCGTTTCCTCCTTTCCTGCGCCATTTTTAGAGTTTGTTTTGACCGTTTGATGATATCGTCGTCGATCAGACGATATCGCCTCAGATCGGACGATTTCATCTGGGCTAGGACGTCCAGACGATCTTGTCCCAAAACTGATTTTTCACAATTAGCCTCTGTTCCAACGGCGTCTCTAATCCGGGTAGAAGCGTGTCTGCACCGTTAGAGACCCTCCCCATTGGAGATCTCCCAAATTGGGATGATCTCCAACCTCCTAACCTCCCTCCTAAGCCTATTTAAACTTAGGACTCCCCCTTGGCATCCCCCTGGCTGAAATTTCTTGTAACACAAGTTCTACGTGCATTAGACCGTCTTAAATTATTATTTGCCTCCATATTTGTCCAAATTTATTTGCAGGAACCTTAGTATTTTTTAGCCGGAGCAAGCTCAGTTCGTCGTGGACGATCCTGTTCAATTCGAGATGATTTCGCACCAATTCGAGATGATCTCCACTGCATTGGGGGCAATCAGTGCCTAGAGTTTGCATTTCCTCATTATTTTTTGTTGCATTATTTTGTATTTAGTTAATCTTATGATTATTCTTTATTATTTTGCATCTTGGAGTTCACCCATGTAGTTTAATTGCATAATAAGGTCATGATTAGCTATTAAAGTGTTGCAACTTACTTGCATTTCTATTCGGGATTATCTGTTAACATCCTTATTGTCATTTTACATCATTATCCTCTATTAGCATTGCTGCATTTTTTGTATTTTGTGTCTATTTCTCTGTTTGTAGGTCTCTGACGAATTTGTCAGATCTCAGACGATCCTGCAGGTCGGAGACGATCCCGTCAAATTCTAGACGATCCTATCTGCTTCAAGAATCAGAACCTCCATCAGACATCCGGATCAGGTATGGCTCTGTAATTTAGCTTTTTCTCTCTATTTTTTGTTCAAATCTTTTTGTTGTATTTCATTTAGTCTGCATTTTCATAATAGAACAACTTAGATTCATTTGGCCAAACCTAGGACTCGAATGTTTAAAGATAAAACTGAACACATTAAACACATTCCCAACCTAGGCATGGAAACTGCCATTCAAACGTTTCCTGGTGAACCCACCATCCGTCAAAAAATCACCATAATACACCTCCCCCGAGAGGCGGGACCTTCGCAAGGCCTCTCAGTCCGAGGTACCATGCCATCCTTTTCCCATCCTCCTTCCGGGCACGGATCCTATAGCCTGAAGGTAAGGATGCAAAAAATTTGGAGCGATACATTTTGGTGAACCCGACGTGAATAACATAGGCATCTTTCTGATTCAAAAATATAAAAAAACAAAAAAATATATATATATATATGTATACAAAAAAAAAAAAAACAAAATCATCATTTCAAGTTTGTATGTTTTAGATTCAATTCTAAATAGTAGATGCTAAATATTACTTTTAGAAGTACTAAAGAAACCATGAGTTTTTACTCAAATCAATATGAGCCCATCAGTAATGTTGGAAGAATTCAGCCAAATACATTTGTTGATTATGACCAACCTCATCCCTATTCAACACCACCTCCATCACACTTTTCTCATTTTTCATCCTTACCCCAACAGGACAATCCCTTTGCCAATCCTCTTCATAACGATATTATCTATTCTCCCATATATCCATATTATGTCTATCAATCCACATACAATCCTCCTCCACCCTTTCAATATTCTTCTTTCAATACAACACATCCATTTCAACAAGAAAATACTTATTCTTCCAATTCTACCATGCACTCACCTCATACTTCGCAATCTTCCTGTCATCATTCTACCCATAATAAAGAAAGTAGAGGTGAGAAACCATTAGGTCCTTTTATGACTGAATTCCTAAGGCATTTATCAAAAACCTCTCAAAAACCTTCATCACGTAAATTTACTAAGCTCAATCAACCAATGGATATAATTCTCAAGCATTTACTTGATACAAATAGGATTGAACTCCCTTCCATAAGACAACCTGATACCACAGTAGATTGGTTTAAACCTGAGCTACATTGTGAATATCATAGAGTGGATGGACATATGACACAAAAATGTAAAGATTTAAGATGTTCAATTCAAGATTTGATTGATGAGGGTCTTTTTAATATAAAGGAATTACAATCTACAACCGATGATAAATCTCAAGTAAACAATCAAACTCCTACACAACAAATACCAATAATCAATCAAGACATGGGGATCTCCCAAGAACCCCTATTCAATTATCAACAACAAGAAACCAATCAAATATTGCATGTTAATGTGTCCCATCATGATGATATTATTAATATTGTAACAAAAACTACAAATGAGCAACCTCAAGTTCAATCAACTCAATCTGATATTCAAGATATGGATTCCTCATTTGACCAACCTTCAAAACTATCTTTGGCTCTAGAGAATGATACAAAATGGAATGTAAGCATAGAAAGCTCATATTTAAAATCAAAATTTCAATCTGAAATCCCCTTTGATAGCCAACAACAAGTGATTAATCCTCAAGCAAAGATATCCCTTTTAGAAGTATTACAAATTTATCACAAGGAAATTTTGTTCAAAATACCTAGCCAACAATTTGTTCCTCATCATATTTTCTCTAAGAACATAATTAATGGTGTAAACCCTCTTGAGGTTAACCATATTTCATTCTATGATGAGGATATTCCTTCCTCTACTCCACAAGAAGACTCCTATCTTTACATTATCGGATCTAGTAAAGAAACACTTGTTAGAACTATCATGGTAGATAATGACTCCTCTCTTAATTTATGCACTTATCAATTATTCCAAAAACTCGAATTAAAGGAAGAAGATCTTAATGAATCAAATGTTCTTATAAAATCTTTTAACAATGAAATTCAAGAAGCTCAAGGTACTATAAATTTTCCTCTCAATATTGGATCCAAGATCCTGGATACTTTGTTTTCTGTAGCATATTGCCCTTCATATTACAACCTACTTCTCCAGAGTCCTTGGATTCATACGATGAGGGTTGTCCCTTCCACTCTTCACCAATGTTTGAAGTTTGAACTTGCAAATAAAATTGTTACCATACAGGGTGACCCAAAACCATTTGAAGAATATTTAATGGTTGAAACATCAACTTCTATACATTCTCTATTATCACAATTATCTTCTATCCATCACTTTTCTTCATCCATATATGATCATCCTTGTTTATCAAATAACATCCATGCATATCTTTCACATCTGCTCCCTCCATCTTATCAAGATTTGGAATATAGTGATAAAAATGAAGAAACTTCTTATCTTTCTGATATTTTATTTTGTAACATGATTAATTTTCCACATATAAAAGTCAAATCTTTTGCTATATTATTTTACATTATAACAAAGCTTTGGTTATCGCTACCTTTTATTCATCACCTTCTGTTCTTACCTTCATCACAACCAAATTATCCTTCAAAACCTCCTTTGATTTTGAAGCAACCTTAGACATGCTATACTCAAATAACCTTGTATAGTATATATAGACCATCTTGTATATACCACCAATTTCAATTCATAAATTAAAATCAAAATACAAAAAAATCAAAATCCTCAAAATCTTCAAAAAAAAAAAATACTAATGCAACTAAAGACCTTAAAGGTAAATTTGAGCCCAACTGGCTTGGACCATATATTATCACTGCTAAATTTGAATCGGGAGCATACAAATTAGCTACCTTAGATGGTAAATATTTAAAAGAACCTATGAATATTATGCATCTTAGGCGATATTACGCATAAAATTTGGTCATTTCATCATTTGTACATATTTTGCATGTTGTCTTATTTTAAAAATATATCAAACTAGTTTACACAAAAACAAAAACAAACAAAAATAATAAAAATAAAAACAACAATATTCTTGACTCTTTCGAAACCAAAACAAAATAAAGAAGAAAGAGAGAGTCAACATTCTCAAACTTCCCAAAAAGTATTTGTATATATTTCTTCTTACAAATGTTGCAATTATATATTTCAAATTATTTTGGATAAATTAGCATTTATTTGGAATCCCTCACTTTCACAAACACAAAATAAATATCTTGATTTTTATTTGGCATGATTACTAATCTCTCTTATATCAAAGTCCACAAAATTCAATTAAATAAAGTTTGAGCACAGAGAATTGATCTTGTTATTTACTTAAACCAAGCACATCCTTTCACAATAAAATGATTATATTTGTAATGTCCATGCTATGCTACATAGTAGAAGTGGTTTCTTGAGCGAAAAGTTTCCCCTGCTATCCTATCATGCACATGGTCTAGAATCTTTGAGAATTGGCAAAAGGACAAGCTCACCCCTACCCAGAATAAAAATCCCTTGCTCTACAGCTAATCCGAGCAAGTATCCCTAGCATAGGAAGAAAAGCAAAGTTCAAGAAAAAGAGAAAAAGAAAAATGTTATTTTATATCATTACAGCAATGTTTCAAGCATTATCTCAAAAATCAAGCAAACAAAAAAAAAGCAAAAGAAAGCAAAAGCAAAAGCAATAAAATCCCTCTCCCTACCCATTGAAAAGAAAAGAAGGGTTGATGAGCTTGAATCCCTGGAATTCTCAATTATTCAAAAACTGTGAGGTAAGCCCCATAACAGGTGGTTTGTGCCCAACTCGCTTGGCCTTGGGTAACTCCTAGCGTGGCGATATGTCTGTCACATTAGCGACCTTCTTTTGTACAGACCTATGTCTTCTTATGGATTAGCTAGCTCTTGATAATCCGACTTACATAGTAGTCTGGTATGGTTATATGCATCTAAATCATGGTTAATGAACACTTATTTGGTTCATTCAAATCACTTGTATCAAATTATCTTGCTCAAAACTGGTAAACGAACATAGCAATTGCACACACATTTGTATTTGAGAGATTTTGTGTATCATTATGATAAATCAAGATTGGAAATGAACTCACATATGCACATGGGATTCCTTATAAATCCAACTTTTGTCTTCGAGATACTTTGAAATATCTTTGCAAATTGTCTGGAATAATTTCATTTTTCCTTTCTCGCATAAAGACAACTACATGCATAATCAAAAATCAAAATTTCTTTCAAACCATACAATAAAAACACACACACACACACACACACACACACACACACACATATATATATATATATATATATATATATATATATAATATATATATATTGTCGACTTTCGCGACGATGGTATAGTTCCAGAACTTAAATGGGAGTCTTATGCCTAGCGCAAGTCCTCCTCTTCATATTTTCTGTTTATTTTCAACAATTAAAAATCAACCATACAATAAAACTATTATATCAACTTTTTCTTTGGATTTCGCGATGATGGTATAAGTCTATACCTACATATTCTATGCCTAGCGCAAACCATTGTACCAATTTTTATTCCCCATTTATTTAAAATCATAAAAACATATGACTTAAATCATTCTGTTATACAATTATGTTTTTAAAAAAGCATGCACATTATCACTATTTCATGTCATTATGTCAATATGCAAATTTGCAATGATGGTATAATTCCTAGGGAATTATCCAAAAATTTATCACACTTAGGAATTTATGCCTAGCAAAAATCATTTTAAAAATATTTCATGCATAATATTTTCATGAAAAGTCTGAAAACAAAATCATCATCATCATCATTTGCACCATTACACCAAAGTCTTAAGACAGTCTCTTAAGCACTCTTTTACTTTTAACAATATTTCTATACTGGGATTAGCTTGACGACCGAGTGAGCGGCGACTCCATGAAATGGTCTATAACAGCGACAATGTCCTTTGAAATTATTGTTAAAGGTCCCTTTTATTTTTTATCAAATTATCATCACAACAAACAATTTGTTACATCAGATTATTTCATTTAAAATTTTTAAAGCATGACATTTAAACCATAATATTTTCCAACGACATAATTACATGAATCATCAAATCAATCACACCAAAACATTAAAAGCATCATACAAACATAAGACAAGTCATATCATCAAAAAATATCTCATCTATATATATATCAAAAATATGTACATCATACCAAAACTAGAATGGTATGCACAATCTACATCTTGGCATATTTTTCTTAATTTTATTCAAAAACAATTAAAAACATTTTAAAATTTTGCTTTTTCGCGTTTTTACCTCAAACGTTCGATTTGGGTAAAAACACGGAGGGGGCACCATAGTAAGTTATCGTACGATTCGACCTAGAATCGTCGCCTAAAAATGGGAATAATTTTTGCTTTCTCGTAGATCGAGAAGAACTCATCTTTAACGCATTTTCTTCGAAAAATTCGCTAAAGAGGGGGCAAAATGTAGCACCCTAAAATTGGCGCAATAAAACCTTAAATAATTACAATTACTCTAGTAAATATTCAAATTCAAATTTTAACCCCAAAACCGCTCCTAAACCGCCGTTTAACCCGTTTCCTCCTTTCCCGCGCCATTTTTAGAGTTTGTTTTGACCGTTTGACGATATCATCGTCGATCAGACGATATCGCCTCAGATCGGACGATTTCGTCTGGGCTAGGACGTCCAGACGATCTTGTCCCAAAACTAATTTTTCACAATTAGCCTCTGTTCCAACGACGTCTCTAATCCGGGAGAAGCGTGTCCGCGCCGTTAGAGACCCTCCCCATTGGAGATCTCCCAAATTGGGATGATCTCCAACCTCCTAACCTCCCTCCTAAGCCTATTTAAACTTAGGACTCCCCCTTGGCATCCCCCTGGCTGAAATTTCCTGTAACACAAGTTCTACGTGCATTAGACCGTCTTAAATTATTATTTGCCTCCATATTTGTCCAAATTTATTTGCAGGAACCTTAGTATTTTTCAGCCGGAGCAAGCTCAGTTCGTCGTGGACGATCCTGTTCAATTCGAGATGATTTCGCACCAATTCGAGACGATCTCGACTGCAGTCTGCATTGGGGGCAATCAGTGCCCAGAGTTTGCATTTCCTCATTATTTTCTGCTGCATTATTTTGTATTTAGTTAATCTTATGATTATTCTTTATTATTTTGCATCTTGGAGTTCACCCATGTAGTTTAATTGCATAATAAGGTCATGATTAGCTATTAAAGTGTTGCAACTTACTTGCATTTCTATTCGGGATTATCTTATTAACATCCTTATTGTCATTTTACATCATTATCCTCTATTAGCATTGCTGCATTTTTTGTATTTTGTGTCTATTTCTCTATTTGTAGGTCTCTGACGAATTCGTCTGATGAATTCATCAGATCTCAGACGATCCTGCAGGTCGGAGACGATCCCGTCAAATTCCAGACGATCCTATCTGCTTCAAGAATCAGAACCTCCATCAGACATCCGGATCAGGTATGGCTCTGTAATTTAGCTTTTTCTCTCTATTTTCTGTTCAAATCTGTTTGTTGTATTTCATTTAGTCTGCATTTTCATAATAGAACAACTTAGATTCATTTGGCCAAACCTAGGACTCGAATGTTTAAAGATAAAACTGAACACATTAAACACATTCCCAACCTAGGCGTGGAAACTGCCATTCAAACGTTTCCTGGTGAACCCACCATCCATCGAAAAATCACCATAATACACCTCCCCCGAGAGGCGGGACCTTCGCAAGGCCTCTCAGTCCGAGGTACCACGCCATCCTTTTCCCATCCTCCTTTCGGGCACGGATCCTATAGCCTGAAGGTAAGGATGCAAAAAATTTGGAGCGATACAGTTACCCATATATTTAGCTCTTGGTTTCCACATTAACTAAATCAACCATTTTGATGCATCCCTAAATAGGTGACTCAATTCAAACCTGGTTGACTTGGGCACCCTAATCTCTAGGGGCCTCATGATTGGGCAATGGGTTTTTGAATATACCCATATCTCTGTTATGGGGAGCTAGTAGGTTGTCAACTCTTAGCTCTCCCTTTTCAATCATGTTTTACACAACATTCTTGAATCCGATGTAATTTTTAATGTCATACCCCTATATTCTATGGTATGGGTAGTATTGATATTCCCTATATCCCTTTGGCTTGGGACGATTAGGGTCAAGAAGTTGTACATCAAGAAATCTTATCCTCTGTGCCTCACTCAACTTATTAAATATTGACTGCATTGATTTTTTTAGAGGCATGTAATAACGAGGCAATCAATGCTCCTTATTTTGGCCCTGGATGTTCCTAGGGTCATAGTTGACCAACGAGGGGAGAGCCTGATAATTTTGGTATTGTTGTCCATTCCCCTCCTTCAGCATGGCAAATACAACCTAATTAACCTAAGTAAGCTTTTTCTGCTTCTACTTATTGTTGTAATTCTGAATGTTCTTGCTCCACTCTTTCTTGTTGCAGAGCTTGAGGTCTCCCTCATCGATATTTATGTCTTAACTTGGTTTGAGCCAAGGATTATTTGAATTATTCATATTACTAAAATTGCAATAGTAGAGAGATGTATTTTGCATAGCTCTTTATGAACATTTGGATGAGCTCTTTAGTGGGGATAGATAATGATAGTTTTTTTATTATTTTTCTCCACCTGTCCCCATAGTCCATCACTGGTTCATCATCATACTACTTTAAATTGTCCAGATCAGACATGTTAACCTTCTTCTTGGTACTAAAGGAGAAGCATGCAAGGAACGTATTCACCAATTTCTAAAAACTAGTGATTCTATGATTGGGCAACTGGTTGAACCATTGAGTTGTTATTCCCGAGAACATCATGATGAATATCCTCAGCATTAGGGATTCTGCTCAAGGTGGAAGCACACATTTATGAATTTGGTCATGTGTTCTTATGCATCTCCCTCTCCTTTAAACTTGTCTAGCCTAGGAACATCAAAATGCCTAGGATATGCGGGACTCGAGACTGAGGGGCATAACGGATGGTTGTGTATCTTGCTCAATGTTGGCTTCTATCCACCTGTATCCTACTTCTCGAGATACTTGACTCTCTCAGTGAGTGTTTGGTATGCCTTCAAGGAAATAATATCATGTTCCTAAAGATTTGCTCATAGTGGTAAGGCAGGTAATCCTTTTTTTCTTGGTTCGAGTGTTTGTACTCATCTCCCATAACCATAGATGGAGGTTCAGGATATGTCTGTTCTTGATCCTCTATCCCTACCCATTCCTCATTGAATTGTTTTTATTCAAGGTCCAGGTGTTGTTGATGCTGTGAATTATGGTGAGCATGCTCATTTCCTTGCCTAGTACTTCTCTCCTACTAAGAATCGATATGTCTCTCATATCGATATCTCTCACCATCTATGTGTACATCTATTTGAGCTAGCCTCTCTACTAGCTCCTCACACTCAACTCTTTCTTCTCTTGAGCATTTTTACTATAGGTGCATGTGCCTCTTTCTTTTCTATTCTTTCTCAAGAGCTTCTACATGCTCTTTCTCAATGCACAACACTCCATCTAACCTACATATACAGTCAGATCGACCTGCCACTAAAGGTTCATGCATTTCTAACTATATGTGAGGAGTTCTAATGTTTAGACCCCTCAGGGAGGCTCCTACTATACACTTACCATTATCCACTAGGATGACCTATTCTATGTGCTATGTTATGGGTTGAGTACCCCATGATCAAAAGCAGTGTATGTGATGCGGGGTCGCTTTGAAGCTTCCCCTGGTTTCTTGGTGCATCTAGTAGCTATGCTATGCAAACTTCCTGAAGTAGAATTTTTAGTAGCAATACTTCTAGGAGCTAGTCTCAAGGGAACTCTATCCAAATCATCAATTTGTCAGGTTCTCCATAGCTGATCCTATGGAATCCCATTGGCACCAATGAGCTCATAGTCCAAGGGTACCCTCCCATCTATAGGGATACTATAGGATGTATTGGGTCTATGACTGGATGCAACCCTAGTGTCTTCCCACTTAGTGGATTTATCTGTCCTATGTGTATCATGTGAAGTTTGGGGTCTTGCAACCCCTGCATGCCTATGCGATGATGGGGGTCTTGATGCCTCCTCATACCAGCATGATGATGGATGCCTTGAAGCCTCCACATGTCTATGTGATGAGGGAGGTCATGATGACTCTACATGTCGGTGTGATGAGGGAGGTCGTGATGCCTTTGCTTGTCTATGCAATGAGGAAGACCTTGAGGCCTCCTCATATCTATTTGATGAAGGAGTTCGTGATGCCTTTATGTGTTTGAGTTATGAGAGAGATCATGAGGTCTCCTCATGTCTATGTGATGAGGAACCAGGATGTGGATCTCTTGTTGGGGTCTCTCAGGGAGTCCCCCCAAGGTTTGAGTTGTCACTCCTAAGACTTTTCGAACTTCATCCAGTGACACTATGGGTGGGTGGCTCAATGCCAGTGTGACTGTGAGTGTGTGGAGCATTAGCTTCCCCCTCGGTGTTGGACCGAGGGTGGTTGCTCTATGTGTATACCATGGTGACTTATGAGTTATCTTCTTAGGTGAATTCCAAACCACACAAACAAAACAAGTAGATGTTTATCTCTTTTAAGGATTTATGTGTGTGTTCCCTAAATTGTTTGGTGTGTTTTGATTCGTTGGATAGATAAGCTAACTCTCATCATGTTTTGCATTTTTGTTGGATGGTATACTTAAATTTTTTAAGGGATTTCACCTATACACTCATAGCTTGACAACTTGGTGATGAAATCTAGGCCATGTAATCCAACCTATAATATGTGGTAATGACTTCCACACATGGTCAAGGAGCATAGGTTCTCTCGATCCTCACCCAGTTCACCCGCAGTCAACAATATACCTCTCCAAGGAGAGATACATGCATATTTTCCATGGGCTATGATGGTTCTTGGATTCGATATTGGCTAGAAATAGAGGGTGCATGGGATTTAAGTCAGTGGATGGATATGAAAGCCACCTCATTGTATCTCTACTAGTGGTTGGTCATGAATTCCAACTCACTAGTACTTAAAATTGTTTGTGGCATGTGTGGTTCTTTTTAACCTTGCATGTAAATAAAATGCATCACCAAGCAAGCATGATCTTTCCTATATGCCTAAGATAAAATATGTTTCATTTCATAAAGATGCATGTATTCAACTTATATGATCTTCAAATAATGCATTCTATTCTATGAATTAAGGGCCACTGGTTGGGCCGCATGCAAGAAAACTAAACACATAGAAACCTAGCACATTGGAGACTAGGTAAAACCTTACAAGTAGAGGCTCGTCGTTTCTAGCAACACCTAGAGAAAGCAAAGAAAATCCTAGGATACATCAAATGCATTTTATTTTTCTATTTTTCCTTATATTTTCTTGATTAAACTATGATTTAGCTTATTATATTTTGGAAAAAAGTTGCAGACAAAAAATACAAAGAAAATAAAGAATGCAACCAACCTCAAATCCTGCTTTAAATGTGGAAATTATTCCCTCTATTGCACTTTTTTACTGGCCCCTATTGACTAAAGTGGCTAATTATAGCCATTGACTACAGGAGTGCCTAAGATCAGTTGGTTTCTGTCAACCAGAGTGGCCAAGACCTACAGGTCACTATCGACCAAAGCGACCAAACCTACACAAAAAAACTTGTGAATGTTAATAAATCAACTAAAAAATAAAACTTGGTGGGTGTCCCATCATGATCGTCATCTGTGCGACCCTAGGGAGCACACACCACAACCCCGCTTGCAATGAAATGATTGCTATATCAAATGGAAAAATGCAAAAAATATATATGTGTAACTCATAAATAAAAATAACAAATAGAGATCCTTATTTTTATTAATTTTAGTAATGAATTCGATTACATATTTTTCCCTTTGATGTATAACCAATTTTTGATACAATCAGTTACAAGCGGGACACAAATTGTGGAATAAAATCCTCTTGCAAAGGGGTGGTTCACTTTCACAGGCTTCCCAATCCTGCACATGAACTTGTCTGAGGGCTCACAGATGCCTCCTTATCCTTCTCTCATTTAGGAGGGATCTCATGCTATGGATGCCTTGACTTGGTCCTGTAGATCTGCATACACGAAAACAATAAAGTATGCTTAGTAGTTTGAGCTACCTTCCCAGATGAGATTGTTAGTTTAAAATATGATAAGCAAGATAGATAAACATAATATTACTAAATGCAATAATACTAATGAAAAATGCAGGCATATCTCGAAAAGCAATAATGTAAATACATTTAGTAAACTTGATCTATGCTAGAAGTAAATGCTGAAATAGAAAGCAATTAAATCTAATGCTAGAACAAAATAAACTAATGTTTAAACCCTAGGTTGTACCTATGGGCCATTGTCCATGATAGTGGCTATTAAATAAACCTTTCTCCTCATGATCCAAGGGTTGTAACACTAGGTTCTCTGCTTCAATTGATATTCAAGGGTCATCAAATGTGTCAGGTACATGAAATGGTGGTGAATAATAACAGATGTGAATAGTGAATACGTAGTCTCTCCTTAGCTAGATAGCACTTAGTTGCTCCTCAAGGGTGCATAGATTCACTCTTCAATATGACATGGATTCACTGTATAAAATTTGAAAATTGCATATCTTTTGCTTTTTGTGGGAGATTCCATATTTAGACCTCCCTCTCTCAGATCTAGACCTTGGCTTCTTTGAGAATCTTCAATCCAAATTGCATGTGATTGACCATCCTGGGTGGAAAGCATAAGTCACAAATTAGCATTAAAGGAGTAGTTAGGAGGAACTTAGGTAGTTCCTCACCAAAATCCATCCACAAAAAATGCAAAGGTGTAATCAAAATACGTGATATGGGCTCATATTCATGTCTAGACTATGCATGGTGCTAGCTGCTATCAGGTCTAGTAGATAGATGTGGCCATTGTAGTCTTTAATAGCCAGGTGTGGTGGTCACTCTACCTAAGAGCGACCAAGCCTATATGGTCTAGAACTACCCTTTTTGAGTTGTTAGGACCATTTCTTGCTCTTGGAGAGATCCAAGAGGATTCATATGGTCTGTGAATGTGTCCATATGGGTAGTCTCCTAAACATGATGCGCTTTAGGTGTCTACACCAGACATCAACCTTAGATTCATCTTGGATGATTGAAGCTATGTTCTTCTTGATCTCCTCTTCTAATAATAAAGTATTATTCTCAATACAAAGTCCTACAAAGACATATTGAGTCATTTATTTATTGATATCTACCACATCTTGTATTATGTTTTCCACTTTGTCATATAACAACCAAGCCTTCTAGAGAAATCTATTATTTTTTACCACAACTGTAGCAGCTAATCTAGAAATTTTCCATTCCTTATTGAGGATAAGTTTAGTACCCTCATTAAGCCTGCTATCAAATAGTTTATAGATTTGTTCTATTGGAATGACCATGGGCTACAGCTCCTGAGTGAACTTATCCAAGTCTTCTATAGTATTTTGGAGCAAATGGCTAGCATCATCCATATAATATATTATGGGTTGTAGTTCAAAGAATTTCTCCAAGACTTTGGACTAAAGATATTTTCTTACCTTCTTCACTCCTACTTTTGAGAAGCCTAAGGACTTGGCCTTTTCAATATAAAGTTGATGCTTCAAGTCTTGTATTTCCTCAGCTTTTTATTCATTTTTCTTTTTCTACTCCTCAATTTGATCTTTAAGCTTAATGGCCTCCTGATATTTTCTTTACCAACTTTTGACTTTATTCCTGATAGCCTTATCTACCTGTTTTTGATTGCTGACAGGCTTCTCCAACTTATCTATTTTTTTCTCTAACTTTCAAAATTTCTCCTTGTAGATATCAATCTTGACATAGAGATTCTCTAGGTGAGATTTTTCTATGACTAGCTCATATTCAACTGGTAGTTTCTCAATGTCTTTAGTATACTCCTCTAGACAATAATATTGTACAATCATCTCTACTTCAGGCTTGCTCACTATAGGGATAATACATCTGGATGCTCTTTGCATTATGACTGGATCAATAGATATTGTGCTCCTCTTCATAGCCATTATTTTTGAAGGATTGGTAGCTTATCTACCTAGAAATCCTAAATATTTTGAGAATCATCCTTTTCCTTTTGCAAGGAAGCTAATGTGGAATAAATTGTAGGACAAGGAGAAGCTATGAGATATGGAAGGGCATGCTCAGAACTTGATGGTAGCAAAGTAGTAGTGACCATAGTTGAATATGTGGTTATTGTTGTGGTTGCAATAGGGAAAGACATGGGAAATAAAACAAAACTTAAGGAATAATGAGCAGGTGCGGATGAAACGACTTGTGCTTCAAATTATACTAGGTATTGTGATGGCTAAGGTGGAATGAATGAGGATGGTGTGACTGGGATTTTGGATGAATGTGGAGGAGATGGATTAGTTTAGCCCTTTGTATTAGCTATTGAGATAGGTGGTGAGTTATGAGGGGAGGAGGGAACCTTTGTTTTGATATTTTATTGAGAAGGGGAAGGATATTTCTCTAGGAAAAGAGAAGAAGAATAAGGGATAGTAATCATACCTTCACCTACATAGGTAGGATGTTCTGGAATAACCTTCACACTTTGGTGTTGCACTTGTTGTTTTGAATTTTCTACAACTAAAATAGGGGTTTTTCAACACTCTTCCCCTTGTCCACTTTTAGTTTCTTGCAAACCTCCTTATGGGTCCCTTCCAGTGCACCTTTGACATTTCTCTTGATAACTCGAAACACTGCCAATTTATCACTCTTGTATCCTCTTTGTATGGCCCCTCCTATAATACATATTCAATAGTAGGGTTTGACTTAGCTGTAGCTATGATAGTGAAACTCATGGGTGTGAACACACATTATTTATCCTTTTTATTCCAATCTATATTAGCCTTAGGAGGTTCTCCACCTAGGGCTAGGAATTTGGTCCTACTAGACATTTTAATGACTTCTATATTTATCATTAGAGTAATAAATTTTTATTATAAGATGGGCCCCTACAGGATACTTCTCTAGCTGCTCTGATGATGGTTCAAATATTTTAGGAGCTTCTACAGTAACTATTGGAGTGTTAGTCCCTACCTCTTGAGCTTCCTATTGTGAAGGTGGGGAAGGAGAATTTGTTCCTGCTTGAGTCTTCTTATAAATCAGTACCAAATTCTTAGGGTCCTTAGCTTTCTAGGTTTTAATATGCTTGTCATATCACTCGAAAAACTCATCATCTATTACTCGATCAAATATGGATTTATCTATATTAGTTTCTAGTCTCATTATCCACCAAACTACGATTTTGCCTTCATACCACTTATTTTTATTTTCAAGCTCCTTAATCTTAGACTCATTTAACTAATGGCTTTCATTATTAGTAGAATCAAAATCAACTACCTGCTCATATAAGTCTAGCCATGGGGGTAGTTGTTCCATTTTATTGACATTCCAATCCAATGGGGCATTTTATTTGTTATTCCTCCCCTATTCAAAAAGAGGCCTTGAATTCTTATCAAACTTAAGGGATTTTTCTCTGTTAATCTTGATATTCATCTTCATGAATTTATCATCAGGGTCATACCTCCACCTCTATAGGATATAAAATAGGATGAGCCTCTCCAAATATTGAGTGATTTTTTCACCTTGACCCCTTATAAAAATTGTTATGTCATTGACATTATTGGAGTAAGTTATTAAGTATTTCCTTCATTTTCTAGAGTTGTAATTCATGTTGATGAAGTCTGCTTGCCTCAAGTATTCTAGGGCCAACAATTTGTTAGTCATAAAATTGGGTAGTAGAAAAGGCTTACCAGTGAAGCCATAAAGTTTGATGACAGTGCCCTTTATGATAACATACCAATATCCTTCTTTGGTGCCTGGTAATCTTAACAATTTCTTGGCTAGATTCAGTAACCTAGGGCTTTTCTCATACATAATTTTCAAAGCTAACCCTAGAAACTCTAGATTAAACCTGTAAAAAGACTCTATGCTCCTTAAATGAGAAGTCCAATAATACACAGGGATAGGGTATCCTTTTTCATTCTTTTATTTCACTAGAATCTAGTGCATCATGTGCCTTACAACAACATAGAACATCTAAACCAAATTCAAATGGTGCTAGAAAGAAGGGACCTTTGAATCCCTTTTCATCCTTACCAATTGATCATGCATTATTTTGGCAAGAAATGTTGGCCAGTTGAAGTAAATCACCTTAATACCTTCCTTCTCTGCTTCAAGTTTATACATCCTCTTATTTTAAATGCAATAAGCAATAGCTATTTGCCAATCCCTTACAAATTGGTCATAATTTAAACCCTCTAAAAAATCTAATATAGAGAAAATATCTGGTCTAGCAAACTTCTCGATCAAAATTGGGGTATTGGGTAGTCCTTTTCTAATCTTAATAGTTTTGAATTGACCATACACAAACTTCCTAAAAGGCTCTCCTTCATGGACACACTTTTGTAGGGAATAATATCCAACTTTCTTGATTACATTGAAAATCTTAGACCTTACAGGTGGGTCTATTCCTAGAGCGAAAAGGTCATGACAAACCTTAGCTGTGATGCTAAATAGGGTTTTGTCATTAGTTATTTTTATGGCTTTTTCCCTAGGGCCTATTGGAAATTTTAGGTATTTTGGATACATTGCATTTGCTCAAGTGTATAAGTTGTCATTGATGTCAAGAAGCTCTTGAAGGAATTTGATTTGATGTCAAATAATTTGTTTTGATGAAGGTTACGGCATGATAGTTTCAAAGGTCTTTCGTAAACCCCAAGTTGGCAGGTTTAAATATTACAGGTGGATGCATTAGTTTAATGCATTTGGGTCCAGGAGGAAGTATTTATTTAAATAATTAAAAACCTTGTTAAGGTTCCCTTTAATTATTTTTAAATAAATATTAAATTATTGTTTGCAATGGGTTCTCCTAACCCATGGCGCAAATGTCTTATCTATGTGGGTGCTATGTTTTAATATTGTGGGTGCTAGCCAATACCTCCGTCGACGTGTTAAACTCCTCGCCGACGTCAAGAGCTTATGGTAAAAATGCATATAAATCTCCCTCAATGAGAATCAAGAATGATCCGATTCGTATTTTGAAAAGAGTTGCTCGCTGTGATTTTGTGATCTGTTGTTTGGATTTCTTCTCCAATTGTGTCTTCGCCATTTTTGTAAACCTGCTGTTCGACTGTGTCCTTGCCGTTTGTCGTAAATCCACCGTAAGGTTTTCGTCTTCATGTTCGTGTTAGAAGGAAGGGAGGCACTATTGTTTTATTTAATACCTGGCATAGAAGGAACAAGGCTAACAGCATGAGGTTTAAACCTCACCGAGTGCCTTTGGCACACCGATAGCGGCTAGGCTATTGGCGTGCTACCCGAACGGGAGGTTTCGCATTCGAATAACGCAAAAGGGTTTTTCATTGTGAAGTGGACGCAGCGGGTGGTGTTAGAATTCGTGCGAAATTTCTCCATAGCATGATTTTTGATGTTGGCCAAGGTATTTTCGAAATTAATTTTTGCCAAGTGTATTTTGCGGATGGAGGAAGTTTATTAGAGGGAAAAACAACTTAGGAGTTATAAGGAGTTTAAAGCTTGTTTTATTTTGATAAAATATTCTTTTGAAGGTGTTGTTTGAAATATCTTATTGCATTCTTATGAGAGATAAATTTTATTTTTGATAAGACTATAAGGGAGAAATAAGGTGTATAAGGGATAAATTTTTCTTGTAATGTTGAGAGTGCTTTTGGTTGATTATGGAAATGAAAGCATGATGTTTTAAGGTTAAAATTGCTTCTTGTGTGAAGTTGTGAAACCTTAAGTGGGAAGCTTTGAGATTGACATTTGCTTTCATTAAATTGGTAATAATCAAGCTATTCTTTACTTGGTTAAAGTGTTGGGCTTACTCCTTTGTTGATGATTTGAAAAGTTGTTTTGTGCTATTGTGATTTGAGTTGGTGGATGCTTTTTTTCAAACAATATTGGAGAGAAAAGGAGTTCTACTTGTTTCCTTTTCTAATGTTGATTGTGAAATGCTTCAAGGTTGTGTTTTGAGCTGAATGGTGTTGATTGAACCTTGTTTGATGAGCATTGTTGTTGAAGACCTAATTGATGGTGAAAAGAACATGAGTATCATTGTTATGTGATTCTTTGCATAGTTGGCAATTTTTGGGGTTTCATGTTCTTGAAAGAAAGCATTCTATCCTATCCATTTTAGATATTGAGTTGAGTTTTCATATTTGAGATTGAGTTTGAGCTGAGTTGATTTGAGTTGAGTTTTGATATTGGGAGTTGAGTATAGAACATATTGAGTCTCTAACAATTCTCTTTATGCTTCTATGAGTTTGAAAAATCACATTGGGTCTCTAACAATTCACCTTGTGATTTCCTACTAAGAAAGTTTTTTTTTTCTTGGTGAGCTTGCTAAGTTTTGGACAGGTTTCGGTGGGGACTTGTGAGCAGTCTTGGACAGGTTCCAATGGGGACTTGTGAGTAGATTTGGACAAGTCCTAGTAGAGGACTTGTGAGTTGAGTTTGATAGTTCTATCAGAGAACTTGAGGATAGAGGTGCACTGGTTCTTTGAGAAGAACCTAAGGACAAATTTGGCAAGTCTTTGAGAAGGCTTGTGTGCAGAGGATTGATTTGTTCAAGCTTAAGCATTGGACAGATCTGACAGACAGAGGAAGACTTGTACTAGATCGACTGACTGTGTTTGGTACAGGTTGCTGAGCTACTGTGGACGTGATCATAGAAGGCAGAGGTCTCTTAGGCTAAGCATTGAGGACAAGAGGTCTTCGGTGGAAAGGAGTTCCACGTGCTGGCAAGAGGTAGAGGCAGTTGATCTTTTGAGGGATCATTTCCAAAGCAAAGGGGAAGGTATCTCCTTTGAGCAGAGGCTCATAAATTTTGATTAGGGGAATGTATCTCCTTTGGGCCGAGGCTCATAAACATTGTAATTGGGAAGGATTCCAAAAGAAATTTGAGATAACTTTTAGAGAAAAATTTTGTGGACGTAGCCCAACCATTTTGGGTGAACCACGTTAAAATTGGTGTCACTTTGTGGATGATATTGTGCATTGCTTTGATATTGCTTTGGGTATATTGCTTTACTGTTTTGAAGTATAAAGAAAAAAAATAAAAAGAGGTCTTATACTGTTCACCCCCCCTCTCAGTATAAGCTTGTGTTCTTCAGGGTCATAAAATTTGACAATGGATGATATCAATTTAGGACACGGATGAACCGAATCACAGATATAAAAAGACAAGAAAGAACGAACAACACAAGTACCTTGGACTGTTAAGATTTTGCATCTTTGATATTTATCATTGATATTCCTTATGAGCGTAGTTCTCTCTATGAGAACCAATCTAGTATAAGCCACCACTTTTGCTTTATCAATGTAATTTCCCAGCCCTTCATTCACGGATGCTCTATTTCTTGGGTCTCTTCGAAGGCTATTTTTAGTGGAAATTTACAGGGTGTTCTTATTCATTGATATTCACGAATAATGCTTGACTAATCCTTTGCTCTTTTTTCTAGGTAATTTTAATTTGTGAAATGAACAAGTTTTGTACTTTGAACTACTTTTAAATGTTACAGCATGTATATCTTCCACTATTAATGCAGTCGATGTGAGAAACTATCAGTTGCACACTTTTTAATTCAAAGGTATATGTCTTGGTAGCTGGCAACATCATGTCAATCACTAAATAGTTGTAGCACGAAGCACTTTGGTAAACCTGTGACACTTTTAATTGTTTTTCCTTCTCATGGAGCGATGTGAAGCACACATCATAGCTCACGGATCTTTTATTCATCGAAGAGTGACATAGCACATGTGTCATGGTCCACTCTTTAATGGACATGAACTTTAGAAGTATGGAACACATATTATAATTTGCTGCCACCATTGCTTATTGGAGAGTTGCGTGGAACACATGTATTCCGCTGCCACCCTTAGTTTATTTTGTAATTTTGAAACAGTTTTTTTGAAGCAAAAAATTATTTTCTTTTTTTATAGCACTTTACAAAATGAAAACTTTTAGTAAAGGGGAAAAAGAGATATGATACAAAAATATGTAAATATGTTAAAATGAACTTGTATTTCAATAAAAGTAGAGTTTTAGATGAAAACCATTGATCGGGATTAGTCGTATGTTTCCTTCTAGGTATTCAAGCTGGAAAACATTGCTCTCTTTAACATCTGCTACTTTGAAAGGACCATCCCAAAAGGAATCAAACTTCTTATGGTGCCCTAGCTTGGCTCTTTTCACATTCCACCTAAGGATAGAATATTTAGCTTTGAACTCTCTGAACTTGGCTTTCTTATCAAACCATACCTTTATATCAAATGAGTGATTTTGGAGGTCCTCATATACCCTAGTCATTTTCTCTTCTAGCTGGAACAAATGTGTTAACCTAGTTTCAACTGGATTCTGTTTAGACTCTTCCTCTATATCTATAAACTTGAGAGCTAGTATTTCCAAGTTAATAGGTAATACTACTTCTTTTCTATATACCAAGGTATAAGGAGAGGTTTTAATGGATTTTTAATGGTGATCCTATCTACCTATAGAGCTTGTTCCAATAGTAGGTACCAGCTTATCTTGTTACCCTCTAATGATCTTCTTAATATTCTTAGCAGATTCTTGTTAGTTGATTTTGCTAATCCATTCCCCTAGGGGTAGTAGTTAGAAGTATTTTTTATAGTTATGCCATATTTTCTAGTGAACTCGATGTATTTAGCTCCTATGAAAGTTGGTCTATTGTCACTCACTAAAGCTTCTAGGAAACCAAACCTTGTGATTAAGATTTCAATGAATTCTATTACCACCTCTTGGTCTGATTTCTTTGTGGGAATGACCTCTATCCATCTGGTGAGGTATTCTATAGCATCTAGAATGTACTTGTGTCTTGCTAAGGAATTTGTATTAATAATCCCTATGAAGTCTAACCCCCACTACTAAAAAGGCTCTCCAACCTGAATTGGCTTGAGGGTGAATGATGCATTCCTAGTTCTTCTCGCATACCGATGGCATTCAACATAGGTTCTTATAACTTTGAAAGTATCAGCAAAATTGGTAGGCCAATAATAACCTACCCTAATTATCTTTAAAGCTATAAATATTCTTGATAAATGCCCTCCAGATAATCCTCCATGGAACTCCTCTATGATATTTTATTTTTGATAATCTCTTAAGCATATTAAGAGGACTTCATCAAGGTTTCTCTTGTATAGACATTTTGGTAATAGGACATATTTCAAAGCTTGAAGCCTATATATCCTCCTCTGTGATGGATTAATATTATAAGGACACACTCTAGTCTAAAAATATTTGGTCATCTAATCAACCTAGTCTAATTTTCTTGACTGTAGTTATTGAGTATTATCTTCTACAACTAATTGACAGGTTGTCACTTTTGTTATAACTGCTACTTTTTTCAAACCTTGGCATAATGCTCTACCTTTGACCAGCTTGGTAGGATGCATTTCTATGTTATATTCCTGGATCTTATTAATTCATCCAGCTCTTTTGTCTCCTACTTCACCTTGTAAAATAAAACTTCTAACATCTGGGTGAACCACATAAACTAGGGTTTTACTTTGAACCAAGTATTGCCTAAATTTTCAATGACTTCATCACTACAAATATTTGTTTCTCAATAAAATTATACTTGATCTAATATTCATGGATATTTTGGCTCCAAAATAATATGGGATGTTCTTCTCCTTCATCATTCTTCTGGGTGAGTACTTATGCATACCTCTCTTCAGCTCCATAAGCATACATAATGAAATATTTATTGAAGTTTGGATTCACTAGAATTGGAGTTGTAGAAATGAATTGCTTGATGATATCAAAATATTGTTTTCTCACTTAAATCCACTTGAAATCTACATTCTTCTTCAATAGTTCTGAGATAGGTTTCACCTTCTGAGTAAAATCATAGATGAATTTTCTAATAAAATTTATTTGACCAAATAAGGACTACAAATATTTCTTGTTCATGGGTAATGGAAGAGCAATAATGGATTTGAATCTATCTAAATCAATGGACATACCTTATTTAGAGACCACATGGCCTAATAACTTTCCCTCATGGACTGTAAAAAATGACTTATTCAGATTAAGAGAGATGCCAAATTCCCTGCACTTTTGAAATACTTGCTTTAGATGTGCCAAGTGGTCTTGCTTATCATAGAATATTACAGTCATGTCATCCAAGTATATTAAAATGACTTTGTGGATCAGCTCTCCAAAGGCATAATCCATTGCTCTTTGGAATGCTTCTCCTGAGTTGGACTGACCAAAAGGTATTCTCTGATAGGAAAAAGTACCCCATTTGGTGGTGAATGTTGTTTTAAACTAATATTCATATTTCACCCAAATTTGGTTGTAGCCAAAGAAGTCGTATAATAGTGATAACCTCTCTGCTCCCACTACAATTTGCAATATTTGATCGATCTAAGGGAGTTGATAGTGATCTTTTAATGACGCTTGATTGAGGTTTTTAAAATCCACATATAAGTAAATGTCACTGTTCTTCTTCCTTATGGGGACCAAGTTAGCTACCCAGGTTGAATGATTGATTGGATATATCATCTTAGCATTCTACATCTTTAATAGTTTTTCCCTCATTATGGCTTCAATTTTGGGGTTCACAAGCCTTTGTTTCTACCTGAAGGGTTTTGAATTTGGTTCTAGCTCAATTGTATGTTGGATGACTTTATTGTCATATACTTTAAGATATTCATATGACCAGGCTACAATGTCTTGGTATTTTTTAGGATCCTAATCCTAACTATCATTCATATTAATTCACTTATTTTAATCATGGACCATTGCATCCTTTCATCTCACAACTCTAGGTTTAGGTATTTATATGATTTCATATGGGTGTAGATTGACATCCAAGAATAATAATTATTAATCTCATTGAGAGCATTCAGTAGGGTAACCTCCATTTGAAATAGTGATATTTTATAAAAGTGATTAATTTTATTATTTTTTTACACTCATTTCCACCTATTCTCCATTTTTCTCCATTGTCAAAAATCAGGTTCCTAACAACTGGTATTAGATTAAGCTTCAAAAAATAAAATTGTTCACCCCGTTTATCATCACCAGTCATCTACCATTTAGATCCTACACCTACATTTATATTATCATCCACCACATCATTCCTACGACATACATATATCATCACATTTATTTCTTGTTTCCTTTGCTTTCCATGTTCCTTTATTTTTATGTTTTAGTAGCTTTCAATTTCTAGCAGATTTCATTTTGTTGTCAATTCCTATAGCAGAAGCTTGACAACCTTTTGTGGAAGGGCATTGACAGGTTTTTCATTTCCAAGCATCACTTCCATTCTGCAAGAGTAAACTAGGTTTCAATTTTGCAAGTGTAATTTAGGATTTCATTTCAGCAACATTTCAATTTAGCAATTTCAATTCTGTTATTTCAATTCTGCAAAAGTAGATTAGATTTCAATTCAGCAATTTCAATTCATGCAATTGTAGTTAACTTTAATTTTTTGAACTTAGAATTAGTTTTTATTTCTTGTAAGTTTTCGTTCTACGGATTAGGTTTAGTGTGACACCAAAAGGCTAAACCAAATCTGTTTCACCCAATAATTTCTTGAAATTTGAATGCTTGAATTGTACTCTACCCTAACCTTCTATCGTAGATAGCCTTGGACACCACCTTGGATTGATAAATCATTGAGATTAAATGATGATATTAATGAAACTCATCATTTTGGCACCATTTCTAGGGATCATGGTGTTGTTAGAGGGTAAAAGTAGTCAAATAATTATTATTGTGCTAAGTTATGAAGTTTAGAGTAAAATCTAAATGTAATAGCTGGTATAAATAATAATTATTGATAGTTGCATTTCAGTCCATTTAGAAAATAAGCAACCACAAGGAGGTGATCTTCACACTTGGGGGTTAAATTGCCTATGTTTGAAATTCTTGATAAAAATTGAAAGAATTCATCATCCTCATTATCAAGAAACATAAGATCTCTTAAAATATTTAGAAGAGCCATCTTCTAGTACTTCCCTTTTTATATCCATATCATCAAGGTAGTATAAAAAAATTTGTACTAGGTGTTGGGAAGATATCATGGTAGATATACAAGATTATCCCTTGAAAAAAATAGCCATATCAACTACCTGTAGCATTTGTTCAGAGGGACATATCACTGATGAATGCCATTTACTTCCACAACTTAGAGATGCAAAATTTGTTGCCTAGTCTGAATTCTTCTCAAAGAGAGATCCCAACAACAACAAATAGGGCAAGTAAATCAACCACCACCTTTAGCCCAACCTGTGGCAAATATGTATAATATAGGATAGGCAACCCCTGTCTATGTAAGCTAAATCTATTAAAAAAAAATCACAAAACTTTTGCACAATCAAAATAGGAGTTTACAACTTAACGGTGATCCTAGAGTTTTCCATTATTACTTAAAGATTGTTAGGATTTTACCGTGCTAAACCACAACCTAGAAATTCTTAGCCTACATAGATAATAGTTGATCTCATTAGAGGTGATCCTACCTGACAAGTAGTTGATCTGCTAAAGTTGTACACTTCTTGTCTTATTGTGCAAACAAAAAATATTTCTTTTTTAGCCCAACTTGTGATCAGTCTGAATAATATAGGATAGGCATCCCTTGTCTATGTAGCTAAATCTAGTAAAAAAAAAAAACTATAGGAAATGTTATTGACTACAGCAACATCCAACTGTGCTCAAACAAGAACTTACCTGAGGTTGAAGAGATAAAAGTCAATAGAGATACACAAAAACCCTTTAGTCCAGACATAGAAATCAGCCTTGGATAAAGGAGAAAAACTAGAAAATATGCACATAGAAAATTTACTTCCATTAAGGATAAATTATGTCCTCCTAAGAATGAAACAAACTGAAGTATAGCCAAGGAAATTCTTGAACATTATTGGCTGATTGACTTATGAACAAAAAGCAAAATTGTTTGCTATTTTGAAACAATATTTCAATCCCTTTGCATGGAATTACAAGGGTATGTCAAGATTTCATCTTGATGTATACACTTAACATACTTGAGAATTGGCATTGAATTATTTCAAGTACAGATTGACAAGATTTTGCAGATTAGGAGGCATGGACAAACACTTGATTGAAGAAATTTTTAGATATGAAGTAGTGTTTATTTCTTCCATTGGTGATTCATAGAGGAATTTAGTGGTGAATGAATATTGCTTTCGGGTATACCATGCACCATTAACTAAGGAGGAGTTCTTGAGGTGAACAATTGGATGTACATATAATGGAGGAGAATTTCTCTTCCATGTCAGATTCAAAGTGATGATAAAAGTTTGACAAAAAAAAAATACAAGAAAAGAAAAAAAAGAATAATATTGCTTGTGAACTTCCTTCATGGGCACAAGAAAGACAAGAGAAAAATTTGAAAAAGAGAGAAAAAAAAGAAAAGAGGAAAAAGAGAAAAAATTAGCAAAAGGCATGTCCCACAAAATGGGGGTACATGAGGATAAGCATCAATTTCAGCATGGAGGAGGAACAATGAAGTCAACACTTCATTTCCAGTAATAAGGAGTTAAATGATGACATAAGCAGATTCTTACTGCTCATCTAGAAAGGAAGGTTGCATCATTGTTACAGATTTCAACAGAAAAAAATGGTGTTTTCATACAAATATTGACATGTTTTTGTAGAATAAGGATTTATTCTTATCCAAATAAGAGTGAGAGACATTCTCTCTCATTGTAGCCTCATGAGAGATACTCTTTTATTGAGGCACTTGAAAAAAAAATGACAGAAGTTGGTTGAAAACTAGAAATGGCAGCCTCTTCTGATGAAAAAAGAGATGAAAAAAAAGAAAAAAATGAATAATTCAGTAGTGAAAACCTCCTTGAGGCACTGTTGAGTTGGCTTGCATGAAAACCAATTTTTTAGCATGCATTGCCTTGTTGATCCACCCATCATTGTTCCACCATTGTACAAATCTCACACTGCTCATGTGTATATTTATGTTTTCAAATAGCTTGCTAACAATCATCAGAAGCAGCTTGTAAGGTGCATGATCAATTTTCAAGATAGTAAGGTATGTGTTTCTTGCATTTAAGTCATAGTAAGCATTTAGCATTTAATGTATGATAATCGGTATTTGGCATAAAACTATTCATACAATATTGGCAAGTTGAAAATGGAACATGTTTAAGATGTCAAGAAACACCCCCTTATGCCCTTAGTTGCATGGGAGCATCTAAAGATTCTATTTTACTACTACTGCAATAAAATAGTAATGAATAACATCTAAAAAAAAGGATAGAGATGATATTTTTGATGTTATGGAAGGCTTACATACCCTAGAGATGGATCCAAAATAGAATTTGTAGCTAACTTTTGCATAGAAGGTCATTTTTGCATTTTTGGATGAATCTTCAGAATAAAATAGGTTATCTTCGGAATGAACAAGATATCTTTGGAATAAGCAAAAACTGTACCAAAATTGTTGAAAATGTTGTAGAATAGTAAAAAGAGTAGGGTACATCAAATATTGAGGTTCCTAAGGCTCTACCACATGTAAGTACATCCCTCAAGCATTTCAAAATCAAAATTTTATCAATTTTGTTCAAAAGGTGCAAATAATAGAAATAGGCATTCAGGTTGAAATGTTGTTAAGAATAGAAAATTTCACCAGTAGTAGTGCATCTACCAAATATGGTTCCACAATAAGGCTATTGCAAGATGAATCACATGATACCAAGCCTTTAAGAGGTACCTTGCAACACTAAAACTTGTAGAAGGGCAAAAAAAGAGTTAAAATTGCAGTAGTTGCAGAAATTGCAATATTGAAGGATGAAAGTGTAGAAGTCAAAAAGTTGCAAGTTGCAAATGAAAAAAAAAAGATATGCAAGAAAAGAAAAAAAATGGAATAAAAAAAAATTGAAAAAAATTGATTGAATTTTTTTTTGCAAGGTTGTAGAAAAGTGAAATACTTGTGCTTAAATTGAAAAATTCTTGGTGTAGTGCAACAAGGAGAAATTTCTCAGGTAGCAGGTGGCAAAGGATGTTTTTCACAAGGATAAAACCAGCATATTACTATGGCCTACTAGGATGCATGAGGGCATGCATCAGTTCAAGCTGGGGGGATGATGAGGCCTGAAAATGCCTCATTTTTACACTATGTTTGACATATAAAAACTGTCATATTATTAAGTTAAATGCAAAATATTTGATTAGAATATATATTTGTTAAGTGTTTGCATGATTTTATGTTAGGAGCATTATATCTATGTTTTTGACTATTTTTAGCATTTTGTGACTGCTTTTGCTTGATTAAGTAGCAAATAAAAATATGCATTTCAAACAGCCAAATGTGGTATGTTGATATCCATTAACTTCACAATGGTTTATGAATGTTTTCCTACCCTTCAAATTGTTTGAAGTCCACATTGAAGCCAAATTATTAGGACTATTCTAAATCTGGAAATCTGCAGAAAACAACCATATAAAAATCAGCAAGCTGTCACTTTATAGGAGCACCTTGAATTTGTCAAGCAAAGCATTAGGAAATGGATGGAATAAGTTTAGAAGGACTATAGAAGACATCTGATCTATTTATAAGCATTCCCACATGGTCTAAATAGGCAGCAACAGGGTATAACAGAGCAGGGATAATTGTGCAGCACTATTGCACTATTTTAGCATGGTTACTTGGTGAATAAAGTGTATAAATTTGGTAGCAACTTGATGTACTTATTCATGTTGATATTTGAATTATTTTTCCATGTTATAATTTTTTGAACTTGTAAGAAATGCCAACATTTTATAATTGTGTAGCAAATCTGGAAAATGCAGCAGTTTACCATATAAATTTCAGCCAGCTACCAATGAATAGCAAGGCATGGAATTCACACATAAAGAAGGATAAAAGCTATTGCAATCAGTTCCTGAGAGATAACCCACCTGAGAAAATTAGTTGAGATCACCTGAAGACCACATAGTTAGTCAATTCAAAGATATTCAGATTGAGCAGACATCTTCGGATTGAAAGAATGTAGTTTCTTCGGATTGAGCTAGTTATCTTCGGATTGATAGCAAAAAGTACTTTTTGAATTTTTGATTATTTTTTGACGGTGGAAAAAGGAAAATAAGGTTGAGAAGGTTAAGGGAAAATATCCCCCAGCTGTCTTTGTCACCCTTGCCATCCAAAATCCACCATTCATGGGAAAAGATCAATTGATCCTCTTCTAGGATAAAACCAAGAAATGCTACAACATAATAGGAATTGATCTGCAGGATAGAAATAGTATATTTTCTATTTGTAAATAAATATTATGCATCTATAAAAGGATAGCTCCCATGTCGGTTGAGCTTAAGGAGAATAAGTAATAGAAAAATAGATAGTTTTCAACTTTGTAATAGTCTGTAGCAGTAGAACTGTAATGCCATTTTCAGAGTAATAAATTGCAGTTCTTTTGTCAGATTTTGTTCTGATTTTAAATTAGTTAAGGAGTGTTTTTCACCTCCTTCTAGATCAGGAAGTATGGGCCCACTTTTAGATCTAGAAGGAGGGATTTTATGGTAGGTTTTAATCTGTAATTTTGCTACAGCAGAATTAATAGATTGCTTACCATATTTCATTTTCTTGTTTTTATTTTGTATTATGTGATTGATGTTTTCTATTATGTTTGTGTACAAAATTTATGTGTGTGTCAGCTGACAAATTAGATTAAATATTTATTTCTTGTTTCCTTTGCTTTCCATGTTCTGTTATTTTTATGTTTTAGCAGCTTTCAATTTCCAGTAGATTTCATTTTGTTGTCAATTCCTATAGCAGAAGCTTGACGACCTTTTGTTGTAGGGCATTGATAGGTGTTTCATTTCCAAGAATCACTTCCATTCTGCAAGAGTAAACTAGGTTTCAATTTTGCAAGTTTAATTTAGGATTTCATTTCAGCAACATTTCAATTTAGCAATTTCAATTATGTTATTTCAATTCTGCAAAAGTAGATTAGATTTCAATTCAGCAATTTCAATTCATGCAATTGTAGTTAAATTTAATTTTTTGAACTTAGAATTAGTTTTTATTTCTTGCAAGTTTTCATTATGCAGATTAGGTTTAGTGTGACACCAAAAGGCTAAACCAAATCTGTTTCACCCAATAATTTCTTGAAATATAAATGCTTGAATTGTACTCTGCCCTAACCTTCTATCGTAGATAGCCTTGGACACCACCTTGGATTGATAAATAATTGATATTAAATGATGAGATTAACAACACTCATCAGAGATCGAGCGATAGATCATATAAATTCATAGATTGAGCATCAAATAATCTAATTAGCTCAAATAATAAAATACACTCATCGATCACCAGTGAACTCGGAGCATTGCATAGGTAGAATATAAAGGGAACAAATCCAAAAATACCCATAAAATATCCTAAGAATCCTCCAATCTCTTGTGGTCGATGCCCAGATAAAAAACAAGAACAATACACAAAAAAAAAATTATGTTCTACAATGACATCTGTAGCTTCCAGTGGCATCTTGGAGAAAACCAACCATATTTTATAAAATAAAACTTATAACATAAAGTTTTAAATTATTTTCATCACCAAAAACTAAAATTTTGATACGTAATCGTATTTCAATGTTAGCAAGAAAAACTTTAAAAATGTGGATATAATACATATATCCCACATTCAATAGGAAGAGGGACAAAGCAGGGTTTAAAAAATATTTAGGGTGAATAGTTAGTCATGACTTCGATCACGCTCTAGCCTTCCCTCGCATGATCGAAGCCACTCATTCAAACCTCCCCCACACTCTTTTATTTGTGCTCCATCCTCGTACCGTGAACCCTTCATTCCTCCCTGTGTCTCTCACTCTATGTTCCCTTGCCCTTCACATCCCTATGCTACTCAAATTTTCATACTGCTTCTCCTCTCTACCCATCGTTCTCTAGCCATCGTTGCTCCTCTGCTCTGCCCTTCGCTCGTTCACCTTTTTGCCCTTGTGCTAGCTGTTGAAACCCCAAAATTTTTCAAAATTCAAATCTGCCCACCAAAAACATTTCATAAATTCAATTAAAAAAATTAACCATTCTATCACAAATTATAAGACAGAGAAGCAGAATTCGGGTTCAAAACCCAAAACTTTTGTAATATTTTATTTTCAAAATTTTCAATAAATTGACAAATTGGATTAATTTTTTGCCATTTCACAAAGCAATTGAGATTAAGAAGGTTTGAAATTTGCAAAACCACACCATAATGGTCGATTGTAGGAAATCACAAGACTAGATAAAGGACTTCATGGAGGGAATGAATAAATGGAAGGATGATCTTGAAAACAAACTATGGTAAAAGTAGCAGAAATAGACTTAAAAATTGATGCCACTAACCACTCCATGGATATGGTACAACAAAATATGGTAGTAATCCAATCCGACCAACCTATCATAGCACCAACACACCAAGCATTACTTGGGGAACCACAAACATCAATCCTATCATTAACCACTACATTGGATATTCAAAATTTTGAAGGAGGTGACCCCACCAATTAGATATATCGGGTTGACCAATAATTCTCCCTCTACCATGTCCCTAAGGCACAAAATTTTAGCATCACATCCTTCCACGTGGAAAATATCACCACCCAATGGTATCAATGGTACAAAAAAATAAATACCCTCCCTACATGGCTATAATTTACAAAATAGCTAATGTTACGATTTTGTCCTACTAAATTTGAATATTTCATGGGAGCCCTTACCAAAATCTGCCAAACCACTACAGTGTGAGAATACCAAGCTCAATTTGAAAAATTGACAAATCTTACATCAAGTCTAAATACCTCATTCTTCCAAAGTTGTTTCATTAGTGGCTTAAAGGAAGACATTTTATTAGAAGTACAAATGCTCAACCCCACTGACATGATGCAGACTATCATGCTAGTCCAAATGATGAAAGAGAAATTCAATAACCATAGTCGACTAGGAAACCCATATAAAATAGAATCACAAAATACTTACCCCCCAAAACTTAACCGAATCCTACCAATTAAACGCATTAGCCCCGAGGAAATAAAATAAAGAAGAGAAAAAGACCTTTTTTTCATTGTGATGAGAAATTTGTACCCAATCATAAATGCATTACACCCAAATTATATATTTTGGATGTAACTATTCCTTGTCAATCAACCAATGATGAAGATACATCCGATGATAGCACTCAAGGTCTGCTAGAAATTTTCTTCAATACCCTTGCCAAAAATTCTTCTCCCAAAACTATGAAAGTACCCATATCCTTCAAACAAAAAAACCTTATTGTGCTTATTGACTTCGGCAATACCCATAATTTTATCGACCCACATGTGGTAAAACAAGCTAACTGCTTTATCCATCCTTGCAATAATTTTTAAGTCATGATTGATAATGGGGGAAGAATCACTTGTAAGGGGAAATGCCATAATATTAATCTCACCTTGGGCGATTACACCATGAAATATGACATGTATACAATTCCCTTAGGAGGATGTGATATTCTCTTAGTACTACAATGGTTACGAACACTCGAGACAATCCAATGGGTTTTTGTGGAACTATGGATGAAATTCACAATTAAGAATCAAACGTATAATCTTAAAGGATTAAAATTAGACCCTTCTCCAATAGCAAGCTCTCATCGCATGGAGAAACTTATTCATAATAGAGGTAAGGAAATGGTTTCCCACTTATTTCCTATACAAGCCACTAAAAAGGCATAAAAAAGGTTACCCCCCTATCATTGTATTTCTCCTACTATTCTTCCTACCTATCCCCTACCAACACTTCCACCTTCAAAATACACCTGATTACGGGAAGATAACATTAAGATAATACAAGAACATGAAAAATTACTGCTTGTAAAATACAGAACGAAGCTTCTCACTTTGATATTTGAGGATAAATCTCTTTTTAAAGAGGGTGGCTTGTTAGGATCCTCATCCTAACTATTATTAATATTAACTCATGTATTTTAATCATGGACCATTGCATCCTTTCATCTCACAACTTTAGGTTTAGTTATTTATATGCTTTCATATGGGTATATATTGACATCCGAGAATAAGAATTATTAATATCATTGAGAGAATTTGGTAGGGTAACCTCCATTTGAAACAATGATCTTTTACAAAAGTGATTGATTTTATTATTTGTTTTCACTTATTTCCACCTATTCTCCATTGTTCTCCATTGTCAGGAACCAAGTTTCTAACAGTATTTCAGGCATAGAACTTTTATATCCTCCTCTTCATTTGGAGAACATCAGAATCCAAATTTGAGCTTCTTTTCCTTTTCGATATCAATTTCCTTGTAGATATTTTCATTGATTTCTATGGATTTGATCCTTTTCCTATATTCATTGTCAAACAAGCTTTTTAGAGTGACCAACCCTCTAGGTATATGATTTTTTTAACTAGATGATGTATTTTTGGTCTATATATTTTGTATTTTCCTCTTGAATGGTATATAGAAAGATTTAAATTACCAATATATTAATGATATGTTCATCACTTTCAAACACCAGCCATAAAATTTGCTTGTCTAGTATTGCAAGCCTAAAAAATATTTTTATCCCTTTGTCTTTTGTGACTCCTATATCTGCAAAAGGGTTGAAATTAACTCCCCTCATCACAAATGAATCATCCAAGGTGTTCTATCTTTTGGGAACAAAATTAATATTTAGGGCATCAAAGGATTCCATAAAATACCATACCCTATTCTTGTATACCTTCAGGTAATGGTATGTACTACTTGTAGACACCAAAACAATGCCAATCTGATTATGCTACTAAGGCATTGACTAAATTGACACACAAAGCCCTTAGGGCAGCCCTTAGAGTTCAATAAGTGGTTCTAACCACTCCCCAAGAAGTTTTTGAAGGTTCCTAGGTCATTTGGGGACTTTTTGAGGCCTAGTTCCTATTCGTCCCACCCTAGGATCAATAACAGTTCCTATTCGTCCCACCCTAGAGAAAATAGTAGCATTCATCTTAGGATGGAGCGAATAGTAGGTTTGATTGGCAAAAATTCAAATTTGGACAAGTGGTCACTAGAAAATGCCACTTGCCCTATTCTTTGAAGCATTCATGTCATAACCTAGGGCATGCCTATGACAACCCACATCAATAAGGCCATTTTGGGGAGATTCTTTTCCCCCTCCTATGCATGTCATCCTGGTGGACAAGTGGTCCCTTGGGCCTTGCATGCCCTTGCATGCTCTTTGCACATTTGACCTCCTAGGTCTATAAATTGGATGACATTCTCAAACAAAGAGAGACAAGTTTTTTTAGGATTTGTATCTAAGTGCTACCGAGTTATTACCTCATCCTTATTGCTCCTTTTTCATCCATAATTTCTCCTTAGCGAGAGAGGTTATCGGGTGGCATAATAAGGCGCAATATGACCCAAAAATTTAATCTATAGTTTGAATAACCACATAAAATTTGCCTAAAATACTTCCCCTATAGTTTTGCATCAATCCTCATTGGATTGGTGTAAACATTTAGGAGATATTGGTGGGTGTCCCACCCTCGGGCACCCCCACATATGTGATAGTCGAATTCATCCCACCCATGGATGAATAGAAATTCATGCACTATTTGCTAACTATTTTCAATTAGCTATTTTATACATGTCTATATGATGTTGCATTTCAAATTTCATAGATTTCTGACATGTATTGACTGAGATATAGTCATTTTATGATTTTGTATGCATGCGGGTCCCACTTTTGCTTGCAGGAGGATTTGGATAGAATATTTGGAATCTGACCATATAGATTCTATTCAAATATCATTTTATTCTTAATCACAAAATTTTGCAAGTTTTTGACATGTCTAGGTAGGAGAAAAGCTCGTTTGCCTTCTGGAGGTTCACTACGGGCGGTGGGATCTAACACAACAATTAGATGCAATTATTTTACAAAACTAGGTGATATCATCCCAAAACCATATCCTTTACATATCTCTTGAGTTTTATCTCATTTGGAATCCATTTGCTATATACACCCCACATGTGCTTGTTCAAGTTGTGGCGATTATATGTTTTAATACCATACACATATGCTCTTGACTCTTTTTTGCTTTCTTGTGCACAGAATCAGGTGCTAAAATGTAGTAGGAAAAATTGGAGGATTAGAATCACATTGACGTAAAGGGTAAAAACATTTAATCCACCCACTTTGAGTGTGGGCATGCGGAAGAACAGTGGATGTGCACCATGTTCTTTGAGAGATTGATATCTCTTGGCACCCCTTTGTTGTAATAGATTGTACAAAGATAATTAAAGTCCTTAAGGGGAGGCATTGTAATCTGATTTGAATTTACTCAATAAGGAGAAAACCCCATTTTATTTATTTCTTGTTATACTTTGCCTTATTGCTTGCATGCTTTGGTCTATGCTTTCATAGGACTTATAACACACTTCCATTTTGTTACTTCGGTTAAGGTGCACTATTTTCCTATTGTTACAGTGGCGATCATGAAGGGACCTAGTCCTAGTTTTTCTAGGTGAACTTCTAACTTGATTTTTCATGTTTTTTTGATTGCAGGTTCTAGTCACTCTAGACCCAGGCGAACTCAGGACTGCTATTTGTGCCACCCTGGGATGGATGCAAATCTGTCCCTCCTTGGGATGAATGCAAACTTGCAATTAATCCCATACTATAATGAATAGAAAAATAGTAGGTTTTTTTATCTGGATTTCAGAATCAGTGGACAATGGCAGAGAAGAGGTAGGGTCTGAACCATTTCTTTTTTGTTTCTCATTTGCAAAACTCTATTTTTTGTTTATTTTCACTTTATGTTTTTAAGTAGGAAAAGTTAAACTATCACATTTCCTTTTATAAAAATGCAAAAACCTAAAAAAATACATAAAGTGTAGAATTACGGAACTAAAAAATATTATTCAGCTTCACGTATAAATAATACAGCAACACTGCCGGGAATAGCACCGGCGTAACTGAACTGTTACATGGTTGTAACAGTGCAACAGCATAAGCTAAATAATCAAATACAGCCAAAGTATAGTATGCTAACATCCCCCTTTATTACATTATTTGGGTAATGTAATAACTAATAGCTATACCAGACTACTAACATCCCCTTACATTATTTTGCAATACAAAGTGAGCTGCGAAACAATTCAAATTTGACACGTCCAAGTGCCTTAGTGAAAATGTCTGCAACTTGAGCATCGGTAGGAATGTGTTGAAGCTGAATTCGATGCTTTGGAACTTCATCTCAAATGAAATGACATTTTGTGTCAATGTGCTTTGTTCTTTCATTATGGACTGGATTCTTGACGAGGTTCAGAACACCCTGATTGTCGCAAAACAAGTGTATTGGAGATTTTTATGGATGGCCCATACTTGTCAGAATGCGACGTAACCATATCACTTCACACACAGCTTCACGTGCGGCACGATATTCTGCCTCTGTTGATGAAATAGCAACCACCTGTTGCTTCTTGTTGTGCCAAGAGACAGGACCGGATCCCAGATGAAAAATGTATCCAGAAGTTAACTTGCGATCATCAAATGATCCGGCATAGTCGGAGTCCGTGTATCCTTGCAAGAAGAATTTGTTGTTCCTCTTGTATTCTAGGACATATTCCATAGTACCATGGACATAGTGAAGAACACATTTTGCTGCTTTCCAATGAGTGGTCTTAGGCTCCTGCATGAACCTCGAAAGATAGTTGACAACAAATACGAGATCTCGGCCTAGTATTGGTCGATATATGAGACTCCCAATCAACCGTCGATAGAGAGTACCATCTACCTGAGGTGAATCATCATATCGTGATAACTGAAGTCCATTCTCCATCGGAGTTTCCATTGGCTTGTAGTCAGTCATGCGATATTTTTCCAGCAATGTCTTGGCATATTTTTTCTGAGACACTTTGATGGAGTGCTCCTTATGGCTGAATTCCAGACCAACACAGTAATGGAGAAGTCCGAGATCTGTCATCTCAAAATATTTGCACAAGTTTCTTTTGACAGTAGAGATCATAGTTTTTGAACTCCCTGTAATGAGCAGATCATCCACATAGAGTACAAGCAACACTATCTCAAAACCCTATTTCTTGAAATAGAGGTTTGCATCTGACGGAAATCTCTTAAATCCATGCTACATAAGGTGATTGTCCATTTTTATATACCAAGCTCGAGGAGCTTGTTTCAGACCATATAAGGATTTGACCAATTTGCAAACCTTCTGCTCTTGGCCTTCCACTTCAAATCCTTCTATTTGAGTCATGTAGACTTCTTCTTGGAGATCACCATTTAGAAAGGCACTTTTGACATCCATCTGGTGAACTTTCCACCCATATTGTGCTACCATAGCACACATAACCCGAATTGTGGTCATCCGAGCAATAGGTGCAAAATTTTCCTCGTAGTCAATGCCTTCTTTTTGAGCATAGCCCTTTGCAACAAGACGGGCCTTATGCTTATCAATTGTTCCATCTGCCTTGTACTTGACTTTATATACCCATTTGCAGCCAATGGGTTTCTTTCCATGCGGCAGATCAACAAGCTTCCAAGTTTTATTTTTCATCAAAGACTCATACTCTGTATCCATAGCGGCCTTCCACTGAGGCTCACTGAGAGCATCTTGCACTAATGTAGGTTCAAGATCATCTATGGTAGACATGAACGCCCTGTCATCATCAATATCCATATCCTCTACTTCTGTACTTGGAGTCACAGAAAGTTCCTCAAAATATTGACAAAGATCATCAACCTCACCAGTTTCTTTGGCTTCTTTTTCCTTTTGAGCCATACCGCATGTACGAGGTCTATCCAAATTCAAATTGGGAGGAGTGGATAAATTTGCATCTCTGATTGTATTTGTACACCATTTAGGATTCTTCTTTAGTGGAGTTGAAGAAGATGTAGAAGGACCTCCTGTCTGTGTTGACGAAGGAATCTTCTCTTCCTTATATTCCACAATATCTTGGTGTACTTTAGATGTGCTCTGTGATGTGAAATCTTCATCAAAGACAACATATCTACTGATATGAATTTTCTTGGTCAAAGGATCTATCAACCGATATCCTTTAGAGTGCTTAGAATAACCAAGAAAAATACATCTCAGTGTTTTCTCATCTAGCATCTTCCTTTTCTCTTTCGGTATGTGCATGAAAGCGTGACATCCAAAAATACGTAGATGAGATATGGAGGGTTTTTGACCACTCCATGCTTCCTATGGAGTCATTCATTTTAGGGCCTTTGTGGGTGCCCTATTCAACAGACCTTCTGCCCAATATTGTTGCCCAAGAGTAGCTCCTGTGAGCATACAATGAACCATTTCCATGATAGAACGGTTCCTTCTCTCAACAACTCCATTTTGCTGAGGAGTATAGGTAGTTGTTAACTGTCTCTTGATTCCATGCTTATCTAAGAATGCAAAAAATTCATTAGAGGTAAACTCTCCCCCTCGATATGAGTGAAGGGTTTTAATAGAAGCTCCTGAATCCTTCTCAACGGATTTCTTGAACTGTTGGAAGAATGTGAAAGCTTTATATTTCAGTTGGAGAAAGAAAACCCACATCTTTCGTGAGTAGTCATCTACGAATAATTGAAAGTACCTCTTCCCTCCACAACTATTGGGTGTGAAAGGACCGCACAGATCGGTGTGAATTAACTCCAGAGGTTTTCATGCTCTTGTTGAGATCTTCTCAAATGGTACTCTATTCTGCTTTCCTGCCAAGCAGTCAGAGCACACTGGCAATGTGGCAGAAAGGGAACGAAGACCCTTTACCATCTCATACTTTCTGAGCTCAAGTAAGTAGCCAGAACTAAGATGCCCATATCTCTTGTGCCATAGGGAAGTTGCCTCCTTGGTAGAGACAATCATGGCAACATGTGGAGTAGAGATAGCATCTAGTGCAAATAAGTCATGCTTATATGATGCTGTTGCAATCTGCTTACCCTTCTCGGTAATAGTACAACACTTCTTTCCATTCTCAACATGAAAGTTGACAACCATATTTTTGTCCAGGATTTGTGTCACTGACAACAAATTGTTGGCCAATCCCGGAACATAGAGGACTTTGTCAATCTGACACTTGCCATCAGGAAGAGTGACTGAAATTGTACCCTCTCCCTGAACCCTGTAGGTTTTATCATCAGCAATGGTGACAGGTTTGCCCTCTTTGGCAACAAATGATTCAAACCACGATCTGTCGCCAGTCATATGTTTGCTAGCTCAAGAATCTACATACCAGACATGATCCCTCTGTGTGGAATCTGTGGTAGTCATGAGCACCTTGTGTACCCATTCAAAATCTGAGTCAGATTCTTCAACAACAACATTCACCTAGGGTTGCTTGTTTTTATTTTGTGGTTTGTTTTGGTCTTTCTACTTGTTCTTATGCCAACACCTGTTGGTGTCATGGTTGTCTTTCTCACAGATCTTGCACGCCTTTTCCTTTCGTATCCTGTTGAGAATTTCCTCCTTTCTAAAAGTTGCCTCCTTTTTGCCCATTACCTTTCTTCCTAGAACCCTTCCTGTTGGTGTATAGGGCTGTATTGGAAGAATCATCCTTATGAAGTTGGTGTGCCTCCTGTTGTTGAAGCAGATTGACCAACTCGATGTAGGTAATTTGTCATTGAGACACCTGGATGGAGGTTATCAACATATCAAATGAAGAAGGTAAAGCTCTCATAACAAGTGAAATGAGAAGCTTTTCGTCCACAGTATCTCCCAAAGAATTCAATTTCTCTTTCAATTCAGACACTCTGCACAGAAAGAGTTCAACTGTTTCACCTTGTCTCAAACTCAGGTTATGAAGTTGTTGTTGAAGATGAAGAATGGTTGAATCATTTTTTCCCTCATAGATGGTTCTAAGGGCATCCCATGCCTCTTTACCACTTGCTTTGTTAGCTATATGAGGTTGCACTTCATCTGAAATAACAAACAAGATGAGCACCTTTGCTCGACTGTATTTCTTGTCAAAAGCTATCTGATCTGCGGAAGGACCTGTGGATCCTGCTGTTGGTGAAGGCCTAGTTGCTACTCCAGTAAAAATATCCCACAAATCTTCCATTTGGAGAACTGCCTTCATTTTATGTTTCCATGGTGTATAATTTGGACCTTTCAATAACTGATGAGGATCAGTCATCAACTTTGCAACAACGGCCATAGTGAAGGTTCCTTATATCACCAATTGGTCCCCCTTTCGATATACCTTTTGCTAGGCCAATATACCGTATAAAATACCCGCCCTTACGTGAGGGAAACTATAGGTATTTAGAAAGATCAACAAAAATCACCCGCCCTTACGTGAGGGAGACTATAGGTGAGTTTTAGAGATCATACGATACGTGGAACATAAGCGGTACTGAAATGGAATCGCCTTGTTGATGGCACCTACCATAGAAGATTCTTCTCATGCGTGGGGCGTAACTTTCCCTAAACACTATGAAGAATATTTCGTCAGGATTTACGTCTAAACACAAGTGCGATAAAGGGTAGTGGATGGAGTAAAAAATGCAAAAATGGCTAACTTATCTCTCCCCGATGATTTATAGAGAACAAGCTCAGACGTCGTTGTAGAAGCTATATTAGGCTACTGATACAGTAGCCAAATCATGAAAGCTTTACCTGTAAGTGCTGGCCAGAGGTATCACAAATACCGAACGCTACAGTGTAATAAATTGCACGGATGGGTTTTAATTATTTCGGGGACTTAGGGAGTGTTTTGATTTTAATTTTTAATGTTATAGTGCAAAAATGAAATATGCAACATACAAAAAAAAAATGTCCACGGGAATAACCCACAAGGTGTCGGTCACAGCCGAAAATGCACCTTTTACAATTTGCCAAATTGCTTTTTTCAGAAAAATTACTCACTTTCCCCCTTTGATTTTTTGAAAAAATATCCCCCTCTAAAAAAAAATTCCTTTAACAAAGCATTTTTAATTATTATTATATATTTAAAATTAAAATAAATAATTTTAATTTATATAGTTTTAAAACTTATCAAAAAATAAATTAAAATTAAAAATAAAAATTTTAATTAAAAAAATAATAATTAAAAAAATAACTTTGAAAAAAAAAAAAAATTATACCTTGGGGGGAGTCGACGGGATTTGAACCCCCGACCTGCAGGCTCCCTGAGCCTTACCACATAGCTCACTGCCAAGTGAGCTAGCGGGCTGATCCGAAGGGATCAATGGACCTGCTCCTCTTTCAACCCCTCCTTCTGCCTCCTCCTCTGCAGCGGCCTCAGCTTCCGTGCTCCTCCGCTGCTTCGTCCTCCCCGCTTGCGCGTTCTCCCTTCATAGATGCAAACGCAGACGTTCGCTGTTTTTTTTACGTCGACTTTTCCGACGGGGGGGAGGGGCTATGGGACGCTGCGTTCGCATCCTCCGACGGGGGGGGAGACACTACAACGCGATAAGTGCTACGTTCGCGTCCTCCGACGAGGGGCGGGGGGAGACGTCGCAACGCGATAAGCGCTGCGTTCACGTCCTCCAATGGGGGGGGGCTTGGGGGTCGCGACGCATTTGCATCTCCCAATGGCCAGCATGCAGCGTTTGCATTGCGTGGGGGGGGGGGCTACGGTAGGCGCGCAACATTTTTGCTGTGCGGGGGGGGAGCTACGGCAGACGTTCGTCCGCTTGCAGCGAGCAGCGATTGCGCTATGCGGGGGGACGCGCGCTGCGTTGGCAGCGTTGCGTTCATCCCTTCTCTGCATGCAGCATTTGCATTGCATCGGGGGGGGCTACGTCAGTCCCTTCTCTGCGTGTAGCGTTTGCGTTGCGTAGGGGGGGACTGCGTCGGTCCCTTCTCTGTGTCCCTGTTGAAAAACGATGCGCAAAAAATATATATATATATATATATATATATATATATATATTTATATATTTATATATTTTTATTTATTATTTTTTAAATCTCAATTAATCACGATTGCGTGATTAAAAAATTATTCGCACTCAGAAAAAGAGTGCGAATAACGCAGCAGTTCTTCTCCCAGCTGAAAAACGCAGCAACCTCCAGCCTTTCCCTTCACGCCTCCCTGCAAAAAAACGTAGCTGGCTCTGATGCCATGTAGAATTACGAAACTAACAAATATTATTCAGCTTCACGTATAAATAATACAGCAACACTACCGGGAATAGCACCGGCGTAACTGAACTGTTACATGGTTGTAACAGTGCAACAACATAAGCTAAATAATCAAATACAACCAAAGTATAGTACGCTAACATAAAGTAGAAAATTTTAAATAGGATTGCATCTTCCTTGGCTTGCTTGCATGTTGCTTACCCATCGATGAGCTTTCTGATGAGGCCTGGAAATGCCTCAATCATAACATGTTTTGAACACTAAAAATGCCTATAAACTCTTATGTTTTATCTGATATGTTAGTTAAGTTGATTCAATATGTTGTATATTAACCATTTTGCATGATCAATGTATTTGAAATATTATATGCTGATTTTACAGCTTTTTGCATAGTTTTGTGTTCTTTTTGCTATGATTTGCTAAAATGGGATATGCTTAGAATAATAGCAGCATTTCACTAATCATGTTTTGATTTGTCAAGCATTTATTTCACCTAAATCTGGCAACAGTGCAAGCAAACTGTTGTTGTGCAACAAAAATTGGTCTTTCCCATGTAAATTCCAGCCACTTGTCCATAAATAGCAAGGCATGGAATTCACATGAGGAAAGGGATGAAGACCATTGGAATTTGATCTTAAGAGATAACCCACCTGAGAGATGCAGAAGAGATCATTGGAAAAACATACATTTGTTCATTTCGAAGTATCTTCGAAATGAACAGATATCTTTGAAATGAAATATCACAGCGTCTTCGAAATGAGCGGATCATCGGAATGAAGAATGCAGTATCTTCAGAATGAGTGGATCTTTGGAATGAAGCATGCAATATCTTTGGAATGAGTGATCTTCGAAATGAGAATGCAGTATCTTCGGAATGAGCGATCTTCGAAATGAAGCCACTTATCTTCGGAATGAAGAACAGAATGTGTTTCTTTGACTTGTTGATCGATTTCTGAAGCCAAAAAAAGGGAAATAAAGGTTGGAAAAGGTAAAGGTAAAGATCTTCCATCTGTCTTTGCCGTCATTGTCGACCAAAGCCATAATTAAAGGAAAGATCAAGTTTTAGTCCTCTTCTAGGATAACACCAGAATTTGTTGCAGCATTGTAGGATTAGATCTTTTGAGATATTCTTTGTTTGTAATCAGATTATAAGATAGCTATAAATATTGCTCCCATTCAGGTTGAGCCTAGTAAGGAAGTAGATAGAAAAGGAGGTAGAAAATAGTGTAAGGAAGCTAGCAAAAAATACAGAGTATAGGTAGAAATTGACTGTTACAGTCCTATAACAATTTTTTAGCAGAATTATTGTAATCATGTCTTTTAATCAATAAAGTGCACCAGTTCTATTTCATATTACTTGTAAATGAGTGTGATTAAGATTTAGAAATAGAGAGAGACTTACACCTTCTTCTGGACAAACAGGCTGGCCACTTCCAGACCTAGGAGGAGGACTAACAAGTAGGTTTTTATTCTAATTTTACTGCAGCAGAATGAGTTGTAGAACTTGTTATTTCAATTGCTTGTAAACAATTGACAATATTTGTAGTCTTAGTTTATTTATGCTTATATTAACCTTGTGCTTAATTTTTTAGTTGCAATCTTACTTTCAGCAAAGCTTCCACTTTATTTCAGACTGTTATTTCTAGAATTTACTATTTTTCAGCAATTTCCTGCATTTTATGTTTTGCTGTCAAATCTTGCACAGAAGATTGACAACCTTCTATTACAGAACTTTGAAAGTTTTTATTTCCACATTAGATCTAGACTTTCATTACTACAAAAGTAATTAGATTTCCTTTTTGCAATTAGGATCAGACTTTCAATTCTACAACTGTTATTTCTACAATATAATTAGGTCTCATTCTGCAATTGTAATTAGGACTTCATTTCTGTAGTTAATGATTAGTTTCCAATTCTGCAACTTAGATTAAGATTTAATTTATGTAATTTAGAGATAGGAATTTTCCAAAACCCCCCACACAATCGGTTCCACCAATAAAACCTATTGCTCTAGATTGACCTAAGTTATAGTTGTTTCACTTCTTCCACAGATAACCTTGTACACTGCCCTGGATTGATAGATTCATTGAGAATTAATGATGGTATAACAACTACACATCATTTTTGTGTCATTGCCGAGGAATAGTGTTGTCAGAATAAAACAAACAGTCCAATAGCTATAATCAAACTAAGTTGTGAGAATTCAGGTTAAAATCTGAATACAACAGCTAAGGAAGATAACAACTATTGACTTAATTTATGTCATTTAAGAGTAAACATGAATGAATAAGTCTAGGGATGAAAAAGGTAGAACTACCCCAAAGGATCCTTGGCTTGTTCCAATAAGGAGATATTCACACCTAAGGGGTGAATCACTTGTGTTTTAATTACCAAAAATATTGATAGAAAAATCACCAGTCTCACCATCACTAGAACATTCTGAGATAGGAAAATCACCAATTTTATCATCATCGGAATATCCTAAGAAAGACAATTCATCAGACTCATCATGAACAGAGAGGCTTGGACCTCTTGAGAGAACAATTTGGGAAGCTTTAACTTCTCCCAACAAAAAAGAAACTATGGCGAGGAAGGAGGCAATATAGATGGCCAACATGGCTATGTTCATAATGAAGGAGATGATCAGGATATACTCCAACCATCCAGAACATTTGAATATCCTATTCGTCTAAATCCAACACAAAACTCTCCCATGAAGACCATTTCACCTTCAGTACTTCCAACCTTCCGAGGTGTTGTATTTGAAGATCCTGACCAGTTTTTGTTTGAATTCAAGGTAGTGTGTCAGACCTATGATTATATAAATGAAAATCATAAACTTAAGGTTTTTCCCTCAACTCTCAAGGATTCAGCATTGCGTTGGTTCATGAGCTTAGATCCAAATTCCATAAGAACCTAGGATCAAATGGAGACTGTATTTTTAGACAAATATCAAGAATATTGTCGTGTAAGGAATAGAAAAGATGAGTTATTTAGAATCAAGCAGGAAGATGATGAGACATTGGAAGATTATCTTGATAGGTTCTACTTTGTTCAAAGATGTGGACTTGTAGAACCAAAATTATGTAAAACCATCTTTTTAAGAGGATTGCAAGATGAATCTAGAGAAGTTCTAGATTTGATGGGAAAATGGGATGTAACCACTCTCAATAATGAGGAAATTATGGATCTTTGCAGGAATTACTCTCGCACTAAGTAGAGAAGAAGAAAAAGCCGCACAAATGGAACTGATGTAAAGGACCTGATAGAGGAAATTACAAATTTCAAAACTGATATTCTAGTGCACTTAAACACTACTTTAGGGGAAATGTCTACAAAAGAAAAAAACACAGAACCTTTGGCAATTTATTGCCCAATATGTAGAAATAAACATGCTTTGCAGGAATGTCCTTTGAATAAAACATCTATCTCAGTCATTTGTAGTATCTGTTAAAAAAGGCATTCAACTGATCAATGCCACCTGCTACCACAACTAAAAACTGTGTTAGAAAACCAGACTGAGAAACTCAACTATATTGGACCAAAACAAGGGGGAAATTTCTCTCAATATCAAAATCCCCCTTTTTTTCCTACAAATTGGGGGCATAATCCTGGTACTATGCCTTGGGGACAATCAAAACCACCCCAACGTACTTGGAATTATCCTTAATGTACAAATTCCCAAGAATGGCCACAATCAAATTGGAGTAACCTAGCCTAGAATCAGAATCAAAACAACCCCTCATGGAATCAAAATAACCCATCTTGGAATCAAAATAATCTAGCTTGGAATCAAAATCAGACTAATCCACATTGGATGCAAAATCAACCATAGTGGAATCAGTAATACCAGTCCTATCTAAGGCAGTAAAGGAATCAAGGTCAAACTCAGCATTTTTTGCCTGCACCTAATCAAAATTTTCAAGAAAAACAATAGCAAACACAACAAGTGAAACAACCTCAATTGCCAGCTCAGCCAGTCACTAATCCAAACAGTGTAAGACAGACACCTCTTGTCTATGTGGCTGAAGCTGAAGAAAATGTTGAAATTAATGTTCTTGATTGTAGTGACATCCAACTTTGTTCAGGGAAAGTTGTACCTGAACCAGTTTCAATTGAAATCAAAGAAAATGAAGAGCAAGAATCATCAGAACCAAAGAGAATCCAACCAACAATAGAAACAGAAGAAAAATTGGAACCAGAGAGAATCCAACCAACAATAGAGAAAGAGACACAGGTAGAATAATTACCAAGGATAATTCCATATCCTGAAAGACTTAATGCAATACCAAAAAATTCTGAGTCAGAATTGGTCAAATAACTTAAAAATTTGACTATATCATTGCCCTTATTGCAAGCTATTAAAGAAATACCAGAGATTAACAGTACTGTCTAAAATTTGTGCATTAAAAGAGCAAGAAGAAATAAGAAAGCATTTCCCAAGACTGTGCAGGTTGAAGGAAAGATAGCTGATCTCTTATCTGGAAAACTAGTACCTCCAAAGTATAGTGATCCAGGAAGCCCAGTTATCACATTCACCATAGGTTCAGTACCAATATCAATTTTTTTAGTGGATCTAGGAGCTGCAATAAATGTCATGACCAAAGATACAATGGAAAAATTACAGCTCAAACATCTCAGCCCCACATTTACAGTTTTAAGAAATGGCTGATAGGTCAGTTGCAAAACCTGAAGGAATCAAATGGTATTTATCTAAAACAGATTTCTTTATATCCTCCTGCAAAACCATCTAGCAAATTTTTAGGTTAGTTATGGTTTTTTGACTCAGAGGAAGAACCAGAAGAGGTCATTTCTACACTAGCTACCTTAGTAGTAAGAGAACACACAGAAGACCTTAGTGACACAAAAAACTTAGAAAATGAAACAATCCTGATGAATGTTCTACATGAACAAGGTTTAGAAGGGGAAACAACAAATATCCAACAGTTGATAAGTAATGAGGAGAATAAAAAATTTGAAGATGAACCATCTGTGCTATCACAGGGAAACTCTGTTTCACTACCACATGGATGGCACCATCATCTGATTTTTCTTTCTCACTATTCTATACAAGATATGCTTCCCTCAAGCAGTAATAAAATAGAAACTGCTTCTTTTCTCCCATCTCAGCAATGTCCTCTTAATCCCTTAATCACTAGGTATGAAGGAGTGAATTCAGTCCTTCTAAATACAAAACAAATAGAAGTCCAACCAGGCAAATTTTTGAACATCTACAACCAACTTACTAGGGAAGAGGAAGAAAAACTGATAGTTGTCTTGCAGAAGCATGTTCATGCTTTTGCTTAGAACTACAAAGATATGTCAGGAGTTCATCCTGATATATGTACCCATAGAATCTATACTAAAGAAGTCAAGCCAGTCAAACAACCTCAAAGAAGATTGAATCCTACCTTAAGAGATATTGTGAAAGAAGAAATTGAAAAACTCCTGGAAGTAGGATTCATTTACCCAATTTCTGATAGCCAATGGGTTTCTCCATTGGTAATAGTTCCGAAGAAAAATGAAAAAATGAGAGTATGTGTAGACTATAGAGAGTTGAATAAGGTGACATACAAAGACCATTTTCCATTACCTTTCATAGATCAGGTGTTAGATACTCTTGCTAGAAAAAGATACTTTTGTTTTCTTGATGGATTTAGTGGATATAATCAAATTCAGATTGCACCTGAAGATCAAGAAAAAACAACTTTTACATGTCCATGGGGAAAATTTGCCTATAGGGTTTTACCTTTTGGTTTGTGTAATACCCCAACAAATTTTCAGCGAGCAGTCCTAGCAATTTTTGCTGATCTGACCACCAAAAGTGTTGAAATATACATGGATGATTTCATAGTATGTGGACAAACTTTTGATTTTACATTGGAAAATATTGATAAAGTCTTAACTCATTGTGAAACATACCACTTATCCTTAAATCTAGATAAATGCTTCATGATGATGAAGGAAGGGATAGTTCTTGGTCATCACATCTCTCCTGAAGGGATCCAAGTTGATCCAAAGAAGGTTGAAATTATCAAGAATCTCCTTCCTCCTAAAACTCAGACTAATGTTAGAAGCTTCCTAGGACACATTGGTTTTTACCGCAGGTTTATTCCCAACTTTAGTACAATAGCCAGTCCTATGTTTGCCCTATTGACTAAAGATTTTGAATTCTCCTGGACTACAAAGTGTCAGGAAGCATTTGAAGCTACGAAAGAGAAATTGATAACTCCACTTGTGCTCAGAGGACCTAATTGGACATTACCATTTCACATACAGACTGATGCCTCCAATACAGCAATTGGAGCAGCATTAGGACAAATTGATAATGGTGAACATTATACCATCTACAAAATTAGCAAGAACTTGATAGGAGCCAAGAAAAATTATACAACAACTGAGAAGGAATTCCTAGCAGTAATTTATGCCATCAACAAATTCAAGAATTATATCATAGGTTATCAAATATTTATTCATACAGATCATACAGCCATTAAGTATTTGATGAATAAACCTATGGTAAGTGCAAGAATTATTCATTGGTTGTTGTTGCTACAAGAATTTGATATCACTATAATCAACAAACTAGGAAAAGCTAATGTTGTAGTAGATTTCTTGTCCAGGTTGCAGAACACAGATAAAGGGGAATTAGTTGATGAAACTTTTCCTGATGAAAAACTATTTGCTATATCAGTCCAATCACCTTGGTTTGCAGATATAGCCAATTATTTGGTCATAGGGAAAGTTCCTCCACATTTCACTTCAAAATAGAAAAAACAATTGATCAAATAGAGTTCTTTTGAATGGATTAAGGGTATGCTTTTTAAGTGCAATCCTGACCATGTGTTACGTAGGTGCATCCGCAAGGATGAAGTGTATGATATCATTAGAGCTTGTCATGATGAACCCTCAGGTGGACACTATTCTATAAAAAGCATAGTTAGGAAAATCTTAGGGACAGGATATTATTGGCCATCTCTTCACAAAGATGTAAAAAAGTACATCAGGTATTGTGATGCATGCCAAAGAATGGGGAAACCCACTCATACAAATGATATGCCACTGTAGCCTCAAATGGTTTTAGAACCATTTGAGAGGTGGAGGCTTGATTTTTTAGGACCTATTGATCCACCTTCTCAAGGAAAGGTGCATATTCTAGTATGCACTGATTACCTGACAAAGTGGGTAGAGGTGCGTGCTTTTAAACATGCTCGTGAAGAGAAGGTCGTTGATTTCTTGTATACTCAGATTTTTTAGAGATTTGGAGCTCCACGGTCTATCACCATAGACCAAGGACCCCAATTTGCATCCAAAGTAATAAAAGCATTTACAAAATTATATGAAATCAAACATAGAAAATCATAACCTTACCACCCATAAGAAAATGGCCAGGTTGAAGTAACAAACAGGGAACTAGAACGCATCTTGACAAAAACAGTAGCTTTTCATAGGAGAAATTGGCTAGATAAATTACCTGAAGTAGTTTGGGCCTACAATACTACTTGGAAGTCCACTACTGGATTCACACCTTATGAACTAGTCTTTGGTAAAAAGCCTCTCTTACCTATTGAATTTGAGCTACTAACATTGCGCACAAGACTCGGAAATTGGAATTGAATTGTCGCAGGCACGGACAGACAGGATTCTACAGACTGAATGCATTGGATGAACTTAGATTGGATGGTTTGCACCAAACCGAGGTAATTCAGGGAGTAGAGGAAGTCTGTGGCATGACAGTCACATTCAGTAGAGGAAACTTCAACAAGGAGATTGGGCTTTACTATTTGATTCTCAATACGAAGACTTCCCTGGGAAACTGAGAACTAGATGGTTGGGACCTTACTTGATTGAGGAGGTATTTAAAAACGAAGCAGCTCGTCTATCCCCTATTGATGGGTCACGAAGAAAGTTGGTAGTGAATGGACATCACCTCGAGGTATACCATACACCTCTGACTAAAGAAGAATTCTTGCAGCAACTTGATAGTTTGGATACACAGCAGGTGGAAGAGATTCCCTCTTCCACTTCAAAACAATCAACATGATCAGTGGATTTCAAGAAAAAAACAAAAAATACAAAAAAAATAGAAAACAAAAAGATGAATAAATTCTGAGTATGAATTCCTTCATGGGCATGGTTTCAGGGGAAATCATGAAATTCCTTCATGGGCATAGTCAGGATCAAGAAAAAAAAAAGAGAAAAAAAGAGAGAAAAGGAGAGGTAAAAAAAAAAAAAAAAGGAAAATCAAGAAAAAAGAAGAGAGAAAAATGAATAACTCAGCAGTGAAAACCTTTTCTTAAGGCACTACTGAGTTGGTGTGCATGAAAACCAGTTTTTTGGCATGCATAAACTTGAGAAATTTCTGAACCATCATTGTACAAATTCACCAAGTGCACTTGTTTTGAAATGTTGCAGAAAATCTTAGCAGAATATCAACAAAGGCAGTCATTCTTCAAAATTGGCATTAACTATTTTTATCAAGTATATATTTCTTATATTTTTTCATTGTAAAATGATTGGTGTATAGTATATGACAATTAACCATTAGCATAAAAGGTATTCATAAGAGTTGGCATACTTAAGACATGTTTGAAAATGAAAATATTGATTTCTGCCTAATCTTCGAAACAAGAATGCCAAAAACAATGCCTGTTGTATTATCTTCGGATTGAAATTGTCTTCGGAATGACAACAAATGAATGTTGCACTTTGTCTTTAGAAAGAAACTTTGTCTTCGAATGACAATTTGTCTTCAGAATGAAACTTGGTCTTCGGAATGATGACTTGCTGCATCATCTTCGGAATGAAGATCTGTCTTCGGAATGAGGATTAATCTTCAGAATGAAAATTTTGTAAAGAATATTTGTCTTCGAAATGAAGACCTGTCTTCGAAATGAGGTCATAATCTTCGAAATGAGGATTTGTCTTTAGAATGAAGACTCATCTTCGGAATGAGGTCATAATCTTCGGAATGAAATTTTTTCTGCGTAATAAGTTATAATCTTCGGAAAGAGCATTTCCACGTGGCATCCAAGAAGACAAGGTATGACAAAATCAAATTTTTTTAGTTGCATGCGAAGAAGGAACACGTGTCAGTCAGCACATGGTTTGTTTTTGCACTCATTGGAAATACGGAGGATGTGACCAACCATATGCCACCAATTTTTAATGCCAATAAACATGCATGTGAGAATCTACAAAACTAATGAGGTGGATCCAATGGCAAGGACATCCATCCAATTATCAACGAACAGGTGTACAGTGCAAAAGTAGAAAAGTGTGCCACATTTCTTTTCAAAGACATGTTTGCGAAGTACAGTGCATAGGTTACGATTCATTCCAAAGAAGTAGACGAGAAATAGGGCAATGAAGGTTTCAAACTAAAACTCTGCAAATCTGCAATAGAAAATAGCCAAAAATCCAGTAGAAGAACAACAGCCACAGTGTACAGTTTTTAAACAAAAAATATGGGGCAAAAGATCAGAACAGAGCCTGCAGATACCACTTACCTCTGAGAAAATTTGGCAGTTGTGCAGATTTTTGAAGATGGAGGGTTTATGCCATTTTTCGATAAATTCAATGGGTCTTCTAAATATTTGGTTGGCATGTTTGCCCATACGTTTAGAAAAAATCGAGCACATGTTAATGGCATGACTATTAAGGTAAGCCCTAAAATTTTAAGTCAGATTACAGAGCTGCCATTAGAAGGGATTTCAATTTCTAGATCTGGCAAGAACACATTAGCAAATGTAGTTAATCAGTTTGTAGAAGAAAATGATAGAGAACCAGAATATTTAATCCATAATAACACATGCAAAGGGTTAAAAATGGCCAGCCTACAGGAACCCTAGGATGAAGTAGCCACCTGGGTAATTAAATTCCTAACCTGTGAAGGGCAGTATGTGCTATTGTCAGGGCATCATCTATGAATTTTGAACCATCTCAGACATGGTGGGCAACAACCAGAAGTTAGGATAAATCTTCCCCTGTATCTGTATCAAGAATTAAAGAACATGGCAAAGAGATATCAGGAGGGTAAAGGAAGCCTTCGCCATCATGGCCTCATCAAACTAGTTTTCCAACACCATTTTAGAGGAAACCCTAGGAGTTTTGATAGGTTTTACTCTACCCTAAATGATGTCATTTTTGGGGATGAAAGTGAGGAAGAAGAAGAACCAAATGTTGCTGATGTTGCTATAGAAGAGGAAACAGCTGCTACAAAAAATGTTGTAGAAGATGCTGTAGAAGAAACTGTAGAAGGTGCCCCTGAAGCTGTTACAAAAATACACCCCACAGTAGCAACAGAAAACCTTGCTCTTGAACCCTCAACTTCACGAGCCAAGAAACAAAAGAGAAGAGGATATGGAACTGGTAGCAGAGCAGAAAAACAAAAGAAGGTTCATTTTGTTGAAGCTGCAACTGATTTATCAGAACAGAGAAGTGAAGCACTTAACCAAATAGAGGCAAAAACAACAAGGGAAATAGAGGCATCTGAAACTGACCCCATGACCCCTGTTGTCACTAGAAAATAGAGCAAAAAGAAGAAGTTTGCATCTAGAACTAGGTCTACAAGAATCCATTTGAAAAAAAACTACAAAACAGGTCATGGAAGAAGAAGATAGACCAAGCAGCCCAGATGTCATAGAGATACAACCAGCATCTGAAAACTTTCCAGAATTCCTTGAACAGATAGCTGAGGTAGAAACTGAGCAGGATGGTTTAGAGGAAGCTACAGTTCAACAGACTATGGATATGGTGGATACCCTTATAGCCAGTCTCATAGAGCCTCCTGAACAAGAAAAAATTGTTGCAGAAGAAGAGGAAATATTGGTTGAGCAGCAAACTACAACTAATTTGTCTGCATCAGCTTCTGAAGTAGAAATAGAAGTGGAAGACATCACAGAGTAGCTGAGGGTAGCAAGGAGTGTTGTCAAAACATAGACTAGATGGATTTCAGAGAAAGAAAGCATCATTGAGATGCAAGAAAGAAAAATTGTAGAGCTTCAGTAGGAAGTGGCAGAACTGAGAAAATTGTTGTCACAATCTGAAAAATAGCCAGCTATATCCAATGATGAAGACAATTTGGCTCAATTGCTTCTGGGTCTATCAAGAGCAGATGACTCTGTTGAGGTAGACATAGGAGTTCATCCTGAAATAGCACTCCTTCATTTTGAAGAAGTGTCTATTCATTCTGAAGTAGCACCATCTTATTATGAAGCATTGCCTTCTTGTTCTGAAGATGCTTTAGAAATGGTGAAGAGCATAGCAGAGGATGTTGAAGATGAGCCACCAACACAGGAACAGTTCCAGCAACAAAAAAATGTTCAAGTAAGTACTCCTATTGAGGTCCCTACATTTCACTTGTTACACTTCCAGTAGAAATAGCAGATAAGGGGGTACAAGTAGAAATACTATCTGATGACAACCCCATAGAAATAGCAAATAAGGGGGTGCAAGTAGAGTTATTAATAGATGAACAGCCAGTGGAAGTGGCAGAAAAAGAAGTTTAGATAAATTTGCTGCCTAGGATCCCCCCTGTAGTAAGAACACCTAATACTGTGTCTCTAGAATAGTACAATGCAGACATAGCTAGTTGGATGATTAGATATAAGCAGCTTTCCACTAAAACTGAAAAGTTCAAATTAGAAGCAAAACAGCTAGAAGCCAAGGACATAGAAATTCAGGCATTGAAAGAAAAGGTGTCTGACTTATGCCAAATTGCTAAATTTTTAGTCCAATTTAGACGACCAGCCAGATTTTACAGCCTTATTTTGAAGGAAAAATACCTCAGATGGCAGGTCATGAGGATTACTTCAAACCTCCCATATAAATTGGACACTATTGAAGATTTTCTGGAGGCATATTTTGACAGTCCTATTGAGCAGAAAAATCTCCTATGTGAACTATTTTTACATAGTTTATTTATTCCAAAGGAAGATGACTCTCATCCTCAAATCTACATTGAAGATGTCCAGTTGAGAGCATTTATGTCTACTTTGCAGAATCAGCTTTACTGGGATCAAGAGAAAAATCAGAATAAAGTGATTGAAACAAGGGCTGAGTTGTTAGTCAGAGCAATCTAGCCAAATCACCTAGTTATCACCCAGCAACACTTCTCAATGATGAACATGGATGATATAAAGAGAATGTACTTGAAAATTTTGAGGGACTGTGTGGCCAGATTTAACAATTTATGTGATCACAATTTCTTCCCAGCATTGTCAGTATGCAGAGACAGATGGAATGAACTTTCCATGTCTTTGAGGAAAAGAGAACCTATCTCCCCCATCAACTTAGAATGGTCCAGAAGAAGAGTAGAAGGTGTAGTCCAGTTGATTCAAATCATGCAACATAACTGGATAGGTCTCAGGTTTAGGCCTTCGACCATCATTACTCCAGTTCCATTCTACTTTGAGGAAGATGCCCAGCCTGATGAACAATTTGAAGATTGGCTCAGAAACATTCAGGAAAATAGGGGGTATTACATAGGCAAGAAATTATTCTACAGGTCATGGAATCTAAACATGGACATATGTGATTCCATAGCCCAACATAATGCATGAGGGCATGCATTAATATAAGTTGGGGGGAAAATGATGAGGCCTGAAAATGCCTCAATCATAACATGTTTTGAACACTAAAAATGCCTATAAACTCTTATGTTTTATCTGATATGTTAGTTAAGTTGATTCAATATGTTGTATATTAACCATTTTGCATGATCAATGTATTTGAAATATTATATGTTGATTTTACAGATTTTTGCATAGTTTTGTGTTCTTTTTGCTATGATTTGCTAAAATGGGATATGCTTAGAATAATAGCAGCATTTCACTAATCATGTTTTGATTTGTCAAGCATTTATTTCACCTAAATCTGGCAACAGTGCAAGAAAACTATTGCTGTGCATCAAAAACTGGTCTTTCCCATGTAAATTCCAGCCAGATGTTCATAAATAGCAAGGCATGGAATTCACATGAGGAAAGGGATGAAGACCATTGGAATTTGATCTTAAGAGATAACCCACCTGAGAGATGCAGAAGAGATCATTGGAAAAGCATACATTTGTTCATTTCGAAGTATCTTCAAAATGAACAGATATCTTCGAAATGAAAGATCACAACGTCTTCGAAATGAGCGGATCTTCGGAATGAAGAATGCAGTATCTTCAGAATGAGTGGATCTTCAAAATGAAGCATGCAATATCTTCAGAATGAGCGATATTCAGAATGAGAATGCAGTATCTTCGGAATGAGCGATCTTCGAAATGAGAATTGCATTGTCTTCGGAATGAAGCCACTTATCTTCGGAATGAAGAACATAATGTGTTTCTTTGACCTGTTGACCGATTTTTGAAGCCAAAAAAAGGGAAATAAAGGTTGGAAAAGGTAAAGAGAAAGATCTTCCACCTGTATTTTCCGTCATTGCCGACCAAAGCCATCATTAAGGGAAATATCAATTTTTAGTCCTCTTCTAAGATAACACCAGAATTTGTTGCAACATTGAAGGATTAGATCTTTTGAGATATTCTTTGTTTGTAATCAAATTATAGGATAGCTATAAATATTACTCACGTTCAGGTTGAGCCTAGTAAGGAAGTAGATAGAAAAGGAGGTAGAAAATAGTGTAAGGAAGCTAGCAAAAAATATAAAGTATAGGTAGAAATTGACTCTTACAGTCCTGTAACAGTTTTTCAGTAGAATTATTGTAATCATGTCTTCTAATCAATAAAGTGCACCCGTTTCATTTCATATTTCTTGTAAATGAGTGTGATTAAGATTTAGAAAGAGAGAGAGACTTACACCTTCTTCTGGATAAAGAGGCTAGCCACTTCTAGACCTAGGAGGAGGACTAACAAGCAGGTTTTTATTCTGATTTTGCTGCAGTGAGAATGAGTTGTAGAACTTGTTATTTCAATTGCTTGTAAACAGTTGACAATATTTGCAGTATTAGTTTATTTATGCTTATATTAACCTTGTGCTTAATTTTTTAGTTGCAATATTACTTTCAACAAAGCTTCCACTTTATTTCAGACTGTTATTTCTAGAATTTATTATTTTTCAGTAATTTCCTACATTTTATGTTTTGCTGTCAAATCCTGCACAGAATATTGACAACCTTCTGTTATAGAACTTTGACAATTTTTATTTCCACATTAGATCTAGACTTTCATTATGCAAAAGTAATTAGATTTCCTTTCTGCAATTAGGATCAGACTTTCAATTCTACAACTGTTATTTTTGCAATATAATTAGGTCTCATTCTGCAATTGTAATTAGGACTTCATTTCTATAGTTAATGATTAGTTTCCAATTCTGCAACTTAGATTAAGATTTAATTCATGTAATTTAGAGATAGAAATGTTTCGAAACCCCCCACACAACCGATTCCACCAATAAAACCTATTGCTCTAGATTGACCTAAGTTATAGCTGTTTCACTTCTTCTTTTGCAGATAGCCTTGTACACTGCCCTGGATTAACAGATTCATTGAGAATTAATGATGGTATAACGACTACGCATCACTTTCATTTAGGGTTATTTTCCTAGCTTAGTGTAGTGACTTCCATATTTCATATTTAAGTCTTCTAAAAGTAAAACATTGCTTTAAAGCTTACATTTAGTGAATGAAATCATTTGAGTGCTCTCTTACTTTTACTTTCTTCAAAGCTTAAAAGGAATCACACACACCACAATCCACTTAAATTCTAACAAGTTGGACTTCATCCCAACTGTTGGTAGAGTGCAAGTGATGGTGGGTTTCATATCCATCCACTTGGTTCAAATCCCATGAACCCGATCCATCTGGCCAAGGCTAGTTCCAAGATCCATCATAGCCTGTGGGTTATAGCATGCATCACCCTTCGGGGAGGTGTATTGTAAACCGCAAGTGAATTGGTAGGACTTGTGCTCCCTGGTCATGTGTGGAGTTCATTATTGTGAGACAAGCAAAGTCTCCCCAATATCAAATAATGCTCCATAAGATCAATCACACACAAAAGAAGAAAACCCACAACACCAATATTAAGTGGTAAAATCCTACTTCAAATGAAGAAGGGAAACATCCACTATGAAGCTCACTATATTACTCAATGATTCAACAATACAAGAATGCTTCAATTTTATGCAACAATATGCATCAACATGATATATATATATATATATATATATATATATATATATATATATATATATATATATATATATATATATATAAAGATGTAGTAGACAACACCCCTATTTAAAGAGAAGATTTTCTACTACAACCCTAAAATTATCCTAATCTTATCACAATATTATCTTGAGATGTGTGATAAATCTTATCACAATCTTATCTTGAGATGTGTGACAAATCTTATCACAATATTATCTTGAGATGTGTGACAAGTGGCATCTATCAAATATTAAAAAGTGATTGGTTACTTTTTAATATTTTCTAGAAAAGGGGAAATAACTTTTTCCCATAAATTAAATATTCCTAGCACCCTTATTTTATTTATTAATTGGGTGGGAATATTTTTACATAAAATAGAATTGTTTTCTAATTCAAATATTATTCTTTAGACTTTATATTTTAGTCTAAGAATAATTTACACAATGTTGTATTACATATTCCAAAACTTCTCCTTAATGCAATATTGGGGAAAGGAATTATGAAACAAAGAAACATTCTTCCCCTAAATATACAAATGGGGATGAGAATAAAATGAGTAATATAGTTACAATGAGCTTCTATGACCAAGAATGATCTACAATAAGGCACCAATACAAAATGGGCCAAAATGATACTGCAAGCCCCCAATGGAGTAGCTTCAGATACAAGCAACTTACAAAGCCATATTTCAACCACAAGTGGTTGCAAATGACAAGAATAAAACATCACAAGGGTGTCTTCAATAAGCCTACAAAACCCCAAACGAAAGTACCTGTAAGCTACAAGCAGCTCAACTTAATATCAGTTAGATACATCATCATAAATATACTCACCACAACATATATGAATATCCAAAGATGATAACATAACTTATCTAACAAATAGTGAACTATAAGTCATCACAAATAGATTCCAAGCCATACTTATAGTCATGTACTATATAGTTGATCAGAAAATATCATGTACAAAGTTGCATAAAGCAAACAAGGAGTACCATGATAATGCAAACTCTAAAGTACCATGTACAAAATTTGCATAAGGTATATGAAAATAATAAAGTGTACACGTCGGTTGCATAAATCCAACCATAAAATATCATGTACAAAAGTAGCATAAATGCTAACAAGAAAGTACCATGATAAACCAATTGCATAATGCCAACTACATAAAAACATGTACAAAGTTGCACAAGGCAACAAGAAAGTACCATGTAAAAGAGTCACATAAAGCAATTGCATCATATACCATAATTGCACAATTCCATCTACAAAGTAACATGTACAAAAATTGCACAAGGCAAACAAGAAAGTACCATGTTCAAAAGAGATGCAAAAAGCAATTATACCACCAAAGATCAACTCATATATATAGCATAAAACACTTCATAATGATGAAGTTGTCATCACAAAAGTGTAACTACACTTCATTATCCCTTGAGGACAAATTCACCAAACCAAGTGAGTCCCTCAGCTTACAAAACTACTCCTTGGGAAGATGTTTGGTGAACAAATAAGTAGAATTAGAAGATGATGGGCAATATGCCAACTGAATAGTCCTATCCAATACATTCTCTCTGATAAAGTGGGCTTGGATTTCAACATGCTTTGTCCTTTGATGCATTACAATATTTTTAGCCAAGGCAATAGCTGATTGATTATCGAAGAGCAAACATGAAGGACAAAATTGCTCAAATCCAATTTCCTTCATGAGGGTACGAAGCCAATCCATTTCCTATGCAGTTTTTGTCATAGCCTTATACTCTGCTTCCATTGTAGAAAGAGCAATTGTATCTTATTTCTTGGAAGACCAATAGATAACTATAGATCCAATACTAAAAACATATGCTATGGTAGAATTTCTGTCTATTCTATCCCCTCCAAAATTAGAATCAACATAGCCAGAAAGAGCGAAGGAACGAAGCCTAGAATACTTGAGTGCCAAATCTCTAGTACCTAAAATGTACTTTAGAATCTTCTTGGTATCTTGTAAGTGCTCAATATAAGGTTTTTGCATGAACCTAGCCATCATACCAACTATAAAAACAATATTTGGTCTTGTGATGGTAACATAAAGAAGACTACCAATGAGTTGCCTATACAATGTAGCATCATCCAACTGAGATTATGTACTTACTTCCAACTTAACCCCTATAGAAATAGGAATGGAAGTAGGATTTCCATCCTCCAATTAAAACCTTTTAAGATCTTCAATATACTTGGATTGAATAAAAAAGGTACAATCCTCATGCTGATAAAATTGCATGCCAAGATAGTAGTGTAGAAGACCAATGTCAGTCATTTCATACTCTGACTTTAATTTGGATATGAAATAAAAAATGGCCTCATTCTCATTTCCAGTCATAACAAGGTCATCAACAAATAGAGTAATTAAAATTACCAAGTTATCCTTCCTAAGAACATAGAGATATGTATCTAAATAGCATTTATCAAAACCAAGAGACAAGAAGTAACCTAAAATCTTCATGTACCATGCTCTAGGTGCTTGCTCCAAACCATACAAGGTTTTATTTAGTTTACGCACAAGTGTTTCTTTACCGTGTACAACAAATCCTTGTGGTTGACTCATGTAGATATCCACATCCAAATCACCATTTAGAAAGGAACTTTTCACATCAAGATGAAAAATCTGCCAACCTTGAGCAACAACAATAGCAATGAGAAGTCGAATGGTGGGTATTTTGGCAACTGGTGCAAAGGTTTCATCATAGTCAATGTCATTTTTTTTAGCATAAGACTTAGCAACCAATCTAGCCTTATACTTTTCTATCTCTCAATTAGAATTGTACTTGATCCTATAGACCCACTTTTTCCTAATAACATTTCTCTTATTAGGATAAGGCACTAGATCCCATGTTTTATTCTTTAGAAGAGAATCCATATCAACCTTCATGGCATCAACCCAACAAGAGTGTTGTGAAGCTTCTTCATAAGAAGTAGGCTCATGATCATTCTCTATATTAGCTAGAAGAGACATGTTAAGGGTCATACTTCTAGTTATCCTTTAGCTAACTAAATTATGCTCTTTAGGACCCCTAGAATGATCCAACCACTAGGTCCCTTTGACACAAGGCCCACCCTTTTCTAACTCAAGAATGTCTTCATTTAATTTGACATCTCTTGAAACAAATACAATGCATGAAGAAGGTGAGTATAACCTGTAGCCCCTATGTTCTGCATCATAGCCAACAAAGATGCATTTTTGATACTTTTTGTCCAATTTCTTCCTCTTTATGGAGGAATATATGAAAATGCATCACATCCAAACACTCTTAAGTGTGACAAATTCATCTTCTTACCATTCCAAACCTCATAAGGAGTCTTCCCCTCAACTTATTTTCAAGGACACCTGTTAAGAATGTATATTGATGCATTGGCTGCTTCACTCCAAAGAAATTGAGGTAAGTGGTCACCAAGCATGCATCTTACCATCTCCATGATTGTCCTATTTTTCCTCTCTGCAACACCGTTTTTTTGAGTGTATGGACAAGTAAACTGCCTTTGTATCCCATGAGAAGAACAAAACTCATTGAAATCATTGCTATTGTACTCCCCTCCATTGTCACTTCTAATCATTTTGATCTTTGCTCCCTTTTGATTTTCTACCAAAGCTTTGAACTCCTTGAATGTCTTAAAATAACTTGATTTATTCTTAAGTAGATATCCAAATATCATTCTTGAATAATCATCTATAAAGGTGATAATATAGGATGCACCACCAAGTGATCTAACATGTAATGGACCCATAATATCTGTATGAATAAGTTGAAGAATTTGTGTGGCCCTTGTTGACTTGTCCTTTGCAAACTTTTGTTTGCTCATCTTGCCTAAGATGCATGTTTCACACAAACCATGAATAGGTGAAATGTTAGGCAAGCCTTCAACAAAATTTTTGGACTTCATCATTTGAATATTTTGATAGTTTGTATGGCCTAACCTTAAGTGCCAAAGCTTGCTACTAGGAGAAACATTAGTTGATAAACACACTTTAGGACGAGCACCACCTAACACATAAATATTATTCTTCACATAACCTGTAATGATTGGTAGCATGCCTTTCCTAATGCTCCGTGAAGTTGCATTAAACTCAATAGTGTGACCACTTCTAGCAACTTGCAAAATTGAAATTAAATTTCTCCTAAGGTTAGGCACATAGAGGACATTATCAAGTAATTTCCCTTCAATTACAACATTGCCAACACCTTCTACTTGAAGTCTAGTATTATCACCAATGACAACTAAATCTGAAGAGGGCTTATGAAATTACACAAACTTATGCTTTTTAAAACACATATGGTTAGTGCATCTAGAATATAACACCCATTCATTAGAAGTAGATGAGTCAATGGATTAGAGGGCACAAACAAAGGAATTTTTATTAGAATTTTGCTTTACATTGTTGTTATTTTTCTTTCCCTTGCCAAACCATTTCTTAAGTCCTTATCCCTTAGAATTTTCTTGCTCTTCCTTTTCTTAAATCTTCTTCTTATTGAAACAATTTTATTCCTTGTGGCCTTTCTTGCCACAAAAGTTGCAAATGAAATCAACTCTAGGCTTGTTGGGCTAGAAATTTTGATTTTTCCTTCCCTTGTATTTCTTCTTTAAGGAAGCCTTAGTGGCACTCAAGACAACATTCTTCTCCTTGAGAAATTGACCATTAACTTTGTCTCTATTAAGACACTCTTCATGTTGAATCAATAATTGTGAAAGAGTGTTGAGAGGAATGGCATCCTCTTCTTGCTCTAACCTAGTCTTAATAATGGTGATAAAATTCTTGAACTTGCTTGAAAAGTTCCTCAAAATTATAAATTTTAAGATCTTCTCACTTATCCAAACACAATTACAAGCCAATAGTTGAGTTCTAATGTCTTTCATATTTGAGAGGAAGATCAAGGAAATTTCTTCTTCACCTTGCATAGTGCTAAGAATTTTGGACAATAAAGTGAATTTCCTTGATGTGTTGGACCCTATATGAACTTGTTTTAGAAAATCCCATGCATATTTAGCATGCTTACAATGGATTATAGTGATAAATATCTCATCACTCACACTATTTATAATCATGGAAAGTGCAAGGTGACTCTTGTTGTTGTATGTCTCAAGTGCCCTTTCCTGGGTTGGGATTGCTTCATCTCCATTCACAATGGGCCATAACTTTCTTGCTTGAAATTCAGCCCTCATCCTTGGTTCCCATATTCCAAAATTTGATCCATCAAGGATGTTCTTAGGTGTGAAGGAGATTCCATGATCAACCATTCTAGAAAGTGAAAATAATCAAAACATAAGATGCATTGACAAAGGAAACAAATGATGCAATAAGAAATTAGATAAACATACTTGCATATATATATAAAAACATAACTTTCAAGTAATCTACTTTTTAATCATCAAAGATAATCATCATGAAATATAAACATCATGAAAGATAATAAAAATTAAGCATCATCAAGAGAGATAAGCATCATCATAAAATATAATCAACATCATCATGAACTACTATAACCATATTGCAATAAATAACTATAACCATATTGAAATTTATTAAAGGAAATAAATCAAGATCAACTTGCAATAAGAAGGTAACTAACCATAAAAATCATCTTGCAAAAAAATAAACTAACTTGAATTGAACCATAAAACATTTGTTAAATGTTAGATAGTCAATAAGTTAGTAAGTTAGTGTTCATTTTAAGGTTTTGCTATAGCCTAATGAATTGCCAATTCATCTCACCCAAGGTAAACCAAGCTACCCAAAAGGGTATGGGTATGAGTACCCAAAAAGGACTTGCTACCGATAGAGCGAATTCTTTTGGATTCAATAGGTTTTTAGCAAATATAAATTGTGTTGCAAGATTAAGTAAATTTTAATCAAATACTAAAGTTGTGGTTAGTAAGTTGATTCATTTTTAACCTTCTTGATTAATATGAAAATTAGTAAATTTCAAGTTAGTTGGTTAGTATATTGTTTAGTAGCAAGTTAGTAAGTTAGTAGTTAGATTAGTTGAGATGCAAAATAGGTAAAACACAAATATCTCTCTCTCTCTCTCTCTCTCTCTCTCTCTCTCTCTCTCTCTCTCTCTCTCACTTTCATTCTATTTTACTTTTATTATGAGAGATAAAAGTTATATTTTTATATTATGCTTCAAGCAAATGCTTGAGAGAGATTAGAAGAAATTAATAAAAATAGGGGGAAGAGAGTGAAAAAGTTGATTCGAAATTGCCTTGTATACTCCAAAACATACCTGGATAACCTTGCAAAAAAATCAAACTCATAAACAACCATTGTTAATGTGAGAAAAAAATGCTATAAGGTCTAAATTATTTGACAATTTGACTAAACATTTGCCAAAAATTGCATAAAAGGATTCTAGTTGCATTATACAATAATAAAAAATGCATTTCAATTTATGCAAAAAAAATGACTACTAGGTCTTAAAATAAAGTTCTACGGATTATCATTGATCCAAGTCAAGGAATTTTTGTACAAGGAAGATCAATCTTAGATGGAGTTATTACTGTTCATGAGGCTCTTCATACAGCCGCTCAGACCAAAAAAGAAGTCATGGCTTTAAATTTAGACATGAACAAAGCTTATGACAGGATAAATTAGGAATTCCTAGAGGCAGATTTATTAAAATTTAGCTTCAACATGAAATGGGTCAAGTTAATAAGAGAGTGTATTTCTAAGCCTTGTTTTTCAGTTTTTGTTAATGGGTCTACTGCAGGTTTTTTTCAAAGCAAATGTGTTCTAAGACAAGGAGATCCTATAAGTCCTATGTTGTTCATCACTGTAGCTGAGGCCTTGGAAAGAAACATTAAGGCAACAACGGTAGCTGGACTCATTTTAGGTATCAAGGCCATGTCACTAACTACCCCGATGACACATCAATAATTTGTTGATGATACATTGCTACTGACTTTGGCTTCTATGGTTGAGGTAAGAAGGATTAAAAATATTCTCATAATGTATGAAGAAGCGGCTGGACAGAAAGTGAATTTTGATAAGAGAAAACTTTATTTCATTAATACCCCATTCCTAGGCAAAATAGCATAGCAAGGATCATGGAATGTCAGATTGCATCCCTTCCCACCTCCTATTTAGGTCTTCCCCTATTTACGAGGAAACCTAAAGGATCAATGTGGAACATAGTTCTAGAGAGGATCCAAAAAAATCTAGTAGGTTGGAAAGGACATATGTTATCTCAAGTAGGCAAAGCAATTTTAACTATGGCTTCACTTCAAAGTATACCCGTTTACTTCCTATCAGTATTCAGAGCTCCCAGCAAGGTGTATCACAAAATTGAGCAGCTTCAAAAAAATTTCTCCGGTCGGGGATCGAGGATAATAAAAGGATCCATTTAGTAGGTTGGAACAAGGTTTGCAAACCTAAAGCTGATGGGGGGCTAGGATTGAGGAGAGTTTCTCATCTCAATACAACTTTGTTAGCCAAACAAGCATGTCGGTTATTGACTAAGGTCGATAATGAATGGACTACCATATTTAGGAGGAAATACCTCCAAGGTTTGAACTTCCTTAATGACAACTTAGCAAGCAGGGGGTCTATTTTTTGGAAGGCAATGCTCACGAGCAGGGATCTTCTCAAGAAAGGTCTTAGATGGATTCTAGGAAATGGGTAAACAATATACTTTTGGAATGATTTGTGGGTGAGAGCTGAGGAGTTATCCCATAAACCTCATTTTGCTAGGATTCAAGAGCATATGGAGTAGCATATTGGGAAGCATTTTGCAAATTATATGTGGTAGGATATAAATATCAACAGGTGGAAACACATCAGAGTATAGGGTTTTGAAGCGGAGTCTGAAGAGATTTATAACATTTTAACTCAGCAAATTATTCCCTCTAGAGAGGATGAAGATCACATTATTTGGGCTGAGACTAAAAGTGGTGACTTCACAGTTAATTCTGCCTATAATTTGCTTCTCAATGTGGAAGGTCAACAATTTCAACCGAGTTTGGTTTGGATCAAAGGCTTAATTCCTAAAATATCCTTTTTTTCATGGCTAGTGATTCAAGGAAAAATCCTCACTATGGACAATATGTTATCCAAAGGTATGGTTATTGCTAACCATTGCTACATGTGCAGGGCAATATGGGAGACTACCCAACACTTGTTTTTGGAGTTTTCGATAGCGGAGTCCATCCTAGATGAACTTTTCCAAGCCTTTAGGATCTCGTGGGTTAAGCTTGCTCTTATATCCGAAGTGTTCCATCAATGGCCTCAACCCTTTGTTATCCTAAAACTTAAGTACCTATGGAAAATCTATTGGCATCATTTTCTCTGGCAGATTTGGCTAGAAAGGAACCATAGAGACTTTAAGGATACCATTCACAACCCAAAAACCATCCTCAACAGGATTATTGTCTTTGCGAAAGAAAACCTTAGCACCTTAGTGGATGAGAACCACTCAATTCTTCCCCAAGAAAAATAATTAGCTCGGGCCTTAGGTATTGAGGATAAACCTTCCATTCCTTTGCCCAATACCAGAAATGAGATTTTTTGGGAGCCACCCCCCCAGGGTTTGTTTAAACTAAATTTTGATGGTGCAGCCAAGGAGAACCCGGGAAGAGCTAGAGCTGGAGGAATAATCAGGGATCATCAAGGAAATCTGGTCAAGGCCTTCGTTGAACCATTGGGAATCAGAACTAATAACAAAGCGAAGCTAGAGCCCTTTGGAGAGGGTTGCAAGTAGCCCAAGAAACTCAAGGTAACTTGATGATTGAAGGCGATTCTATGAACATCATCAACCTGTTAACCAATGGCAAAAAACCTCCATGGAGAATTGAGGGAGTCATCCATGAAGTGAGGATCCTTTTTGCGGCAAGACAAAACAGGAGGGCTCGTCACGTGTACCATGAGACCAATAGGTCAGCTGAAAAATTAGCCAACATAGGTGTTGATGTTGGTAGTTTGGTGACATGGACACAAGGTGTGCCACGTGAAGTGGAAAAAATTATTAGTCATGAAAAAAAACCTACTCGTTAAGGAGAAATATGAATGGGTGTTCTTTCCCCATGGAGCTGGTAATAACTATGGTGTTTCCCTCTAAATCATACCAAATTGGAAATGAAGGTAACAGGGTGTAAGCCTTGGAATATTTCGACAGAGAATAGGAAATGGGCAAGCAATAGGTTTCACAAGTGCAAAGTTACAAACTTCAATTCCTGTCAATGTAAGTAATGTTTACAGATTATGTTTAGGTATGGGTGTACTTTGTTAGTAAGGTGTTGTAGGGGATTCAACACAATTTCCGGTAAGAAAGTTTCAAGGATGACTAGGATCTACAATCTCAGTAGAAGGTTGGATATTGTAATAGGTTTTGGGTTAACCTGCAAAACCCGGTAATTAATGAAGACTTTTATTTACCAAAAAAAATAAAATAAATAAATGACTATTTTTTATTAAAAAAAATAGAATAATAAATGATTGTTTTTTTATTAAATGACTATTTTTTTTTAAACAAAATAATAAAAAATGATTATTTTTTTTTATTAAATGACTATTTTTTTATTAAAAAACAAAATAATAAGAAAATGACTGTTTTTTTATTAAATGACTATTTTTTTATTAAAAAAACATAATAATAAAAAAAAAATTCAGACCGTACAGCAAAATGGGTGGGGGTCCATTTGGCCTCCAAATAAAAAAAAATTGCCTCAGATTTATTTTTCACCAAAATAGGGCAAATAATATATGGAAATAGGGTTTTTGGGCCTTCCGGACGCAACCATGGGGTCCGTTTGGCTCCAAAACCCTTCCAACAAAAGCTCAATGCCAAAAATTTATAGATTTAAAATGAAAACACCATTTGCAAAAGATATAACAACTAGATAAAAAAAAACACAATAAATATATAAACCCTAATGGCAGATTTGCAAAATAAGTTTTCCCAAATATCAAATGCATACATTAAATATATATATATATATATATATATATATATATATATATATATATATATATATATATATATATAACTTAATAGGTTTTTCATCTCAAAGGATTGAAGACACTTGATGGAGATCCCAACCGCTCTGATACCAAATGTGAGACAAGCAAAGTCTCCCCAAGATTGAAGAATGCTCCACAATATCAATCACACACAAAAGAGAAAAACCCACAACACCAATATTAAGTGGTAAAATCCTACTTCAAATGAAGAAGGGAAACATCCACTATGAAGCTCACTATATTACTCAATGATTCAACAATACAAGAATGCTTCAATGTTATGCAACAATATGCATCAACATGTATATATATATATATATATATATATATATATATATATATATATATATATATATATATATATATATATATATATGTAGTAGACAACACCCCTATTTAAAGATAAGCTTTTCTACTACAACCCTAAAATTGCCCTAATATTATCACAATATTATCTTGAGATGTGTGACAAGTGGCATCTATCAAATATTAAAAAGTGATTGGTTACTTTTTAATATTTTCTAGAAAAGGAAAAATATTTTTTTCCCACAAATTAAATATTCCTAACACCCTTATTTTATTTATTAATTGGGTGGGAATATTTTTACATAAAATAGAATTATTTTCTAATTCAAATATTATTCTTTAGACTTTATATTTTAGTCTAAGAATAATTTACACAATGTTGCATTAAATATTCCAACAATTACCACACATTATAGGTGGGATAATGCGACCTAGAGTTCATAGCCAGGTTTTTGAGCTACAGGTGAAAACCATTAAACTCAAGAATACAATCCAACAATTATCAAACACGCGACACAGGGTCTCTTTACAATAAATTTGAAATAGCACTAAAACTAGTTTTAGGATACACATCTAATACATTAACAAAGATAAACATTTGTTTGATTGTGTGTTTTCCATTCTGGTGTATTGTTTCATAAAACTTGTAAAGAAGATAAGCTTTAGGCGTTTGATAGAATCTCATTGCAATGTTTTTCACCCACAACCAAGCCGAATCAAGGGTGAAAGCTATGAAGAGTGTACATGGAGGTATGAGTCACCTCCATTTTAGCCCTTGAGATTTGGTTATACCACCTTGGAGAGCTGACACTCATCCCAATCCATAGACTGCTAGGATAGCTAGGACATAGTAGGGTCTCCAAGAGACCCCCATGCGCCAAGAGCCAAAACAGGGAGAATTCTCCCATTATATGGACATGTTAAACACTTGTTTTGATGATGACTAGTTAGTACACGAAGAGGAATATGGAGATAGGGTAGTGCCACGCATTCATGTGACTATCAGAGTAGAAGTGCCCACTCAAGGGTTAAATTACCACAATGAATATTGGGCGGGGCATGATGATCACATCTTACCTTTGTATTGCCCAATTAAGACTAAGGAGCCCAAATATCAAGATGAGTATGAGGCTCATAATACAAGGTAGGCTAATTCAGCCCTGCCATTCCTCATTCATGAGGGAATGTGTGAGGAAGTCCATGGAATTCCTCAAGAGCAATTCTACTACATAAGGGCATTGCACCTTCACACCTACTGAGTATAGAGAACACCTGCCTCGTCTAGAGCCATAGGTGAATGTAGCCAATCTTGATAGAGGGAAGTGGATTATAAAATTCTTGGATCATCATGATCGAGAGAGATCTATGGGAACCATCTAGGCCACCTAGACCCCAAACAATAGAACAAATTAAATAGGTGGTTTCCAAATACATGGAATGCCAAGCTCAATTTAAGTAGCTTCGACATGACAAGGAGTAGCTAGACGACCTACATCAGCTCGAAAAAGAACGTATTCAACATCAAACCAATGAGTTGTTCTAAAATACCCTACATGAGAGGGTTCCAACCTCGAGCACTGATAGGGCAGTGACCTATCAGAGGTAACATCCTCGAGAATGAGAAATGTCACCTAGATATTATAGAGGATTACCTCTTAGACTTCCTAGGTTTGATCAAGGTCTGACTCCCAGGGTTGATGCAGGGCACCCTTCGTAGGCAGCCACACAAGTTTATAGATCATCTCCAAAGATGCCTTACAAGGCATGTGATGGGTACAAGCTAGAATAAGAGCATGTGGAAATGCCATATCAAGTTAGGGGGTTTGTCCCGCATCCACCCCATAATAGGCATTCCGTTCCTCGCAACCCACCATAGGAACAAGATAAAAAAGAGGAGATCAAATCCTTCAATGCTTATAAGGCATTGCTTAACCATCGTGGTCAATTAGGTTGCCATTAATGTCCCAGGTACAACACAAACACAACAACCTCAAAATGTAGGATATCATATCATAGCCCCTGGGAACTATGAAAAATAAAATTAAAGACAAGGGCAAAATCAATAGTGCCACCCCAAGCGACAGTATACTCCCATAATAGAATCCATGGATTCCTTGTTTGATCACCTTTATGCAGCCAGTTTGGTCCACCTACCTGATAGTAGACCTGTGTATCCTATTGCACCAAAGCCTAAATGATATCAGGAAGACTTGTATTGCAAGTATCACTGGCAAAAGGGTCATGACATCTCTAGATGTTACAAGTTTAAGAACTTGGTGCAAGACCTAATTGACAGCAAAGCTCTCATGGCTAGTTGTAGCCCCTGCAGCTCCAAGTGACGTTCCATCGACTTCACGAGCTGCACCACCTCTAGTATAGACCCCCCTACCTAGGCATATGGCCATGATCCTGAAGAACACAAGCTTATATCGAGAGGGGGGTGAACAGTATAAGACCTCTTTTTAATTTTTCCTTTATACTTCAAAACAGTAAAGCAATATACCCAAAACAATATCAAAACAATGCACAATATCATCCACAAAGTGACACCAATTTTAACGTGGTTCATCCAGAATGCCTGGGCTACGTCCAAAAAACTTTTCTCTAAAAGTTATCTCAAAGTTCTTTGGGAAACCTTCCCAATTACAATGTTTATGAGCCTCGACCCAAAGGATATACCTTCCCCCAATCTAAATTTATGAGCCTCTGCTCAAAGGAGATACCTTCCCCTATGCTCTAAAAATGATCCCTCAGAAGATCAACTACCTCTACCTCTTTCCAGCACGTGGAACTCCTTTCCACCGAAGACCTCCTGTCCTCAATGCTTAGCCTAAGAGACCTTTGTTTTATATGATCACATCCACAATAGCTTAGCTACCTGTACCAAACACAGTCAGTCGGTCTAGTACAAGTCTTCCTCTGTCTATCAGATCTGTCCAACTCTTTGAACAAATCAATCCTCTGCACACAAGCCTTCTCAAAGACTTGCCAAATATGTCCTCAGGTTCTTCTCAAAGAACCAATGTACCTCTGTCCCAAGTTATCTGATAGAACTCTCAAAAACTCAGCTCACAAGTCCTCTGCTAGGACCTGTCCAAATCTGCTCACAAGTCCCCACCGAAACCTGCCCACAACCTGCTCACAAGTCCCCACTGGAACCTATCCAAAACCTGCTCACAAGTCCCCTCTGGAACCTATCCAAAACTTCAGCAAGCTCACCAAGAAAAGCTTGCTTAGCATGAACCCACAAAGAGAATTTTTAGAGACCCAATGTGATTCATAAACCTCATAGAAGCATAAAGAGAATTGTTAGAGACTCAATATGTTCTATACTAAACTCCCAATCTCAATCTCAAATCTCATAGAAACATAAAGAGAATTGTTAGAGACCCAATATGTTCTATACTTAACTCCCAATCTCAATCTCAAATCTCATAGAAAAATAAAGAGAATTGTTAAAGACCCAATATGTTCTATACTTAACTCCCAATCTCAATCTCAACTCAATATCAATCTCAAAAGAATAAGATAGATGTAGTATGCTTTTCTCAAGAATATGAAACACAACCCAACAATTGCCAAATATGCAATATCTCATATAACAATGATACTTATATTCTTTTTACCACCAACTAGGGTTTCATCATCTCAATGCAAGTAGCAAGACTTACTAACATAAACCCTAGTGCAAAAAATCTTCCTCTTACTCAACCAGAATTATGCATTCACCCAAAAATTCATCAATGATTTTAATGCATAAACAATCTTCAATATCCAGAAAATAAGATTTACACAAAAATACCTAGTAGACAACCTTTTCACTCCAAACTCAATTTCATAAAATATACCATAAACAACATACATGGAAGAAGTTGCCCATACTGTTACTTTGATGAAGAAGGAGAACTAAAAATCTGTCACAACACTAACTCTCAATTTGCCACCAATTAGAGTTAGCAACTATACAATAATACACAATAATAAAGATCCAAATATAACACCTTATTTCTCCAACTTAGTAAAAACCACCAAAGTACAATAACATACAAATTAAAACCTCTTTACACCTTATTACTCCACATAAACATTAAACATCAATAAACAATGTCAAAAACAATTATGATACCTTAACCTTATACCTCCTGCGCATTCACAGCCACCATCCTTTGCACACCGCGACCAAAAGAAAATCCAACAAAGAGAATCGAACGCGGCACCTCTGCCTTCTAGCACTTACGCTTAAATGACACCGTCGTTGGGTCACAAGTGCCCAATGAAGTAATACACCACTGCCCTCTCTTTTATCTTCCTTTGAAGCCAAGAATCTGGAAAACGTAAACGTCTTCCAAAAATTGCATGCAAACAATCCACTACCGTCAAGCAAAAAGGTAAGGATGCAACCCAAGCTCAAATCCAAGTTTTTTGAGCACAGTCTCCAAGACACAAAATAAGCACAATTTCAAAGATGTCAATCAAAGATTCAAAAACACAGAGCAAGCTCAACTCGAAGACACCAAGCGCTGTTTGAAGGAAAAATAGAACAAATGCAAATCATAGACGCCAAGCACAAATCAAACAAAATAGAGCAAATGCAAATTGCAAATGCCAAGTGCAAATCGAATTAAATAGAGCAAATGCAAATCGTAGATTCCAAGCGCAAATTGAATGAAACAGAGTAGCCACAAATCGCAGATATCAACATTAATCAGAGGTGCTCACTTTTGAAAATCATGCCAACTTATATAGCCATTTTTCCTTAACTGTTTGACGTTGGCGCTCCTCCAACGATGGCAACATATCGGTGAAAGAATTCTTGTTTCTTTCGTCGCTTAAGGGTTGAAAGACCCTTTAATAATAATTAAAATAATAATTATTATTATTTTATTAATAATAAATTAAACTTGGACCTTTGACAAAGGTTTGATTTAATTTAATTATTAATAATAAACATGGACCTTTGCATTAAGTTAAGCTTGGTTTTAATAAAACCCTTAATGAGTCCAAATGGTTTTAAGAAAAACCTTTAGCCTTGTCACCATGGTTTTAATAAAAACCCTTTAACATAATGAAGCTTCTCAAGATATTCTTGACATCACACTCTTTTGATATCAACACAAAAATGCCTTTTGACATCAATGATAACTTATACATTTGAGCAAAGGCAATGTACCCAAAGTACCCAAAATTGCCAACATATCTAGATCAAACTCACTCAGATTTTGAATACCACATCAGCTAGGCTCTCCATCTATGAACTAATTCAGTAATCGCAGCCTCACAGGGAGGCCCTGATGGAGATTCTAAAAGCCATTGAACTGCAACCCCAGGAAGCAAATTATTTCAATAATTTTGTGGGGCATGTATGCCAATGCATTGAGCTAGTCATTACATTCAAGAAATATGAATTAAGGCATGTTCACACTGACATAGTGGACCCACCTCTGCACATAATCACATGTGTGAATGGGACTCCATTTAAGAGGGTTATGATAGACACTAGTTCATCCAAAAATATCATTACCACAATGACATTAAATCATCTTAAACTTCTAGAATCACACATTGTTGCATCCACATACACCCTTCAAGAATTCAACGATGCTATATAATCGATGATTGGCACAATCATCCTGACCATTCAAGTCGGGCAAAATACACTTCTGACATTGTGTCACATATTAGAGGGCAAGATGGCATACAACATCCTGTTGGGTAGACCTTGGATTAGGAACATGAAGTTTGTCCCTTCAATCATGCACCAGTGCCTAAAATACACATATGAAGGACTGGTTCATGTCATATTTGTAGACCTAGAGCCCTTCAAATATTGTAACTTGGTATAGCAATTGCTCGAATCGACCCTACCATTGCCTCATCTAGAATTTCAGTTGAATAAGTCCCATTTGGATCTAATTTTGGCATCATACCCCATAGATCTATCTTCATTGTAGTCAACCCTATCTTCATCGTAAGCTCCTTCATAGGCACCACTATCATCCATGACCCCTTTTCTAAAGGACATAGGGAAAAGAATCATTGAAGAAATCCCTCCAATAATTTCCATCGTCTCCTCTAAGGTGATACCTAGCATTATGGAGGAGGAGTCACCCAATGAACCTGACATGGAATGGGCTCAAGAGGCACTCCCATTTCTCCCTTCACCATGGTCATCAATCACATTTGATATGGCTAACACAGGTATTGGGGAGTATATAGTCCATAATGTCATGGCTACACCCACTGTTGAGTCAGTACAGGACCTGGGAATATCTCTCCTTTCGAGGGACACCATCGTGCCTTTAGACCTCCCTCCTAATAAATTTTTTTTTGTATATGGGGGCCTTGATTATGGTATAGAGCCCTATCAATAGGAAGAGGAGGATGAGGAACCTTTCAGGGAATAGATCGATTATTTGTCTAACCCAAACTTTGCACTAAAGTATTTTGACCTATGCAATTGGCATGGTTACGGGTTAGGCCGATATGAGCAAGGCATGTGTGCTCCTTTTCAACCACAATATTAGATGTTGTATGATAATTCAAGATTAGGTGATAACAACCCCTTTCCCCTAGATGTCCCCTTGGATGGCCTTGATCACCTATGCATAGGTCAAATATATGAGTTGGCTTGAGACCCGTATGCCAACCCGCATACCATCTATTCATTGGGGACTATTTCTCGATATCATATAGGAACTTTGTGGTCCTTAGCGATATTCTCCCACATTTTGAGAGAGGTGAGAGATCACCATTGTGTCCTCATGTTTGTGATGATGGCCCCTCCTATGAATGGACCTTACATGAGGATTTCAATTATGAGGTGGTGTCCTATGATCCCTTTGAGTCAAAAAATGATCATTTGTAGGTTGTTCCCATTGATGACCAGAAGGATGACTTCTTGTGCATGTTCCCCATATATGACCCTATCTGGTAGCTCCTGCCTCTTGAAGAGTCGGTATACCCTCAAGAAGTTAGACCACCTGGTGAGGACTCAATCCATTTGCTTGAAATACTCGATCCTCGTGTGCCAATGGAACCACAAGACGAGAGTGAAGAAGTCCTCATCCATGATGATGATTATGAGGAGTGAGCATATATGGGACTTCATAATCCTAATCACCCAATTCCCATGGGTAGAGGTGAGGGATTCATATATGATAGTGATGATGAAGATGATATGAATAGGGACTATCTTGATCCTCCTTATTTGCTTTATCACCATGAGGCCATCAACATAGATGAGGTGTATCGTTAGCTACACATTAGCCCACACTTAAGGGCAAGACTAGTCAATTAGTACTGGATTTATCATGCAGTATTTCTTGACCCATCAACATATATGGAGCTCCTTGAGCCTAATGATCCCATCCTATAGTCTACTCCTAGACATGATCCGGTGATCCCTATTCCCCCATCACCACACTTGGGGGTAGGAAGTGATACTAATGAGAAGTATTTTACCCATGGTCCTAGAGAGCAAATCCATTCCATAAACATGATCTCCATTTATTTGACCACACCACTCCACAATCCAGTAAATACTTCCAAGTCATTTCATCTAGAACTAGATGTTATCGACTGGGATTGCACTAAGTCACCCCTGTCACCTTTTGAGTACTGGCCATGCGATGGGATGTTCCATTTCACCCTAGGGTCTACTCAGGATGTCTTTCATGTTGAAGTGGAACCTGACGTTCCTATTTATGATCTTAATTCAATAGACAACATCCACCTGATCTCGACCCCACATTAATTAGAAGAAATATCTCATATGTCAGTCAAGACAATGATTGACTGAGATATAGGCTCATATTAATATAGTCCATAGTTTATCAAGCTAGGGGAAGGCTTATACCCTAAAGAGCAAGCTATGTACACTTAGGTTATTATAGAGAGAAAGCATGCTTTTGCATGGTCATATAAGGATATTTTGGGACTAGACCCAAATTTGGTAACACATAATTTAACACTCAACCTGACAGTCAAGCCGATAAAGCAAAAACTATGAAAAATACATCCAACAGTAGCCTTGATGGTGCAAGACGATATACAAAAACTCTTGGATGCCCAATTCATTGTTCCCTTAGACTATCTGCCATGGTTGTCCAACATGGTTCCCATCAAGAAGCCTGATGGGAGGATTCGTATATGCATAGACTTCAAAGATCTAAAAAATATGAGTCCTAAGGATGATTTCTCTTTCCCTAGCATTGATACACTAGTAGACACCACAGTAGGCCATGAAATGCTTTCCCTCACGGATGGTTTCTCTGGGTAAAATCAGATCTGTATCAACCCAGAAGACTAGATCAAGACAACATTCACAATGCCTTGGGGGACATTTTGTTATAGGGTCATGCCATTTGGCCTTAAGAACGCTGGTGCCACCTATCAGTAGGCCATGACATACATCTTCCATGATTACATGCATAATATTCTAGAAGATTACATGGACAACTTATTAGCTAAATATTTATTATGTCATGAGCATCCTGATGTCTTACGCAAAGTCCTCGATCGCTTCGTTGAGCACAATGTTAGGCTAAACCCAAATAAGTGCATCTTCGTCATCACATCTATAAAACTCTCGGGTTTTATAGTCTCCAAGCAAGGCATCTAGGTGGACCCTAAAAAAGTCAAGGCTATCCTTGAAATGCCTCCCTTGACTATCGTCAAGCAAGTGCGGAGCCTACAAGGCAAAATTGTATCTATCAAGTGCTTCATAGCGTAGTTGTCAGATAAATGTCAGCCAATGAATAGACTATTACATAAAGAAGTCACATTCCACTGGGATGATGAGTGCCAAGAAGCATTTGATGAAATAAAGTAATACCTAGGTTTACCACCAGTCTTGGCACCCCCTCGACCAAGAGTACCATTCTACTTGTACATCTCAACCACTGAGATTGCATTGGAAGCCATGCTAGCCCATAAGAATGAGTTTTCCAAAGTGTAGACTACTTACTATCTTATCCGCACCCTATAAGTTATGAAGTTGAATATGCATATGTCAAGAAGTTGTGCTTAGCAGTGGTTTTTGCCACTAGGAAGCTATTCCATTACATGCTAGGGCATACCACATATATTGTGTTGAAAGAGAATCCATTACTATACATGATGAGTCACACTTATCATAGTAGTTGCACGGAAAAATGGATCATGTTGTTGATGGAGTTCAACCTAGAATTCATCGAATAAAAATCTATCAAAGGTTAGGTCATCGCTGATCAGCTTGCAGAGGCTCCTCTTGAGGATGATCAGTCTCTTAGCATGGATTTGCCCGATGACGGGGTCTTCCATATATCAAAATTGCCAAATTTTTATGAGCCTAAGATCCAGGATGATATGACCCTATTATTCGATGGCTCCAAGTGTGATAAAGGGGGTGGCACGAGAGTCATGTTCTTTACGTCACAAGGGGCTCCATTGCCTCTATCATTTAAACTTGATTTCCCATGCACTAACAATAATGTAGAATACGAATCCTTTCTCATAGGTCTTCAAGCATTCGTCACCATGAAAATAAAAAAGCTTAACATTTTTGGTGACTCCCTGCTAATTGTTAACCAGGTCAAAGGGATTTTTTAGTGTAAATTTCTAGTTCTACAAGCTTATAAAGCCCTTGTGGATATATTCCTAGCAAAGTTTGAGTGGTACAATATTGAGGCGATCCCTTGATTATTGAATCATTTTGTGGATACTATGGCCTCCTTGGGGTCTCTTATCCCACAGAACCCTTCATATGACATAACCACGATTCATGTTAAAATGCTATCACAACCCATGATGAAGCGCAAGAGCTCTGAGACCATGCTAGGAATCCACATGATTCAAATTGAACCATCTCATGATAGGTTCTCGCAAATTCATGATCACCTGAATTATATCGATTGGGGGTCCTTATTCCCCCAAACCACTTTTGATAGTAGCACCATGATATTTTTACAAGTTCTCCTATAATAAAAATTCACTAGGGATGATCCTTTAAAGGGATAGGTCGTTCACGTCATCGAATATTTTGCATAGCAAGACTGGTATACTCCCATTAGAGACTACCTCAAGCTTGGTAGCCTCCCGCCTAGATTATCATATGCTGCCAAAAGGACACTCAAGAAAAAAGTGGCAAAGCATGTCTTGTTAGGAGAAATTTTGTATCATTGGAGCTACGAATGAATTCTCCTTCGTTGCTTAGAATAGTAGGAAGCTACTTGGGCCATTACCCAAGCACACGATGGTACATGTGGTAGCCACTTTAGCAGCATGGTCATCGCAAAGTGCATTATTCGCATGGGATATTATTGGCCATACTTAAGGCAAGATTTTTATGCATATGTTTGAAAGTGCATGAAGTGTCAACACCATGCTAATTTGACACACATACCTTCCCAAGCCTTGCAACTGATTCAATCGATTTGGCCATTTTCATAGTGGGGACTCGATTTGATTGAGAAGATCTCCCCCACATCCTTGGGTTGTCACACGTTTATCATCATGACAAATGAGTACTTCACCAAGTGGGTGGAATAAGTTCCCCTTACCTAAATTATAGGACCCCACATAGTGGAGTTCATAATAAATTATATCATTTGTCATTTTGGTATTCCTTCCAAAATCATTTCAGATAATAGAACGTCGTTAAAAAACAAAGCTATGAGTGCTTTAATGAATAGTACAATATCAAACATAGCTTTTTGACACCATATTATCCATAAGAAAATTGGCAATCAGAGGCCTTGAACAAGACATTAATTACCATCCTTAAAAATACAGTCAATGATAATCATAAGGATTGGCACAGGCAGATCCCTCTTGCCCTATGGGCTTATCACACTTGTATTCAGATGCCCACTGGGGCAACCCCATTCTCACTAGTGTATGGTGTAGAGGCAGTCATGCCTCTAGAGCTGGAGATCCCCTCATTGTGCATATCCATGCAATATTTCATTGATGATGATAACATGTGGCAGGCTTGACTAGACCAACTTACGTTGCTTGATGAGCGATGCGTTCATGCCCGAGCATTTACGTGTTTATAAAAAGTGACTAAAGAGAGCCTACAATATGAAAGTCCATATCAGGGACTTTTATATTGGTGACCTCATCCTGAAAGAGAACTAAAAAAATTCTAATTTTCCATCCCACTTAAGAGACAAGTTTGTGGCAAACTGGTTTGGTCCTTTTGTCATCACTAGTCAAATAGGACCAGAAACGTATTGACTGGCCTCTCTTAAAGGATTTGAAGACCCTGAGTCCTTAAAAATCATTCACTTGAGGCTTTTCCATGCTTAGAGCACCATAGTACCCCAAAATGCTCCAAGGGTGCATACCAACCTGCTTGGTCAACCTAAAATGCTCCAAGGATGCATACCAACCCGCTTGGTCAACCTAAAATGCTCCTAGGTAGTCTACCATCTAGGTCACCCCAAAAGCTCCAAGGGTGCCTACAACCTGCTTGGTCAACCTAAAATGCTCCTAGGTGGTCTAGAACCATCTAGGTCACCCTAAATGCTCCAAGGGTGCCTAAAACCTGCTTGGTCAACCTAAAATGCTCCTAGGAGGTCTAAAACCATCTAGGTCATCGTAAAATGCTCCAAGGGTGCCTACAACCCGCTTGGTCAACCTAAAACACTCTTAGGTGGTCCCAAACTATCTAGGTCACCCCAAATGCTCCAATGGTGCCTACAACCTATTTGGTCAACCTAAAACACTCCTAGGCGGTCCTGAACTGTCTAGGTCACCCCAAATGCTCCAAGGGTGCCTTAACCCACTTGGTCAACCCAAATGCTCCTAGGCGGTCTAGAATTGTCTAGGTCAACCAAAAAGCCCTAAAGGCATCCATAAGCCCTTTGGTCCCCCCAAATGCCCCAATGGCCCCCAATAAGCCCATTGGTCACATGTACATACATATATATCAATCAAAAATTCAAAAAAATCATCAAAATACAAAAACATTGCATCGCATTGCATTTCAAAAACATCATCAAAATATCAAAAATACAAAAACATTGCATCACATTGCATTTCAAAAACATCATCAAAATATCAAAAATACAAACAATTGCATCTCATCACATTGCATCCCATTGCATTTATATCATCACTTGCATTTAGGCATCCTCATCATTAGCACTTTATATTTTAGAGTTTCTCATATATGTCTAGCACCATGATGGTACACTACTTATCGTTCAAAATAAATTTTGAGAAATTAATCATAGTTCAATGGTTCACTTATCATCCTATTGGAACTGATTCTTACATCTGTAGGAAATTAATTGTCACACTACAAGAACCCATTTGAAACCAATGAACTATTACAGACTCTGGTCGACCTGCCTCATGTTTTGTTAAACCTAAATATTGCTATAAAATATGGCAAAATGGGTAAGGAAACCCCAGTGGCAATTCTATAATTAAACTTCTAATTTGCAGGCTCCAAATTTATATTAAACTATAGTATTCTTATTAAACTGACCAAGCATGAAAACAACCAATTGTTATACCTTACGTAGACCATTGCCTAGATTCATTGGGCTATTATAGCAATTTAAAAACTACTTTAATCATGAACAGAAAGAAGGGGAGAAGTAAATTAGCGTTCTTGCTTTCATTCAAATATCGTAACAAAATCAAGAGTTAACTAATGAAATAAATGTGTATAATGCATTCAAATAATGTAAACCATTATACAGATACACACAATACTAAGACAAAGAAATGACAGGAATAAGATTCAAAATTGTATTGATTTATGGAAAAATTACATGCAGAGTGGACAAAATGCCTTTTAACTCTATTTTTCTCAAAATAATACAACAATATAATAGAGAAGACTCTGTTCAAATGATGTAACAGGTCCCTCATATTCTTCTTATTCCAATATAGTAACAGAAGAATCTCTAAATCCTAAGCTCAATAGATTGGAAATATTCTTAGATTCTCGGGCACTTTCCTATCATATGATCCTACATAGCAAGGGGAGGAAGAAAGAGTGAATAAGAGAAAATAGACACAAATAAATACAATAGCACAACTAACAGGGCACTCAAGTATACCTCTTAGCAAAAATACTATTCTCTAATTGCTTGATGCAGAATCCAGACCTACCTGCTTCCTTTTATAGCTGCTGGTTATTTATTTTGTTATTCTTGGTTTACTTTTGACTGTACACTTGGTAGCTTCTGATTGAATCTCAAAAATTGATGCTATCCAGTTGGATTTGTTCTGAACTAACTGTGCTCTCTTCTTTGACTTGTTCAAACATATTCCCACTCAACTGGTGATTTAAGTATGAGGAGAACTTTTGCTTGTTTATGCTATTTCTTGGTGCGTTTAGCTACTACTTTCCAAACTAGTTTCTTTTGAGTTGTCTTTCCTTGATCCTTTGACCCTTTAAACTCCTTTGCAACCCTTTAATATGCTCATCAATCAACCTCTATATTTTTGTGTCAAAATTGGCTATAATCCTGAGCATATTCATTTCTTGCAGAATTCTATTTTTTTGTATAACAATAATAGGCATGTTTATGTCCTACTGAAGTAGTAAGGCTTCTGTAGCATTCACCATGAGTGTAGTTTGTTTAATTATATCCTCCTCATAACCTTGTTCATAGTAAAATATCTCAAGGGTTTCTTTGAATATTCCTTATATGTCTGATACTTCCAGGTATTGATATAAGTATAGGCCAATATCTGTTAGTTTATCTGTAGCATACTTTATCAGATCATTCATCTCAGTCACAGAATTTTTCCTTTTTTCTCAATTTGATCCAAAGAGGGCTGCTTTGAAAAATTTAAAATTGATTTAAATTTTATTGCCTTTAGGTGTTGTTATTTCTTGTCCTTGCAGTTCTTAAAAATGATCCCCTATGTAGTCTAGGGTTGGGTGAATGAATTTAAAATATTTTTCTCTTTCCTGCATCAAGGTCATGATTTCTTGAGCAGTTATTTGAATCACCCTTATTTGCCTGAACATTTTAGTAAAACCTTTAGCCTGAGATTTTATTCTTGTGTACATGTTCTTTTTCATTACATTCAAATAATATACATGATCTTGAACCTTGGTTACTACAGAGGGCTGTGCAATTGAAGCATCTTTCTTATTTAAATCTTCTTGCTACTTACTTATCATAGATTTTAATTCTGCTTTTTTCTTTTTCTTCTTAGGCCAATTATTTTTTTAGTGCTTCAATATTTTCAACAAATTGATAAATGGCTTGAGCATTCACTATTTTGACAAGTTTTGTTATATCTGCGTCTTTACCCAGTACTGATGATCCACCTGTTTCTTCATTGGTACTGAAAACTAGTGGGTTTTGTAGAGGAGGGAGATCAACCTTAGAAATATCTGACACAACTATCCCCATTTCTACATTTTTTGAAGATTGTTCTTCTGTATTTCCCATTCCTGCTACTAACTATAACTCTTGTTCATCTGTAGCAAGTAAAGGCCACCTGTTCATCTGTTATTTCCAAAACAACCTTGGCAATAAGTAGAGATAATCTGGGTTTCTTAGTTTCTACTAGAGCTATTTCTATTTGACTTTTACTAAGTAGCTTCGAAAGAGGCCACCCAGTCCACCTTTTACTTGTATTACTATTGGAATTTTTATCTCCTGTCCCTTTATGTTTATAGAAGTCGGGACGGCCATGGGTGCCAATTTCTTCACACTGGTCACAACTAAAATATTATCAGATATAGGAACTACAACTTGCTTTGTTGATGGTGCTTTTTGAGAGGATGAAGTTACTATTTCTTTGCCCTTATCTGTATAGGTTTGTTGAGGAACTTCTTTTGGTGCTACTTCTATTTTGAGTTGGTCATTCATTGGGAGTTTAACCTGTTGTTCTACTACATCAATAGTTCTAACAGTGACCTCCATTAATTCTATGTCCTGCTCCTCTATCAATTCCAACAAATGGTCTTCTTTAATTTTTGGCTATTTTCTTGGCATAACAGGTGTTGTAGTATCCACTGAAATCTCTCGAAGCCTTCTTAGTTCTGTTGGGTAGTCATAGGATTCACAAAATTATGTGTTACCTCTCTTTTCTAGAGGAAAATTATCCCATACTTTTGATAAATCTAATTTTTTCTCTATAGCTTCTAATAAGCTCTCTTTAAAAGCATCTTATCGATGTTTGATTCGAGCATACTCTCTCTTCTCCATCATCTTGTTGTAAGTTCCTTTTGGATCATAAAACCTCCATGACACTTCATCGAATCCCATATTGTTTAATTCAAACATTCCCTTGAGTAGGGAAGGATATCCAACAAATACATAATATCCAAAACAAAAAGGAACATCAAGGTAGGGGACTTTTCCATGCTTCTTAACCAATCTCATTTTAGCCTCTTCTATCACTTGTCTGCATAATTCTAGGGTTACTATGGATAGTGGGCAGTATTGGGGTAACACCTTAGGAGGGATTTTAGCTCCATGTAATCTAATGTACGTAAAACCCTCTATGAAGAAGAAATCTCCTATCTCTTTTTATTTAATGAATGCTCTTACCCCTAGCCCTAATATTTCTAAAATTAGCCTAGTTAAGGCCCAATGGATTGATGAAAGAAAATGAGAGCAGAAATAATTATTAATCAAAACTATTCATTAACTTTAGCTTAGGAAATACTAAGCAATATATATAGGTTACAAAATAGTATACCAAACTATATTCCCACTATCCACGCTAACCAACGCACCATAGGAGGTAGAGAGTTTGGTTTAGGTTTGTTAACCTAGGATATTTAGGAATTAACCATAGTTTACCATTAGATATTTGAAACAGTAAATATCTACATGGTAAGTAGTAAAAAGTAAATATATGTGGTAAAAAGTAAGAAATAACTTTTTACCATGTGGTAATATAAAATCTACCTAATGTAGGAAATAGGTAATTATCCCAAATGATGGAATATTACTCTAACATCCCCCCTTATTACATTATTTGGGTAATGTATATAACTATCCCAATATAGTGAGAAAAAATGTCGATCTGCTGGTTCTTGCTCAATCACAGTGCTCTGGCTTCTCCTAAGCAAAAAGTGGGTCATTCCTCACTTTGTCTTCACACCAAAAAATGTCCTTATAGTAATCACGTCATCCAACCAAATTGCATGGATAACTAGCTACTGCAATCGCTAGGTGTAGTAGAGTAGATCACTTCATACAAGTTTCATTAATTTACAATACGAGTTTGCAAAATATAAGGTAGCTAAGGTGTTAGTCGTTGTCGAAAATGCACCCTTATAAGTTTCCCCCTTCTTGTTGCAAAACATGTTGTAATTAATTTCTAAAAGAAGTATGACTAAGGTGTCGATTGCTGCTGAAAATGCACCCTTATAAGTCTTCTTCTATTTTTACAAAAAAAATGTGAAGAAAAGAAAGTATATCCCCCCTTAATTGCAAAAGGTTGTGCAACTCAAGAGTTTTGTGAAGGATTTTACAAATATTGCCTCCTAAGCAATTTTACACCACAAAATTCCCTCCTTTTGTTACAAGTACTTCAAACATTGAGAGTTTGCTATTTATGAAGCCTAAAAGAGGTACAATCACCCCTTATTGTAAGTACTTTAAACAAAAACTTATGATTTTTATGAAGCCTTAAAAGAGAGAGAGGAAATGGTGTTTTGCTCAAGGTGACAAATGTGTTTTCCCTCTACAATACTATTTTAGCAATAAGCACTTTGTGTGCTTTTTCTGAACCAGAATCAAAATCAAAACTAGACACTTCACTAGCAATATTGCCTTTGTTTTTCTTTTGTGTTGTGCCTTTGTCTTTCTTGTTTTGCTTTTTTTTGAACCAACACCGATTGGTGTCATGGTTGTCCTTTTTACAATGTGAGCAAAACCTCTTTTGATATTGCTTTCCCTTACCCTTTGAGGATGATCCTCCCTTTTGAAATTTTCCTTTCTTCTTATCACCCTTATAGTTTGAATAAAGTGCATTGTTTGGCACTTCATCATTTTGGAGTTGGTTTGCTTCCTCATTTTGAAGAAAATTAACTAACTCTACAAAGGTGACAAATATTTTTGAAACATTAAGGGATGTAATCAACATTTTGTAGGATTCAGGTAGAGCTCTCAAAATTACTGAAGTCAAAATGGTGTCTTCTACTTTGGACCCTAAAGCATTAAGCTTAGACTTCAGATCTACCACTCTGCAGAGGAATAGTTCTACTAATTCACCTGACTTCATATGGAGTGTATGAAGTTGTTTTTGAAGGTTTAGAATAGTTGATTGATTTTTACCTTCAAAAATAGTACTAAGTGAATCCCATGCAACTTTACCAGTTTTACCTTCACTTATGTGAGGTTGGATCTCATCATCTGTTTCTAGGAGTATTAACATTAGAAGACAATTGTTATTTTTATCCCATGCTTTTTGATCTACTCCTGCTGTTGTAGGTCTTGACTCAGTGCCATCAACTAAATCCCATAAGTCCTCTATAGTTAATATGGCTTTCATCTTAGTTTTCCATGCTGAATAGTTAGGACCTTTTAGCAATTATGTATCACTTAAGGAATTATTGATAATTGCCATGATGAAGGTCCTACAATTTGTACTAAGATTATATTTCTTTCAATATACCCTCAAAAGAGTATATGGAAGATTTTAATTTGCTCTTTAATATATTTAATGGCACCTGCCTTAACACCTTTAACAAGGGATGAAAAGTTTGAAGAAATTAAGCCAAATAAATAGAGCAAATTAAAGGGGTAGGTTTTGGAAAACTTTTGATTTTGCTCTCTAGGATATTTAATGGCACCTGCCTTAACACCCTTCAAGAAGGATGGAAATTTTGAGGAAATTAAGCCAAACAAAGAGAGTGAATCAAGGTGTTTGGATTTTGACCTTTGATGGGGAGTAAGAATTGACTTGTTTAACCTGTGCAAGGAGTAGCACGATTTGAGTGAAGTTTGGGTTTTTGAAATGCTCTTCTATGTTTTATTATTGTTTAATTTCAAAAAACATGATTATTAGTGTAATAAAAAAATGAGAGCAACCAAATTATTATCACTATAGGTGTCGGATGCAACAGAAAATGCACCTAGTGTAGTCAATTTTAAGAAAATGTGTCGAGTACAATTGAGAATGCACCTTTCTTACTCTGAAATATCATCCCTTTCTCTTTACAATTTTGCAAAAATAGAATCACAAAAATATGACTTCTATCACCCCTTAATTTTTACAAAATTGAAAAATTTGAGCACTCCTTTCAAGACAAGTCGGCACACGACCTGCGATTGAAAGGCTTCCAGACCAGTCGACACACGACTTGGTTTATCTCTTTAACACTCAAAAAATAGGATGAGCATTAGGATAAAAAAGAAGTTCAAAATTATTCTCAAGGTTACAACAAAAAATTTGTAATTTTATGTCTTATATCTCCTTTGTGAAGGAGAAAACAAAAGTAAATTTTTGGTTTTGTTGCAAAAAATATGAACTTTGTCCTTGCCCAATTTTGAAGTGTTTTGGTTTTGCAATAGAATATGGAGTTCCTATGTCTCTTTATCTCCAACAAAATGTGGGAGAAAACTATAGGAATTTTTAGGAGTTTATTGCAAAAAATGTTGAAGAGAAAAAAAACTTTTATGTTTTGCAACCAAATAGGTGATCTCTTTGTCTCTTTATCTCCAAGTTTTGAAGAAAACTAAAGAAATTTGATGGCTATGGTTTGCAAAAAAAAATTGAAGGTTTTGTTTTGGGTTTTCTCTTTAAAAAAATTTCTAAGTGAAAAATGCTAAAAATATTTTTAAAGTTGAAGAATTTTTATAATAAAGAAGTTTTGGAGAATTAATTTCTTCTCTATAAAACAAATATGAGAGCTCTATGAGTCTTGAAGAGCTCTACTAGGGTTTGATGAGGAAAAACTACTCTGCTAGGGTTTGATGAAGAAAAATTGCTCTACGGGGATGGCAAAAAATTTCGGAGGAGGTCTAAAAAATTGGAGGAATGTCATGATGGCATCGGGTTCGGCACAAAGAGTGCATGCTCGTGGTATTTTTCATCTGAAAATGTCTAGAAGGAACAGGATTTTCCAGTGCATGTCAGGAACCGCTTGTTAAAGAACAATGGATGTTTGGAATGATGTGAAGCCAGTCCGGTTCCAATGGTTCAACCAGACTTAATAGATGTGGAGTATCTAACAAAACATGCCCTTATTGGCAAATTTGTGGGCATCCGAATTTCTATCCCCTTTGTGGAGGCTTGGGTTAGGAAGACTTGGAATCCTAAAGGCAATGTGGAGGTGATGCTGAGTGCAAACAACTATTTTATGGTGGTTTTATCTTGTATTGAAGATCATAACAAAGCATTTGAATGGGGTCCTTATTTATATAACCAGGTGGGACTCTTTATTAAACCTTGGCATCTAGGTTTCAACCCATCAGAGGAACGACCATTGTAGGTTCTAGTATGGGTGCAGCTTCCATGGCTCCTATTGGAATTCTGGAGAACTGATATCTTGCATAATATTGCCCTTCTGCTTGGGAATCCGGTTGGACCATCACAACAGACTGGATAAAAAGGTAATATTTGTTGCTTTTATTTGTGTTGAAATTGACTTAAATAATCCTATTCTAGATTCTATTGAAATACAATTTGGATAAACTACATGGGTTCAAAAACTTGACTATGAAGCTCTTCCATTTCGTTGTCGGATTTACCGTGAATATGGCCACCTGCAAAGAAAATGCCCTAAGTTTGTCTCACCTATGGCTTCAAATATTGGGCCCTCTTAGTCTGGACAAAGTTTGGATAAATTAAAATCCCCGATAAAGGAAGGGGAACAGGATAAGGAAGGTTTTGTTCCGGTAAAATCCCAAAACAGAGGATGAAGGGCAAACAAAGACCTTAAGGATAGCTAGCTAGATGCTCTACTCAACTATTTTGAAATATTATATGATCTTTATCAGTGCATGGAGATACCTGAAACATCGCTACCTAATGCAAATATAACAAGGCCAAATTAGATGTCTCTTCTTGAGGGGGAACTTAAGGAATTAGATCTAAGGGGTTTAAATGAAGAACAAAGGGATTTAGATCTGAGTATAGGGGACATGGTTGGGTCTAGCCCTATAAGGGAAACTATTTTGGAAAGTGGTATAGATTTAGTTATGCCCTCTCCTACTTAGGCACTGATGTAGTCATCCTTGGACTACAAAACTCCTATGGTGTTGGGATTGCAGCAAAAAATAATTAAAAAAAGTTTTTCAGATAAGAATATGAAGGTGGGTCGGAAGGACCAAGAAAAAATTAAGTTAATGGGGGAGACTTTGGTGGAGTCAGGCTTGGTGAGAACATTGGACTCCCATTTTTATAACCCCCAAAAATTATTATCCTCTCATGGAATGTAAGAGGGTTGAATAGCATCCACAGATAAAAAGTTGTTTGTGATTTGGTTCGTGTGCATTCTCCAGATGTGGTGTTTATTCAAGAGACTAAATTGGTTATTGATAGTATGTTCAATATTGCTCCCAAGTTGTGTGGAAGGGGGTAATGCCAGTGTATTGGTGCATGTGGATATGCTGGTGGCATCACTTTTTTATGGGATTCAGTTAAGATATCCCCTCTTACTTGTATTTCCAGCAGATGGTCTATTTCAATGGTCGGGCATGAAAATGAATTTGGTGAAATCATCCTACTTACAAATGTGTATGCTCCTGTTGATTACAATGGTAAAGTGAATTTATGGAAGCACATTTTCTTTGTGAGAAGTTTGGTTCCCCTGTACCCATGGATTTTGGTTGGAGACTTCAACTCTATCATTTTTTTGGAGGAGAAATATGGTGGGGTGGACCGTCTCGAACCTTTTTCTTCTGCATTCAGTGCTCATATCCAGGCCCTAAAATTGGTTGACATCAATCCAGATAATGGGATCTTTACTTAGCATGATAGAATGTGTTGGGAAGCTTCCATATCAGAGAGACTGGATAGGTTTTTGATATCCAGTTATTGGATGGGTAATAACAAAGGTGCTAGTTCTATGATTTTGGAGGGTAGGGGATCTGATAATTGGCCTATCAAACTCTCTGCTTTGGAGTTAGGGCTAAAAAAGAATCCCTCCTTTAAGTTTCAACTTATGTGGCTTCGTGATCCTAAGCTTCATGACTTCATGCGAGGCTGGCGGGCCACTGGCAAACCTCCTCATGGCACCACTATGTATTCCTTTATGAAGCGACTACAATTTGTAAAACATAAATTGAAGAGATGGAATAGACTAAATTTTGGGAACATTTCCTTGTCTAAGCTATCAGCTCTTAGGAGGATGTAAGAAGCTTCAAGTAATATTAGATATCAGGGATTCACAAAGGAGCTTCTTGTTGAGGAATCTAAGGCTGCAAAAGACCTTGCTGAATGGGAACTGATGGAAGATTTTTTTTGAAAAAAAGCTTGAGTAGATTGGCTTCAGGAAGGGGATATGAACACATCCTTCTTTTATAAATCAGTTAAAGATTAACCATAATGGTAACCTGATTACCTCTCTTGTGAATTCTCAGGGTGCCCTGCTCTCTTATTTTAGGGATATTTCAGAAGAGACTAAGAGGTATTTTTCCTCTCTCTTCAAGGAGGACTCCCTATCAGATGATGAGAATGAAAAGCTTATTCTAAATTGTATTCCAGTGATTGTTTCTAGAGAGATGAATGAGCACTTGATGGGTCCAATTTCCCTTAAGGAGTTGGAAAATTTTGTATTCAAGATGAAAAAAGGAAAAGCCCCAGGCCCGGATGGATTCTCGATTGAGTTTTATCAAGAGTTTTGGGATTTAATCAAATTTTATCTTTTGGAGGTGGTCCATGAGTCCCAAAAGAACAAACAGATGCTAAGGGACCTAAATGCTACCTTTGTGGTACTTATACCCAAAAAAGAGGGAGAAAATTCCTTGGATATGTTTAGGCCTATTGCTCTCTACAATGTTGTGTATAAGATCATCACAAAAATTATTGCTGAGATGTTGAAGATATGGTTGAGAAAAATCATCTATGAGGATCAAGGAGGGTTTGTTGTTGGCCAAAAAATCTTGGATGGGGTTGTTATTTCTCATAATATATTCACTCGATGAAAACTTCTAAGGAGAAAACTATGTTCATTAAGTTGGACATGGCCAAAGCCTATGATCGGGTCAGATGGTGCTTTCTTCAGAAAGTTCTTACTACTTTTGGATTTGAGGAGGAATGGATTAGATGGGTGATGAGATGTGTTTCTTCTTCCTCATTCTCTATTCTTGTTAATGATGAGCCATCAGAGCTATTTGAGGCCTCAAGGGGATTGATGCAAGGAGATCCTTTATCTCCTTATTTGTTTATCATCATGGCAGAAGGGTTGGGAATATTGCTCAAGTCTCAAATCATGTAGGGTCTCATTCAGGGGTGGAAGTGGGATAGTAGTTTGCCCCTCTTTCCCACCTTAAATTTGTTGATGATATTGCTTTGTTGGGAGTTTCCACTATTAGGAAATCTAAAAATATTAGACAGTCTCTTGACATATATCTTGGTGCTTCTGGATAGTTGATTAATGAGGACAAGTCTTCTATTTTCTTCTTCAATACCCCTCCTCTTATTCAAGCCAGGATTGCTCAAATTCTAAGATTCCAGGTTGGGACTCCTCCCTTCATTTATCTTGGTATTCCAATTTCATCTCACCCTCTACCTAGATCTTCTTAGTAGTCTATGCTTGATAAGTTTAGAAGGAATGTGAATCACTGGACTTTCAGATGGCTATCCACTACAGGTAGAGTGTTGCTTTTAAAATCTATTGTTCAAGATTTACCCATTTATATATGTTTTGTACAAATAGCTCCCTATCACTTCATCAAGGACATGGATGCTTTTTCAAGATATTTTTTATGGTTTGGAAAACTTGATCAATCTAAATGGATTTTGGTTAGGTGGGATTCTATATGTAGGTCGGTGTAAGAGGGAGACCTTGGGTTGTGACATACAACTCTTTTTGGGTAGGCTTTGATTGTAAAAATTTATTGGATATGGTATACCTCTCAAGATCATATTTGGGCTAAAATATTATCTTGTAAATACTTGAGAGGTATTTCTGAGGTTGAAATCCCTAGAGTCAACTTGGTTGGGAAAGGTTCAGTTATCTAGGACACTTTGAGAATAGGAGCTAATTTAATCAATCAGGGTTTGTTTTGGATTTACAATCAGGGATCAAATGCTCTTTTTTAGGAGGATTCTTGGGATGGCCACCCTTCTATCTTGAATCAATATCCTAGGTTACGTTCCATAAGCATTTTTTTCTTGGAAGCAGGCTGGTCTTGTGTGGAGGACTTTAAAAAAATCCAGTCTTTTGGAAATATGGAGATGTATAGGTGGAAAGATCCGTAAGAATGGCCCCAGGGGGGACTGGCAAAGGATAGAGAGGTGCTTGCCATTATTCTTATGGGGAGGCCTTATTCTTCATTGAGGGGTAAATATTTTCTAGATTGGAACCCTGATCCTAATGTAACCTACTTGGTAGCCTATGGTTATCAGGTTCTTGATAAGCAAAAGTATGGGAGTCTTCCTGTCACTTTGTGGAAAAATGTGTGGAACAAATTTGCCTGGCCAAAATGTAACTTATTTCTTTAGTTGGTAGCTCATAATAAATGCCTCACTTGGGATAACGTGAAAAATAGGGGATTTTAGGGTCCCTCTTTTTGTGTCATTTGCAGTAATAATGAGGATGACTCTTCTCATTTATTTTTCCAATGCTCATTTTCCAAAGACATTTGGCACTGTTGGTGGAGTGCCTGGAACCATCCATGTTTGCATGTGCTATCCCTGGTGGAGTTTTGGAGTAGTCTGGGCAGACCTCTGGCCAAGGCCCCCTTACTTAGGGTGGATTGGAATTTTGGCCCTTCTTGCATCATCTGGCAAATTTGGCTCGAACAAAACTGACACATATTTTAGGGTAGTTATTTGGCTATTCAACAAATCTGGCAAAGGATCCTGTATATGGTTCAGGAAACCATCCATAGTAAATGTGATGTGGACCCTCTTTTGTATTCTAGGGAGGAGAAGGTACAACAAGCCCTTGGTATCTTTAGGGATGGTGTGAACTCTTCTATCCCTAGTAGGGTTCCTCAGCTCAACAAGAAGGTTAGGATAGAGGGTAGGTGGAGGCCACCCCCTAGAGGAGTTTTAAAAATTAATACTAATGGATCATATAGGGGTAATCCTAGACATGCTGGCATTGGTGGTTTTGGGAGAGATTCTACTGGTGGTGTCATTTTTTTTATTTTCCATTTATAAAGGTGTTCACTCCAAAAAAATTATGGAAGCTCTTGCAATTCTTGAGGTCTTGCAGAGGGGGTTTATCTTGGATGGCATAGGATTATCTGTGAGTCTAACTCTCAAATTGTGGTTAATATTTTAAACAATAAAAGGGTGGAGGAAGTTAATTGGCAGTTGGCCTTTGTAGACATTCATATTCTTAGAATGAGTGAAGAGTTCAAATTTATATCCTTTGTGCACATTCCAAGGGAATGGAATGTGGTTCTTGATTACCTGGCCAAAAGGGCTTCTAAGTTGTTGGATCCTTGGAGTATCGATAATTGGGAGAGTCTCCTATCTGGGGACTCTCAACGCCTATGGGAGTTGATCCACAAGGATATACAAACTTAATGTGGTTTATTCTTGTTGTCTTTTCTAGGTGTCATTCTAGTCTAGTGGTTTTAGCCTGTTTGGTTGTTTATTTGAGTCCTGGTTGAAAGCTCAATTGTACTCTATAATCCACCTTTATTTAAAAAAATAAAATAGTTTTGGAAAAAAATCAAATGAAATGGTCCATAATTGATATTTTTAATCCAAAAATATACTAAATTATAAAAAAACTAAAAAAATATTAAAAAAGCATTTGAAACTTTAGAAAAATTAAAAATGAAGAGAAAAAAATTATTTAAAAACCTTTTTAATGGCGTCGTACGGGCTCGAACACATGACCTGCACCCAAATATTGGTAGCATCTGCCATTCGGGCTATCATGGTTGACTTGAAGTCCACATGTAGCCTCCTTATCTTATCTCCACTGGGATCAAGGGCATAAAAAAAAAACTTTGAAAAATTTCCGCCTGGGCTTCGATCGCGTGACCTAGCACTTGTCACCGTCAAGCTTTGGCCATTATACCCCGCCCACCGTGTTGATATGGGAAACGAGGACCTTTCATTTTGTAAACCCATAGCAAAGGAATTTTTTTTTTTAACTTTGGGGACATTGTCCCACATGCATCCTGTAGGCGCAAGATGTAGGGTTTAAAAAACCCAACACTCCCCCTTGCAATCGACTGCCTTCGGGCAGTAAAAACAACAAACGTTTTATTGCACAATGTATCCAAGAAGGATAAATCAGCCAAGCCAAGGCCATATTAACATACCTCGGATTGTGCCATGTGTACAGCTCCTCATCAGATTGCCGAGCCAGATGTCCTTCATAGATCTCCAAGTCAGATTACACCACGTCTATAGCTCTTTAGGCCGCAGGACGATTCCAGTTAGTAGATCCTACTCAAGATTCATGCCCAGTCAGTATATTAGAGGCTAGTTCTAGTGAGTAAATCTTGCTCCTCAAGATTCATGCCTCTACAAGCCAGTCAGAGTTTGTCTAGGTATGTTGTTAGGCTAGGGTTTGGCCACACATAAAGGGTGCTCCTGTCCTCTCGTGTGGCCACCTAGTTGCCATTTGGCCTCCCATAAAGGGTGCTATTGCATTCATGTGGAGGTCCACCATCGCATGAAGGACGATCAGTTGCTTGGTGGTCAGTTTCTGGAGTGTAGAATCTAGTCATTATCTTGTGAGGGCTGCCTACCCTCCATCATCGAATTAGGGAGCCATCGACTACCAAATAGGTTTGATAGCCACCTACTATCAGATTTGTATGGGTCTGCAGGACCTCTCCTATGGCCACATAGTGATTGTGGGCCTATGGGTCCTCTCCTATGGTTGTTCGATGAGGTGGTCTCTAATCCATGTAGGTCTATGGGCCTACGGGCCTTGCTGCCTAGGATCCACATCGGGATCCATTCCAAGCAGCAGTTCAATGGGTCCCATATCAAGATTTGTGCCCCTCGATCCAGCTCCATAGGTCCCATTCCACAAGTGGCTCTGATGCCAATGATGAAATAAAATGAGAGCATAAATAATTATTAATCAAAACTATTCATTAACATTAGCTTAGGAAATACTAAGCAATATATATAGGTTACAAAATAGTATACCAAACTATATTCCCACTATCCACGCTAACCAACGCGCCATAGGAGGTAGAGAGTTTGGTTTAGGTTTGTTAACCTAGGATATTTAGGAATTAACCATTAGATATTTGAAATAGTAAATATCTACATGGTAAGTAGTAAAAAGTAAATATATGTGGTAAAAAGTAAGAAATAACTTTTTACCATGTGGTAATATAAAATCTACCTAATGTAGGAAATAGGTAATTATCCCAAATGATGGAATATTACTCTAACATGGATTTCTAACAGGAAGCGATCACAAAACCATCCCATGTGAGTTCGTCCTTCATGAAGTCTATAGAAGCTATTATGTACATAGGGGCTATCTATGGCTTTTAATCTCTTACGGGCTTCTTCCCCCAATTGGCCTGCTATTAAGTGAGTGAGAAAAAAATATTGTGAAAAGTGAGGCATATCATGTCTCTGTTCAAAAATTACTCTCTTTAGTTCTACCATTTCTCTGTGTATTTATGAGCTCAATTCCAGTTCCCAGGCATAGATAGGGGTGATATGTCCTCTATTACATTGTGCAGCTAAATACAAAATCCTCTTTGTTATTCTACTCATATCCTGTACTCCCAATACTATGTTTATCATGTCACATAAGTCTTGTACCCAGGGTTTAAAAGTGTTTTTATTAATTGGGAAATTTTTCTCTATTTTTGCATGTGTATCAAACAATTTTTTAAAAATTTCCATATCAGTGAACATATGAGATTGGTGTTCGATTACCTGGTCCACCAGAAATGTGGTATACTTCGTCATATTGAACACTTACTAGATATCTTCGACTTTGGCACTAAATACCTTTCGATTCTTGTGGTCTCGAAAGGTCCTTGTTCTTTTGTCATATGCCACTACTAACCAAGCCATCAAATCTGAGGAAAAATGCACTTTTGGGCATATTAGCTTTCCAAGGTTACTATTCCATTTGATTTCTCTGGGAAAACCCTTGTACTGCCACCTTCAAGCTTTATGGAACAAATATGCCATTATCCATGGGGTTCTATTATCTCCTTCCATCACCCGAGCGAAACTCTTAATGCATATGTTTTTGATATTGTACAGTTGACCTAAGTTGGGTTTTTTATCTACCCCACATTTTTGGGCAAAATCATACATAGTGGTACCAGGAACAGGCATTCCAAAAATCATATAATAGGGTGATTTATCTGTGATAAAATTTACGGCTTCTTGTGTATCTGTAGGTACAAACACATCTCCCCATGATGCCATTGATCTTGCGATTGCTAGTCAAGTTCTTCTTTGAGTTATTAGAAAAAAAATACTCTCTTTCCTCTGTGCTTTTGATGTATCAATTATAATTCTTGGTATACCAGTGGAGTGGCCTTGACAGGTTTCGTAAGTTCATATATAGGGTGGTGGAGTGAACTTGAAAAATTTGCACATTTTTTTATCGACCCGATGCTACCAACCGTTGTTCAAAATTGGCCAATGGAATCACGCCAACTCAGTATTTTCTGGAGTTTTGTGCTTTATGATGGGTGATATTTGTTAACTTGTGAACCTAGGTCCCTTTGATACATATGCCTGCAATCATTCATGATTTCTATTCATTCGTTAATGGGGATATTTTAATCTGACATGGAAGGGTATGTGCCACGGGGGTAGTGTTCTTTTTGAACCTCGTGCCACCTCAAATTTGAGCGATAACCTAATATTTGGGATTGATTATGTCTCTTTTAGGATTTCTAATATCTGATTCTTGGTGTGAGCATTGTTTTACATATTTTCTATGACACCCATTTTTCCTTAAGTCAACCATGATTAATCACAATCGTCAGATACAAGTGATTGGTTTTGCTCTTGGAAAGTTGATTGATGCATTGTCGTCCGATCTGGGTAGGATGCTAGTGCGATCATTGATATCCTGAGACCTGCATGATGGTTAATGTACCTACCTGCATATAAACTCTTTACATAACGTGTTTTATGGTTTTCAATTAATCATGATTATCCAATGTTAATATTCATTTTTTTCAAACCTTTATGACTCGTATTAATTGAGGGTAATCATATGATACGTGTATTTTTTTGTTGTGATCATCGTTAGATCATAATATGGTGAGGTACGATCGTTGGATCATGTAGATGCACATGGTTATTAATAAATGGGAAACACTTATACATACCTTGGTTTAATTAATCAACCTTTTGAAATAATAATGCTTAGATTAACCTTCGATTGATTTTTTGTATGCGCACCATTGGATCTGGGGGAGAAAAGAGCGCTGCCATCCAATTTGTGTACCATTAAAACATCTTCATTTAGCTTTCAATCCTTTGTCACCACTACAAGCCTTTGTGACCATCGATTTTTGGATGAGTTTGGGCACCATCGTTAGATTGTCAATAAAATGCCCACCATATAATCAATGTAAAAACTTTTGATTTTATATTAATCATGTTTAAGGTGAAATGGGGGGGATTAGTCAACGTATTAAACCCTTTCTAAGTATAATTAATATTTGTATTTACCTTAGCCTTTTATTTTACCATTCATGGTTTTAGCACGGTCGTCGGATTTCAAGTGGAGGCAAGCGCAGCCATTGGATCTAGTCAACCTGCAAGTTAGTTTAATCGAGTACGTATAATATTAATCATAATTAAGGTGAAAGGGGGAGGATTAGTTGATGTATTAAACCCTTTTTAAATTCATGATTAACATTAATTAATTTTTTTGAGCCTTAACACTCTTTAATGCATCTTCAATTAGTGCACCACCGTTAGATTAAAAATCGATCGAGCGCAACCATTCAATCTTGGTAACTAGCCCGATGATTAATCGAATGGGGCGCATATTTTTTAATATTGACTTTTAAAGTTCACTTTAATCAAAGCAATCGCAAATTTTGATCTGTACTTTGTTTGGCATGATCATTCGATCTGTTAGAATTACTCATTGTTTAATCGAAACCTTTGACCATCAAGTCTTGCATTTAAATTTTTGACTCTTCGAAAAGTGCATGACCGTCGATTTGATTTGGGGGTCAGCACATCCATTGATTTTTTTAAAGGTGCAAGGAATTTAATCATGTCTATTATATTCTATGACTTAACCTTCAGAATCTTAGCGAGTGCGCGTCCGTTGGATTTATTCCTCAATGAAACGCTATCATTAGATTGAAGACAACTTGCTCATTTAAAACCTTGGGTTAGAATTTTTAGACCCATTTGACTTATCATACGAGTTCTTTTGGAATACGCATCTATTATATTTTTTCATGATGATGCGCTACCATCTAATTAAGCCTAAGGTGCTATATTTTACTTCTTGACCATACCTTGAATTTTTATTTATCCCTTGGTCAATTTTATTAATGTGCTATTGTCCAATTTTTTTTTGGATTGAGAGTGACCCGTAGATTAAATCTAAGGTGCATCTCCTTAGGTTTTAATTAATTAATATGTGCTTTAACCTTAGACATTTTGGATCATGAGACTTGGGTGGAATGACTTAACCGACTTTAGATTAAAAGATTTATGAAGGTCGGACTTTGGCTTTAGATTTTTAATTTGAAAAATTCTTCCCTAACCATTTGAGGAAATTTGATTTATACCATGAAGCCCACATTATTAAAAAGGCTAAGGTTAGACTTTATCAAACCAACCAATGAAAAATTGAATTACTCACAACAACTTAAGCAATGACCATAAGTATTAGCAGTTTGATTGAAACCAAAAATTTAAATTTGGGGGTTTTTAAAGTTGAGTCAAATTTGGCTCCAAAATAGGCTTTGACTGGGACAATGTGTTGAAAAAATGAAGCACTTGAGAACCACAGAATCTCCTAGTTTTATTTTACAAAAATTTAACAAAAAATAACAACATTTTGATTGATAAACAAAATTTGAAATGCATAACAGAAAAAAAACTTCCTCTTTTTCTTTCTTTTCTTCGTCATCATTTTTTATTATTATTATATATATATTGAAAACATGTATGAATAACATGATATCAAAGCAAGTAGAGTATGAAAAAATGTAGAACCCTTTTCATTCAATTTGGAAACAAAGGTTTAGAAATTTAGAAATCAATGAGTTTTATTTTGAAATATTGTAATGCTTGTTTTAGCTAAGTCATAAGATATGATTACACAGATTTTGTCACAGCCATTTGTCTCATAATATTTTTGTCCATGTGTGTGTTTGTGCATTCTTTTTTGCATTTCTAAATATTTTAGAACTTTATCATATCTGAGCAAAATAGTCAAGCCTAATATGTGATTTCACTCTTTAAAAAATTTCACCGTTCTGCAGGGCTCCATTGCCATTCAGGAATCTATAGCCTCAGTGGAGTTGCTTTTAATCCCATATTGGTTTTACCCTACTGCCAGTCAAGCATTTATATCCTCGATAGAGGCTTTCCAAGATATCTCAAGTAGTGACTCAATTTTACTTTATTTTTTATTTTTCTTTCTCATGAGAGAAGTGTTTGGATATATAAGCAAATTGTGCAATAAGTATGCCTGAGTTGAGGATTAGTTTCTGGATATAAAATATGAGTGTAATAATTTTTGGCTCATCTATCCTCTCAAAGATAACTCAGTTCTTTGGACCTTTGAAGTCACTTTAAGTATCATTTGTAATGTGAGGCTTGACATGATGTTTCAATCAGCTTTGTTTTCTGTCTGTTTTATCTCATATCAAACAACTATTGCATAAACACTCATTTTTGATAGAATTGTAAAGTTCATCAATATCTAAAATAAATTACCTTTTTATTTTTATTGTTTTTGGTGGAATCAACAGTTAGATATACTCATAAAACTAAGATATCATGTATACAGTAAATTCAAAATTATTCAAGAACAAAAGGGAAGCTTTAACTAATAAACAAAATAGACCACTTTGTTTTTGGTTTTTTGTTTTTCTATTTTTATATATATATTTTTGTAAAGTTCAATAGGGATTGTACATTTTGAGGTGTTGGCCATTAATAGGGATAGCAATTATTTCTCCCTACAAATTTTGTAGCTTGTAAGTATTCTGACTGATAACATGGGCAATTTGGTATGGGCCAATCGATTTAGGTTCAAACTTACCCTTTTCACCATGCTTATCATTTTTAGGATCCCAATAGATGACTATATCTCCTTGAGAAAAAGGAGTACCCTTGGATTTCTTATTAAACAAATTTACAATTTTTTGGGTTTTTTCCATCATTCTTTTGAGGGTCCCTCTTCTTTGTTCTTCTAACAAGACAATTTGGTCAAGCCTTCTCTGAATGGGATCAAGGTTTTCGTGATCTTGCAATAAAACATAAAGTGCCATTTTTTCCATTTTTGGGGGTAGTAGGGTTTTTTCTCCATAAACCTTCTCATAGGGGGTTCTTCCTGTATTTATTTTAATAGATAGCCTATCAGCCCATAAAGCAAATTTAAGTTCACTTTCCCATCCCCTTTTGTTTTTACCTAATGACCTTTTATTCTTGTTATTACATTTTTATTTGATGACTTAGCTAGACCATTTCCTTGGGGATAATAATTAGCAGAATGAGATAATTCAATTCCATATTCGGCACAAAATTCTACCATTTCATATGACACAAAATATTGAGCATTATCAGTTACAAGCTCTTTAGGAACTCCATACCTAGTCAAGATATTTTCTTCTATGAATCTGATGGCTACAGTCGATGTAGATGTTCTCAAAGGTGCAACTTCCACCCACTTGGTGAAGTAATCTATTGTAGTTATGATCCACTTATGTTGGCCAGATGAATTAGGCTTGATCTCTCTAATCAGGTCAATACCCCATTGAGAAAAATGTGCTTCAATGATTACTAGCTTGAGGGGCATGGCTAGTAGATGCTTTTTCCCTATAAAAACTTGGCAGTTATGACAATTCCTTACATATTTATATACATCCTTAAAAATGGATGGCCAATAATAACCTGCTCTCATTATTTTATTGGTTGTAGCTCTTGGAGCAAAATGTCCCCCACAGAAACCATTATGAAACTCATTAATTATTTTTGGGACTTCTATTTGATATAAGCAGAATAATAATAATCCATCAGGATGTTTCCAATATAATACTTCATTTTGTATATAATACTTTTGAGCTTGAAGTTTGACTGACCTCATTCTGTTTATTGACATGTTTTTGGGGAATGACAGAGTTTGTAGATAGGGCAAAATTTCTTCATACCATTTGCATTCTTCATTTTTTATTCTTCTGTAATCATATGTCTGATCTATGGTAAGAATATTTTTAGATCCTGTTTCTTCCTTGTTAGGCAATAGTTTAGCTAAACCCTGCCCTTTGACTGTTTTAACTATTTTGAATTCAACATCATATTGCAAAAGTTTAACCATCCATATTTTTGGTCTTCCCAATTTCTCTAATTGAGAAAATATATCTTTTATTGTTATAAAGGGAATACAGCAGTAAACTTTGTTTGAGCCAAATATACCTTTAAAGTGTTCCAAATATTGGATTACTACATAGGTATGTTTTTCCAACAGGGTGTATTTAATATTTGCTCCTTTTAGACCTGAGCTCATAAAGGCTATTGGCCTTTCATTATTTTCTTCATATTTCTATGAAAGAACTATTGCAATATAATTTTCAGATGAATAGGAGTAGATATTAAAATCCTTTGTATAATTAGGGCAACTTAGGGCTGGTGTGGTTGATATGGCTTCTTTTATTTCGTTAAATGCTTCCATATTTTCTAATGTCCATTTTATTTCTCCATTTTGTTTTACCATATCATTTATGGGTTTGGTTATTTATGCAAAATTTGGGACAAATATTTTGATAAAATTTATTTTGCCAAAGAATGACCTTACCCCTTTTAGATTCTTGGGTGGGGCAATTTTAGAAATGGCTTCTATCCTTTATGGATCAATGCTTATTCCCTTTTCTGAAACTATATGACCTAGCAATTTTCCTTGTGTAGTTCCAAATATGTATTTTTTTGGATTTAGATAAATTCCAAATTCCTTGCACCAGGAAAAAACTGCAGTCAAATGTTCTAGATGATCTTCTAGATTTTTAGAAAAAACTGTGATATCATCTAAGTACACTACTACAATTTTGAACATTAGTCATTTGAAATAAAAGTCCATTGCTCTTTGAAAAGTAGCACATACATTCATCAATCCAAAAGGTATTCTTAAATATTCAAATGTGCCCTAGGGTGTGGTGAATGCTGCCTTGTGTCTATCTTCTAGTTTTATCAGAATTTTATTGTACCCTGAAAATCCATCTAACAACGACACTCTAGTTGAACCTATTACTGCTTGCAGCAGTTGTTCCATGTTAGGCAATGGGTAATTATCTTTTAGTGAGCTTTTGTTTAAATTTCTAAAATCCACGCATAGTCTAATGTCCCCATTCTTTTTCCTAATTGGTACTAAGTTGGATATCCAAGAGGAAAATCTAACTTTTCTTATTATCTTGGAGTCCAATAATTTTTGAACTTATTTTTGCATTACTGGGTACAGAGTTGCATTGTACTTTCTCTATTTTTTTCTAAAAGTCTTGGCCTCTTATTTCAAGGGTATTATATGTGTCATCACATCTATTTTGAAAGTTTTGAGATCTTCATAGGTCCAAGAAAAATGTTCTTTGTTCTTTTTTAGGAAACTGATATATCCAACTTTTTCTTTAGCAGGTAGTGCCATGTCTACTTTCACTATTCCGGGTTCTTTCATAGAGCCAATATTAATATCCTCAGATATCACTTCTCTGTGTATAGGTTTATAGGATTTGTCAAAATCATCAAATAGGCTTTCAAGAGACACCAATCCTTTGGGTATTCTATTAGTTTTCAACTAGATTACTTCTATTGGTTCTCCTATTTGATCTTTTAGATTTTCTTCATCTTTTTCATCACATATGACATCTGCATACTGATTTTGGAAAGTCATAAAATGCTTAATATCTATATCATTTTGAAAGACATGAAGATAGACTATGTTATTTGGCACATAAGGTTTATAGACTGAGATCATTGGAAATCTATCCATATATTCTGTAGTTATCCCTAGGTGATCTAGACCTGAGGCATTCATAGCTAAGAGATCTGCAACATGATTTTGTTCTCTATGAATATATGAAATATTGAAAGCCAAAAATTTATCAATTTTTTCCAGTACTGCATTTCTATATTGCTGAAGTCTAGGATGATAGGTCTGATATTTGCCTTTTATTTGTAGTATAATAAGTTCTACATCCCCTGTTATAGTTAAGTAGTTAATACCTAACTCTTTTGTTTTCCTTAGCCCTAATAGTAAATATTTGTACTTAGCTACATTATTTTTGCAAGGAAATTGCAATCTATAAGGTATACCAAGGTAATTTCCTTTAATATCAGTCAAATTTACACCTGCACCTGCTCCAGATTGGGATTTAGCCCCATAAAATGACATGGTCCACATTTCTTGGGTTAATACTCGATTTTATTCAGCATCAGTTATTCTCATATCCTCTGGATCCATGTTCTTTGCATCTGGTACTTCCATCAGGAATGGGTTGTGCCATATTGAATAGACTCCCATCCCTTTTTATTCCATAGAGTTAATGAAGTTAATCATGGTTTCATATATTTGAGTTAACTCTACAAAGTGTTAATTGAATGGTTCCCTTCTTAAAATTATATTCTCCCAATATGATATGGATATGGTAGCATAAGACCAGTCTAGTTGTATTGATCCCCCTAGTTGTTCTATCCAATTCCTACTGAGTAATAGTGAGAAGAATGGGTCAACATAAAAAACTGCTACATCCATGACAATGCCCTTTTTGGGGTGTTGGTCTAGGAAAACTAATAATCCAGTTATCACCCCTACATAGGGAATTTGTCTACTATCCATTAGAAAAATAGGGATAGAATCTCTAGTACAGATTAATCTCATTTGTTCAGCTATTAACTTAGGCATGATATTATGTGAAGCTCCAATGTCAAGCATGCAATTATGAATCACATAGCTTTCCCCTTCATATAAATTATATCTTAATGACACGTAGAAGGGTCTAGCAAAATATGGTGATCTTGTATCATGTTGATTTTGTCTAGCAGCATGACAAGTAGGGTCTTCTTTCTGCTCTACTAATCTAAAAGCTCTACATACTTGTTTTTTGTATGTTTGAACTTTCATAAGTTCACCAAATGTGATATTAAATTTTTTCTTACCGAGTTCTGACCCAACATCAAATTCCATATTCTTTATATTCAATGGTTTATTACTGTCTTCTTTGGGAAATTCTTTTGTTGATTCTATTACCTCAGGAGTAATTTTGTTATGGTTCCTATTAGTTTTCTTTTTATTGATATTTTTATTGGTGAAAGTTTATCTTCTTGTTTCATTTGTAGATAATTTCTCTATTATTTCAGGGACTGTTCTATTCCTTAAATTTAAAACATGGGTTGCCTCTAATTCTTCAACCTCTTGAGTAGTGGGAATCAATTTCCCTTGCTTCATCTTATCATATCTTGAATCATGTGATTTCTATAAGATTTTAGTTTCTTCAGTCACTAAGATCTGAGGATGATGATTTGAAGCATATTTATCTCCGTCTTCTTCAAACATCATTTCTCTAGATTCATCTTCAATGGACCAACATGCATTGATTTTTATATCCTCTTCTGATTCTACATGTATATCTACATTACGTTGATCACTCAGGTGTATTCCACATGCATTAGGGTTATGGGGTGCATCACAAGTAGAGCAAAAATAGGGAACACCTTCAACTACATTGGCAAATGGTATTGGGTTAAGGATATTGTTCTAATCCCTGTTAGGATCTCTATTTTTCCAGTTGTTATTCCCGTTACCCCTATTCCTATTTCCTTCTTCAAAACCATTGTTGTTTTCTCAATTTTTGTTGTAATTTTTCTTAAATGGGGGATAGTTGTCAACATGTGGTCACTCTGTCTGTGAAGATTTACTGTTGTTTCCATTTCTTTTAATTATTGCTAACCTGTTACTCATGTTGTTGAACATTTCTATCATTTGACTGATCAACTTCTCCACATGATCAATTTTAGTTCTTCATTGTATATCAAAAGCCACTCTCGTAGGTTTTCTCTCAGGCATGTTAACCTCTAAAGAATAAGGCTTCATCTTACCACTATCAAGCATATTTATTTCTATATCCATTAATTTTTCCATACAACTATCAATGGTAGTGGCTTATTCTTACCTTAATTTATAGTTAAACTCTCCTTGAAAAGTATTCTTATAAAAAAAATAGACTGAATATCACTAGACTTGAGGTTGGCAGGGATTTTGTTTCCTGTTTTTGAAAATCTTTTGTTAAAATCACTAACAACCTCATATTCTTTCTTCTTCATAGTGGCTAGCTCATTTAACAATGATTGTTCATTTTTCATTTCACCATACTTCTTTAGGAACACCTCTTCCATTTTGGTGAAGTCTGAGATATCATTGTTATGAAGGGAATTAAACCATTCTCTAGCATCTTTTTCTAAAGTCTGTAGAAACAGTCTTAATACTACATCTTCATGTTCAACTTCCAAATTGTCCATTGCATATAAGAAACTTTTGATATGACCCTCTCTAGTTACTGCACTATTTCCTAAAAACTTAGGGAGGTATTTTTGAGCTTTACTGGGTAAGGCATTTAAATTTACTGGTAATACAAAAGGCCTATATATGTTAGTTCTCCACAAATGAACATTACCCTAAGCCATAGCTACTGTTGTATTTAATTTCATAGATGTAGTACCTGCAGTGGTATGGGTCTGGGTAGTTTGAATATATATCGATGAATTATCTACCTTTAAATGAGAATAATCACATATATCTTCTACTACTAATTTTAAACGTTCATCTACAAAAATATCAGTAGTAATAGTATTCTATATTTTCTTCATGTACCTTTTACCACTAGAATTTAATCTACTATTATAAACTGTATTCTTAAAAAGTGGAGTTTTCTGGGTATGTATAAATACCTCTAGATTCTCGAGTTCTGGAAATAGCTCCTTACCAGTTCTCCTAGTGTTCACCAACACATTATGTTCTCTTCTTTTCTATTTTTTTTCTTTTGGATTTGTCTAGTAGAGTCACCAACATTGGGGTGCAGAAAGAACAGCGTATACTCTTATCGAGAATGCTTGATATTATCTCTCATCCTCACAAGAGTCAGTTCTTTGGGAAAATAAAGAAACCAAAATTTCAAGAAAATCAAGAAACGAGAAATTTTCAAGAACATCAAGAACATAAAGAACTTACTTCAAGGTGTAAACTATGGACATAATGAAAAATAAAGAACTTCTAACTAAGTGAAAATTAAAATGCTAGCTCTTTACTTTAACTGGTCATCCGTTGATTAAAAATAATCATTGAAGAAAACTTTTAAGAAGATAATTGAATCTTTCTAAGAAGTCCTCCCCGACAACGGCACCAAAAAATTGTTGGCATCAACTTGACGGGTTAAAGCATAAAATGTCATTGGGAAATAAACTAAAAAGATATGATTTTAACATATGGGTTCGATCCCTGGCAACGACACCAAAAACCTGTTGGAACCGATTCTTTCATCTATAGGAAATTAATTGTTATGCTACAAGAACCCTTTTGAAACCAATGAGCTATTACAGAATCTGGTCGACCTGCCTCATGTTTTGTTAAACCTGAATATTGCTATAAAAAATGACAAAATGGGTAAGAAAACCCCAACAAAAATTCTACAATTAAACTTCTAATTTGTAGGCTCTATATTTATATTAAACTATAGTATTTTTATTAAAATAAACAACAATGAAAAAAACCAATTATTATGCCTTATGTAGACCGATTCCTAAATTCATTGGGTTGTTATAGCAATTTAACAACTACTATAATCATGAACATAAATAAGGGGAGAAGGAAATTAGCATTCTTGCTTTCATTCAAATATCGTAAAAAAATCAAGAGTTAACTAATGAAAGAAACATGTATAATGCATTCAAATAATGTAACCCATTATACAGATACACACAATACTGAGACAAAGAAATGACAGGAATAAGATTCCGAATTGTATTGATTTATGGAAAAATTACATGCAGAGTGGGCAAAATGCCTTTTAACTCTATTTTTCTCAAAATAATACAACAATACAATAGATAAAGACTATTCAAATGATGTAACAGGTCCCTCTTATTATTCTTATTCCAATCTGGTAACAAAAGAATCTCTGAATCCTAAGCTCAATAGATTGGAAATATTCTCAGCTTCTCTGGCACTTTTCTATCATATGATCCTGCATAGCAAAGGGAGGAAGAAAGAGTGAATAAGGGAATATATACACAAAGAAATACAACAACATAACTAACAGGGCATTCAAGTATACCTCTTAGAAAAAATACTTTCTCTAATTGCTTGATGCAGAATCCAAACCTACCTGCTTCCTTTTATAGCTGCTGGTTCTTTATTCTGTTATTCTTGGTTTACTTTTGACTGTACATTTGGTAGCTTCTGATTGAATCTCAAAAATTGATGCTATCCAATTGGATTTGTTATGAACTGACTGTGCTCTCTTATTTGACTTGTTCAAACATATTCCCACTCAACTGGTGATTTAAGTATGAGGAGAACTTTTTCTTGTTTATGCTATTTCTTGGTGCGTTTAGCTACTACTTTCCAAACTGGTTTCTTTTGAGTTGTCTTTCCTTGATCCTTTGACCATTTAAACTCATTTGCAACCCTTTAATATGCTCATCAATCAACCTCTATATTTTTGTGTCAAAATTGGCTACAATCCTGAGCATATTCATTTCTTGCAGAATTCTATTTTTTTGTATAACAATAATAGGCATGTTTATGTCCTACTGAAGTAGTAAGGCTTCTGTAGCATTCACCATGAGTGTAGTTTGTTTAATTATATCCTCATCATAACCTTGTTCACAGTAAAATATCTCAAGGGTTTCTTTGAATATTCCTTATATGTCTGATACTTCCAAGTATTGATATAAGGACAGGCCAATATCTGTTAGTTTATCTGTAGCATAGTTTATCAGATCATTCATCTTAGTCATAGAATTTGTCCATTTTTCTCGATTTGATCCAAACATGGCTGCTTTGAAAAATTTTAAATTGATTTAAATTTTATTGCCTTTAGGTGTTGTTATTTCTTGTCCTTGCAATTCTTAAAAATGATCCCCTATGTAGTCCAGGGTTGGGTGAATGAATTTAAAATATTTTTCTCTTTCTTACATCAAGGTCATGATTTCTTGAGCAATTATTTGAATCACCCTTATTTTTCTGAACATTTTAGTAAAACCTTTGGACTGAGATTTTATTATTTTGTACATGTCCTTTTTCATTACATTCAAATTATATACATGATCTTGAACCTTGGTTACTATAGGGGGTTGTGCAATTGAAGCATCTTTCTTATTTAAATCTTCTTGCTGCTTACTTATCACAACTTTGAATTCTATTTTTTCTTTTTCTTCTTGGTCCACTTATATTTTTAGTGCTTCAATATTTTCAACAAATTGATAAATGGCTTGAGCATTCACTATTTTAACAAGTTTTGCTATATCTATGTCTTTACCTAGTATTGATGATCCACCTTTTTCTTCATTGGTACTGAAAACTAGTAGGTTTTGCAGAGGAGGGAGATCAACCTTAGAAATGTCTAACACAACTATCTCCATTTCTACATTTTTTGAAGATTGTTCTTCTATATTTCCCATTCCTGCTACTAACTATAACTCTTGTTCATTTGTAGCAGGTAAAGGCCACATGTTCATATGTTATTTCCAAAACAACCTTGGCAATAAGTAGAGATAATCTAGGTTTCTTAGTTTCTACTGGAGCTATTTCTATTTGGATTTTACTGAGTAGCTTCAGAAGAGGCCACCCAGTCCACCTTTTACTTGTATTACTATTGTAATTTTTATCTCATGTCCCTTTATGTTTATAGATTTCGGGATGGCCATGGGTGCCAATTTATTCACACTGGTCATAGCTAAAATATTATCAGATATAGGAACTACAACCTTCTTTGTTGATGGTGCTTTTTGAGAGGATGAAGTTACTATTTCTTTGCCCTTATGTGTATAGGTTTATTGGGGAACTTCTTTTGGTGTTGCTTCTATTCTAATTTGGTCATTCACTGGGAGTTTAACCTATTGTTCTACTACATCAACAATTCTAACAGTGACCTCCATTAAGTCTATGTCATGCTCCTCTATCAATTCCAATAAAAGGGTCTTCTTTAATTTTTGGTTTTGTCCTTGGCATAACAGGTGTTGTAGTATCCACTAAAATCTCCCAAAGCCTTCTTAGTTCTATTGGGTAGTCATAGGCTTCACAAACCTATGTGCTACCTCTCTTTTCTAGAGGGAAATTATCCCATACTGTCTGTAAATCTGATTTTTTCTCTATAGCTTCTAATAATATCTCTTCAAAATCATCTTCTCGATGCTTGATTCGATCATACTCTCTCTTCTCCATCATCTTGATGTAAGTTCATTTTGGGTCATAAAACCTCCATGACACTTCATCGAATCCCATATTGTCTAATTCAAACATTCCCTTGAGTAGGGAAGGATATCCAACAAATACATAATCTCCAAAATGACAAGGAACATCAAGCTAGGGGACTTTTCCATGCTTCTTAACCAGTCTCATTTTAGCCTCTTCTGCCACTTGTCTGCATAATTCTAGGGCTGCTATGGATAGTTGGGGTAACACTTTAGGAGGGATTTTAGCTCCATATAATATGATGTAAGTAAAACCCTCTATGAAGAATAAATGTCCTATCTATTTTTCTTTAATGAATGCTCTTACCCCTGGCCCTAATGTTTATGGAATTAGCCTAGTTAAGGCCCAATGGATTTATACCAAGAAGCGATCACAAAACCATCCCATGTGAGTTTTTCCTTCACGAAGTTTCCAGAAGCTATTATGTACATAGGGGCTATCTATGGATTTTAATATCTTACGGGCTTCTTCCCCAAATTGGCCCACTATTAAGTGAGTGAGAAAAGAATATTTTGAAAAGAGAGGCATCTCCTGCCTCTGTTCAAAAATTGGTCTCTTTAGTTCTACAATTTCTTTGTGTATTTGTGAGCTCAATTCCAGTTCCCAGGTGTAGATAGGGGTGTTATGTCCTCTATTACATTGTGCAGCTAAATACAAAACCCTCTTCATTATTCTACTCATATCCTGTACTCCCAATACTATGTTTATCATGTCACATAAGTCTTGTACCCAGGGTTTAAAAGCATTTTTATTAATTAGGAATTTTTCTCTATTTTTGCATGTGTATCAAAAAAATTTTAAAAAATTTCCAATCACTGAACATGCGAGATTGGTGTTCGATTACCTGGTCCACCAAAAATGTGGTATACTTCATTAGATTGAACACTTCCTGGATATATTCAACTTTGGTGTTGAATACCTTTCGATTATTGTGGTCTCAAAAGATCCTCATTCTTTCATCATATGCCACTACTAACCAAGCCATCAAATCTAAGGAGAAATACACTTTTACCCATATCAGCTTTCCAAGGTTACTGTTCCATCTGTTTTCTCTTGGAAAATATTTGTACTGCCACCTCTGAGCTTTATGGAATAAATATACCATTATCCATGGGGTTATATTATCACCTTCCATCACTCAGGTGAAAATCTTAATGCAGGCATTTTCAATCTCATACAATTGAGCTGAGTTGGGTTTTTTATCTACCCCACATTTTTGGGAAAAATCATACATAGTGGTACTAGGAATAGGCGGTCTAGAAATCATAGAATAGGGTGATTTATCTGTGATAAACTTTATGACTTCTCATGTATCTGCAGGTATGAATACATATCCCCATGATTCCATTGCTCTCATGATTGTTGGTCAAGTTATTCTTCGAGTTCTTAGAAAATGAATACTCTCTTCCCTATGTGCTTCTAATGTATCAATTCTAATTCTTGGTATACCAGTGGAGTGGCCTTTACAAGTTTCGTAAGTTCATATACAGGTTGGTGGAGTGAACTTGAAAAATTTGCATGTTTCATTATCGACCCGATGCTACCAACCACTATTCAAAATTGGCCAATGGAATCGTGCCAACTCAATATTTTTTGGAGTTTTGTGCTTTATGATGGGCGATATTTGTTAACATATGAGCCTGGGTCCCTTTGATACATGTTCCTGCAATCATTCGTGCTTTCTATTCATTTGTTAATAGGGATATTTTAATCTGATGTGGAACGGTATGTGCCACGGGGGTAGTGTCCTTTTTGAACCTCGTACCACCTCAAGTCTGAGCGATAACTTGATCTTTGGGATCAATTATTCCTCTTTCAAGATTTTTGTGATATTCGATTCTTGGTTTGAGCGTTGGTTTACATATTTTTTATGATGCCCCTTTTTCCTTAAGTCAACCATGATTAATCAAAACCGTCAGATACAAGTAATTTTTTTTGCTCTTGGAATGTCGATTGATGCGTTGTCATTCGATCTGGGTAGGATGTTGGTGCGATCATTGATATCCTGAGACCTACATGATGATTAAAGTACCTAGTTGCATATAAAAACTTGATATAACATGTTTTATGGTCTTTAATTAATCATGATTATCCAATGTTAATATTCATTATTTTCAAACCTGTGTGACTCGTATTAATTGAGGGTAATTGTATGATACATGCATTTTTTGTTGTGATCACCGTTAGATCATACTATGGTGAGGCACGATCGTTGGATCATGTAGATGCACATGGTTATTAATAAATGGGAAACACTTATACGTACCTTGGTTTAATTAATCAACCTTTTGAAATAATAATGCTTAGATTAACCTTTGGTTGATTTTTCGTATGCGCATTGTTGGATCTAGGGGAGAAAAGACCACTGCCATTCAATTTATGTACCATTAAAATGTCTTCATTTAGCTTTCAATCCTTTGCCACCACTACAAGCCTTCACGACCGTCAATTTTTGGATGATTTTTGGCACCATCGTTAGATTATCAATAAAATGCCCACCATATAATCAATGTAAAAACTTTTGATTTTCTATTAATCATGTTTAAGGCGAAAGGGGGGATTAGTCAATGTATTAAACCCTCGCTAAGCATAATTAATATTTGTCTTTACCTTAGCCTTTTCTTTTACCATTCATGGTTTCAGTGCGACCATCAAATTTCGAGTGGAGGCAAGCACAGTCGTTGGATCTAGTCAACCTGCAAGTTAGTTTAATCGAGTATGTATAATATTAATTGTAATTAAGGCAAAAGGGGGAGGATTAGTCGATGTATTAAACCATTTTTAATCACATGATTAACATTAATTAATTTTTCTGAGCCTTAATACTCTTTAATGCATCTTCAATTAGTGCACCATCGTTAGATTAAAAATTGATCAAGCACAACCATTCGATCTTGGTAACTAGCCTAATGATTAATCGAATGGGGTGCATATTTTTTAATATTGACTTTTAAAGTTAACTTTAATCGAATCAATCACAACCATAGATCTGTACTTTTTTTGGCACGATCGTCCGATGTGTTGGACTTACTCACTATTTAATCGAAACCTTTGACCATCAAGTCTTGCATTTAAATTTTTGACTCTTCGGACAGTGCATGACCGTCAATTTGATCTTGGGGTCAGTGCGTCTGTTGATTTTGTTAAAAATGCAAGAAATTTAATCATGTCTATTATTAGTCTATGAATTAACCTTCTAAATCTTAGTGAGTGCATGTCCATTGGATTTATTCCTCGATGAAGCGTTGTCGTTAGATCAAAGACAACTTGCTCGTTTAAAACCTTGGGTTAGAATTTTTAGACCCATTTGACTTATCGTACGGGTTATTTTGGAATGCGCATCCATTATATTTTTTCATGATAATGCGCTATCGTCCGATTAAGCCTAAGGTGTTATATTTTACTTCTTGACAATGTCTTGACTTTTGATTTATCCCTTGGTCGATTTTATTAATGCGCTACCGTCTGATTTTTTTTGGATTGAGCATGACCCTTGGATTAAATCTAAGGTGCTCGATTGTTAGCTTGGTGGGGTGCATCCCCTTAGGTTTTAATTAATTAATATGTGCTTTAACCTTATACCTTTTAGATCATAAGACTTGGGTGGAATGACTTAACCGACTTTAGATTAAAATATTTATGAAGGTCGAACTTAGGCCCGAGGAAAGACTTAATTGAAGGTCGGACTTTGGCTTTATATTTTTAATTTGAAATTTTCTTCCCTAACCACTTGAGGTACTTTGATTTATACCATGAATTCCAAATTATTAGAAATTATAAGGCTAGACATTATCAAACCAACCAATGAAAAATCAAATTACTCACAACAACTTAAGTAATAACCAGCAGTATTAGCAGTTTGATTGAAACCAAAAATTTAAATTTGGGGATTTTCAAAGTTGAGTCAAATTTGGCTCCAACACATCCTCACCCACATTTTCCACATTCCATATTTGTGTCCACTCATTTCACCTAGTCATTTTCTTTAGAATTTCATTAGAGGTTTTGGTCACTAAACCATTTCTAGCTTCTCTTTAGGTTTTGTAGAAAGCTATATTAATTTTTATGAGGTAGAGTATTTTTTAGATTATGCCTTGTGTACATCAAATCCCAAACACAGTTAATCATTAACAATCCAATTTTACACAAATACAGATGAAATCCATGAAGTGGTCTAGGTTACCTTACGCAAAAATGTCATCCTGCTCATCAACCTATGCGAATGGTTTAAGAATGCTGAGATTTGGAAAAAGTACACACATCTTCCCTACCCAATTCCCCAAAATAAACAGTGGTTTTCACCACTATTAGAAATCCCACATTCTTAAAAAGTTGCAAACATCAAAAATTACAAAATTCAAAGTACAAACTCCAAAATTCAACATCAAAACCCTCAAAGTGCACACATCAAAAAGCACAAGAAACAATGATCCCCATCACTCAAAATTCAAATCCCTTGCTCAAGAGAAAAAGAAAAACTCAAAATAAATAGTGATTATTGTCACTAACAAGAGATAAATAAACAGTGATTTTTATCACTATATATGAGAGCAAGTATCCCAATAATTGAAGAAAATAAGGGATTCGAACTTGAATCCTTGGAACTCTCGACATTTGGAAAACCATAAGGTGATCCTCAGTATATGTTTGGTTGATAGCCTACTTGGCACTAGCGATATCCTTACGCATGATGATATGTCTATCACATTAGCTTTAGCGTGTGTGTAGACCAATGTTTGCATGTGGATGAGCTAGCTTTGGTAACCTAGATTACCTAGTGGTCTAGTCATACTTAGTAAAAAACCTAGGATGGTGGCATTCATTGGGTGATCCTTAGTACAAGTTTGGTTGAGAGTCTTCTTGGCATTGGTTGCATCCTTATGCGTCTCATAGGAATGAACTCACTTGCACACAGAGAGATATGAAGTACCTTGGTCATCCTAGTAGATTCATACCTTGTCAAGAAGTCTTGCATAGTCAGTATACAACCTTTGATCACACCAGCTAGAGTGTTTGAGTCTCATAGAAACCTCACCTACATTCTTTAAAACAGGTCATTTCATATACTTCATTTCACCACATCACAATAATGGTTCCACATTTCCATTACAATAGAAAATACAAAAAAATATGGAAAAAAAAGCGTTAATGGATTTTGTACAGTCTATGGTGCTAACATAGTGTGTCAAATAATTAGCCATAGTTCATTTTTTCAAACAATCAAATATACCATCTCACTGTGCATCCATGCATATAGATAGCATAAAATCAAATCAAATACACATGCATACATGATATATATGTATCACCATTTCATTGCGTCCAAATGCATACATCCTAAGAATCTAGCATATACACATCAATCCATACATACATTGCATTCATATATTAAAGTAACAAATGAAACACATGATGACCATAATAAAATATCATATATATATATATGGGGCAACAAGATGTACATCATAGTTTCCAAAATGCTTGTAGGCTACAAATAAAGTGGGTCCTCCGACCTCACCAATACTAAAGAGCTCTACCCATGTTGGCCATCATGATCACATGGGATCAATGCTACAATTAGTGCTACCCCCTACAGTGCACATTCATTGAGATCTCTCTGGTCAGCTGTTGCTCACCTTGGCCTCCTGTTGGATCTCCCTAGCCCCCTCAATCCTTTGCCTTGATGAAGAATATTGCTCTATCTCACTCTTTTAGGTATGGTGAGAGGTACTTTCCTCATCAAAATCTGGTAGCTACCCTCCAATCCGGATCACCTCCCTCTCTAGCTCACTCCTATAGATTTTAACCTGAGCCTCCCATGCCTAGCACATATCCACCACCTATAGCACTTGAGCTTGTAGTGACCCCACCTTGGCCTCCAACTCTTGCACTCATGCCTGTAGATTCCTAACCTCTGTTGGGTCACCCTATACCTATGCTTATGCCCGTAGGAGATCCCTCTCTTGCCTAACCATGGCCAGCTCTATCTATAGCTTGGTATATTGATCCACTGGTGTATCCTACTACTTAGGCAACCCCTAATAATTTGCATCCTCATCTCCATCATCACCCTGATCATCCATGATCAAGAGGTCCACTTGCTCATCCATTCAGGAAGGCAACTCCTCCTGATCCTCCTCTAGTGCATCTTGAGGCATATCCTCAGTTGTCACCACTACATCACCCTCAAGGGCCTCCTCACCTTGCCATTGCTACATCACCCACCATGTATCATACTCATCCATTGTCCCGATGTCATCCACATCTGGAATCACCATATCTAGGTTTGTCACCTCATATTTCTCTACCACTGTAGGCCAAGTTAGAGCCCTCTCATCCTTGTGGTGCCTGCATATCATGAGAACCATAGGCAACCCCTGGTGTACCCCAAACTACCATGTCACCTACTCGTATGGGAAGAACTCCTTCTCTGTGCCATGCCTCCCTATTAGCCATCTACCTCACCTACTCCTACATAGCCACTCCCCATCCTCAGGCCATGCCAGGCAGTCTCTGTAAGGTTGCCATCTCACATCCCCTACTATCAGCCCTAAAAAAGCCTTGGCCTACATCACCCACCTATTTGTTACTCTACCCAACCTATTGTGCTCTATGTTAGAGGATATCATACCCTATCTCTTGATATGCCAACTGACCCTAGGTCATCCATGGTAGTCCCTATGGCCGCTCCACAACTATGTGCTCCTATGCCCATCAGTATAATAGATAGTTGCACCCTATCCCCTTCTACCTCTGGTAGTAGATATCATATATATTTTCATATAGCTATGCTAGTAGTTTCATCCCCCATGACATCACCAATAGGTCCTCCTTAGTGCTTGCCACCAAGGCAAACACTAGCTCTAGTAGGTTCCATGGGAACCTCACTCCTGAGGAGTCAGGTAGAAGCATATTGGAGATGAGGATCATGAGTAATGCATACCTCACCTTCAATACATTCTTCCCATACCAATACCCAACCAGTATCCCTCCCTTCATACAGTCATCCTCCTCATCCTTCACTCGACCACCAAAATATCGAGTCAACACTGCACCTCTCAGGTCACGATGGGTAGTCTTGATGGATCACCCCTCTATAAGAATCCTCATAATTTGATAGACATCCTTTAAATTCGTCATCATATCCCTTTTTAGGAGGTGAAAGGTATTGGCATGAGGATCCCCTAGATTAATCAAAGCAGTCAAGTAGACACGGTCACCTATCACAGGTTCCAATCGTATCACTTGCTTAAGGCCCAAGGCATCCAGCCACTCCCAATACACCTCACTCAAGGCACCCCTGGTGGACTCTAATAGCTTTGATTTATGATACCTACCCCTACCCACCTAAAACAAAAACAAAAACAATGATAAGTAAGCATTCCCATGCTTCACAAACGACCTTTCAAAGGCCTCAAAAGCACTAAAAACAACAAAAAGCAACTTACAATTGCACACAAAAACACAAAATAAACATTTTATATGGTCTAGATCATTTTAGTGGGTTTAATTATCCATTTACTTAATGAGATATACCAAAAAATAAATAAAACAAAATTCAAAACAATAATAAGCACGATCGAGAAGTCACTACATACCCGCGTCGCACCGGCTCCTCCATTGGATGCTCTAGTTTGCTGGCTCATGGTGTCCTGGACCAAGTTTGATAGTGCTTCACTACACAAAATCACTCTCCTCCTCCTCACCACTCGAATCGCCAAGGAAAAATCATAATAATGACCCCAAACCAAGATTTTCAAGGCTATATAGGCTATTTTGGGCTATACTCGTCCTAGGGTGGGACGAACGCATCATTTTGTGATCATCCCACCCTGGTATGAATACAAAATTTACAATAACCCCATCCTAGGATGAATACATAATTTGCATTCACCCCACCCTGGTATGAATACATCTCAAAAAATTTAAAACACCCAAAAATAGCTCCAAACAGGCTCTAAAAATAGCATAAAACTGCCTAAACTTGGTCGATTTTGTGCCCAAGCTTAATAGTATAATAAACCACCACCGGGGTCATCAAGAGACTCTACTTAAATCCCTAATAAGGCTGGTATAGCTGGACCACTCCATGGGAATGAGTTTTTTCTATCTCTCTCACTCCAAAAGGTGCCAAAAAGGGTTTAAAACCCACCAAAAATAAGTCAAATTTGATGTAATTCATTCGAGCTCAATATAGAACTAAAATGCACCATAGAGGTATCAAAGAATTACTCCTTTAGTCCCTAATAAAGTCTTTATGGCTGGACCACTCTATGAGAATGAATTTGTCGACTCTCTCTCCTCCATGCAACATCCATCGGATCAACAATATCCTTCCAAAATTGTCATAATCTTCATGAGTACACATGAAGGTGTTGAGAAGCAACACACCCCCACTGAAAAATGAATTTCCACCCTTTGAAAACTTTGAGCTTTCATTTTTACAGTAGGGACCCTCTTGATGATTTTCAGTTTTAATCCCAGATTTTTACTTGCCTCTTTCTTCTTCAAGTTTTGCCTGTGTCAAAGCATCCAAGTTTTCTTGCATTCTGGCTTTGTTATCTTAGACTTCACTTTTTACATGCTAGAATAATTCATGGATAAAAAAAGTCTTACACCGGTATGAGAAAAATGCAGAAAACAGACAGATAAATTCATTAGAAATCAAAACTTTCCTTTTTTGGCAAAGTCATGAAATCGCGACACTTCCATTTATGGAAATGTCGCGAAATCGCGACAGGTTTTCAGAAAATCGGCTAAGTATGAAAAACATAGCGAAATCGCGACACTTTCCATTTTTGGAAATGTCGCGATATCGTGACACTTCCATTTTTGGAAATGTCGCGATATCGTGACAGGTTTCAAGAAAATCGGCTAAGTCAGAAAAACGTAGCGAAATCGTGACACTTCCATTTTTGGAAATGTCACGATATCGCAACACTTCCATTTTTGGAAATGTCACGGAATCGCTACCAGGTAGGAGAGAGAAAGCCAGATCGTACGGAACGTCACGAAATCGCGACAAGTTTGGAGAGAGAAGGCAAGATCGTACGGAACGTCACGATTTCGTGACATGTCACGAAATCGTGACATGTCGCATTTTTGCGGCTGCAAGAGGGAGAAAGTCGCTAAGGCATGAAAAGGGCACGATTTCATGACATGTCGTGAAATCGCGACATCGTGAAATCATGACGTTTTTTCGGCGAAGAGCCCAGGGAGTACGGACGGTCGCGATTTCGCGACATGTCGCAAAATCGCGACAGGTCCAGGGCAAAGAGGAAACAAAGAGAAATCAAAGATAAAGAAAAGTGACTAAGGCAAAAGAATGTCGCGAAATCGTGACAAAATTCGTAGGAAGAGAAGCAAGATGAGAAGGTGTAGCGAAATGACGATGTCACGATTTCGTGATGTCGTGAAATCATGATGTTTTTTGGTGAGGGGGCCCGAGGCGTACGGACTGTCACGATTTCGTGACATGTCACGAAATCGTGACAGGTCCAAGCCAGCAAAGGAGGCAATGCATGAACCAGTAGAAAGAAAGAAGTGTCCAAATCGAAAAAATGGCTAAGGCAGGGGGACATCGCGAAATCGTGACAAAGTTTGAAAAGGAACGCCGAAGGCAAGAGATGGTCGCGATTTCGTGACATGTCACAAAATTGCGACATGTCGCGTTTTTGCGGCCTTGACGGAGAAGAGTTGCAGAAGTGCAGGAGTGGTCGTGATTTCGCGACATGTCGCGAAATCGTGACATGTCGCGTTTTCGCGGCCTATGGAGCGAAAAGTTGCTAAGGCTAGACAAGAGGCGCGATTTCGTGACATGTCGCGAAATCGCGACATGTCGCGTTTTCGCGGCCATCATGGGCGAAAGTTGTGCAGCACTGGGGGATGTCACGATTTTGTGACATGTCACGAAATTGTGACATGTCACATTTTCACGACCCTGGCAAGAAAACAGAGCAGAATGCAAGACAGCTGGAAATGGACACGTGTCACGATTTTGCGACACGTGTCAACTCACAACAGGTCACGTATCAGATAAATAGTGCCGCATATACTGAACCTTAGGGCTTCTTTTTAATATTAAAGCTTTTGATTTAATAATTTTAAAAGGCTAATCCTTGTTTGTCTTTCATGCAGGAAGCCATCTGGCACTTACGGGATAACGAAGAAATGGCCATAAAGACAAAGTCAAGTGCAAATTAATCAAAGATAGCCATATTGAAATGAGAGATGCCGAGAATTACTGTTTCATCCAATTTTTTTAGATCTGGCTGCAAAGAGACTTTACGGTGACTAAGCAGCTGCCCTTTTAATGGAGTATGTCGAGAATTGGCCGGAAAATGAAATATCTACACACAGTTACCGGAATTTGCCGATGAATGCATTTAATGAAAATTTATGGCGGAATTAATAGCTTGCAGATATTTTCAACTCAGGGATGGCTTTGCGGAGATGAAATGTCAGAGAAGTGGTGACTCATCTGGATTACCCAAGAGAATTAATGAGGGCATTTACTCACAGTTGTGGGTGAATGCAAGTGGCATTCGAATTCTATCTTCTCCATTTATGGCAAGTGACTGCACTGATTTGCAAAATGGTTAAGTTTTATCCGAACTTTGTTTTAAATGGCTTTATATTGTAGAACCTGGGTCCTAGGGTTTAAGATGATAAGATTTGCGGTTGGAGAAGAAGATATTTTTGAAAAGATCAGGGTCTGTCCTGAGTCTATAAATACTTCTTCTCAATGTAATCACAAGAGGCGAAAAACTTAGAAATAAAAGACTATTGAAGCAATTTCTTGCAAAGATTGTTAAATACTTTGTTTCTGGACTTGGAGTTGATGAGCTTTTGTTTTCTGTGATAGCATGGCCAGGAGCCTAATCTTTTGCGGATTGTGATAAGTTCATCTTCTTTTGTTATCCGTTTCATTAAATTTTATTAAATATATGCTATGAATCTGTGTTATCAAGATTAAATATGCTGTTAGGCTTCAGTTGTTCTATTGTATGCTAAGAAAAATTACAGATTTGAGGTTCAGGTCTGTTCTAATTGCTCTGTCCTCACTGTGCGAGCTAGGCTATCGATGAAAGATATCAATTTTAACCGACTTCCCTTAAGTTTATAATTTTTTGTTAGATCTGTTCCATCTCTGCCTTATGCTCTTAGTAGAAAGTGATCTTAGAAAACTGGACACTTTTTTCTTTGATTTATTTCGTTGTGAAGCTGATAGTATAAATAAAATTGGTAGTTCTGTTTTACAGTTAATCTTGATAAACTTCTCTTTTTGCCTTACCCTAACCTCTTTGTTTTACCGTGAAATGATTCATTTTTATTTTCTTTTGAATTTGTCCTTTATTTAAATCTGCTGACTCATAAGAGCTAGATCAAAGAATTAATTTTAAATCTAATTTTCAACAAGTGACAATTTCTAAACATTACTGAGCAAGTTCAGTGAGCTCGTTGTAAGGTACAGACAGTCCATATTGAAATCTATTCCAGAAGTAGAAAAGAGTGAATTGACATTCGACCCGACTCTGTAACTCACACCTTGGATAACCAGCTAGATCCTAAAGTGAGTGGGATTTATCCCATATAAGTGTTATCAGAGTTTTATGCTCATTATTCACAGGGTGTGTATAAAAGTTGGACCAACAGAAGGCAACCTATAAAAAGTCATCTAGGTCAAGCGACTCATCACTTTTATCTCTAGGTCATTCCCTTATCGAATCGTCACTTGAGGGGGTAGTCATACTCATAATCATAATCAACAAACACACACTCAATTAGAAAAAGGTCGTTCGTTCAACAAATCATTGACAAAGATAATCTTGCTCCTGCTTAGGGCAGTAAACAAGCAAAAATATCAATTAAGAAGACAACAGAGTAGACAATCCTACCTGTTTTGTATACCTCAAAAGTTACCAAAATATTTGGTATTATCTAAACGCCTAAGGTTTATAAGTCTTCTGAGCATACTTGAAAGTTGAAGAGATACCAAGACCAATTTCTTTACTGAGTCAGAAGCAAAGATTCAAGAATGCATGCTCTTTCCATTATTGGGGCATTCAAATTTGGTTAGGTTATTGAATAACATTAATCTTTGAGCAATTTGATCATCTATTTTTTATCAACACACAACGCTTCTTAAAAAGGGGCATCTGTAGACACCAAAATAGTGCCAATCCGATTATGCTACCAAGGCATTGACTAAATTGACACACAAAGCCCTTAGGGAAGCCCTCAGAGGTCAATCAGTGGTTATAACTACTCCTAAAGTAGTTTTGGAAGATTCCTAGGTTAGTTGGGGACTTTTTGAGGCCCAGTTCCTATTCATCCCACCCTGGGATGAATATCAATTCCTATTAATCCCACCCCAAAGCGAATAGTAACATTCATCCTGGGGTGGAGTGAATAGTAGGTTTGACTGTAAAAAAGTAAAATATGGACAAGTGGCCACCATAAAATGCCACTTTCCCTACTCTTCGAAGCATGCATGTCATAACCTATGGCATGCCTATGACAACCCTCATCAATGAGGCCATTTTGGGGAGATTCTCTTCTCCCTCCTATGCATGTCACCATGGTGGACAAGTGGCCCCTTGGGCCTTGCATGCCCTTGCATGCTCTTTGCACATTTGACCTCCTAGGTATATAAATTGGATGACATTCTCATCCAAAGAGAGAGGTTTTTATAAGATTTTCAATGAAGTGCTACCGAGTTATTACCTCACCCTTATTGCTCCTTTTTCATGCATAATTTCTCCTTAGTGAGAGAGGTTGTCGGGTAGCATAAGAAGGCAGAATCTGACCCAAAAATAGAATCCATAGTTCAAATAACCACACCACATTTTCCTAAAACACTTCCCCTATAGTTTTGCATCAATCCTCATTGTATTGGTGTGAAAATTTAGGAGATATTGGTGGGCATCCCACCCCCGGGCACCACCCAATCTGTGACAGTCGAATTCGTCCCACCCCCGGATGAATAGAAATTTATGCACTATTTTTTGACTATTTTCAATTAGCTATTTTCTATATGTATATATGATGTTGAATTTCAAATTTAATAGCTTTCTAACATGTATTAACTGAGACATAGTCGTTTTATGATTTTGTATGCATGCGGGTCCCACTTTTTCTTGTAGGAGGATTTAGAAAGAATATTTAGAATCTGAACATATGGGCTCTCTTAAAACATCATTTATGCTTACTCACCAAATTTTGCAGGTTTTTGACATGTCTAGGTAGGATAAACGCTCATTTTCCTTTTGTAGGTTCACTACGGGTGGTGGGATCTAACCCAGCGATCGGATGCAATTATTTTACAAAACTAGGTGATATCATCCCAAAACCATCTCCATTAAATATCTCTTGAGTTTCATCTCATTTGGAATCCATTTGCTATATACAACCCACATGCACCCGTTCATATTGTGGGGATTGCATGTTTTAATACCATACACATATGCTCTTGACTCTCTTTTGATTTCTTGTGCACAAAATCAGGTGTCGAAACATAGTAGGAAACATCGAAGGATGAGGATTACATTGATTTAATTGGTGACAATATTTGGCCCGCCCACTTTGAGTGTGGGCATGCGAAAGAACAATGGATGTACACCACGTTCTTTGAGATATTGATATCTCTTGGCACCCCTTTGTTGTAATAGATTATACCAAGCTAATTTAAGTCCTTAAGGAGAGGCATTGTAATTTTATTTGAAGTTACTCAATAAGGATAACGCCCCATTTGCTTTATTTCTTGTTATACTTTACCTTCTTGCTTGCATGCTTTGGTCTACGCTTTCATAGGACTTATAATGCACTTACATTCTATTGCTTCGGTTAAGGTGCACCATTTTTTTGTTGCTACACTACTACACCTCTATCTTTCCTAATTGACAATTAGTTCTGAATCACAATATATATTCAATATCTTAATGACCATGCTCTCAGCCTACATTATCCCGAAGTATAAAGCCTTGTATTCTATAGTATTGTTAGTGCATGACCACGTTAGACTATACACAAAATATTTGCATATTCTGATTGAGACTACAATACTACACTAGCACCAACACCATTTTTGCATCTTGCACCATCAACGTGCATGGTCCAAGTTTCTATTTCTCTCAGGTATTGATTAGATATAGCAGGCATTATTTTCTCTATTTTTGTGAAAATACTATATGTACCCATACCTATCCCAAATTGATTATATTATTCTCTGAAAGGTAGCTCATATTCAATATCTAGCTCTTCAAAACTATCCACTAGTTCAAATTCATCTAGAGGAGTGAGATTACACATGTCTTCTTCTATTTTTTCAATATGATAAGACACGGGCTTCTCTAATGTTATTCTTATCCTCTTCCCTTTGAAGGGGATCACCATGCTAGAATAATCTATGTACATGCATCCTCCCAATTTGGTGATGAATTCTCTTGAAAGGCACAAGCCAAAATAAGGCTCTAGATCCACCACCACTATTTCTTGCATGATTGTTATCTTTGGAGCTCTATGCAGCCTCATAAGAACATCTTTTATTACTCCCATTGTCTTCACTAGTGTCCCATCTAACTTTAAAACTCTAGGGTTGTATCTGGTATATTATATTCCCATATTCTCATAGATTTCATTAGGTATAACTATGGTGGAAGCCCCTGATTCAATCATGTAGTTGCAGATAATCTACCCCTCCATCCTTAGAGAAATGTAAAAGGGGTAGGTTTGTTCTTTAAAGTAGTAGGAGACATCTTATCCTTCCTAGAGGGTATGCTAAGGATTGTAGTGGCCTAATTTTCTTATGGATATTCTTTTATAGAATATTTCAGTAGGTCTATTTGGCCAAGAATAAAGAGAGTATCATATAGGCTAGACTTGGAGGTTATTCTTTTCATTTTCTCCACAATGTTATACTCAGACTTGGAAGAGGTGGGTCTCTCATACATTCTCTCTAGCTCACCATACTTTCTCTTATACTATTGTGTGGCTTCAATTCTCTACCTCTTGGTTATGGAGGGAAATCTAATCATTTCTTAAGCTTTATTCTTGGATCTCATCCTTTCTCCTTCATTTTATTTGTCAAACCTTTTGAAAAAACTTACCTCCTTTTCTTGGCCTCTAGGAACCGTGTCCTTATTTTCATTGGCCTAGGGGATAGGAAATGTATCATTGCTTTGAGCATATGGGTCTTTCTTCTTTTGAGAGGGGACCTAAAATTGACCCATATTCTACGGATCAACTTGTAGTATTTTCTTACCTAATCTCATCATGATAGAAATGGATCCATCTTCATCAAGATCTTTTCCAATCATGATATGATCTGGTTTCCAAAGCATATTCACTCTTCATTTATGATTTTTCTTTGTATTCTCCATAGCCTGTTGTACGTGGTGTTGGTACATAACACACAACTCTGAACCATGGGGATCATTGCATACCATACACCATACATTCTCTAGACTGGTTTCAGTGGAGCACTCTGGATCTTCTTGCATCACATTTACTCTAACCCCAATTCTATTGCTAGGACCAAGTCTTTGATCTTTGTTGACATAAGGAAATATTATTTGTTGAAATCTCTCTATCTCTTTTTTCCATTGAGTTCATCTTGTTACCAAGAGTTTTCAAAGTATTATGAATATCAAGAAGCATAGTGGAATCTTGGGGTATCTGATAAGGCAATGGTGGAAAAGGAACTACAGTAGGTGATACTTTCATATGAGGAATAGGGGTCATATGCGGTAGTGGAGATGAAAAAGGAGGGGGTTCCATATAATATGATGTAGCTATCTGACCTTGGACATTGGGAGTTTCCAAATAGTAGGGCAACACAACTTTAGGGGGTAATATTCCCATATTTATGAGGATATTTTCAGCATGGAAAACTATATTGTAGACATGTGGAAAGGTATATACTCCAGATTTTTGGGTTTGCAGACCTAAATCTGATCCAAGGGCTTTGATATAATACATGAAAGTGAGGGTTGAAGTTGATCTATATTCAGGTGGAATCCTCTTCCAAGTCCTACTAAACCTCAAGTTGAAATATAAAATAGTTTCTTGCTGATGCTTTTGTATGGATGTGAACTGATTGAGGGAAAAAGGATCAACAAAATCATTGAAATCTTCCATGAAGGATTATGCTAATGCTACCCATGAGGTAATGGTATTGTCTTCTAAGGTCCTAAAACATGTAGAATTTTTTCTCTAAATGATGGGGCTAGGATTCAGAATATCTTGGCAATGTTCATATGCAGTTTTATTGGATCTATCATATGTGGGAATGGCCTTAGACATAGCCTAAGGAATATCATGCATATGGGCCAGTCTAAGGGGACCAGTTGTATTCTAGTTGGGATACTTTTGCAAGGGCTGATTTGGAGCTGTATTTACATTTTGATTTTGATTTTGGGCCATGTTTCTAGGTGTATTTCCTATTGAGGGTGGACTTGGGGGTGTTGGAGGATGAACCTCAGGAGCAGTTTCATCAAAATAAAAATATTGATTTAAATATCTTATGAAATTAGACCCTCTAAATGGGAGATCATAGTAAAAAATGATTCTAGATTATTCCTTGTAGATGACCTAGTATTCATGAAAAAAATACAAGCTACAAGGATAACTTTCTAGTTTTGCAAACCAAGGAGTCACCAGGTGAATTTTATGCTCACTACTTAACAAGGTCAAGACAATTTACCAAATCTTGGTTCCTTCAGGAAAAGATACAAACAAAGAAAAGGATGGATTATAGTGTTTCTTGTAAACAGGTCCCACCAGACGTGCCAAAAATTATTGGGATCCAAATTGACATCAAGTAAAACTTGATACTATGACTGTCTATCTTCCAGCTTTCTGATTAGGCTTGCACCCGCTAGTCACAACTCATAACTCAACATTAGATGGACTAAAAGTTACTCTAGCCCAACCTCTAGAGTAGGCTCAACTAACATGGTGTTGACTCAATTAATCTCAATAATTATTTAAGATATAGTTTTAGAAAATGGGTTAGGGTTAAGGAATTATGAGTAAAACAATGGTCAGATAGAGCTAACAAAATAGCCATCCACAAGGAAAAACCTTCAGCAAATTATTTCTAGTGTCCCACACTCAATATCAACAACACCCAAAATAGAGTAATCTTCATAAAATAAACACAAACAAAGATATAATCCAAGAAGTAATTTCAATATCCACAATACTAACAATCCAAATTAGCATAATATATCAGTATCTAGATTTAATAGAAATAAACATCTTGTAAGCATAGATTTAACTATGAACAAATTTTAATTTCTTTGTAACTAGTCATCTAATATCATTGGAATGAACTAACCATAGAAACATTAGCAAAATTATGATTCATAGATTTAATCTCTAAATAGAATTATTGAAGACAACAATTCCTGAGTCAAAAATCCAAGTAATGCTCCTTCTATTAATTTGCAAAAGATGTTACACAGTAAGGCAAGCAAACACTCTAGAGTCGACCCAAAAAATTGAGGGTTTGACCTCTATATATATGTTTTACAATGAAATAAGGGGATTTAACATTACAAGGATAGAGCTATGATAGATCAGTAGAATATTGTGGTGGAATTATTTCATTTACCTTTGAATTACAATAAATCCATTCGATACTACATGCCATGGTAGCTCAACTCTGCAAATTATTTTTTCTGTAATGGCAGTTAGACTCCAGGCCATTAGAAAAAAAATCTAAGACATTCATCCTTATTTGGGACTTCATATGGTCATAGATCTACAATTTCTTTAGTTCTTGGTTCTTGACTCCATGTACGCTTCATTTGCTTGCTCTAACCAATTGGTTCTTGTTTGCCAAGAATTCACTTTTTATATTTGAGAAAATATTAGTATGATCTCGATTGTTGATTCATTCATGGATGGTTGCGATTAAACCTTAGCAATTATCTGAATATGAGTAACATAGGACATGTTGCCAGGAAACTCTTTTAAAATACTTGTCACTTGCTTTGACTATTTTGACCAGTGGTGTAGAGCACATTTGAAAATACACTATGATTTGAGCAAAATGGAGCATGTCGCTAGGCCGCTTTCTTTGTTTCTCAAAATAATTTAATTTGATTTTATGTCCATGGCATAGAACATGTTAATTGTAGCTTACTCCTTAAAATGCAGTTCATCAAATTTTGACCAAGGTTGATGGTGGGATAGAGCTATGCTCTGAGCTACTCAGGAAATAATGTAAAATAATATTTTGGGGAACTTTGCACTGTATTGCTACCTTGTGCTACATTTTGGACACTTCAACCTCTTCAAGTGGTGTGGAGCATGTGTTCTGATTCTTTCTAAAATGCACATGGACCTTAGCGATGTGGAACATATAAAAAACTTAGATGTTTATCTGTGTGGATTGGGACAATGTGCATTGGGCCGCTCATCAAAGAATGATGACATCATATTTGACTCAGTTTTATAGTGGCATGGAACATGTTGTTCTGCTAGAAAATACACTAAGTGCAGAGAAATTGGGAGCATCTCTTCTTACCTTAGAAAATATGTTGTATGCTACTACCAAAGTGATAGCAATGAAAATTTAGCTACTCTGCAAGCGGTGTGGAACATCCTGCGTTGTTCCATTGGAAAATACAATATATATTGAGCAGATGGGAGCATCTTCATGCCTTAGAAAATATTTTCAATTTTTTTCTAAGGATGTGACCATTTTGGGCCTCTTATAAAGAATTAGAGTCAATGGGTATATTTCATGTTCAACTAACTAATCTACAACATCAATCAATGTCTGTATTCATAACTCCAGTATTGCACGTGAGTGATATCTGAATTATGATTCTTCTAAAATACATTGAAGAATAGTTGGATAAACACAAAGGATTATGAAGCCTCTATTCAGGATTGAATATCACATGTGAGTGGATTAGGGATCAAACATGTGTAAATTGTGTGTGTGATGAGTGATTTATTGATTTGTTTTTAATAATAATAATAATTAATAAAAAAAATTGGAATTAGATGATAGGTCAAGCATAGAAGGATCTCAGGTGAATGATGGTAATGGGCTTAGGCTTCTCAAATCCCTCAAGGTTAGAAAGCTTGTAGTTTCCTATCCTAAACTTTTATTTAATGATAAATGGACCAAGGTAGTTTGTAGCAAACTTATCACGAAGATGTAGAGAAAGGTGGGAATTTTGTTGATTCTCTTTGAGGACAAGATCACCTACTTAGAAGTCATGTGGATGAACTTTAGAATTATAGGCTTTTTGAATCCGATCTTGGTAGACAAAAATATGCTCTAGGGAATAGATTCATCATTCATCAAGGAGATTTAATTAATTGAGCCATGCTTATAGAGCTATGTCATCATCCATGAATTCTTGTAGATAAATGCACAAGGAGAGTATCTTGAGATTAAAAAGCATAATTTCCTTGATCCCATAGAATAAATAAAATGAGTTGCCCCAGTAGGAATGCAAATGCTAGTTCGATAAGCCCATAGTGCTAGGGGAATTTGAAGGTGCCAATATTTATGATTTTCTTGAACAATTTTCTTTAGAATGGAAACAATAGTCTTGTTGGTAGCCTCAAATTTCCATTTATTTGGGGGTAATAAGGTGTCAAGAAACTATGTTGGATATGATATTTGTTACAAAGTGCTCAAAAATCCTTATTTTTTAAGGAGGGGCCATTATTGAAAATGATATTTAATGGGATACCAAAATTATAAATAATGTGATGGAGTATGAACTCTGAGATTTGAGGTCCCATAATGTTGCCTAAAGGGATTTCCTCAACCCATTTAATAAAATATTTAGTTGCAGTGGTGATGAATGTATGATATCCCAAGGAAGGAGGTGAAATTTTTCCAATAAGATCGAGGTCCCATTGGGAAAAGGGCTAAAGGGCCTAAATTGGTTGCAACACTTGTGAAGGTAGATGGGTTAAATTGGCATAATATTGGAATTTGGAACACTTCTTTACATATGCACAATAATCACATTCCATGGTGGGCCAATAATTATCTATGCATAAGATGTTCTTTGCAGTGGCTATTCCATTAAAATATGATGCGTGTCGCTAATAAAATCATTTAATATTATGATTTATCAAATTTGGGGTGGTGTCCAAGGCTATCTACGATAGAAGGTTAGGGCATATTACAACTCAAACATTCATATTACAAGTAGTGCTTTGGTGAAACAGATGTTGGTTTAGCATTTTGGTGTCACACTAAACCTAGTCTGTAGAATGGAAACTAAATTAACTTGTAGGAATTGAAAACTAATTCTAAATTGTATAAATTAGAATCTAAGTACATTTGCAATAATTGAAATGATAGAAAAGTAAATGTTGTAGAATTTAAACCTAATTACTTTTGCATAATGGAAGTTGCTTGAAGTAAACAAAATTTAAACACCTATCAGTATTCAGTTATAGAAAATTATCAGTATTCTGTCACAGTAGCTGACAACAAAAGGAAAATGCAAGAAAACTTGAAAAGTTTCTAGAAATGAAGAAATAAATACAATGTTGTAGATTAATTTAATTTTTGAAAAATGAATCAAGAAATCATAGATTAACTAATCTATAAATTTTCACACATCTATGCAATCTGAAATCTCACTCTTAAACATGGAAAATAAATCTTAAAGCTACAATAATGGTTAGTGTAAAACAAATAAAGAAATTGACAAATATTCACCTAAATTTTTCTACAACAAAGTTTAGGGGAAAACCTGTTAGTCAATCATTCTACTAGGCTTGGAAGTGGCCCTTTATTCCTTTCTAGAAGAAGGTATAAAATATCTTCTACTTGCTAAATACTATCACACTCATACATAACAATAAATTATGGAAAAATGCAATTTATTTATCTTGAAAATAACATTACATACTCTGCAGGACAATCCTACTGCACACTGTTCACTATAATTATCCACTGCATCTATTTCCTATATGCTACTTAGCTCAAAAAATATGGGAGATACACTATTTATATTGTCTTATTCCTACTCTACATGCCCAAAATATCCTATTTGCTATTTTACATTGATTTGCCCAATATTCTGTAACTGACTTAGTCTATTCCAGGATAATGCAAGCTACATCAAAGGGTATTGGTTCAAGTGGTGCATCTCTGATGGTAGGGGTGAGTAATGAATGGTGGAAAAAGTTTTAAGAAGATATTTCTACATTGCCTCATTGCTTCCTTACAATTTTAAATGCTAAAGCTATCTAAATGTCTAAAACTGGTTTTTTCCCTTTTTATTTGAGAGAGTCTTCATAATGTCTGGCTGTATATGTGCTTTGTATATCCTATTGCACTAAAATTCTCATTCAGTAGGTTTTATTGGATAGGATATCTATCCTAACTCCCATGAGGTGATTGCAATAATTTTTATCTTCCTCTATTGGTAAATTCCAGGCCCTGCCATTCATTGGTAGCTGGCTAGAATTTACATGGTAATTCTATGTTTTTATTACTTCTGCTACAACAGTTACAACTTTTGGTGCTATTTTCCAAATTCAGATGAATTAGCACATGGGAAATATAAAATAAAAATAAATATATTATGTTTCTACTAAAACCATACATTCCATTCATCAACAAACCAAACTAGAACAATGCAACAATACTGCACAACTTGTCCCTGCTCTGTTATACCCTATTACTGCCTATTTAGACCATGTGTGAGTGCTTATAAATAGGTAAAATATCTTCTTTAGTCCCTTTGAAATCATTCCATCTATTTACTCATGTTTTTCTTGAAAAATTCAAGGTGCTCCTATAAAGTGACAACTTGCTAATTTTTATATGGCTATTTTCTGTAGATTTCTAGATTTATGACAGTCCTAGGAATTTGGCTCCAATGTGGATTTCAAACAAGTTTAAAATGTGGTAAAACATTCAAACATCATTGTGAAGTTAATGGAAATTAGCATACCACATTTTTCTAAATGAAATTCATGTTTTATTTGCTACTTAATCAAGAAATAACAGTCACAAAATGCTTTAAAATAGTTAGAATAGGGGTATAGAGTTCCTAACATAAAATCATGTAAACACTTAACAAATAATATATTCTAATAAACTATTTGGAAATTAACTTTGTCATGTTTGATAATATGGAAGTTTTTTATATGTAAAACATAGTGTAATAATGAGGTATTTCTAGGCCTTATCATCCTCACCATATTGAACTGATGCATGCCCTCATGCATCCTAGTAAGCCATAGTAATATGCAGGTTTTATATTTTTGAACAACATCCTTTTCCATTTGCCACCCAATAAATTTCTCCTTGCTGCACTACACCAAGCATTTTGCAATTTAAGCACATGTATTTCACTTTTCTACAACCTTGCAATTTTTTTCAATTTTTGTAGTTCCTACAATTTTTATTTTCTTCCCCCTTTTTTTTTTTATTCTGCTCTTTGTTTTTTCTTGCATATTTTTTTTTCAATTTTTTTTTCATTTTCAACTTGCAACTCTTTGACTTCTACACTTTCATCCTTCAATATTGCAATTTTCTACAATTCCTGTAGTTTTGACTCTTTTCTTGCCCTTCTACAAGTTTTAGTGCTGCAATGTATCTCTTAAAGGCTTGTTATCATGTAATTCATATTGCAATAGCCTTATTATATTTTCCTAATGGAACCATATTTGAAAGATGCACTAATACTAGTGGAATTTTCTATCTTGAAAATATTTCAGCTTGGATACCTAATTTTGCTGTTTTCACCTTTGAAACAAAATTAACAAAATTTTGATTTTGAAATGCTTGAGGGATGTACTTACTTGTGGTAGAGCTTTAGAAAACTCAATATCTAATGTGCCCTATTGTTTAACAACATTTTTTATGAATTTCTAGTACAATTTATCTCATTTTGAAGCTTGCTTCAGAATGAGACTGCTGTTCCGAAGATGCTTCAGAATGAGACTGTCATTCTGAATATGTGTAAACAAATGCTGAAATGGCCTCCTATGCAAAAGTTAGTTGTAGATTCTATTGTGGGCCCATATCTAAGGTGTGTAAGCCTTCCATAATGTCAAAAATACCTTCTCCATCCTTTTATTTAGATGTTATTCTTCATTTTGTATGTTATTATTTTATCGCAGTAGTAGTAAAACAAAATCTTTAGGTGCATTTTCTAGATTATCCTCTTCATATTTATGAAGAATTTGAGGGGTATCAACTTGTAGTTCTTATGAAATCTGCCCTGATAATTCAAATAGAATTTCTTCCATGTCTGTCCCAAAATTAGGTTTTTGCATAGTTTTGAATTTTCCATGCAACTAAGGGCAGAAGGGGGTGTTTCTTGATATTTTGAACAACATGTTCCATTTTTTTCTAACTTACCAATATTGTATGAATATTTTATGTCAAATATCGATTATCATACACTAAATGCTAAATGCTTAATATAACTAAATGCAAGAAACACATACCTTACTATCATGAAAATTTATCATGCACCTAACAAGCTACTTTCGATGATTGTTAGCAAGTTATTTGAAAACATAAATATAACACGTGCAGTGTGAGATTTGTACATTGGTGGAACAATGATGGGTGGATCAACAAGGCAATGCACACCAAAAAAATCGGTTTTTATGCAAGCCAACTCAACAGTGCCTCCAAGGAGGTTTTCACTACTAAATTATTCTTTTTTTTCTTTTTTTCATCTCTTTTTTTTATCATTTTTTTCATCATAAGAGGCTGCCATTTCTGGTTTTCAACCAACTTATATATTTTTCAAGACCTTCAATGAGATAGAATGTATCTCATGAGGCTACAATGAGAGATAATTTCTCTCATTCTTATTTAGATAAGAACAATCCTTATTCTGCAAAAAGCATATCAATTTTTCTGTATGAAAACATATTTTTCTATTGAAAGCTACAACAATGATGCAACCTTCCTTCCATATGAGTAGTAAGAATATTATGATGTCATCATTACCTCTGTATTGCTGGAAATGAAGTATTGACCTCATTAGTTCTTCTCTCTGCTGAAATTGATGCATATCCTCATGTATCTTCATTTTGTGGGACATGCCTTATGCTGCAATTTTTCTCTTTTCCTTTTTTTCTCTTTTTCTTTCATTTTTTTTTCTTTTATCTCTTTTTTTTCTTTCTTTTTTCTCTATTTTTTTCTCTCTTTTTTCTCTTTTCTCTCTTTTTATTTTGCTTTGTTTTTTCAATATTTAACTATATGATCATTTGGAATCTTTGTAAGAAGAGGAAGCCTCTTATATCTTATGCAAATATAACTATGTGAAATATCAAGAAAATTCCACCTTTGTTAGTGGTTTATGGTACAATTGTAAACAATGTCCATTCACCACTAATTTCCTCCTTAAATCATCAATTGAAGAAATTTGAACAACTATATTCTCAAACTCCTCTGGTTCATCCTTGTTGCTCTTAATGTGATCATCATGCCACATTTTTCATTTTTGTTGAATGAAATTTGTTTGGTGAACTCCTTCCAACCAAATTTTATCCAATGTGTTCAACTGCAAAATTTTCTTGTTTTGTTCCTACAAAAACTCAATGCCAACTTCTAAATATGCATAAAGCGTTAGTAAAGCATTAGGTTTTAGTATCAATGTATCAAACAATTTTGCTTCCTGGTGATTAGTCAACCAACTATTGATGTTCAAAGGTTGTTTTGGTTGCATTCCAGTTTGTGTCATACCAAGCTATTTTGAATTGGTTCTTGGAGAATAATGCATTAATAAATTAAGAGAACAATGATATGGTGGAAAAGAATGGAAAATGTGTGCATGTTTACCAAAAATAATTCTTTAAAGAATAAACTTTGATAAATGATAATGAAAATATGAGAAAAAATGATGACATCCATGTGGTAAATGAAGAAAACCATTTTTTACTGGAATGGTGACAAATTTTCAAAATTCTACTTTTCATAATTCCATAATAATTGTTGAACAGTAGTTGGTTCATCTTTAAAATCTGAAATATGAACATTTTCAGCAAAAACAAACTTTTTGGATGAATCCAACTCTTCTTCATTATCCTTTACAACTATGGAGGCCAAAGTTGAAATGTTATTTTCATTTTCCTTATATGTTCTAAGAAACTGTGGGCTTCCTAGATAATCATACTTAGGTGGAGTAAGTTTTTCGGCAAGCAAGTCAACTAATTTTCTACCTTTTTGTATGGTTTTAGGATATACTTTCTTCTTTTTTCTTGGTTTCCTAAAACACATTTCTTGAAAAATATTATTAATTTTTGGTACATCTTTAATAGCTTTAAGTAAAGAGATTTTAACAGTTAAATTTTATAATTCCTTTATCAAATTTGATTGTGAAGATGTTTTTGATATCTCAAACTGTTCAAAATATGGTACTTTCTTTGATGAGTTATCCTATGGGAGGTCTTCTTTTTCTTTTTGATATTTCAGTGTAGATTTATTTTTATATTCATTATTTTTAACTCCCCTTTCTACACTAATAATTGGAATAGGTTCAAGTAGTGGTTTACCTAAACACAACTGAGTTTTATCACAGTCACTAGCATTTGTTATTGAGGCAGAATATGGAGTCACAACAAAAATATTAGGCGAGCAAACAAAATTAAATTAAATTCGACACACCAAAATCCTTAGAATCATATACACATATATATAGGGAATGGGAGATGTGGCGGTGAGGAGATAAGGAGAAGAAGTTGGAGAGAAAAAAAAGGAGAAACGGAAGGAGGAATAAGGGGAGAAGAAATAGGAGGAAAAGGAGGAGGAATAAGGGGAGAGAAAAAATAAAATCATGCCGACAAATTTTTGTCGACCAAAATGAAGCCCGTTCACACTGCAACATGATAACAAGCTTTTTCTAGGCCACTTAAGATGAAGCCACATTCACACTTGCAACATTATCCCCCTTAAAGTTGAGAGGACTGACTAGACAGTCTCTCAGCTTTATAAATTGAACTTTAGCCATCCCTTTGGTGAAGATGTCTGCAACATTCTCCAAAGTGTAGAAAAATTTAAGCTCAACAATTTCTTGCTCCACCATGTCTCGGATGAAGTGATACTTCATATCAAAGTGTTTTGTTCTGCTATGGTGGATTGGATTATATGCCAACTGAATGGCACTGATGTTATCATAGTAGATTCTGGTCGGACCACTTTGTTGCTCTCCAATCTCTTCTAACACTTTTCTTAGCCATAGGGCTTGAGTACTAGCATAGGTGACTGCTATATACTCAGCTTCTATAGAAGACAAAGCTACCATAGTTTGCTTTTTGGAGCTCCATGTTATTAGTCCTGATCCCAGACTAAAATAGTTCCCTGAAGTTGATTTCCTGTCATCAATATTACTGCCCCAATCACTATCACTGAAGCCTACAAGCTTAACAGTATTACATTTATGGTACTAGATTCCAAAATCCAATGTACCCTTCACATATCTGAGAATTCTCTTAGCTGCCTGCAAATGCAAATTATATGGGCTAGCCATAAATCGAGAGACAAGAGAAACAACATACTGAATATCGGGTCGGTGTTGGCGAGAAACATCAAACTCCCAACTATGCTTTTGAAAGTGGTCACATCAACTTTTGATGCTCCATCATCTTTGCTCAATTGGATCCCATGTCCAACTGGAGTTGCAACTGGTTTGCAATGATCCATAGCAAACTTCTTGATCATGTCCTGAGCATACTTATGTTGATAGATGAAGATCCCTGTATCTGACTGATGAACCTCCATTCCAAGGAAGTAGTGCATTAAGCCGAGATCCTTCATCTCAAACTGCTTCATCATGGAGCGCTTGAACTCCATATTCACTTTTTCATTACTACCCATGAATATGAGATCATCCACATACAAGAAAACTATGAGGATGTCGTTACCTTGCTTTAGGTAGTAAAGTGTGGGTTCATTTCTGCTTTTGGTGAACCCAAAATCTTTGAAGTACCCATCAATGCGTGAGTACCAAGCTCGTGGTGCCTGCTTGAGGCCATAGAGTGCCTTTTTAGTCTATAAACAAGGTGCTCCTTACCTTTCTCTTTAAATCCTTGAGGTTGCTCAACATACACTTCCTCTGTCAAGTACCCATTGAGAAAGGCACTTTTCACATCCATGTGTTGGACTTTCCATCCCTTGTGTGTAGCTAAAGCAAGAACTGTTCTGATGGTCTCCTATCGAGCTACAGGAGCAAATGTCTCTTCATAATCAACTCCATACTTCTGTGTAAATCCTTTTGCAACCAGTCTTGCTTTATGCCTTTCAATGCTTCCATCAACATTGAATTTGGTCTTGAAGACCCACTTACATCCAACACACTTCTTTCCTTTAGGAAGCTCTACCAACTCCCAAGTATCATTGTTTTTTATAGAGGTTATCTCCTCTTTCATGGCATCTTGCCATATCTTCTGAGTACAAGCCTTCTCATAACTAGAAGGTTCAAGTTGTGCATTAGTTAACAAGGCATAGTTAACTACATCTCCCCGAGGTTCTTGGGAGTCATCATCTCCATACAAATGCATATTTTCAAGTCTTTGAAAAACTAAACCCATTTCACTTGCTTGACTTCTAGTATATCATCTTTGAAAATTTGTATCCAACATCTGATAAGATGGATGATGCTTGAGAGTTCTCTTACCTCTAGATGGAGAATCAATATCCATTGGTGAGGAACTAACCGACCTTTGTGGAGAAGGACTTGGTGATGATGATGATGAACTGGAAGTCGAATGTCCGCTTGGGCTTGGAGGAGGAGGAGACTTCTTGCTTTTCTATGGTGCATGTTGAATTTGTGAAGAACTCGCATCATAAGATTCAACATCACTATAAATTTTGGGATTTCCCCATTCTCCCCCTTCATCAAAAATCACATCCCTAGAAAGTATTATCTTTCGAGTCCTAGGATTGTAGAGTCTGTAAGCTTTTGTGTTCTCATAGTACCCTACAAAAATGCATGCTTGACTCTTAGGATCGAGCTTCTTCCTCTGTTCATCAAGAATGTGTGAGTAAGCCAATGAACCAAACACTCTGAAATGCTTGACATTCGATTTCTTACCATACCATGCTTGGTAAGGAGTTTTCCCTTTCAAACTTGAAGTAGGACTCCTATTCAAAATATACACACTGGTTCTGGCTGCATCTGCCCAATACATATTGCTCAAATGCTTCGTCTGAAGCATAGATCTTGCCATCTCAACAATGGTGCGGTTTTTCCTTTCAGCCACACCATTCTACTGTGGAGTATAGGCAGTAGTGAACTCGCCTCTTTATTCCATGTTTTTTACAAAAATTCAAAAATTCATTAGAGGAGTATTCTCCTCCTTTGTCTGATCTGAGACACTTAACAGAATATCCACTCTCATTTTCAAATCTTGCTTTAAAATCTACGAAGCAATCAAATGCTTCATCTTTATGCTTCAAAAAATATATCCAACACATTCTTGAAAAATCATCAATGAAAAGAAGAAAGTAAGAGTTGTTACCAATGCTTTTGGTCTGCATCAGACCACAGATGTCTGAATGCACTAGCTAAAGTGGATAACTGGCCCGCCATGCTTGTCCATGAGGAAATTTGGTTCTAGCATGCTTGCCCAAGGCACACCCTTCATAGACTTCCTTATTATCCTAAACTTTAGGAAGTCCGGTCACCATCGCTTGAGAAGTTAACAACTTCAAACTGGTTGAATTCAAATGATCGTATCTCAAGTGCCACAACACACTTGGGTTTGCAATAGCAACATTTACTAACTGATATCCTCCTGGATGGCCAAAATTTAAAGGAAATAACCTATTTCTTGTCATTGGCACTTGAGTAATGACTCTATCACTATTACTCTTATCAAAAATGGTACATTTACCCTCATCAAATAGCAACTTATAGTTCTTCTCTAACATTTGACCAACACTTAAAATATTGTGTTGGAGATGAGGTGTGTAATAGATATCACTTACTTGTTTCATGCCTTCTTTTGTTGGAACCTCCATGGCTCCAATGCCTTCAACCGCCAATGACTTGTCGTCTCCCAATTTGATGTTGGATTTGTAGGAAGAATCCAGAGTAGCAAAGAGTTCTTCTTTGCCACTCATATGATTTGAACACCCAGTGTCCAAGATCCAGGTATCATTCAGGTTCTGATATGACTTGCCATATGAGAGAAAGAGATTTGAGGTCCCTTCCTCTTCTCCAAAATTGCCATACTGACTGCTTTGACTATTGCTCCCTTGAGAATATTTCGACCAATAGTCACGAGCAAAGTGGCCAAGTTTGCCACAATTGTAGCAAGCTTGTTTTGACTTGTCACTTCCTTTTCCTCGTCTTGGATGCTTTCCTCTGTTCTGTTGTCCACCTCTATTCTGACCTCCACCTTTGTTTGAAGATCCTCCTCTGTTAGGAGTTCCACCTCGTGGACTATTTCTACCTCTACCTCTGTGCTGACCTCTACCTCGACCTCTGCCTTGTCCTTTTCCTTCTTATGAAGCGAAGGCTTTGTCATCACTTTCGTGGCTAGTGGAAGGAGATTCCTGCAATATCTCTTCATGTGAAAGAAGAGAACCAATTAGTGCATCAAAGGAAAGTGCAGTCAAATATTTTGACTCTTCAATAATAATTGCTACATGATTCCACTTAGGAAGAAGTGTTCACAACACTTTCTTCACCACAACCTCTGGTTTAACTTCTTCACCTAGAGTGACCATTTTATCTACTATGGCTTTGACTCGCACGCAGTAGTCTCCTACTTTCTCATTCTCCTGCATTATGAGATTTTCAAAATATCTTTTCAGAGTTTGAAGCCTGACTTGCTTCACTTGATCACTCCCTTGAAAACTTTCCTTTAAAGCCTTCCAAGCATCTTGAGCTGTTATATAGGATGCTATTCTAGGAAATATGCTTTTATCTAGGGCTGCTTGTAAATGATATAAGGCAAAGGAATTGTTTTTCTGGGCTTCTTTCTTGTTTTTTCTATCGGAAACACTTAAGGTAGACCAGTTAGTAGGAGAGGGTTTTGTGTAACCCTCTTCAACTATTTTCCATAAACCTTTACCAATCAACATAGTTTTCATCTTTATTGACCAGTATTCATAATCACTACCATTAAATTCAGGAATTGGGAGATTCGAATTTGAAGCCATTTCTACTATTTGAAAGCAAACTTTGATTTGACTAAAAATAGGAAGTACAAAGCAATTACAAGTTCAAATCAAATCTAGATTTCTTAACTCTCTCACTAATTTCTTCTTCTTCTTCTTGTGGATTACCTAGTACTAGAGGTCCAAAATTGTCTACAATGGAATCCTCGTCGTCACTGATGACAACTATTTCAGGAGCTACCATTGGCTTGGCCTGTGCTGGCTCAGCCTCTGCTTGCTCAGGTTTCGTTGACTCAGGCTCTACTGGCTCAGGTTCTGGAGAGCATGGGGTATAGCTCTCACTAGATTGTGCCTCAGGTTCATAGGCTACTGAATCAGACTCCTCCACTCATTGTCCAAAAATATTGTCCTCTGAGTCAGCCTCGTATCCAGAATCTGGTTTCCTCTGGTGGGCTATAACAGAATTTTGTAGCTGACTGAATACAACATGCAGTCCATCTCGTCAAACTCATTCATCAAAAGCTTCAGTAGTTTCTCTCCATAGTAGAGAGCACAAAGCATGGTAACATCCGATAGATCTGATCATCTACTCATCAAGGCAAAAATAAAACTTTGTTAGAGCTTCTGAGGTTACAATTTTTGCTCTTTTACAACCGTTGAGGCTATTACACAAAATTTTTAGCCTTGAAAAATGTTCCAAGGGGCAGTGTTCCTGGTCGTGACGAGGAGTCCAAAATTTTTTGGAAGTGCTAAACGGGCACTCCGAAAGACTTCCCATCACTTTTATGCTCCCCCTTTTTACAAAGATTGCCCTTTTAAAGTTTTCAAAAAATCAAGCTTTTCAAGCCCCTTGGGCGATTTACAATTTGCAACAATTTCTCTAAAGTTTACAATTAAACCTTATAAAGCACCTTAATAATTTTAATTTAATAATAAAAAAAATATGCTTATTTAATTTTAAATAATTAAAAGCATTATTTTTAAATTATTAAATTAATATTTAAAAGCACTAAAGGTTTAAAGTAAAAAAAGAAACCTTTTAGTGGGTCGAACTCGTGACCCCGAGCCTCCAAGTGGGGGTTTTGACCGCTACTCTCGCGGTCCCTTTTGAAATCAAAAGGTGCCCTCACACCTTTACTTCACGCGATGGCTGGCACAAAAAAAAAAAAAAAAAACTATTTGCGATGGGTTTTGAACCCGAAACCTTTCGCTTACAAGCAACAGTCCTTGCCACGCGCGCTATGCGCTCCTTTGGATTAGAAAGCAGGTGATATATTATTTAAACACAATGGATCAGATTGTTTTTTTTTTAAAGACTCACAATAATCCCACATGCATTGGGATAAAGGCGCAGGAGAGATTTAAATACGTGAACGAGTGCCTTCATTATTGATTGCCTTCGAGCAATCGTGTCCTCTAGCTCCTTTTGCCAATCGTCCAATCGTGAACAGCCAACTCAACACCCCTTTGCCATGTCGAACACTCGGATGCCACCTCAGCATCTCTGCCAACTCCACCTCAATGCCATGTGTCATGCTCTCAGCTTGCCACCTCAGAAGCCTCCTCGAATCTCGTGCCAATAGCTTCAGCTCCGCACTCACCATGTGTCGCTTGCTCCTTGTGCCACATCCGTCTTCCATGTCAGACTCCTTTTCCAGCTCTGTGTGACCTCAGTTTTTGTGCTCTCGTGTGGACTCTACCTACACCCGTCTGGGACACCCAGTCAACTTAAACCTCGAACAACGTGCCTCGAACAACGTTTTGACAACCTCGCTTTTTATGCCCTCCTGACGCTCTGATACCAGAATGAGGCAGAATATGGAGTCACAGCAAAAATATTAGGCGAGCAAACAAAATTAAATTAAATTTGACACACCAAAATCCTTAGAATCATATACACATATATATAGGGAATGGGAGATGTGGCGGTGAGGAGATAAGGAGAAGAAGTTGGAGAGAAAAAAAGGGAGAAACGGAAGGAGGAATAAGGGGAGAAGAAATAGGAGGAAAAGGAGGAGGAATAAGGGGAGAGAAAAAATAAAATCATGTCGACAAATTTTTGCCGACCAAAATGAAGCCCGTTCACATTGCAACATGATAACAAGCTTTTTCTAGGCCACTTAAGATGAAGCCACATTCACACTTGCAACAATTATGGCTGCATTTTTTGATTCAGCCATAGATATAGGGGTTGCCTATTTAACCATGTTGGGATTGGCCATAGGTTGAGCTAAAAACAAAGGTTGTTTTGCTTTTTATTGTTGTTGTACCTAAGAGAAATTATAGGTATGAGTAGGCAACAAGTTTGATTTTTTTTTTATAATGTTTCTGCCCTTTGTACAATTTTTTATGTTGTATCCATTGATATCCTTGTAGTTTTGGCTACAACCATGGTGGATGATGTTGATTTCATTGTTGTTGCACCTAGTCATGTTGAGACCATTCTTGGGAATATGCCCATGGTGGTTGACTCCAACATTGTTGAAGTGGACCTAAAGCAGACCATGACATATACCAAGGATTATTTCCCCAATGTGCAAGAAATTGAGAAGCATTATGATATGGAAATTTATGAAAATTATTCCCTTGTCCTTGTCCTACAAAATTGAGTTTTTTCATAGGTTGAGACTATTTTTCAAAGACACTTTTAAGTTATGGAAATAAACTACACTGATCTATGGGGTGTTCTTTTTGACAAATGCTACATGTAGCAGGTATAAATATTTTGTTCAAAGGACAGTCATGAAGAGAGTGTTGCTTCTCACTACATTTTGAACAATAGATGACTGAAGGTTCAACAAATTCATTCTTTTCATCTAAAGCTTTATCAAGATGTAATAAAATATCAGCCTCTTTCATGCATTCTTTTAAATCATGTTTATTATTACCAATTTTGTGTTATATACCCTGAATAAGAGTAATTTTTACAGAGTTTAAGGATTTCTTGAAATTCAAGTGCATTTGCATCTCCTCTTCCAAAGATATCCAATGCATCTCTAGATTCATCTTGCAGTCCCCTTAAGAATATGACTTTGCAAATTTTTGGTTCAACACTTCCACATATCTTATGAACAAAAGAAAATATATCTAGATAGTCTTCTAAGATTTCATTTTCCTCTTGTTTCATTGTAATAAATTCATCGCTTTTATTCTTGACTTGACAATATTCTTGGTATCTCTCCAAGAATATGTTTTCCATCTCATCCCAAGTTCTAATTGAATTAGTTTCTAAGGTAATAAACCATCATAGAGCTAACTCTTTAAAAGTGGAAGGAAATAATTTGAGCTTTTGATTGTCATTAGTATAATCATGAGCTTGACATACAATTTTAAACTCAAATAAAAATATATCAGGGTCTTCAGATGTAACTCCCTTGAAATTTGGTAACATTGAAAGTGAAATGACCTTCATGGGAGCATTTTGATTAGGATATAATTGAATTGGGTTTTGAAAAGTTTTGGTAGGTGCACTAGTTGCACTAGGGTGGAGCACATTGCTAGCTCTCCTTGGATTCTCTAGTGAACCTCCCATTATAGGTTCCAAAAAACAATTATAAATCTTGTCAAATTGTCCTGATTGTATGGATTTGTCAAGACAAAGTGGTGTTGAACTACTGATTTTTCCTCTTTGTAATGATTTCTCAAAGGATCTTGTAGTGCTTGAAGTGGATGATTGTGATTCTTTGAAAATTCCAACATTTTTGGAAATAAAAAATTTAGACAACTTTGACATAATTTCAACCTCTTGTGAAATTTTTCTTCCTATGGTTTCTTGCTTATTTTCTAAATGGACTGAAATACAATTTACCAAAATTTTGTATTTATACTAGTCATTTATCCAGATTTCACTCTAAAATTCACAACTTAGCATAATTAACCATTATTGGGCTGCTTTTACCTTCTAAAAACACCGTGTTCCCCAACAATGATGCCAAAAATGATATGTGTCGTTAATAGCATCATTGAATATTATGATTTGTCAAATCTAGTGTGGTGTCCAAGGATGTCTACGATAGAAGGTTAGGGCAAATTACATATCAAAAGTTTAGATTACAAGTAGTGCTTTGGTGAAATAGATGTTGGTTTAGCCTTTTTGTGTCACACGAAACCTAGTTTGCAGAATGGAAACTAAATTAACTTGTAGGAATTGAAAACTAATTCTAAATTGCAAAAATTATAATCTAAGTACATTTGCAATAATTGAAATGATATAAAAGTAAATGTTGTAGAATTTAAACCTACTTACTTTTACATAATGGAATTTTCTTGAAGTAAACATAATTTAAACACCTATCAGTGTTCAGTTATATAAGGTTGTCAATCTTCTGTCACAATAGATGACAACAAAAGGAAAATGCAAGAAAACTTGAAAAGTTGTTGGAAATGAAGAAACAAATACAATGTTGTAGATTACTTTAATTGTTGAAACATGAATCAAGAAATCATAGATTAACTAATCTATCAACTATCACACATCTATGAAATCTGAAAGCTCGCTCTTAAACATGGAAAATAAATCTTAAAGCTACAATAATGGTTAGTGTGAAAAAAATAAAGAAATTGACAAATATTCACCTAAATTCTGTTGTAGCAAAGTTCAAGGAAAAACCTGTCAGTCAGTCCTTCTCCTAGGCTTAGAAGTGGTCCTTTATTTCTTTCTAGAAGAAGGTATAAAGGCCTTTGAAAATAATTTTCTCCATTTTATGAGAACTTATGATGTGGGAAGGGTCTGATTGTAATTCTTTAATAGTATATGTTTGATTATTTATTGTGAATTTAATCCATAATTCCTCAAAATTACATTGGATTGTCCCAAGTGTTCATAACCATTGAACTCCTAAGACAATATCACATCCTCCTAATGGAATGGCATACATATCATTTCATGTTGTAATCACCCATGGTGAGCTTAATATTTTGGCATTTCCCCTTACAGGTGATCCTTCCCCCATTACCAATCATGACCTCAAAACTATTATAGGGTTGTATATAGAAATTAGCTTGTTTTACCACATGTGGGTTGATGAAATTATGGGTACTACTAAAGTCAATAAGCACAATAAGGTTTGTTGTTTGAAGGACCCTGGAACTTTCATAGTTTGGGGAGAAAAATTTTCAGTGAGGGCATTAAAAGAAATTTCGAGTGGACCTTTAATACTATCATCGGGGGTATCCATAACTACTTCTACCTCAATTTCATTTTATTTGTTCATTGAATTATAAGGATCATCTGCATCCAAAATATATAGTTTTGGTGTAATACATTTATGATTGGGTACAAATTTCTCATCGTAATGATAACAAAGGCCTTTTTCTCATTGTTCCTTCATTTCCTCAAAGCTGATACATTTAATTGGTAATATTTGGTTAGGTGTGTGGGTAGTGGAAGTATTTTGTGATTTTCCCATAGGTGGTTTTCCTAGTTGATGTTGAGCATTGAATTTATCTTCCACCAATTTGGCCAATCCAATGGTCTACATCATGGTAGTGGAATTGAACATTTGTACTTCCAACTAAATTTCTTCCTTCAAGCCACTGATGAAACAACTTTGAAAGAATGAGGCATCCAACCCTGATGTGTGATTGGCCAATTTTTCAAATTGAGCTTGGTATTCACGTACCGAAGTGGTTTTACGGAGCTTGGTAAGGGCTCCCATGAAATATTTGAATTTACTAGGTCCAAATCATACTAATAGATTTTTTGTAAAGTCTAGCCATGTAGGAGTACCTTAGTTTTATTGTACCACTGGTACCATTGGATGGTATCATTTTCAAGGTAGAAGGATGCAATACAAACCTTTTGGATATCTGGTAGAGGAAGAAGTATCATTCTACCTGATAAATCTAGTTATTGGGATCACCTTAAAAATTTGGAAAAGTCCAATTTAGTAGTTTTGTGAATGATGAAATTTTGTGGCCCCCAAGTGGTGTCTGGTGGGAGCAAAGGGTTTTGAAAGCAAGGTATCACATGGAAATTTAGGTAATATTGGGGAATGGACATACAAGGTAGCACATGGGCATGGGTGGGGGAGGCTATGTGACCACCACCGGGTGGTCACAATGTCTAAGTTGTGACTTGCACCTTATAAAACTTACATTGGTCAAAGCAAGGCCAATGTGGTATTTTAATCCTGCAGGTTTTTAAAACTTTACGAATGTTATTTTATCTTGCATATGTAACTAATTTTTGTACATGTGGCAATGCCTTATTGAGTATTTCAATCTTACAATTTGTGATTTAATTCCTTCACATGATGTTTTTCAATTGGCCGAAGAAAATTGGACGTAAACTCCATGAATTCCTTCTAGATTCGGTGAGTGATTTTAATGATGAAAATTTAAATCGAGCATTAGTTTTTTTTTATTTTTATTAATATTTTCTCATTGGATTTTCTTCTCTTCATTGAATAATGATGGCATTCAAGGTTTGTAACACGTCAGGGTGTATATCTCCATGAACAATTCCTTTGATTGGTGATGTTTCAACTTCCTTCTGAATGCGCCTTCTAAGACTGACGATAGAGTACATAAATTACTTTGGATTGGTGATGTTTCACCATATTTTGGTTAGTGAGGAGGAAGCATGAGTTTTTATAGGAATATACTAGATAGATTATTGTTGCTATCATGAGACTTTATGTGTTTGAGTATTCATGAATAGATGACAGTCATGACTTTAGCTTCTATTATGTGTCCAGTGCTAGCAGTGGACTAGTTTAAGAATAGAATAGGTGCAAGTGGAGATATAAGTGGGGAAAATGGTGATGGAGTAATTTACTTGATAATATTGAAAAAAAGAGACACATAATGAATCCTTCAGACGATGCTCTGATACCATATGATAGGACCCTTTGGTCCTATCTTGCTAATTGAATTAAATAAGTGGAATTTACATGAGAAATTGTAGAAAAATATAATGAATCACATTTTGAAATGAATCACCTTTGCACTAGAGAGAAACCCTTCCAATGGATACAAATTATATATTTATTCTTTTACTTTCATGGATGATTTCCTACATCAACTCTATGTCTATTTTATATCTATCTTAAAGGTTATTTATGAAAGGACACAATGTTCCATTAAATTAATAATCCATAAATGAGTGATTAATTAAGTGATATATAGTTAGGATATGGAATAATAACATAGGATTTACCCTTAACAATAGTTATCATCCTTGCACTATCCAAATCAATCATCTTGGTCAAGTGATTCGTCACTTTCATCAATTTCCATTTTCCTCATCGACTCTTCACTTGAAGGGGTAGTCATAATCATAACATTCATAATAAAAATAAAAAATTGAACACCTAATCATGTTAATTGCATTTGTCCAAAAAATTATTGCTAACAGCTATCACAAGCTTACCCTTTTGCTAGGGAAAAAGTAAAATTACTAAACTAAATCTTTGGTAGTTTGTCCATAGGTCTTTGTAATTGCAAACAACACGATTCGATCACCTTCAAACTTCATCAAATTTTTAATCGAATATAAGCCACCATTCTATTAGAGGTAATTATTTAGAGATACGCGCCCTTTCCGTGATTGGGGTATCTAAAGTTAACCAGATCAATGAACATCAATCAACGTGCAATGTGACTTTAGGTTATCTATTTTTGCTCAGTGTTGTGTTTTCCCATAATGCATCCCAAAAAGGGGTATTTTTAGACAATTAAAACATTTCATGTTGAGAAGGCTACTCATGTGGATACCTTTTCAGACCATGTGACTCACCTTGGACCTTTCCAAGATCCAACAGTGGTTTTAACCACTCAATCAAGTGTTAAGATCCTGCTATAAAATAAACTCAAATAACACACTCTCACACGATTGCTTGGAAATAAACTCACATAAACATCATATTAATATAACAGAAATTAGCATAAAGGAACAATCTCACAATAATACAGAATCACAGGCCTCTTCGAGGGGGCAACCTCCTTCAATACTTCATTAATTTGCAAAAATATGGTTACATTGGTGCCTTTTCGGGTATTTAAGGAGTTTCCTTCCAAGGTTGGCTTACATGCAAAATGCCACCTGGATTACATGCATAATGCCACCCTAATTACATGCATAGTGCCACTTTGAATTACATGCACAATGCCACTCGAATTACATGCATAATGCCACATGAATTACATGCACAATGCCACCTATCTACCATGTGTTACATAAAAAGGGTGCCATTTGTCATAGGCACTACCTAAGCTAAAACTTAGAACATTACAAAATATTAATCATGGGTACTACTCACGTTCACTAGGAATTATTACATCAGGGAAGTTATTACATTAAGGGTTTGGATGAGATCCTAACATGCCCTTCTCCTTGAAGAAGCTTTGTCCTCAAAGCTGAAAATGAGGAAACTATTGCTGGAGTTGATGGAGAGACTCCCATGTAGCATCCTCAGGTTGAATTCCACACCACTGAACCAAGACCTCTGTGATGGTACGGTTGCGTAGAGTGTGAGTTCGATGATCCAGCAGCTGTTCCCGTGAAAGTAATATGGAGCCTTCTTCATCCAATTCGGGGAGTGTTGATTGAACCTGTACCTTTGTACCCACAACTTTCTTGAGAAGGGAAACATGAAAAATAGAGTGGATCTTGGAAGTGTGGGGAAGAGCCAATTTGTAAGCTGTTAGACCAATTTGTTGTAGAACCTGATAAGGACCATAGAATTTTTGAGCGAGCTTCTAACACCTACGGAGTTGTAGGGATGATTGTTTATATGGCTGTAAGTGAAGGAAGACCATATCACCCACATCAAAACTATGCTCAGAACGATGCTGATCAGCTTGTTGGTGCATCCAATTTTGGGCCATGTTCAAATTTTGCTTGAGTTGGCGGAGGACCTCGGTGTGTTGACTCAGAGCATTGTTGACGGCCTGGACCTTGGAGCTTCCTGGAATGTAGGAGGAAGGCATGAGTGGAGGGAACCTGTAAACTGCCTCAAACGGTGTGAGTTTGATGGTGGTATGATAGGAAGTGTTGTACCACCATTCAGCCAAAGAAAGTCATTTTGTCCAATGAGTAGGATGATCGGAGGCAAAGCAGCGAAGGTAGGTTTCCAAGCATTTATTAACAACCTCTGTTTGACCATCCGTTTGCGGATGGTAGGCTGAACTCATTTTGAGTTGAGTCCCCTACAACTTAAACAACTCTTGCCAAAAATTGCTAGTAAAGGTGGGATCACAATCAGATACAATGGAGGTGGGCATGCCATGAAGGCGAAATATGGAGTCAAGAAAAATTTGGGCAATAGTGGATGTTGTGTAAGGATGGGTTAGGGCACAAAAGTGAGCATACTTTGAAAGGCGGTCCACTACCACAAAAATAACAGACTTGCCTCCAAATTTAGGTAGCCCTTATATGAAGTCCATGGAGATGTCAGTCCACACCTGATCTGGTATCGACAATGGTTGAAGAGTGCCCAAGGAGCGCATTGTTTCTCCTTTCATCCTTTGACAAGTGTCGCAATCCGCTACAAAAGAGCGAATGTCCTATTTCATACCTTTCCAAAAGAAGGTGCGCTTGAGTCGCTCATAAGTTTTTAGGAACCCTGAATGGCCAGTAGATGGAGTAGCATGTGATTCCTTCATGAGGAGTTCTCGAAGTGGGGACTTAGGAGGAAGAACCAGGTGTTGATGGTAATGCAGATTCTGCCCATCCCAACTATATCCTGGTGTAGACTCTGGATCATCCCTAATTGAAGCAACCAGGTCTTTCAAATCTGCATCCTGAAGTATTTCCTGACGTAAGGGCTCAATCCATTGGGGCAATGGTGCAGAGATGGCACACAACATACTAAGGGTCTCAAATTGGCGAGAGAGAGCATCTGCCATAAGATTTTCCTTCCCTTTTTTGTATGTGATGTCATAATCATAGCCCATGAGTTTTGATACCCACTTTTGTTGCTCAAGGGTGGCAAATCGTTGTTCTAGAAAGTATTTTAGACTCTGGTGGTCAATTTTGATGGAGAAATGGTGCCCAATGAGGTAAGGCCGCCAATGCAGGACTGCATGCAATATTGCCAACATTTCCTTGGCATATGTGGATTTCCCCAAATTGTGATCAGATAGGGCTTTGCTAGTAAAAGCCAAAGGGCATCCTTCTTGCATCAATACCGCCCCAATACCATGACCAGAAGCGTCACTTTCAATGATAATTTTTTTAGAGAAGTCTAGCATGGCTAAAACTTGAGTGGTGGTCATGGCATGCTTGAGGTCCAGGAATGCTTACTTAGCCGGCCCTGTCCAAGTAAAAGAATCCTTCTTCAACATGGACTGCTTAGCTGGCCCCGACGGTTATCTTTCCATAATTGTAGACAAATTTATGGTAATATCCTGTAAGCCCTAAAAATCCTCAAAGCCCCTTGAGTGTGTGAGGTTTTGGCCATTCTTGGACTGCTTGGATCTTCTTAGGGTCAACCTTGACACCATCCTTTGAGACAATGTGTCCCAGATATTCTACTTTAGTCAAACCAAAGGAGCACTTGGACATTTTTGCAAACAGTTTATGGTCGGCCAGTAGTTGGAGGGTTTGATCTACATGATTGAGATGCTCTTCCCATGTGTGACTATAAATCAAGATGTCATCGAAGAACACAAGGATGAACTTCTGTAAAAAAGGGTGAAAGATGTTGTTCATCAGGCTTTGTAATGTGGAAGGAGCATTTGTGAGACCAAATGGCATTACCAAGAATTCATAATGACCTTCATGAGTGTAAAAAGTAGTTTTAGGAATATCTTCATCCCTGAGCCGGATCTGATGGTACCCAGAGCGGAGGTCTAGCTTGGTGAAGTACATGGTCCCATGTAATTCATCTAGTAATTCATCAACCATAGGGATAGGAAATTTATCCTTGACAGTTATCTTGTTGAGTTCTCGGTAGTCAATACACAATCACCAAGAGCCATCCTTCTTGAGGACCAGATAAGGCTGGTGCAGAGTAGGGACTAGTACTAGGCCGAATGACACCCGCCTTGAGTAATTCCTATATCATCTTCTCAATATCTGACTTCATGGCATGGGGGTACCTGTATGGTCTGATATTGGGAGGTGTACTATCTGGCAATAATGGAATGGCATGGTCGTGAGAGCGATGCGGTGGTAGTGTGGATGGTTCTGAAAAGATGGCCTCATGTTTGTGGAGAATCTGTTGCATGTCTGGTGGGATTTCACCCATTGGAGATGTGGATGGTTAGATGGAGAATAGTTGTGCAATGACCCCACGTGATGATTTCTTTAGCAATTTCTCCATGTCATTTGAACTGATAATTTGAGGTGTTCCTGCTAGGGAGCCCTTGATGATGTGTGTTTGTCCATTCTGGGAGAACTGCATCCAAAGTTCAGCAAAGTTCCAACTGATAGTGCCCAACGTACTCAACCATTGAGATCCCAAAACAATATCACATCCACCCAACTGGAGGGCAAACATGTCATGCTTGAGTTCATAGTCCCCTATCTTGATTTTAACATTGCGACACTTTCCTTTATAAGGTAAGGTTACCCCATTGGCTACCATGACCTCAAAGGAATTAGAAGTGTGGATATAGCAATTTGCCCATTGAGCAACTCTAGGGTCAATGAAGTTGTGTGTGCTTCCCGAATCCAGAAGGATGGAAAGACGTTGGCCCTTGCAAAATCTTGTAACCTTCATGGTTTGAGTAGTAATGCCTGCAAGGGCATGGACTGTAATTGTTGTCTTAGGTTCCTATTTCACTTCTTCTTGTGGAGGAGGTGTTTCTGGAGGGTCCTCATCCTCATCACTCTCGTCAGAGGTATCAAGTTCTTCAAAATCTATTAGGAACATTTTTTTGTGTGCACACTTATGCCCTTTGAAAAACTTTTCATCACAATTGTAGCATAATCCTTAGGCACGACGTGCATCCATCTCTTCGGTGGTGAGGCATTTGGGTGCAATAGGTTTATTATCAACTGGGTGTTGGGCTCTAGGAGGAAATGAAGGTCTATTTTGCAAAAACTTTGATGGGCGTCTTTGGGCAGAGAGTTTAGATTCAGCCAAATGGGCCAAACTGATAGCTTCCATCATAGTTCGTGGTTTCAACATTTTTACTTCTGCTTGGAGTTCCACCTTCAACCCACTGATATAACAACTCTGGAAGAACCCTTCACTCAATCCTCTTGTCTTATTGGCCAATTTTTCAAATTGAGCTTGGTACTCTCGAACTGACCCTGTTTGTTGTAGTTTGGTCAAGGCTCCTGTAAAGTCCTCATACTCACTAGGACCAAATCGAGTGAGTAGTTGGGATTCAAAATCCTCCCAAGAGAGATTTGGGTAGGCAATACGCAACCATTAAAACCAGTGTAGAGCCTCAGATTCCAAGTTAAAGGAAGCCATCTGGACTCGATGAAATATGGGTAAATTATGAAGTCGAAAGAATTGGTCAACCCGACATAGCCACCCATCAACATCCTTCCCACTAAATTTTGGAAAGTCCAATTTGGGCATTCTAAAGAGTGGATCACGGTCACGATTCCTTCTAGAACTCTCAGCTTGGTATTCTGATTTGGGTGGTTCTCTTCTTAGTTTGTTGTCTACTTCTGTCAGTGCTTCTTCTAAGCAGTTTCTAGTGGCCTCATGCTCTAGGCGAAGACCTTGGACTTCTTCCCTTATGGAGTGAAAAGATGAGTTCAAGTTATCAATGGCTTTTGTTAGGGATTCCAAGTGTTCTAGTTCTTTTTGGTGTCCACGGGTACCCTGGGCCATTTTTTAGACCTTTTGTGACCAGTTACTAAAAATAGAATTCAATTTTTAGGACTTACTATTTTTAGTAAGTGCCCAAAAAAGTGCTTGGGTGTTATATATCAAAATGATCAGCTGAAGGAGGTGGTCACAATGAGCTATATCTCTCAACACTACTTTTTGGCACCCCAAACTTTTTTTTTATCTCCTGTTTTGCTGAGTCTAACGGTGTTTATAGTTTCTAATTCTGAGCTACTGAGCAAAAGTTGGGTACTGGAGCACTATCTATAACTGGCCTCGTTTCACACTCAAGATTTTCTGTATTTTACAGGTGACTGATATGACAGTTCTGTTCTGACCCTGAAGACTATGAATTACCTGCCCTGACTGTGCTGACCTCTCTGACCTGACTGACCTGATTGTGACTGCCACTATAAATTTTACTATTATTCTCCAGACTGTCAACTTAAGTGTCACCCTCATGGCTTATCCCGAATGCATGTCCCTTATGTTATTTTTTTAGTAGAGGACTCCTTTCTCATATGCTCACTTTTGAAATGCAGGTTTACGAACAGGGATGTTTGGATTTTTATTTTTATTTTTATTTTTTTTTTGCATTTTTTACAGGTTGAAGTTTTAACAGAACCATGGAATGCTAAGTATAGGAGTATGTACCACCCATAGGCCATCTAATATACCGACAGTGACGAAAAATAGTGCTCGGACCAATATTTCAGGCCACTACTCAAGGAGGATTCCACACATACCCTTGAGCACACTACCTGCCTCTTTGAAAATACGGGAGGGTAATCGTCCAGGATGCTATGTCCCGTAGACTATGAGTAATACAAGGCCGAAGAGCTTCCTAATGGCTAAAATTTTGTTTAATCCTAGATGGTCTCCCGATATACCCGAAGATACATGGGAGCTCAAGTCCGTGCGCGAGTTCTGTCTGAGGCCTAGGTATTGGAGCCTGATCACCCCTCACTTCACTAGACGCTTTATGGGCTATCTAGCTTAGCCAATAACGACAGATCCTTCGTGATATTTTAAAACCCCCGATACAGGGTTTCTACCTACTCAACTAAAAATATTTTTTTGTTTTTGGTCTGGAAAAAAAAATGCACTGTATTTTTTTGGATTTTTTTTTTTTAATAAGGAAAAACAGAAATGGGAAAAACACACAGAATTTATACCTAACAGGCGGATTGGATGGCAAGAATCGTTGTAGTTGCAGCAAAACTTGGCCCTGGAAAGCGCTCTGATACCACTTGTTAAGATCCTGCTATAAAATAGACTCAAATAACACACTCTCACACGATTGCTTGGAAATAAACTCACATAAACATCATATTAATATAACAAAAATTAGCATAAAGGAACAATCTCACAATAAGACAAAATTGCAGGCCTCTTCGAGGGGGCAACCTCCTTCAATACTTCATTAATTTGCAAAAATATGGTTACATTGGTGCCTTTTCGGGTATTTAAGGAGTTTCCTTCCAAGGTTGGCTTACATGCAAAATGCCACCTAGATTACATGCATAATGCCACCGAATTACATGCATAGTGCCACTTTGAATTACATGCACAATGCCACTCGAATTACATGCATAATGCCACACGAATTACATGCACAATGCCACCTATCTACCATGTGTTACATAAAAAGGGTGCCATTTGTCATAGGCACTACCTAAGCTAAAACTTAGAACATTACAAAATATTAATCATGGGTACTACCCACATTCACTAGGAATTATTACATCAGGGAAGTTATTACATTAAGGGTTAGGATGAGATCCTAACATCAAGGCAATATAGTCCTATTCAACCTTGATCACTAATGAAATCAGTAGTGGCTACCACTGCCATTGATATTGAGAGTAGCCATAGGCTAGCTATACCTGTTAGTAGTAGCCAATTGTGCCTATCGATAGCGATCGAGTCTATAACAAACTTAGGCTACCCGAGCTAAGAAAAATATATTAAAAGCAACATTGTCTTGAGTTGTTGCACCTGCAAAGCTTCCAGAAGCATTCTTCTAACTGCCCCAACCTAACCAATTCTTGATCTTGGCTTCTCGGAGAAGCTAGTATTCATATTCAGGAAGTCTATTTAAGGTGTTATAAAACAAGAGAAAAATATGGTGAATTCATGAGCAATTAGTGTAATGAAGTGCCACCAAACTATGATCAGAGACTGCAAATGCTCAAAAGCATCACGGTGCTGCTAAAATTATGCTATGAAGCTATCCTTTGTATCCATGGATCTTTTGGGAGTTTAAATCCAATCTACACCACTATTCTTCATCGATTTACCATCAATTTAAGATAATTATGCTATCCAACTATGTATTGAGACACGACTGATCCTTGCACATCAATTCAATAGAGGAATATATCATCATCAAGCCCAAAATATAGATAATAGAGCCTCTATCATGTGGTCACTATTTTTAACAACGGTCCACAAGCGTCATCACCAATGTTGATAGTGGCTAATAGAGCTCATCGATCTGATTAGCAATGGCCTCAGAATGATGTATTATTTATTTTATTTTAGTCAGTATATTAGTTATTCACTACTTTTAATTGGTTACATAGAATAGCTACTTTAAATTTAGTATTTATGCTTTCATTCTAATATTTCATGTATTTTTACATTTCTTTATGCATTTACTTACTTTATTGCACCTATCAAGAAACTAGCCTCATCTTGAGAGGCTTTCAATGCTATTAATTTATTTTTTAGTTTCTTTGTGTATAGGTGACATGTCTTTTACAAGAGCTAAGCATCATCAAGACCACCTTATTTGATATCATCACATGGAGATTGCGAAGGAAACCCTCCTATTATAAGATTTGGGGAATTTCAGAAGAGTCTACTTGGAAGACATATATTCTTAAAATCTTGTGTAATATCATATCAATTTGGTATCCCTAAGAGGTATGTATTGTAACCCAACCAGAATCAATATAGTTATGTATTTGATCATATTATGGATAGACGTATATGTATTTCTTGATCAAAATTAGTTTAATTAATCAATGACAAAGTAGTGGTCATGATGACATATAAATAGGACATGCGACATGATAATTATGGTGGGGATAAGATGTAATACATGGATAGTGATATGTGAACCTAATAAATAGTGATAAATAATATATGATACATGATATAAATGGAGACATTAAGACATGTGTGTAATGAATGGTATGGAACTAACATGTTGTATTTTCCCAGACATCTTAGGATTTTTTATATCCTAGAAGTGTTTTAGGAAACTTAAGCACCTTAGTAGCACAAATAAAACTCATCTAATAGACCATAAGTATCTAAGAGACCAAGGTCATATTGGATAAGTCAAGCTATGTAAGGATTAATGTGTATGCAATGAGGTTCATTTCCAATTTTGAACAAGTTTGGACTAACCAATTATAGCTCAAGCTATTATAAGCTAGCTCATACATGATCGATCATAGGTTTTTACAAGAGAAGGTCACTAATGTGATATATATATCACCATGCAAAGGATATACTCCATTTCTAGTCAAGAATTTATAGCCTCAATGGATATAGCCCCATAACCCTTCAACATTTCTCCACTACCAACCGTCTATAGCCTTCGTGGAGACATCTAAAATACCCAAGGATCCATGATAAAATAATATCATTGATTTTTTTTGTTGTATGGATCCTTAGGTTCAAATTATTCACATGATAGGATGAGTAGAGGAAACATTTTTCTTTATATCTAGAGCTATGCATGGCTTCATCTTCCTTAGACTCAAAATTGTATTAATATGTGATATGTGTTTGGTCTAAGAAGAGACTCAAGTTAGCCAAGGGAGGCCAAAAATATCCTTAGGACATGATGACATTTGACAAAGGTGAGTGGAGTACTAGATATGGCTGAATGACTAAAAAAACCTCTATGCCTAAGCAACCTAAGATATTGGGACAATGGAGACAAGTAGGGTGTGTGACAAACAAATGAAAGAAGCATAATAGATACACAACATAAATGGGAAAAATGACATGTTATCCTAGTGAACATGACATACTGGATAAAGAGAGAAAAAAAATATGTCACAGGAATGGATGTGATATACACAACTGTTTTATGTCATTGATTAATTACTCCAATCGATATGAAAGAACATATATGTGTGAATACAAAAGGAGATCAATATGGCATGCTATAAGCTTAATGTAGGAATATAATATAATATGGGGTGGATAAATGCACTGCATGGATATAATGCAATGATATTATTATTATGGGGGGTGTTAACTCCCTTAGGCACAAAATTATATGGAAAGAGGGGTGACCCCCCAGTTAAGAAGGATTTGTTATGAATAGGATAGTAAAAATGAATGAGGGTAGATGAAAGGATGTTAAGAAATGGTTGAATGAAAGTGAAGAATGAGAAAGAAAAAATGTGATGTAGAATATTGGATGAAGGCAGATAATGATAAATAAATGAGGAGAATTAGTTGGATGGAAATTGAGAAACTTAAAGGATTTTGAAGAATTATTGGATGACGATGAATTTGAAGGATTTTGAAGAATGGTTGGATGAAAATGAAGAATGACAAAGGAAATAGGTGATGCAGAATGTGTGATGAAGACATTGAAGGATGTTAAGGAGTGGTTGCATGAAAATGAATAATGGTGAAGGGAGGAAAGGAAAATTTGGACATTGTGTGATGTGACAAAATTGGAGGTGGAGTGAATTATGACACCCCTTAGACCAAGGGGAAGTCAAGAGTACAAACCAAAGGATGGACTCCCCCCAATCATAGAATCAATTTTGAAGGATGAAAAACTCCCCAAAACTAGAGGAGTGCTTTGAAAAATGATGGATTCCCCTAGAATAGAGGTAAGTGGAAGAGGGGGAGGGAAATTATAGAAAGGAGTAAGGTTGAATAAGGAAAATATAATGGGGAAAATAAAATTAGGTGAATGGGGGAAATAGAAGAAGAGGAAGTAGTGGGAGAAAGAAAAATAAAGGAGAAAAAAAACCAAACATAGGTACATAGCTGCTCAAAGCATGACCATACAATAATGGGATGGAACCTATAAGAGAAAGAGAGGGAAAGAAAATTGAAGAGGTGAGGAGGAAGGAGTAGGTAGGGTGGAATTGGTGAGTGATGGGATGATGATGATGGTTAAGGATGGATGCAATGGGACTAAAGTGACACTTGAGAAGGAGATGTAATATTATCTTGAATCATGATCAATGTGAGATACCCCAAGGATGGAAGGGTCAACTATATTTGAACCTTGTCATTGATATACTTATTAGCACAATTTATTTAACAAGCAGGCCAACCATATGGTAGGTTACCTCAAGATGCTACAAATTGATTGCAAGCAGTATTAAGTTTCTACCTTGATGTAGCAATAGGTATGGGTAACCGTACAAACATAGGCATGGAAAATACCAACTCGAGATTGGATAAATAAAAATAAATATGATAAGGGATTAAAAAGTGCAACTAAGCTATGAAACTAAAAACAACTCTGATAAATAAATTTTGTGACTAATGATAGTCTCAAGTAAGGTTTTGGGATAGACATCGATTATAAAAATAGGTGTTTGGGTATTGATCAATTTTATGATGGCATTTATTAGGGTAATGTCATCCCACTCAAGTGATAAGAGGATTGGTGATGGAATGTGATTTGGGTGGATGGATTCAATTAGCGGTTATGTACAGTATATGGATGAGTGAAAGAGGAAAATTGATATAGAGGAGATAACAAGATAGTAGAATTATTGAAAAAGGATCATGTGGATGATATGGTTAATTTCCCATGATCGAGAAGGTATTGTACTAGATGCTAGAAATTTTTGTAGTTCTCAATGTGGTGACCTATTTTATGATTATAGATGCAATAGTGGTCTTATTTGTACCATTTAGATTTGGACTAGTTTCCTTGCTTTAGGTGAATTTCATGTATAGAAATTACATTTGCATCATATAATATTTTAAAAATACTTGACAATGGATTTGAGAGGGACATCCAAGGATGAGGTGGGCGATGAGGATGTTGAGGTCCATTGGAAGGTCAGGATGAATAAGCTAGAGTTGAGGAGGATTGTATTGGGGAGGATTTTAAGAGTTGCATAGAAGCTCTTGATGACTTAATTTTACCACAAGGTTCATGAATTAGTCTAATATTTGTTGCAAATCACATAGAGGTGGAGTGGAAATTGGTAGGATAGGTGTGTATGGCCTAACAATAGGGAAATGGTTAAGTTGGTAGGGATGAGGAAATAACAAATGTAAAGGTGGGTGAAAAGTATAAGGTGAGCGGTAAGGTTGTGAGGTTTGGGATGCATGAGGAGCATGAGGTAAGGGATACAATTAAGGGAAAGGTTGTGGGGGTTGGGTTGAAAGAGGTACATGAGGTAAGGGATATGATTAAGATCAAGGTTTTTAGGATTTGACCACATGAGGAACATGATGTAAGGGATACAGTGAAGGGTAAGGTTGTGGGGGTTGGGCTGCATAAGGGACATGAGGTAAGGTATATGGTGAAGGTTTAGGTTGTGGAGGTTGGACTGCATTAGGTTCATTATGTAAAGTATTAGGGGTGTGGCAAGGTCATAGGGGTTGGGCCACATGAAGAGCATCAGGTAAAGGATAAGATGCTGAAATAATAAGGGGAAGATATGGGGTTGTAATAATAGGTGGTAGATGTGGTGTGGAACATTAGTTCTAGATGAGCATATGAGGGTCAAGGATGGGCCTTGATAGTTGTATATGGGATAGGATGGATGGTGAGGAGGGTAGTAGATGGGATGAGATACCTCTTCCCAATTGGGTTTGAGTAGTTACCAATGTATTAGGTACTAACTCAAAATGGTCCATGGGAGAGTACGCTTTTGTTGAGGTATGGCCTCTAGTATAAGCCATAAGATAGTATGGATAATATAGGATGATAAGGAATGCATTTTTGGGATGTTTTTAGAGGTTTTGGTGCTGGTTTTTTATAGTTTTAATAAAAATAAATGCACTATCTAAACAAACAAAAATGTAAACACCCAAGCAAATAAGCAATGATTATTTGAAGTTTTTATTTTGATATTTTGGGATGTTTTTAGGATTTTTTGGTCAATATGTGGGGTATTTTTGTGGATTTATTTATTTTTGTTATTTTTTGTATTTTCTTATTCTTATTATTCTTTTGGTTTTATGTGTTTGATGTACCCTAGTCCCAGGGGTTATTTAATGGGTGGATGGAGTGGTATCTACAAGGGTGTATTTATTCCCACCTTCCCTTATGGGAAAGGGTACACAAATGGCTAAAAAGGCCTCCTAGGATGGGGTTTCGGCTTTGATTATCCTAAGGGGAAAAATGAACCTCCAAAAAAAGGCCATGTTGTCTAAGTCCTACTACTGGCCCAGTCAGCTTTCACTTCAACCTCGATCAAGCTCAGAAAAAAATGATAGTTACATGCCCACTAATTATTAAGATGTGAGGAAGGGTATCTAATACTCCAATTACCCTGAGCTAGTCCCAAGGTTAACCAACTTCTCAGTGATGAATTCCAAGAAACTATGCATTCTAAACTATGGTTTATAGGGGATAAATTGATGGTTGGGGATGAAGTGCAACATCATCGATTGGCTATCCTCATAAAAAAATTACATAAAATTAAAGTGCAAGTGTGTGTGGTTTTTTGGTGTTGTTGTTTTTGTGATTTTGTTTTATATGTTAAGAATACCTATTTGTAATGCATAACTAAAGCTAATTTTAAAAATGCAAAATGTAGGCTAAACAAATGCTATTCCTAAGATTGTACTAAGAATGAAATGCAAATGCAACTAATATAAATAAAAAATTATAGGGATGATACTAACTAAAGAAGAATAAAGAAGAGTATATCCTTGGAGGAAAGGAAAAACCTAGACTAAACAAAATGAACAAACAAACAACCCTAGGGAGGATAAAGATGATATACACTAAGGAAGGAATATAGTGACACCAAGATTAGAAGAATGGAAGTGAAGAATGTTATTTTGGTAGAAATATAGAGATTAAAATTGATGAAAAAATGTAAAAAATGAAAGGGTAAGGTTGGAACATGACTCTAGACTTAATATTTTGGAGCTAACTAGTCTACACAACCAACTATTATGGGATATTAACTATCTAGCTATGATTGGCAGCTATATAGCCATAGTTGGTGGTTGTCTAGCTATAGCTAGAGGTTGGGACTATGACTTAGAAACATATTACATGGAAAAATAGGTCAAAATGGCAGTTTGGTGAAATGATGAATGGACTATGGATGGTATCTACAACTAGTTGTATGGATGATTTTGAGCTAACCTAAATGACAAGGATAAAAAACTATGCTAATGACACAATATATGGTGACAAACCTAGCCTATGAAAATAAACACATGGAAAGGACCTAATCTAAAGAAATAAACTATGCTATGCAAATGGAAAAAGAGTTATTCTATGAGGATGAAAAACACCTATCCTATGCAAATGAAAAGTATCTAATCTAACAAAAAAACAACTAATCTATGGATGACAAGAAACTATTATAGAAAATGAAAAGCAACTAATCTAATGAAAATAACATATTCTATGAAAAGAAACAACAATTAAGCTAGGAAAATAAATACAATTAGGCTAAGCAAATAAAAGTAACTATTCTATGAAAAGCAACTAATTCTATTAAATAAAAATAACTATGCTATAGAAAGCAACTAAACTAGGAGAATGGAAAAACAAGCTATGCTGTGAAAGTAAACAATACAATTATGCTAAGAAGATTAATACAACTATGCTAAAAAGGATTAAAGATAACTATGATTTAGAAAAAAAAGGCTACTCTAACCAAATAAAATCTAATTATACCAGGTAAAGGAAAGTAACTATGCTATGAAAAAATAAAAACACCTATTCTAAGGGAATGGAAATAAAAAGCAACTATGGCAAGTAACAACTATTCTAAGAAAGGAAAAACACCTAAGCTAAGGAAAAGGAAAGTGCTTAAGCTACAAAGAAAATTTAGCTAGTGAAATGAACTCCTATGGTAAGCTAGGGAATTGAAAGACTATGCTAAACTAACATAGGTGTTATAAAACACTAAATTGAAAACCTATGAGAAACTAAGGATGATAATGATGATGATCTATACTGAAATGGATGATATAAAACCCCTAATATGAGAAGCTATGATAAGATAAGAATGATGATGATGATAGTGGTCTATTTTAAAATGGGTGATATGAATCCCTAAAATGAAAACCTATGATATTACAAAATATGCCCTTTTGATTACAATAAACCCTCTAGGATTTTTACAATGATACCTCCAAAATGGAGGGTTTTCCTTTTACAATAACTTATGGTGCTACAAAATATTTCCTTGGTCACACTCAAATATGTTGGATGGGTTTGAAGCCTTGTTGCTTGATGGACCACCCTAGACTTGAGGTTGTCCAAACTCCCTGCACACAAACCTACAATAAAATGTTAGTAGAATTAATTAGACCTTTTGTGATTCGGCCCAAATCCAAGGAAATTCTAACACAAAACTCACAAAAACCTGATTAAAAGTTACAAAATAATACTAAAGGTTACAAAACCTTGTCAATAGACTTGATTTACCTTACTTACCTTTATGTTGTTGATTTGAGGTCTATGTCTATTGTCTAAGTGTAGCCATAAAGGGGTTGACTTCTCACTCTATGTAGCCATTAGGGGAATTTGGGTTTGGTTGGCAGAGGTGTTGCAACTGGGCTTCTATAACTAAGGTGGATTTAAAATTTGTGGTCAACCTCCTTGAAGACCTCTAGATATTCTAGTGAATATTTGGTGTTTATTTGTCCTCTTGTTTACAAATAACTACAAAAAAAAATTAGTAGGTTCTTCAAGAAGAGTCCATTGTTGGGATGGTATTGTGCTCTTAAAAGTAAATAGTGACTCAAGAATCCTAAGTACACTCAAGGGAAATAAGGAGACGTGAAATTTTGGAAGAGTTTTGTTTAGGCTCTTGGATCTCTCTTGCAAAATTAATAAATGAGAGGGTATTTATAGATTTTTGACAAGGGGGAGGGGGTGGTGACTAGACAATGATTTGGCATGATGTGGTAGTTAGGTTGCAAGGGAGAGGACATGGAAAATCTAGAAAATTCTCCTTACTATAATGTGCACCATCCCCATTAATGGCCTTGGGTGATGAAAATCCTCACCCACCCAAGGGCCATAAATGGGCATGGGGATATGGGGGGCCTAGGGGTATGTGGAGGATTTTAAAATTTTTTAAAAGGTGCATGGGAGGATGTGGCTGAATTTAAAATTCATAAAAAGTGCAATGGAGGTTGGAGAGGACTTAAGATTTTATTAGGGATATTTAATGGAGGGATTTGGATGGTTTTTAAATTCCTAGAAAATGGAAAGGAGGATGTAGGAGGATTTAGGAATTTAATGTAGGATTTGATGGGGGCTTTGACCTGTAGACACTAAAATCATGAAATCAGATAAGATTGCTAATGCGACACTCTTATCAATATCATTGCACCCATTGGGCAACCCTCAAGGGTTAATTAGGGCTCCCAACCACTTTTGGAAAGGTTTACCCCACTTTTGGAACTTGGAAGGTTTTGGGGTATGTAGCCATGACCGTCCCACCCTAGGATGGCCATAGTTCATGGTCATTCCACCCAAGGATGGCCATGAACCAGACCCCTCAAAATTTAAAGGATGGGATAAATTGTAATAAATTTCTACCATTTATCCTACCCAATAAATCATGACAAATTGGGAGTCTGTCATGGCCATTAGAATCTACAAATTGGAGGACCAAATGGGAAGCCTCTTCCACCCAAGGCAAAGGAATTTCCAAGTGGTAGCACTTGCCTTGCATGCCCAAACTTGCCCCCTTTGCCCCCTATGCCCTCTTGGACTATAAATTGAGGTGTTTTCACCCAATTCAAAAGGAGAGGACTTTGCAATTATTGACCACAATATGCTGCCAATATTTTCCCTCAACCTTTGCCCACCTATTTACCTTGGAAACCTCTTTAATCAAAGATATTTTTAGGGTGTTCTAGGAGATGTTCTGGTAGGAACCTAGGGTTCCTAGCACATAAAATGATAAATAAATAATAAATAACCTAAATATAAAAGAATCGCTTTTGAATTGTCGAGAAGTCCCTTCAATGATTTAATAAATCATATATTATATATTTCATGGATATCCTCGAATGAATGATTTGGATAATTATATATACCAACCTAACCCTAATCATCACATCACTTCATTATGTTGGTTCATAATAATTAATGTATTTAATTATTATGACTATATAACTATCTAACCCTAAATATATAATATAATAAATAATTATCAATTATTTATTATATTATTAAATATACTAACTTTAGGATATGAAATGTATTATATTTATTATTAATAATGAATGTTTAGGATAGGATCCTAACATGCCACCCTCCTTTGAAAGAGCTTTGTCCTCAAAGCTAAAAAAAACTAAAAAATATAAAAAAACTAAAAAATATGTTTCTACTTATCCCAACATCACATGCTCCCTTGTATTTAATTTTATCACCCTGCTTTCATGTTTATCTAGAAGATTGTTGTAAGATATTGTTTGTGAGATATGCAACTGAATTCATCATTTCCAACTCAACCTCATTTCTTCTTGAAATATGCATCAATTACCATATTTTTGTTTTGTAGTCTCAAGGGCTAGATGGAATATACGCATGCTGTCATGGTTCATAGAGCTCAAAATTCTCAAAGTTTAATTATTTGCAAACTTATATTAATGAGGCGATTTCAAAATACTTTTTTTTTCTTCAAAGCAAGTAATAAAGCAACTAAGATTTTATTCCTTAATTCTCCTTATACCCTCATGAAAGGCCTTGCATCAATGTCTAAGGTTGGAAGTTGAATGAAATTACCTTTCAATGAGTGTGCTGTATATTTGATTTGAATGCTTTATAAATATTGTTCGCTAGTCAAAAATCCTAACGGTTATGGTTATGAATGTGAGATGGACTCCAATATGTCAATCCTTCAATGCCTTCACTATTTGATAATACTTCTGGTGTACAGTATCGATTATTAAGGTAGAACACCTCAAGCAAGCGTATTTCCGCATTGGGACTGGATAATTTTACCTTTTTTTCATATCATTAATGACATCTCCAATAATAATTTATTTGGGCAATCTTACGATAACATAATTTTGACCAACTAGAAATCTTTTTTGTTCCTCATTAATAATTGTCACATGTCTTGCATCTGCATGACCTGTATCTTTGAGTTCCATATGGACATTTCATGAGTTGAGATATTACCTTATTCCTTTTTCCATGAGGTGGCTATCATAGGAAATGTAAATTATGCCATCCAAATAAAATATTTCAAAATTTATCTTTAAATTATATTATTATTTTAAAATATTATGTTCTTCCATTTTTTTAATCATAATCTCGGTAATCATAATATTATTTTTTCTTTTTTCTTTTTTATTCTTTTTTTTTATTCACTTTTAGCCAATTGTGGACTACAATTTCATCTGTGTGTGCTAGGTATGAAGAGGTCTGGAATCAATTAAAGTAAATTTTCTCCTCCAAAAGTGAGCAATCAAAACAACACAATAATATTGGGGTACCATGTAACTGCGAATGGGATAGTGCAAGTAGTGAGCAACTAAGGTAAAAAATCATTAGTGGGTCTTCATAGCAGAGTATTATTGTTTCTTATTGTTATATTGATGCACAGATAGGATATATGGCTACACAACACTTCTTCATCACAGACACTTATCATACAGATGATAGATAAGTCTATGCCTATGATCTTCCTTTTGTTGTGTTGTCTGGGGATTAAGTAGGGCCTTTACCACAACAACAAACGAATGCCTATTAAGCCTCCTTTCTCAATAATAACCACCAATCATATCTCTTTTATATGTCATTGATTGCAATGCATCCATTTACAAATATGAATGTTGTAGTAACGTGGTATTGAGCATGTAACGTTCTCTAGTTGTAGCTTTTTTAAATGGATGACTACAAAATCTTCTCCATAGTTGTCTTCTAATAGGGTTGCTTTTGAGTACGATTTTTGACATCTAGACCTGATGTCATCACATAATAGGCAGAATGGCCAAACCAAGGAGGATATATGAGAAGAACAACTTCTTCTAGAGACTATATGAGTAGTTTGTGCTAACCAGGTCTTTTTTCTTAACTCATTAAATATTTTGATGATGTAGGCTTACGTAGGTGTGGAAAAAGTTGTAGATTACGATGGAAAAATTATTTGAGACCCGATAATACGAGGGGAAATTCAGTTTTCAAGAGGAGCAAACTATACTGCGACTCCATGCCATGCTTGGAAACAAGTAATCAAACATAACATTCAAATTAATTTCATCATATATAAATTGTGTAATTTTATCGCTTTAAAGAAATAAAAATTGAGAGGTGTAATATCCTATTACGAATGTTCAGGTGGTCTGCAATAGCTTCCCATATCCCAGGATAGATATAAAATGAGATTAAGAACTACTAGAATACACATTTGAAGAAACAACTACTTCAGAAGGAAATCGATCCTATGACTCACATGCCAATTATAGACCTTTTTGCTTCTTCAATGTCTTCTTATTTTGCTTCTCTTAACCCATGGGAAAGAGCTACGCTTGAGAATCCTTCCCGATTGGCTAAAAACTACTTGAGCCTTTTTACTTACCCATATTCCAATATTCAGAGTGCTAACCTGGACCTTAATCTCCTATCAATTTAATGAGGCCACAATAGATGCAAATTCTATGGCATCTAATTTTTGGGTACAACTACAGCAGCAACAACCAGTAACATATTCAATTTTCAATGTTGCTCCCTATTTTAATCAACATTTAGTCCAAGCAGATGAAGCAAGCATATGTTCAAGAAGTTCTAGTGTGTCAAATCCCTATATAAGTTCAGATGACTTATTAGTACAGTGAGAGGAGCCTTATGTGACTAGTTTTTTAGATAATATGTACTTGTTAGATCTTCATTCCAGCTACTCGGCCCCTTTGCAAATGGATCAGACTACTATTAATGCTCCTCCCAACCATTCCTATGTAAAAACTGATGACAGCCTGAATCCTCAGAAAGAAATGAGTACCATCTTAAACAACGAAAATAGTCTACAATTTTGCTTGGACCAGAAGATAAGCATGCCCAGTATTCGCTTTAATCTAGAGGAATACAATTATAATGATATGCTATTTCTACCTGTATTTTTTAATGGAAGATATTTTCATTACTTTCTCTCTTTTTGAATTTTTTATCGATTTCTTCATTCAAAGATATCTTCTAGTTTCTCTCTCCTATCATGGTGGGGTGGAATAATATTAGTATTTTTATAATGCCACACATTATGATGAGCTCATTCCATTCTTATGGTATCCATAGATTCGGTGTACAATAGAGTTCTAACCAGCACACTAGAAAGGGATTATTCGACATGTGGTTTCTACTTTTAATGTGAATTTGCATTTGTACATGAAAATTCTTTTTTTTCTCAGATGCTTGCGGCACATTACCCTAAATTTTGTCTTCATGAAAGCATATCATAACTGGTACAATATATTTCTATTTAGTAACTAGGATAATAGATTCCTGTTCACAAAAATTCTAATCAAATTTGAATAAATATCTATTATAATTTTAAATCTATAGAATTGCATGTGTGTGTGAGGCTCTAGATGCAATTTTACTCGCAAGCCTATTCTTGATAAAATCGATCTTTTTTCAATTCCTTCTCACCACTATATTTTACGTGCAAACCTAATTTTATTTCTTTTGAAGAGGAGACCACCAGTATGTTTTTATGTCAGGAGAGAAGAAAAATGAGGTGGCCATGGAGGTGGCCTCAAAGGAGATAGAAAATAATATCTCAATTTAAATGAGGCAACACCCTTTTTATCTTTCATATGGGGTAATCTAAAATTATTGTTTTCATGTAACTTTTTGCAGTGTTGCTGTCCAGTTTCGAAAGAGAAATTTCTTGAGTGATTTTTTGAATATGATTTGGATTTATTTGCAGATTTTGAAAATGTTTTTGGAGCAGCACAAGAATTCTAGGAAAAATGTATATTGTTGTTGGAAAAAACCTCTACATTTTTGGCAATATTTTCTGTGGGAAAGCTATCGTTCTCTTCTTCATGTATTTCTTTTAAAAAAATATTTTTAGGGTTTGAAATATTATTTTCTTTCTTGGGGAGTGCAATGAGTACCCTCTGGGATTCCCTGGCTATGGGCTCTTCCTTTACCTTGGATTCCATGGCTATGGTCTCCTCCTCTTGCATTTCCATTAAATATTGTATAATACGATCAAAATGTTCCATTTGTTTATTTTGTTTTTGTTCAATCATTCTTCTAATGTCTGCAATGTCATTTTTCATTTCCTTGACCAATATGGTTGGATCCATAAGGCTCTGATACCAGATGGTAGAAACCTAGGGTTCCTAGCACATAAAATGATAAATAAATAATAAATAACCTAAATCTAAAATAATCACTTTTGAATTGTAGGGAAGTCCCTTCAATGATTTAATAAATCATATATTATATATTTCATGGATATTCTTGAATGAATGATTTGGATAATTATATATACCGACCTAACCCTAATCATCACGTCACTTCATTGTGTTGGTTCATAATAATTAATGTATTTAATTATTATGACTATATAACTATCTAACCCTAAATATATAATATAATAAATAATTATCAATTATTTATTATATTATTAAATATACTAACTTTAGGATATGAAATGTATTATATTTATTATTAATAATGAATGTTTAGGATAGGATCCTAACACATTCTTTTGTTCCAAAACCCATCAAGTTTGAGATTTAGTTTCCCAAATTCAATAAAAACACCTCTACAAGGATTATTGACCAGATCCAAGTGGAATTGGTGGCAAAAACCACCCTGTTTTGTGGTCGTCCCCCCTGGGATGGTTAGTAGGTATTTTTGGAACTCCTAGGGATGGCCATGAATTGGCCCACAATTTTGATCTAATTTCTAGATAGATAAATTTAATAGCTTTATATTATCATCATATCCAAATTTGGTGAAGTTTTGAGTAGATTTTATAGGTCTATTGATGTTTTTATGATTACAGTCCTAGTTGTCCCTACTAGGAATGGCCATAATTTATGCTCAAAATCTCACTTTGATTTCTTCTTAGATCTTTACTAAATCACATAATGAACATCATATTAAGTTTTCAAGTCATTTTGAGTAGTTTAGATTAGTCACAAATAATTTTTATATTCATAGATGCATACTTTTTATGATTTTCATGGTTTTCATCACTAAATGCATATGCTATTAACATATTTCAATCTCTTGTGTGTAGGTATAGGTATTCCATGCATGAGGGAGGAGCTAAGGAGCTAAATAAATGTATCCCAAAGATAGCTCTATATTGTGGGTGGTGATAAGAACACTAGAAGCATGCCATTAAGCTCATGAAAGAATTTGATCCCTCAAGTTTTGTAAATTGAAATGTATCACATTGAAAATCCCTCAAGGGGATGTATTGTAACCACTGAATTGATAAATTAATAAATACAAGGATAACCCCTCTTTTACTTAATACATTTTTCATTTTAGTTGCTTAATTTATCGTCTTTCTTATGCATGCTTTAATTCAATAAGTACATTAGATTGAATTTCAATTCAATCTGTTAGGTGTAGCCATTGTTCTTGATACTTCAGTGTTGATCATGGTGGGGCCCTTATTCCTTGCCCTATTTTTTCATTTTTTCTAATTTTTTTCTTATTTTTGTACTTTGGATGTTGAAGGTTCTAGTCATTATGAGCTGAAACGACCCCTAAATTCCTAATTGGAACTGCTAGGGACAACCACAACAACCATCCCACCCAAGAATGGCCCCCAAATTTGCAACCATCCCACCCAGGGATGGCCACAAAACTAGGGGTTTTTTGTAGAAATTTCTAGAAACAACTTTCAAAATAGACAAGGTAAGCTCCTAAACTATCAATTTGCATCTAGGTTGTTCAGAAAAGGATAAATTTGAGTTTTTCATGTCTTTTGTGTGTGGTTGAAGGTTAGATTTCCCATTTCTAAATTCCACATTAACAAATTGAAGAAAAATAGGAAAAATAACAACTTTAGACATGCATTTGAGTGGTTTTCCTGCTTGTGACCTGCCTAAGGGTTAGGTTTTCATATAGACTAAATTTTTGTAGGTTCCTTACTTATATATGCATCTAATTGTGAAATTAAAATGCTCTTTATGCATTTAGTGAAAAATCATTGAGTGTTGTTTTGTTTACTTTCATTTAATCATAAAAGGAACCACACACACCACATCTCTTTTAAACGGTAGTGAGTTCAAATTCATCCCCAACCACTGATAGAGGTCAACGATGATGGGTTTCATCTCCATCCATTGGCTCAAATCCTACAAACCTTATTTTTGGCCAAGGTTGGCTCCAAAAACCATCTTAGCCATGGAAAATTGCACACACTCCTCTTAAGAGCGTGTATCACTTCCCACGATCAATATTGGTGAGGACTGGTAGGACCTATGCTCCCTGATCAAGTATGGGATTCATTACATACTTTGGTTGGTTCACATGACTAGAATTTCATTATCGGTTTTCAATCTATGAGTGTATAGGTGAAATGTATTTAAAAATTGAAAGTTACATCAACAAATATTCAAAACATGTGAAAGAGATTATTTACAAAAGCAACAAATTACAAAGACAAAAAACAGTTTAGGAACACATAATATTTAAAAGAGATAATCATTTGTATTATTTTGTGTTTTTATTTTTGTGTGTTTAAATCCATAAAACTTGTAAAGGAGATAATCACATAGAGGTTCATAAAAATTAGTCATGGTATATGTTTGGCAAAAAATTGGTTAGTTTTCTACAATTTAATTAATTGGCTCCATTTAATTGTCAACCCGGGGTAGCTCATAGACTTATGAGCATCACGCACAGTATATGCCTGTAGTACAAGAAATGAGTCCCTCTATGCATATTGTTTTGGGGGTGTTTAGTATTCATTAAAGTTTTGATTGAAACCAATAATCTATCCTACGACTAAGAAAAATAGAACTAAAATGCACACAAAAATAAAAATGGTACTTTACTAGAAATCACAAAAAATAGGGACAATTGCAAAAATTAAATAATCTAAAAAAATAGTAAATAAATTAACTACAAAAATCAAGAAAAAAGGGAGATGAGTACTATTTAGAGTGGGCCCAGGCTCCATTATTCTTTCGCCCAATCAATTCATTCACCGGATGCTAGTTTGAGATTAATAAAAACACTTAAATGAATATATTACAACTTCAAAAAATTACAGAATAATTCTTATGTCTAGGATCCGGGATTATTTTTATCAGGGTTGGCCTGCATATTTATAAGATATGCAGCCATACCCTATTACAATTGAGAGCAAATTAATTCCTAATTTTATGGTTACAACAAATATGTAGAAATAGGGAGATAAAGCAAAAACATTAATTCAGACTGATTTAACGTATTATATTTTTATCAGAACATAATACATTTAATAATATGCTTTATCTATTTACATTGTTGTTTATGTATTGCTAAAAAATAGATAACACATGGTCTTTGATATTGTCCTTCATCTTCATATTTGCTGAAATATCATCCACATCTATTGCTAAAATATCTATTCTATTTTTTCGACCATAGAGTCATGCTATAATTTTACGTCAATAGAAATCATGTTGTAATTCTACATCACTAGGAAGTAGGCACCTTATTTTATATGGGAATTAGGCACCTATGGGAAGCAGGTTCCTAACAATAAGTAGGCACCCGTTAGTTAAGCATCAAAAAGAATTCAAACGCTTTAAAGGAAATCAGGTGCCTGAATTAGCGCTTAATACTGGTGTACTACAGATGTTTTGCCTTCATCAAATTGAAAGTGCTAGGTCCGAGTGGGACCTTGACATAAACATGCTAAAATATCGTAAAAACCACTAAATTTGCACACAATTCACTTAAAAACAAATATTAGATAATATACATAATTTACTATTAAATATATATAAAACTTTCATAAAACATACATTCTATAATAATAATGTCGCATAATATGTTAGAAATCCATGTATAAATATGAGAATTTTTGGTGCTCATCATCCCCCCATGCTTAAAAGAGTGGCGCATCCTCGTGACACCCCCATGCTTAAAGAGTGGCACACCCTTGTGACAGCCGGTGCTTATAATTTCCAGTTTTAGCAACGGTTGTCCAATAGGCTCTATTTTTATTTCTCCTCTTTCTAGTTGTGGCAACTCATTCTTTTTCAGCAAATGACTTGTGGATTTCCCCCATGGTAAATCTCTGTGTTTTTTCCACTTTTTGATTTTTTTTAATTCGGCAACTCTATTATTCTATAAAGCATGTGTCGGATTTTTAAGTGGATGATGACCATGAGTTTTCTCCCAACAAAATATTTGCATGTGGACAAAATACCAAATGGGGCTAAATGGTTGGATGGATAAATTAATGGGGATTGTGTTGGCACTATTTTATAAAAATATATTTCTATGAAAACTATATATATACAAAACAAAAAATTAAGTACACACCTATATTATGTTTTGTGCATGTATAATGCGCAAACGTTCATGGTGTACTTGTATTGGCTGTTTGATGATGACCATGTGTACCAGAACAAAGAAGAGCATGCTTATTTTCCATGTGAATTTTTTTCTCCATATGATTGGTTCTTTATTATTGCAATTTATTCATTTGAGGTTTCTTGCACAAATTCAATAAAATATTAGAAAAAAACATGTCTTCGCAGGATGACACACATACCCTCCTTAGAAGCTATTTGCTGACAACTTTTTCATTTTTGGAATGTGCACAATCTCTTTAATGGATAAAATTAAAATAATTTCATCTATGTTAGATTTGACTTTGTGCATATGAGGGGTCATGTTGAGTGGTATTTTCACCCGATTGTGAAAACACACTCTCCGATAGGATTTGGGTTCTAAATCCTCTGCTTGCAAAGAAATTAAACATGTAATTTCTCCAAGGTTCCTGTTATGTTAGCATTCTGCATTTGTGTATTAATAATCTTAAATGAAGATATTCATTTTAAATGCTTGGAACACCTTAGTGGTTGCAAGTAACTGAAAACAAGGGGCACTGTGGTTTATTTTACTGTGAAATTAATGATTGTTCATTGAACCCTTATAAAGCAAATGTGATCTGATCCTTATATGACCATGCTGTAACTTCAAAATGAAATTTAATGAAATGCCATAAATGATGGAATTATTTATGGATTTTGAAGTTTTTTAATTTTTATTTTATTTTAATGCTTGAAAATAAAATTGGAGCTTCTGAAAAATAAAATACAGCAAAAGAAAATAAAATGTAAAAGAAAAGAAATTAAAAATTGCATTCAGTTTGATGCTATCCCGTCCTGGAAAAACCGAAGATGTGAGGTTTCCATGCATGCAACCTAACCTATTGAACCTGCAAACATGCACAATCCAGATAAGTTAAGTGCTGGTCTCTGGGGTTTACTGTTATTTTTCAGATTTAGACATTCGCATGAAGCAACCAAGAGAACTTGCATTAAACTTCATCTATAAGCCTAGAAATCTGAAAAAGGGAATGATAAATATTAAAACATGCATGCAAAAAATAACTCCTTCTTTCTTGCCAACAAGATGCAAATTTTTGAACACTGCATTAATAATATGTCAAGTTACAATGGCAGCATCTCTGGTTTTCTCAAAACCAAAAAAAGGAAGGAAAACAGCCTCAAAGCAGGCCCAGAATGACCCTCTGGCCTCTAGCACTGCAACTCTGCTCCAGCGGTTTCCGACCCGTATCTGTCCTGTGCTTCTGCTTTTAAAGCTTGGCAATGCTTTCTGTTTTGGCCTGTGACGCTTCGCTTCATCTTCCAGATCGATTCGTTTCATCTTTCTTTGACTGCGTGTGTTTTGGCTTTATGCTCGACATTGAGACGTTTGATCTTCTCTGTAACGCTTCTGCAGCCTGTACGCCACGTGTCCCGCACTTTTCTGCACGTTTTGTAATGGCCCCAAGAAAATCGTGACAAAAAATAGCATGCAGCTTTGTCCGCCTTCCTGGCCACGAAAACGTGACATGTCACAAAATCGTGACATGTCGCGATATCACGACGTTTTCCTGCCAATAGCCTTTCTCGCCATCACGCCCAGCGAAAACGTGACATGTCGCGAAATCATGATGCTTTTCTCATTTCGTACCATTTGCCCGCAACCTGTCACGAAATCGTGACGTTTTTCCACTTCGGGCACCTTCGCTGCATGTTATCGCGATATCGTGACATTTTTTCACTTTGTGCCTCTTTCGCTGCATGCTGTCACGATATCGCGACATTTTTTCACTTCGTGCTCTTTTGCTGCTTTTTGTCGCGATATCGCGACGTTTTTTCACTTTGTGCTCTTTCGTTGCTTTCTGTCACGATTTCGTGACATTTTCTCACTTCATACCATCGGCCAGCTTTCTGTCGCGAAATCGCGACGCTTTTTCATTCCGTACTGCTTTGCTGCTTTTGGCCATGAAAACGCGACATGTCACGATTTCGTGACATATTTTCCTTCCGTACGCCTCGCTGCTTTGGAGCCGCGAAACTGTGACCTGTCACGATATCGCGATGTTTTCTCGCTTCATGCCCCTTAGCTGCTGCCATTGACTGCGTTGACCGCGATTTTGCGACATGTCACGATTTCGCTACGCTTTCTGCTTCCTGCCCCGTTTGATCGGTTTGACCGTGATTTTGTGACATGTCGCGATTTCGTGACACCTTTTCATTTTCGGCCGCGATTTCGCGACATGTCGCGATTTCGTGACACCTTTTCATTTTCGGTCATGATTTTGCGACATGTCGCGATTTCGTGACATGTCGCGATTTCGCGACACCTTTTCATCCTTGTGCAATTTTGCCTTTTTCTTGATTTTTAGCATCTGGGTCACTGAGATCTTCTTTGAAAGCATGCAAAAAAGGTGGGTCCCCAATTTTGGGGTGTGTTGTGGATCAGCCACAACAAATGGTGACTCTCTTGTCAAATGCTCTTGAGCATTTTCTTGAGAACCCTATCTGGAAGTATATAAACTCGAAAACATGTGTTAGCACATAATAAATATAAACAAATGCCCATAGATCAGAAATATATGAATCATCAGAATCATCAAGTATTAGCTCGATGTGTGCAATGTGTTTTCATTCCCTATCGTTTGAAATTGATCAACATTCCATTGTCAATTTTACATGAATGCATATGTGAGATTGTGAATGATTTGTGTAACCTAATAAATATGCTAAGAGATTTTGCTTTTATAAAAGGCATAGTCTTTCTTCTAGTATCATACACAAACATTCAAGATTATCAAACCCTCTTAGGATCAACTATATGAATTGTTTTATTATATCCCAAAGTTGGTTATGAGTCCCTACTATCTTGAACCCATGTGCAAGTGAAAGTGAAATCAGAGCTTTGGGAAATCAGACTCCCAACCTAATCGAGATGGGAGTTTAACCCTATTCTTACTACTCTGATTTAGAATTCATTACCTCACTTTGAGCAAAATAATTTAACCAATTATGGAAGAAATGGTCATGCTAGTCTAACCCTTTGGACAATCAGTGGTCTTGTTTTTTAGACAAGACATGTTGCCATGCATGGGCACACTTAACCCCATAATCCAAGACTTATCCTCATTTCTTTGGACCTTGGGGATGACTACCCATCCTTTGCAGAGGACAAGTAGTACGATCCTTCCAATCCAATATAAAGATGAGATGGGAAAATTTTATTTTTTACCTCTTGGACCTTAGGGATGACTACCCATCCTTGCTAGGGACATGTAGTACGATCCTTCCAATCCAAACTTTAGATGTAAATGGAAAATATTAATTTTATTGCTTAGACCTTGGGGATGACTACCCATCCTTTGTAGAGGACAAGCAGTACGATCCTTCCAATCCAAGATTTATTATGAAATGAGACATAGGAGCTTTGGGGAATCAGATTCTCAACCTAAGCGAGATGAGAATTTATGCCCTATCCTTACTACTCCATGTAGGTCAAATCAAAGCTTTGGGGAGTTGGATCCTCAACCTAAGTTCGATGAGGATTTAGCCCTATCCTTACTACTCTGATTTTAGGCTTTAAGCTTTATGGAAGTGGTCAAAACCACTTGTCTTAAGGATCATGTTGCATAAATAGGATAGACATGAAATACTTCTTTCGCCCAACCTTTTCTTCCAAGCAAGGTTTTGATCATTTTGCTCAAGATCCTTTTTAATGTGTATAAAATGTGCTTGGTTCTAGATATCTCAAGACTCAGTTCCCAACCTTAGGATCTTCTTCTTATTTATGTGATAGCATAACCTTAAGAGGATTTGACACACTTTAATGATTTGTATTTGAAATGCATTTGCAACTAAGATGGCATGTATGTGCAAAGTGAGATGTAATATGAATGCATTGTCTTTTGAATTGCGAGATGAAATATTGTCATATAAAACTGACTACTTCATGCATCACAAGTTTCAAACGATACTATTAAATTGTTTGTGTTACTTGTGGAGCTTTTACAAGACAATTCCAATGTTTCATATTCTCTCCGATCTAGAACATAAGTTAGCATCTCAAGGCAACTTTTTCATCATTTTTTTTTTTTATATAAACAAACAAAAATGTCAAATAAACACACAACTTTAAATTAAAACTTATTCAATCCAAAACCAAACTGCAATCCCAAAAATGAAAATTTGAAAACACAAACCAAAAACCAAAAACCAAAAACCAAAATTTATATACAAATGTACACTATAATACAAGATGATGCAAAGCTTGGCTTATCACTTTCCTGGATCCCACACATGGTTAGAACATTTCAACAAAAATATAACATGATATGCATGCCAAATGTTGTGGGAATCCAACAAAAACAAGACAAGACCAAACAATGCAACAAATTTCCACTTGCCATGCTCACCATACCAATTTGATTTAGTTCCAATAATACTCCCATAGGTGAGCATCAAATTACTAAAATGATTAGACAATAAATGATTTTCAATTTTATCATGTCTATTCTTTAAAATGTAAACTTCATAATTCCCTCCTTGATTTAGAATTAGGCTATCTTTTTCAAATATGCAATTTTGTAAGTAAGAGCCTATTTCTACAAATTTCAAAGCCAAATCATTTTCCAAATTTGTAGGCCAATCAAATTTGTGTAACAATTTACAAGCATCTAGGATATTTACTAAATTAGGATCATTAAAAGTTTTTATCCTAGATTCAATTAATAATTGTTGATGAATTTTGTTTAACAATTCAAGTGCATCAACTTCTTTTCCATTCATTAAAACAATGTTATTAAAGGTGTGATTAAAAATTATACCTTGTTTTTCATTTACCTTTAATGACATTTCATCATTCAAATTATTTAAATTCAAAATATGGTCATCCATTTCAATCCTCAAACACTCTTGGTCAAAGTGTATGTCCCAAGTAATCTGCTTTGATGATCACTTCATTTGAGTTGCTTCCAATTGATCCATCTCTTTATCATTTGGTTCTAATTCTTTGTTCACTATCCATGGTATCTCTTCATTTGAATCCTCCAAATCATCATGCAAACTTGCATCCACACTTTCAATGAATTTATATTCAACATGATCAAATTTTGTCCCCTTTTCAAATCTTGTGAATATGAGATCTTCGTATGATGTAGAAGGTTCAACATCCTGCATATCAAGTGAAATATGAGTTTCATCTATAGGGATGTGAGAAAAGAATGCATTATCATATCTCCCCCAACCATTGTAAAAATCGTCATCCAAATCCATGAGAATGAAACTCCATGGTATTTGTGACATGATCTCTTGATTCATTCATCAATTCATTTTCTTCTTTGTCCTTGGCAATAGGATCATTATAATCTTCCAAAATTTGATGAGATTTGAAACCCTCTTCCAAAACATCCTCAAATTGTACAGGAGTTGTAATATCTTCCTTTGAGTAGGCGATTATGTTGTTCTGTATATCAATGGGCACACAAGTTTCATTAGTAGTTTTGGAATGAGTGAAGTCTTCCCACTTCTTCCAAGCATCATAATAATCATCTTTCAAAATCAAGTGGTGACGTTCAACTACTTCTTCAACATCTTCCAATTCATCAATGTGCTTCTCATCAAATTCATCTTCACCTTCCTTAGATGGTTCAATTATTTCCAAAAGTGGGTTATTTCTTGAATTCAAATTTATAAGGCTATCATAGTCCAAATTAGTAACCCATGATTCAATTTTATCATAATTTGGAGGGTGAAGAATTTCTTGATCTTTAATTTTACACATCTCATCAATAGTATCTTCCAAGAACAAGTGGTGAAACTCTATCATGTCTTCAAATTCATTTATTGATTTTCTTTCCATTTCACTTTCAACCACTTCATTCAATTCTATGGTGGGTTCCATCCTATCACATATATCAAACATTGTTGAATTTAGAACCCCTTCATCTAGATAATCGTGTATCTCTACATGATCCTCACTAGTGGATGTTGGCTTAGCAATTTGCACCTCCTCTTGGACTACATCTAAGGTGGTTGTAAGATTTGGATATTCAAATTCATCCCCTTGATCATTCACCTTAGGTATCATTGGAGTGGAGGGTGCTATGTTTGATGGTTGGTGTAGGTTGGCATCAAAGAACAACAATCTCTCATGTGAACATGTTGTGCCTTTTCTTCTTCAAGACCCTGTCGTTCTATCTCTTCTAAGACCTCATGGATTTTCTCTAGGGACAAACCACTCAGCTTTTTCCTCAATGAGTGAAGCAAGTGTGGGGTGTATGGCTCCTAGGTATACTTCCATGGCTTCTTCTTCTAATGTGTTAAAATTTTCCCACATTTGGGAGTGCAACTCACGAAATCTTCCATTGAATTGACTCAAGGATTCATTAGGCTCTTTACATATGGAGGTAAACTGATTTTTCAATATTTCTAAGTCAACCTGATTACCAAAATGATGAAGATAGGCTGCTTCTAGTTGTATCCAAGAAGTCCTAACCTCCATGGGTAGTTGGCTATACCAAAAGAATGGTCTATCATCCAAAATGTATGCAAATAACTTACAAGCTACCTCCTCATAAAAAATCTGGAATTTACATAATGCATCCTTGTAGACATGCAGCTTTTGCAAGTATCCTAGTGGCACCTCTTGATTAAAACACCTTAAAAAATCCAATAACATTGTAGGAATTTGATATGGTACCACAAGTATAGATAAACCCTCATAATAATCCTCTATCATTGATACCATTCTCTCTCTTAGAGACATTATTTCAGCTCTCAGGGATACCATTTGTTCCTCAAGTGTTGCCATTAGTGAAACTGTAATTTCAGAACCAAATCTGTTGAATATTCAACCTGCAATTTATAAACAAAAATCAAATTAGCATTAACTAAGAGATGTATTTATTAAAATCAAATGTCAAGTAATTGCATGAGACCAAAATTCTTAAAAATTAAATCAAATCACATACTTCTGTATGAACAATCAGAAAAATATTACAGCATACCTGAATTAAAATAGAACAAGTAAATAAATTCAGGCCGTCCTTTTTACAGTTTGCTGAGTGTTAGAGAATTAAAGCATAAAAATTTAAATTTAAATAACACTAAAATAAACCCGTTCGGCCCTCCTAGCACCAATCCGTTGAGTGGTGTTAGAGGCCGAAGATGCTAATAAAATGGACTTGAAATATTTAGCAATGTAAAGCTCTTAAACAATTAAAAAACCGTAGCATCTAAAATCATGATAAAATAAACCCTTTTCAGGCCCTCCTTCTAGCGCCAATATGTTGAGTGGTATTTTCACCCGATTGTGAAAACACACTCTCCGATAGGATTTGGGTTCTAAATCCTCTGCTTGCAAAGAAATTAAACATGTAATTTCTCCAAGGTTCCTGTTATGTTAGCATTCTGCATTTGTGTATTAATAATCTTAAATGAAGATATTCATTTTAAATGCTTGGAACACCTTAGTGGTTGCAAGTAACTGAAAACAAGGGGCACTGTGGTTTATTTTACTGTGAAATTAATGATTGTTCATTGAACCCTTATAAAGCAAATGTGATCTGATCCTTATATGACCATGCTGTAACTTCAAAATAAAGTTTAATGAAATGCCATAAATGATGGAATTATTTATGGATTTTGAAGTTTTTTAATTTTTATTTTATTTTAATGCTTGAAAATAAAATTGGAGCTTCTGAAAAATAAAATACAGAAAAAAGAAAATAAAATGTAAAAGAAAAGAAATTAAAAATTGCATTCAGTTTGATGCTATCCCGTCCTGGAAAAACCGAAGATGTGAGGTTTCCATGCATGCAACCTAACCTATTGAACCTGCAAAACACGCACAATACAGGATAAGTTAAGTGTCTGGTCCTACGGGGTTTACTGTTATTTTTAGATTTAGACATTCGCATGAAGCAACCAAGAGAACTTGCATTAAACTTCATCTATAAGCCTAGAAATCTGAAAAAGGGAATGATAAATATTAAAACATGCATGCAGAAAATAACTCCTTCTTTCTTGCCAACAAGATGCAAATTTCTGAACACTCTGCATTAATAATATGTCAAGTTACAATGGCAACATCTCTGGTTTTCTCAAAACCAAAAAAAGGAAGGAAAACAGCCTCAAAGCAGGCCCAGAATGACCCTCTGGCCTCTAGCACTGCAACTCTGCTCCAGCGGTTTTCGACCCGTATCTGTCCTGTGCTTTTGCTTTTAAAGCTTGGCAATGCTTTCTGTTTCGGCCTGTGACGCTTCGCTTCATCTTCCAGATCGATTCGCTTTGTCTTTCTTTGACTGCGTGTGTTTTGGCTTTATGCTCGACATTGAGACGTTTGATCTTCTCTGTAACGCTTCTGCAACCTGTACGCCACGTGTCCCGCACTTTTTGCACGTTCTGTAACGGCCCCATGAAAATCATGACAAAAAATAGCATGCAGCTTTGTCCGCCTTCCTGGCCGCGAAAACGCGACATGTCGCGAAATCGTGACATGTCGCGATATCGCGACGTTTTCTTGCCAACAACCTTTCTGCCATCACGCCCAACAAAAACATGACATGTCACGAAATCGTGACGCTTTTCTCGTTCCGTACCATTTTCCCGCAACATGTCATGAAATCGTGACGTTTTTCCACTTCGGGCACCTTCGCTGCATGTTGTCACGATATCGCGACATTTTTTCACTTCGTGCCTCTTTCGCTGCATGCTGTCGCGATATCGCGACGTTTTTTCACTTCGTGCTCTTTCACTGCATTCTGTCGTGATATCACGACGTTTTTTCACTTCGTGCTCTTTCGCTGCTTTCTGTCACGATTTCGTGACGTTTTCTCGCTTCATACCATCGGCCAGCTTTCCATCGCGAAATCGCGACGCTTTTTTGCTTTGTATTGCTTTGCTGCTTTTGGTCGTGAAAACACGACATGTCACGATTTCGCAACATATTTTCCTTCCATACGCCTCGGTTGCTTTGGAGCCGCGAAACCACGACCTGTCATGATATCGCGACGTTTTCTCGCTTCATGCCCCTTAGCTACTGCCGTTGACTGCGTTGACCACGATTTTGCGACATGTCACGATTTCGCTACGCTTTTCTGCTTCCTGCCCCATTTGACCGGTTTGACCACGATTTTGCGACATGTCGCGATTTCGCGACACTTTTCATTTTCTGGCAGCGACGGAGCAACCTGTCGCGATTTCGTGACACTTTTTCATTTTCGGTCGTGATTTAGCAACATGTCGCGATTTCGTGACACCTTTTCATTTTCGACCGTGATTTCACATGTCACGATTTCGTGACACCTTTTCATTTTCGGCCGCGATTTTGCGACATGTCGCGATTTCGCGACACCTTTTCATCCTTGTGCAATTTTGCCTTTTTCTTGATTTTTAGCATCTGGGTCACTGAGATCTTCTTTGAAAGCATGCAAAAAAGGTGGGTCCCCAATTTTGGGGTGTGTTGTGGATCAGCCACAATAGGTCATTTGATGTGCCAAAGGCCATTTATTGAATGACGAAGATTATTCACACGTGGCACAAGCATCCATTGAACTATAAAGGAGGTGTCTTTGACATGGGAATCGGGTGCCTTCTTTTGGTTCACGGGACGTAGGTGCTTGCTAAAACAGGATGCAGACACCTTTTTCTTGCAATCGGGCACTGAACTTAACAATGGAAATCGGGTGCTTTTTGCTTGCAATTGGGTGCCTTGCATAAAGTAAAATTTATACAAATATTTTTTTTTTTAATGTTTAGAAGATTTGGTGCAAGTTTCCCAAAAAATGGAATTCGGGCACCCTCCTAGAGAAAACAAGAATCAGGTGTCGATCTGCCAGAAGACGGGATGCAGGTACCATCTCCTTAACATACTAGGAGTCAAGTGCCTTGTACCGTGTAACGGGAGTCAAGCACCTTCTACCATACAACGAGAATCAAGTGCCTTCTACCTTACAAAGAAAATTAGGCACTTCTATTTATTCAATGGGTGCTAACTTTTCCTTGAATATGCGCTGTTAGGTTGATCAAGCCCTCTAGTGCTTCTACTTAATGAACAAGATCAAAATCAGCATTCGTCCATGAACCGACAATTGAGTATTTTATTGTCCACAAAGACCAATACAAACATTCTTGTGTAGATTCAGGTTAAGTATTCCCATTTTGAGGGATGAACTACTCCTACTCCTAGAAATCTGAAAATACGTAGGTTCATGGATCTTGTGCCCATTAGGCATAAGTTTCCCAAGCTTCCTAAGGATTGCACTCAGGGCATTGTTCCTACAAAATAGAACTTTAAAGTAGAAAAACGTAGGCTCATGGAGTCTATGTCTGATAGTCCTAGGTTTCCCAGGCTGCCTACAGATTGCATTCAGAGTATGATACCTACAAAATAAAAACACAAATAAAATAAAATTTATGTTAAGCAAAATAAATTCCATCTAGTCTTTCCCTTTTTTTTATATATGACGAATACATAAACATTCGTAAAATGGCTGGTATGGATTTAAAATAAAAGAAAATGTATGTTAAGCAAAACATGTTCCATGTTTGAATTTGATTCAATCTCACAAATGTGAGGTGCATGGTAATGCTGTAAATGGAGCCGACTGACTATTACTCATGTTGTTTCATCGTGTTTTGTTATGGAATCCCCATAAAAACCCCTCACTTTGTGAAATCTTCATAGCTAATTTTTTTTTCACGTTTTTTTTTTTTTTATGAGCGAAGATGTGTTGCTCAATAGAGTATTATGAAGCATATAAGATCATATTTTGTCTGCCATAGTTGGTGCTGCCATGGCCAAGTGTTGCACACCTACCCGTGGTGCCAACCTGTATGCAACATATGTGTGTTATTGAGCGCCTGGTAGAAAATACCATAAAAACTCTAAAGTTAAGCATTATAGCATGGAGTAGAACTGGGATAGGTGACCACCTGGGAAGTCCCATGGACTATGCATTTTTTTTATGAGCAAAGATGTGTTGCTCAATAGAGTACTGTTAACCATTTGAGCTTATATTTTTTCCGCCACAGTTGGTGCTACCATGGCCAAGTGTTGCACGCTTGCCCATGGTGCCAACCTGTATGCAACAAATGTGTGTTATTGAGTGCCTGGTAGTAGATCCCATAAAAACTCTAAAGTTAAGCATTATGGCATGGAGTAGAACTAGGATGGGTGACCACTTGGGAAGTCCCATGGACTGCGCCTTTTTTTTTCAAAAATTTTCTAGATTTTGGAATTTTCCATAATTTTTTCAAATTTTGGAATGTTTTTCCAAAATTTTCCATAATTGTCCATATTCTGGAATTTTTCATATTTTTTTTAGTTTCTAGAATTTTCCAAAAAAAATTCAAATTCTAGAATTTTCCAAAAAAAAATCAAATTTTGGAATTTTCCAATTCTAATTTTTTTTTTTGGAAAATAGAATGGAAACACACATGTTGGTAGGTTGGATTGTCGTGGTTGCCTACGATCTGCACTCAACCCCTTGTTGTCTGTAAAACATAACAAAACCTAAAATAATGGCATTAAAGAAAATTCTAATTAATTTTTTTTTTAATTGAACGTTGTAATAGTGTTCATCATGTTGTGGGTGATAACATTGAAGGTGGGGTCTCCCCCATGCCTGCAATCGAGCAAGCCTCTAGAATTTAGGGCTTGTGATAAGATTTTAATTTGTGTCTATAATTTGATGCAATTAAGATGTCATTTGTCCCATCCCCTTCTTTATCCAGTTTTATGATTATTTACAACATGGAAAGAGAATCTTCATGTATGACCTCAAAACCAGATTTGTCCAACTTATTAGCAAATTGTGCAGCTAGGTGGATGAAAATTGTTTTTATAGTTTTTTTTATTAACTATCATTTTTCCTTTTCTGCATCTAATATCATAATTAAAATGTACCAAAGTGTTGGGAAATGTTAAATTTACAGTTTTTATCATATGTTATGGTCTCTTAAGGCAAACCTCCCTAATGGCTTAAGTTTAAATAGGCACATCCCTGATAGTTTGAGGAATGATATCAGTAAGATTTCTCAATTGTTTCATAATATCAAACTTAGGTGGTGTCATATCTCTATTTTTCCATATCATTTCGGGATACGATGGAAGTCCATTACTTGATTGTTCAAAAACATTATTTATTTCTACACTATTATGGCACATTAGATTTATTCCCATAATTCCCTGATCAGCTAGTGAATATAAACATTTACTGTTGGGATTCGACTCTGGTGGTGTCAACAACTATTTTGGCCTAATAGAAGGTGAAACTGGTAAACTAGGATTTTCTTATGGTTGTGTCTATGGAGATTGATCCACGAAGTAAGTTTCTACTTCTTCTAGATTTTATTCTATAATTTGTGAACACAACCTGGTATGATGATCCAAGTGTTAGTTTTCATAAGCTTCTACTGTATTCTCCAAACATTTATTTTTTTATGGTTTTCTCTACACCTCGAACAAAAAAATACAAACATTACTTAAGATTCTTGATTTTTATTCTGAAATGTGTCTGAATGTAAAGCAAGAGATAAAATTTCACTCTTCACACCATTAAACAATGTTCCTATTTTTGTTTTAATTGTGGAGGCTATTCCTTGTATTGGCATTTTTTTCTTTTTATTGGAATACTTCTGAAATAATTGTTGAATTTTTCCCATCCTAGTCACTAAATTTCATAAAATGAATTTTTGTGATAAGATGACTCAAATGGATGGGATTTTCTCTTTAATAACTATTTCCATAATATTCTAAGCTTGAGGTGTTTTCTATTTTTTCAATAAATGATCTGTTGAATTTTTTAGGCTCTTGGTGGACTCATGCTTCGCAAGTAGATGATCTACAGGCAAGGAAATCTAAAATTAATTTTTAAACTAACTGACATATGGATCATACACTATAGTTGTGACACTCCCCAGCAATGGTGCAAAAATTTTGGGCAAAACATTGGTTAGTTTTCTACAGTTCAATTAATTGCCTCCATTTAATTATCAACCTAGGGTAGCTTGTAGACTTGAGCATCATGCATAGTATATGTCTGTAGTGTGAGGAATGAGTCCCACTGTGCCTATTGGTTTGGGGGTGTTTGGTATTCATTGAATTTTTGATTCAAACCAATAATCTATTCTACATATAAGAAAAAAAAGACTAAAATGCACACACAAACATAAATAGTACTTTACTAGAAATCACAAAAAATAAGGGAAATTTCAAAAATTAAATAATCTAAAAAATAGTAAATAAATTAACTATAGAAAGTAAGGAAAAAAGGGGAGGAGTACTATTTAGAATGGTACCAAGCTCTAGCAGTCTTTTGTTCGATAAATTCATTCATCCGACGCTAGTTTGAGATTAATAAAAACACTTAAATGAATATATTGCAGGTTTTGAAAATTATAGAATAATTCTCATGTCTAGGATCTGGAATTATTTTTATTAGGGGTGGTCTGCATATTTATAAGATATGCATCCATGCCTTATTACAATTGAGAGAAAATAAATTCCTAATTTTATGGTTACAAAAAATATGTAGAAATAGGGAGATAAAACAAAAACATTAATTCAAACTGATTTAACGTATTCTATTTTTATCAGAATAGAATACGTTTAATAATATGTTTTATCTATTTACATTTTTGTTTATGTATTGCTAAAAAATAGATAACACATGGTCTTTGATATTGTCCTTTGTCTTCATCTTTTCTGAAATATCATCCACATCTATTGTTGAAATATTTGTTCTATTTTATCGACCATAGAGTTGTGCTATAATTTTACGTCAACAAAAATCACACTATAATTTTGCGTCACCAAGAAACAGGCACCTTATTTTATATGGGAAGCAGGCACCTTATTTTATATGGGAATTAGGCATCTTATTTTATATGGGAAGCAAGAACCTAATGATAAGCAGGTGCCTACGGGAACCAGGTGCCTAACGAGAAACACACACCTACGGGAAGCAAGCACCTAACGGTAAATAGGCACCCATCAGTTAAGCATCAAACATAATTCAAATGCTTCAAAGGGAATCGGGTGCCTAACTTAGCACTTCATACTGGTGTACTACAATTTTTTTTCCTTCATCAAATTGAAAGTGCCAGGTTCGAGTGGGACCTTGACGTAAACATGCTAAAATACCGTAAAAACCACTAAATCTACACATAATTCACTTAAAAAAATATTAGATAATATACATAATTTACTATTAAATATATATATAGTTTTTATAAAATATATATTTTATAATAATAATGTCGCATAATATGTTAGAAATCCATGTGTAAATATGAGCATTTTTGGTATCAGTATATACCCATAGCCAAGCCCACTTAAGGGCTAACACTATGGGGAGTAGGAAAGGAGACATGGATCATCTTCAATTTGACCCCAAGGACATGGTTATACCTCCTTGGTGGCCACCTACTCTCCCAAGTCCTACAGTATCGGAGACCTACGTGGGGTACCCCTATAGGTCATAGTCCCACTCTGGGAAATTATTTTCTAATTATGAATACTATCAATGCCTTCTTTTAATAAAGGCAACCACATAATAAGGTGTCTATACATAGAGCAATACCATGCATTCACATGCTTGCTCAGTCTACTCTACACACTTGTGTGCAGGATTAAGACTATACAACAAGGATAGGGTTAAAATATCATATTATGCTCCCAAATCACCCTTCTCTAAAATGCACATATCAAGATGAGTATGATACTCATCACATTGGGTGAGCTAATTCTACCATGCCATTCCTCATTTATGAAGGAAGACCTAAGAAAAATCTTTATTATCCTTAGTTACATCATTCCATGCAAGCACGATGTGCCTTTGCACTAGCAGAATACCAAGAACATATGTTTAGGAGTGAGCCTCAAGTAAATGTGACTTCCTTCAATCAAGGGAAAATCATAATAGACCTCATAAATCCACCAAAAAAGGATAGGTATCAGGGAAATAATGCTAAGGCACATAGGCCTAATACAACTAATCAAATTAATCAACTAGTCAAAAGGTATGTTGATCGTCAAACTAATTTTAATCAACTTCGATATGATAAAAAAATGCTTGGATATCCTAGATCCGTGACAATAATTAGAAATACAAAGACTTGAATATCAGTTTTAAGAGACTTTGTGTGATGGAGTTCCTACTCCAAGCACACATAGACAAGAGGCTCGGTAGAGGCAACCCACTTTCCACCAAAATAGGTATCCTAGGCCTAATCAAAACTTACCTACTAGGCCTAATATAGATCGCCTTTAGCAGGCATTAGTTCCTCCTTTTAGGCCCATTCCAAAAACACCTTATGGAGCTTATGACAATTTGGAACAAAATAAGGAATACTTAGAAGCACCTTTTGGAGGTATGGATGATGAAAATAAACCACCTCAACATATGCTTAACATTCCTTTTCCCCCTTTGTAGGGCCAAAATAAATAAGAGGATATTAAATCCTCTTATGCATATCAAGAATTGCTTGAATGCATGGAAACTATAGAGAGTAGGACATCTGGGACTGGGATTCAAAATCCCACCTTACGCCAGTTGCATAGTCAACCATTACATCCATCTATATCTTACCCTACATACCCTGAGCATTTTAAAATGCCCAAATTGGACAAATTTAAAGGGGAAGAATATGCTCAAGAGCACATCACCAGGTTCATGAACTAGTGCTTTAGCATATAGGAGAATGATGCATTACTCCTGAGAACATTTTTAATTACCCTCTTTGGCCCAACCGTTGAGTGGTTTTATCAACTTTCAAGGCATAGCATTTATACCTTTGAATAATTTGCAGATACATTCTTGGAATGTTTCACCTTCAATACTAAGAGAAAGGTGACCTTAACCAATATTACAGGGTTAAAACAATATGACGATGATTCTATCACTGATTATGGAAATAGGTGGTGAATGCTTCTAGTAATGCTACCTTACCTATTTCCAGTGTCTAAGTTGACTCAGATTTTTTCAAAGAGTTTTTTAAAACCAATATCTTTATTATTACAACTCCAACAATATCCCACTCTTGAAGATGCTCTAGCATAGGCTAGAACCATAGAAGAGATAAAAATCCAAGAGGGTGAGATATCAAAACCTCGCAAGGAGTGGACTAAAAATCCAAAGAGCAATCCGACACCATCAAAGCTGGTAGTGGTCAATCAAGTGGCCATTAATGTCCTAGGTCCTACACAAATTATGCCTCCTCAAAAGGTAAATTATCAGGCCCAACCTCCTCTTACGAGTTACAATAATAATACTCAAGAGAACCAGGGCCAAAATCAATTGTGTCTCCCTAGGCGATAGTATACGCCCTTCGCTAAGTCAATGGACTCCTTATTCGATCATTTATGGGCTACCAAAATGATTAATTTACCAATAATCAAGCCTATAGATCCAAATACAGGCAAGCAAAAGCCTATGGGACATCGAGAAGAGCTATTTTATAGATATCATAGGCATAATGGCCATGACTTGCCTATGTTGTGGTTTCAAAAACCTAGTGTAGGATATGATAGAAAGGAATGAAGTCCAATTGGATAATCCTCTCATCCCAAATAATCAATAGATGGGGGTTTTCAAAGACCCCTTACCTACTCATGAGGTATACGCAGCTCCTACAAAACAAATCAGTGAGGTCAAGATGACACCTCCTCTACAAGGGAATGTCAGGATGGTTAGTATTGTGACTAGGAATAAATGCTACCCAAGTCAAGTTAGACCACCTGCAACTTCAAGCAATGTTCCATCAATGTCACAGCCTCCACAACCTCCATTATAGAGCCTTCCACCTAGGCCAATAGTGAAAATAAAAAGTAAGCTTGCACAAATCTTAAGAACAACATCGGCTAGAGTGTCCATATACGAGCTCATTCAATAATATACACCTCATAGAGAAGCTCTAATGGATATTCTTAAGTTGATAGAGTTACAACCCCAGGAGTCTAACTCCATCAATTTTGTGGGGCATGTGCAACAATGTAAAGAACTAGTGATCACATTCCATGAGCATGAACTCAAATCCATAGTAAGTGATGTAGTTGACCTCCCTTTGCACATCATTGCATGTGTGAATGACATACTATATAAGAGATTTCTAATAGACATTGGTTTGTCAAGAAACATAATAACCACAAGTGTTCTTAAATACCTAGGACTTCCAATATCTCGTGTTGTGGCATCCACCTACACCCTCCAAGCGTTCAATGATACGATATGCTCCACATTTGGTACCATAGTCCTACCCATTTAGGTGGGATGAAAAACAATATCAACCTTGTGTCATGTTCTAGAGGGTGTAATGGCCTACAACATATTTCTGGGCAAACCTTGAATCCAGGATATGAAGTGTGTCCCTTCCATCGCTCATAAATACCTAAAGTATACTTATGAAGGGTAGGTACACATAGTCTTTGTAGACCTTGAGCCCTTTAAGTACTACAACATGGTACATTAATTCCCTGAGTCAACGCTACCATCAACTCATGTGGATTTCTAATTGAACACATCCATCCAAAGTCCACTTCCATCACCATTATCTTCAATTACACCATTACCATCTTCATCCATGCCATCATCATCATTAGCAACATCAAAAATGCCTTCATCATCATCTAATCCTCCACAAAGGAACATGTCAAAGAGGAAAATCAATGAAATTCCTCCAGCATATCTATAGAAGAGATTCATAGTCTAGCAGATGAGGAACCATCTTAGGAGGTACACATTAAGTCACATCAAGCCTCGCTTCCATTTCCTCCACCTTCATCATCTCAGGTTACAATCCAGATGGCTAGTACAGGGTTAGGAGAGTACTTAATCAGGAACATCACAACAGTTCCATCCATCGAGACAGTGGAAGATATGGGATGATCTCATATCTCCATAGGTAGCATTGTTCCTCTAGGTATACTACCCAATCAAATAAATTTTATATATGGGGGTATCGAGTATGGAATGTTTTCAATTTCTCAGCAAGAAGAAGATGATGAACCTTTCTTTGAGGATATAAATTACATGTCAAATATTGACTACACCATGCGATATCTACATTACTGTAATTGGCATGGTTTTGGTATAGGTAAAAAGGTACTCGTGTTCCCTACCAACCATAATTTCAGTTACCATATGATAAATCTAGGTTGGGATACAACAAGCCAGTACCTTTAGATATCCTCATAGAGAGTCTAGAATGTCTGAATTATAGGGATGAGCTTGCATGTGATACCTATGCCAATCCAAATCATGTTCACTCATTGGGATATTATTTTCCCATAAACATGATAGATCAAGGGTTATCCAGTGATGTTGCTCAACCTCATGAAGTGGGAGAGATTTTGCACACCCTTCAATCTAATAGTGAGGAATAGGATCAAGGTCCTCCTCACGAATGGACAAATGAGGAACATGATAAATTTGTTCCTTTGGATGAGGAATAAGAGTTCTATCTTCACATGTTCCCAGTACAACATCCTATTTGGTGATATATTTTACCAATTGAAAATCAAGCGCGTTGCCTTCCACATCGACCACCACCAATCATTCCACCTCCACCATAGCCACCCTCACAAGTTAAGATACAATCCTATACTTCTAGACCCACTCGCCCATCCAAGGGAGATCATGTATCCATCAACATGATTTCCATAGATCTTAATACACCATTGAAACATCCGAATAATCCATCAAATCCATTGTACCTCGATGTTAAGGTAATTGACTTTGATCAAGGAGATTATTCCCCATATCCATTAGAGTATTGGCCCTACGAGAAAATATTACAACAGTTTCATTTTTCTCCAAGGACTATTTAAAATGTCTTCCAAGATGAGGTTGAGCATGAGTTGCCAATTGATGGTGTAAACCCAACTGATGACATTCACTTGATCCCTATTCCACATCATTTGGAAGATGGATCCCACATATCAATTGATCCAATAGTTGATAGGGATATCAGCACAGACCTCGATAACCCCCATAACATTAAATTAGAGGAAGGTCTATCCCATGATGAGCAAGCTGATTATACAAATTTGTTAATAGAGAATATAGAAACTTTTTCTTGGTATTATAAAGATATGTCAGGAGTAGATTCTAATTTAGTCACACATAATCTTACACTGGACCCAAGTGCCACACCAGTTAAGTAAAAGTTGGGTAAGATGCATCTAATAGTTACCTTAATGGTAAAATATGAATTGCAAAACTATTGGATTCTAACTTTATTATATCATTTGATTACCCACCATGGGTTTCAGACATGGTACCTATCAAGAAACTCTATGGGAGGATTCGCATTTGCACTGATTTTAGAGATATCAATAAAATGAGTCCTAAGAATGAGTTTCCTTTTCCAAACATTGATGAGTTGGTATATGCCACAGTAGGACATGAAATGTTATCCCTTGTGGATGGTTTCTCTGGATACAATCAAATTTGTATTAATCCAGAAGACCAACTCAAAATGACATTCACAATGCCTTGGAGGAAATTTTGTTACAAGGTCATGCCTTTTAGACTCAAAAATGTTGGTGTCACCTACCAATTAGCCTGACCTATATCTTCCATGACTACATGCATACAATTTTGGAAGATTACATGGATGACTTACTGACCAAATCTCTATTACGCCATGAGCATATCGATGTATTATGCAAGGTTTTAGATCATCTCATTGAGCATAATGTTAGGATAAATCCTAAGAAGTGTGTATTTGGTGTCAATTTGGTAACTCTTGGGATTCATAGTCTCTAAATGAGGTATAGAAGTAGACCCAAATAAAGTCAATGTAATCCTAGAAATGCCTCCCTCTACAACTGTCAAGCACCTACGTAGCTTGCAAGGAAAGGTTGCATCCATAAAGCACTTCATAGTGTAATTATCAGATAAGTGTCGACCTATGAAAAAGTTATTGCACAAGGGGGTCACATTTCATTGGGATGAGGAATGTCAAGATGCCTTTGATAATATCAAACAATATCTGGCTTTGCCACCAGTATTGGCTCCTCCATGATCAGGAGTGTCATTATATATTTACATATTAGCTATTGAGCTTGCATTGGGTACCATGTTGACCCAAAATAATGAATTGCATAAAGAACAAGCTACATAATATATTAGTCACACCCTAGTCAACTATGAAATAAAATTTGCATACGCTAAGAAGCTATGCTTAGCAGTGGTCTTCACCACTAAAAAGCTATGCCATTACATAGTCAATCATACCATGTATGTAGTATCAAAATAGAACCCATTGTGTTACATGATGAGTTAAACTTGCCATAGTAGTTACATTGTGAAATGGATCATGTTGTTGATAGAATTTGACCTAGAGTTCGTTGGACAAAAATCAATTAAGGGTTAGTGTAGACACCTAAAACATATCATGTTTAGGATAACTACTCATGTGGGCACATTCATAGACTAAGTGACTAAACCTTAGGACCTTTCAAGTGCCAAAAGTGGTTTTCACCAGAGTGGCTGGATTATAACCATTGAAGCTCAGAGCAGCAAACCCTAGCCACTACAAACGATAATAGCTAAGACCTAAATAATAACTTATCATCAAAATAGCCTAATATTAGGCGAAAGTGGTAGTTTACATGCAATAAGGCTGAGCAAGGATAACTTTACATTCCTCCTCACAACTAGTCTACATGAGAGACTCAAGTCTAAATTTAGACATAAGTTAACTAACCCTCAAGGGCAAAAAAAGACAAAACTTCTCATGCTAACATCCAGTGTGCATGCAAAATTCAGTCCTAGGGTTTGGACATTGACCTAGGGCTTCAAATACATTATAAGGTGTAAATCTAAGAGCACCAAAGGGGAATTTTTTTTGAGAAAGAAGAAGAATTTAGAGACTTTTCGAAGAGCTTTTTGAGACTTGGAGAGCTTTTCTTGTAGCAAAGACCTGTTGGATCGGAGAGAAAATTGGAGCACCTTTTAGGGGTAACGAAGTGTTGGCCGATTGAGAGGTCATCATCTGTAAAATATTCAACACATCGGGTATAAATGAAAACCATTTCAACTTTAGCAACAATCCTAGATCAATATCCTTAGATTAATAGAGACAGGTTTTCACCTTAGCGGACACTGTCTCAGACAGCAACCCCCAGGCCTAGTCTAGGGTTCTTAGCATTAGTTTATTTTATTTAGGCTTGTTACATGTCTTCATGCCATTAGCATAGATCTGATTTATTGCGTTTACTTGCATTCATGGAATTATTTTCCATTTTCATTGAGCATATTTTTGTTTATCATTAGGGTATTTGCTAACAACCTCATCTGGGAAGGCAATCCCAGACATCTTAGTGTTTGTTGTTGTTTTCATGCTTTTAGGACTACAGGTTCACTAGACAGGTTATCAATATACAAAAGCAAAAAGGATCCCTCTAGGAGCTAGACCTAGAGAAGGAGGCATTTGTAAGCCCTCATATAGTTTTGTGTGCATCACCAGGAAGCCTGCAAGAGTGCATCACCCCTTGTAAGGGGATATCATACATTTGTTGCCCTATTTTGTAAAATATCTATCAAATGAAGGGAATATCTTAGAGGGATATATGAGAAAATATGCTCATTAGATTCATAATCATAAGAAATTACAATGCTTTTATAGCACTCCAATAATTTTGAAATATCTACTATTATGGAGATCTTACTTGCTCCTACTATGTTTAGAAACACTCTAAACAATTACATGTATGCTCTCACAATAAAATTGATTTCCTCTCAAATAGTAAAGTTGGTGAAACTATATTTAAATGAATTTTAAATATTTAGAACCTATATACTTTAGGGAAGATACTCTAAAGTATGCTCTAGAGTCCAACATTCTCCCCCTTAAAGTTGAGATGACTGACTAGATAGTCTCTCAGCTTTATATACCGAGCTTTCACAACTGCTTTGGTGAAGATGTCTGCTATGTTATCCAAAGTGCTGCAATGTTGTAGCTCAATCACCTGTTTCTCCACCATGTCTCGAATTAAGTGATACTTCATGTCAAAGTGCTTTGACCTATTGTGGTGGATAGGATTATGTGCCAATTGGATGGCACTCATATTGTCATAGTACAATCTTGTAGGACCACTTTGTTTCTCTTTGATTTCTTCAAGAACTTTTCTCAACCATAAATCTTGGGTACTAGCATTTGTGATGGCTATGTACTTAGCTTCAGTAGATGATAATGCTAAAACCGTTTACTTTTTAGAACTCCAAGTAATTAGTCCTGACCCAAGACTAAAACAATTCCCTAAAGTAGATTTTCTATCATCTATATTTCTTCCCCAATTACTATCACTAAAGCCAACTAATTTTACAAAATTACATTTGTGGTAATGTATCCCAAAATCCAATGTACCCTTCACATATCTCAAAATTATTTTATTTTCTTGTAGATGAAGTTCATATGGATCAACCATATACCTTGAAACAAGAGAAACATCATATTAAATATCGAGCCTTGTGTTGGTGAGGAATATTAGACTCCCAACCATGCTCTTGTAAGTTGTCATGTCAACTTTTGGTGATCCATCATCTTTGCTCAATTTGTTCCCATGACCCGTTGGAGTTGCAACAAGCTTGCATTTCTCCATAGAAAATTTCTTGATCATATCTTGAGCATATTTGTGTTGACATATGAATATCCCTTTATCTGTTTGATATACCTCCATTCCTAGGAAGTAATGCATTAAACCTAGATATTTCATTTCAAATTCTTTCATCATGGAGTGTTTGAACTCCTCATTCATCTTAGCACTACTACCCATGAATATTATATCATCCACATATAAGCATACAATGAGAATGTATTTACCTTGTTTCATGTAGTAGAGGGTAGGTTCACTTTTGCTCCTAGTGAATCCATACCTTTGTAAAAAGCCATAAATACGTGAGTACCATGCTCTTGGTGCTTTCTTGAGGCCATACAATGCTTTCTTTAGTTTGTAGACAAGGTGCTCCTTACCTTGTTCTTCAAATCCTTGAGGTTGTTTCACAAAAACCTCTTCATTCAAGTACCCATTGAGAAAGGTACTCTTTACATCCATGTGCTAAATTTTCCACTCTTTGTGGGTAGCCAAATAAAGTACTGATATGATTTTATCCTATCTAGAAAAAGGAGCAAAGGTCTCCTCATAGTCAATCCCATACTTCTAAGTGAACCCTTTTGCTACAAGTCTTTCCTTGTGTCTTTCAATGCTTCCAGCAACATTGAATTTGGTCTTGTTGGCCCATTTGCATTCAACACATTTCTTGCCTTTAGGAAGCTTCATTAGCTCCCAAGTATCATTATTTTTTATAGAGGTCATTTCCTCTTTCATGGCTTGTTGCCATACATCAAAATTACATGCTTTTTCATAACTAGATGTCTCTAGCTCAACACTAGTCATTAAAGCATAATTTACAACATCACCCTTAGGTTCTTGAGAATCATCATCACCATACATATGCATATTTTCAAGTATTTTCAAAACTACATTCATTACACTAGCTTGACTTCTAGTGTATATTTTTTGGAAATTCTTATCCAACATTTGAAAAGATGGATGGTGTTGAAGTGTTCTTTTAACTATTGATGGAGAATCAATATCCACTGGTGAAGAACTTACTGATATTTATGGAGAAGGACTTGGAGTAGCATCTGTTGTACTTGAAGTAGTACTCATACTTGGACTTGGAGGACTTCCTTTGTTATTTTTGGTCTGCACTTGCTACACTTTCTACGCTTGAGAGGAACTTGCATCATGAGATCCATCATCAAAAAAAAGTTTTTTATGACCCCATTCTCCTCCTTCATCAAAAATTACATCCCTGGAGAGTACAATTTTATGTATTTTGGGATTGTAGAGCTTAAATGCTTTGGAAGACTCACAATATCCAACAAAAATACATGCTTGAATTTTGGGGTCGAGTTTCTTTCTTTGCTCATCAGGAATGTGGGCATATGCAAGACAACCAAAAACCTTAATGTGTTTTACATTTGGATTTTTGCCATATCATCCTTCATAAGGAGTAATCCCATCTAAAATAGAAGTAGGACTCCTATTCAAAATGCAAACACTAGTTCTAACAACATCAGCCCAATACATGTTACTTAGATGCTTAGTTTGCAGCATTGATCTAGCCATTTCTACTATAGTGCGGTTCTTTCTTTTAGCCACACCATTTTTTTGTGGGGTGTAGGAAGTTGTGAATTGTCTTTTTATTCCACAATATTTACAATATTTTAGAAATGCATTTGAATAATACTCTCCTCATATATCAGTCCTCAGACTTTTTACAACAAAATCACTTTGATTCTCTAACTTATTTTTGAAATTTATAAAACAATCAAAAGCTTCATATTTAGTTTTCAAAAAATAAATCCAGCACATCCTAGAGAAATCATCAATGAAAGTGATAAAGTAAGAGTTGTTACCAATGCTTTTGGTTTGCATTGGACCACAAATGTCCGAATGCACCAATTGTAGTGGATGGCTTGCTCTCCATGCTTGTCCCTTTGGAAAATTTGATCTTGAGTGCTTTCCCAAAGCACATCCTTCACACACCTCCTTGTGTTCTTCAACTCTTGAAAGTCCACTTACCATAACTTGAGAATTCAACAACTTCAAGCTTGTAAAATTAAGATGACCAAATCTCAAGTGCCAAAGCACACTTGTATTAGTAATAGCTACACTAGCAAGTTGAACACCTCCTTGTTCCCCAAAATTAAGAGGAAACAACCTATTCTTTGTCATAGGCACTTGTGTAATAACTCTATTACAATTGTTTTTATAAAAAATGACACACTTTCCTTTATAAAAAACAAGCCTATAGTTCTTCTCCGTCATTTGTCCAACACCAAGAAAATTATATTGGAGTTTGGGGTTGTAATAGATGTCATTTACCTTCTTGGTGCCTTCTTTTGTTGGGACCTCCATGGCTCCAATACGTTCAACTTGTAGTTTCTTGTCATCTCCCAATTTGATATTTGATTTGTAGAAGGAATCCATTGTAGGAAAGAGCTCTTCTTTGCCACTCATGTGATTGAAACAACCAGTATCCAAAATTCAAGTTTGATTTATATTTTGATCTAATTTTCCATAGGTGAGGAACATATTTGAAGAAGCTCCTTCCTCTTCTCCATAGTTTCCATATTGACCTCTCCCATCTTGAGAAGTCTTGGACCAACAATCTCTAGCAAAGTGACCAACCTTACCATAATTGTAATAAGATTTCTTTGATTTTTCACATCCTCTTGCTTGATTGCCACCTCTTGATCTACCTCATCCTCTTCCTTTGCCTCTCCTTTGGCCTCTTTCTTGTCCTTTTCCTTGTCCTATTCCTTGTGCATTATCACCTTCTTTGGATGAGAATGCTTTCTCATCACCTCCATAGCTTGTAGATGTAGCACCCTGTAATCTTTCTTCATGAGACATCAAAGAACCAATTAGAGCATTAAAATTTAGAGTAGAAAAATCTTTAGACTCTTCAATAATGATAGAAATATGGTTCCATTTATGAAGAAGTTTTCTCAATACTTTCTTCACCACTACTTCAGTTTTGATGTCTTCTCCAAGGGTTTGTATTTTTTTTTACAATGGGTTTCACTCTCACACAATAATCTCTCACTCTTTCATCATCTTGCATCTTGAGATTCTCAAAATCTCTCTTCAAGGTTTGAAGCCTCACTTGCTTCACTTGATTTCTCCCTTGATAGCTATCTCTCAAGGTTGTCCATGCTTCTAGGGTTGTTGAACAAGAAGAAATCCTTGAAAATATATTTTTATCCAAAGCTTCTTGGATATGGTAGAGATAAAATGAGTTTTTCTTTTGGGCATCATTTTTATTGGTTCTATCAGGTGCACTCAAGGTGGTCCAATCTGTAGGTTCATTGTAGCCTTCTTGTAGGCTTAAATTTTTTGCACTCCTTTCCTCTGGGCTAATGGATCCACACCTTATAGGGGAATGGAAAAAGGGTAAAGCACACATCGGATGAGAGAGACACTTGAGTTGTGTCCTCTTTGGCAATTTGTCGATGGATGGTAGGTTCACCAGGAAGCATTTTGCGGTCGCTTCTGAGCCTATGTTGAATGTGTGTTTGATGAATTCATTTTAATTTCAATCACCTAGGTTGGCCAGAATGAAACTAAACTATTCTAAATACGATTTTAGCAATTTATATGAAGATAACAAACAAAGAGATAATAATGCAGCTAACAAAGTATTTTAAAGAAATTGGAAATGCCTTACTCATTTTTAGATGTCTAATGAAGGTTCTATTTTTGGAGAAGTCTATAACGTCTACAATTTGTTGTAATCACCTGCAATTCGACAAAATCATTTGCAATTGTGTAGGATCATCCGAAATCGAATGATATTGTCTGAAATCAATCAAAATCATCTAACAATTTTGTATGAAACCTGCAACTGCACAAGTTGATGCCAAAACATAGAGAAATATCACAAAATACAGTATAATCTATTTAACAGTATGTAAATGAATGTTTTTGATGACTTAGAAACAGATTTTTAGATTTAATCAAGAATAACAACTTATACTAACAAGAAAAGGGATAAAAAATTGTTACCTATTGACAACATGAGGTGAACACCAGATGCATTATAAATAATAAACTAATCTAATGTAATTTAACTGAAGAAAAAGGGATAAAATGCAAACTGTAGAGCATAATTACCCCCAAGAGGGCTGCAAATAGGATTGTCTCTAATCTAGTAAGATCACCTCCAATTAGCACAGGATTGTATGCAATCAGGATGAGATCTTTTGAGATGATCCAAGCTTCTTATGACTAATGCACAGTGAAAAACCTGCAAGTGAGCTGAAAAACTATGAAAATAACAGTGTTTGGGATGCTCTTGAAGCTAGTAGGATTTAGGTTGCAGGTATTTTATTATCCAGGGAGATTGCATTAGCAAAGCATGGGTTTTATAGGGCTAGGAATAATTTAGAGGGTTGTGATTCATCCCAATATGGGAGATATCTAGTGGGAGGATAGTTAACAGCCTCAACACACTTATGCCCAGATAATCTAGGAGGTTGAAACTAATTTTATTGTGCTTCTATTCTTGCAAATTTCTATTTTAGATGAAATTGTCTAGACGTTTGACTCTAGACGATTTCATTCAATTAGGGATGATATCGTCAAATCGATGACGATATCGTCCAACGGTCAAAACAAAGCCTATTTGTGGCATGAAAATCGAGGCAAGTTGTTTAAAATGCGATTTTGAGGTAAATTTTGGATTTTTAACCTTATGATAAATTGACTACGTCATTTTTAGGGTGTTACATTTTGCCCCCTCTTTAGCAAATTTTTTGAGGAAAATGCATTAAAGAAGAGATCGTCACGCTTTACAAAAAAGCAAAAATTTATTTCAATTTTTAGGCGACGATTCTAAATCGAATCGTGCAACTGATTACTATGGTGCCCCCTCCGGGTTTTTACCCAAATCGATCATTTGGTAAAAAACTTAGAAGAAAAAATTCTATTTTTAATATATAATTTTAAAAAAATAGGGTAAACCTAATTTCATTTTTATTTTTACTTTTTACTATTTCAGAGCTCTACGACGAAAATATGGTGGAGACTGAGCATCGGGTGACTGCGGTGTGGCAAGGGATACGGGTAAGGATTTTTGACCTATCTTTCAAAATTTGTTATCTTGATTTTTATGTTTCGAATTTAATTTTTTGGATTTTAGGGCATCACGGTCGTATTTTGCCATGTTGATGAAATCAGGGCGATCGAGACAAGATCATCTCAATTTTGGCAAGATCGTCCCAATGTCAGCAAGATCGTCTCAGATGGTCTTGATGAATTGGATGCGATCACATCCAATTAGGGATGATTCAACTTTTAGGGTTGAATCATACTAAATGATATGATCTCATCGAAATGATGACGATCTCGTCCAATTAAATATGATATCGTCCAATAGTGGGCGATATCAAAATTTGTTAGACGATTTAATTTTTATTTTATTTTATTGATGTTTTTAATAAGGTACTAATCCTATTTTTGTTGTTTATTTTGGTAGAAAGGGGTACTAAAAAGCTGAGAGTGGAAATACGATGGTTTGAGGGATGACTTAGGTGCATTAAACTCGACAGAGTGAGATACACTTGATGTCGTTGGTTTACGACATGTGGCAAAAATGCCATAGGTACCTACAGACATGGGGCTATTGATGGCCCTCACTGAGATATGGTATCCGGGGTCATCATGCTTTTGATTGTCGATAGGGGAGATGGCTCCCACACTAGAGGACATGTGGAGGATTCTGAGGATCCTAATTCAGGTATGTTATATCACCACGTCGACCAATCTTGGTTGAGCCATGATCATATTATCTGGAGATGGTAGCTTCATCCTTGAGAAGGGTGGGGTTAATATTGAGCAGTTGAGGTAGACTCCAGGTGTGACTTGATTTACTAGATTTTTGGCTAGAGTAGTGGGTGGCCTATTGTTATACCATCAGAGTGGATGTAGAGTGCCATGGTTGCTTTCAGATGTTATCTATGATATGAGGGATCACAGGTACAAGTTTTCCTGGGGACCTTATGTTATGTACCACTTGTACAGGATCCTCCATGGGATCATGTACAAGAAAAATAAATGCATGGTGTTGACGTCACTCCTACAAGTCTGGTGTTGGGATAATATTTTGATGAGGAGGCCTATAGGGCTTCCACTAATAGGGGTCAATGGAGAGATATCCAGGGTGTTCTACTGGTGGCTACAGAGAGGCTCACAAAGGAGAGTTGATTTACCTGCCTCTCGTAGATTTATAGATGACTTGACTTTGATCCAGATTATATTGAGGCCATGGAGAGAGCTTCCAGGATGGCCAAAGGATGGATATGAGTTGGCTCGTATTAGGCATGTGATATGGATAAGGATGGAGTGGTGCAAGATAGAGATCCATCAGTATGATAGAGTCCATCAGTTCGGGCTCCAACAGGGGATCCTGATGATGAAGGATTATGAGTTTGCATAGATGGTGCATGATACCACAATATTGAGTGGGTCCCCTGACATGTGGTGGTTTATGAGCCACAATGAGGATGATGCCTCCATCCAGCTAGTGGATGGAGATGATGCAGGTGTGGCTATGGGGTATGATGCATGGTATACCACTATTCATCCTCCATGTTTGACGAGGATGAAGGGAATGGTACACATGTTTATGCATCAGATGATGATGTGGTGACAGGCTACTAGAGAGGCAGGTAGAGGACTGGTCGGGAGAGGATGAACACATCTTGTATGGTATTGAACTAGGACACGAGGTGAGCACCTAATCCCCACCGATTCTCATCAGGAGTGAGAGGTGCCGACCAGGGAGAGACATATGAGAGAGGAGAGGAAGGAGGAGAGGAGGTAAAGTTCCCCTCCTCAGTAGACAAACATATCACCTTCACTCGATAAGGGCAAAGGTGTAGATGTTGGGGAGAGAAACGAGATGGTAGCTCTTCGAGCGAACAATATCCAATTACAAGCTTGGGTTCTAAGTTTAGAATCTAAGGTCGCATGACTCAGGGCTTGTGGTGGAGGAGCGAGTGTGACAAAGCTGGCACGGTCTATGACGCAAACCATATTTTATCAAGAGATTTACTTTCAGATGGTTCCTGAGGTCCAAATACATTCATTACCTCCAAATATCATGGGGCCTATTAGGTTAGGGTTGTCATCAAGATCTTCATCCAGATGGATGATGAGGACCCACACTACTCGAAAACCCATGGGACCACCCCCTCCACCTCATGGCGGCAAAGGATATGAGGTTGAGAGCTCGAGGAGCTCTCGGTATTAGATGATATATATTTCTTTATGTATATAATTTTGGATGACGATTGAGTATGCTGAGTGGATATTGTGGCATACCAATCGAGTTTTGGCGATGTATATATATTTTTGATATATATAGATATATGATTATTTTTGTGATATGAATTTGGATATTTTTCTAATGCTTTGATTTTTTTTATTTGATTGATTTGTTCATATAATCATGTTATTTTTTAAAATAATTATAATTTTTGTCATGCTATAATTAAATAAAAATTGTTTTAACAAAGATGTGTGGATGAATTAATGATAGGAAAAAGGGACTTTTAACAATAAACCTCGAAGGATATTGTCATTGTTACATGACCATTTTGTGGAGTCGTCGCTCGCTAGGTCATAAAGCTAATCCAAATATGAGGGAAAATATTTCTAAGAGTAAGGTGTGCTTAAGAGTTTTTCTTAAGGCTTTTGTAATGGTAGAAAGAGAGATATGATTTGTTTTTAGGATTTCACGTAATTCTATGCATGAAAATTTTAAAAGAGGATTTTTGCTAGGCATAAAATTTCTAAGTGTGATAGATGATTGAACAATTACCTAGAAATTATGCCATCATCACAAAAGTCAAGATGTTTAACATGATAAAATGAAATAGTAAATTTCGTTCATCTAAAGCATGATTTTGTGAAAAATATTTTAGTCATATGGTTTTTGTGGTTTTTTGAAATAAATTGGGAGTAAAAATTTAGAAGGATGAATCGCGCTAGGTATAGAATTCCCAGTGTGGAATTATACCATTATCACGAAAGTTGAAAAGAATTCTGAATAGTTTTATTGCATGGTTTGTTGGTGATGTTTATAATAAACATAAAATATGATAAAGATGAAATGCGCTAGGCATAAAATTCCAAATACATCTAGGAACTATACCATCATCACAAAAGTATTAACCAAATTCTATTGCAATATTTTTGAAGAGATTTTTAACAAATGAAATTTAACAATTGGAAAATTGTGTAAGCTTGACTTACGCTAAGCAAAATTCACAAGTATGAAATTCAATTTTATAATAACATAAAAATTATGCTATCATAGAGAAGTTGAAAAACAACATAAGATATGTATGAATAAAGAATTAAATGTTGAAAAAAATATTTAAATTTTAAAATTTTGAAGAAATATTTTAATTTATTTTGAAGATAAAATTGAAATTTATCAAGAACCCAATGTGTGGATATGTGAGTTTGTTACCCATATTGATTTATCATAATGACACAAAATCTCTCGAAGATCAAATGTGTGTGCTTTGTAATGTTCATCTACCAATTTTGAGTAAGGTATTTTGATGCAATTAATTTGAATGAACCAATGTGTGTGCAAGTGAAGATTCATTAACCATGATTTTTATGCATGTAATCATACCAGACTACTATGTAAGTCAAGTCATCAAGAGCTAGCTAATCCACAAGTAGACATAGGTCTGTACAAAAAAAGTTCGCTAATGTGATAGACATATTGCCACATCAGGAATTACCCAATGTCAAGCAAGTTGGGTACAAATCACCTGTTATGGGGCTTATCTCATGATTTTTGAATAGTTGAGAATTCCAGGGATTCAATCTCATTCACCCTTCTTTTATTTCAAAGGGTAGGGTGGAAATTTTATTGTTTTTCTTGTTCTCTTTTATTTCTCTTTTCGATTCTTCTCTTTCTAATTTTTCTTGACTTTTTCTATGATATTTTGATTTTTTTTTTTGGATTTTTGCATTTTCTTGGATTTTGAACATTTCTCTTTTCTTTCTTTTCATTATTTTTCTGATTTTCTTCTTTTATTCCTAGTCTAGGGATACTTGCTCAGCTTAGATGTGGATCAAGGGATTTTTATTCCGGGTAGGGGTGAGCTTGTCCTTTTGCCAATTTTCAAATATTCTAGACCATGTGCATGATAGGATAGCAGGGAAAATTTTCACTCAGGAGACCACAACTACTGTGTAGTACCATTTTTCAAATTTGCAACAATCATTTTAATATGTAAAAAGTGGACTTGGTTCAAATAAATAACAATATTAGTTCCCAAAACTCAAAATGTTATTTAATGCAATAGTAGAATTAGATATAAGAGAGATTTATAATCATAGCAATAAGATCAAAATAATTATTATGTGATCTTAAAAAGTGCATGGTTCAAAATATAACTGCAAAAAGTGAAAATATAACTACAAAAACTTCAAGAACTGGTAATGCAAATAAAAACATGTTTTTGATGGTTTTAATGGTTTTTTATTTTTGTTTTATTTTGAATTGTTATGTGGATTGCTTTAAATAAGGAAATTATATACAATTATATTCAATTGGTGGGATTTTGGATTTAAGCATAATATCATTTGAGATGCATAATTTTCATGGGTTCCTTACGATATTTTCCATCTAAGGTTGCCAATCGATATGCACCCGTTCCAAATTTAGCAGTAATGATGTATGGTCCAATCCAGTTGGGCTGAAATTTACCTTTATGATCTTTAGTGGCATTAGTGTTATTTTGATTTTCTTTTAAGACTAGATCATCAAATTCAAAAGATTGATTATAATTTTTTTTGAATATGCTCGCTTGAGCTTGTTTTGATAAGCATGAAGATGTTCCAAAGCATTGATGCACTTCTCATCTAGGAGTTCCAGCTGACTAAATTTTCCAGCATGATATTCATCTCCTACTTCAGTGTCCTTAAGTAGCAGAGCCAAAGAAGGAACTTCTAGATCGAACAAAAAAATAGCTTCAACACCGTACATCAAAATAAAAGAAGTGCCTGTGGGAGTACGAACACTAGTTCGATAGGCCCACAAGGTAGGGTATAATTGCATGTGCCAATTGTGGCCTAATTTGTTAACCAATATTTTGAGTATTTTAATAAATATTTTATTAGATGCTTTTGCTTGGCCATTACCCTAAGGATAATAGGGAGTGGACCAACGATGTTGAATTTTATATTCTTGACATAATTTCTTAACATATTTATTTTTAAAACAAGTTCCATTATCTGAGATGAGATTTGCAGGAATTCCAAACCTAAAAATGATTTGATTGAGAATAAATTTTGAAACTTGAGTTCCCGTGTAAGAAGCTAAAGGCATAGCTTCTACCCACTTCATAAAATACTCGATGGCAGTTATGATAAATTTGTGACCATCGGATGATATGGGATTAATATTCCTAATAATGTCTAAGCCCCATTTGGAAAAGGGCCAAGGGGATGAAATAGCTTCAAGTTCTTGTGTAGGAGAATGGACAAGGTCAACGTGTTTCTAGAACTTATCGCAATGGCACACATAATCATGGGTGTCCTTCTCCATGGTAGGCCAAAAGTATCCTATTCTAAGGAGCTTCTTAGAAATGGCATTACCACTAAAGTGTCCTCCACAAGATCTATCATGGGCTTCACTTAAAGCTTTTCTAGACTCTTCTAGATTTAAACATCTTAATAGGATACCTTCAAAGGATATCCTATACAAATTATTGCCAACTATCATGAAGTGAACAACTCATTTATGTAATAATCGATGTTGGTTCCTATTAAAACCTTCAGGGAAGGTTCCCTTCTGGATAAAATTGAGGATGTCAATGTACCATGGTTCAGGAGTAATTTCATTTATTAGAAACACATACAATGGATCTAAATAGGATTTTATGGAAGCAGGTTACTAGAGTCAGCAAATAATGATAGTAGCATACTCATCATCCAACTCCAGGGGCAATAAGGAAGCGGTTGCAGCCATAGAATCAACAGCACGGTTACTAGTTCTAGGAATAGCTTCTAAGGTGACCTTATCAAATAAGGATATCAAATGTAATACATAGGCTTTATATGGGCACATTTTATCATCTCGGGTCTGGTAAACATCATTAATTTGATTTATTACCAGTTGAGAATCACCAAAAACTAATAAGTCTTTAATTTTTAGTGCTAATGCGGCTCGCAATCCAAGGATTAGAGCCTCATATTTGACAGTGTTATTAGTGCAAGCAAATGTTAACTTAAATGATAAAGGTATTAGGTGCTTCTAGGGGGATATTAGGATGATACCCACACCAGCCCCACTCATACATCGGGTTCCATCAAAATATAAATACCATTATTCAGAATGATCTTTCTCTAGATTGAGGCATTCATCAGGAAACTCAATGATGAGGGGATGAGTGGCTTATAAGGGTGCAACAGCTAATTGGTCTGATATAATTTGACCTTTAATGAATTTTTGACCTATAAATGCAAGTTTAAACTCACTCAGAGTGAGAACCCACTTAGCTGTGTGACCGGATAGATAAGGTCGGCTCATGAGATACCTCAAGGGATCAAATTTGGCAATGACATGTCTTTTGACTAAGCATATAATGGCACAATTTTTACATAGAAAATACGACCGCAAAACATAAATTTTCTAATGATGTATAATGAGTTTCATAACTTATTAATGTTCTACTAATATAATAATTAGCCCGTTCTTTCTTATCATCATCAAGTTGAGCTAACATAGCTCCTAAGGCAAATTCTAAAGCAAAAATGTATAAGATGAATGGGCGATCAGTTTTGGGAGGGGCCAGCACAGGAGGACTTAAAATATATTGTTTTATTTGTTCAAATGCTTCTTTACATTCATCATCCCATTGAAAGAAAGTATTTTTCTTAAGTAATTTGAGAAAAAGTCCAGTTTTGTCCATCAGCTTATCAATGAAGCGATGGATAGATTGAAGTTTACCTTGTAAACTTCATAACTCATATATATTTTTAGGAGCTAGCATATCAATGATAGCCTAAATTTTGATAGGGTCGATTTTTATGCCACACAAAGAAACAATAACCCCCAAAAGTTTACCTGACTTAACTCCAAATATACATTTTCCTGGGTTTAAACGGATATGGTATTCTCTTAACCGATCAAACACTTTTCTTAAATCATCTAAATGCTCATATTCTTCAGCAAAACAGGCTATAATATCATCCACATAATCATGTAGAATATCATACATTATATCATGAAAAATGTAAGTCATCTCATTGATAGGTTTCACTTGCATTCTTCAATCTGAATGGCATTACTTTCCAACAAAAGGTTCCCCAAGGGGTAATAAATGCTACTTTACCTTGGTCGTAAGGAGCTATCCTAATCTGATTATAACCTGAGGATAGCATCCCACTTCCAATAGTAAAATCAATGATCTAATCCATATTAGGAAGATGGAAATCATCTTTAGGGCATGTAGCATTAATGTCTCTAAAGTATGTACAAACCCTAATCTTGGTTGCTTTTTTTTTTGTTACAGGGACAACATTAGAAATCTAATTAGTATAATCAATGGCTTGAATAAATGTAACATTTAGGAGTTTTTATAACTCACCTTTGACTAGTAGGGCAACTTTAGGATGCATTTTTCTAAGTTTTTGCTTAATTGGTATCGCATCCGATCATACTACTATATGATGCATAGCTATAGAAGAGTCCAAACCAGGCATATCTACGTATGTCCAAGCAAATATATCACTATATTCTATAAGAAATGCAGTGTATTTGTTTTGTTTTTCTTCATTTAATTCTGATACAATGTTGACTATATGATAATTCTCTTATGTTCCAATATTAACTTTTATGACAGTTTCCACTTCCATATGTAAGTCTTTTTTGAAATTGGGAGGGGCGGGTGATACACCCAATTCTTGTAATTCTTCTAAGGTCAACTTAGATAATTCTTCTTGAGGGGTGGTGGCCTCAAGATGAGCTATAGGTGGTATAGACCCATCGAAATAAAATCCATTATGCAATAATTATTCAATGGAAATATCATGGAAAATGTCACCCTCTAATTGTTCGTCCAGCTCAGCAATCATTTTGGGGTAAGCTATAGACAACATATTACAAAAAAATAACTTACCTTTAGACTTAAGTATCTCTTGTTTGTCTAAATAATCTTGATAGGATATTAAGTGATCATCACCCTCAAATGGGAATGGCTGACACTTACTAGAAAATAGGCCTATACCGCATCGGGTAGGCCATGCTTCAACCTCAAGAGGTTCCTTCATGCCATTCTGGAAAGGTCCCAAACCTTTCCCTTCATATCCTAGTTTAAGCATTATAGGTTTAGCTTTAATATATTTATTAGTGAAGTAACATTGAGCATATCCATAATAATTAGTTCTAATATTTCTAGGTATTCTACCCCAATCACATCCCTTATAAATGAAGGCACAACTCTCAACTTGGTAAATAGTTCCCATAGGTAGTGGCAAGCCCAAAGTATGAGGATACAACAGTAATTTGTTCAAGGCAAGATAATCTTGCATGGAAAAAGATGTTTCTTCTGATGTTATGAGAATTTTAGACAAATTAGGTAATATCTCATCAAACAAAGCATATGAAGTAGAAGGAGCCTCTTCTACGACTTTAGATGCAAAAAATATAAATTTAGTAGATGTGGATGGAATAGAGGTTGTAGTAGATGGATTTATTGTGGATTCAGATGGTGTGGGTATAGAACAAAGAGTAGTTATTATGGGATTAGTATTAAATATAGATTTTGGTGAAGACTCCTTAGGATAAGGTTGAGGATATGGGGTTGTAATTAGTGTATATGGAGGAGATAATATGTTTGGTGTGAGTTTCACACGTTTAGAGGGAAAGGCATAATTAGGATGAGTAGAAAATAATGTGGGGAAAAATTGAATCCCAATTGGTTCTACCAAGGCACACATATCAAATGGTCTGGGATCACCATGAATGGTGACCAACTGATTCTTGAATTCAAATTTGACACATTGGTGTAAGGTAGAGGGTACATATCACATTACATTGATCCAAGGGCAACCCAAAAGTATATTGTACGATGTAGGGCAATGTACAATAAATACGATCGTATCCAAAGTTCTCGAACCAACCTGCAATGGGATTGTAATAACTCCACATGTTTCTTGTGTTTCATCATTAAAAGCTTTTATGATCATATATGTTCTCTTCATCTCATCACTTCTAAATCCAAATCTCTAGTAAAATTCAAAAGTACAAATATTTAGGGATGAACCATTATCAATCAAAACTCTTTTGATAGCTACATCTCCGATTAATGCAATAATGTACAAGGGATTGTCTTTATGTAAACTATGAAGTGGAATGTCTTTATATCGAAAGTCAATACAGTCAACTTCATGGGGCACAATGGTATTTTCCATGGCTCAGGTAGTATGTCTTGTGGTACCATCATTTGACTTAATGTATGCATTAATTTTTCCCTATGTATGGGAGATGATCTTAGAAGGTCTAAGAGGGAAATCCTTGTTGTAATATTATAAAGTTGTTCATTGATATCATAAGTAGGTTTAGGTTGAGCATTTGATGCATTATTTCCTTTACTAGGAATATTCAAAACAAATTTAACTGATTTATCATTATGATTTTGATCTTGTTGAGAATTTTGGGCCTGTTGTCTAGTAACGGCTCTGATGGTACCTATTGAGTGGTATTTTCACCCGATTGTGAAAACACACTCTCCGATAGGATTTGGGTTCTAAATCCTCTGCTTGCAAAGAAACAATTTCTCCAAGGTTCCTGTTATGTGAGCATTTTGCATCTATGTATTAATAATCTTAAATGAAGATATTCATTTTAAATGCTTGGAACACCTTAGTGGTTGCAAGTAACTGAAAACAAGGGGCACTGTGGTTTATTTTACTGTGATAACTTAGTGATTGTTCATTGAACCCTGATAAAGTAAATGTGATTTGATCCTCAAATGACCATGCTGTAACTTCAAAATGTAAATTGATGAAATGCAATAGCATGAAGGAATTATTTATGGATTTTGGAGTTTTTTTAATTTTTTAATTTTTATTTTAATGCCTGTAAATAAAATTGGAACTTCTGAAAATAAAATGCAGCAAAAGGAAAAATAAAATGCAAAAGAAAAGAAATTTAAAATTGCATTCAGCTTGATGCTATCCCGTCCTGGCAAAACCGAAGATGTGAGGTTTCCATGCATGCAACCTAACTTATTGAACCTGCAAACATGCACAATCCAGGTAAGTTAAGTGCTGGTCTCTAGGGTTTACTGTTATTTTTTAGATTTAGACATTCGCATGAAGCAACCAAGAGAACTTGCATTAAACTTCATCTATAAGCCTAGAAATCTGAAAAAGGGAAAGATAAACATTAAAACATGCATGCAAAAAATAACTCCTTCTTTCTTGCCAACAAGATGCAAATTTTTGAACACTCGCATTAAAAATAAATCATGTTACAATAGCAGATCTTCTGGTTTTCTCAAAACCAGCAAAAGGCAGAAAACAGCCCCAAGCAGGCCCAGAATGGCCCTCTGGCCTCTAGCACTGCAACTCTGCTCCAGCGGTTTCCCCCCTTGTGCCAATCTGTGCATCTGCATTTATACTTGCTGTTGAATTGATTCCCCTTCCACGACGGTTCGTTTCATCTTCCAGTGGCTGCTCGTTTCACCTTTCTTGACTGCATGTGTTTTGGCTTTATGCTCGACATTAAGACGTTTGATCTTCTCTGTAACGCTTCTACGACCTGTACGCCACGTGTCCCGCACTTTTTTGCACGTTCTGTAACGGTTCCATGAAAATCGTGACCAAAAAATAGCATGCAGCCTTGTCCGCCTTCCTGGCCGCGAAAATGCGACATGTTGCGAAATCGCGACATGTCGCGATATCGCGACGTTTTCCTCGTTTCGTACCATTTGCTCACAACCTGTCACGATTTTGCGATGCTTTTTCATTCCGTACACCTGGGCGGCTTTCTATCGTGAAATCGTGACAATTTTCTCTTTCGTGCTGCTTCATTATTTTTTGTCGTGAAATCGTGACACTTTTTTGTTCCGTACCATCGACCCGCTTTCTGTCACGAAATCATGACATTTTTCCACTTTGGGCACCTTTGTTGCATGCTGTCACGAAATCACGACGTTTTTTCATTTCATACACCTTCGCTGCAACCTGTCGTGAAATCGCAGCATTTTCACTCCGTACACCCTCCCCTTCGAAACACTTTTCCACCCCCTCCTTCCTTTTCTTCCATACTTGTCGTTTGAGCCATGAAAATGCGACATGTCACGATTTCGCGACATATTTCCTCTTCATGCTCCTTTGCCGTTTCTTGTCGCGATTTCGCGACGCTTTTCTGCTTTGCCCTGTTTGACTGGTTTGACCCACGATTTTGCGACATGTCGCGATATCGCGACACTTTTCTGCTTCGTCTTTCTCTCTCCTCTCTGGGCCGTGAAAATCAAACACGTCACGATTTCACGACGGTTCCGCCCACCTGCTGTCGTTGACTGCGTTGACCGTGATTTTGCGACATGTCGCGATTTCGCGACACTTTTCATTTTCTGGCAGCGACGGAGCAACTTGTCGCGATTTCGCGACACCTTTTCATTTCGGCCGCGATTTTGCAACATGTCGCGATTTCGTGACACCTTTTCATTTTCGGCCGCGACGGAGCAACATGTCACGATTTCGTGACACTTTTCTATTTTTCGACAGCGATGGCGTGACAGGTCGCGATTTCGCGACATGTCGCGATTTCGCGACACTTTCTATACTTGTGCATTTTTGCCTTTTTCTTGATTTTTAGCATCTGGGTCACTGAGATCTTCTTTGAAAGCATGCAAAAAAGGTGGGTCCCCAATTTTGGGGTGTGTTGTGGATCAGCCACAACAAATGGCGACTCTGCTGTCAAATGCTCCTGAGCATTTGGTGAGAACCCAACCTGGAAACATATATAAACTCAAAAACATGCATTAGCACATAAGCAATATAACAAATGCCCAAAGATCAGAAGTACATGAATCATCGGAATCATCAAGTATTAGCTCGGTGTGTGCAATGTGTTTTCATTCCCTATCGTTTGAAATTGATCAACATTCCATTGTCAGTTTTACATGAATGCATATATGAGACTGTGAATGATTTGTGTAACCTAATAAATATGCTTGGAGATTTTGCTTTTAAAAAAAAAAAAAACATAGACCTTCTAGTATCATACACAAACATTCAAGATTGCCAAACCCTCTTAGGATCAACTATATGAATTGCTTTATTATATATCCCAAAGTTGGTTATGAGCCCCTACTATCTTGAACCCATGTGCAAGTGAATGTGAAATCAGAATTTTGGGGAATCAGACTCCCAACCAACCGAGATGAGAGTTTAACCCTATCCTTACTATTCTGATTTAGAATTCATTACCTCACTTGAGAAAAATAATTTAACCAATTATGGAAGAAATGGTCATGCTAGTCTAACCCTTTGGACAATCAGTGGTCTTGTTTTTTAGGCAAGACATGTTGCCATGCATGGGCATACTTAACCCCACAATCCAAAACTTATCTTCATTTCTTTGGACCTTGGGGATGACTATCCATCCTTTGCAGAGGACAAGTAGTACGATCCTTCCAATCCAATATAAATATGAGATGGGAAAATTTTATTTTTTTACTTCTTGGACCTTAGGGATGACTATCCATCCTTGCTAGGGACAAGTAGTACGATCCTTCCAATCCAAACTTTAGATGTAAATGGAAAATATTAATTTTGTTGCTTAGACCTTGGGGATGACTACCCATCCTTTGCGAGAGGACAAGTAGTACGATCCTTCCAATCCAAGATTTATTATGAAATGAGACATAGGAGCTTTGGGGAATCAGATTCTCAACCTAAGCGAGATGAGAATTTATGCCCTATCCTTACTACTCCATGTAGGTCAAATCAAAGCTTTGGGGAATTGGATCCTCAACCTAAGTTCGATGAGGATTTAACCCTATCCTTACTACTCTGATTTTAGGCTTTAAGCTCTATGGAAGTGGTCAAAACCACTGTTTTAAGGATCATGTTGCATAATAGGATAGACATGAAAAACTTCTTTCGCCCAACCTTTTCTTCCAAGTTAGGTTTTGATCATTTTGCTCAAGATCCTTTTTAATGTATGAGACGTGCTTGGTTCTAGATATCTCAAGACTCAGTTTCCAACCTTAGGATTCTCTTCTTATTTATGTGATAGCATAACCCTAAGAGGATTTGACACACTTTAATGATTTGTATTTGAAATGCATTTGCAACTAAGATGGCATGTATGTGCAAAGTGAGATGTAATATGAATGCATTGTCTTTTGAAATGCAGATGAAATATTGCTATATAAAACTGACTACTTCATGCATCACAAGTTTCAAACGATATTATTAAATTGTTTGTGTTACTTGTGGAGCTTTTACAAGACAATTCCAATGTTTCATATTCTCCCGATCTAGAACATAAGTTAGCATCTCAAGGCAACTTTTTCATCATCATTTTTTTTTTTTTTATAGACAAACAAAACATGTCAAATAAACACACAACTTTAAATCCAAATCCAAATAGCAATCCCAAAATGAAACTTGAAAACACAAACCCAAAACCAGAAACCAAAATCTATATACAAATGTACACTATAATACAAAATGATGCAAAGCTTGGATTATCACTTTCCTGGATCCCACACATGATTAGAACATTTCAACAAAAATATGACATGATATGCATGCCAAATGTTGTGGGAATCCAACACAAACAAGACCAGGCCAAACAATGCAACAAATTTCCACTTGCCATGCTCACCATACCAATTTGATTTAGTTCCAATAATACTCCCATAGGTGAGCATCAAATTACTAAAATGATTAGACAATAAATGATTTTCAATTTTATCTTGTCTATTCTTTAAAATGTGAACTTCATAATTCCCTCCTTGATTTAGAATTAGGCTATCCTTTTCAAATATGCAATTTTGTAAGTAAGAGCCTATTTCTACAAATTTTAAAGCCAAATTATTTTCCAAATTTGTAGGCCAATCAAATTTATGTAACAATTTACAAGCATCTAGGATATTTACTAAATTAGGATCATTAAAAGTTTTTATCCTAGATCCAATTAATAATTGTTGATGAATTTGATTTAACAATTCAAGTGCATCAACTTCTTTTCCATTCATTAAAACCATGTTATTAAAGGTGTGATTAAAAATTATACCTTGTTTTTCATTTACCTTTAATGACATTTCATCACAACTATCAATAAAATTCAAAACATGGTCATGCAAATTTTCAACCCTCAAACATTCTTGGTCAAAGCGTATGTCCCATGACTCATCTTGATGATCCTTCATTTGAGTTGCTTCCAATTGATCAATCTCTCTGTCATTTGGTTCCAATTCTTTGTTCACTACCCAAGGTATCTCTTCATTTGAATCCTCAAAATCATCATGCAAACTTGCATCCACACTTTCAATGAATTTATATTCAACATGATCTTCATTTTGTCCCCTTTTCAAATCTTGTGAATATGAGATCTTCGTATGATGTAGAAGGCTCACCATCCTGCATATCAAGTAAAATATGAGTTTTATCTATGGGGATGTGAGAAAAGAATGCATCATCATATCTCCCCCAACCATTGTAAAAATCGTCATCCAAATCCATAGATATGAAAATCCATGATGTTTGTGACATGATCTCTTGATTCATTCATAAATTCTTTTTCTTCTTTGTCCTTGGCGATAGGATCATTATAATCTTCCAAAATTTGATGAGATTTGAAACCCTCTTCCAAAACATCCTCAAATCGTACAGGAGTTGTAATATCTTCCTTTGAGTAGGCAATTATGTCATCTTGCATATCAATTGGCACACAAGTTTCATTAGTAGCTTTGGAAATAGTGAAGTCTTCCCACTTCTTCCAAGCATCATAATAATCATCTTCCAAAATCAAGCGGTGACGTTCAACTATTTCTTCAAGATTTTCCAAATGATCAATGTGTTTCTCATCACATTCATCTTCACCTTCCTTAGATGGTTTAATTATTTCCAAAAGTGGGTTATTTCTTGAATTCAAATTTATAAGGCCATCATTGACCAAATTAGCAACCCATGATACGGTTTTATCACAATTTGAAGGGTGAAGAATTTCTTGATCCTTAATTTTACGCATCTCATCAATAGTATCTTCCAAGAACAAGTGGTGAGACTTTATCATGTCTTCAAATTCATTTATTGTTTTTCTCCCCATTTTACTTTCAACCACTTCATTTAATTCCATGGCAAGTTCCATCTTATCACATATATCAAACATTGTTGAATTTAGAACCCCTTCATCTAGATAATCATGTATCTCTACATGATCCTCACTAGTGGATGTTGTCTTAGCAATTTGCACCTCCTCGTGGACTACATCTAAGGTGGTTGTAAGATTTGGATATTCAAATTCATCCCCTTGATCATTTACCTTAGATATCATTGGAGTGGAGGGTGCTATGTTTGATGGTTGGTGTAGGTTGGCATCAAAAGAACAATCTCTCATATGAACATGTTGTGCCTTTTCTTCTTCAAGACCTTGTCGTTCTATCTCTTCTAAGACCTCATGGATTTTCTCTAGGGACAAACCACTCAGTTTTTCCTCAATGAGTGAAGCAAGTGTGGGGTGTATGGCTCCTAGGTATACTTCCATGGCTTCCTCTTCTAATGTGTTAAAATTTTCCCACATTTGGGAGTGCAACTCACGAAATATTCCATTGAATTGACTCAAGGATTCATTAGACTCTTTACATATGGAGGTAAACTGATTTTTCAGGATTTCTAAGTCAACCTGATTACCAAAATGATAAAGATAAGCTGCTTCTAGTTGTATCCAAGAAGTCCTAACCTCCATGGGTAGTTGGCTATACCAAAAGAATGGTCTATCATCCAAAATGTATGCAAATAACTTACAAGCCACCTCCTCATAGAAAATCTGGAATTGACACAATGTACTCTTGTAGACATGCAGTTTTTGCAAGTATCCTAGTGGCACTTCTTGATTAAAACACCGTAAAAAATCCAATAACATTTTAGGAATTTGATAGGATACCACAGGTATAGATAAACCCTCATAATGATCCTCTATCATAGATACCATTCTTTCTCTTAGAGATGTTATTTCAGCTCTCAGGGATATCCTTTGCTCCTCAAGTGTTGCCATTAGTGAACTTAAAATGTAATTTTAGAACCAAATCTATTGAATATTCAACCTGCAATATAAAACAGAAATCAAGTTAGCATCAACTAAGAGATGTATTCATTAAAATCAAATGAAAAGTAATTGCATGAGACCAAAATTCTGAAAAATTAAATCAAATCACTTTAATTCTGTATGAACAATCAAAAAAATATACAGCATACCTGAATTGCTTAAAATAGAACAGGTAAATAAATTCAGACCGTCCTTTTTACAATCTTCTGAATGTTAGAGGACTAAAGCATACAAAAATTTAAAATTATATTACACTAAAAATAAACCCGTACGGCCCTCCTAGCACCAATCCGTTGAGTGGTGTTAGAGGCCGAAGATGCTAATCAAATGGACTTGAAATATTTAGCAATTTAAAATTCTTAAATAATTATAAACCCGTAGCATCTAAAAATCACGATAAAATAAACATTTCAGGCCCTCCTTCTAGCGCCAATCTGTTGAGTGGTATTTTCACCCGATTGTGAAAACACACTCTCCGATAGGATTTGGGTTCTAAATCCTCTGCTTGCAAAGAAAAAACTAATTTCTCCAAGGTTCCTGTTATGTGAGCATTTTGCATTCATGTATTAATAATCTTAAATGAAGATATTCATTTAAAATGCTTGGAACACCTTAGTGGTTGCAAGTAACTGAAAACAAGGGGCACCTGTGGTTTATTTTACTGTGATAACTTAGTGATTGTTCATTGAACCCTGATAAAGTAAATGTGATTTGATCCTCAAATGACCATGTTGTAACTTCAAAATGTAAATTGATGAAATGCAATAGCATGAAGGAATTATTTATGGATTTTGGAGTTTTTTTAATTTTTTTATTTTTATTTTAATGCCTCGGTAAATAAAATTGGAACTTCTGAAAATAAAATGCAGCAAGAGGAAAAATAAAATGCAAAAGAAAAGAAATTTAAAATTGCATTCAGCATGATGCTATCCCCTCTTGGCAAAACCGAAGATGTCCGCCTTCCTAGCCGCGAAAACGCGACATGTCGCAAAATCGTGACATGTCGCGATATCGCGACGTTTTCCTCGTTTCGTACCATTTGCCCGCAACTTGTCATGATTTCGCGACGCTTTTTTGTTTCGTACACCTGGGTAGCTTTCTGTCACGAAATCGCAACAATTTTCTCTTTTGTGCTGCTTCACTGTTTTCTATCACAAAATCGTGACACTTTTCTATTTCGTACCATCGGCCCGCTTTTCATCGTGAAATCACGATGTTTTTCCACTTCGGGCACCTTTGCTGCATGCTGTCGCAATTTCGTGACATTTTTTTGTTTCATGCACCTTCGCTGCAACCTGTCGCGAAATCACGACGCATTTTCACTCCGTACACCCTCGCTGCAACCTGTCGTGAAATCGTGACGTTTTTCCACTTCGGGCTGCTTAGCTGCTGCCGTTGACTGCGTTGACCATGATTTTGCGACATGTCGCGATTTTGCTATGCCCTTTTCATTTCGTACAACTTCGCCGTTTGGAGCCGCGAAAACGTGACATGTCGCGATTTTGTGACATATTTCCTCTTCATGCTCCTTTGCCGTTTCTTGTCGTGATTTCGCGATGCTTTTCTGCTTTGCCCTGTTTGACTAGTTTGACCCACGATTTTGCGACATGTCGCGATATCGCGACACTTTTCTGCTTCGTCTTTCTCTCTCCTCTCTGGGCCGCAAAAATCAAACACATCATGATTTCACGACGGTTCCGCACACCTACTGCCATTGACTACATTGATCATGATTTTGCGACATGTCGCGATATCGTGACACTTTTCATTTTCTGGCAGCGACGGAGCAACTTGTCGCGATTTCGCGACACCTTTTCATTTCGGCCGTGATTTTGCAACATGTCACGATTTCGTGACACCTTTTCATTTTCGACCGTGACGGAGCAACATGTCACGATTTCACGACACTTTTCTATTTTTCGGCAGCGATGGCGTGACAGGTCGTGATTTCATGACATGTCGCGATTTCTTGACACTTTCTATACTTGTGCATTTTTGCCTTTTCTTGATTTTTAGCATCTGGGTCACTGAGATCTTCTTTGAAAGCATGCAAAAAAGGTGGGTCCCCAATTTTGGGGTGTGTTGTGGATCAGCCACAACAAGTACCTATAATATTATTGTGTACATGATGAATGAGTCATGGTATAGCATTCACGGCTTGCTCATTTGGGAGGATTTGTTGTGAGGATGGTCATGTTGTGATCCTTGTTGGAAATTGTTCCTCTAGAATCATATGAGCTGTGATAGGGAGAATAGGTTCTAACTCATCTTTAGAGCTATTCGATTGACTAGATGTAATATCCAGGTCACTTTCTATTTCACAATCTATGTCATTTGGATATGATGTTTGAATGTTGTGTATGGGTCTAGTTGTGACCACAAATAATGTTGTCCCAAATATCTCAAGGTTGTGAGAAGGTACATGTCCACTAATGGTTCCCACATATCGAGTTGGATGGGGAACATTATGATGTTTGGCTTGATTAGCTACTTCTTTACCGTGCTTAGGTAAATGATGTTGAAAAATATCTAATGTTTAATTTACATTTTTATTTTGATTTTGTTGTGTATATTTTTGAGCATTTTTTGGAATATTTTGTTTTGGTTGGAAACTTTATACTTCCATTTCGTTATTATCAATCAAATATTATATTTAATATTTTAATCTCTTGCAAGAATTTTTTGAATGTCCAGGTCCTCTATGGAAATCACAATGTAGGTATGCTCTATATCCAGGTATGGTTGTATCAGGTTTTCAAATATTAGGTAATTGTATTAAACCTTGTTCTAATAATTGTGGCAATATAGTGGATAATTGTTGGTTTAACCTAGTAAATTCTCTTAGAGGTTTATCGGGAACCTTCAATACAAACTTCTCCGTGGTTTTTGTAGCATCAATATTTGCAATATTTCTACTGTCGATGACTCCATCACCCACAACCTATTTATTCTTATATTGATTTTTAGATGTCTTATCATTGTCCTTCTTCTTAAATTGGCCTCTTTTAATGAGGGCATATTCAAATATTCATGCTAAATCTATAGCCTATTCGAAGGTTGTCAAGGTAGCAGTTGAAAGTTCATAGGACAATTGTTCTTGCAAGTTATTAATAAAAATATCCAACATCTCCCTATGGGGTAATGCAAAGTGTAATTTCCCTAGTAACTGTCTCCATATTACTAGGAAATTAGAAAAGCATTCATCTTTTCCCAGCTTCAATTTTTACAAATCCTTAATTGTCACATGCCTCTCTATGTAGGCACTAAATTGGTCGACAAATGATTCAGTTGTTTCTTCAAAATTTCTCAAATAATTGGTAGGAAACTGATAATACCATGCCAATGCCATGCCTCCCAATATTTTTGGGAACATATTTAGAAATAGCAAATCATCATGAGATATATCATGACATGCTATTCTAAACATACGAAAATGCTCTATGGGGTCTTCAGTTCCTTTATATATAGGGAGAACATGCATAGGAAAATGCTTTGGATAAGGTTGGGCAACAACTATGGGATCCAAAGGTTGACTACACATCTCTTGATAGTTATACAAGGGATGGTAGGGGTCTATCTGGTCCATGTGGGAAACTAATTGTTTCACTATGGTTTCAAAATTGCTGGATTGTCCACCATGTTGGTTTGGTTGCATAATAGTGTTGGATATTAGAGTATAAGATGGTGTAACATAAGGATTTGGTGCTAGGTTACTGTTGTGCAAGGTATTACCAGGAAGAGTGTTGTGAAGTGGATATGGGATAGTATTATGTTGAAATTTTTTCTATTGATAGTTGACATTTGGTTTTGGTTTAGGTTTCTACTAATTTGAAATCTGTTGATTAATAGATTGAGTAAATAGAGCAGTAAATGATGGTTTCTGAGGTGGTGGATTAGTTTTTGGTTTATTGACAGGAACTTTAGAATGTTGAGTTGTTTGTTTTTGTTGCATGTTTTGAATCAAAGATGCCATATTTGCATTTGATGGCCCTGCCTGGTCACTTTCTTGATCTATGAAAGAGGGTTTGTATGCATTTGAAATACATTCTCTAAAGTTGTCTGCATCTCACTAATTCCATATTTATATACTAGTGTTGCTAGAGTAAACCCCTCAAGGTTATTTTTTACAAATTTTAGAAGGTGTTCCATAGATTTAAAATTAACATTTCCTTCTGAAGTTACTCTAGGTGATCCAGTTTCATCTTCCCTATCAAATTCTTGTTCATATTCTTCAGTAGGACTCCCATCATGGTGGTCTTGAGCAACTTCCTCCTGATCTTGTTTTTCAAGAGGGGGATTTTGAGTAGGTGGTCGCTCTACCCACTCATCATCTATTTTTTTACCACTCCTTAGTTTAGGCATTATGGTAGATTTAGGTTTTAGCAAATATATATGTTCTTATATATATAAATGCAATGGAATTTAAGGGGTATATATTTTATATATATACCTAATTAATATAATATATATATATATATATATATATATTTTTTAATTTTTTAGATTTAGATTTTTATAGTTTTACTTAGCAAAAATTAAAAGAAAATAGGAAATACACAATATTATAATATAAGTATTATGACTTAGTTCTCCAGAAATAACTTGTAAATATCATTGACAGGTTCAAGTTCATCAGGTGTCATGTAATACTCTTCTTCAAATTGAAAGTTGCTTTTCAAAAATTGGACAAAGTGTGCTACATTGATATGATCAAATTTAGAATTAGGCATATAAAAATAGAGTTCGTGATAATATTCTCGGTATAAGATAGCTCTAGGAACTCTAATGAATCTTCTTCTATCATTCAAAACAACCTCTTGGTCTTCTATACATGATAGAAATTTGTGTACTACAATAGCATTTTTAATATAATCTTCAAAAGTGTATAAATCAGAGGAAATGAGTGCTCGTTTATCTACTAGCCATCTATGGCAAGCCCTATGAAGCTCATGGTAGAAGGATAAATTATCGAAATCCAGGATTCTATCTAAGTCAAACCTCTTGATTTGTCTAAGTTTGGGTGCTCTGGACTCAATAATAGTTAACCTTCTATCCAATTCATTCCAATGTGCTTGAGATATAAATCTAGGACCTCTAACTAGGGTAGAAATTTCTATGGTTTCTAGTTGAACACCAAAATTAATCAAAACACCACGTCTTTTGATTAATTTTAGGGTAGAAATTTCAAAAGGGTATTAATGTGTTTCACGTCAGGTTCACCAAAGAATGTAGGCTTAAAATTTTCACACTCCTTTCCTCTAGGCTAATGGATCCGTGCCTTAGAGGGGAATGGGAAAATGGTAAAGCTACACCTCGGACAAGAGAGACACTTGAGTCATGTCCTCTTTGGTGATTTTTCGACGGATGGTGGGTTCACCAAGAAGTGTTTTGCGATAGCTTTCAAGCCTATTTTGAAGGTGATTTTGATGAATTCATTTTAATTTTAATCACCTAGGTTGGCCATAATGAAACTAAACTATTCTATATGCGATTTTTATAATTTATATGAATACACCAAACAAAGAGATAATTAAATGCAGCTAACAAAGTATTTTAAAGAAATTGGAAATGCCTTACTCAGTTTTGGATGTCTGATGAAGGTTCTATTTTTGGAGCAGTCTAGAACATCTACAATTTGCTATAATAGTCTGTAATTCAAAAAAATAATTTGTAATTGTGTAGGATCGTTCGAAATTGAATGATATCTTTTGAAATCAGGTGAAATCATTTAACGATTTCATCTGAAACCTATAACTGCACAAGTTGATGCCAAAACACAGAGAAATATCACAAAATATAGTATAATCTATTTAACAATATGTAAATGAATGTTTTTGATGACTTAGCAACGGATTTTTAGATTTAATCGAGAATAACGGCTTATACTAATAGGAAAAGGGATAAAAAATTGTTACCTATTGACAACATGAGGTGAACACCAGATGCATTATAAATAATAAACTAATTTAATGCAATTTAACTGAAGAAAAGGGGAGAAAATGCAAACTATAGACCGTAATTACCCCCAAGAGGGCTATAAAAAATATCATATCTAATCTAGAAAGATCACCTCCAATCATCATAGGATCATCTACAATCAAGATGAGATCATCTGAGATGATCCGAGCTTCTTCTGACTAATGCACAATGAAAAAACTACAAGTGATCTGATAAAAACTATGAAAATGACAGTGTCTGGGATGCTCTTGAAGCTAGTAGGATTTAGGTTACAAGTATTTGATTATCTAGGGGGATTGCATTAGCAAAGCATGGGTTTTATAGGGCTAGGAAGAATTTAGAGGGTTGGGATTCATCCCAATATGGGAGATATCTAGTGGGAGGATAGTTAACAGCCTCAACGCACTTATGCCTAGATAAGCCAGGAGGTTGGAACTAATTTGATTGTGCTTCTATTCTTGCAAATTTTTGTTTTAGATGAAATCATCTGGACATTTGGTTCCAGATGATTTCATTCAATTAGGGATGATATCATCAAATCGACGATGATATCGTCCAATGGTCAAAACAAAGCCTATTTGTGGTGTGAAAATTGAGGCAAGTTATTTAAAATGTGGTTTTGAGGTAAATTTTGGATTTTTAACCTTAAGATAAATTGACTGCATCATTTTTAGGGTGTTACACTTCTTCTACAATATCCCATAACCCCTTGCCTATGAGTAAGGTCCTCATATTTATGGACCAATACTCGTAATCTAACCCATTAAATTCAGGAATGGGAATATTGTTATTGGTAGCCATTGATGCTAATCAAAAAAACTTTGTAATAATGTAGATAGATTCTAATACATTTTTTTTACAATAAATAACAACAACAGATCTTCTTTTACTAAATTGACTCAACCTATTAAGTCAATCTCTCATAATTAACCTCTAATTGCAAAAATACATGCTTCTTTTTATTTACCAAATTCTCAAACACCAAATTTATCATAAATAGGCCAATACTGATTGAAACAAACTGAAAAATTTCTTGTAGAATTCTAATATATGTATCTAAAAATCCACTAAATTTTAGATGCAAATTTACACAAATGAGAAATATGTGATCAATTTAATTTTGACCTTTCTAGATCTTAGAGTGTTTCTCAGACAACCTCAGTGTTTTTCACATAAATCAATCCATACAGCTCCAAAATTTCTAAAAATTAAACTCTGTATTCTTGAGACAATAATATGAAAGCCCTATAAATTTTAGAAGAAATTTTTCAAAGGTGAAAAATATGTGATCATTTATTTTTTCCCTTTTTATCACAATTCGAGATCTATGATTTTTGAAGAAAAAATAAATATTCACATAAATAAATAAATATAGATCCAAATGACCTGAATTTTTTTCTAAATAATTGTTTTATCTAAATAATATTTCTCCAAAAATTTGAAAATCAAATACCCTATCTTCCACCTTATACAACCATTTTATTTAAAAACTCAAAATGCTAATAAAATTAGAGAAGTAGCTCCAAATCACCTGAAATTTTGACTGAATCCTATTTATACAATTATCTAAAAAGCCTCAAAATTTCATATACAAATAAATAATTATGCATAAGATATTAATGATTGACTCAAGCTCTTCCTTGCAACTCTACTGAGTGTTGGCCACTTGAATTTCTTTGACAAAGTGTGTGCTTCATATCTCTTCACACCACTCTCCACAGGTTTCGATCCATCTAAGAAAACTTGATATGATACCAAAATGAGAAAATATGCTTATTAGATTCATAATCATAAGAAATTACAATGCTTTTATAGCACTCAAATCATTTTGAAATCTCTACTATTATGGAGATCTTACTTGCTCCTACTATGTTTAGAAACACTTTAAAAAATTCCCTATATGCTCTCACAAAAAAAATGATTTCCTCTCAAATAGTAAAGTTGGTGCAACTATATTTAAATGAATTTTAAGTATTTAGAACCTATATAATTTAGGGAAGATACTCTAAAGTATGCTCTAGAGTCCAATAATATGTGTAACCGAACTTGAGAAAAAGAAATAAAGAGCATTATTCATTCATTTCTTTGTATTTCAATTGCATCTATTTTCACATATTTCATTTAATGCATGATTAAGTACAAATAAATCAAATAATATTCGCAAATAGAGTAGTGGACGGTGCACCGCTTCCCTAGGGTCGCTATAGATGATGATCATGGTGGGACCCTCGCCAAGTTTTTATTTTCTACCAAATGACTAACTCAAGTTTTTTGTGTGTAGGTTTAGCCACTCTAGTCTATAGTAGCCCATAGTCTTAGCCACTCCTACTAACAGTGGATATAAATCAGTCGCTTTAGTCAATAGTGATAAGAACTGGAGTGCAGTAAAGGACATAATCTATGTTCTCTGAGCTGGATTAGAGGTTGGTATAGTATTATGATGTTTTTTGATTTTCTATTTGCTTTTGTTTTCCTAAAAATAGTGAATATTAAGATATATTTTGATTTAGAAACTAAGGAATGGAAAGGAAATAACTTGCATCTTGCACATTTTAGGGTTTTTCTTATATTTCCACTAGGCGTTGCTAGGAAAAATGACTTATGCTTGTAAAGTGTTCCCTAGAATACAACATGCTATAAATCATGTGTTGGTTTGCTTACTTTGAGGCCCTCCTAAAGGCCATATCTGCACAAAATAGAGTGCGTCCATGAAACTCATATTAGTTTATGCATCTTTCTAAAAACTAAAATGTCATTTATAATAGGCATATAGGGAAGATGCATTTTTGTTGTATGATGCATTTTATTTTATGTAAATTTAAAATGAACCCCACACACGCACACATATTTTAAACATTAGGGAGTTGGATTTCATCACCAACCCTCAATTCAATTCGATGACATTGGCATTCATATCCTTCCACCGGATTGCCCCCTATATTTTCCTAGAATAGAATAAGGAACTTATTTATAGTGGTACTAAGTTAATCATGTTCAAATTGTCTCTCACTATTGGAACAATCATTGGTTCAGAGTGGAAGAGCTAGGTGAACCCCCCACTGGGATTTAAGTGGTGTACCCTAGTCTCTTTTTGAGAAGATTATATTTGGCATGGGTGTTCTTTATTCCCACTATGGATGAGTCTCCTCATTCTAAATATAAAACAAGAGCAAGAAAACAAGAACAACAACACATCAAAATGCAGTAAATAGTTTAGGGCACACATAAATTGGTAATCGAGATAAAAACTTGCTTGATATTATTTGGCTATCTTCAATTACAACATAAAAGACTAATTCATGAACATAATGGTCAAAACCATAATTAAGTATCATTGGTCCAATAACGAGGTAGAATCTGAAACAACACATACCCATAGGTGTAGTCATAGTAACATTGAACCACCTACTCATAAGACCGTGGGAAGTAGTTCCGCGAGCCTAAGAAGTGATAACTCAACTTGTGGGGGTTGTCCTTGAGAAACCCCAGTTAGGGAGACACATCATGGAAATAAATCACCTAAACACAATGAGGCTTCAAGGCCTCCTTCATCATGGAGATGCGAGGAGGCCTCAAGGCCCTCCTCTAGACACACGAAGACTTCTCAACTCCCATATTCTCACAGACATGAAAGGGGTTCCAGATCCCACTCTTCACATAGAGATGATCAGGTTTCTCCATATTCATCCTCATGAAGTAATGGTGGGGCCACAAATCCTTCATCACCAAAAAGACACATGAGAGTCACAATATCTAAAACTTCACATGGGACACTTAGAATAGATCTGTCCACTGAGGGGCATGAAACTAGAGTTATATCTAGTCATAAGCACCAAACATAATATACCCTTCACACAAGAGGAAGGATTCCAATATATTATGACCTCATTAGAGTATATGGCACCCCATGGGATCAACCATAGAAAATAAGACAATTAGATGAGTTGAATCGGTTTCATTCGCAGCCAACTCCCAAAACCATAGCCACAAAAAATTTTGCATTTGGAAATTCACAAAGTTTTACTTCTAAACACACCACCCAACCTAGGGAAAATTCAAAGCGACCCCACAATACATGTATCGAGTCTAATCATGGAGGCACTTATCAACACACCAAACAAGTTATATTAGCTAGCAAGAGCAAAGAAACAATGGAAACCTCTTTGAGGTATCTAAAAATCAGAACCACAAGAACATTATCATACAAAAATGAGTCTTCTTTAATAGCACAATATGATCACGTGCGACGGTTAGAAAATACATTATGCAAAGAGCGAGAGCTTGTTAAAGCTCTCAAGCATGAGAAATAAATAGAAAGGCTTTTGCGCCAACATGAGTAGCATTTAAGAAAATAAGCTAAGCAGCTATATCGTATCAACCTACAAGAAAATGGTAGTGATCACCAAAGAGATAAATGCGCTAACTTACCAGAATAAGGGTGCATTAGGCAAGAAGAAATCCCACAAAAAAAACACCACTTAAATCATGAACAAAATCAAACTAGTGGGGAAAGGGTAAATATAATAAATTAGGATCAAACACATCTTGAATCCCCTCGTAGGAGGGAAGAGAATAGAACAAGTCAAGTGGATAAAGGGTTACCTCCATTACCACCGCGAGTGGGCCTACAAGAAGAGGAACTCCTTGCCTCAAAGGCATTCCAGGAACTCACTAAAAATATAAAGTCCTTTGAGAAGCAAGATAGGACTAGGAGACAACCAACATTGAGTAAAATACACGACCAGCCATTATGCCCATCAGTTCATAAATATCCTAAGCACTTTGAGATGCCTAGGTTAGAAAAATTCAAGGGTGAAGAGGATGCACAAGAGCATGTTACCAATTTCATAAATGCATGTTTTCATCTTGAAGATAATGATGCTCCTATGCTGAAAACTTCCATTATGATATTTTTGGGGGCTACCACTCAATGGGTCAACCAACTACCTAAGTAGAGCATATCCATTTTTGAACTAGTAAATGCTTTCCTAAAATGTTTCTCCTTTGGTGCTAAAAATAAGGCGAACCTTTCAAACCTAGCCAACTTAAAACATTATGATGATGAGCTAAAAATGGATTATGGGGATAGATGTGGAAAATTCATGGTAGATTTATCATTCTCTATCCCCACAGAAGAAATTGTCCACATGTTCACCAAGAGTTGTTCTAAACACATATCCCTCTTGTTACAACTTCAACAATATCCTTCATTTGAGGAAGCCTTGGCATAGGCCAAACTCATTGAGGATATAAAATTAGATGAGGGAACCATCAAGCTTTGAACCAAGGAGTGGAAAAAAATGGTAAGAATCACATGATGCGTTGTCGTTAAGCACATCATTAAATATCAAAGATCTTATCAATCCGGGGTGGTGTCCAAGGCTGTTTATGATAGAAGGCTAGGGTAGAGTACAATTAAGGCATTCAGATTTCAAGCATTTATTGGGTGAGACAGATTTGGTTTAGCCTTTTGGTGTCACACTAAACCTAATCTACAGAATGGAAACTTGCATGAACTAAAAACTAATTCTAAGTTGCAAGAATTGAAATCTAACTACAATTGTAGGAATTGAAATTGCTAAATTGAAAGTCTAATCTACTTTTGCAGAATTAAAATAACATAATTTAAATTGTTGAATTTAAATGTTGTTGAAATGAAATCCTAAGTTACATTTGTAGAATTGAAACCTAGTTACTCTTGCATAATTGAAATGATGCTTATAAATGAAACTTATGCTAAAAACACTTGTCAATGTCCTACCATAAAAGGTTGTCAAGCTTCTGCTACAAGAATTGACAAGAAAATGAAATATGCTAAAAATCAAAAGTTGTTAAAATAGAAAAGTAGGGAAAACATGGAAAGCAAAGGAAAAATGCTTAATATAATTTATTAGCTAACACACACACAAATTTTGTACACAAACATAATAGAAAACATAAAGAACATTATATAAACTTAAAACAAGAAAAGTAAACTTGACAAGTAATCTAGTAATTATGTTGTAGCAAAATTACAGATTAAAACCTGCCATAAAAATCCTCCTTCTAGATATGAAATTGGGCCCATACTTCCTAATTGAGAAGGAGGTGAAAAGCACTCCTTAACTAATTAACACTCAGAACAAAAAATATTAAAATAACTGCACTTTTATTGATGATAAAACATGTTGAAAACTGTTATAGAAAATTACTGTATAGTCCTAATTGCTGCTATTGAAAAATTTTCTCTATTCTAATTCATAACTAGTTCAACCAAGGAGGGAGTTGTGTTATTTATATAAATATTTACAACATATCCCATGCTTAAATCAGACTATGTGCTACTTTATAGTGATTTGCCAATAATTCTGGATCTAAAATAAATGCAAATTTGGACAATTTGTGTTGTAGTAGTAGTCATTGACCATTAGAAAGCATCTTCAGTAGTGGGAGTACATGGGAGGAGTCTAGAAATATTTCACACATCTTTATCCACTTCATAATATGTCATTTATATCTTGCAAACAACTTCCTATTATGTTGTAGTTATTTCTGGGTTTATCCTAAAAGAGGATCAATTGATCTTTTTTCATGAATGGTGGCTTTGGACGGCAAGGATGACAAATACAGCTGGGGGATATTTTACCTTAACATTCTCAACCTTATTTCTCTTTTTCCATCATCAAAAAATAGTCAAAAATTCAAAAATCACTTTCTGTTCTTAATCAGGAGCTAAGTGGCTCAATCCGAAGAGACTATATTTCTCAATCTGAAGAGACTGTATTTCTCAATTCGAAGATACCTGTTCAATCAAAAGATCTTCGGAATGACCAATTGTGTGCTCTTCAAGTGATTTTAGCTACATTTATCAAGTGTATTAGCCCTCAGGATCAGATTGCAATAGCCTTCATTCCTCTCCATGTGTGAATTCCATGCCTTGCCATTCATTGGTAGCTTGTTGGAATTTACATGGTGAATTATTGCATTTTCCAACTCTATTGCACAGTTGTAAAATATTGGTATTTCTTGCAAATTCAAACAAATTGAAACATAGAAAAATTATTCAAATATCAACATGAAGGAGTACATCAAGTTTCTACTAAATTTATACACTTCATTCACCAAGTAACCATGCTGAAATAGTGCAACAGTGCTGCACAATTGTCCTTGCTCTATTATACCCTGTTGCTGCCTATTTAGACCATGTGGAAATGCTTCTAAATAGGTTAGATGTCTTTTGTAGTCCTTATAAACTCATTCCATCCATATCCTCATGCTTTGCTTGACAACTTCAAGGTGTTCCTATAAAGTGACAACTTGCTAATTTTTATATGGCTGTTTTTTTTTTTAGATTTTCATATTTATGACAGTCCTAACATTTTGGCTTCAATGTGGATTTGAAACAAGTTGAAGGGTAGGAAAACATTCAAAAACCATTTAAAAGTTAATAGATATCAGCATACCACATTTGGTTAGTTGAAATGCATGTTTTTACTTGCTACTTAATCAAGAAAAATCAGTCATAAAATATTGAAAATAGTCAAAAACAGAGATAGTATTCCTAACATAAAATCATGCAAACACTTAACAAATAGTATATTTTAGTCAACTATTTGGCAATTAACTTATCATATGGTAGTCAAACATTGTGCAATAATGAGGTATTTTTGGGCCATAGTAATATGCAGGTTTATTTCTTATGAACAACATCCTTTGCTACTTGTGAACTGAGAAATTCCTCCTTGCTGCACTATATCAAGTATTTTGCAATTAAGCACATGTATGACTCTTTTTTTGTCTTTCTACAAGTTTTAGTGCTGCAAGGTACCTATTAAATGCTTTATATCATGTGATTCATATTGCAATAGTCTTATTGTGGAACCGTATTTGGCAGATGCACTACTACTAGTGGAATTTTCTGTTCTTAACAACATTTCAGCCTGAATGCTTATTTCTGTTGTTTGCACATTTTGAAAAAAATTGATAAATTTTTGGATTTGAAATGCTTGAGGGATGTACTTACTTGTGGTAGAGCCTTATGAACATCAATATTTGATGTACCCTACTATTTTTGCTATTCTGTAGCATTTTCAGTAATTCTGGTATAGTTTCTGCTCATTCTGAAAATATCCTGCTCATTTCGAAGATATGCCTGTTCATTCCGAAGATATGATTGTTCATTTTGAAGATGCATCAAAAAATGTAGAAATGACTTCCTATGAAAAATTTAGCTATAGATTCTATTACAGGTCCATCTCTAGAGTGTATAAGCCTTCCATAACATCAAAAATCCCTTCTTCATCCTTTTGTTTAGATGTTATTCTTTGTTTTGTATGTTGTTGTTTTATTCCAGTAGTACTAAAATAAAATCTTCAGGTGCATTTTGTTGATTATCCTCCTTCAATTTATCAGACAATTGTGAGATATAAACTTGCAGTTATCCTTCTGAAACTTGCCCTACAAATTGAAATAGAATTGCTACCATGTCTATCCCAAAATCAGGTTTTTGCACAGTTTTGGAATTTCCATGCAATTAAGGGCATAAGGGGGTGTTTCTTGACATCTTGAACATGTTCTATTTTTAACTTGTCAATATTGTATGAATAGTTTATGCCAAATACCAATTATCATACAGTAAATGCTAAATGTTTACTATGAATTAAATGCAAGAAACACATACCTTACTATTTTGAAAATTGGTCATGCACCTTACAAGTTGCTTTTGATGATTTTTAGTAGGCTATCTGAAAACATAAACATAACACATGTGCAGTGTGAGATTTGTACAATGGTGGAACAATGATGGGTATATCAAAAAGGTAATGCATGCCAAAAATTTGATTTTCATGCAAGCCAACTCAGTAGCGCCTCCAAGAAGGTTTTCACTACTGAATTATTCATTTTTTTTTTCATCATTTTTTTCTTTCCTTTTTTTTTCCTTTTTTTTTTCATCTCCTTTTTTTCATTTTTTTCATCAAAAGAGGCTGCCATTTCTGGTTTTCAACCAACTTCTGTCCCTTTTTTTTTCAAGTTATTCAATGAGAGAGAAAATCTCTCACTCTTATTTGGATAAGACCAATCCTTATTCTGCAAAAACATGTCAATTGTTGTATGAAAACACCATCTCTTTCTGTTGAAACTTGCAACATTGATGCAACCTTCCTTTCTAGATAAGAAGTAAGAATATTCTTACATCATAATTGCTTCCTTATTGCTGAAAATGAAGTATTGGCTCCATTGTTCCTCTTCTTTGCTAAAATTGATGCTTGTCCTCATGTATCCCCATTTTGTGGGACATGCCTTTGCTGCAATTTCTCTCTCTCTCTCTATCTCTCTCTCTCTCTCTCTCTCTCTCTCTCTCTTTTTTTCAATTTTTCTTGTCTTGCTTGTACCCAAGAAGGAAGTTCACAAACAAGACTATTCTTCTTTTTTCTTTTCTTGTATTTTTTTTTCTTTTTGTCAAACTTTTTATCATCACTCTGAATCTGATATTGAAGAGAAATTTTATTCTATTATGTGTACATCCAATGGAATCTCCTTCAAGAACTCCTCAGTTAATGGTGCATGGTATACCTGAAGGCAATTTCCATTCATCACTAACATCCTCCATGAATTACCAATGGGAGAAAAAAGCATTGCTCCATATCTGAAAACTTATTCAATCAAGTGTTGTCCATGCCTCCTAGTCTACAAAATCTTATCAATCTATATTTGAAACAATTAAATACCAATTCCCAAAATATGTTAAGTGCTTACATCAAGATAAAATCTTGATATACCCTTGTAATTCCATGTAAAGGGATTGAAATATTGTTTCAAAATAGCAATAATTTTGCTTTTTGTTTATAAGTTAGCCAGCTAATAATGTTCAAGCACTTCAATTTGTTTCATTCCTAGGAGGACAAAATTTACCCCTTTGTAATTTCTTACCAAGGAGTTCAATGGAAGTAAATTTTCTATGTGCAATTTTTCTAGTTTTTCTCCTTTATCCAAGACTAATTTCTATGTGTTTGGACTAAAGGTTTTCTGTGTATCTCCATTGATTTTTTTCTCTTCAAGCTCAGGTAAGTTCTTGTTTTAGCATAGTTGGATGTTGCTACAGTCAATAACATTTCTTGTAGGTTTTTTTTTTTTACCAGATTCAGCTACATAGACAGGGGTTGCATATCCTGTATTATTCATATTGATCACAGGTTGGGCTAAAAATGACATTTTTGGTTTGCACAATAAGACAAGAACTGTACAACTTTAGCAGATCAACTACTTGTCAGGTAGGATCACCTCTAATGAGATCAACTATTGTCGATGTAGGCTAAGAATTGTTAGGTTGCGATTTAGCACGGTAAAACCCTAACAATATTTAAGCAATAATGGCAAAACTCTAGGATCACTGTTAAGCTGTAAACTTCTATTTTTATTGTGCAAAAGTTTTGTGATTTTTTTTTCTTTAACTGACTTAGCTTACATAGATAGGGGTTACCTATCCTGTATTATTTAGATTGACCACAGGTTGGGCTAGAGGTAGTGGTTTTACTTTCTTTGTTTGTTGTTTTTGGGATATCCCTTGAGAAGAATTTAGACCAGGCAACAAATTTTGTATCTCTAAGTTGTGGAAGTAAATGGTATTTATCAGTGATATGTCCTTGTGAATAAATACTATGATATGATTGTTTTGTTCAAGAGATAGTCTTGTATATCTGCCATGATGTCTTCCCAACACCTAGTACAAATTTGTTTATACTACCTTGATGATATAGATATAAAAATGGTAGTACTAGCAGATGGTTCCTCTAAGAGATCTTATGTTTCTTGATAATGAGGATGATGAATTCTTTCAATTTTTATCAAGAATTTCAAACATAAGAAATTTAACCTATAGGTGTGAAGATCACCTCCATGTGGTTGCTTGTTTTCTAAATGGACTGAAATGTAATTTACCAAAAACTATTACTAATACCAATCATTTATTCATATTTTACTCTAAAGTTCACTATTTAGTATAATTAACAATTATTGGGCTACTTTTACCCTCTAAAAACATCGTGTTTCTCGACAATAGTGCCAAAATGATGCGTTGTCATTAAGCACATCATTAAATCTCAAAGATCTTATCAATCCGAGGTGGTTTCCAAGGCTATCTACGATAGAAGGCTAGGGTAGAGTACAATTCAAGCATTCAAATTTCAAGCATTTATTGGGTGAGACAGATTTGGTTTAGCCTTTTGGTGTCACACTAAACCTAATCTATAGAATGAAAACTTGCAGGAACTAAAAACTAATTCTAAGTTGTAGGAATTGAAATCTAACTACAATTGTAGGAATTGGAATTGCTAAATTGAAATTCTAATCTACTTTTGTAGAATTAAAATAACAGAATTTAAATTACTAAATTTAAATGTTACTAAAATGAAATTGTAAGTTACATTTGTAGAATTGAAACCTAGTTACTCTTGCATAATTGAAATGATGCTTGTAAATGAAACTTATGCTAAAAAAACCTATCAATGTCCTACCACAAAATGTCATCAAGCTTCTGCTACAAGAATTGACAGCAAAATGAAATATGCTAAAAATGGAAAGTTGTTAAAACATAAAAGCAAGGAAAACATGGAAAGCAAAGGAAAATTCTTAATATAATTTGTCAGCTGACACACACATAATTTTTGTACACAAACATAATAGAAAACATAAAGAACATTATACAAACTTAAAACAAGAAAAGTAAATTTGACAAGTAATCTGTTAATTCTGTTGTAGCAAAATTACAGATTAAAACCTGCCATAAAAATCCTCCTTTTAGATCTGAAAGTGGGCCCATACTTTCTGATCTAGAAGGAGGTGAAAAATACTCCTTAACTAATTAACACTCAGAACAAAAAATGATAAAATAACTGCACTTTTATTGATGACAAAATATGCTAAAAACTGTTACAAAAAATTATTGTATAGTCCTAATTGTTGCTATTGAAAAATTTCCTCTATTATAATTCCTAAATGGCTCAAAAAATGAGGGAGCTATGTTATTTATATAAATATTTACAACATATCCATGCTCAAATTAGCTTATGTGCTACTTTATAGTGATTTGCCAATAATTTTGGATCTGAAATAAATGTAAATCTGGATAGTTTGTGTTGCATTAGTAGTCATTGTAAAGCATCTTCAGTGGTGGTAGTACGTGGTATTAGTCTATAAATATCTCACATATCTTTCTCCACTTCATAATATGCCATTTCTATCTTGCAAACAACTTCCTATTATGTTGTAGTTATTTTTAGGTTTATCCTAGAAGAGGATCAATTGATATTTTTTCATGAATGGTGGCTTTGGACGGCAAGGATGACAAAGACAGCTGGGGGATATTTTACCTTAACCTTATCAACCTTCTTTCCCTTTTTACACCATCAAAAAATATTCAAAAATTCAAAAAGCACTTTTTGTTCTCAATCCGGAGCTAAGTGGCTCAATCCGAAGAGACTGTATTTCTCAATTTGAAGATACCTGTTCAATCAAAAGATCTTCATAATGACCAACTATGTGCTCTTAAAGTGATTTTAGCTAAATTTATTAAGTGGATTAGCCCTTAGTATCAGATTGCAATATCCTTCATTCCTCTCCATGTGTGAATTCCATGCCTTGCCATTCATTGGTAGCTTACTGGAATTTACATGGTAAATTACTACATTTTCCAACTCTACTGCACAGTTGTAAAATATTTGCATTTCTTGCAAATTAAAACAAATTATAACATGGAAAAATTATTCAAATATCAACATGAAGGAGTACATCAAGTTGCTACTAAATTTATATACTTCATTTACCAAGTAACCATGCTGAAATAGTGCAACATTGCTGCACAATTGTCCCTACTTTGTTATACCCTATTTCTGCCTATTTAGACCTTGTGGGAATGCTTATAAATAGTTAATATGTCTTCTATAGTCCTTATAAACCCATTCCATCCATATCATCATGCTTTGCTTGACAACTTCAAGGTGTTCCTATAAAGTGACAGCTTGCTGATTTTTATATGGCTATTTTTTTCAGATTTTCAAATTTATGATAGTCCTAAAATTTTGGCTTCAATGTGGATTTGAAAAAATTTGAAGGGTAGGAAAACATTCAAAAACCATTTATAAGTTAATGGATATCAGCATACCACATTTTGTTAATTGAAATTCATGTTTTTACTTGCTACTTAATCAAGCAAAATAAGTCACAAAGTGCTGAAAATAGTAAAAAACTGAGATATAGTATTCCTAACATAAAATCATGCAAACACTTAACAAATAGTATATTTTAGTCAACTATTTGGAAATTAAATTATAATATGGTAGTCAAAAATTATGAAATAATGAGGCATAATTGGGCCTCGTCATCACAAATATAAGCAAAAATAGGGCAACCCTACTCCAGTTAATCAAGTCGTATTGGTTGCACATAAATATGGGGCTGCGCAGCAACCTTAAAATTATCAAGCACAACCCCCACCAGCCAATTATGATCAAAATAACAATCAGGGGTGAAACAAAGAATGCAAGCCACCTTGCTATTTTACACCCTTGTCAAAGTCAATGCAATCAATTTTCAACCAGTTGAGAGAGGCTGGGAAGATCAGATTTCCTAATGTACCTCTTTTAGATCCCAACCATCCTAAGCCAAAAGGATATAGGGAAGATCAATTTTTCCCTTATCATAGGATACTAGGGCATGACATTGAAGTGTGTATTGGTTTAAAGAACTAGGTACAAAATATAATTTATGCGGTAGAACTTAAAGTTGACAACCCATTGGCTCCCAATAACAAAGATATGTGAATATATAAAAACTTGCTACCAAACCATGAGGTCCCTAGAGGGCAAGGTGCCCAAGTTAATCAAGTCTAAATTGATACACCTACCCATGGATGCATTGGGATGGTAAAAATTGTCAACGTAGAAACTAGGAGTAGATGATATGGTCAACCATAGCCTCCTACAGCTCCCATTAATTTCCTAACTGCACCTAGGTAGAGGCAGGGGAAAAACAACCTTCCAAGTCCACCAACCCGACCTGTGGTAACTATTCAGAGTATACTAGAACAAAAATTACAAATAACTTTGGCCAAGCTATCTATTTATGAGCTCATACAAGAGTCCCCAAAGCACAAGGAGACTTTGATGGATATTTTAGGATCAATTGAGCTCCAACTACAAGATTCAAATGCATTCACTCATTTTGTGGTACAAGTACAGTAATGCCAAGAACTTGTAATTTAATTTTATGATCATGAGATTAAAACAATACCTACTGCCTTACCAGACACTCCACTGCATATTGTTTCTTCATTCAATGATTTACCTTTTAAGTGGATCTTTATCGATACAGGTTCATCAATCAACATCATCACAATAATAGCAATAGGGCACCTTAAGATCCCCAATTCCAATATCATTCCAGGAGCCTACACATTAAGAGCTTTCAATGATGCTTTATGCTCTACTATGGGAATGATAGTCCTACCAATTAAGGTGGGGCATACGACCATACCTGTGATGTGTCATGTCTTGGAATGGGACATGCAATACAACATCCTCCTAGTACATCCTTGGATAAGAGATATGAAGTGTGTGCCTTCGATTTTACACCAATGTGTCAAGTATGTGCACAATGACAAAGTCTATGTAGTTCTAGCTAATGAAGAGCCATTCAAATATGTCCATCAGGTGGATCTTCTAGGATATTTTGTGATTCCTTCCACCCACTTGTATGTAGGACCTTCATCTCCAACTACACAAATAGATGACAGATACAAAGGGGTACGAAAATATTCATCCACATCGGCACCTTCTCTTGCACCTAAAACAACTAACACTTCTAGGAAACCATCAACATCTAAACCTAAATACAATTAGAAGCTAAATGTGCCCTTAATAAGGGAAGAGAAGCTCGAGTAATTGCTAACTATAGCCATTGTAAAAATCCCAAGTCCCATGGAAGAAGAAGATCTCCAAGATCAAGCTAAGGAAATACTAGAACTCGCTTTGTCAGTGTTTTCTGTAGGGTCATACATCTCACATGTGACAATACACTTGGCAAGTATAGGGATAGGAGATTACCTTGTGTAGAACATAACATGCACACCCATCATTGGCTCTGCACAAGACATGGGATGGCCAAAAGACCTAATACCACCGATGGGAATAGTGGTTTTGCTTGGAATCCCTCCCAACCTGACCAACTTTATCTATGTTTTCCTGGACTGTATCCATAAGCCTTTAGACATAGAAGAGAATAATGATGAACTATTCACTATTAATATTTGTTACCTCTATAATCCTGAGTTTTCTCTAAGCTACTTTGAACATTACCATTGGCATGGCTACGATCTTGGTATATATGAGCAGGGATGTAGGCATCCATACGAGCTGCAATACCAACTTCCCATTGACAATTTTAGATTAGGCTACCACATCAAAGTTCAAGATGACTCTCTAGAAACATCCTTGGATAGATTAAGCTTGGGGTTAGGAGAAGACATTGATTTTATTCCTTATCACCCACCAAGTACAAGACATTTGATCAATAGACAAGTGGTCATAGTAAACATACCACCAATAGAGATTTATCATCCAAACATCTCAATTTATGCCACCCCTATAGGTTGCATCTTATGGGATGAAGAGCGAGAAGAAAATGGATATATGGGAAGTGATGATGAAGTAAATGCAAGCTTAGCCTATCATGGGCTTCACTATTTACAAAGCCTTTCCTGGTCCAACAACAACAAGAGTGGATACATATTGGATGAAAGTGGTTATGAGTCATAGGACTCAATAGAAAGAGCCTACCTAGTGCCATGGTAGTGGTCCCATAGCTTGGGGAAAGAAACTAATGCAAATAGCATCTTTGTAAGTGATGAAGAATATGAGGATGAGACAGAGATGGCCTACTTGGGGCCAAGACATGTGCCCTTTGTCTTAGGGCCACATACCAATGCTAATGATTTTTGGACAAGTTATGATGACTATGAATATGAGACTGATATGGCTTATCTTGGGCCTCACCACTTGTAGTAAGTCAACATGCTGGTAGAAAGAGAAGTGGCACTTTGTGCCATAGACCCTGGCTTACAGTTTTTAGGAAGACCTGTCGATTTAGATACCATTTACCATGCAATCAATCCCCATCCACCTACATTTAGAGAGCTCTTAGAACCCAACAATCCTATTATCCAACCTACGCAAGGGCCAGATCCAAATATTCATTTTCCTCTAGAGCCTCATTGTGAGTATGGAGGGAAAAACTCTGAGACAAGATTTCACCCATGTGGTACTAGAGATTTCATTCCATCCATAAAAATATTTTCCATTGATTTGATCACTCCACTTCATAACCTAGCAAATCCTACTAAACCATTGTATCCTAATATAGATTCTATTGATTGGGATCACTATGATTCACCTATAGAGCTAGAGGATCTTTTTCCTAACAAAGAGATGTTATAACCATTCATTTTGCATCAAGCTATGCATATGACGTATTCCATGCTGGTCTGGATCATGAGTTAGTAGGACCTATAAATCCCACTGATGACATTCATTTAACACCCATGCCTCACTAGATAGAGGATGTGTTGCATATGGATATAGAAGCAACTTTCAAGGTGGACATAAGTGATGATCCTACTCAACCAAAGAAATTCAAGTTCAAAGAAATTCTATCTCTAGAGGAACAAGCCATCATAATCCCTCTACTTAAGGAGAGGCCTAATATTTTTGCTTGGACCTATAAATACATGCCAGGGCTTGATCCAAATTTAGTTGTACATAACCTTTCATTGGATCCCATTAAGAAGTTGGTCAAGAAAAAGTTGGGGAAAATGCATCCAAAAGTCACTTTGATGGTGAAGAACGAGTTGCAAAAACTATTGGATGTGATTTTTATCGTTCCTATAGACTATCCTCTATGGGTATATAACATGGTGCCCATGGGAAAACATGATGGAAGAATCCACATTTGTACGGACTTCAAATACTTGAATAGGGAAACTCCAAAGGATTCATTCTCGTTGCCTAACATAGATGCTCTTGTGGATGCCACCGCAGGTCATGATATGCTCTCCCTAATGGATGGTTTTTTTGGTTACAATCAAATCAGAATTAAACCCAAAGACCAGCACAAAATCACTTTTATTACTCCATGGGGAATGTTCTATTACAAGTTGATTCCATTTGGCCTTAAAAATACTGGTGCCACATATCAGTGGGCCATGACATACATCTTCATGACTATATGCATAAAATCTTAGAAGACTACATTGACGACTTATTGGCCAAGTATTTATTGCAACAAGAGCATGCTAAAATCCTTAGAAAAGTATTCAATCACCTCATTAAGCACAACGTCAGATTGAATCCCAAGAAGTGCATGTTTGGCATAACTTTTGAAAAGATATTGGGGTTCATCATCTCTAGGAGAGGCATTGAAGTCGATCCTATTATGGATTTTTTTTGCTTACCCTTGGAATATTTTTCACGTCATGGGAAACTCTTATAATCACAACCAACATTGTGGATTCTAGCAGATCCACCTCATTAACCTAGGACAAGATTACTTTGGATAGCTCAAGATAGACTAGGTTGGGTAAGGAAACCCCAGATGGTGGGTTTGTCTAATATATAATGCACATGCCCACTATGCCAGAAAAAATGTTATTTAGTTGTTTTGATAATTTTGGGTGACCGAACCTATTAATGTGAGTGCTCATAAAACCCAGACCGGTGCCTTATCCATTATAGAGTCATAGCAAACTGATAAATGACCTTGGAAATGATAACAGAAAGAGGAACTAGTTCATTTTACTTCATTCAAATGATGTAATGTAAATAAAACAATTAACTAGCGAGAGAAGGCATCATTTATGGATTCTGATTGTAGTAATACATAAACAAGCTAACATGAGATAATCACACAAAATATGTCAAGGGAAGAGTTGATATTTTCATTAATAAAATATGTGCATATAAAATATCGACAGAGTGCTTGATCCTCATATACCATTTGATTAAAATACACCCCCAGTTTGAATGTTCAGAACAAGGGGCATCTCTTCTCCATCCTGATTACAGTGATGTAAGAGTTCTCAGCTCTAGCATGTTCCACGGGAAATAATCACAGCAAACAATGCACCTTGATAGTCCTTGGTAAATGACAAGATAAGGGCAATAAGAAACACACACACAGGAGATACAAGGGAAAATATGACTCAAACAATAGACAAAGCTATACCTGGCTTTTCTCTCTCAAAGGTTCAATAAAATAAATGTTGCAGCAGTTTTCTTATTATAGCATGGGTTGCTTGATTTTTTTAACTATCCACCCTATTGGAATAATCATACTATACCTATACCTAGGATGCATTAAAAAAATGCCATGTATCCCATGTTCCCTTCATACAGGTGGAGGATGTGCACCTCCACTCGTAGTACCTTGTGATAGCAGTTGTGGCCCTCCTAGTGCATGTGTTGTGGTAGCGGTGGGATCTACTCCTTCATTGTGATTTTGAATAGCTTGGTAAATGAATGCCCAAACCTCATCGTGAAACGTCAAGGAGAAGAGAAGTAGGTTCAAATATTGCGTGGCCTCAACTATACAATCCTTAGCCCACTGCACATTATTATTGGTAAATTCACACAAGCGGTCTACCATCTCCACTAAAGCCATGAAACGCTTAGATAGCCTGTCGTCAGAATCTAAATCTAAATCTTGGATTTTTTGGAAATCTGATAATCGAGGCTCATCCAAAGTCCTCAATGGAAATACTACAATCGTCCAGCATATCAAAAGAGTGGTGTACCTTTTGACAAGTTAACCGACCCATGTTCATGCTCCATTTGTTACATATAGGGGCAGGTCTATTACTATCTCGATAGGCGCATGCGTAGAGATCCCTCAGAAGTGTTGGGTGGCATTGGTTATCCTCCTCCGTGGGATCAAATGAGTAGATGGTGACTTCTTCCACCTCTTTATACTATTCTTTGATGATATCTCTACTGGAGTCAGGTAGATTTTTGAATTTCTTAAGGTTTTGTGCCCTCCCTGACCTTTTGTCAATGGGCCAAGCTCTAGTAATTTTGTTGATTCTCTTCCAAATGAGTGATGTATCAGGAGCCAAAGATCTGGTGGACACCATCTTACTCAAAATGTTATAAAAAAATTTCCCTCCTCGACTGTAATTTCTCCTCTACACTCTCCTTGCTTTACTCTGTGCTCAACCTCGTTGATAGGTAGTTTAACATGTGTGGATGATGCAAAAAATGATCGCCACCTTATTTTTGAAACATGTGCATTAAATGTGGTAGATGGTGTACACAATTTTTTCTTTTAATGAGCTATTGGGATTGGCCAGGCATGCAACGTCAATCGTTGCCTCTTTGTACTGATGGATGAATTGTAGCTACGAACAATGATCAGGACACATGGCAGTTTAGAATTGGCTAAGGTAGGGTGTAGGTAGGTATGAACTCACTTGAGGTGCATTGGAGTTAATTCTAGCACGTGTACCTTCTTGGGGAGTATGGTGCATGGCTTTTTATGTGGGCGCATAGAGTTGTGCACCTACGCAACCTTTGTGCGCTCCAAGGGAGTGGAGCACACTCAATTTAATTGAGGTGCATGTGCTGTGCACCCTTATAGACTCTATGCGCTCCACTAGACTAGAGCACAAAAACCAGAGGTGGGCGCACAACCTTGTGCACCTATCTTAGACACTTGCATTATGAGATCTACCCAAACCCAAAGAACCTGAGAAAGAAAGATACATGGCATTATTCTTTGATGGTTTGAAGTGCAAGCAAGGGGATAGAGTAGGGATTGTATTTATCACACCACAGGGCACTCCATTGCCCTTATCATTCAAACTAGACTTCCCTTGCACAAACAATAACACCAAGTATGAGGCCCTGATCTTAGGACTTCAAACAGCCATCACAATGGGCATTAAAATATTGAATATCTTTGGTGACTCCTTGCTCATAGTTAATCAAGTCAAGGGTTTGTTCCAATGCCGATGCCCAATCCTAAAATCATACAAGGAACTTGTTGACACCTACCTAGCCCGGTTGGAATGGTATGACATCGAGGTAATCCCTCGTACATCAAATAGATTTGTGGACACCATGGCATCCTTGGGATATTTAATCCCTCAGAATCCATCTACATATTTCACAACCATTCATGTTAAAGTGCTCTCGCACTCTATGATACAGCATGAGGCTTTTGATAATCGAGAATCAATCAACATGGTCAATATCGAACCAAATCAGGATTGGTCCTTCAGAGCTAGAGATTTCTTGCAAATGGCACCTTGGGGGTCTTTGATCTCTCAAGGTCCTGAAGAGTGTGGTACAACCATTCACCATAGGGTTGTTTCTCAATCTGTATTCACAAGTTCTAGAATGTAGGAGGAACAGGCCATCTTTTCTATAGAAGTTGTGGCTTATCAGGATTGGCTTTCCCAGTTACGAGACTTCCTAAAGCTTGGAATGGTACCGCAAGGCCTATCACATGTTGAAAGATGAACATTTAAATAGAAGGCAACAAGGTACATCTTATTGGGAGAGATCCTTTATAGATGAGGTTATGATGGAATGCTCCTCCATTGTCTTGAGCCGTAGGAAGCATCCTGGGCAATTTCATAGGCTCATGATGGTACATGTGGTGGTCATTTTAGTGGCATGGCTATCATTAAGCGCATCTTGAGAATGGGCTACTATTGGCCCACTATGGAAAAATACTATTGCGAGTATGTCAAGAAATGCGTTAAATGCCAGCATCACGCAAACCTCACTCACTTGCCATCCCAAGCCTTGCAACCCATCCAGGAAGCATGGCCCTTCTCACAGTGGGGACTAGACTTAGTTGGGAAGATCTCACCCCCATCCTCAAGCCGACACACATTCATCATTATGACCATTGAGTACTTCACCAAATGGGTCGAAGCGATCCCCTTGACATCGACAACTAGACCAAGGATTGCGGAGTTTATACTCCACAATATCATAAGTCATTTTGGGGTCCCTTAAAAAATAATATCGGATAATGGGCCATATTTCAAGAACAAAAATATGCATGCTTTGATGAAAAAATACCATATTCAACATAGTTTTTCAACACCCTATTATCCACAAGAAAATGGGCAAGCAGAAGCCTCAAACAAAATAATAGTCTCCATCTTGAGGAAGACGATGAAAGATAATCATAAGGACTGGCATCTACAATTACCTCTTGCATTATGGGCATACAGGACTAGTGTGCGGACGCCCACTAGGGCAACACCATTTTCACTTGTATATGGCACTGAGGCCATCATGCCCCTAGAGTTGGAAATTCCAACCCTATGCATAGCATTGAAGGACTTCATAGATGATGACACCGTGCAACAAGGCCGCCTTGATCAATTAATGCTTCTTGATGAATGTCGAGTCAATGCCTTGGAGCATCTCCACGTTTATCAGGATCACCTTGCATGAGCTTACAATAGTAAAGTCCACTTAAGAGAATTCAAAGTTGGGGATCTTGTGCTCAAAGAAAACCAACAAAACTCAAATCTGCCACCGCACCTACGAGACAAATTTGTGGTAAATTGGATAGGCCCATACATAATCTCAGAAAGGGTTGGGCCTGGAGCATATCACCTCACATCATTGGATGGTGTTGAAGAGCCTGAGCCTCTCAATATCATTCACTTAAAGGTATTTTATACATAAAACACAAAAACATTCAAATATACCAAAAATACAAAAAAAAAAAAAAAAATACAAAAACAATACAAAGCATCAAAAATACAAACAAATCATAAAAACATAAAAATTCAAATATAATAAAAAATGCTCCAAGGGTATCCTCCAAACCGCTTGGTCAAACTAAATCAAAAATGCTCCAAGGGTATCTAAGCCGCTTGGTCAAATTCAATCAAAAATGCTCCAAGGGTATCTTCACGTCGCTTGGTCACCTCAATCAAAATGCTCCAAGGGTATCTTCAAGCCGCTTGGTCAAATTTAATAAAAAATGCTCCAAGGGTATCTTCACGCCGCTTGGTCACCTTAACCAAAAATGCTCCAAGGGTATCTTCTTGCCGCTTGGTCAAACCCTAAAATCCCCAAAGGCACAATAAGCCCTTTGGTCAAAATAAAATCAAAAATACAAAAACAATACAAAATAATCAAAAATACAAAAAATAAGAAAAAATACAAAAACAATGCAAATATCAAAAATACAAAAACATTTGCATCTTACATCTGCATCCACATAGTTGCATTGCATTAAACATTCATATCCATTACATTTGCATATGCTATGATCACACTCTTGCAAATGATGCCATAGTTTGTATCACAACCATAAACATACTCAAATCCATCTTCACCCATTCATCCATGTGTGTAACTATGTTTTTCAACACAACCATTTCTTGTTGCTATAAAGAATAGGCTAAGGTTTTTCGGTCATTCAACCATATCTAGTGGTCTTATCAGATTTTGTGGAAAGCCATATTGATTAGTAGAGGGTAAGGTCTAGTCGTGATAATGCCTTGGATATTCAGGATCCCATCACTAATTGACACATTAAAATTCTAGTTGGTACAAGGGAAAGATGAAAGCTGCAAAAGTGGTCTAGGTTACCTTAAGTGAAAAGGGTCTTCCTTGCTTATCCCCCTATGCGACCGGTTCAAAGGTGTTGAGAATTGGAAAAAGGACAAGTTCTGCCCTACCCAATTAAATCCCTTGCTTTTATCAAAATAAGCAAAATCCCAAAATCAAGCAAAAGTCAAAATCAAAACAAACAAGTGATTATCATCACTACATAAATCCCTTGCTCAAGAGAAAAAAAAAATCAATAAAAAATAAACAGTGATTTTCATCACTAAGCATGAGCAAGTATCCCAAATAAAATGAAGAAAAGAAGGGAATGGAGCTTGAATCCCTGGAATTCTCAGCATTGTACAAACCGGAAGGTGATCCCCATTACAGGTTTGGTGTACAACCAGCTTGGCAATGGTGGTATCCTTACGCATGATGATATGTCTATCACAATAGCATCTTGCATTTGTGTAGACCAATGTTTGCATGTGGATGAGCTAGCTTTGGGTAACCCAATACTGCCTAGTGGTATAGTCCAACTAAGTCCAACATAGGATCAGATGAACACTTGAGGATCCTCGATCTTAGCAATGGGCTGAAAGAATCCCGCCTGACATCGGAGGAAATGCTTGAGTTCTATCTAAATATATTCATTTGCACACATAGGGATAATGAATATCTAGGTCCATGATGAAAGCCTTGCTTTTCAAAAGTCTTGTATGGTCAGTACGCAATTGTTGATAGGGTAACTAGAGTGTTTGAGTCTCAGGAAAAACCTCAAAACTTCCTACATAGCAACAAATCATATCATCAATCACATCATCAATTTTCTTTATGAGGTTTTGTGAATTAAGGGGTATTAACAAAGTAGGCTAGATACCGGATAGATGTCAGAAATGATATTTACATGGCCACTGGCTATTTTGAATCTTTTAAATTACAGAAGCTTATCAAGAAAGTACATACATTCCATGCCATTACATTTCACATATGGATGCTTAAATAATTAATTCTTGTGATAAGAGTGATTATTTACATTCATGACTAATATACTTTATGTGGTGTCACCCATTAGATTGTTAAACTCATATCATATGCATTCCTTATGTTTTAAGTGACTAAAGCATATAGGTTCATTCACATTAGATCAAACACCATATAGATAATGCATTACACATTGCATTTACCATAACATAACACAAGTCGAATGCATACAACTAAAGCAAAAATTAAACATGCATTTAACAATAACATTGCATCCATAAATACATAGTTCATAACTCATCCATTTACATCTAAGATCACATCATTGCATCCACATGCATTACATCATAAAGCAATAATCAATTCATGTAGGCAATATCCATATGCACCACATCATATAGCCATAAAACACATAAAACCCCATAAGCATCCATATATGCATACATCATAATCCATCTATGCATACAATCATAAATCTATCATTAAGTCAACTCATGATACATCATATCATGTCACAATAATCAGATCATATAAACATCTACATAAGCATCCATCTAAACATCCACATCATCATAAATATCACCTATCATCTAACACATACATCAACTCATCATAATACCATCATCACATCACATAAATAAAACAAAAACATAAGCAATAAAGGATACACATAATGAATCATAATCCAAATATCTCATATATAAATGTGTGTATCAAATACATAGATGTACAAAATGCCCATAGGCTACAGTCATGTAGGTCAGCTGACCTCAAAAATAAAAGCCAAAGTACATCATGAATCAAAGCAGGCCTGTCACCCCCTATGGCTGGATCTCGAGTAGAATGATGTGAAGTCATTGGTCTCTCTGCATGGGCCTGAGTCCTCTAGCTCAACCTGACTGAAGACTACCCTGAGGTAGAGCGCCTACTAACCTGTGATCCACCTACACCTATCCTCTCCCTAGGAGTGGCTCCTAGCCTCCTGATCTACATCTGGAGAGTGGCAATGTAGGCTGCATCATCAAAGATATATGCATCACACTCATCCAACAAGCCCTATAGATGCCTAGTCTCTACCCCTAGATCTACCCCTATAGGACCCTATGGAGTACGAGGAACAACAACAAGTTGCATCCTAGTAGCACCACTCTCGATAGCAGACTGCAATGCCTATATCTATATCATGAGTTATGCTATAGTGGCATCTCATTGTGCTATAGTGGCATCTCATTGCTATACCTAGATCTTGGTCGACTGGAGCTCAGCCTCTACCTCATGCAACTATGCCCTAAGAGGAGAATATCTCTCCTCGAGATCCAACTCCTCCTCCTCCATAAGAGCCTCCTACTCCTCTACTGCTACCTACTCTGTCAACTGGCCCCATCCCTTAGTCCTAGCTTGGACTCTCCACCCTACTGGATCTGTACCTCCATCACCACCATCATCCTCATGGCCCAGGCTACCATCACCATGCCACAATCGATCCCCCCACCACTATGTGAAAGCATCTATGACTCCCCCATCAACACCTACATCAACTATTGGGGCATCCTCCTCATCAGTAAGCTCTATAATGTGGGGTGGAGGAAGGTCTCTCTCTACTATGATGCACCTATACAGGACTAGGGCAAGAGGCACATCCTGCTACAATCCATACTGATGAAGGATGCGAGAGTAGAAGTACTCTCTGATGCTGCCCTTGTGGCCAATGATCCACCACTCACATCATGTCCTAGCTATAAATCTGGCTGGATCATCCTAGGTCGGGCAGTCATGATATGGGTACCATATGATATCTTGGGCCTACAGCCCAGTGAAAGAAGCAATGTAATGGGGGAGTTCCCCCGCATGAGGGTGGCTCTTGCGCTCCTCATGCTCTCGAGCCCATCTGGTGGCATAGCACTGCATCGAATCATCAATCTCTGTGATCTCTATGGGAAGCCCTCTGGGATGATCTACATGGATATGCTCCCATCCCCATATCTATAGAAGCAAGCTGCAAGTGATGCTGGCATGACCCCATCGATGGATGTGATACAACTCATCATAGCACTACGCTAGCAAAGTGCTCCCCCATGCATAGATGATAGGGTCCTCACTATCCAACAAATCTTGAACCATCACAAGGAGGTTCCAAGGGAACCTCAAGCCTGAGCAGTCTGGGAGAAGCAGGTTGCTGATGACCATCAACAACACCGCATGCCTCTCAAAAAATACCCTCACCCTATACCATTGTAGAATAGATACACCACCAGATTTGGTGTCCTTGAAGGTAGCCACAACATGCCTCCCGAACACCCGAGCAAAGACTACCTCGCGGTCATTAGTGGCTGAAGAAATGATGGCCACTCCATCAAAAGGAATCCAAAAAATCCTGTATACATCCTTCGGTGTGATAGTCATCTCACCGGTAGGAAGGTGGAAGGTATTAGTCCTAGGATCCCATCGGTGAGCCAGGGCCATGAGGTAGGCCTGATCTGACATAATCTAGGGTAGCCTAGTCACATACTGTAATCCATGGGCATTAAACCATGCCCAGTCTGCATCATCCATACATGGTAGGAGGTCAAGTAAGAGCTTCGGGTCCCGAGCCCGAGAAGAAAGAATCTAAGGATAAAAATCAAGGTATAACTACAGTGCATCTAAGGCATAAAATACAATAAAACATGTAAAAAGATGCAAATAATGATAGACTATCCTAAGTCTAAGTGAAAGAGGAATAAATGCACCTAATCATGCAGCAAATTTTAGAAAAGCAACTCAAAAATTCAAAAAAATCAATTAATCATCTCAAAATACAAAAAATAAAAAATTTCCTAAGGTTTCCTGGTCGCTTTCATCTACAATGACCAAAAATTAGTCACTGAGGCTAGCAGTGGCCAAACCCCAATGGTCAAAATTTTGACCATTGAGATTTGAATCGGCCGCTACCATCGACAATGGCCAAGCCACGGGCCAAAATGGCCACTCTATGTGGCAGCGGTCGATGGGTGACATGACAACCATGTATGCCCTAGGCCAAAAACATCAAAAAAATTGCAAAACAACAAAAAGGGGGCAAGCCCACCAAAACAAATCCTAAACTAAGCCTATCTATAGGTTTGGTTCATTGCCAACAAGTTTAATGAGGTTCGTTCATCGATTACTTAGTGTGGTTCATTTTTACTAAAAAATGAGCAAGGTTAGGGTTTCGAAGAGTACCCAAGAAGCTCTAGCTCCTCCACTCATAGATGCCTCGCCTTGCATAGCCATGGTCCTCATCGATAAGCTCTCCAAAGTCGCAAGAAGTCACTTTCACTCTAGAGCTTAGAAAAGCAAATTGCTAGCTAGGAAAAGTGAAAAGTCAAAACCCTAGGCTACTTTTATATTTCCCAAGTTATGCCTCGGCTACTACGGTCATCAATGACCCAAACTTCTTGGCCGTTGAGGTCGAGAGTGGCCACAAACAGGCATTTGGGGGTCGCTGGATCTGACAGTGACCAACAGCATAGGAAAAAATAGAAAAATTCCTTCCAGGAGGAATAACAAAAAAATCAAATAAGCACATTTGATGGTTCATAATCATCATGATGATCAAAATAACAAAAAAATCACATAAAAACAAAATCTCAAGTAAGCCTCGTATCCAGTTACTTACTCTATCAACTCGGTGGTTGCAGTGATTTGCACTCCATGCAATCCAGTGAGATGAGTGAGTTACCATAGGGCTACTTGGGGTAAATCATTCATTTTGGAATTGTGATGTGCCCCCTCAATCCCGAAGAAGACCAAGATGGTCGGACTGCTCCACGGGTGTGATAGAATCATCTTAATTCCTTTATGGCATTACAACACTGAGCCAAGTGATTCAACACAAGCCTAAATAGAATCACTCATCCTAACTCCCTAAGAAGGCTATTTATGGTCGGACCGCTCCCCGAGATAGGGATGAATGATCATCATAAATAGTGAAGTCACACTTGGATGGGGGATTGCCCATTAAAAGAACAAACACTAGAAAGAAGCCAAACTAGTCATATTGGTCAAGCGACTTGTCGCTTCATTCATTGCCCTTCCCTCATCAATTCGTTGTGTGAGGGGGTAGTTCAAATCTTCAAATAATCATAATCAAAGTCAACCAAAGATCACTCAATCATATCAAAATCGCATTCATCCTATGAATCATTGCAAGCAACTATCATAGAACTTCCCCCATTTGTTGGGTTCATAAGCAAAATATAACATGCCAATTTGTAGCTCTCCTCTGGTCGGTTCTATTGTAGTGACATAAGCTACCCGATTGCATTTGAGGAATGAGTGCAAGTGAACATGTGCAAGCTTCTTGCAGAATTAAGCCTTCAATCAAGTTGAAGCAATGATTCAGGGATGCATGCCATCTTGCATGGTTGGGCCATCCAGCGTTGATCAGACCAATGATCATCATACACCCTACAAACATAGTAGTCTACGTTTTTGCTCTGCATTGTGTTTTTCCCACATAGCGCATCACAAAAAGGGGCATCTATAGACACCTAAAACATGTCATGTTTAGGAGAACTACTCATGTGGGCACATTCATAGACCATGTGACTAAACCTTGGGACCTTCCAAGTGCCAAAAGTGGTTTTCACCACTCATTTGGGGTAGTCTTAGCCCATCCAAGCCTGGCCGCTATGAACCAGAGTGGCTGGATTCTGGCCACTGAAGCTCAGAGCGGCCAACCCTAGCCACTGCAGATGATAGTGGCTAAGCCCTAAATAGCAACTTGCCATCAAACTAGCCTAATATCAGGTGGAAGTGGTAGTTTGCATGCAATAAGGTCGAGCGGGGATAACTTTGCATTCCTCCTCACAGCCAGTCTACATGAGAGACTCAAGTCCAGATTTAGACATCAGTTTAACTGGCCTTCAAGCATAGAAAAAGACAAAACTTCTCATGCTAACATCTAGTGTGCATGCAGAATTCAGTCCTAGGGTTTGGACATTGACCTAGGGCTTCAAAAACATTATAAGGTGCAAACCTAAGGGCACCAAGAATGAATTTAGAGACTTTTTGGAGAGCTTTTTGAGACTTGGAGAGCTTTTCTTGTAGCGAAGCCCTATCGGATCGGAGAGCAAATTGGAGCACCTTTTAGGAGCAACGAAGTGTTGGCCGATTGAGAGGTTATCATCTACAGGATATTCAACACATCGGGCATAAACGACAACCATTTCAACTTCAGCAATAATCCTAGATCCATAGCCTTGGAGCAATAGAGACAGGTTTTCATCTTAGCGGCCACTGTCTCGGATAGTGGCCTACAGGCCTAGTCTAGGGTTCTTAGCATTAGTTTCTTTTATTTAGCTTGTTACATGTTTTCATGCCATTAGCATAGATCTGATTTATTGCATTTACTTGCATTCATAGCATTAGTTTCTATTGTCATTGAGCATATTTCTGTTTATCATTAGGGTTTTTGCTAACAACCTCATCCAGGGAGGCAATCTCGGATAGCTGAGTGTTTGTTGTTGTTTTCATGCTTGTAGGACTACAAGTTCACTAGACAGGTTATCAACATACGAAAGCAAAAGGATCCCTCTAGGAGCTAGACCTGGAGAAGGAGGCATCTGTAAGCCCTCATACAGTTTCGTGTGCATCATCGAGAAGCCTATGAGAGTGCATCACCCCTTGCAAGGGGATATCATACATCTGCTACCCTATTTTGTAAAATCTGTATCAAATTAAGGGAATCCCTTAGAGGGATCTATATGTAACCAAACTTGAGAAAAAGCAATAAAGAGAATTATTCATTCATTTCTTTGTATTTTGGTTGCATCTATTTTCACATATTTCATTTAATGCATGATTAAGTATAAATAAATCAAATAATATTCACAAATAGAGTAGTGGATGGTGCACCGCTTCCCCAGGGTCACTATAGTTAGGTCATTGTTGATCAACTAGAAGAGGCTCCTCTCCAGGGTGACCAACCTCTCACTATAGAGCTTCTCGATGATGGAGTTTTTCACATCTCAAAATCACCTGATCCTAAGGAGCCTAAGTCACAGGTTGACATAACTTTGTTTTTCAATGGCTCTAATTGCGAGTAAGGGGATGGTACAGGAATCATAATTTTCACACCGTAATGGGATCCCATACCCCTTTCGTTTAAAATTTATTTTTTGTGCACCAATAACAATGCTGAGTATGAAGCCCTTCTCATAGGCCTTCAAATGACAATCGTCATGAAAATAATAAAGCTCAATATTTTTGGTTATTCCTTGCTCATAGTTAATTAGGTCAAAGGAATATTCTAATGTAGGTACCTAGTATTGCAAGTCTACAAAGATCTAGTGGATAAACTTCTGATAAATTTTGAATGGTATGATATTGAGGCACTCCCTCATTCATCCAACCATTTTGTGGACATAATGGCCTCCTTAGGGTCCTTAATCCTACAAAATCCATTTGATGATATCACAACCATTCAAGTCAAAATGCTATCACAATCCACTATTAAGTATGATGAGCTTAACTCCATACCATAATTCCACATGATTCAAATTGATCCTTCGCATGAACGGTTCTCTCAAATTCACAATTATTTGAATAATACCACTTACGAGACTCTATTCCTTCAAAATCCTTTTGATACTAGCACAATGCAATATCTACAAGTTCTCTCTCAATCAATATTTTTTAGAGATGAATGTCAAGAGGATCATGCAATTAATACAATTGAGGCTTCTTTAAAACAAGATTGGGCCACCCAAATAAAAGATTATTTAAAACTTGGAAGTATTCCTTCTGGATTTTTGCATGTCATAAAATGAGCATTTAAGCAAAATGTGGCAAAATATGTCTTACTGGGAGACATAATGTATCGTTGAAGCTATGAGGGTATCCTCATTCATTGCTTAGACTCTCAAGAGTCAGCTTGGGCCATTACATAAGCACATGATGGTAAATGTGGTGGCCATTTTAGCGGTATGGCCATTTCAAAGCACATTCTTCGCATGGGCTATTATTGGAAAATTTTAGAGCAATATTTTTGTGCTTATGTGAAGAAGTACGTAAAGTGTCAACACCATGTAAATTTGATAGATGTACCTTCATAGGCCTTACAACCAATTCAATAATTTTTTCCATTTTCACAATGGGGGTTTGATTTAATTGGAAAAATCTCACCCGCCTCCTCATGTCATCACATGTTTATCATTACGACTACTGAGTACTTTATAAAATGGGTGGAAGCAATTCCCCTTACCACTATAATTGGACCTCGTATCATGAAGTTTATGCTACATAATATCATTTGTCATTTTGGTACTCCATCCAAAATAATTTTAGATAATGGGACACCCTTTAAGAATAAATATGTGCATGCTCTAACAAAAAAATATAACATACAACATGAATTTTCTATGCACTATTATCCATAAACTAATGGGAAAGTAGAGGCATCTAATAAAATATTAATTTCAATCTTAAATAAAACCATTAAGGAAATCCATAAATATCGGCATAATCAATTACCTCTTGCCCTTTGGGCCTATCACACTAGTATTCAGACTCCCACTGGGGTAACTCTATTTTCACCAGTGTATGGTGCGAAAGCTATCATGCCTTTAGAGTTGGAAATCCCATCGCTACGGATATCTATGCAGGAGTTCATTGATTATGATACTATGCGGCAAGCTCATCTAGATCAAATAACTTTGCTTGATGAATGACATGTGAATGCTCTTGAGCATCTACATGTTTATCAAGAGCACCTTAAGAGAGCTTACAATATGAAAGTCCACCTTAGAGACTTTTAGGTTGGTTATTTAGTTCTAAAAGAGAACAAAAAAAACTCAAATTTACCACTCCATATGTGGAATAAATTCACGATAAACTGGTTAGGTCCATATATCATTACTAGTTAGATTGGACCTGGAACTTATCTCTTAGCATCTATTGAAATAAGTGAAGATCTAGAACCCTTGAATATTAGTCACCTATGACCTTTACATGCTTAGAGCACCATGCCCTACCTATGACCTTTACATGCTTAGTGCAGTATATGATCATCTAGGTCACCCTAAAAATACTCCTAGGCGGTCTACAATCATCTAGATAACCCTAAAAATACCCCCTAGGTGGTCTACGACCATCTAGGTCACCCTAAAACACTCATAGGTGGTCTAAGACTATCTAGGTCACCCTAAAACACTCCTAGGTAGTCTACGACCATCTAGGTCACCCTAAAATACTCCTAGGAGGTCTATGACCGTCTAGGTCATCCTAAAATGCTCCTAGGTAGTCTATGACCATCTAGGTCACTCTAAAATGCTCCTAGGTGGTCTACAATTGTCTAGGTCACCCTAAAATACTCCTAGGTGGTCTACGACCATCTAGGTCACCCTAAAATACTCCTAGGTGGTCTACGACCATCTAGGTCACCCTAAAATGCTCCTAGGTGGTCTACAATCATCTAGGTCACCCTAAAACACTCCTAGGTGGTCTACGATCGTCTAGGTCATCCTAAAATGCTCCTAGGTGGTCTACGACATTTAGGTCACCCTAAAATGCACCTAGGCAGTCTACGACCATCTACGTCACTCCAAAATACCCCAAAGGTGCCCATATTCCCTTTGGTCACCCCAAACCACCCCAAAGCTATCTATAAACCCTTTTGTCACCCAAAAGCCCCAATGACATCGAGTAAGCCCATTGGTCAAACTATATATATATCAATAATTCAAAAACATCATTAAAACATCAAAAACATAAAAATATTGCATTGAATTGCATTTCATATCATTGCATTATAACATTAGGTTTATTAGTCATACCTATCATTGCATTTTTGTATTCTAGAGTTGACCATACATGTCTAGCACCAGGTATGTACACTAGACAAATGTTAAAATCAATGTTGTCAAAAAGGTCAGTTTTAACACCTATTTACATTATCTTTACCATTTACATATACATTCCGTTACATGTATTTGTTTCCCTTCACTTAACCATAGTTCATAAGGTATATTTAGGGTTTTCAGTCACTCAGCCATCGCTAGTTTTCTTTTCAGAATTTGTAGAAAGCTATCATGATTTTTAGAAGGTAGAATACTGCTAATATTATACCTTGTATATATCAAAATACTGACACATTTTCACATTAATAAATCCAATTTTAGCACAAGGAAGTGGTCTAGGTTACCCTAAGAGAAAATTTTATCTCACTCATACCCTATGCAAATGGTTCAAAGATGCTAAGAATTGACAAAAGGACAAGTTCCTCCTTACCCAAAATAATCAAAATCCCTTGTTTTACACAAAATTGGGATATGTATCCGAAATAAAAAATAAACAGTGATTTTATCACTTAGCAATATGAAAAATAAAAAGTGGTTTTCACCATTAGAAAAAATTAAAATAAACAGTGGCTCTCACCACTACCAAAATTCATTGCTCTCAAAACAAAAATGAGCAACTCCCTAGCACAATTCAAAATAAAAAAAAAAGAAGAGAGTACTAAACTTGAATCCTTGGAATTCTCAGCATTAGAGAACCATAAGGTGATCCTCATTACAGGTTGGTTGGAATCAAGCCTGGATGGCAATGGTGGTATCCTCACACATGATGATATGTATGCCACATAAGCATACATACCACTATTTGCATGCGGATGAGGTAGCTTTTGGTAGCCTGTATTGCCTAGTGGTCTAATCCAACTGCATACAAAATTTAGTATAATGATACTCACAGGGTGATCTCTAGTACAAATGGGTCAAATCAATATTATTTGGAAATAGGGTAACTTTATGTGTTATCATATTAATGAACTCACATGCACACACATGGATATTGAATATCTTGGTCATCTTAGAATATTTATACTTTTCCAAAAGTCTTGTATGGTTACTATACAACTTTTGATAGGTAACTAGAGTGTTTGAGTCTCTTGAAAGTCCCAAAAACATCATTTTATTTTTTTCAATTAAAAGGATTGCATTGCTTATACGGGTTTTAAGGTTCCCAAAACCTTGATACAAAAATAGCCATGCTTGCTATGAACAGAAAGGATTAACAACAAGGGATGATACCCTAAGCTTAGAATAGAGAAAACAAAAATAGAGGACGTAACCTCAGACCTAAGGAAATAGGAAAAAATGATGTTGCCTAAGAAGATAATCCCACGAAGAAAAAAGGAAAAGCCTCCACACAGGGCAGCCACAGGAACAGGGTACAAATGGTTAAGAAGAAATGAACAAGCTTCGTGTAGGGTAGCCATAGAAGCAAAAAGTAAGGAATTGAGGAAATTATTCCTTAGTGGAGATCCTATACTCATCCTTGGTATCACCTTGACCAGATTCCTTAGGCTCTTCTTTGACCACAACCACCTCCTTAGCTTCAGACCTACCATTGACCTCCTGGCTACTCTTCCCTCCAAAGAACAGCTTCTAAAGGCCTTCCCTAATAACAATAATTGATTTGACCATGGCATTCATCATGCATATCATGGAAGAAATAACACCTCATCTCATAATCTGCCTCTTCATCCTCAGTTTTGATGTCAGTAATGTTACATCTCACTGCCTAATTTTGGAGGTGAGTAGATTTCCTTATGGGTCCTTTCATTCTTTCAAAACTAATGTTTATCCTCACCTTCAATTCTGTGATAGTCGTAATGACTTTCCTCTTTGTTTTAGAAAGGGAAAGGTGAGCAGAGGGTCTCATAGGTTTGGTTGGGCTAGGGATAATTGTGTTGGCTTTAAGACTATGAGCTAGGACATAGGTGTAAATTACCTTGAATAAGCCTTGATGGAGAGGAAGGTCCTAGAATTTCTTGTTCCTATTGGATTTTATCAAATAGTTGATGGAATTAAGGAAAATTAGGGGGATGTTGAGGAGATTGATATCACAAAAATGATTCACGAAGGGCAAATGATAAGTACATAAGACTTTTTTAGCATCATCAACAGTGATGAACTCCATGACTGGTTTCATCATGTCATTCCAGGGGGTGTTCAAGTCACTCCTATAGATTCCCTACTTGGTGTATTTGAAAATATTTTTGTTATCCTTGAACTCCTTGAGTTCAACCTCCTAGTTGTGTTTATGTATGTGGATAGAACGTCCTTTCATATTCTACCTAGTAATCATGGAAAGAAGGTGCAGATCCACACAGAAGGTCCTTACTCAATGTAGACACCAAAACAGCACCAATCCGATTATGTGACTACAAACACTGATCACATTAACACACACAACCCCCAGGGTAGCCCCCAGAGGTTAAACAGTGGTTCTAACCACTTACACAAGCAGTTTTGCAAGTCAAAAATCAGTTTGGCACCTTTTAGACACTTTATTTCTTATTCGTCCCACCCAGGGACGAGTGCGAATTTGTACTCGTCCTACCCAAGGACGAGTATGGATTTGTACTCGTTTCACCCAGGGACGATTACTAGCGCTCGCTTCTGGGTGGGACGAATGCCAGGTTTGACCAGCAAAAAGTCAGACCTCAGCGCATGACAACTCAGAACTACCACTCAGCTTTTCATGCATGACATAGGAGTGCGAGTGAGTTCTTTTGACAACACACATCTGCCAATTGACTTTCCCTTCACTGCATGGGAAGGAGAGTAAGCTTTTTAAGACAACTCAGATTTGCCACTTAGCTATCCCTTCATTGCATGGGAGTGCAAGTGAGCTTTGCTAAAACATGCAAAGACATGCACAGAGGCAGTTAAGAAGCCCTTGATCAAGAAGAAGTCTTCTCTTCACAAACAAAAGCATTCATGCAAAGAAACACTTTTGCATGTTAATTCAAAAAGACCCCTTGGGTCTATAAAAACGGTGAGTTTTCTCACCCAAAAAAGATATACAGAGAAGGAGCATTTTGAGCGACGAAGTGCTGCTAGTTCACTTACTGGCGATTTGTGCTTTCATAATCGTGGTATTTCTTTTAGTTTCATGTTTATGCTTTTGTCAAGTTTTTCATTTCATTTAGATTCATTTCAACCATCGTTAGATTCATCTTTTATTTTTATACACAGAGTGCTACCGACTTTCTTGTTTGTTTCTTTGAGTGCTGAGTTGCAGCATTAGAGGAGCGGCGAGGAGTCTACCTTACCAACGCAAGCGGCGGCAACATTTGGCCCGCCCATTCCAAACGTGGGCATGCGGAAGGAGGAAGACTAAGTCACAAATTGTAACAAAGACCAATTTAACGCTCCTAGCCCCTAAAAGGGGAGGAGACGTCTATGTAACCGAGGATAAGAAATTTGAATAAAGAGGGCTGTGATTTCCTTACATCTCTTTCTTTCGTCTCCAATTTATCTCCTTTCCTTGTTTTTGTGCATAGGATTAAAGCGTTACATTTCGTCTTATATTGCATAGTTATAGTTTTCCTTTTGCTTCCGGAATCTCGTGCTTTCAATGGCGATCACGGTGGGACCTCTCGTCCTCTGTTTTTTTTTTTTTAGGTTAACTTACTGATCTAAATTGCTTGTTTTTTTTTTTACGAGTACCTATTTTTCAACAATCGGACTGTTATTCGTCTCTGCAAGTGACGATTACAGAATTGGTACTCGTCTCACCTCGGGACGAATAAACTATTCGTCTCACCCTGGGACGATTACGATTCTGTTATTCGCCTCACCCAGGGACGATTATAGATCTGTGCAAATTTTCAGAGCAAATCAGAAATTTCCGATTAGGCAGAGAAGAGGTAGGGTTTTTTACAACTTCTGTCAAATTTCTGTTTTTTTATTTTCTGGTTTTCAGTTTGTATGGCTTAGGGAAAGATTTCTTTTCGTTTGCTTGTTTCAATTTCGCAAAATTAAAACGAACCCCACACATCACGTTACATTTTAAACCAAGGCGTTGGTCGTAAGACCCCAACCCTTGAGCAAGACCAACGGTGGGTTCATCACCACCTTGGCTTAGCTTTGCATCCATTCCCCGATTGTCAACTTTTTGTTAGGCGTAAATCCCGATGAAAGCCGACCGAGTGTCGCCGGGGTGATTCCCATGCGCGCGAGGATAAGTCTTCTATGGTAGGTGCCATTAACAGGACAATCCCCCTTCCGTACCGCCTACGTACCACGTACCATCTGCTCTCACGTACCTATAGTCTCCCTCTCGTAAGGGCGGGTATATAGAGAGGTTGGTATATCGGCTTGGCTGGTATATTGAAGGGGCGACCATTTTGGGAGTTATAAGAGCCTTCATAATTGCATTTAAACGTTTCACAAAATTTTCAAAAAAAAACAAAACAAACAACAAAAACACACTAAACCAGATTTAGGGCACACTATTAATCTTTAAAAGAGATAATCATTGCTTGTGTGTGTATGCTATTTTTTGTTTAGACAAAAAAAAATCAAAAATCAAAAAAATCATAAACAAAGATAAAAATCTACGCATTTTGTCACTCGCTCCAAAAGCTCCAAGGATTCCCGCAATCGCTTGGTCACTCCAAAATGCCCCAAAGGTGTCCATGAACCCTTTGGTCAACCCAAAAGCACCCCAAAGGTGCCCATAAGTGATGCAGGACCATCCAACAAAATATGGGAAATTTTATATTTTTCTCTAAATTTTAGTGCATCTTGCCGGGGCCATAACTTCTCAACCGTAGCTCCGATTGACTTGAAATTTTACAGGGAGTTAGTTGGGATAATTTTAAACAAATATAATTCCTTAGAATTCTATTTGCCCAAAAAAGTCAGTTTTTGGGGCCAAATTCCATCATCTAGTGCCCCAAAATTAGGTTTTAAAATTGGGCACGCAATTTTTTGCACTTTTTGAGCTGTTCGGATGTCAATATCTCCTAATGTATTTAGAGTTAGGACTTGAGACTTCATTTTTGTCTTATCTACTATAAGAGGGATGCGCACACCAATTTTGGGCCCCATCTGACTCATTTCAATTTTTAGGGTTTTTAGAGAGACATCGCCATGGTATTCACCCGTAGTCAAGCCCACTCATGGGCAGACGCTGTGATGAATGTCCAAAGAAGCACGAGTCACATCCGTTATAGTCCCCAGGATTTGGTCATACCACCTTGGCGACCTAACACACAAGGCAGTCCCCTACACACCTTAACGGAAAGGGACTATAGGGGCACCTCTTCTAGGGGCACTCCTGTTCAGCATAGCACCCAAACACGCATCCTCCCATGAGGGGTACATCCGTAGGAGAGCTCCCTTAGATGCTTGCTATGAGTGGTCACCATGCAATGAAGCACTAGGTCAACATAGGGTTCGACGGGAGGAACCACATGATTACACTATCCCTCCTTCACCCCCTCTAGTTGTCAGGACTACAAGGACAAATCCAAGCACAAGGCTCCTCAGGGCGGGGCGAGCCAACTCCTCCCGTTCCTCTTTCACTTACAAAAGAGAGCACGAGGAAAACCCTTACCTTCCTCAAGAACAATATACATCGCAGGAGCAACACGCCTCCGCAATTGCTAGCTTTCAGGATTACCTATTGAGGCCAAAGCCTCGGGGGAATGCCGCTACCCCCAACAGAGGGAGGCGACCTATAGAGATCTCGGATCACCATGACCGAGATAGATATCTAGGAGAGGCATCTAGGCCTTCTAGACATGAGACGACAGGACCAACTATCTTAGAATCTGCCAAGCATATTGCACGTCGGATGCAACTCACGATACTTGAGCTGGAACAACAACAATTAGAGCAACAATATCTTTTAAATCAAGAGTGCCTTCAGCGCCAGGAGGATGAGTTGTTACAACACACTATGCAGGTGAAGACTCCAACCCCTCGCATGCATAAGACAAAACATTATGAGAGACACAATGGGTGCAAGACAAGTCTCTACGACCTTATCAAACGTTGCCCTCGACGCCTCCTAGACTTGAGCGGGAGGCCAATCCTAAGACCAATGACGGGTGCCTTCTTCAGGCGCCCACCCAGGTTCATGGACCACCCCCAAAAATTCTTCAAGAAGCCTCTGAGGAACCTGAGCTAGAAAAAGAGTGGACTAAAATGAAATACCAAAGCATGGGGGGTGCTATTCAGTCATCCCTCTCAAGGCATCAAGTTTCCCACAACTTGCAACGGGAACAAATCAAACAGGAGGAGCTCAAATCCCCCGATACAAGCAATGCACTGCCCAAGCACTTAGAGTCGGTAGAGACCAAGATTTTGGGGCCCCAAAAGCCCAACTCACATGAAACTCCTCTCAAAGAGGATCAACCCCTAGTTGTAGAGCTACCTGATGATGAGGTCTTCCATATCTTAGAATCACCAGATTCTGATGAGCCTGACTCTCTCGCCAAAGATGAGTCAGCATATGCAATAGCGCCATGGGACCCGTTCGAGTTCGACAGCATTAATTCACAGGTGGTCCCCATGGATGAGCATCACAAAATTCTCCTAACATTACTCCCTTTGGAGGCTCCCATCGAGCCCGTGCCATTGCCAAAAAATTCGGTCCCCCCGCAAAGCGCGAAACAACCCCATCAGGACCATGTCAATCTGCTCGAGTCGGACGAGCTTAGCATGTCGCAGATAGCTATCGAGGCCAACGAGGGCCTTTGGATCATCAACAATGATTACGAAGATGAAACCGAGATGGCATATCTCAATCATGCACGACGACACAATCACCCCGTCACCCATGACGAACTAATGACCCAACTAGGCATAAGACTAGGGCATGAGTGGCGCATAGACCCAGCCCACTGGCATCACATGTTGATCCCACTCCTTTGGGAAGATCGCGAGCACCTTCCACCCGGAGATATCATAGCACCATCAGTGCCGAAGGCAGACCTTGCCCTCCTATCCGTGCATAAGGCCGATCCATTCGTGCCAATTCCTACAGAGCCAGATCCGGTGCACAAAGATCATCACGCTGGGGGTACCTCTATTCCCTGAAGAGCCAGTGGGTTACACCAAATGCTCCAAAGGTGTCCATAAACCCTTTGGTCAAACCAAACGCTCCAAAGGTGTCCATAAACCCTTTGGTCAAACCAAAAGCTCCAAAGGTGTCCATAAACCCTTTGGTCAAACCAAAAGCTCCAAGGATTATCGCAATCTCTTGGTCATCCCAAAAGCTCCAAGGATTATCGCAATCGCTTGGTCATCCCCAAAAGCTCCAAGGATTATCGCAATCGCTTGGTCATCCCAAAAAGCTCCAAGGATTATCGCAATCGCTTGGTCATCCCAAAAAGCTCCAAGGATTATCGTAATCGCTTGGTCATCCCAAAAAGCTCCAAGGATTATCGCAATCTCTTGGTCATCCCAAAAAGCTCCAAGGATTATCGCAATCGCTTGGTCATCCCAAAAAGCTCCAAGGATTATCGCAATCGCTTGGTCATCCCAAAAAGCTCCAAGGATTATCACAATCACTTGGTCACCCTAACAGCTCCAAGGATTACCATAATCGCTTGGTCAACCCAAAAGCTCCAAGAGTTACCATAACTGCTTGGTCAACATAAGTATTCAAAAATCAACAAAAACAACACAAAAATCAAAATCACAAAAACATTTGCATTTCAATTCCATGCATTCTCATAACACATCAAAATTACAAAAACAATTGCATTTCAATTCCATGCATACTCATAAAAAAAAAAACAAAAATCAAAATCACAAAAACAATTGCATTTCAATTACATGCATTCTCATAAAAAAACAAAATCACAAAAACATTTGCATTTTCCATACATTCTCATAAAAAAAAAAACGAAATCACCAAAACATTTGCATGCATTTTCATAAAAATCAAAATACAAAAATATAGGTTGCATTAAACATTGCATCCATCCCTTGCATACTTCGATAGGTCATACAAGTCAAAAGCACCATAGGCTGTCATTACTTGGCAATTCCATCATTTCCACCTCAAATCCATTTCCATAAACGCATACATCCAACATATCACCTTTTTATTTTAGCATAGTCGAGTTGTTTCCTAATGTATATAGGGTTTTCGTCATTCAGATGTCTTTAAATTTCTAGCCAAAAACTGTACACAGTTAAACAGATTTTACACGGGAAAGTTTTACTTGGATCACACCTTGTTACGTAGCATCCCAACACAAATTAACACACATATAAAAATTCCTAAGTTGTGTGAACGAAAGATGAAACCTGCACCGTAATCCCGGTTACCATAAGCGAAACGGCTATCTTGCTTATCCCCCGTGCAATTGACCCTAGGAATGCCGAGAGTTGGCAAAAGGACAAGCATCCTCCCTACCCAATTCCCCATGAATCCCAAGTTCTCAAAAGTTGCAAAAACATCAAAAATTTGCAAAACGTCAAAACACTAAAATTTGACATCCTACAGTGCACACATCAAAAGGCACAAACAATAGTGATTCTCGTCACTCCATATTCAAATCCCTTGCTCAAAAAAAAAAAAAAAAACAAGACGCATACTATCATAAAAATAAACAGTGATTTTATCACTATAAAGAGCAAGTATCCCAATACACTTGAAGAAAAGAAGGGAGTCGAACTTGAATCCCTGGAACTCTCAGCATTTCGACGGGTCATGAGGCAAGCTTCGATGACCGGTTTGGTTGATAGCCTATCGGTCACTGATAGTAAACCTCCCGCATGACGATATATCTGTCACATCAACTTGTGTATAGATCAATGTTTGCATGTGGATGAGCTAGCTTATGGTATCCTAGATAGCATCGCAGATTAATCTAACTAAACACAATCAAGGAGTTAGTGGAGCTAATTAGGTGATCCTCGATACGATGTTCGGTTGAAAGCCCATCTGGCATTGGCGGTATCCTGATGAATACCACATAAATGAACTCAATTGCACACACAGGGATGTGAAATAACTTGGTTAAATTCAAGTCGAATTTATACCTTGTTCAAAAGTCTTGCGAGATAAATGTACAGTCTTGGCTAGTTAGTTAAAATATCTGAATCTAAGAAAAGCTTAACTACATTTTAAAAACAACTGTCACATTTTATTCCGTACATCACCATCAAAATATATGCAAAATACAAAAACAAAGTTTTCACATGCAAAGTCATTTCACAAAGTCATCCCATTAGTATAGCAAGTCAATCAAATCTTGTACAGTCTATGGTGCATCGACACATCATCAACAACTCATTTCATTCATTCCCTATCCATACATCATACAAATTAAAAACATCACATTCATAATCGCCTCTGCATACATCAAACACATACATAAAAACACGCAAAACAACCAAAATATAAAAAAAAAAAAAAAAAAAAAAAAAAAAAACAAACAAACACAACAAAACAACCAAAATATAAAAAAAAAACAACAAACACAACAAAACAACCAAAATATAAAAATGACAAATGCCAACAAAACCACTAAAAATTGTCGGACAAAAGTGCTCTTGCACTTAACCTCTTCGCATTAGAAAATTGATGTCGGGGTCTACCTTGTCGTTATCCTACTCCCCAAGAAGGCTACCATAGCCGGACCGCTCCACGGGAAGACGGATTTTCGCCCATGTTACCCCCAAATGGCATCCCAAAATGGGTTCACACCCACCAAAAATAGGTCCCAAAAAAATCGAGAAATTGCTCGCGCATTCAACGGACAACATCTGAAGGCACCCTCACTTAAGTCATCTTGGGTCAAGCGACTCGTCGCTTTTCTCATGGCGGTCATTCCTTCATCGATTCGTCGCTTGAGGGGGTAGTCACACTTAAGTCACCAATCAACAACAACACACCCAATCAAGGCAATGGCATGCATTCAAAGAATCATTGACAAAGACAATCACGCTCCCGCTTGGGGCAGCAAACAAGCAATAATCACAAAATTGATCAAACACTTGGCATTCCCGAAGCATGAACACAAGGTTCCCCCGTGGATAAAAGGTTGCGCCCTTTGCCTATTCATGACTGATCAATGTCCAAGCTCAAGTCACACCTCACCAAAATAGGTTAATACTTGAAATCAAATTCCTTAGCTCGTCGAAGCAAGGATTCAAGAATGCATGCCCTTTCCATGCTTGGGGCATCAAGAGTTGGTTAGGTTACTGAGAAACCCTAATCATTAGTGCTTTGGTTATCTATTTTTGCTCGACACTGTGCCATGCACAACGCTTCCCAAAAAGGGGCATCTGTAGACACCAAAACAACACCAATCCGATTATGTGACTACAAACACCGATCACATTAACACACACAGCCCCCAGGGTAGCCCCCAGAGGTTAAACAAGTGGTTCTAACCACTTACACAACAGTTTTGCAAGTCAAAAATCAGTTTGGCACCTTTTAGACACTTTATTTCTTATTCGTCCCACCCAGGGACGAGTGCGAATTTGTACTCGTCCTACCCAAGGACGAGTATGGATTTGTACTCGTTTCACCCAGGGACGATTACTAGCGCTCGCTTCTGGGTGGGACGAATGCCAGGTTTGACCAGCAAAAAGTCAGACCTCAGCGCATGACAACTCAGAACTACCACTCAACTTTTCATGCATGACATAGGAGTGCGAGTGAGTTCTTTTGACAACACACATCTGCCAATTGACTTTCCCTTCACTGCATGGGAAGGAGAGTAAGCTTTTTAAGACAACTCAGATTTGCCACTTAGCTATCCCTTCATTGCATGGGAGTGCAAGTGAGCTTTGCTAAAACATGCAAAGACATGCACAGAGGCAATTAAGAAGCCCTTGATCAAGAAGAAGTCTTCTCTTCACAAACAAAAGCATTCATGCAAAGAAACACTTTTGCATGTTAATTCAAAAAGACCCCTTGGGTCTATAAAAACGGTGAGTTTTCTCACCCAAAAAGATATACAGAGAAGGAGCATTTTGAGCGACGAAGTGCTGCTAGTTCACTTACTGGCGATTTGTGCTTTCATAATCGTGGTATTTCTTTTAGTTTCATGTTTATGCTTTTGTCAAGTTTTTCATTTCATTTAGATTCATTTCAACCATCGTTAGATTCATCTTTTATTTTTCATACACAGGTGCTATTGACTTTCTTGTTTGTTTCTTTGAGTGCGGAGTTGCAAGCATTAGAGGAGCGGCGAGGAGTCTACCTTACCAACGCAAGCGGCGGCAACATTTGGCCCGCCCATTCCAAACGTGGGCATGCGGAAGGAGGAAGACTAAGTCACAAATTGTAACAAAGACCAATTTAACGCTCCTAGCCCCTAAAAAGGGAGGAGACGTCTATGTAACCGAGGATAAGAAATTTGAATAAAGAGGGCTGTGATTTCCTTACATCTTTTCTTTCGTCTCCAATTTATCTCCTTTCCTTGTTTTTGTGCATAGGATTAAAGCGTTACATTTCGTCTTATATTGCATAGTTATAGTTTTCCTTTTGCTTCCGGAATCTCGTGCTTTCACTCAAACTAAGACAAAACCATTCTCCTAGGACTCCAAAAAGGCTATGGTTATGTCGATATCCTTGTCATAGAACAGATGGAGGAAGGGAAAAAAATAGTGGTAATTGATAATTATCTTAGCAAGGGGGTCATAGCTAAATTTACTAGGTTCGCTGAAACTCATGGTGAAAAGGTGATGGGGGTTGGGGAAGGCGCTGGAAGGAATAACAAGGGTGAGAGGTTTGAAGGGTTTACTATGCAAGTGAGAATGGAAGACAACCAAGGAGATGATGATTTTGAGAGGAGGAGAAGTGGTGAATTTATGGATGGAATTTTGATAAAAATGCCACAAAAACTAGAGGTTACCATTAATGAACATAACAGAGCACTTGGGGATTGAAAGGCTCGAGCTTGTATTAGGAATGATTGCTTGGAATAGGACACTGATTAAGGAGATATGGAAGGTTTGGAATGATAATATTTGGATCTTGGGCATGATTGGTTTTGGATCCTAGTATGGTGTTTCTGAAAAGTTATCCTTTGCCATCGTGATCTTCTAGGAAAGTGTACTCTAGGTTCTAGGACATCATCTTAATCTAACCATTGTCATCATTTATTTCCCACTTGAGGTGCCATTTCCTACTCATGATTTTGTTGGTAATTAGCTTTCCTCGAGCTATGATTCTATTTTGAGAGTGGAGATTACTTGGCCCTATGTTGGTGTAGACACCAAAACAGCACCAATCCGATTATGTGACAACAAGCGCTGATCGCATTGACACAAACAACCCCTAGGGCAGCCCCCAGAGGTCAAACAGTGGTCCTAACCACTCCCAAAAGCAGTTTTGAGGGTCAAAAGTCAATTTTGCACCTTTTTGGCACCTTTTTCTCTATTCGTCCCACCCAGGGACGAATTCAGACTGGTATTCGTCCCACCCTGGGACGATTAAGCAATCGCTCCAGGGTGGGACGAATAGCAGGTTTGACTGGCAAAAAGTCAAACCTCGGCAACTCCGCCAGTTAACTGAGGCTTCAGGCCATGCAATTGTGAGGAATAGCTTTTATTCAAGAGGAGAGACTTCAATCATGCATGTCTTTATTTTAGAGACCTCATGCAAGAAGCTTTTTTATCAAGGAGTTAGCTTTTCTCTGAAAATAGGACAGTTAACTCAAGAGGCGCCCTCGCATGCGCAATTCAAACAAGGAGACCCTAAGGTCTATAAATTGGGGAGTTTTCCCACCCAAAAGATATACAGAGAAGGAGCATTTGAGCAACGAAGTGCTGCCAATTTCATACCTAACTGCGATTTGTGCTTTTACATCCTTAATCTCTCATTCGAAAGGGAGGTTATTGGGTGACTATTGGAGGCGCAAATCCGTACCCAAAACCCGATTTCTGACCACAACTATCCACAAAATTTGTTGAAAACACCCCATAACCAGTTTTGGACCCATCCCAAGTGGATTGGTGCCGAAACAGTGCTTCAATCGGTGGGCGTCCTGCCCCCGGGCGCTCCCCAAACTATCACAGTGCTAATCGCCCCACCCCGGGATGATTAGAAATATGTGATATATTTCTTGTTTTTTTCTTTTGCATCTGATTCTAGATAGGTTAAATAGGTTACAGTTCAAATTTCATGTCATTCTGATCATTTTTGACCAGGTTATTGTTGTTTCCCGCTTTCACTAACTTGCAGATGCCATCTTCAAAATATAGGTTCTAGAGGAAAAATTGGAGAAATATGAGCATCTGGGTCATCCCAAAATGCCCCCAATTAGCTAACCCCAAGTTTTCAGGTCTTTTGGAGCTTCCTAAGTAGGACATTGAATAGGGTGCTTTTTTGGCCAATTCTCATAGTCCTATTCGTCCCACCCTGGAGCGAGTACAGATCTGTGAGGAATTTTTAGACTATTATTTTTGCAATGGTCTTCTGATGATATTTTTATGCTTCTGTCAAAGTTTCAGGTCAATCAGAGGTCATTTGATAGTCATTTTATTATTTTCATGCATACACTGACAATAGGCTTTGGGAAATACATGTTTCATTTGGTCTGTAGGTATTATTAATATTTTATGTTTCTTTGAATGCAGGTTTCTAATAGTAGAGGAGCAGGAAAGAGCAAAGAATCACATACAACAATGGTGGTGACATTTTGGTCCGCCCATCTTACATGTGGGCACGCGGAAGAAGGATTGTTAGCCATGGATCTTGTGACAAGAAACACATTTGACTCTCCTATCCCCTAAAAAGGAAGGAGATGTATTGTAACACAATTTGTAAAGCGTATCAATAAAAGAGATTACCATATTTCTATTGCTTTTATCTTGTGTCGATTTGCATACGTTATTTCTTGTTCTTGTGGCATATTCCTTTTTGTTTCCGTATCCTCGTGCTTTCAGTGGCGATCACGGTGGGACCTGTGTCCTTTGATTTTTAAAGATTAAATTTCTGATTAAAGTTGCTTGTTTTGTTGCTTACAGGTACCAAGTTTTCAAAAGCTAGACTGTTTCAGGCAGAAATTCAGAGATAACCGACTTGGGCAGAGAAAAGGTAGAGGTCTTAAACACCTTTGGTCAATTCTTTGCTTTGTGTTTTCTGTTTATTTGCTTGCATAGGAGAGTTTAGATGCTTGCTTGTTTCATTTTTTTTGCAACTTAAAATGAACCCCACACACCACGTGGTAATTTAAACCAAGGAGTTGGTCGTAAAACCCCAACCCTTGAGCAAGACCAAAGGTGGATTCCATTATCACTTTGGCTTGAGATATTGCATCCATTACCCCGATCGCGACTGTTGCTAGACGTAAATCCTGATGAAAGCTGACCAAGTGTAGCTAGGGTGATTCCTAGCGCATGAGGATAAGTCTTCTATGGTAGGTGTCATAAACAGAGTGATTCCCCTTTCGTACCGCCTATGTTCCATGTATCATCTGCTCTCACGTACCTATAGTCTCCCTCACGTAAGGGCGGGTATATAGAGAGGTTGGTATATCGGTCCGGCAATGGTATATTGAAGGGGCGACCATTTTGGGAGTCATAAGAGCCTTCATGTTGCATTTAAACGTTCTTCACAAAAATCTTCAAAACAAAACAAAAAAAAAATCATCAAAAACACACTAAAACCAGTCTAGGACACACCATTAATCTTTAAAAGAGATAATCATTGCTTTGTGTGTGTATGTTCTTTTCTGCTTAGTGTAACAAAAAAAAAAAATCAAAAAATCATAAACAAAAGATAAAAATCTACGTAGCTTGTAGAGAGTCATTACCATGGTATTCACCCGTAGTCAAGCCCACTCACGGGCAGACGCTGCGGAGAATGTCCAAGGAGGCACGAGTCGCCTCCGTTATAGTCCCAAGGATTTGGTCATACCACCTTGGCGACCTGACACACAAGGCAGTCCCCTCCACACCTTAACGGAAAGGGACTATAGGGGCACCTCTTCTAGGGGCACTCCTATTCAGCATAGCACCCAGCACACACCCTTCCATGAGGGGTACATCCATAGGAGAGCTCCCTTAGATGCTCGCTATGAGTGGTCACCGCGCGATGAAGCGCTAGGTCAACATAGGGTTCGACGGGAGGAACCACATGATTACATTATCCCTCCTTCACCCCCTCTAGTTGTCAGGACTACAAGGACAAATCCAGAGCACAAGGCTCCTCAGGCGAGGCGAGCCAACTCCGCCCGTTCCTTTTTCACTTACGAAAGAGAGCACGAGGAAAACCCTTACCTTCCTCAAGAGCAATATACATCGTGGGAGCAATACGCCTCCGCAACTGCTAGCTATCAGGATCACCTACTGAGGCCAAAGCCTCGAGGGAATGCCGCTACCCCCAACAGAAGGAGGCGGCCTATAGAGATCTCGGATCATCATGACCGAGATAGATATTTAGGAGAGGCATCTAGGCCTTCTACACATGAGACGATAGGACCAACTATCTTAGAATCTGCCAAGCATATCGCACGTCGGATGCAACTCACGCTACTTGAGCTAGAATGACAACAGTTAGAGCAATGGTATCTTCTAAATAAAGAGTGCATTCAGAGCCAGAAGGATGAGTTGTTCCAACACACTATGCAGGCGAGGACTCCAACCCTTCGCACGCATAAGACAAAACATTATGAGGGACACAACCCCTCGATGCGAGAGAGGTCACCGTGACCTTATCAAGCGCTACCCCCAATGCCTCCTAGACAGGAGCAGGAGGCTACTCCCTCGATTCCTCAAGCACCCACCCGGGTTCATGGGCCACCCTCAAAAATCCCTCAAGAAGCCTCTGAGGAATTTGAGCAAGAAAAAGAGTGGACTGAAATGCAATACCAAGGTAGGGGGGTGCTATCCGGCTACCCCTCCATAGGCCCCACGTTCCTCAATAGGAACCAACCAAAGAGGAGGAGCCCAAATCCCCTGATACATGCAAAGCATTAGAGCACTTAGAGTCGATAGAGACCAAGATCTCGGGGTCCCAAAAGCCCAACTTATGCGAGGCTCCTCTTGAAGAGGATCAGCCTCTGACCGTAGAGCTACCCGAGGATGAGGTCTTCCATGTCTCAAAATTTCTAGAGAGCTTAATGGAAATATTCCCCTTAGAGGCGCCAATCGAGCAAGTGCCACATCAAAGCAATCAGGTCCCCCCGCAACGAGCGAAACAACTCCATGAGGACCACATCAATCTGCTCGAACAAGAAGAGCCTAGCATGTCACAGGCAATTGTCGGGGCCAACAAGGGCCTTTGGTTTTCTGACAGAGATTACGAAGCTGACACTGAGATGGAATATCTCAATCATGCGCGATGGCACAATCACCCTGTAACCCATGAAGAACTGATGGCACAACTAGGTACAAGGCTAGGGCATGAGTGGCGCGTTAACCCAGTGCACTGGAATCAAATGTTGAGTCCACCACTTTGGATAGACCAAGAGCAACTTCCACCTGGAGACCCCATAGCCACATCAGTGTCGAAGGTAGACCCTGTCCTCTTATCCGTGCATAGGGCCGATCCATTCATGCCAATCCCTCCAGAGCCAGATCCGATGCACAAAGATCATCAAGCTGGGGGTACCTCTATTCCCTGAAGAGCAAGTGGATTACACCAAATGCTCCAAAGGTGTCCATAAACCCTTTGGTCAACCCAAAAGCTCCAAGGATTATCGCAATCACTTGGTCAACCCAAAAGCTCCAAGGATTATCGCAATCACTTGGTCACCCTAAAAGCTCCAAGGATTATCGCAATCACTTGGTCACCCTACAATCTCCAAGGATTATCACAATCACTTGGTCACCCTAAAAGCTCCAAGGATTATCGCAATCACTTGGTCACCCTACAATCTCCAAGGATTATCGCAATCCCTTGGTCACCCAAAAGCTCCAAGGATTATCGCAATCGCTTGGTCATCCCAAAAAGCTCCAAGGATTATCACAATCACTTGGTCAACCCCAAAATGCCCCAAAGGTGTCCATAAATCCTTTGGTCAAACCAAACGCTCCAAGGGTTACCATAACCGCTTGGTCAAAACAAATATTCAAAAAACAAACAAAAACAATAAAATCATCAAAAATCACAAAAAATTTTGCATTTCAATTCTATGCATACTCATAAAATCATCAAAAATAACAAAAAAATTGCATTTCAATCTCATTCATACAAAAAAAAAAATCACAATACAAAAATATAGGTTGCATTAGGCATCGCATCCATACATCGCATAGTTGCTGGTCATACAAGTCAAAAGCACCATAGACTGTCATTACTTGGCAATTCCATCAATTTCCACATCAAATCCATTTTCCAAACGCATACATCCAGAATAGCATCATCACCATTTTTTAAGTCAGTTGTCTCCTAATGTATATAGGGTTTTCGTTATTCAGCTGTCTTTAAATTTCTAGCCAAAAACTGTACAAAGTTAAACAGATTTTACCCAGGAAAGTTTTACTTGGATCACGCCTTGTTACGTAGCATCCCAACACAAATTAACACACATAAAATAATTCCTAAGTTGTGTGAACGCAAGAGAAACCTACAAAGCAGTCTAGGGTACCATAGGTGAAATATTAGCCTGTTCATCCCCCTATGCGAATGGTTCCAGAATGCTGAGAATTGACAAAAGGACGAGCTCTTCCCTATCCATTCCCCATAATAAATAGTGGTTTTCACCACTTCCACAAATCCCAATCATAGTTGGTCCCCAAAGTTGTAAGGATTCGTACTACACGTCCCTGCCAAGGATGGGTAGTCATCCCCAAGACCTAAAAGGATCAACGCTATTCAAAAACAAAATTCCAACAAACCATCATCACAACCATCTCCACTCACCTTTGGTCTCAAAGTTGTAAGGATTCATACTACAGCCCCTAACCAGGATGGGTAGTCATCCCCAAGGCCTAAAATATCAATGCCCTTACTTCATAATCTCCATTATCCCCTTGGTTCCCAAAGTCGTAAGGATTCATACTACACGTCCCTGCCAAGGATGGGTAGTCATCCCCAAGGCCAACAGGATCAAGGCCATTCACAAGCTCAAACTTACAAAGCTCAAAATACAAAATCAAATAACAGTGGTTATCACCACTATTCAAAATCCTTGCTCAAAAAGAAAAATAAATAGAAAAATAAACAGTGATTTTCATCACTATATAGACGAGCAAGTCTCCCAAATCATTCAGCCAACAAATAACCTCAACTTGAATCCCTGGAATTCTCAGCATTCAAAAACCATCTAGGTGATCCTCATTACAGGTTTGGTTGATAGCCTACCTGGCAATGGTGGTATCCTACCCGCATGACGATATGTCCGTCACATTAGCTTTGCGTGTGTGCAGACCAATATTTGCATGTGGATGAGCTAGCTTATGGTACCTTAGATTGTCACATGGATTAATCTTGCTAAATACAACAATGGAGTTAGTGGAGCTAATTAGGTGATCCTCAGTACAGGTTTGGTTGATAGCCTATCTGGCACTGGCGGTATCCTGATAAATACCACATAAACGAACTCAATTGCACACACAGGGATGTAAAATAACTTGGTTAAATTCAAGTCGGATTTAGACCTTGTTCAAAAGTCTTGCGAGATAAATGTACAGTCTTGGCTAGTTAGTTAAAATATCTGCATCTCAGAAAAGCTTAACTACATTTTCAAACAACTGGTACATTTCATTCCGTACATCACCATCAAAATATATGCAAAATACAAAAACAAAGTTTTCACATGCAAAGTCATTTCACAAAGTCATCCCATTAGTACAACAAGTCAGTCAAATCTTGTACAGTCTATGGTGCCATCGACAAGTTATCAACAAATCATTTCATTCATTCCATATGCATACATCATACAAATTAGACACATCGCATTCATAAAACCATATGCATACATCAATGTAAATACATATACATAAAAACAAAACACAAAAAAATGCACAAAAATGCACCAAAAAGAGCAATAAAAGTGTCCGATGAGAGTGCTTTTACACTTGACATTTCGGGCATGCAAAATAGATGTCGGGGTCACAAATCCTCACTATCCTATTCCCTAAGAAGGCTATCATAGCCGGACCGCTCCACGGGAAGACGGATTTTCGAGAATTTCATCCCCAAACGACATCACCAAAACGGGTCAAAACCCATCCAAAAATAGCAATAACATTGCCGAACGAAGGCGCTTTTGCGCCTGACATTCTTGGCATCCAAAATAGGCATTGGGGTTACAAATTGTCATTATCCTACTCCCTAAGAAGGCTACCATAGCGGGACCGCTCCACGGGAGGACGGATTTTTGTCAATTTCAGCTCAAAAATGCGTCACAAAAAGGGTTAAAACCCACCAAAAATAGGTCAGAATGTTCGAAAACTGCTTTCGCATTCAATGGTAAAACAACTGAAGGCACCCTTACTTAAGTCATCTTGGGTCAAGTGACTCATCACTTTTCTCATGTCGGTCATTCCCTCATCGATTCGTCGCTTGAGGGGGTAGTCACACTTAGTCACCAATCAACAACAACATACCCAATTAAGGAAATGACACGCATTCAAAGGATCATTGACAAAGACAATCATGCCCCTGCTTGGGGCAGCAAACAAGCAACAATCACAAACTGATCAAACACTTGGCATTCATGAATCATGAACTCAAGGTTCCCACAGACAAAAGGTTGCGCCCTTTGCCTATTCATGACTGATCAATGTCCAAGCTCAAGTAACACCTCACTGAACAAGGTTAACACTTGACATTAGTTCCTTAGCTCGTCAGAAGCAAGGATTCAAGAATGCGTGCCCTTTCCATACTTGGGGCATCAAGAGTTGGTTAGGTTACTGAGAAACCCTAATCATTAGTGCTTTGGTTATCTATTTTTGCTTGACGCTGTGCCTTGCACAGTGCTTCCCAAAAAGGGGCATCTGTAGACACCAAAACAGCACCAATCCGATTATGTGACAACAAGCGCTGATCGCATTGACACAAACAGCCCCTAGGGCAGCCCCTAGAGGTCAAACAGTGGTCCTAACCACTCCCAAAAGTAGTTTTGAGGGTCAAAAGTCAATTTTGCACCTTTTTGGCACCTTTTTCTCTACTCGTCCCACCCAGGGACGAATTCAGACTAGTATTCGTCCCACCCTGGGACGATTAAGCAATCGCTCCAGGGTGGGACGAATAGCAGGTTTGACTGGCAAAAAGTCAAACCTCGGCAACTCTACCAGTTAACTGAGGCTTCAGGCCATGCAATTGCGAGGAATAGCTTTTATTCAAGAGGAGAGACTTCAATCATGCATGTCTTTATTTTAGAGACCTCATGCAAGAAGCTTTTTTATCAAGGAGTTAGCTTTTCTCTAAAAATAGGACAGTTAACTCAAGAGGCGCCCTCGCATGCGCAATTCAAACAAGGAGACCCTAAGGTCTATAAATTGGGGAGTTTTCCCACCCAAAAGATATACAGAGAAGGAGCATTTGAGCAACGAAGTGCTGCCAATTTCATACCTAACTGCGATTTGTGCTTTTACATCCTTAATCTCTCATTCGAAAGGGAGGTTATTGGGTGACTATTGGAGGCGCAAATCCGTACCCAAAACCCGATTTATGACCACAACTATCCACCAAATTTGTCGACAACACCCCATAACCAGTTTTGGACCCATCCCAAGTGGATTGGTGCCGAAATAGTGCTTCAATCGGTGGGCGTCCTGCCCTCGGGCGCTCCCCAAACTATCACAGTGCTAATCGCCCCACCCCGGGATGATTAGAAATCTGTGATAGATTTCTTGTTTTTTTCTTTTGCATCTGATTCTAGATAGGTTAAATAGGTTACAGTTCAAATTTCATGTCATTCTGATCATTTTTGACCAGGTTATTGTTGTTTCCCGCTTTCACTAACTTGCAGATGCCATCTTCAAAATCTGGGTTCTAGAGGCAAAATTGGAGAAATCTGAGCATCTGGGTCATCCCAAAATGCCCCCAATTAGCTAACCCCAAGTTTTCAGGTCTTTTGGAGCTTCCTAAGTAGGACATTGAATAGGGTGCTTTTTGGCCAATTCTCACAGTCCTATTCGTCCCACCCTGGAGCGAGTACAGATCTGTGAGGAATTTTCAGACTGTTCTTTTTGCAATGGTCTTCTGATGATATTTTTATGCTTCTGTCAAAGTTTCAGGTCAATCAGAGTTTATTTGATAGTCGTTTTATTATTTTCATGCATACACTGACAATAGGCTGTGGGAAATACATGTTTCATTTGGTCTGCAGGTATTATTAATATTTTCTGTTTCTTTGAATGCAGGTTTATGACAGTAGAGGAGCAGGAAAGAGCAAAGAATCACATACAACAGTGGTGGCGATGTTTTGGTCCGCCCATCTTACATGTGGGCACGCGGAAGAAGGATTGTTAGCCATGGATCTTGTGACAAGAAACACATTTGACTCTCCTATCCCCTAAAAAGGAAGGAGATGTATTGTAACACAATTTGTAAAGCGTATCAATAAAAGAGATTACCATATTTCTATTGCTTTTATCTTGTGTCGATTTGCATACGTTATTTCTTGTTCTTGTGGCATATTCCTTTTTGTTTTCGTATCCTCGTGCTTTCAGTGATCGCCACTGGAAGCACGAGGATACGGAAACAAAAAGGAATATGCCACAAGAACAAGAAATAATGTATGCAAATCGACACAAGATAAAAGCAATACGAAATATGGTAATATCTTTTATTGATATGCTTTACAAATTGTGTTACAATACATCTCCTTCCTTTTTAGGGGATAGGAGAGTCAAATGTGTTTCTTGTCACAAGATCCATGGCTAACAATCCTTCTTCCGCGTGCCCACATGTAAGATGGGCAGACCAAAATGTCTCTAATGTTGTTGTATGTGATTCTTTTCTCTTTACTGCTCCTCTAATTTCGGAAACCTGCGTTCAAAGAAACAGAAAATATTAATAATACCTGCAGACCAAATGAAACATGTATTTCCCAAGGCCTACTGTCAGTAAAAGCATGAAAATAATAAAATGACTATCAGATGACCTCTGATTGACCTGAAACTTTGACAGAAGCATAAAAATATCATCAGAAGACCATTGCAAAAAGAACAGTCTAAAAATTCCTCACATATCTGTACTCGCTCCAGGGTGGGACGAATAGGACTGTGAGAATTGGCCAAAAAAGCACCCTATTCAATGTCCTACTTAGGAAGCTCCAAAAGACTTGAAAACTTGGGGTTAGCTAATTTGGGGAATTTTGGGATGACCCAGATGCTCATATTTCTCCAATTTTGCCTCTAGAACCTATATTTTTAAGATGGCATCTGCAAGTTAGTGAAAGCGGGAAACAACAATAACCTGGTCAAAAATGATCAGAATGACATGAAATTTGAACTGTAACCTATTTAACCTATCTAGAATCAGATTAAAAAGAAAAAAATAAGAAATATATCACATATTTCTAATAATCCTGGGGTGGGGCGATTAGCACTGTGATAGTTTGGGGAGCGCCCGGGGGCAGGACACCCACCGTTTGAGGCACTGTTTTGGCATAAATCCACTTGGGATGGGTCCAAAAATGATTATGGGGTGTTTTCAAAAAAATTTGTGGATATTTGTGGCCAAAAATCAGGTTTTGGTTCTATATTCGTGCTTTCAATAGTCACCCAATAACCTCTCTTTTGAATGAGAGATTAAGGATGTAAAAGCACAAATCGCAAGTAAGTCTGTAAATTGGCAGTACTTCATTACTCAAATGCTCCTTCTCTGTATATATTTTGGGTGAGAAAACTCACCAATTTATAGACCTTAGGGTCTCCTTGTTTGAATTGCGCATGCGAGGGCGCCACTGGAGTTGTTTTCCTATTTTCAGAGAAAAGCTAACTCCCTGATTAAAAATCTCCTTACATGAGGTCTCTAAAATAAAGACATGCATGATTGAAGTCTCTCTTCTTGATTTGGAGCTGTTCCTCATAATTGCATGACTTGTAGCTTCATTTAACTGGCAAACTTGTTGAGGTTTGACTTTTTGCCAGTCAAACCTGCTATTCGTCCCACCCTGGAGCGATTGCTTAATCGTCCCAGGGTGGGACGAATACCAGTCTAAATTTGTCCTTGGGTGGGACGAATAGAGAAAAAGGTGCCAAAAAGGTGCAAATTTGACTTTTGACCCTTAAAAATACTTTTGGGAGTGGTTAGGACCACTGTTTGACTTCTGGGGGCTGCCCTAGGGGCTGTTTGTGTCAATGCGATCAGCGCTTGTTGTCACATAATCGGATTGGTGTTGTTTTGGTGTCTACAGTTGGCATGGTACTGACACCACAATAGACACTTGGATTAATTGAGGTAGGTGCATTCATGGAGCATCCTCTCGGTGGAAACCACCATGCCACCTAGGTACCTACACAATGTTGACATGGAATTCCATAATAAAAAAAAATGTTAGCGTACATTCCAAAGAAAATGATCTGGAAAAACGTGACCTTTTGGCGGTGGGTGGTTTAGGTGGACATCTAGATCCCACTCGTATGTATTTTAAGGAGCTGGAAATTCCCACACTTAGTTGGAATATTCACAGTACACATGGACATCCAACTTCTCCTTATGAAATTACACATGTGACAAAGGATGAGGATCCTGGAGGACCACATCCTCATGAGGAAGACCAGTGTGATTATTCCTTTGAGGTTTTTCTTGGTCAACAATGGCATGAATTTCATCAAGAATATCATCATTCCAGGTTAAGATGTTGGGCGTATGGACTCCGATATTGGCTAGCATGTTTGCAGTTCTATTTGCTTCTCTATAGGCATGTTGAAATATAACTTCCTACATGTCAAGGATTAAAATCCTAGCACCTTCAATGTAGTCCCTGACTCTCTAGGATGGAATGCTATTGTTGTTCTTGAGGTAGCTGATGATATTGAGGGAGTCTCCTTCAACAATTAGCCTATTGGGAAATTTCTTGGAAAGGGAAATACCCCTCCACATGATTTTTGCCTCAACAACATGGTTGGTCTGGTCCCCCAATCCCTCAACGAAGGTGAGGATGACTTCTCCTTGGTGGTTTCTAAGGATACCTCCTGCTCCTACTTTCCCTAGGTTTCCTTTTGTAGCTCCATCAAAATTCAGTTTGAACCAGCCCGTTGGAGGAGGAATCCATTTGGAGTTGATTCTTTGGTTGATGGGAGGACTAAAATCCTCTAAGGATAGGCCAAGAGATCTACCCAAAGCAAGATCAAACTTGGAGGTAGGTTTGGGGGATGGGGGTATGAGGGAAGCATTTTATCTGGCATTGGTAAGAATTTTGCTAGAGATTAGCTCCAGGATAGTCAGGCATTGGGACAAGACTCTACGGTTTCTTTCAAGCTATACTTGCCAAATTAAATGGTGGAGGTAAGTTGTCCAAAATAATTTAAGGCGAGGATCAAGAAAGGGGGAGGGCCAATGGATAAAAAGGTCAACAATGGAGCAAGGTTTGGCCCAAAGGATGTGGAAGGATTGGAATATGGAGTCAAGGATGGATGAGGAGAAGGGGTAGTGGAGTAAAATATGAGAGGGGTATTCCTAGGTAGTGATGCATAGTGAAAATATATTGGGGATGGTAATGCCTTTCTTGTTCAAATTGTCTATAGTAAAAATTATTTATTGGATAGTAAGCCAGGTGAAGAAGGACACTTTGGGAATGTGGTATTTTATCCATACAAGTTTGAAAGGTAATAGGATATCCTAATTATAAAGGAGAAGAAGATACATAGATTTCATAGTGAATTCCTCGCTCTCTAAAGGTTCCCAAATGAAATTATCAATAGAGTTAGTGGAGGGAATGATGGTAGAATGCAGGAGGGAATTCAAACTTGATGATTCATTAGGGAGGGTAGTGCACCTAATGGTTTTCCATATGGAAATATTATTCTTGGTGAGAAGAAAGTCACATAATTTTTGTCCTATCTTGGAATCTATGTAGGCTTGGAGTTTAGATAGGATAGGATCTTCAATAAGAGGATTTTTAGTAATCCATTTGTCATTCTAGAAATCTATTTTGCTTCCATCCCCTAGTTTCCATCTTAGACCTTTCTTCAGAAGAGACCTAGTGCTGATGATAGAATTCTAGAAGGTGGATCCTCTAGTAGGGGCATCATCACTGAATAAATTAGTACTTGTAGACACCTAAATCGCATAAATCGGATAAGACTATCAATGAATTGCATATGCCCTCTTATCAACAACATATGGCCTTATTAGGCACCCCTCTAGGCTAGCAAAAGGATTATAAAACCCTTAAAAACTCATTGTGGAGGGTTCCTAGAAGTCTAGGGCAGTTTTGGGGCCCCTACTAGTGACCGTCTCACCCAGGGATGGTCACAGTTGGTGATCATCCCACCCAGGGACGGCCATCAAAAACCATCCCTAGGTGGGATGGCCCCTAACTGGACCCTTGAAAAAGTCAAGGGATGCGCTAAATGGTAATCCAATACTACCATTAGAATGTCTAATCACCCCATATTTATTGGGTACTTTCTAATGGACTACAAGGTAGTATATTAGGAGCCCTAAAGGGGCAATCTTCCCCTCCTTAATCAATTACGCAATTAGGACAAGTGGAATCACTTGCCTCGCATGGAAAAGATGCCATTTGGCCCTATATGCCCTTTTGGGCTATAAAAGGAGGTATAAAATCTCATTCCAAAGGGAGGAGAATAGCATTTTTAGCAGCGAAGTGCTGCTCATTTGAAACCACACCCTCACAAACCAAATTGAAACCTAATCTTGCCTACCTCTTGACCTTGAAATCCTCTTCATTCGAAGGCACTTTCAGGGGCAATAGGACCTGATTTACCAATCCAAAACTAGCCAAATTGGAGGAAAACTCGGCATAATCTATTGAAAACACTCCCAAACCATTTTTGGACCAATAACCTTGAGTATTGGTGGTAAAACTAAACCAGTTTTGTAACTACCCCACTTGGGGATGGTCAATAGTCTGCCCTAGTCCCCCATAGGTAAGGTCCCAAAACAGTAGATAATTTTGAATAAATTCCTTCATATACCTCCTTAGTATGTCTATATGAACCTCTGGTCCAAATTTGAGGTCATTTGGAGGAGTTTTGGTTCAGGATTTGGAGTCCCCAATGTTGCAGGTCTACATGGCTCACCCCGGAGCGGCTGTTGTTTCTACTTAGTTTTACATTAAATATTGCTTCCAAATCTGGTTATTATTATTTATATTATATTATAATATGTTCATGCTTACTGTATATCAGTTTTTATGCACACAGATCACTTTTATATTGCAATATTGACCCCCCTTTCTTCATGTTTCTAAGGGTTTTCTCTATGATATGCAGGTGCTATTGACCCTCTTGAAATATCATGTGTGTAGGTGCAGGTATTATCAATAGATGGAAGGAGATAAGGAGCTAAGGAGCTAAGGAAACACTTCAAGACAAACCCAATATTGGTTCTTGGGCATGGGAAACAAGTTTCACAACTTGTGTTAAAATCGCTTAAAGGTTTCATTCCAAGGGACTAGATCCATTGTGAAATTGTAAACAGTTGAATGTAACACATTTGTAAAGCCCTCAAAGGGTATGTTTTGTAATCTGAATTTGAAGATATGAATCAATAAATTCAAGTAGAAATCCACCTTTTTATTATATACTTTGCTTCATTTCACATAGATTACTTATTGCACACTTCCCTTTGAATGCATGCTTTAAAAGTGACATATACTGCAAGTAAAGGCCCTTAAGGCGATATCGTGAAATTTGCTTCTTTAGTGGTGATCATGGTATCTGAGATTTTTAAGTCTCCCCCTTGGATGATGTTAATTTGGACCTCAAATTTTGGTTTTGCAGGTTGTAGGTAGTGACCGTTTTGATCAGAAACAACCTCTTTGTTGCTCCATGGCACTAGGTGAGATGGCTAGCTCCATGGCACTGGGTGAAACAGCCAGCTACATGGCTTTGGGTGGGACGACCCCCAATATGTGACTGTCCCTACCTAGTATGGCCACAAAACCAAAGGGTTTCTACAAAAATTTGCAAAAAAAACTTTCAGGTTCCATTTTATACCTTTCTACATCATAAATTTAACTTTTTACTGCTTAAAATTGCTCAATTTCATGTTTTTCTCACTTCTTTGCATAGAAAGGTTATAATTTATCTTTCCTAAATCATGCATTATTTTTTTTTGTTTTGGTTTGTTTGATAAGCAAAAAACCCCTTGTGGGGCTGCCTTGGTCTGAGAGACCACGAACAGGGGGTTCTACATCGTCAAATTCACCTGGGAGTCACACTCGACCCTGCCCACACCAAAATTATCAATTGGATTTTGGATACCCAATTCAGCTTTAGGGTAGGGTGGAGATTTGAACCTAGGACCTCTCTTGGAGGATTTCCCTCTCCTCTCAAACTCACCTACAACACCTGGGTAAATCATGCATTAATTAGCTTAGAAAAACAAAAGCAAATATAGTATAAGTCACTGCATTTGTCTGGTTTTCCTGTTGGAACCTTGCCCACGAAGGTTAAGGTCATATAGGTTTTCATTTTTTTGTCTTTCCTTTTATGCTACTAAAAAATATGAAAGAAAAACACATCTTCATGCATTTTGTAAAAAATCATTGAGTGTTCTATTATTTTCTTTCAAATATTTTAAAAGGAACCCCACACACCAAGTTTTATTTTAACATAAATGGATTTGGGCTTTCACATCCAACCCACTTATCGAGAGCAACATTGGAAGTAATTACCACTCGATTGGCTTGTGAGAAGTACTATCGAGACCCGTCCATGGCCACGGATGACCCAATATCTATCCTAACTATGCAAAATAACAAACATTCCTCTTCGAAGGGGTGTATCACTATGCACGAGGTGCTAGGTGAGGGTTGGTATTACCTATGCTACCTTGTTGGATATGGATTTCATCCCAATATTTGAATTGTGCGAGTATATAGATGAAATCCTTTAAACTTTGACAATATCATTCAAAAAAATATCAAACACGATAAAAGTATTTTCTTTACAAAGCAACACATCTTGAAACACATCAAAAAAATTTAGGAATTCACATTTAAATCTTTAAAGGAGATTATCATTTGTTTTCTTGTGTGTTTCTATTGATTGTGTATTTGAATCTATAAAACTTAAAAAGAAATAATCATGTTGTCTACTTTAGGTATTTCTTTATTGTTTGGGTAATCAACCCAAGATCCTCGATCTGGGGGTCAAAACCCTAATAATAATAAAAAATAAATTTAGTGAGGGTTTCCTGTAGGGTTTGCCTATTCAATGCATCATGACAACTATGCATAGTCGAGCTCAATCATGAGCCTATGAAGTGGAAAACTATAGGAGAGGTCATGAGCATCATAGTTATAAGTATGAGGATCTCCCCCCACATAGGGAACAAGACTATATACCTAAGGTAGGGTTAAATGATCATCTTAAGCTTCCACCAAACCCTTCCCTAGGGTACCAAAACCTAGATGAGTATGATATTCATCATAGTGGGCAAGTCAATTTTGCCCAACCATCCCCCACTTACAAAAGAAGACCTGAGGAAGATCCTAATTATCCTTGATCACATTATTCCATGCAACCACAAGGTACCTCTTCCAAGAGAACACCAATGGGTTATTCATGTGATCAAGTGGACTCTTCGGTTATCCAACATCGAGTCCAAGCCAAAACTAGAGATAATTTGCCTACCAAGAGGCCTAGTAAGGAAGTCTACACTCCCTCTACACTACCTAAACCTCCCATACAACAAGTGGTAGCAAGTCAAAAGAGGCCTATGCGAAGTTTGCATACGTCATCAACCAACATGACCATGGGAGAGTTAATACAAGGATTCCCAAAGTATCAAGAAACTTTCATGGAGGTTTTAAATTCTATCGAAATACAACCTCATGATTCTAATGCTTTCACCAACTTTGTGGGATACATACAAATGCACAAAGATCCTATTATATCCTTTTGAAATTGGGATATCAAACCTAGGTCGGCCAATTTACTAGACTCTCCTTTGCACATCATCGCATGCATCAATAGGATATCCTATAAGCGAGTGTTGGTTGATACAGGTTCCATAATAAACATCATTACCACAACCACACTAAAGCATCTCAAAATCCCATCTTCGCACATTGCAAGATCCAATTTCACCTTGAAATCATTTAATGATGCTTTATCCTCCACTGTGGGCACGATAATCCTACCTGTTCAAGTGGGGAAAAAGACTATGCCTACATTATTCTATATCTTGGAAGGTGAAATAATATACAACATATTTTTAGGAGTACCTTGGATAAGAGACATGGAGTGCATCCCTTCTCTTGTACATCAATGCCTTAAATACATTCATGAAGGTCAGGTCCATGTGGTTGATGCCGACCCAGACCCCTTCAAGTATTACAATAAGGATGATCATCCAAAAGAGTCTACTCACCCATCCACACATTTGGATACTAAACTCAATGACCTTATCCAAATTTTGGATTCAACCCCATGGTTAGTTGTGAAGTTACCTTCACCACCATCGCCAGTACCATCCTCTATTTCTTCAAATGAGGGAGAGTCAAAAAGGCTAACCGCAAAAGCTCTCTTAGACATTTTTGACACATTAGAAGAAGACCTTCCTACTCCTACCAACAAGGAGGAACCAATGGTGGATATAGAATAATTAGATCATATCATACCATATTCATCCACCAAACTTGAGGACACAAGTCACTTGACCAATCCTAAACTTGATGAATGCATAGAACTCGATGTTAAATTCATGCATATCATTGAGTTGATCAAGGATCTAGGTTGTCCTCCTATTGATTTTCCACTCATTGATAGCATCTCTGATGCACCCCCTGAGTATGGGGGCCAAGTAGATCACATTGAACAAGTTGAAGAAGTAGCTATGACTGGTCCAAGTGCCAATGCATCTTCCCATGAGTTTGTGGGAATGATCAATGTGATGACGGAGAACCAAAGTCCTCTTAATTCATCTAGACCACTTGTGACTCCATCCAACATTCCATCCATAACACAAGAGATATCATTGATGGATTCAGGCACACCTACTCCATATCATTCAACATCTCAACAAAATCAAGAACAGGTGTACCTACTACACCAAACTGGAGATAATTCAGTTGCAATAATTGAACACTATGAGGTGGAACAAGAGCATGAGTTAAATCAAGAACAAGAGCATGTGGATATAATCACTACCCACACTCATCATGAAACATATTCATTTACTTAGATGATTTTGGATAGGCTAGCCAATGTTGAGTTACAAGTGAGTCAACAACACAATGACTCACAACAGATATTGAATCGACTCACAAACATTGAGTTACAATTGAGTCATTCAAAATATCAACCCCTTGATTGTCAGGACCAACCTCCTCCTATGCAATCCAATATTAAGTCTCAACAGAAGCAAGTACAATGGAAACAACACCATCAACCTCGCATATATACACCATTGCCTATCTCTTTGGTATCAATATTTAATCAATTATGCAAGGCCAAGGCTATCATATTGCCAGATATCTACCCTTTGGATCCTAATAGGCACAAACCAATGTGGTATCAAGAGATTCAACACTATCCTTATCATCAAGTGAATGGTCATAACATTAAGTCATGTATCACCTTCAAGAATAAGGTACAAGATATGCTTGACAAGAATGATCTTCAAATCAACAATCAACAAATTAACATAGTTCAAAATATGTTGCCTATAGATAGGAGTCAAGAAGAGCAATCTAAATAGGTGACTAATACACATACAACCCCATCACCTCATAAAATGTGGTGACCATGTTCACCTCATCTAAAGCCTCAACATCATACCTGGACTCCACTAGCTGAGTCCATGTCAACCATATTTCACAACTTGCAAGAAGCAAAGGCAATCATCTTGCCAGATATACCCCTAATAAATCCAAATAGGTCTAGATCTAGATGATACAAGGAGGATCATTCTTACCTCTATCATCGAATTAGAGGGCATGACATTAGTAATTGTCATAATTTTAGACATGTGGTCCAAGATCTTATTGATAGGGAAGTTGTATCCACAAGCGGGTCACTCATGTTACCCCATCAAGATAGTGGTATTACCCCTAATCCCTTGCCACAATAGGGGGAGTCAATCTCTATCACTCCTCCTAGCCAAGTCAATAATAATGCATCAAACATAGTACATATTGGGGGTATCCAAGGTGTCACACCTTCCCCACTATCTACATCACAAAAAATAAAGCAAATTGAGGATCCTAAAGGTATTGCACCTTCCTCACTTCCTTTGATCACCACAAATGCTAGGGGTACACAAGGTATTGCACCTTCCTCCTAGAAGCACAAAGTAATCAAAGTTACAAAAAAATCCAAAGGCATCTATAAGCCCTTTGGTCACAATCAAATGCCCTTAGGCAGTCGTAGACACTTTCTAAGTGTTGTTTCCCGCCTAGGTCACCCAAAAATGCTCCTAGCGGTTTTTGACCGTCTAGGTCAAATAAAAAATCTCCTAGACTATCTATGATCATCTAGGTCAACCCTAAAATCTCCAAAGGAATCCATAAGCCCTTTGGTCACAACCAAATTCCCCTAGGTAGTCGTAGACACTTTCTAAGTGTCGTTGCCTGCCTAGGTCACCCAAAAATGCTCCTAACGATATTTGACCATCTACGTCACATAAATAAAAAGCCCCTAGACTATCTACGATCATATAGGTCAATCTTAAATTCTCCAAAGGCATCCATAAGCCCTTTGGTCACAACCAAATACCCCTAGGTAGTCGTAGACACTTTCTAAGTGTCGTTGCCCGCCTAGGTCACCCAAAATGCTCCTAGTGGTATTTGACCGTCTAGGTCACATAAAAAATCTCCTAGACTATCTACGATCATCTAGGTCAACCTTAAAATCTCCAAAGGCATCTATAAGCCCTTTGGTCATAATCAAATGCCCCTAGGTAGTCGTAGACACTTTCTAAGTGTCGTTGATCATCTAGGTCACCCTAAAATGCTCCTATCGATATTTGATCGTCTAGGTCACATAAAAAATCTCCTAGACTATATACGATCATCTAGGTCAACCATAAATGCTCCAAAGGTATCCATAAGACCTTTGGTCACAACCAAATACCCCTAGGTAGTCATAGACACTTTCTAAGTGTCATTGCCCGCCTAGGTCACCCAAAATGCTCCTAGCGGTCTTTGACCGTCTAGGTCACATAAAAAAGCTCCTAGACTATCTACGATCATCTAGGTCAACCTTAAATGCTCCAAAGACATCCATAAGCCCTTTGGTCACAACCAAATACCCCTAGGTAGTTGTAGACACTTTCTAAGTGTCATTGCCTGCCTAGGTCACCCAAAAATGCTCCTAGCAGTCTTTGACCATCTAGGTCACATAAATAAAAATCCCCTAGACTATCTACAATCATCTAGGTCAACCTTAAATGCTCCAAATGCATCCATAAGCCCTTTGGTCACAACTAAATACCCCTAGGCAGTCGTAGACACTTTCTAAGTGTCGCTGCCCACCTAGGTCACCCAAAATGCTCCTAGCGGTCTTTGACCATCTAGGTCAAATAAAAAAGCTCCTAGACTATCTACGATCATCTAGGTCAACCCTAAATGCTCCAAAGGCATCCATAAGCCCTTTGGTCACAACAAAATACCCCTAGGTAATCATAGACACTTTCTAAGTGTCATTGCCCACCTAGGTCACCCTAAAGGCTCCTAGCGGTCTTTGACCGTCTAGGTCACATAAAAATCCCCTAGACTATCTACGATCATCTAGGTCAACCTTAAATGCTCCAAAGGCATCCATAAATCCTTTGGTCACAATAAAATACCCCTAGGCAGTCATAGAAACTTTCTAAGTGTCGTTGCCTACCTAGGTCACCCAAAAGGCTCCTAGCAGTTTTTGATCGTCTAGGTCACATAAAAAAGCTCCTAGACTATCTACGATCATCTAGGTCAACCTTAAATGCTCCAAAGGCATCCATAAGCCCTTTGGTCACAATAAAATGCCCCTAGGTAGTCGTAGACACTTTCTAAGTGTCGTTGCCCGCCTAGGTCACCCAAAATGCTCCTAGCGGTCTTTGACCATCTAGGTCAAATAAAAAAATTCCTAGACTATCTACGATCATCTAGGTCAATCTTAAAATCTCCAAATGCATCTATAAGCCCTTTGGTCACCTTAAAATGCTCCTAGGTGGTCCATGCTCATCTAGGTCAACCCAAAACATCCCTATGCAGTCTATGCATGTATAGGTCAAAATAAAATGTTCCTAGGCAGTCTACGATTGTCTAGGTCAATCCAAAATGCTCGAAAGACGTTTATAAGCCCTTTGATCATCCAAAATCCCAAAAGGCATTCATTAAGCCCATTGGTGAATCCATATACATATATAAAAAATTTCAAAATCATCATAAAAATCAATAAAATACAAAAAAATTACTTCATTGCACTTCATAAATTGCATTGCATTTCTCATCACTTGAATTATAACATTATGCATATTAGGTATACTCATCATTGCATTATGCATCATTCCAAATTGATCATATATGTCTAGCACCAGGTCTATACATTAGGCATCTGGTCAAAATACATTGTTATCATATGTCAGTTATACCACCTGTTTACATCCCATACACCCTTTAAATTTACATTCCATATTATATGTCTATTTTTGGTCACTTAGCCATTGTTAGAAAAACATAATTAAAGTTTTTGGTCACTCAGCCATATCTAGTTATCTTCTCAAATTTGTAGAAAGCTATCATGATCTTTAGAAGGTAGAATCCTGCTTAGATAATGTTTGGTATACATCAAAATCCCAACATAATTTTCACATTAATAAATCCAAGTCTAGCACAAGGAAAGATGAAAAGTGGTTTAGGTTTCTTTAAGTGAAAATATTATCCTGCTCATCCCCCTGTGTGAATGGTTTAAAGATGCTACGAATAGACAAAAGGACAAGTTCCTCCTTACCCAAAAATTCCTTGCCCTACACTGGGGCAAGTATCCCAAAGATAAAAATCAATAGTGATTATCAAAAATACATTGCCCTCAAAGTACTCAAAATCAAGAAATAAGTGATTATTATCACTTCAAAATATGCATAAATAAACAATGATTATTATCACTAGGAAAAGCACAAAGAAATAGTGGTTCTCACCACTACAAAAATCCCTTGCTCACCAAATCAAAATGAGCAACTCCCTTGAGAAAGTCAAAGATAAAATAAAATAAGGGAGTCTTGAAATTGAATCCGTGGAATTCTTAGTATCAAAGAACCATAAGGTGATCCTCATTACAAGTTTGGTGGATAGCCTACTTGTCAATGGTGGTAGCCTCCCGCATGATGATATGTCTGTCACTTAAGCAACTTGCTTAGGTATAGACCAATGTTTGAATGTGGATGAGCTAGCTTATTGTAACCTATATTACCTAGTAGTTTAATCCAACTAAGTACAAAACTTAGGATAATGAGACTCACAGAATGATCTCTAGTATCGATGGGCTGAGTGAATCCCATTTGCACTAGGGTAATCTTATGTGTTATCATGGTAATGAACTCACGTGCACACACAAGGATATTGATTATCTTGGTTATCTTAGTAGGTGCATACTTTGTCAAAAGATCTTGTATAGTTATTATATGACTTTTGATTAGGTAACTAGAGTGTTTGAGTCTCTACAAAACTACCAAATAATATCATATCATATTACATTATCCATTTTATTTTACATCATGTTGCCACATGTTTGTCATAATTCTAAAGTCCATTAAATAAAGTGTTATAATAACATGAAAATAATAAAGATACATTTTATATAGTCTATGGTGCTAGCATATAATGCATCAAATAGTCATTGCAAATCCATCATACAAAATTAAATCCAATCAATCATTACATCCATTCATATACATTTTTCCTTATATCCTTTTGTTTATTAAGTAATGTTCATGAAGTGGGATAGATACCGGATAAATATTAGCAATAATATTTAGATGACCACTGACTATTTTATGCATATATTTTAATCTACAAAAGCATATAGAAAAAACATACACATATACATATCATCAACTCAAATCATATGATCAATACATGCATCCATGTTAGACATCCATCATAGCATCATAAAATATAAGCATTGCATACATTTCATAAAGTAGAAAAATGACATAATGATCAAAGCTAAGTCATACATATATATATGTCCATATATGTAAAATTTGAAAGCAACATCATAGTCCATAAACTGCCCATAGGCTACAATAAAATCGAGTCATCCAACTTCGTAATCCAAAAAAAATAAAAAGAACCATCAGAGTCCGCTGACTATGGTCACGCAGGACCGGTACCTTGACTCTCTCCTCTACTCTCAATATGAGTTCATCATGAGCTCCCTGACCTACTCCCCCCTGATTTTCTACCTCCAAATACATCCATCCTTTAAGAAGTACTCAGAGCCCTCATCCGAGCATATGAGTGTCCCGTCCCGCTCCTCTGGCTATGTTGTGATCCAATAGCTAATGCCCTATCTGGTATGCGCCCATTATAGTGTACTATCTCATCCTACTTAATATCCATGTAGGTGCGTTCCTCTTGAAACCTAGTCTGATAGGTCACTACCAAACCCTGGAGATGTGCTATCTTCTCCTACATATTGGCTAGCTTGCCACTGCTGGACTCCCCATGGCTATGACCCTATCTACCAACCTATGCTTGAAATGTAGCTATCACTTTTGCTTGCCTCTCCATATCCTCCTATGCACTCTAAACCTGTGCCTATAGTAAATCTCGATCACTCTATAGCTCTATGATCCTAGCATCTCATGCTTCTAACTCTTCGTGCATACCCTGATCTCCCAAGTCTCCCTCATCAAAGCCAACTAGATATTGTACATCTATCAGCTTCACCCTATCTGTTGACACACGTTGATGCACAAATCACTCACTGATATCTACCTCCTCATCATCTAGAGACTCACCAAAACCCTCCTCATTTGGAGCACCCTAGTGGCATCCATTGTCCTCATAGCTACATCCCCTCCTAGTGCTCCCTCCCCTCACCACTACTGCATGACCCACCACATGTCATACTCATATGTAGTGCCCGCATCATCTGAGTTTGAGACTACCACCTCAAAATATGACTCATCTTCCAACTCCTCTGCCATAGGCCATGCTAGATTTCTCTCATCCCCATGATGACGATAGACCATCGACTCATCGAGAAATCCCTGGCGTAGCCCAAATTATCATAGCACATGATCATAAGAGAAGTGCTCTCACTCTGTGCCATGTTTCCCTATCAACCACCTACCTCGCTGAACTTGACGTAGATGTGTCGAAGCCTCATCCCAGGTAGGACAATCCCTTTAGGGTCTCCACATGATATCCACTGCCCTGAGTTGTGCAAAAGCCTTTACATAGTGCTATACATCTCTAGCATAGTTTCGGCTATGCCCTGACTAATACGACCTCATCCATAGCTCTCCATAGCCAATCTCCCTATCTGGTAGCTCTGCTCGAGTGGTCCACGGTAGTCCCCATGGTATCTCCACTACAATATGTTGCCAAGCCCAAGACTGTAGTAGAAATCTATAGCCCAAACCCTTTCGTCCATGAGAGCAGATCTCATATAGCTCACCGTATAACTGTGCCAATAAAGTAGGACCCCAAGCCATCACTATTGGCTCCTCCTCTATGTAGTCAACTAGAGTAAAGACCATCTCTATTAGGGTCCATGGGAATCTAGCTCTTGAAGAGTCGGGTAGCAGCATGTTGCTAATCAAGTTCATCAACAAAGTATACCTAATGCCAAGTACACCCTCCTAGTACCATATAGACACTAAAATCCCTCCACTAATCATATCAGTCAGGAATCCTCCCAGCATGTGTCGAAGTACCTTCGTACTATGACCTCCCGTTGCTCAATCAGAGAAGATACTATCTAGAGCCCCTCTATCAAAATACGCAATATATGATAGATGTCCTCTAGTTTCACTGTCATATCCCCCATAGCTAAATGGAAAGTGTTAGTGTGAGGGTCCCATAGGTCTATCAAAGTAGTCAGATAGGCACGGTCTCCCACCATGGGATCTAACCGTGTAACTTGCTTTAGACCGATGGCATTGAGCCAATGCCATTTTGCAGTAGTTAAAAAGTCTCCAGTGATCTGAAAGAGATTCGGTGCCCTGTACCAACTCCTAACTATCTGCTCATGCAAATCAGGGCGTCAAACAGGCCCTAAAAATGCAAATTTTTGCTATAAAAACACTAAAAAAACACATAAAAAAGGGTTTTTTTTGGCCTAGTTTTTGGCCATCCCACCAAGATACAGCCACCAGTAACTATCCCTCATAGGTACGGCCCCCAAACAGGGGTAAAATAGGGTCAATTTGATCCTCAAAAATACCCTAAAAACCTTAAAAAAGCATAAAAATTTAATTTTTAATCCTAATTTTTTGCAAATAAAGCATGCCTAAGGTTCAATTTTATGTATTTCAGTACTCCTAATTTTCTTAAATCATGGGTGTGGCTGTAGTCATGAAATTAGAGCAAAAATTACAAAAATTCAATAAAATAGGGTAGAGAAAGCATGTAATCCATATCCGTTTTGCCATAGCTCCACTGCCCGATGTGTTCGCTGGTTGACTCATGTTGTGGGTTGAAATTTTAGTAGTTCTCCACTTCAAAAAATTCTCTCCTACCTCCTCTCCTCTCCAACGTCTCCAAGAAAGTTGCACAAATGAGCCAAAATGACCCTTTTATAGTTCCAAAATAAATTGACCGCTCTTGGGTGGGACGATCGCACTTTTGGCTGGTCGTCCCACCATGGGACATTCATAAATACTACCCTCATCCCACATAATATGGTCATAAGAAAATTGCACTTAAAAACATCAAAAATATAAAAAATGGTCCAAAAACCCACCAAAAACAAGGCATATTGATCAAGAAAATGAGAGGGATCTAGACTGAACCTATAATAATTTTGTATGCATACAAAGACTCTATTTTAGTCCTAAAGAAGGCCTCCATGGATGGACCACCCCACAGGAATGATATATTGGGCCTTTTGCTTCCAAAACTATTCATCAAAATAATCAAAAATCACCTCCAAACAGGTATATAGTACCATGGGTAAAATAAGGAGTTACCCTAATTAAGTCATGTGTCAAGTGACTCATCACTTTAGCATTTTCCATGCCCTCATTGAATCATTTCTTGAGGGGGTAGTCATCATAATGAACTCAAAAACTAAATCAACATTTAAACACTCAAAAGTGTAAAATTCCATGCATTCAAAAGAATCTTGGCTAAAGATAAATTTTCAAGCCCATGCTGGGGCAAAGAATCAGCATAAGAAGAAAATTTAATAGGCTTGACCTCATTTACACCTCAATAATTGACCCATGTAAAGGTTTACAATAATACAAAGCACCAAGAACTAGTATGCCCTAAGCCCCATAAGATTATTACTACAGCACGACTGAAAGGTATACCTGCAATCGATCCTTCTACTATGCCAATAGAAAGGATTTAAAGGATGTATGCTTTTACACAATGAAGGCATCCATAGTTGATTAGGTTAATGAAAAACCTTGAATATTCAACGATTTAGTGATCTATTTTTGCTCAACGCTTTATTTCACATCATGCATCCCAAAAATGGGGCATTTGTAGACACCTAAATCGTGTAAATCGGATAAGACTATCAGTGCATTGCATATGCCATCTTATCAACAAAATATGGCCTTATTAGGCACCCCTATAGGCTATAAAAAGGCTTCTCAAACCCTCCAAAAATTATTTTGGAGGGTTCCTAGTAGTCCAGGGCAGTTTTGGGGCCCCTACTAGTGACCGTCCCACCCAAGGACGATCACAGTTGGTGATCGTCCCACCCAGGGATGGCCATCAGCAACCATCCCTGGGTGGTACAACCCCTAACTGGACCCTTGAAAAATTCAAATGACATACTAAATGGCAATCCAAGACTTCCATTAGCATGTCCAATCACCCAATATTGATTGGGGACCTGCTAATGGACTGTAGGGTAGTAGATTGGGAGCCCCAAAGGGGTAACCTTTCCCTCCTCAATCAATGACGCAATTAGGACAAGTGGCATAACTTGCATCACATGGAAAAGATTCCATTTGGCCCTAGATGCCATTTTGGGCTATAAAATGAGGCAAAAAACCTCATTCCAAATGGAGGAGAATAGCATTTGTAGCAAATAAGTGCTACTCATTTGAAACCACACCCTCACAAACCAAATTGAAACCTAATTTTGCCTACCTCTTGACCTTGAAATCCTCTTCATTTGAAGGCACTTTCAAGGGCAATAGGATCTTATTTACCAATCTAAAACTAGCCAAATTGGAGGACAACTTGGCCCCATCTGTCGACAACACTCCCAAACCATTTTTGGACCAATACCCTTGAGGATTGGTGGCAAAACTAAACCAATTTTGTAACCGTCCCACCTAGGGACGATCAGCAGTCTACCCTCATCCCTCATAGGGATGGTCCCAAAATAGTAGAGAATTTTGGAGTGTCTATATGAACCTCTGGTCCAAATTTAAGGTCATTTGGAGGAGTTTTAGTTCAGTATTCGGAGCTCCCAATATTGCAGGTCTACATGGATCACCTTGTTGTGGCTGCTATTTCTGCTTAGTTTTACATTAAATCTTGCTTCCAAATCTGGTTATTATTATTTAGATTATATTATAAGATGTTCATGCTTACTGTAGATCAGTTTTTATGCACATATATCACTTTTATATTGAGATATTGACCCCCCTTTGTTCATGTTTCTAAGGTTTTTCTCTATGATATGGAGGTGCTACTGACCCTCTTGAAATCTCATGTGTGTAGGTGTAGGTATTCTCAATAGAGGGAAGGAGCTAAGGAAACACTTCAAGACAAACCCAATATTGGCTCTTTGGTGTGGGAAACAAGAATCGCCTTAAAGGTTTCATTCCAAGGGACTAGATCCATTGTAAAATTATAAAAATTTGAATGTATCACATTTGTAAAGCCCTCAAAGGGGATGTTTTGTAATCTGAATTTAAGGCTATGAATCAATAAATTTAAGGAGAAATCCATATTTTTATTATATACTTCACTTCATTTCACATAGATTACTTATTGCACACTTCCCTTTGAATGCATGCTTTCAAAGTGATATATAATGCAAGTAAAGGCCCTTAAGGTGATATTGTGAAATTTGCTTCTTCAGTACCTTGCAAATATTTCCTTATAAAAATGGAAGTCCATTCATTCTTGGTATCAGACACCAAAAACAAGACTTTTTTGGCTATAAAAGCTATGTTTAGGGATTGAATTATTCTGAGCTTAATGCCCCCTCTATCCTTAGGTCTGCACACTTAGTCCTAGGAAACAAGATGCAACCTATACTTTTTTTTAGTTTTTGACCATAAAAAAAAATTAGATCTATTCTATTATGTGGTAAACTGCAACTGGGGTTTTTATAACAGAGATAAAATACACAAGGATGCTTTGAAGGGAGGCTGACGTATGGGTGCTCTTGGCAACTTGGGATAGTATATTGCCCTTCCACCCTACAATTTTCTTTTGGATCCTCTCTATAAGATTATTCTACATGGAGGCTATGGGTTGGCCATAGAAAAGAGGGAGGTCTAAATAAGTAGTTGGGAGGTTAGCTACAAAGCATTCAAGAATTCTAGCAATCTTGATTTATCTTTGAATAGGTGTATTTAGGAAATACAGTTTGCTCTTGTTGAATTTCACCTTTTGACCAATAACTGCTTCATAAAACTGAAGGATGAATTTGATAACCTACATCCCAAAGAGAGAAGCATTAGTAGATAAAATAGTGTCATCCACAAATTGTTGGTGTGAGACAGGATTGGTTTGGGAGGAAGCTTTAATTCCAGACAGGAGGCCTATTCTGCAAGATGCTTGGATGGTCCTTCCAAGGGCTTCAGCAATAATGATGAATAAAAGGGATGAAATAGAATCCCCTTGCCTTAGTCCTTTGCTACTCTAAAAATACCCTATTGTGGATCCTTTGATGAGGATTGAGAACCATATCGAGGATATGCATGCTTTAATTAGCTCAATCCACTCTTAATGGAAACCAAATTTAAGAAATTTTTGGCCCAAAGGATGTGGAAGGATTGGAATATGGAGTCAAGGATGGATGAGGAGAAGGGGTAGTGGAGGAAAATGTGAGAGGGGGATTCGTAGGCAGTGAGGCATAGTGAACATCTATTGGGGATGGTAATGCCTTTCTTGTTCAAATTTTCTGTCAAAATTATTTCTTGGATAGTAAGCCAGGTGAAGAAGTACACTTTGGGAATGAGGTATTTGATCCATATGAGATTGAAAGGCAACATGATATCCTCATTATCAAGGAGAAGAAGATACACAGATTTAACAGTGAATTCCTCGCTCTCTAAAGGTTCTAAAATGAAATTATAAATAGAGTTAGTGGAGGGAATGATGGTAGAATGCAAGAGGGAATTAAAACTTGATGATTCATTATGGAGGTCAGTGCACCTAATGGTTTTCCATTGGGTAATGTTGTTCTGGGTGAGTAGGAAATTGGAGACTTTTTGTCCTATCTTGGAATTTGTGTAGGCATGGAGTTTAGACAGGATAAGATATTCAACAAGAGTATTTTTAGTAATCCATTTGTCATTCTAGAAATCTTATTTTCTTCCATCCCCTATTTTCCATATTAGACCTTTTTTTAGAAGATACCTAGTGTTGATGATATAATTCCATAAGGTGGATCCTCTAGTAGGGGCATCATCACTGAAGAAATTAGTACCTTGCAAATATTTCCTTCTAACAATGGAAGGCCATTTATTCTTGGTATCAAACACCAAATATCAGGCTTGTTTGGCTATCAAATCTATGTTGAGGTATTGAATTCTTCTAAACCTAATACCCCCTCTATCCTTAGGTCTGTACACTTTGTCCTAGGCAACAAGATGCAACTTGTGCTTGCTTTCAGTTCCTAACCATAAAATAAAAAATTGTATTTGTTCTATTATGTGGTAAAATGCAATTGGGATTTGAAAATAGAGAGGAAATACACAGGGATGCTTTGAATGGAGGTTGATGTAAGGGTGCTCTTGGCAGCTTGGGATAGTAGATTGCCCTTCCACCCTACAAGTTTCTTTTGGATCCTCTCTATAACATTGTTCCACATGGAGGTTGTGGGTTGGCCATAGAAAAGAGGAAGGCCTAAATAAGTGGTTGGGAGGTCAGCTATAGAGCATTCAATAATTCTAGTAATCTTAATTTGTCTTTGAACAAGTGTATTTAGGAAATATAGTTTTCTCTTATTGAAGTTCACCTTTTGCCCGGAAGCTGATTCATAAAGCTGAAGGATGAATTTGATAACCTGCTCCTCAAAGACAAAAGGATTAGTAGATAAAATAGTATCATACACAAATTGCTGGTGTGAGACAGGATTGGTCTGGGAGGAAGCCTTGATTCTATACATGAGGCCTGTTCTACAAGCTGCTTGGATGGTCCTTCCTAGAACTTCAACAATAATTATGATTAAAAGGGGTGAAATAGGATCCCCTTGACTTAGTCCTCTATTGATGAGGCCTGGAAATGCCTCAATAATAACATGTTTTGTACACTAAAAATGCCTATAAACTCTTATGTTTTATCTGATATGTTAGTTAAGTTGATTCAATATGTTGTATATTAACCATTTTGCATGATCAATGTATTTGAAATATTATATGCTGATTTTACAACTTTTTGCATAGTTTTGTGTTCTTTTTGCTATGATTTGCTACAATGGGATATGCTTAGAATAATAGCAGCATTTCACTAATCTTGTTTTGATTTGACAAAAGCATTTACTTCACCTAATCTGGCAACAGTGCAAGCAAACTGTTGCTGTGCAGCAAAAACTGGTCTTTCCCATATAAATTCCAGCCAACTGTCCATAAATAGCAAGGCATGGAATTCACATGAGGAAAGGGATGAAGACCATTAGAATTTGATCTTAGGAGATAACCCACCTGAGAGATGCAGAAGAAATCACTGGAAAATCATACATTTGTTCATTCCGAAGTATCTTCGAAATGAACAGATATCTTCGAAATGAAGGAACACAACATCTTCGAAATGAGCGGATCTTCGGAATGAAGAATGCAGTGTCTTCAAAATGAGTGGATCTTCGGAATGAAGCATAAAGTATCTTCAGAATGAGCGATCTTCGGAATGAGAATGCAGTATCTTCGGAATGAGCGATCTTCGGAATGAAAACTGCATTGTCTTCGAAATGAAGAACAGAATGTGTTTTTGACCTTTTGACCGATTTTTGAAGCCGAAAAAAGGGAAATAAAGGTTGGAAAAAGTAAAGAGAAATATCTTCCATCTGTCTTTGTCGTCATTGCCGACCAAAGCCATCATTAAGGGAAAGATCAGGTTTTAGTCCTCTTCTAGGATAAAACCAGAATTTGTTGCAGCATTGTAGGATTAGATCTTTTGAGATATTCTTTGTTTGTAATCAGATCATAGAATAGCTATAAATATTGCTCCCATTCAGGTTGAGCCTAGAGAGAGAGATAGAAAAGGAGGTAGAAAATAGAGTAAGGAAGCTAGCAAAAAATACAGAGTATAACTAGAAATTGATCCTGTAACAGTTTTTCAGCAAAATTCTTGTAATCATGTCTTTTGATCAATAAAGTGCACCAATTCTATTTCAAATTACTTGTAAATGAGTGTGATTAAGATTTAGAAAAAGAGAGAGACTTACACCTTCTTCTGGACAAAGAGGTCGGCCACTTCTAGACCTAGGAGGAGGACTAACAAAGCAGGTTTTTATTCTGATTTTGTTGTAGTAGAATGAGTTGTAAAACTTGTTATTTCAATTGCTTGTAAATAGTTGACAATATTTGTAGTATTAAGTTTATTTATGCTTAGATTAATCTTGTGCTTAAATTTTTAGTTGCAATCTTACTTTCAACAAAGTTTCCACTTTATTTTTGGATTGTTATTTCCAATTTACTGTTTTTCAAGCAATTTCCGCATTTTATGTTTTGTTGTCAAAATCGAATAGAAGATTGACAACCTTCATTACAGAACTTTGATAGTTTTTATTTCCACATTAGATCTAAACTTTCATTACTACAAAAGTAATTAGATTTCCTTTCTGCAATTAGGATCAGACTTTCAATTCTGCAACTGTTAATTCTGTAATATAATTAGGTCTCATTCTGCAATTGTAATTAGGACTTCATTTCTGTAGTTAATGATTAGTTTCCAATTCTGCAACTTAGATTAAGATTTAATTTATGCAATTTAGAGATAGGAATGTTCCAAAACCCCCCACACAACCGGTTCCACCAATAAGACTTGTTGCCCTAGATTGACCTAAGTTATAGTTGTTTCACTTCTTCTCCCGCAGATAGCCTTGTACACTGCCCTGGATTGATAGATTCATTGAGAATTAATGATGGTATAATGACTACGCATCATTTTGGCACCGTTGCCGGGGAATAGTGTTGTTAGAAGAAAACAAATAGTCCAAAAGCTGTAATCAGACTAAACTATGAACATTCAGGTTAAAATATGAATATAACAAGTAGAGTAAGATAACAACTATTGACTTAATTTATGTCATTTAGGAGTAAACATGAATGAGTAAGTCTAGGGAGACCCCAAAGGATCCCTGGCTTGTCCCATTAAGGAGATCTTCATGCCTAAGGGGTGAATCACCTGTGTTTGAACTACCTAAAATATTGAAAGAAAAATCACCAGTCTCACCATCGAGAGAACATTTTGAGAAAGGAAAATCACCAATTTTATCAATAGAATATCTTAAGGAAGATAATTCATCAGACTCATCAACAGAAAATCTTGGACCTCTTGAGAGAAAAATTTGGAAAGCTTTAACTTCTCCTAGGAAACAAGAAACTATGGCGTAAGGAGGCAATGTAGATGGCCAGCATGGCTATGTTCATAATGAAGAGGATGATCAGGATGTGCTCCAACCTTCCGTAACATTTGAATATCCTATTCATCCGAATCCAACACAAAACTCTCCCATGAAGACCATTTCACCTTCAGCACTTCCAACCTTCCGAGGTGTTGTATCCGAAGATCCCGACCGCTTTTTGTTCGAATTCAAGGTAGTGTGTCGGACCTATGATTATATAAATGACAATAAAAAACTTAAGGTTTTTCCCTCAACTCTCAAGGATTCAAGGATTACGCCGGTTCATGAGCTTAGAGCCAAATTCCATAAGAACCTGGGATCAAATGGAGACTGTCTTTTTAGACAAATATCAAGAATACTGCCATGTAAGGAATAGAAAAGATGAGTTATTTAGAATCAAGCAGGAAGATGATGAGACCTTGGAAGATTATCTTGATAGGTTCTCCTTTGTTCAAAGGAGATGTGGACTAGTAGAACCAGAATTATGTAAAACCATCTTTTTGAGAGGATTGCAAGATGAATCCAGAGAAGTTTTGGATTTGATGGGAAAAGGGGATGTAACCACTCTCAGTAATGAGGAAATTATGGATCTCTACAGGAATTACTCTCGCACTAAGCAGAGAAGAAGAAAAAGCCACACAAATGGTACTGATGTAAAGGACCTGATAGAGGAACTTGCAAATTTCAAAACTGATATCCTAGTGCATCTAAACACTACTTTAGGGGAAATCTCTGCAAAAGCTAAAAACACAGAACCTTTGGCAATTTATTGCCCAAGATGTAGAAGTAAACATGCTTTGCAGGAATGTCCTTTGAATAAAACATCTATCTCAACCATTTGTGGTATCTGTTCAAAAATACATTCAACTGATCAATGCCACTTGCTACCACAACTCAAAACTATGTTAGAAAACCAGACCAAGGAACTCAACTATATTGGACCAAAACAAGGGGGAAATTTCTCTCAATATCAAAATCCCCCTCGTTTTCCTACAAATTGGGGGCATAATCCCGGTACTATGCCTTGGGGACAATCAGAACTACCCCAACGTCCTTGGAATTATCCTCAATGGACAAATTCCCAAGAATGGCCACAATCAAATTGGAGTAACCCAGCTTGGAATCAGAATCAAAACAACCCCTCATGGAATCAAAACAATCCAACTTGGAATCAAAATTAGACTAATCCACATTGGGTGCAAAACCAACCACAGTGGAATCAGCAATACCAGTCCTATCCAAGGCAGCAAAGGAATCAAGGTCAAACTCAAGCATTTGTTGCCTCGCACCTAATCAAAATTTTCAAGAAAAACAACAAGAAACACAACAAGTGAAACAACCTCAATTGCCAGCTTAGCCAGTCACTAATCCAAATAGTGTAAGACAGACACCTCCTGTCTATGTGGCTGAAGCTAAAGAAAATATTGAAATTAATGTTCTTGATTGTAGTGACATCCAACTCCGTTCAGGGAAAGTTGTACCTGAACCAGTTTTAATGGAAATCAAAGATAATGAAAAGCAAGAATCATCAGAACCAGAAAAATTGGAACCAACAATAGAAAAAGAGACACAAGCAGAACAATTACCAGGGATAGTTCCATATCCTGAAAGACTTAATGCAATACCAAAATTTTTTGAGTCAGAATTGGTCAAAGAACTCAAAAAGTTGACTATCTCATTGCCCTTATTGCAAGCCATTAAGGAAATACCAGAAATTAACAATACTGTTCAAAATTTGTGCATTAAAAGAGCAAAAAGAAAGAAGAAAGCATTCCCCAAGACTGCGGAGTTGAAGGGAAGATAGCTGATCTCTTATCCGGAAAACTACTACCTCCAAAGTATAGTGATCCAGAAGCCCGGTTATCACAAGTCACCATAGGTTCAGTACCAATATCAAATGTTTTAGTGGATCTAGGAGCTGCAATAAATGTCATGACTAAAGATACAATGGAACAATTACAACTCAAACATCTCAGCCCCACATTTACAATTTTAGAAATGGCTGATAGGTCAGTTGCAAAACCTAAAGGAATCATTGAAGATGTCCCTATAGAAGTTTCTTCTTGGGAATTCCCTGCAGATTTTCTGGTTTTACAACCAAGAAATTCAGCACATGGATATCCCATTATTTTGGGAAGACCTTGGCTTGCAACTGCAGCAGCCTTCATAGATTGCAGATCTGGAAATATGACTATTTCAAATGGTATTGAGCTGAAACAAATTTCTTTATATCCTCCTGCAAAACCATCTAGCAAATTTTCAGGTCGGTTATGGTTTTCCGACTCGGATGAGGAACCGAAGAGGTCATTTCTACACTAGCTACCTTAGTAGTAAGAGAACACACGGAAGACCTCAGTGACACAAAAAACTTAGAAAATGAAACAATCCCGATGAATGTTCCGCATGAACAAGGTTTAGAAGGGGAAGCAACAAATATCCAACAGTTGATAAGTAATAAGGAGAATCAAAAATTTGAAGACGAACCATCTGTGTTATCACAAGGAAACTCCGTTTCACTACCACATGGATGGCACCATCATCTGATTTTTCCTTTTCATTGTTCCATACAAGATATGCTTCCCTCAAGCAGCAATAAAATAGAAACCGCTTCTTTTCTCCCATCTCAAGCAATGTCCTCTTAATCCCTTAAACACCAAGTATGAAGGAGTGAATTCAGTCCTTCTAAATACAAAACAAATAGAAGTCCAAACGAGCAAATTTTTGAACATCTACAGACAAACTTACTAGGGAAGAGGAAGAAAAATTGATAGTTGTTTTGGTAGAGCATGTTCATGCTTTTGCTTGGAACTACAAAGATATGTCGAGAGTTCATCCCGATATATGTACCCATAGAATCTATACTCGAAGAAGTCAAGCCAGTCAACAACCTCAAAGAAGATTGAATCCTCGCCTTAAGAGATATTGTGAAAGAAGAAATTGAAAAACTCCCGAAAGTAGGATTCATTTACCCAATTTCGATAGCCAATGGGTTTCTCCATTGGTAATAGTTCCTAAGAAAAATGGAAAAATGAGAGTATGTGTAGACTATAGAGAATTGAATAAGGTGACATACAAAGACCATTTTCCATTACCTTTCATAGATCAAGTGTTAGATACTCTTGCTCGAAAAAGATACTTTTGTTTTCTTGATGGATTTAGTGGATATAATCAAATTCAGATTGCACCCGAAGATCAAGAAAAGACAACTTTTACATGTCCATGGGGAACATTTGCCTATAGGGTTTTACCTTTTGGTTTGTGTAATGCCCCAACAACTTTTCAGTGAGCAGGTCCTAGCAATTTTTGCTGATCCGACCACCAAAAGTGTTGAAATTTACATGGATGATTTCCACAGTATGTGGACAAACTTTTGATTTCACATTGGAAAATCTTGACAAAGTCTTAACTCGCTGTGAAACATACCACTTATCCTTAAATCCAGATAAATGCTTCATGATGATGAAGGAAGGGATAGTTCTTGGTCATCACATCTCTCCTGAAGGGATCCAAGTTGATCCAAAGAAAGTTGAAATTATCAAGAATCTCCTTCCTCCTAAAACTCAGACTAATGTCAGAAGCTTCCTAGGACATATTGGTTTTTACCGCAGGTTTATTCCCAACTTTAGTACAATAGCCAATCCTATGTTTGCCTTATTGACTAAAGATTCTGAATTCTCCTGGACTGCAAAATGTCAGGAAGCATTTGAAGCTTTGAAAGAGAAATTGATAACTCCACCTGTGCTCAGAGGACCTAATTGGACATTACCATTTCACATTCATACTGATGCCTCCAATACAAAGAATTGGAGCAAGATTAGGACAAATTGATAATGGTGAACATTATACCATCTACAACATTAGCAAGAACTTGACAGGAGCAGAAAAAAATTATACAACTGAGAAAGAATTCCTAGCAGTAATTTATGCCATCAACAAATTCAGGCATTATATCACAAGTTATCAAATATTTATTCACACAGATCATACAACCATTAAGTATTTGATGAATAAACCTATGGTAAGTGCAAGAATTATTCGTTGGTTGCTGTTGCTGCAAGAATTTGATATCACCATAATCAACAAACCAGGAAAAGCTAATGTTGTGGCAGATTTCTTGTCTAGGTTGCGGAACATACGATGAAGGGGAATTAGTTGATGACACTTTTCCTGATGAAAAACTATTTGCTATATCAGTTCAATCACCTTGGTTTGCAGATATAGCCAATTATTTGGTCACAGGGAAAGTTCCTCCACATTTTACTTCAAAACAGAAAAAACAATTGATCAAACAGAGTTCTTCTTTTGAATGGATTAAGGGTATGCTTTTTAAGTGCAGTCCTGACCATGTGTTACGTAGGTGCATCCGAAAGGATGAAGTGTATGATATCCTTAGAGCTTGTCATGATGAACCCTCAGGTGGACACTATTCTGTAAAAAGCATAGTTAGAAAAATCTTGGGGATAGGATATTATTGGCCATCTCTTCACAAAGATGTGAAAAAGTACATCAGGCATTGTGATGCATGCCAAAGAATGGGGAAACCCACTCATACAAATGAGATGCCATCGCAGCCTCAAATGGTTTTAGAACCATTTGAGAGGTGGGGGCTTGATTTTGTAGGACCTATTGATCCACCTTCTCAAGGAAAGGTGCATATTCTAGTATGCACTGATTACCTGACAAAGTGGGTAGAGGTGCGTGCTTTCAAACATGCTCGTGAAGAGAAGGTCGCCGATTTCTTGTATACTCAGATTTTTCAGAGATTTGGAGCTCCACGGTCTATCACCACATACCAAGGACCCCAATTTGCATCCAAAGTCATAAAAGCATTTACAGAATTGTATGAAATCAAACATAGGAAATCATCACCTTACCACCCACAAGCAAATGGCCAGGTTGAAGTAACAAATAGGGAACTAGAATGCATCTTGACAAAAATAGTAGCTTTTCATAGGAGAAATTGGCTAGATAAATTACCTGAAGCAGTTTGGGCCTACAATACTACTTGGAAGTCCACTACTGGATTCACACCTTATGAACTAGTCTTTGGTAAAAAATCCTCTCCTACCTATTGAATTTGAGCTACTAACATTGCGCACAGCACTAGAAATTGGAATTGAATTGTCGCAGCACTGCATAGATAGGATTCTGCAGCTGAATGCATTGGATGAACTTAGATTGGATGCTCTGCACCAAACTGAGGTAATTCAGGAGTAGAGGAAGTTGTGGCATGACAGTCACATTCAACAGAGGAAACTTCAACAAGGAGATTGGGCTTTACTATTTGATTCTCAATATGAAGACTTCCCGGAAAACTGAGAACTAGATGGTTGGGACCTTACTCGGATTGAAGAGGTATTTAACAATGGAGCAGCTCGTTTATCCCCTATTGATGGGTCACGAAGAAAGTTGGTAGTGAATGGACATCGCCTCAGTGTATACCATACACCTCTGACTAAAGAAGAATTCTTGCAGCAACTTGATAGTTTGGATACACAAGCAGTGGAAGAGATTCCTTCTTCCACTTCAAAACAATCAACATGATCAGTGGATTTCAAGAAAAAAATAGAAAATACAAAAAAAAAATCAAAAAAATAGAAAATAAAAAGATGAATAAATTCTGAGTATGAATTCCTTCATGGGCATGGTTTCAGGGGAAATCATGAAATTCCTTCATGGGCATAGTCAGATCAAGAAAAAAAAAAAAGAGAAAAGGAGAGGTAAAAATAAAAAAAAAAGAGAAAAATGAATAACCCAGTAGTGAAAACCTTTTCTTAAGGCACTACTGAGTTGGTGTGCATGAAAACCAGTTTTCTGGCATGCATAACCTTGAGAAATTTCTGAACCATCATTGTACAAATTCACCTAGTGCACTTGTTTTGAAATGTTGCAAAAAATCTCAGCAGAACACCAACAAAAGCAGTCATTCTTCAAAACTGCATTAACTCGTTTTTATCAGGTATATATTTCTTACATTTCTTCATTGTAAAATGATTGGTATATAGTATGTGACAATTAACCATTAGCATAAAAGGTATTCATAAGAGTTGGCATACTTAAAAACATGTTTTGAGAATGAAAATATTGATTTCTGCCTAATCTTCAGAACAAGAATGCAAAAAAATAGTGCCTGTTGTATTATCTTCGGAATGAAATTGTCTTCAGAATGACAAAGCAAAATGAATGTTGCACTTTGTCTTCGTAAAGAAACTTTGTCTTCGGAATGACAATTTGTCTTCGTAATGAAACTTGGTCTTCAGAATGACGACTTGCTGCATCATCTTCGAAATGAAGATATGTCTTCGGAATGAAGATCTATCTTCAGAATGAAGATTTATCTTCAGAATGAGGGTCTGTCTTCGGAATGACGATTTACTTTCACAATACAGCCTGATCTTCGGAATGAGGATTAATCTTCGGAATGAGGATTGATCTTCGGAATGAAGATCTATCTTCGGAATGAAAATTTTACAAAGAAGATTTGTCTTCGGAATGAAGACCTGTCTTCGAAATGAGGTCATAATCTTCGGAATGAGGATTTGTCTTCGGAATGAAGACTTGTCTTCGGAATGAGGTCATAATATTTGGAATGAAATTTTGTTTGCGCAATAAGTTATAATCTTTGGAAAGAGCATTTCCACGTGGCATCCAAGAAGATAAGGTACGACAAAATCAAGATTTTTTCTTAGTTGCATGCGAGGAAGGGACACGTGTCAATCAAAGCACATGGTTTGTTTTTGCACTCATTGGAAATATGGAGAACATGACCAACCATATGCCACCAGCTTTTAATGTCAATTAACATGCACGTGAGAATCTGCAAAACTAATGAGGTGGATCTGACGGCAAGGACATCCATGCAATTATCAACAAACAGGTGTACAGTGCAAAAGTAGAAATGTGTGCCATCTTTCTTTCCAAAGACGTGTTGTGAGGTACAGTGCACAGGATACGGTTCATTCCGAAGAAGAAGACGAGAAACAGGGCAACGAAGGGTTCAACTTAAAACTCTGCAAATTTGCAACAAAAAATAGCCAGAAATCCTGTAGTAAAATAGTAGTCGCAGTATATGATTTTTTAACAGAGAAAAATGGGGCGAAAGATCAGAACAGAGCCTGCAGATACCACTTACCTCCGAGAAAATCTGGCAGTTGTGCAGATTTTTGAAGACGGAGGGTTTATGACATTTCTGGATAAATTCAATGGGTCTTCTCGAAGATTTAGCTGGCATGTTCGCCCATTTTTTTAGAAACAACCGAGCACATGTTAACGGCATGTCTATTGAGGTAAGCCCTAAAATTTTAAGCCAGATTATAGAGCTACCATTAGAAGGGATTTCAATTACTAGATCTGGCAAGAACACATTGGCAAATGTAGTTAATCAGTTTGTAGAAGAAAATGATAGAGAACCTGAATACTTAACCCATAACAACACATGCAAAGGGTTAAAAAGGGCCACTGCAGGAACCCCGGGATGAAGTAGCCACCTGGGTAATTAAGTTTTTAACCTGTGAAGGGCAGTATGTGCTGTTGTCAGGGCATCATCTACGAATTTTGAACCATCTCAGACATGGTGGACAACAACCAGAAGTTAGGGTAAATCTTCCCCTGTATCTGTATCAAGAGTTGAAGAACATGGCAAAAAGATATCAGGAGGGTAAAGGAAGCCTTCGCCATCATGGCCTCATCAAATTAGTTTGCCAACACCATTTTAGAGGAAACCCTAGGAGTTTTGAAAGGTTTTACTCTAACCTAAATGATGTCATTTTTGGGGATGAAAGTGAGGAAGAAGAAGAACCAAATACTGCTGATGTTGCTACAGAAGAGGAAACAGCTGCTGCAAAAAATATTGCAGAAGCTGCTGCAAAAAATGTTGCAGAGGATGCTGTAGAAGAAGCTGCAGAAGGTGCCCCTGAAGCTATTACAGAACTACACCCCATAGTAGTAGCAGAAAACCTTGCTCCTGAACCCTCAACTTCACAGGCTAAGAGACAAAAGAGAAGAGGATCTGGAACTAGCAGCAGAGCAAAAAAACAAAAGAAAGTTTGGTTTGTCGAAGCTGCAACTGACTTATCAGAACAGAGAAGTGAAACAAGGGAAACAGAGGCATCTAAAACTGACCCCATGACCCCTGCTGTCACCAAAAAATAGAGCAAAAAGAAGAAGTTTGCATCTGGAACTAGGAGGTCTACAAGAATCCATTTGAAAGAAACTGCAGAACAGGTCATGGAGGAAGAAGATAGACCAAGTAGCCCAGATGTCACAGAGATACAACCAACATCTGACAACTTTCCAGAATTCCCTGAATAGATAGCTGAGGTAGAAACTGAGCAAGTTGGTTTGGAAGAGGCTACAGTTCAACAGGCTACAGATATGGTAGATATCCTTATAGACAGTCTCACAGAGCCTCTTGAACAAGAACAAACTATTGCAAAAAAAGAGGAAATATTGGTTGAACAACCAACTGCAACTGATTTGTCTGCATCAGCTTCTGAAGTAGAAACATAAGTGGAAGACATCACAGAGCAGCTGAGGACAGCAAGGAGTGTTGTCAAAACATAGACCAGATGGATCACAGAGAAAGAAAGCATCATTGAGATGCAAGAAAGAAAAATTGCAGAGCTTCAGCAGGAAGTGGCAGAACTAAAAAAATTGTTGTCACAATCTGAAAAACAGCCAGCTATATCCCATGATGAAGATAATTTGGCTCAATTGCTTCTGGGTTTATCAAGAGCAGATGATTCTGATGAAGCAGACATGGGAGTTCATCCTGAGACAGCACTCCTTCATTCTGAAGAAGTGCCTGTTCATTCTGAAGTAGCACCATCCTATTCTGAAGCATTGCCTTCTTGTTCTGAAGATGCTTCAGAAATGGTGAGGAATATTGCAGAGGATATTGAAAATGAGCCACCAACACAGAAATAGTCCCAACAGCAAGAAAATGTTCAAGTAAGTACTCCTACTGAGATCCCTGCATTTCAACTTGCTACACTTCCAGTAGAAACAACAGATAAGGGGGTACAAGTAGAAATACTATCCGATGACAACCCCATAGAAATAGCAAATAAGGGGGTGCAAGTAGAGTTATTGACAGATGAACAACCAATGGAAGTGGCAAAAAAATGAGTTTAGATAAATCTATTGCCTAGGATCCCCCTGTAGTAAGACCACCTAATACCGTGTCTCTAGAGCAAGACAATGCGGACATAGCTAGCTGGATGCTTAGATATGAACAACTTGCCAATAAAACTAAAAAATTCAAATTGGAAGCAAAACAACTAGAAGCCAAGGACACAAAAATTCAGGCATTGAAAGAAAAGGTGTCTGACTTATGCCAAATTGCTGAATTTTTAGTCCAATTTAGACGACCAGCCAGGTTTTATAGCCTTATTTTGAAGGAAAAGTACCTCAGATGGCAGGTCATGAGGATTACTTCAAATCTTCCCTATAAATTGGACACTATTGAAGATTTTCTGGAAGCATATTTTAACAGTCCTTTTGAGCAGAAAAATCTCCTGTGTGAACTATTTTTACATAGTTTCTTCATTCCATAGGAAGTTGACTCTCATCCTCAAATCTACATTGGAGATGTTCAGTTGAGAGCATTTATGTCTACTTTGCAAAATCAGCTTTATTGGGATCACGAGAAAAGGCAGAATAAAGTGATTGAAACAAGGGCTGAGTTGTTAGTCAGAGCAATCCAGCCAAATCACCTAAATATCACTCAACGAAGACTTCTCAATGATGAACAGGGATGATATTAAGAGAATGTACTTGAACAATTTGAGGGACTGTGTGGCCAGATTTAACAATTTCTGTGATCACAATTTCTTCCCAGCATTGTCAGTATGCAGAGACATATGGAATGAACTTTCCATGTCTTTGAGGAAAAGAGAACCTATCTCCCCCATCAATTTAGAATGGTCCAGAAGAAGAGCAGAAGGTGTAGTCCAACTGATCCAGATCATGCAACATAATCGGATAGGTCTCGTGTTCGTGCCTCCAACCATCATTACTCCGGGTCCATTCTACTTTGAAGAAGATGCCCAGCCTGATGAACAATTTGAAGATTGGCTCAGAAACATTCAGGAAAACAGGGGGTATTACATAGGCAAGAAGTTATTCTACAGGTCATGGAATCTAAACATGGACATATGTGATTCCATAGCCCAACGTAATGCATGAGGGCATGCATTAATATAAGTTGGGGGAAAATGATGAGGCCTGGAAATGCCTCAATCATAACATGTTTTGTACACTAAAAATGCCTATAAACTCTTATGTTTTATCTGATATGTTAGTTAAGTTGATTCAATATGTTGTATATTAACCATTTTGCATGATCAATGTATTTGAAATATTATATGCCGATTTTACAGCTTTTTGCATAGTTTTGTGTTCTTTTTGCTATGATTTGCTACAATGGGATATGCTTAGAATAATAGCAGCATTTCACTAATCTTGTTTTGATTTGACAAAAGCATTTACTTCACCTAATCTGGCAACAGTGCAAGCAAACTGTTGCTGTGCAGCAAAAACTGGTCTTTCCCATATAAATTCTAGCCAGCTGTCCATAAATAGCAAGGCATGGAATTCACATGAGGAAAGGGATGAAGACCATTAGAATTTGATCTTAGGAGATAACCCACCTGAGAGATGCAGAAGAAATCACTGGAAAATCATACATTTGTTCATTTCGAAGTATCTTCAGAATGAACAGATATCTTCGGAATGAAGGAACACAGCATCTTCGAAATGAGCGGATCTTCGAAATGAAGAATGCAGTGTCTTTGGAATGAGCGGATCTTTGGAATGAAGCATACAGTATCTTCGGAATGAGCGATCTTCGGAATGAGAATGTAGTATCTTCGAATGAGCGATCTTCGGAATGAAAACCGCATTGTCTTTGGAATGAAGCCACTTATCTTCGAATGAAGAACAGAATGTGTTTTTGACCTTTTGACCGATTTCTGAAGCCAAAAAAGGGAAATAAAGGTTGGAAAAAGTAAAGAGAAATATCTTCCATCTGTCTTTGCCGTCATTTCCGACCAAAGCCATCATTAAGGGAAAGATCAGGTTTTAGTCCTCTTCTAGGATAAAACCAGAATTTGTTGCAAAATTGTAGGATTAGATCTTTTGAGATATTCTTTGTTTGTAATCAGATCATAGAATAGCTATAAATATTGCTCCCGTTCAGGTTGAGCCTAGGGAGAGAGATAGAAAAGGAGGTAGAAAATAGAGTAAGGAAGCTAGCAAAAAATATAGAGTATAACTAGAAATTGACTGATTACAGTTCTGTAATAGTTTTTCAATAGAATTCTTGTAATCATGTCTTTTGATCAATAAAGTGCACCAGTTCTATTTCAAATTACTTGTAAATGAGTGTGATTAAGATTTAGAAAAAGAGAGAGACTTACACCTTCTTCTAGACAAAGAGGCTGGCCACTTCTAGACCTAGGAGGAGGACTAACAAAGCAGGTTTTTATTCTGATTTTGTTGTAGTAGAATGAGTTGTAAAACTTGTTATTTCAATTGCTTGTAAATAGTTGACAATATTTGTAGTATTAAGTTTATTTATGCTTAGATTAATCTTGTGCTTAAAGTTTTAGTTGCAATCTTACTTTCAGCAAAGTTTCCACTTTATTTTCAGATTGTTATTTCCAAAATTTACTATTTTTCAGCAATTTCCTGCATTTTATGTTTTGCTGTCAAAATCTAAACAGAAGATTGACAACCTTCTGTTACAGAACTTTGATAGTTTTTATTTCCACATTAGATCTAAACTTTCATTACTGCAAAAGTAATTAGATTTCCTTTCTGCAATTAGGATTAGACTTTCAATTCTGCAACTGTTAATTCTGCAATATAATTAGGTCTCATTCTGCAATTGTAATTAGGACTTCATTTCTGCAGTTAATGATTAGTTTCCAATTCTGCAACTTAGATTAAGATTTAATTTATGCAATTTAGAGATAGGAATGTTCCAAAACCCCCCACACAACCGGTTCCACCAATAAGACTTGTTGCCCTAGATTGACCTAAGTTATAGTTGTTTCACTTCTTCTCCCGCAGATAGCCTTGTACACTGCCCTGGATTGATAGATTCATTGAGAATTAATGATGGTATAACGACTACGCATCATCTGCTACTCTAAAAATACCATTTTGTGGATCCGTTGATGAGGAATGAGAACCACAATAAGGATATGCATGTTTTAACTAGCTCAATCCACTTTGTATGGAAACTAAATTAAAACAATATGGCCATAAGGAAGTCCTAGTTGACTATGTCATACACTTTATTCATGTCGAGTTTGAGAACAAAGGTAGACTTTTTGGTTTTCAAGGCAGAATGTAGAGCTTCATGGATGGAAATGACACCATCTAGGATTGATCTACCTTGGACAGAGCTTCCTTGGAAAGGATCAATGATTTTGGGTAGGATACTTTTCATCCTATTAGCCATGATTTTAGTCAGAATCTTATAGGTAATATTACACAAGCTAATGGGTCTAAAGTCAAACAAATATTTTATAGCAGGATTTTTAGGAATAAGGGCGATAAAAGTAGAATTGAAAACTCATGCAATTATTTTAGAAGATTGGAATTCTCTTATGACTAAGCAAACATCATATTCAACAATGTCCCATAAGGTTTGAAAGAAATAGGGGGAAAAACCATCAGGTCCAGGAGCTTTATCAGGGTGCATGGAGAAAATGGCCGACTTAATCTCTTCATCTTGGAAGGGGGTAGTTAAGCTAAGATTAAAATTGTCTAGAATAGAATGGAGAATATGGATCATAGACGCTTGAGTAAATGTAGAATAGGAATTGTCATCCTCAAGGAGAGATATAAAAAATGAAACTACCTTGTCTCTGATTTCCTCTAAATATGTGATAGAAGTGCCATCACATTTCATCAGTTCTTTGATACGGTTGTTGCTTATGTTCCTAATGGTAGACATGTGGAAGAATAGTGTTTGAGTCTCCTTCTTTGATCCAAAGAGCTCTATATTTTTACCTCCAAAAGTATTCTTCACAGGCAAGGACGTTGTGGAATTTAGCAAGGATTTGCTTTTCTTCTATTCTGGTCTGCTCATCGATGAACCCATTCTGAATTTTGATTTCTATATTTTCAAGTCTATCTTTGAGTGATTGCTTGTTGGCAAAGAGGTTGCCAAAGACTTCTCTATTCCATATTTTCATATCTTCTTTGAGTATTTTTGGTAAGTTTGTAGGAAGGACATCCCTGAAAGTCTTGTTTCCAGTAATGTGAAACCCTTTGCCTTAGATTAGGATGATGTATCCACATGGCCTCAAATTTGAAAGGTCTTCTATAAGGGTTTGGTTTGTCAATTTCAAGCATGAGAGGATTGTGATCCAATCCTATTTTGGGTAGAGGATGAAGACAAGCATCTCCAAAAACCTGAATTGCTTCCTAGGAGAGAAAAAATCTATCTAGCTTGACTTGAATGTGTTGATTTCCCACTCTTCTATTGCTCCAAGTGAATTTAGCCTTTTTGAGTTTTATGTCCATAAGATTTTTGGAGTTAACAAATTCATTGAAATACTCCATGCTTTTGACCGAGACCTCAGTCTCTCCTTTTTTATCAGAGGAATAGAGGGGGGTATTGAAGTCCCCTGCTACAATCCAGGGAATATTTTGGAAATAGTATTTTATTTTACTAAGGGCATCTCAAAGCTGAGCTCTTTCAGATATAGTATTATGAGAATATACATTAGTGAGGATCCAGGACAAAGTCTTGCTTCTATCATGAAAAATAACACTTAATATTTTGTCACTAAAATGTAGTAATCTGCCATCAACTTTTTGCATATCCCATAGGCACATGAGGCCTCCAGAGGATCCTCTAGCATGACTAAAAAATGCACTTGATTTTTCCTAGATCATATTGTCTATGGTCAAGGAGCTATTAACATTTATTTTAGTTTCATGCATAATGAAAATTGAGGGCTTTATGTCTCTCCTCATTGACTTAACAAGTCTTTATTTAGCGGGCCCATTTAGGCCTCTCACATTCCATGAGAGGATCTTCATTTGGAATATTTGGAACCTTTTCTACCTCCCCTTACTTGAATTTGGGGGGCTTTGGAAATTATATTATCCTATTTAGATTGAGTAGTAATTATGGGGAAGAGGATTTTTTGGATACCATTGGCAATGTCATCTGCAAGGCCTCTCTTCCAATGTTCATCTTTGGAGATCCTACCTCTTTTTTTTCCACTACCAAGGTCAATGGGATATTTGGTAGTGCTTCGGGTTTGCTTGGGGCTAAATTTGTAAGGAATAATTTGCTCCATGACGGGGCTTGGAGGTCTACCACTACTTTGATTTAGAAGGGGAGATATCAAATCTACCTCTAGATTTTTAGGAATGTTTCCAAGACTTTCATCATGAGGGTTGTGAGAGGGTCCTAACTTTGAGGGAGAATTAACAAAACTCAGGTCAATGTTCAGATCGGGGGAAAGGATTTTTCTGGTTTTGAGGGGGGAATTTGAGTATCTTGAGGAGTGGGATTTGGGATAGGACAACTCTTAGTGCCTTCTTGAGACAGGTTTGGAGTGGCTTTTTGAGCTTCCTGAGGAGGAGGATTTGAGACATAGGAGATCAAATTTTCCTCTAATATTTTATCAAAATCACCTAAGATGTTGAATCTATTAAAGATAGTAAGAGTAAAACTTAGTTTTTGTTTATCTGAATTCATTCGTGTTGTAGCCATTTCTTTGCCTTTATGGGAGTGTATGCCTCAGGGTTTTATCGACTTTTCTACTAGTAAGGTCCTTTTCCTGACTATACTTGGTTCTACCATTTCTTTTGTGGTTTGGGGTAGCCACTGATTGGGGGTTTCTATTATGATCTGTAGGGGCCTATTGGGTATGAGGAGAACCTTCTTCCTATCATTGTTCTTTCTCCTTAATGAAATGAGTTTTGAGGTTGGGGCATTGAATCCTAAGATGCCATTGGGTCTGACATTCAACATAAAAGGCCAGATTATTTTTGTACTCTAGGGGTTTTTTCCTGCAATAAGATTTGTGTATCAAATTGACATAGGTAGGAAGCTTTGATGCCTAGTTGGCATTGACACAGATACTTGCAACATTCATACGCTTGCGAGCTCGGGTGACAGGGTCTATAGCAACTAGATCTCCTATGAATTTTGCAATGGCTAGGATAACATAATCATGCTAGAGGTGAAAGGGAAGGTTTGGAATATGAACCCAAATGGGGGTATAGTTGATGTCCTAGGTTTTAGGATCAAATTCCATGTCCCATTTCCATAGGAATAGGCTCTTGCAACCTAGGAACCAAGTTTCCTTGGTGAGAATGTGGTTGGTGTCTTCGTGATTACTCAGTATGATTGTGAATAAATCCCTGGAAAGTGCTACAAGCTCCATGCTTCACAGTGTCTTCCATTTTTCAAAGGTCCATCTATGGATGGTTTCCATGTTAGGTCTTCCCTCGATGAACTTTACTACAAGGGAAAACCTTTCCATTGAGAGATAATTATCAGCTAAGTTGTCAAGGACGAGGATGTTTTGCCCTTCAAAAAAAATGATTGTTTAAGGAAACTCATGAGGACCACTTCCTCCCTTGGATAAGACATTTGTGTAGGATCCCTTGGTAGTATCAACAGTGTAACCCTTTGAACATTAGGGAGGGAGCCCAGTGTCAGGTGGTTCTCCCCTCCAAAAAATTGTATGTTGTTCATGATATTTAGCCATTTTTGGCTGTCCATCCTCTACATCATATTTTTCCTCCTTGTTGCCATCCTAGTCCTTATTGTCATCATGTGCTCCTACCTATATTTTTTCCTTTCCTACACCAAAAAATTGAAAACCAAGTTTCTTGCCTTCTCTACTCTTATCGCTGCTCCACTCTATCTCCCTTGACAAAAAAACACTATGTCAATGCCATATTAAATACCAAACACATCATTTAACATTATATTATTTATTTCATTTCATGTCATGATATCACATGTTTGTTAAATTACATTACATAGTCCATCACATAGTGTCATTAGAACATTAAAATAATGAATAGATGAATTGTGTACAGTCTATGGTGATAGCATCTAATGTGTCAACTAGTAATCATAATCCATCATACACATTAATCAATCATCCATTCCATTTTGTATACACATATACATATCATCAAATCACATCACATTACAATAAATCCATATATGGTAGGTATACATCAAAACATCATAAAGCAAACATAAGCATTGCATACATCTTATAAAGTAGTAAGTAAATACATGATGATTACATAAAATGCATATATATATGAAACCAAAGATACATAATCATCCATAAGTTACCTATAGGCTAAAATAAAGTGGTTACTTAAATATCATAACCCCAAAATACCAAAAAGATCCATAGAGTCTCAAAATCCATGGTCATGCAGGACCGGCACTATGACTCTCACCCCCACCCTTAGTTGGTGTTCGACAAGAACTCCAAAATTTGCTACTCCCTAACCTATCTACCTTCCATGCAGTGTTGGGAGCCCCCATATTCATTGAAGACTATTGTGTACCACTCCTTCGACTCTGGTGTGACCCACTAGTATATGGACATGCTGGTATGCTCCCCATAAGGCACACTATATCATCCTCCAAAACCTAGGTGAATGCTTGCTCCTCATAATAATGACCTTGGAGGTCCCCCACTAAGTCTTGGAGTTGTGTCACCTCCTCTCGTATCCTAAATATCTCACCACTCCTAGATCCTCCATGGCTTGGGCTATGTGCTCTAACCTATGCTCGAATATTAGCTATCTCTACCTGTGCACTTTGCACCTATTCTTGTAGGAGAGTGATATCCTCTACATGCTCCCTTCTACCTCTACTAATATCACCCCTTAGCTTAGTAATAGTGGCATCACTTGCTACCAACTTTACCTACAAGCCCTAATATCAAAGTAATCATCACCAAAGTCACCCTATGGATCCCCTATATCAAGTAGGTCTATCCACTCATATGCTACTCAATGATGTACATGTCACTCACCTGCATCTGAATCCTCCTTAGCTGGATCCTCATTGCTATCCTCATCTGTAGCATCCCTGTCAGTATCCCCTACCACCGTAACTGCATCACCCCCTATTGGCCCCTCTCCCCACCATTGGTGAGTCACCCAGTAAGATTCATACTCTGTTGTAGTCCCTGCATTGTCTTTATTAGAAATTTCCACTACAAGATTTGACTCCTCTCTCAATACCTCAATCATAGGCCAACCAAGTGTCCTCTCATCCCCATGATGTTAGTAGACCACTAGCTCACTAATAAATTCTTGGTATGGCCCAAACTATTATAGGACTTGAGCATAAGGAAAGTACTCCCACTCAATCCCATATCACCCAACCAACCATCTCCCTTTCCTCATCCAACAAAGTTGTATCTCAGCATCAGGCCACACTGGACAATCCCTATAAGGTCTCCAAGTTACATAATCTACCCTGAGTCATGCAAAGGACTCTATGTAGTGCTCAACCTCACTTATAAAGAAACAAATTTGACCTACCTCTCAAGCTCGCTGCCATAGAATATTTTAGCCTATCTCTCAATATACCAACTGCACTCGTGAAATCCATGATAGTCCTCATAGTTGATCGACAATAATATGCTACCATTCCCAATCTTGTAGTAGAAAAACGACACCCTAAGCCCTTTCACCCATAGGAGTGTATCTCATACATCTCATCATATAACTATACCATTAATGTAGGACCCCAAGCCATCACTAGTGGTTGCTCTACGGTGCACTCCACAAGTGTGAACACCAACTCCAAAAGGTTCCAGGGAAACCTGGCACCAGATGAGTCTAGTAGCATGATGTTGGAGATCAAAGTCATCAATAAATAATGTCTAGCGATTAGTACACTAACCTCATACCATAACTCCACTAGTATACCTCCACTATGGATGTCACATGCTACTTCCTCCTAGTCCCCCTTGAGGTATCTTTGCATAACCACATCTCTCTGATCTCGGTGAGTGGATACAATAGGTCACCCCTATTGATTGTGAAGCCTTATTAAATCGAAGGCCTTTGTTTTAGCCACACTTGGACCCACTACGTGAAAGAGGGGGGGTGTAGGGGGGTATTATCCCCCCCTACTACTATCGCTATGGGGGGTCTAGGGGGGGTGAGATGTTTTTTCCTCTATGTAAATCTGGACCATTTGTTATTAGGTCATAGATCGGACGATAGATTTTAGGCGGGTTTTTTCCCTAAAATTGTAATGCACTTTTATAAGAGGATGTTGTATGGTGACTAAAATGTAATGTTCGGTGTGTGACTATGTAACAGAAGGATTTTATGGATGGAATATAAAGCCTAGTTATTTTCTCCATGGACATAGCCCACATTGGGTGAACCACTTAGATCTGTGTCTATTGTGTATTGCATTATTTTCTTTTATGTTTTATTTCCACATTTTATTGCTCGTATTTTATGCTTTAATCCTAACAACCCCTATTTCAAAATGTGCAATATCTGATAGATATCCTCTAGAGTCACCACCATCTCACCTATAGGAAGTTGGAAGGTGTTGGTGTAAGGATACCATAGGTCTATCAAGGTGGTCAAATAAGCTCGATCACCCACCATGAGCTCTAACCATATCACATGCTTAATACCAATGGCATAAAGCCTTTGCTAATCCTCCTTTGTCATTCGATCCCTAGTGGTCTGAAAGAGATTTGGACATCGATATCGACTTTTAACCACCTGACATACTTAAGCAAGTTAACCAAAATGCACTAAAAACACATCAAAAAACATTAAAAAATACCAAAAAATGACTAAAAATATATCCTTTTTCCCTATTTTTGTGATCGTCCCACCCAGGGATGGCCCCCAAAATTGCTTAAAAATGGGTCATTTTGACCCCTAAAATAGCTCTAAAAAAGAAATAAAACAACAACAAAAAAAGAAAAATAATGCATCTAAAGCACAAATAAAAGTTAGCATTCCTACATCTAACCACTATTAAGGTTATTTAACCAATATTTAGTGTATGTTATGGGAAAACATGCAACTAATTATAATTTTACATTTAATAAAGAATAGGAGGAAATGCAACCCTTACCTGTCTCGCACCAACTCTATCACTTGTCAAGTCCTATGGCTGGATCATACTAATTATGAGGTACTCTTAGTAGTTATCTACTTCAGAAAAACAACTTCCTCCTCTTCACCTCTCAAGTTGCCAAGTTGAAAATGCAAAAATGAGCTCATTTGCCCAATTTTGGGCTTAAATAGCAATACAATAAGCATGGTCATCCCTAGGTGGGATGGTCAGAAAATTGGCTGACCTTACCATATTGGGATGGAAATAAACTATGCATCCATGCAACCCAGGGATGGCCACAAAAAAATATTACAAAAATAGCTTAAAAAGTTCACAAAAAGGGCCTAAAACCCACCAAAAACAAGTCAAATTTGAAAAAATTAACAAAGGATCAAGATTGAACTCAAAGGATTCATGGATGCTCTAAAAAATCTCTAATTCACTCCTCAATAAGGAGATTATTTCTGGAACACTCCATGGGAATGAGGTATTTAGTCTTTTGCTTCCATGAAATACCACCAAAATGATCAAAATCTTCACATAATTGATACATCTTACAATGGACAAAACTAATGGTTATCCCAATTAAGTCATTGTTGAGAAGCAACACACCCCCACTGAAAAATAATTTTCCATCCTTTGAAAACATTAAGCTTTCATTTTGCAGTAAGGACCCTCTTGATGATTTTCAGGTTTAAATCCAATTTTTCACTTGCCTCTTTCTTCTTCAAGTTTTGCCTGTGTCATTTATCCAAGTTTTCTTGCATTCTGGCTTTGTTATCTCAGACTTCACTTTTTACATGCTAGAATCATTCATGGATAAAGAAAATCTTACACCGGTACGAAAAAAATGCAGAAAACAGATAGATAAATTCATTGAAAATCAAAACTTTCCTTTTTTGGCAAAGTCGCGAAATCGTGACACTTCCATTTATGGAAATGTCGCGAAATCGCGACAGGTTTTCAGAAAATCGGCCAAGTCCCAGAAGCGTAGCGAAATCGCGACACTTTCCATTTTTGGAAATGTCACGAAATCGCTACCGGCCAGGAGAGAGAAAGGCAAGATCGTACGGAACGTCGCGATTTCGCGACATGTCGCGAAATCGTGACATGTCGCATTTTCACGGCTGAGAGAGAGAAAAATCGGTGAAGGCATGAAAAGGTCACGATTTCGCGACGTGAAGGAGAAAAGGACGCAGTTGTACGGACTGTCGCGATTTCGCGACATGTCGCGAAATCGTGACAGGTCCAGGTGGAGACAGAAGGAAGCAAGAGGAACCAAAATTAAAAATTGACTAAGGCAGAAAAACGTCGCGAAATCGTGACATGATTGAAAGGAAAGGGCCCGAGTGAGGAAAATGTCACGAAATCGCGACGTCGCGATTTCGCGACGTCACGAAATCGTGACGTTTTCGGCAAAGACAGTCAAGTCGTACGGACTGTCGTGATTTCGTGACATGTCGCGAAATCGCGACGAGTCCAAGGTCATCAAGCAAGAAGCAACAAAGACAATTTGAAAGAAAATTGGTTAAGGCATGGAGGGTGTCACGAAATCGCGATGTCGCGATTTCGCGACATCGCAAAATCACGACACGAAGGAAAGAGGGTTGTGCAAGGGGCGGCCATGTCACGATTTCGCGACACGACCGAGACAAAGGAAGAAAAGCTAAGGATCTGTGCGAAATCACGAGTAAAGTAAAGAAAGGCAAGGTTGAGGGCGAAATGACAGGAAAGAGAAAAGTCATGAAAGGGAATCGCGAAATCGCGACAAGAAGAAGAACAAAGCAAGAGGTCGCGATTTCGTGACATGTCACGAAATCGTGACATGTCACATTTTCACGGCTTGCGAGGAAGGAAGTTGCAAAAGAGCAGGAAGGGTCACGATTTCGTGACATGTCGCATTTTCGCGGCCTATGGAGCAAAAAGGTTGCAGCGCTGGGAATGTCGTGATTTCGTGACATGTCGCGAAATCGCGACATGTCGCATTTTCGTGACCTTGCACAGGAAAGTTGCACAGAGTGGAAGACAGCTTGAAATGGACACGTGTCACGATTTTGTGACACGTGTCAAAGCACTGAGCCACGTATCGGATGAATAAAGCCGACAGATAGTAAACTTTAGGGCTTCAATTTTAACTTTAAAGTTTTGATTTAATATTTTTAAAATACTAATCCATCTTTTGTCTTTCATGCAGGAAGCCATCTGGCACTTACGGGATAATGGAGAAATGGCCATAAAGACGAAGTTAAGTGCAAATTAATCAAAGACAGCCATTTCGAAAGAGAAGTTGCTGTGTCATCCAATTTTTTTAGATCTGGCTGCAAAGAGACTTTACGGTGACTAAGCAGCTGCCCATAGTGGAATATGTCGAGAATTGGCCGAGAAATGAAAATATATGCACACAGTTGCCGGATTTTGCCGATGAATGCATTTAATGAAGATTTATGGCAGAATTAATGGCGTGTAGATATTTTCAACTCACGGATGGCTCTGCGGAGATGAAATGTCGGAGAAGTGGTGACTCATCCAGCTTACCCGAGGGGATTAATGAGGGCATTTATTTACAGTTGCGGGTGAATGCAAGTGGCATTCGAATTCTATCTTCTCCATTTATGGCAAGTGACTGCATTGATTTGCAGAATGGTTAAGTTTTATCCGGACTTTGTTTTAAATGGCTTTATATTGTAAAACCCGGGTCCTAGGGTTTGAGATGATAAGATTTAGGGTTTGAGAGGAAGATATTTCTGAAAAGATCGGGGGTGTCATCTCGAGTCTATAAATACTTCTTCTCAATGTAATCGCAGGGAGGCGGAAACTTAGAAATAAAAGGCTATTGAAGCAATTTCTTGCAAATATTGTTAAATACTTTGTTTCTGGACTTGGAGTTGATGTGCTTTTGTTTTCTGTGATAGCATGGCCAGGAGCCTAATATTTTGCAGATTGTGATAAGTTCATCTTCTTTTGTTATCCGTTTCATTAAAGTTTATTAGATATATGTTGTAAATCGGTGTTATCAAGATTAAATATGTTGTTAGGCTTCATTTGTTCTATTGTATACTAGGGAAAATTACAGATTTAAGGTTCAAGTTTGTTCTAATTGCTTTGTCCTCACTGTGCGAGCTAGGCTGTCGGTGAAAGATATCAATTTTAACCGACTTCCCTTCGGTTTATAATTTTTTGTTAGAGTTGTTCCATCTCTGCCTTATGCTCTTAGTAGGAAGTGATCTTAGAAAGCTGGACACTTTCTTCTTTGATTTGTTCCGTTGTGAAGCTGATAGTATAAATAAAATTGGTAGTTTTGTTTTACAGTTAAATTTGATAAACTTCTCTTTCTGCCTTACCCTACCCTCTTTGTTTTACCGTGAAATGATCCATTTTTATTTTCTTTTAATTTTGTCTTTTATTTAAATCTGCTGACCCATAAGAGCTAGATCAAAGAATTAATTTTAAATCTGATTGTCAACAAGTGACAATTTTTGAACATTCTTGAGCAAGTTCGGTGAGCCCGTTGTAAGGTACAGACCAGTCCATATTGAAATCTATTCCAGAAGCGGAAAAGAGTGAATTGACATTCGACCCGACTCTGTAACTCACACCTTGGATAACCAGCTAGATCCTAAAGTGAGTGGGATTTATCCCGTATAAGTGTTATCAGAGTTTTGTGCTCATCCTTCACAGGGTGTGTATAAAAGTCGGACCAACATTTAAAAATGGCGCTAGAAGGAGGGCCTACTGAAATTCGATCAGTATTATAAGTTGTCAGTACAATTTTTAAAATTGCCAGAGAAGACCTCAAGTTCGATACTCTATTAAGGATTGTAAGTTTGTAAGTGCTTGTGAAAAGTTGGATTCTACATACAGGGTAACAAGGTCCCACCCCAGAGCTGGAGAGCTCCTTGTCCCTGAATTAGAAACTCCAAGAAGAAGTAGCCTCAGAAGGGCTAAGTCTCTATCAGAAATAGTTTTATCACCATTGATAGTTACTCCAACCACAACTCAGAATATCACAGTCAACCAAGTAGTAATGGCAAATTGGTTGGGCTCCACTGCTTTGAATATTTTGGGTATAGCCCATGACCTACCCAAAAATTTGGAAAGATATCTCCCCAGATATAAACATGATGGGACAAGAACTGCAGAAGAACATTTGGTTGCATTCAAGAATGCTTTGAAATTATTAAATGTACAGCATGAGGATGTTGCCTGCAGACTATTCCCGTTCACTCTCCAGGAGGGAGCTTATGATTGGTTTCTAAACCTCACTAATGATTCTGTCACCAGCTGGAATGACTTAGAAAAAGTTTTTGTGTCACAGTTCGGAGAAGTGATAGATCCTAGTATATTGTACCAGTAGTTTTCTGGCATCAAAAGAGAATTAGGTGAATCTATCAGGTCCTATAATGTTAGATTCCAGAAAGCTTATGGCAGACTTACTAGGTATTATGTACCGAATGCTGACCTGGCATTAGAGATTTTTAGAAACTCTCTGGATCCCATGACCTCTGTCTTCTTGAAGAGAGATCCCACTATTACTAATTTGACAGAAGCTTATAAAGAAGCTTTGATTCTGGAAAGACAGTTGGGACCCCAGCCTTTAAATGCTCAGCAAGTTCCTCTGGTTGCACAAGCTGCCCCTGTGTTCAATCCCATTCCACATCAGATGATGCTGCCAGTTTGTCAGACTCTACCATCAGCAAATCCATTGGCTGTAGCACCTGTTGAGAATGTACAGAACCCAGGCAAAGAGGCTGACAATGCAAGAGTGGAAGAAGTCTCAAAGATTGTTCAGAAGGTGGCAAATGATTTCTTGAGTTTTAAAAGGCAAGTTTCTACAGGGGACAACTCCAACAGATATTCATATCAACCGAACAGATTCAACCGGCCCCCGTATGAACCTAATAAAGATTACAAGGGTAAGGCTCATGATGTGAATATTTGTGATTTAGCTCTGCCCTAACTGGTGCGAGAATACATGCCACTTCTCAGCATGGGGAGTTGGATTGTCTAGAATTTTGCAATGCATTTGAAGCTTTGTCCGGAGATTTGATCTCCCCTAAAAATAAAAGAACTGTTGATGGCCCAAGTTCATCCGGCCACAGTGCAGCTATGGTCCTGGATTCTTTCACTTTCTCGGATGAATCTGAGAATGTAGTTGAAATGCCTATGGATGAGGTGCAGGCTTTCCAGCAGTACAGAAGAGATAATTACAACCTGAGGAACAGGAATCCGGAGCCTAATACTACATCAACCCCTCCGGACAACTCTCACAATGTTCCTCCCGACCCCTCTCCAAGCAATAATCCATCTCCACCAAAGGGAGGAAATCTGATGAGAGGACCAGATGCTTTTGTCCCTCCACTTAACAAAGGATATAACATAGTGGAGGATATGAAAAATATTAAGGCCAACATTACTCTACATGAGTTGGCACAGATTTCGGAGCAGAGAGACAATCTGATAAAGACATACTCGGCCCTGCTACTAAACCTGTGGACAAAGGAAAGAAAATAGCAAATGCCAATCTAGCCATGTACAAAGAAAAAACTGAAGTTCCCCCCTTTTCTTGACTGTCCGTATTTTTGGGAAGAACTTACATAATTGTTTGGTAGATTCAGGTGCATCTGCTAATGTTATGCCTTTGGCCATTTGTCAGCGATTGGGTCTCGACCCCAATGAAGTCCGAAAGGAGAGTTGTCCAATTGGACAAATCAGAGGTTAAATTTGTTGGAGAGCTTCAAAATATTCATATCCAATTAGCATATGAGCCAAGGGCTCAACATAAAATTGAAATTCGGGTTGTGGATATCCCTGTGGGGTACGGGATGTTGTTGAGTAGAGATTGGTCGAGATCTCTGAACGGATACTTGGCAACAGATTTTTCACACATGTGGTTGTCGTGGAAAGGAGTGGCAAATCAATTACGGGTTGAAAGAGAACCCAGGTACAAGCATACAATTACTGAGTACAATACAGAGAATGAAACTGTAAATATTGCAGAGGTAGATATTGGAGTCTACAATTTAACAACTGGGCAAGATAACAAGTTTAATAAAGCTCATCCTGTACATACTAATGAAGTCTGGACACTTCATGTGGATGGGGCTAGATCTAAACAGGGTTATGGAACAGGGGCAGTCCTCAAAGGGCCTGAAAGTCAGACATATTTTATGTCTTACCGCCTACAGTTCCCTTGTACAAATAATTTAGCGAGTATGAAGCTCTGATTTTAGGTTTGAAATTTGCTTTGGACAAAGGAGCAAGAAATATTCAAGTTTTTACTGATTCGGAATTGGTGGCAAATCAAGTCAAGGGTAAATTCCAGTGTAAAGCATCTTATTTAAAAGGATACAAACATCGGGCTTGGGATCTTGTAGAAGACTTTGATGCTTTTAATCTGACACATATACCCAGAGAGCAGAATTCACATGCGGATGTCTTGGCTTCTTCAATTGCAAGTTTAAAACCATTGGAAGAATTTAAATGGAACAAGTTTTCAATTGAGTTAGTCCCTTGTCCTTCAGTTCCAAACAATATAGATAATTTTCAGGTTTTCTCTGATGATCAACAGATTGTAAACTTTTTGCAGAGTACTAACACATTTGAAAATGCTATAATTGATGAGGGCCAAAGGGATACCCTACTTGGAACAGTTAGATGATGACAGGGGAATAATGAGGTTGAAGGACAACAGAATTCCAAAAGGGATGGTGGAGCTGGAGCGGCTCTTTGATGTTGACAAAATCAAGCAAAAGGTGAATTCTGAGGATTATGTGGGTGCCACAGACAGTGAGACTGAAAATTTGAACATAGGGACTGAAGAAGATCCCAGGCACATCAAGTTGGCTAAGAACTGTGATCCAGAAATAAAAAGAAGTATGATTGATTTTCTTCACAGGTCCAAGGATGTTATGGCCTGGTCATACAAAGACTTAAAGGTATTTGATCCTAAAGTTTATACTCATATTATACCTTTAAAAGAATTTTGCAAACCTTTCAGGCAAAAACAGAGGCATGTCAATGCTCTGTTAGAGCCCCTCATCCAGAAAGAAGTAGAAAAGCTATTGAGTGCGGCCATTATTTTTCCCATCGGGCATTCTACCTGGGTGGCCAATCTGGTGCCAGTCGGAAAGAAAAATGGAGAGATCCGCTTGTGTGTGGATTTTAGAAATTTAAACAAGGCATCTGAAAAAGATAATTACCCTCTACCTTCCATGGATGAGGTGCTTGCAGATTGTCAATGGCTCGGAGATGATGTCTTTCCTGGATGGTTTCTCAGGGTACAATCAGATTTTGGTTGAGAAGGAAGACAGAATGAAAACTGCTTTCACAACTAAGTGGGGAACTTTTGCTTACAAGAGGATGCCATTTGGATTAATAAATGCCGGAGCTACATTTCAACGAGCAATGGATCATGCTTTCAAGGGCCTTATGGGTAAATGCATTGTTGTTTACATGGATGATTTAACGAGTCTTCTCTAAATCTCGGTTTGACCATGTAAAACACTTGGAGTCCGTGTTTAATAAATGCGGGGAGTTTGGTATTTCTTTGAATCCGAAGAAGTGCATTTTTGGTGTAACAGAAGGAAAGCTCCTTGGGCACTTGGTCACAAAAGATGGCATTTCCATGGATCCGAGCAGAGTTGAAGCCATATCCGGCATACCATTTCCCAATTCCAAGAAAGAGTTGAGGTCCTTCTTTGGAAAAATTAACTTTGTCAGGAAGTTCATCTTCGGTTTTGTAGAGATAGTCAAGCCAATGAATGACATGCTAAAGCAAACTGCTCGGATTGTCTGGACCACAGAAGCTAAGACGGCTTTCCAAGAAATCAAGACGACCATCAAACAAGCACCGGTTCCGGTAAGCCCGGACTTCGAGTGCAGATTTTTATCTCGTACACTTTCTCTTCCGAACATACACTTGCTGCGATTCGACCCAACGGAGAGAAACTGGGGAACATCCAATTGCTTTCAAGAGTACCAATTTGAAGGGGGCTGAGCTGAAATATTCTCGTTTAGACAAACAAGCTTATGCCTTGGTGAGAGCGGTTAAGCGGTTCGGGGCACTATATATTAAGAAGCAGAATTCATGCTATAGTTCCGGACCAAGCTGTTAAATACCTTCTAAGTCAGAATGAATTGGGTGAATTGAGGGGTAATTGGGTTACAAGGCTGCAAGAGTATGACTTAGAGATTCGGCCTGCTAAATTGATCAGGGGACTTGGTTTGTCCCGACACATTGCCGAAGTGCCTCTACGGGAAGAAGTTAATCAGTTAAATTCTGAATCTGATGAGTGGTATGGGGATATTACTCATCTGCTGCAATTTGGAATTTGCCCGTCTCACTTGAACAGAACCCAAAGGAGAGCATTAAAACTGAAAGCTACTCATTATCTCCTCAAAGCGGGGTAATTTGTACAGGGAGAAAATTATGTTGGCATTTTCCTAAGATGCATTTCTCCGAGTGAAGTCGGTGAAGTCATGTCCGATTTTCATGAAAAGTTAGGGGCGGGGCATTCATCGGGATCTGCTACTGCGCATAAAATATTGAGAGCGAGGCTATTCTTGGCCTACACTATTTAAAGATGCACATCGGCATGTCAGAACCTGCCATCGGTGCCAAACTTTTGCGGCCAAAGAGGCCAACCGGGCTCTCTCATTGCAATCTGTTGTAATAAATAAACCTTTCATGCAGTGGGGACTTGATTTTGTGGGAGTGATTAATCCAAATTCTTCAACAGGGCATAAGTATGTTCTGACAGCTACTGATTACTGCACAAGATGGGTTGAAGCAGCAGCCACCACAAGAAGTACAGCTCATGAAGTCATTGAATTTCTAGAATTAAATATCATAACTAGGTTTGGGGTTCCTCTGAATTTGGTGTGTGATAATGGACCAGCCTTCCAATCATTGGAGTTTGCAGAATGGGCATACCAGATGGGGATAGTTATCAGATTCTCATCCAACTATTATCCCCAAGGCAATGGAGTGGCTGAGTCCACAAACAAGAATTTAATGAATGCCATCAAGAAATCTGTAGCAGATAAACCCAGGCGGTGGCATACATTATTGAAATATGCACTTTGGGCTGACCGGATAAAATATAAAGTGGCTCTTAAAACTTCTCCTTTTGCTTTGTTGTATGGTACCCAACCAATTGTTCCCATCTCTCTGAAGTTACCTACTTACCAATTTGTCTTAGACTATTTTGAGGATCAAGATGATGCAGAGGCTCGTGTTTTAGATCTAACTAACTTGCGGGATGAAAGACTCCAAGCCCTGGAACACTTCAGTCGGCACCAAGAAACCGTCAAGCGCTGGTTTGACAAGAGGGCCAAAGTGAAAGCTTTCAGACTGGCAGACTTGGTGCTTCTATGGGACAAGGCCCATGAGAAGAAGGGTAAGCATACAAAGTTGCAGCCACTGTGGATAGGCCCCTACCAGATTGTTGAGATTCTGGGTAACAATGCATTTCGATCATAAGACCTTGATGGTAATTTTTTGGACCTCCTTGTTAATGGTCGGTACTTAAAACATTATTTCTCGGCTGTTCCAGTCCAATGTATCATTTGAATGAGTCATAAAGAAGTTGTAACATGTGTATACATTGTAAATAACTTTGCAGTTTATCTGCTTTAGTTTACTTTTAATGTCTGTACAGTTGTTTAGTTTAGTTTACTCTTCATGTCTGTACAGTTCTTTAGTTTAGTTTTTTTTAGTTGTTTAGTTTACTTTTAATGTCTGTACAGTTGATTGCTTTAGTTTAATTTTAGGTGTCTGTGCAGTGCTGTTTAATTATTTTAATTCTATCTGCCTGTACAGTTTTTAGCTTTAGTTTTAATTGCCTGTACAGTTTTTAGTTGCTTTGTTTTAATTTGTTTTTAAATGTCTGTGCAGTGTTCTTTTTATTTATTTAATCCTAATTTGTCTGTGCAATTTCAGTCTGTCTTGAAGTTCTGTATTTTTTTTCCTTTGTAAATAACCCTGCAGTTTTAATTCCTTTCAGGTCTGTACATTTATGTATTCTATTTCCTGTGTTGTCTGTACATACAGTTGTTTTATTTTAAAGTTCTGTATTTTATATTTTATTTAAGGTCTGTGTAGTTTATTTTCTTTGTAAATAGCTCTGCAGTCTTGTTTTATTTCATTTCCTTTAATTGCCTGTACAGTTTTATTTTGTTTCCTTTGTAAATAACCCTGCAGTTTTGTTTGCTGCCTGTACAGTTTTATTCTGAAGTCTGTGCAGTTTTATTTTATTTTGTTTTTAGAGGCCTGTGTTTATCCTTGGAGGTCTGTACAAAGTTCTTTGGCTTTTAAAATTCTGTTCTTTAGCCTTTGCCTGAGCATTCATAAAAAGGTCAGCCTTCCAAAATTGTTTTTATTCTGAGCTGATCAATCCAGTGTTCATTATCACAAGTGTGAGATAGTCTGTTTGAACTGAACAGTGGAACTATTTTTTTAGTCAGAACAACAGTGGAAGGATGATTGGATTTTGTGTCTTGCTTGCCACAGTTGTTTTAATCATAAAGAAACTGCTATGTTGTTTAGGTGGAGGAACTCCCGGGGAATCCAAGAAAAGTTGGTTATAAGAGGGGACTATGATTCATGTAATTATTTGAGTATCCATAGAGACTATCAGTGCCTAGGCTGAAGCAGTTCCAGATTGATGAAATATTAAAAGAAAATTGTTATTCTTTCTAAGGCTTTTCAGATGTTGATGTATTTCAAAAGAAAGAGATGTAAGTTGAATTGGCACTCTGTTATTTCCAATATATATATAAAAAAAAAAGAAAAAAAAAGAAAAAGAAAAAAAGAAAAAAGAGAGTTATATAATGAAAGAGGCAGCCAAGATTTCAAAAGATATTTTTCTTCTACCAAGTTGTAGATTCTACCTTACAGTTGTAAATTTGGGTCGTGTAAATCTAAAGGGTAACTCTGTCGGGGCTGTAAAAGGCTAAACTAGTAAACAGAGCTCTACTCGGTTTCCCCTTTTTTACAACCTAGAAAAGCTGATCAATCCAGAGTTCAACATTCGATCCAGTCATTCTTGAAGAAAGTTTTATACCCTTGTAATTGCACATCAGAAATCTTCCTTAAGTAATTCAGCCTAGTATGTCCTTGGGAAATTTTAACAACTATCAGTTAGTAGTCAATTTATTTTGAAGAATATCTGTGGCAAGGCTTGATGCATGGTCTATGTTGTTTTGAAACTAGAGTCCTGGGTTCTAAAATAATGCTACTATTTTACCCGCAGATATCACCATTTGTTGAGAAGCAACACACCCCCATTGAAAAATAATTTTCCATCCTTTGAAAACATTAAGCTTTCATTTTGCAGTAGGGACCCTCTTGATGATTTTCAGGGTTTAATTCCAATTTTTACTTGCCTCTTTCTTCTTCAAGTTTTGCCTGTTTCTTTATCCAAGTTTTCTTGCATTCCAGCTTTGTTATCTCAGACTTCACTTTTTACATGCTAGAATCATTCATGGATAAAGAAAATCTTACACCGATACGAAAAAAATGCAGAAAACAGATAGATAAATTCATTGAAAATCAAAACTTTCCTTTTTTGGCAAAGTCACGAAATCGTGACACTTCCATTTATGGAAATGTCACGAAATCGCGACAGGTTTTCAGAAAATCCGCCAAGTCCCAGAAGCGTAGCGAAATCGCGACACTTTCCATTTTTGGAAATGTCACGAAATCGCTACCGGCCAGGAGAGAGAAAGGCAAGTCGTACGGAACGTCGCGATTTCGTGACATGTCGCATTTTCGTGGCTAAGAGAGAGAAAAATCGACTAAGGCATGAAATGGTCACGATTTCGTGACATGTCATGAAATCGCGACATGTCAATTTAGAGGTGAAGGAGAAAAGGAGTTGTACGGATCGTCACGATTTCGTGACATGTCGTGGACAAGGAAGCAAGAGGTAAAAATCGACTAAGGCAGAAAAACATCGCGAAATCATGACATAATTGAAAAAAAGAGAAAAGTCACGAAATCGATACGAAATCGAGTTGAAAGAAGCAGAGTGTACGGACTGTCGCGATTTCGTGACATGTCGCGAAATCGTGACGAGTCCAAGGTCGAGCAAGAAGAAGCATACAAAGACTAAATTTGAAGAAAATGCTTAAGGATAGAAATGGTCAATCGCGACGCAAACGAAAAAGCGGAAGGAAGAAGAAAAAAGAAAAAATGGTCGCAAGAAGGAAGAAAAAGCAAGGAGGTCACGATTTCGTGACATGTCGAAATCGAGGACATGTCGCGTTCGCTAGCTAGAGGTTAAAGTTGCGAAGAGCAGGAATGGTCACGATTTCGCGACATGTCGCGTTTTGCGGCCTATGGAGCGAAAAGGTTGTAGCACTGGGAATGTCATGATTTCGTGACATGTCGCGAAATCGTGACATGTCGCATTTTCGCGACTTGCACAGAAAGTTGCACAGAGTGGAAGACAGCTGGAAATGGACACGTGTCGCGATTTTGTGACACGTGTCAAAGCACTGCAGGCCACGTATCAGATGAATAAAGCCGCATATACTGAACTTTAGGGCTTCATTTTAACTTTAAAGTTTTGATTTAATATTATTAAAATACTAATCCATCTTTTGTCTTTCATGCAGGAAGCCATCTGGCACTTACGAAATAATGGAGAAATGGCCATAAAGACGAAGTTAAGTGCAAATTAATCAAAGACAGCCATTTCGAAAGAGAAGTTGCTGTGTCATCCAATTTTTTCAGATCTGGTTGCAAAGAGACTTTACGGTGACTAAGCAACTGCCCATAGTGGAATATGTCGGGAATTGGCCGGGAAATGAAAATATATGCACACAGTTGCCGAATTTTGCCGGTGAATGCATTTAATGAAGATTTATGGCAGAATTAATGGCGTGTAGATATTTTCAACTCACGGATGGCTCTGCGGAGATGAAATGTCGGAGAAGTGGTGACTCATCCAGCTTACCCGAGGGGATTAATGAGGGCATTTATTTACAGTTGCGGGTGAATGCAAGTGGCATTCGAATTCTATCTTCTCCATTTATGGCAACTGACTGCACTGATTTGCAGAATGGTTAAGTTTTATCCGGACTTTGTTTTAAATGGCTTTATATTGTAAAACCCGGGTCCTAGGGTTTGAGATGATAAGATTTAGGGTTTGAGAGGAAGATATTTCTGAAAAGATCAGGGTCTGTTCTGAGTCTATAAATACTTCTTCTCAATGTAATCGCAGGAGGCGAAAACTTAGAAATAAAAGGCTATTGAAGCAATTTCTTGCAAATATTGTTAAATACTTTGTTTCTGGACTTGGAGTTGATGTGCTTTTGTTTTATGTGATAGCATGGCCAGGAGCCTAATATTTTGCAGATTGTGATAAGTTCATCTTCTTTTGTTATCCATTTCATTAAAGTTTATTAGATATATGCTGTAAATCGGTGTTATCAAGATTAAATATGTTGTTAGGCTTCATTTGTTCTATTGTATACTAGGGAAAATTACAGATTTAAGGTTCAAGTTTGTTCTAATTGCTCTGTCCTCACTGTGCGAGCTAGGCTATCGGTGAAAGATATCAATTTTAACCGACTTCCCTTCGGTTTATAATTTTCTGTTAGAGTTGTTCCATCTCTGCCTTATGCTCTTAGTAGGAAGTGATCTTAGAAAGCTGGACACTTTCTTCTTTGATTTGTTCCGTTGTGAAGCTGATAGTATAAATAAAATTGGTAGTTTTGTTTTACAGTTAAATTTGATAAACTTCTCTTTCTGCCTTACCCTACCCTCTTTGTTTTACCGTGAAATGATCCATTTTTATTTTCTTTTAATTTTGTCTTTTATTTAAATCTGTTGACCCATAAGAGCTAGATCAAAGAATTAATTTTAAATCTGATTGTCAACAAGTGACAATTTTCTGAACATTACTGAGCAAGTTCAGTGAGCCCGTTGTAAGGTACAGACAGTCCATATTGAAATCTATTCTAGAAGCGAAAAAGAGTGAATTGACATTCGACCCGACTCTGTAACTCACACCTTGGATAACCAGCTAGATCCTAAAGTGAGTGGGATTTATCCCGTATAAGTGTTATCAGAGTTTTGTGCTCATCCTTCACAGGGTGTGTATAAAAGTCGGACCAATAGTCATATCGGTCAAGCAACTCATTGCTTTATCATTGATCATGCCCTAATAGACTCGTCACTTGAGGGGATAGTCATAATAATGATTTCACAATCAAATCAACACTTAAACACTCAAAAGTGCAATTTTCATACATTCAAAAGAATCTTTGCCAAATATAAATTTACAACCCTATGTTGGGGCAAGTAATCAGCAAATGCAAAAAAAACAAAGTCTTGGTCTCCTTGAAGCCTCAGGAATTTACCCACATAAATTCTTACAAGGAAACAAGGAACCAAGACCAAGTATACCCTAAGCCCATACAACTGTCATTATAGTGTGGTTGAAAGGTATACCAAAATCAATCCTTCAACTATGTCAAAAGCAAGGATTCCAAGAATGTATGCTCTTTCCACAATGGAGGCATCTAAATTTGGTTAGGTTACTAAATAAACTCAATTATTTAATGATTTAGTCATCTATTTTTTCTTAGCGCTCTGTTGCACACAATGCGTCTCAAAAAGGGCATCTGTAGACACTAAAATTATGTAAATCAGATAAGACTACTAATGCAACACTCTTATCAATATCATATGGCCCCATTGGGCAACTCTCATGGGTTAATTAGGTCTCCCAACCACTTTTGGTAAGGTTTAACCCATTTTTGGAAGGTTTTGGGGCATATATCCATGACTGTACCACCCCATGACAACCACAGCTCATGGTCGTCCCACCCAGGGACAACCACATGCAATCATACCTGGGTGGGATGGCCATGACCCAGACCCCTCAAAAGTCAAAGGGTGGGACAAATGGTAATAAATTTATACTATTTATCCCACCCAATAAATCATGATATATTGGGAGGCTGTCATGGCCATTAGAGTCTAAAAATTGGAGGCCCAAATGGGAAGCCTCTTCCACCCTATGCATGGTTAAGGCATTTCCAAGTGGTGGTACTTTCCTTGCATGCCCACACTTGCCCCCTTTTCCCCCTATTACCTCTTAGGCTATAAATTGAGGTGTTTTAACCCAATTCAAAAGGATAGGACTTTGCAATTATTGACCATGAAGTGCTACCAATATTTTCCCTCAACCTTTGCCCACCTATTTGCCTTGGAAACCTCTTTAATCAAAGGCATTTTCAAGGTGTTCTAGGAGACGTTCATTTGTTCCAAAACCCATCAATTTTGAGATTTAGTTTCCCAAATTCGATGAAAACATCCCTAGGAGGATTATTGACCATATCCAAGTGGAATTGATGGCAAAAACCACCCTATTTTGTGTTTTTCCCCCGGGATGGTTAGCAGGTCTTGTTGGAACTCCTAGGGACGACCATGAATTGGCTCACAATTTTGATCTAATTTCTAGATAGATTAATTTAATAGCTTTATATTATCATCATATCTAAATTTGGTGAATTTTTTAGCAGATTTTATAGGTCTATTGATGTTTTTGTGATGATAGTCCTAGTTGTACCTGTCAGGAATGACCATAGGATATGCTCACAATCTCAATTTAATTTCTGCTCATATATTTAGTAAATCACATAATGACAATCATATTAAGTTTTCAAGTCAATTTGAGTAGTTTATATTAGTCTCAAATAATTTTCATATTCATAGATGCATACTTTTTATGGTTTTCATCACTAAACACATATGCTATTAACATCTTTCAATATCTTGTATGTAGGTACAAGTATTCCACGCATGAGGGAGGAGCTAAGGAGCTGAATAAACATAGCCCAAAGATAGCTCTATATTGTGGGTTACGAGAAGAACACTAGAAGCATGCCATTAAGCTCATGAAGGGATTTTATCCCTCAAGTTTTGTAAATTGAAATGTATCACATTGAAAATCCCTCAAGGGGATGTATTATAACCGTTGAATTGATAAATTAATAAATACAAGGAGAACCCCCCTTTTACTTAACATATTTATCATTTTAGTTGCTTACTTTATCGTCTTTCTTATGCATGCTTTAATTCAATAAGTACATTAGATTGCATTTCAATTCAATATGTTAGGCATAGTCGTTGTTCTCTCTACTTCATGACCATGGGATTAGAGGAATTCTTAATTCCTAGTAAAGTGCATGGGAGAATGTAGGAGGATTTAAGGGGACATGAGGATTTAATGTGGACTTTTTCTAGAATATTTTGTGGGGATTTGGGAAAGGGTTAGGACATTTTGGGGATTTGGTTAGGATTTGATGGGGGATTTAGGGGTGATTAGAGCTTAAGAAGGGATTTGATTAGGGAAGTGGGGGTTAAATGGGGTTATGAGAATTTTGAGGAGGATTTGGGATTTTAGGGAATTAAAGAGGAAAATAAAGGAATTTAGAAATATTTAGAGGAGTTTAGGGAATTAAAGGGGGAATTGGAAAATTAGAGTGGATTAGAGAGATTAGGTAAGAATTAGAGGAATTAGAAGGGTTTTATAGGAATTTAGGAAGAATTAGGGAAATTAGGGAATTAGAGGGGAATTAGAAGAAAATAGAAATATTAGGGAAGGATTAGAAGAAATAAAAGGGGATTAAAGAGATTTAGAGGAAATTAGAAGAATTTAGGGGGATTAGAGGAGAATTAGAAGAAATTAGAGAGAGAAATAGGGATTTTGGAGGAATTAAGAGGAATTTGGGAGAGCATTAGGGAATTTAGGAGGAAATTAGAAAATTTGAGGAAAATTAGAAGAAATTGGGGACTTTGGGAGGTATTTTGGGAATTTGCAAGATTAATCAAAATTTGGGTTTTTAGGGAATACAAAATGACATGTTTTTGGTGTCTACGTTTACCTCTTTTATACCGTGTTGTGTGTGAAAATGATGCGGTGCAAAAATAGATGATACAATTGTTGGATTAATGATGGATATAGATGAATAGATGATTATGGTTTTCTAGTGATGAAAATAGATTTTGGTTTGAGGATGGTAGCATAATATTACCTCAAATCAAGGAAAATGTAGGATATCTCAATTATGAAATGGATAAGTGACCTTTAAATTTTACCTTCAATAGATTGATGAGCTCCTTTTGATTTAGCAAGTGGACCAGTCATATGGTAGGTTACCTCAAGATGCTATGAATCAATTGCAAGTGGTCTTAAGTTGCCACCTTGATGTAGAAATAGGTATGGATAATTGTACAAACATATGCATAGAGCCTATGAAATTAGGATTAGATTGGAGTTTTGATTTGAGAAGAGAAATTCTACTTTTTCCCTAGAAAAAGAGGGTTTAATAATAGCCCCGGGTAAAGATTCTTGGACCTATGCGACTCCAAAATTGAGTGTTTAGGGATTGGACTTGTTTGGGATAGAATTTTATGGATATTGTCTACCCCTTGAAGTGATGAGTTGATGGAGGAAATAAACAATAGAGACAAAATGCTTGACAAAAGGTGGAATGGGCAATAGAAACATACAAAGACAATGGCCAAAGATAAATTTGGTATGAAATAAGGGAAAATTTGTGGTTTCATTTTTATTTCATTTTTTTTGCATGAGTGTTATTATGGTAATCTACTCATCCTATTGGATTGCATGGATAACCATTCACTACAACCATCAGGTGTACTAGAGTAAATCACTAGGCATGAGGTTCACTCAGAAATCTAAGCCAGGTAAACATGAAAGGATATAAAAGTAAATCTATCCTTGGAAAATAATATAATGTGGGAATAGAAATCTAATTTAGGAAAGAAATAACATCTCTAATCTATGAGATCAATAAACTCTAATATATGAAAGCAAAAAATTGCATGAATTTAAGTTAATATATGAAAGCAATAAACCCTAATCTATGAATATTGGAAATTGCATGAAATGGAATCTAATCAATGAAAGCAAAAAATGCATGAAATAAAATATAATCTATGAAAGCAAGAAATTGGAGGCAAGTAAATCTATGCTACAAAAATAGTAAATGAAATATATGCTAGGAAAGCGATAAAAAAACATGAAATGAATCCTATGCTAGGAAAGTAGGAAATCTATGCTAGGAAAACAAGAAATCTATGCTAGGAAAGAAGTAAAACAATAAGAAATGAAACCTATTCTAGGAAAGCAGGAGATCTACACTAAAAAAATGGGAAATATACGCTAGGAAAATAGGAACTCTATGCTAGGAAAGTGGTAAATATAACTCAAAAGCGATAAATCTATGCTAGGAAAGAAGGAAATCTATGCTAGGAAAGTGGTAAATCTACACTAGGAAAGAAGGAAATCTACACTAGGAAAGAAGGAAATCTACACTAAGAAAATGGTAAAGGAAACCTAGATGAGGATATAGTTCATTAATGATTGATGATTGATTGATTGATAATTTATGATTGATTTATGATGGAGTGATGATGATTGATTCTTGAGTGATTCATTGATTCATGATTGATTGATGATTGATTTATTAATGGTTTATTGAATGATTCATTGATTGATGTGATTGAGGGGGAAGCTTTGATACCTTGGATACCCCCAAGTTCATTGATGATTGAATATTAGGTGATAAGGAGTCATACACACCTAAAATTGATGTGATTAGGGGGAAGGTGTGATACCTTGGACACCCCCATATTTATTTATGATTGATGATTAGGTGGTAAGTATGAATACACACCTAAAATTGATGTGATTATGGGGGAGGTACGATACCTTGGACACCCCCATTTTGATTGATGATTGATAATTAGATGGTAAGGATTCATACACACCTAAAATCTATGTGATTAGGGGGAAGATGTGATACCTTAGACACACCCATGTTGATTGATGATTGATGATTAGGTGGTAAGGATTCATACACATCTAAAATTGATGTGATTAGGGGGAGGTATGATACCTTGGAAATCCCCATGTTGATTGATGATTTGATGATATTGGAAATGTTGGACAAAATGTCATTACATGATAGAGAAAAATGTGATGAATTAGATGGAGGGTGGTATTGAAGGATATTGAAGCAGGTAAAATTGGTAAGTGGGGAGTTGCTTGGGGGTATGGGGATGACCATAACAACTACCCCTAGTGGTTTGAAACCACCCATAGAGATTGGTAACCACACACTGGTAGTTGGCAACCACCCTATGCGATCACCATAGTGATCCAAGTGTAGTTTTTGTATATTTTGGAAAAATAAATAATGTGAGAACTGGGTACAATTATAGTCATTGGAAATCTCTTTCTGAGCCTAGTCCAATGGTAGTAGTTTTGGGAAATTTTGAGAAGGTTTGATAGGAGAAAATATGGCTTAAATATGACCTTACATTTGGGAGAGATAAATGCACAAGGTTAGGTCTTTGAAAGGTGAATTTGGCTTTGGTGGTTAGAGGGCAGATGTAAGAGGGTGATGTTGAGTAATAATTTTACCCAATTGTAAAACCACCATCACCATAAAGGTATTATCAGAAAACCCTCTCTTGCAAAGAAATTTTAAAACTTCTCCAAGTTTTTTTTTTTGCTTAATTACTTAAAATGTGTTTGAATGCTTGTGAAAATATGAAAATGTGTTGAATACCTCAGAGGTGCAAGTAAATGTTAACAAGGGGCTTGTGGTTTGGTATTTGATTTGATTTGCGATGACTTTGTTGTTCATGTGATTATTGAAAATGTGAATTTATTGATCAACTATCTACTTTGAAATTTGATGAATATTTGATTTGCCTCTTTGAACGGTGATTTAATCTATTTTATCTCAAATTGTTAAGTAGATTTTATCTTCTTTTGTTAACAAATTTTATCTTCTTATGTTAACAAATTTTATCTTCTTTTGTTAAGCTTTGTTTGAGCATAAAAGAAAATGACTAAAATCTAGCTTTGCAATTTGAAACTTTGGAATGTCATATTAATTACTCCACTTAATGAAAATTTGGAATTTATTAGAATTTCACTTTTCATAAAATGAAGTTAATTGGATTGCTTGAAAAAAAATGTGCAAAGTTTGAAATTTTGGATTTCCTTAAAAAATGTGAATTTGTGTAAAATTTGAAATTTTAAATTTCCTTTAAAAATGTGAATTTGTATAAAATGAGAATTGGAAATGTAATTGTGAAATTGCCATGTTTCCCTTTTGGGGTTTTAATTTTTTTTTTTAATTATATTTTTTTATTTTTTTTGATGAAGTTAAAAAAATGTAAAAAGATAAGGTTAGAGAAACTAAAAGAAAAAAAAATCCATTGTGACCTTTAAAATTTCAAACCAAACCTGCAAACGTAAATACCCTGCACTAAACCAACATTAGTGTGACTCGTTTTCACACAATCCACAATTAATGAGGTGTAATCTTCTACGGAATAAAACAATATATTCAAAAAAAAAAATGAGTCTACCATCCACATGCATAAAAATCATTAGAATTTCCCATATATTGCCAACATGAAATATTTTACATAAATACCCTTGCAGAATCATGTTCCAATGGCTTCCAAATATGAAATTTGGTGCAATCTAACAACTTGGGAGATGATTTTTCAAAAAATCTCGTTTCCTACATGCAATTCCCTGCAAAATTTTCAAACTTATTTTTTCTGCATTGGAATGGATATTTAACATTTCCAACCTAAACTGTTTGTTTCTCTCTTCCTCTTGTTTGGTTGTGCAACATTTTCTTTTTCAACATTGCATTTCCTTTATCTTTTCTCAATTAATGTTTTTGCATTACCATTTTCATGCATATGGGTGTTATGTGTAGCACCCTAAAATTGGTGCAGTTAAACCATTAGTAAAAAGTAAAAATTTGAATTTTAACCCCGAAACTGCTCGTTAACCACTTACCTCATTTTTCATGCCATTTTTAGAGGTTGTTGTGACCGTTGGACGATATCATCATCGATCTGATGATATCATCGTCGATCTGATGATATCATCCCAAATCGGATGAATTCATCTGGAACAGAACGTCTAGATGATTTCGTCCCAAAACTAAATTTTTGCAATTAGCTTTTGTTCCAATGACCTCTCCAACTTGGGTAGAAGCGTGTCTACATGGTTGGAGATTCCCACATTGGGGATCTCCTAGATTGGGATGATCCCCAACCTCCTAACCTCCCCCTAATCCTATATAAACTAGTATTTTCCCATTTTATCCCCCCTGCCTCCTCTTCGGTTGTTGTTGTCTCTCCGAAGCCTGTGGTACTCTTCGGCATCTCTCCTAAGGAGGTTGTCATTGATCCCTCCCTCTGTGACCCCTCACTGCATCGATGGCAACCTGGCATCGCCTCTCCATCTGTTGCACTATAGCAAACATCGGACCCTATACCCTCGTCATCCAAGGAGGGCAGATGCCTGCATACCAGGCATCATATCCATATGCTATCCCTGCATCATCCCCATCCACTAGCTAAATGTGGGCATCATCAGCATCCTGACTCCAAAACTGCTGCATGTTTGGAGTCCTGCTCAATGTGGTACTATCCCGCATAGTCCAGGAGTACTCATAATCCCTAAGAGTAGGGATCCCCTACTATAGATTGAACTACCTCAAAACTCAGTTGTAGCGGTGGATCTCTACCTCTCCATGCTCTGGCCTCAACCATATGACTCGCCTGATGCAAGCCAACTCCTGTCCATCCTCTACCCACCTTGGATGCTCTCTCCATGGTCTCCAGGCGATCCGATCTGGGGTGAGGTCATCTAGCAACCTTCGGGACATCAAAATATCTATCCACCACTATGACCCTCTCTGGATCCACCAATAGAAAACCCAGGGTCTCTCCCAGTCAACTCCTATCAGTGGAAGCCCTATCAGCCTCCACATCGCAATGTTCTCCTTGTTGGCAATTTTGGGTACTTTGGGTACATTGTATTTGCTCAAGTGAATAAGTTGTCATTGATGTCAAGAAGCTTTCGAAGGAATTTGATTTGATGTCAAATAATTTGTTTTGATGAAGGTTACGACATGACAGTTTAAAGGTCTTTTTCAAACCCCAAGTTGACAGGTTCGAAAGAAAGTAAGATGGAAAAACTGTCACGATTTCGTGACATGTTGCAGAAGAGAGAGTTCGAGAGAAAAAGTGTCACGATTTTGTGACATAATGCAGGAGAGATAGTCCGATAGAAAAAGTGTCGTGATATCGCGACATGTCAGGTTTTCATGACCCAAAGAAAAGAAAAGAGCTAAGGAGGAAAAGTGTCACGATATCGCGACATGTCGCATTTTTGCAACTTAAGCAGGAAAGTGAAATCAAGGTAAAGTGTCGTGATTTCACGATGTGCTATAGAAGAGCTAGAGTCCAGTGTGAACTGTCATGATTTCATGATGAGTTCGAGGAGAGAGAGCACAAAATGAAAAGTGTCATGATTTTGCGACATACTACATAATTCGAAGAGAGAAATATCATGATTTTGAGACATGCTGTAGAGTTCATAATGGGAACTATCGTGATTTCATGACATGCAGCAAAGGAAAGTGTTCCAAGTGAGAACTGTCATGATTTCACGACATGCAACAGAGGAAAGAGTTCGAAGTGAGAACTATCATGATTTCATGACAGGTTGAAGAAAAAGCGTACGGATGTAGGAAGTGTCACGATTTCACAACAGGTTGAAGAGAAAGCTTATGGTTGCAGAATGTGTTGTGATTTCACAACAAAAATAGAAAGCAGGTCTTCAACAGGGAGAAGTGTCGTGATTTCATGACAAAAGTAGAGAGGAAGGCTATGAAGACAGAAGTGTCATGATTTCATGATAGAAGTGAATATGAAGTCTGCAGAGGCAGAAGTGTCATGATTTCATGACAAAAGTAGAAAGGAGGTCGACGAAGGAAGAAGTGTCGCGATATCGTGACAAAAGCAAAGTTGATGCTGACAAAGATAGAAGTGTCGCGATATCGCAACAAGAGCTTAGTTGAAGTCGACAAAGGCTGAAGTGTCATGATATCATGACAAAATCCAAAAGAAAGTGTACGGTTGCAAAAGTGTCATGATATCGTGACATGTTGTAGTTTCATGGCAGAAGCTATAGAAGAGTGACAAGAGGCAATGAAGCCGACAAAGTCAAATTTTAGCCAACGAAGATTAGGGCTTGCAACCGACAAATATTAGGGCTTGCATTTGTTATAACAGCCAACTAAGATTAAAGTTTTCATCATGAAAATTCTATTATAAAAGGAGGGCTGTTTGGAGAGTTGAAGTGTGATTGAATGTGTTGTTGAAGTGCAACGTTCGTAGATAGTGCACAGAGCAAGAAGTTCAATCGTCGAGAGCAGAGTGTGAAATTCGATCGTAGTGTGCAGAGTGCATTTTGTCAAATTTCTAAGTGTGAAAGATCACAAAGGAAGTAGAGTGTGTGAAGACGGTGTCGTTGTAATTGCACAGAGGTGCAAAGGTTGAAGTTCGACCAAGTGCGGCTGTGATTGCACAAAGAGAGCAGAGGGCATATAGAGAACAAAGGGCAAAGACGAATGTGAAGTGTTGCTGCTTGAGGATAGAGGTGTATTGGTTCTTTGAGAAGAACCTAAGGACAAATTTGGTAAGTCTTTGAGAAGGCTTGTGTGCAGAGGATTGATTTGTTCAAAGGTGGATAGATCTGACAGATAGAGGAAGACTTGTACTAGACCGACTGACTATGTTTGGTACAGGTTGCTGAGCTGCTATGGATGTGATCATAGAAGGTAGAGGTCTCTTAGGCTAAGCATTGATGACAAGAGGTCTTCGTTGGAAAGGAGTTCCATGTCTTTGGCAAGAGGTAGAGGAAGTTGATCTTTGAGGGATCATTTCCAGAGCAGAGGGGAAGGTATCTCCTTTGATCCGAGGCTCATAAACATTGTAATTAGGAAGGATTCCCAAAGAACTTTGAGATAAATTTTAGAGAAAAGTTTTGTGGATGTAGCCCAGCCATTCTGGGTGAACCACGTTAAAATTGATGTCACTTTGTGGATGATTTTGTGCATTGCTTTGATATTGCTTTGGGTATATTGCTTTACTATTTTGAAATATTAAGAAAAAAGTAAAAAGAGGTCTTATACTATTCACCCGCCCTCTCAGTATAAGCTTGTGTTCTTCAATTGGTATCAGAGCGGGTGCCTTCAGAAAGTTTAATAGCTTGAAGGAAAAGCTAGTAAATAACACAATGGATCATTCAAGCAACAATGCAACACCTATTCTTGATGGGTCAAATTTTGGTCTTTGGAGTGTGTAGACACCAAAACAGCACCAATCCGATTATGTGACAACAAGCACTGATCGCACTAACACACACAGCCCCCAGGGCAGCCCTCAGAGGTTAAACAGTGGTTCTAACCACTCACACGATGAGTTTTGCAAGTCAAAAATCAATTTGGCACCTTTTAGACACTCTGCTTCTTATTCGTCCCACCCAGGGACGAGTGCGGATTTGTACTCGTCCTACCCGAGGGACGAGTGCGGATTGATACTCGTCTCACCCAGAGACGATTACCAGCGCTCACTTCGGGGTGGGACGAATGTCAGGTTTGATCGACAAAAAGTCAAATCTCGGCATGTAACAACTCAGAACTGCCACTTAGCTTTTCTTGCATGACATAGGAGTGCGAGTGAGTTCTTTTGACAACTCATATCTGCCAATTGACTTTCCCTTCACTGCATGGGAATGAGAGTGAGCTTTTTAAGACAACTCAGATTTGCCACTTAGCTATCCCTTCATTGCATGGGAGTGCAAGTGAGCTTTTCTAAAACATACAAAGACATGCACAGAGGCAGTTAAGAAGCCCTTGATCAAGAAGAAGTCTTCTTTTCACACAAAAAGCATTCATGCAAAGAAACACTTTTGCATGTTAATTCAAAGAGACCCCTTGGGTCTATAAAATGGTGAGTTTCCTCACCCAAAAGAGATACCGAGAAGGAGCATTTTGAGCGACGAAGTGCTGCTAATTCATTTACTTGCGATTTGTGTTTTCAACATCCATAATCTCTTAATCGAAAGAGAGGTTATTGGGTGACTTTTGAAGGCACGAATCAAGAACCAACACCAATTTTTTGACCACAATATTCTACCAATTTGTCGACAACACATCACATCAGGTTTCGGACCCATCCTAAGCGGATTGGTGTCGAAGCAAAGTTTCACCCGCGGGTGGTTTGCCTTCGGGCACCCCCGCTTTATTTCTTTTGTAGTATTTAGCTAGTTTCATGTTTATGCTTTTGTCAAGTTTTCAGTTCATTTAGATTCATTTTAGCCATCGTTAGATTTATCTTTTATTTTTCATACACAAGTGCTACTGATTCTTTGTTTGTTTCTTTGAACGCAGATTTGCAGCATTGGAGGAGCAGCGAGGAATCGACCTTTACCAACGCAAGCGGCGACAACGTTTTGGTTCGCCCATCTTATATGTGGGCACGCGGAAGAAGGAATTCTGAAACAAGTTGTAAAAGAGCAACATTTAACGCTCCTATCCCCTAAAAAGGAAGGAGACGCATTGTAACACGAATTTGCAAAGCATATCAATAAAAGGGCCGATTTTTATATTGCTTTAATATCTTGTGTTCATGTTCTTCCTTTTTACGCATTTTTCAATAACATAGGGTTTAAGCGTTATTTTAGTTTCATTTACATTGCATTTTTAGTTTATCCTTTTTGTTTTCGGAATCTCGTGCTTTCAATGGCGATCACGGTGGGACCTCTGTCCTCTTTTTTTTTTAGGTTAAATTACTGATCTAAAATTGCTTGTTTTTTTACAGGTACCTATTTTTCAACATCAGACTGTTATTCGTCTCTGCAAGTGACGATTACAGAATTGGTATTCGTTTCACCCCGGGACGAATAAACTATTCGTTTCACCCTGTGACGATTACGGTTCTGATATTCGCCTCACCCAGGGACGAGTATAATTCTGTGCAATTTTTAGAGCAAATCAGAAACATCCGATTAGGCAGAGAAGAGGTAGGGGTTTTTACAGCTTCTATCAAATTTCTGTTTTTTTGTTTTCTGGTTTTCGATTTTGTATGGCTTAGGGAAAGATTTCTTTTTCGTTTGCCTGTTTCAATTTTGCAAAATTAAAATGAACCCCACACATCACGTGGTATTTTAAACCAAGGCGTTGGTCGTAAAACCCCAACCCTTGAGCAAGACCAAAGGTGGATTCCATTATCACTTTGGCTTGAGATATTGCATCCATTACCTCGATCGTGACTGTTGCTAGACGTAAATCCTGACGAAAGCTGACCGAGTGTAGCTTGGGGTGATTCCCAGCACGCGAGGATAAGTCTTCTATGGTAGGTGTCATAAACAGAGCGATTCCCCTTCCGTACCGCCTATGTTCCACGTATCATCTGCTCTCACGTACCTATAGTCTCCCTCACGTAAGGGCGGGTATATAGAGAGGTTGGTATATCGGTCCGACAATGGTATATTGAAGGGGCGACCATTTTGGGAGTCATAAGAGCCTTCATAATTGCATTTAAACGTTTCACAAAATTTTCAAAAACAAAACAAACAACAAAAACACACTAAACCAGATTTAGGGCACACTATTAATCTTTAAAAGAGATAATCATTGCTTTGTGTGTGTATGCTATTTTCTGTTTAGACAAAAAAAATCATAAAAAGAAAATCATAAAAAGAATTTTTGCATTTTTAGGTTAGCATTACCATGGTGAATACTCGTAGCCAAGCCCAATCACGGGCAAAAGCTGCAGAAAATGCACCAAGAGAGACAAATCGTCTCCGATATAGCCTTGAAGACTTGGCCATCCCGCCTCGACGGTGGGGTACACCAGTTAGTTCACACCATGCAGAACATGGCTCTAGAGGCCCCTCCTTGAGAGGCACTCCAACCCATACAGTTATAGAACATGGTTCTAGAGGCCCCTCCTTGAGGGGCTCTCCAAGTCAGGCCTTCAATAGACGAGAATTTAGAACCCCCTCCCTAAGGGGAACTCATGAGCAACAAGAATCTTTTCAAGAAAATAACCTATATATACCACCTGGTCTAAGCACGAGGCCTCCTTTGGAAGTTCATTTTGGGTGGCCTAGTGATGAAGCATTGTGTCTTGCTATGGAACAACAAAGGGTCCAAAAGGAAGAACCATATGATTTTGTGGTTCCTAATTTACCCCCGATTAATGTCGGACACAGTAGACCATATCCAGAACATCAGGTTCTCCCGACAGGGCAAGACAATTCTGCCCGCACTTTTTATGCATATCATAGAGAGAGAGAGGAAGATCACTACATTCCTCAAGAACAGTATCCAGTGCAGAAACGATGCACGTCTGCACCTGCTTTATATCCAGATCGCTCATTGAGACCAGAGTTTCAAGTTAATGCGGCCAACCTCGACAGAGGGAAGCAACATATAGGGGTCTCAGAGCACCATGATCGAAACAGATATGTAGGAGAGACATCTAGGCCTATTAAACAAGAGACGACAGAACAAAATGACTTGGCATTTGCACAACTAGCCGCCCGCCAAGCACAAATCACGCGGCTTAGGCAAGAACAACAGGAATTAGAACATTTGTGTCGCCTTGATCAAGAGCGCATTCAGCGTCAGACAGCTGAATTGCTTCACAACCATGCACCTGAGAAGGCCCCAGTCCCTCGTGCACAACAATCTGAGATGTATGTGAGGCACAACCCCTTAGTGCGAGACAGGTCTCCGTGACTTCAGCAAGCACTGCCTCCAAGACCTCTTAGACCTGAGCGGGAGGCCATTCCTCGCAACCATGATGGGCATCCTCCGCGGGCACCCGTCCATGTTTACGGGCCTAGGCCAAACACTCCTCAAGAAGATTATGAGGATTATTACCAAGAAGAAGAGCGGGCTGAAATGCCCTATCAAGGCAGAAGGGATGCTACCCATTTATCCATTCAAAGGCCTCAAGTTCCCCGCAACCCACGAGCGGGAACAAACCAAGGAGGAGGAGATTACGTCCTCCGATGCATACAAAGTGTTGTTAGAACGCTTAGAGACTATGGAACTCAAGACTGCTGGGCCCCAAAAGCCTACCTTACGCCAACTCCGTAGTCATCCGGTGCATCCATCAGTGCCAACACCTCCATACCCCGAACATTTCAAGTTGCCCCAGTTGGCACTCTTTAAAGGGGATGAGGATGCTCAAGAGCATGTGACGCGATTTTTGAGCCAATGCTTTGGTATACAAGACAATGATGCATTGCTATTGAGAACATTCATAACCACATTCGCAGGATCTGCCTCGGATTGGTTTACCCATCTACCGAAGCATAGCATCTACAACTTGGATCAACTAGTGGACGCGTTCCTAGAACGTTTTGCTTTCAATACAAAGAAAAAGGCGTCACTCAGTGATCTAGCTAGCCTCAAACTGTATGAGGAGGAGTCTATGGTAGCATATGGGAATCGATGGAGGACGGTGCTTTCAAAGTTGTCCTACCTCCCTCCTATGTCCGACCTAACTCAAATGTTCGCAAAGAGCTGTTTGCGATCGATCTCTGTGCTATTGCAGCTGCAGCAATACGCCACTTTAGAAGAAGCTCGGGCGCAAGCTAGACGTATCGAAGAGATCAAGATACAGGATGGCAAAATTGCCAAGCCTAAGAAAAAAGAGTGGAACAAGAGCACCAAAACAGGGAATACGCAACAGAAACCCGTCGCGGTCAATCAAGTTGCTATTAATGCCCCTACGCCTGCCCAAGCAACACAGCCTCCAAAGGCTAATTATCAGGCGGTGCCTCACAATAATTATGAGAAAGATAACAAAAAGTAGGATCAAAATCAGCAGCGTCGCCCCAAGCGACAATTTACACCATACACTGAGTCTAGGGATTCCTTGTTTGACCGTTTGTCAGTGGCAAACTTGATTAATCTGCCAGATATTCCAACAATTGATCCTAATGCGCCAAAGCCTAAGGGGTATAGAGAGGATATTTTCTGTAGATTCCATAGAAGGAAAGGGCATGACCTTAATGTCTGTTGGACGTTTAAAGGTTTAGTGCAAGATCTCATTGATAATCACACATTGGTAGTGGATAACCCCATCGCACCCAACAACCAACAAATGGGTGTTTTCAAAGATCCTTTACCCACACATGATGCACAAACAAAACCTCTGCATGTCAATGAAGTGCAACAGAGTTGCCCCATGGAGGGGTATGTTGGGATGATTAGCATTGTGACAAGAAACAAGAGACACCCAGGAGTTGTCCCCGCGACAGCCACTAGGGAAGTTCCATCCACGTCACAACATCAACCGAATCCTACACCATTACCCCCGCCTAGACCAGTGGCCACGATTCGAACTAGACTTACTCAAAGTCTACGGACCACATCGGCTAGGCTCTCCATTTATGAGCTTATTCAACAATCGGCGCCCCATCGGGAAGCTCTTATGGAGATATTAAAGGCAATTGAATTGCAACCCCACGAAGCGGATTCGTTCAACAATTTTGTGGGGCATGTCAAACAGTGTACTGAACCAGTCATTACCTTCAGGGAAGATGAGCTAAAAATGGTGACTGGAGATGTAGCGGATCCACCCCTGCACGTTATTGCACGGGTCAACGGGACTCCATACAAACGGGTGTTGATAGACACTGGTTCGTCCAGTAACCTTATTACAACCACTGCACTGAAACATTTGAAACTGCCAGCCTCTCACATTGCACCTTCCACTTATACCCTTCGAGCATTTAATGATGCGATATGCTCGACAGTTGGCACAATTGTCCTGCCCATACAAGTGGGACAAAAGACCATTCATACGTTGTGCCACATTTTAGAAGGTGAGATGGCTTACAATATCTTGCTTGGGCGGCCTTGGATCCGGGATATGAAGTGTGTCCCTTCAATTGCTCATCAATGTTTGAAGTATACATTTGAAGGACAAGTGCACGTGGTCCCCATAGATTTGGAACCTTTTAAGTATTGCAACTCAGTGCAAATCATGCCGCAGTCGACCCTTCCTTCAATGCACGTGGATTTCCAGTTAAATCCATCTAAACGGGGTCCGACTAAGCAAGAATCTCCATCACCAAATCAATCAAATTCTCAGGCGGGATCATCTTCTTCATCCAGTCCTCCCACAATGATGCCACCTACGGTGGCCACACCAACGGACAAAGGAAAGAAGCCCCTGGAAGCGGAACCACCTTTAGTCTCCAACATCTCTACAGAAGAGACGCCTAATAGAATGGAAGTTGAGACGCCTAGTTCACCCCACATGGAGTGGACTCAAGGAGAACTCCCATTCGCTTCCCCTCAATCGCCAACGATTACTGTTGAGATGTCTAACACAGGCATGGGGGAGTATATAGTGCGCAATGTTGTTGCAACGCCCACACTTCAATCTATGCAAGACATGGGAAGACCTCGACTCCCCATAGGCTCCGTGGTTCCTTTAGGCTACCCACCTAATCGGACAAACTTTATTTTTGGGGGCCTGGATCATGGCGTTGAACCTTCCCAAAAAGAAGAGGAAGATGAAGATCCCTTTGTGGAAGATGTCAACTATCCGGCTAACCCAGGACTTCGCATTACGATATCTTAGCCAATGCAATTGGCATGGATACGGGTTAGGCCGGTATGAACAAGGAATGCGTGTTTTGTGTCAACCAAGATACCAAATGCCTTATGACAAGTCAGGAGTAGGGTTTAATCACCCTTTGCCCCTCGACATCTTGGTCAAAAACATGCAAGGCCTAGGGATAGGCAACAAGGATGGGTTGGCATCAGATCCATATGCCAATCCAAATACAACTTATACATTGGGGGATTATTTCCCATTACAAACAAATAACCTTGTTGACCTCAACAACCCTTTCCCTATGGCCGAACAAGGAGAAACCTCATGGACTCACCCACAAGGGGAAGATGGACAAGACCACGAAGGGTCTTCTGAAGATGAGTCGAAGTACGATCATTCGCATGAATATCCAATGAATGACGATCAGGAAAGCTTCTTGATGATGTTCCCATTGAATGATCCTAGTGAGCATAGGCTACCTCAACAACAACAAAATCCTTTGGACATAGATGACATGTTTGAACACTTACACATAGATCCAAGACCTAGGAGGCATTTCAACTTGGCGCAGTTATAGCAATTACTGCACCCGCCACTCCAGGCATACAGCGAGCATCTTTCGCCTGGAGACCCTATCAAACCATCTGTACCTAGGGCAGACCCTGTTTGCAGGTCCGCGCATAGGGCTGATCCCTTTGTGCCAGTGCCTACAGAGCCAGATCCAAAGCACCAAGAACATCTAGAATGTCAGAGTTGTCACATTTGCGGTAATGGAGATTACAATCATTTCATCAACATGGTCTCCATTGACTTGACCGCCCCCATCCATGATCCAGCCAATCCAACATGATTATTGCATCTAGACATAGAAGCTATCGATTGGGATCGCGTCGACACACCACCATCTCCATCGAGTATTGGCCTTGCGGTGGGATGTTTCATTTCACTCCAGGACAGACTCAGGATGTCTTCCATGCTGAAGAGGAACTTGACGTTCCTAATGATGATCTTAATTCAGCAAACGATATCCATCTGATCCCAATTCCACACCGGTTAGAAGACGGATCCCATATGTCGGTTGAAGCAACGAGCGATGTAGACATCGGCACGAGATCCAATGAATCCATGGATTCTCAAGTGCAGGGGTAAGTCTTTCCCCCGAAGAGCGAACCGATTATGTTGCCCTTCTTAAGGAAAAGAAGGAGGTTTTTGCATGGTCATACAAGGATATGCCGGGACTAGACCCACGACTAGTCACGCACAATTTAACGCTTGATCCGACAATCAAGCCGGTCAAGCAAAAACTACGCAAGATGCATCCAACGGTGGCCTTAATGGTAAAGAATGAGTTACAAAAATTGTTGGATGCCCGGTTTGTCATCTGTGTGGATTATCCGCCATGGTTGTCTAACATGGTTCCTGTCAAGAAGCCCGACGGGAGGATTCGCATATGCACTGATTTTTGAGATCTTAACAAAGCGAGTCCTAAGGATGATTTTCCCTTGCCGAGCATCGACGCGTTGGTAGACGCTACAGCGGGCCACGAAATGCTTTCCCTTATGGATGGTTTCTCAGGATACAATCAGATTCGTATCAATCCTGAGGACCAACTAAAAATGGCATTCACAATGCCTTGGGGGACATTTTGCTATAAGGTCATGCCTTTTGGCCTTAAAAATGCTGGAGCCACCTACCAACGTGCCATGACGTACATCTTTCATGATTACATGCACAAAACTTTGGAAGATTACATGGATGATTTGTTGGCCAAATCTCTTTTGCGTCCAGATCATATCGGTGACTTGAGCAAGGTCCTTGATCGCCTCATTGAGCATAAAGTCTGACTAAACCCCAAGAAGTGCGTCTTTGGCGTCACCTCCGAAAAGCTCTTGGGTTTCATAGTCTCCAAACGAGGAATTGAGGTTGATCCAAACAAAGTCAAGGCAATCCTTGAAATGCGTCCCCCAACCACCATCAAGCGGCTCGAGAGTCCGCAGGGAAAGGTTGCGTCGATCAAGCGCTTCATAGCGCGGTTATCCGACAAATGCTCGACCCATGAATAAATTATTGCATAAGGGGGTCACATTTCATTGGGATGACGAGTGCCGGTCAGCCTTTGATGACATTAAATAGTACTTGGCTTCGTCGCCAGTATTGGCACCACCCAGACCAGGAGTGTCGTTCTATTTATACATCTCAGCCACTGAGGTGGCACTGGGCGCCATGCTGTCCCAAAAAAAATGAACTTCACAGAGAACAGGCTACATACTATCTTAGCCGCACCCTGGTCAGTTATGAACTTAACTATGCATATGTTGAAAAACTCCGCTTGGCGGTGGTGTTTGCTACCAAAAAGCTACGCCACTACATGCTTAGTAATAAGACGTATGTTGTGTCTAAGGAGAATCCATTGCGATACATGATGAGTCGTACTTATCATAGTAGCCGCACGGCGAAATGGATCATGTTGTTGACGGAGTTTGACATAGAGTTCATTGGACAAAAATCTATAAAAGGTCAAGTCATCGCCGATCAACTAGCTGAGGCTCCTCTTGAAGACGATCAGCCTCTGACTTTTGAACTACCTGATGATGGGGTCTTCCATGTTTTAGAGTCGCCAGATTCTGATGAGCCTGAGTCACAGGCTGACATAACCCTATTCTTCGATGGTTCTAAATGTGAGCAAGGGGGTGGTGCGGGAATTGTATTCTTCACTCCACAAGGTGCTCCAATGCCCTTGTCATTTAAATTAGACTTCCCATGCACCAACAACAATGCAGAATACGAAGCCTTGCTCATAGGTCTTTAGACAACAATCACCATGAACATTAAATGATTGAACATCTTTGGTGATTCGCTGTTAATTGTCAATCAAGTAAAGGGGATATACCAATGTAAATGTCCAGTTTTGCGGTCTTATAAAGCCCTTGTGGACAAATTCCTGGCACAACTTGAATGGTATGACATCGAGGCACTCCCTCGATCATCAAATCATTTTGCGGATACTATGGCCTCCTTGGGGTCACTCATCCCGCAAGACCCTTCTGGTGAAATGACAACCATTCAGGTTAAAACATTATCGCAATCTGCGATGGAGCGTGCAAGCTCTGATCTGACGCCAGGAATCCACATGATCCAGATTGAACCATCTTCGGATAAGTTCTCTCGAATTCGAGATTGTTTGATTCAAGCCAACTGGGGGTCCTTGTTCTCCCCGACCCCTCTTACTAGCAACACCACGTTGTTTTTACAAGTTCTTTCCTGCTCAACTTTTGTTCGGGATAGACTTCAAGAGGGATTGGCCGTTCATACTATCGAGGTTTCGGATCAGCAAGATTGGTACACACCCATTCGGGATTACCTCAAGCTAGGTAATCTCCCACTTGGATTGACACAAGCCACGAAAAGATCATTCAAACAGAAAGCGGCAAAGCATGTCTTGTTAGGAGACATTTTGTATCGTCAAAATTATGAAGGAATCCTCCTTCGTTGTTTGGACCAACAAGAGTCCGCTTGGGCGATCACCCAAGCTCACGATGGTACATGTGGTGGCCACTTCAGCGGTATGGCCATCGCAAAGCGCATTCTTCGCATGGGTTATTATTGGCCATCTTTAGAGCGAGATTGTTGCGCATATGTGAAGAAGTGCGTGAAGTGTCGACACCATGCTAATTTGACACACGTACCTTCTCAGGCCTTGCAGCCGATTCAATCGGTTTGGCCTTTTTCGTAGTGGGGCTTTGATCTAATTGGAAAGATCTCCCCTGCGTCGTCTGGTCGTCACACGTTCATTTTAACGGCCACAGAGTACTTTACCAAATGGGTGGAAGCAATTCCGCTGACCACTACGACTGGAGCCCGCATTGCGGAGTTTATTTTGCATAACATCATATGTCATTTTGGTATTCCATCCAAAATCGTCTCGGATAATGGGACACCATTCAAGAATAAAGATGTGCGTGCTTTGACCACAAAGTACAAGATTCAGCATAGCTTTTCAACACCCTATTATCCGTAGGCAAATGGGCAAGCGGAGGCGTCAAACAAAATGCTAGTCGCCATTCTCAAAAAGATAGTTGCGGACAATCATAAAGACTGGCACATTCAGATCCCGCTTGCCCTATGGGCTTATCGCACCAGCATTCGGACGCCCACTGGGGCAACTCCATTTTCGTTGGTGTATGGCTCCGAGGCAGTCATGCCTTTTGAGTTGGAAATTCCTTCCCTGTGCATTTCAATGCAAGAGTTCATCGATGATGACACTGCACGGCAGGCCCGGTTAGATCAATTGACGTTGCTCGACGAACGACGCGTTAATGCTCTCGAGCATTTGCGTATCTATCAAGAGCGACTTAAGAAAGCATACAACATGAAAGTCCATCTTCAGGAATTTTAGGTTGGTGACTTGGTCTTAAAAGAGAACCAACAGAATTCTAATTTGCCGTCCCATCTACGGGACAAGTTCGTAGCAAACTGGTTAGGTCCTTACATCATTGACAGTAAAATAGGACCTGGAACATACCGGCTTGCCTCTCTTGAAGGAATCAAGGAAACAGAACCCTTGAACATCATTCATTTGAGGCCATTCCACAGCTAGAGAGCCATAGTCCAACAAAAAGCTCCAAGGATTACCACAATCGCTTGGTCAACCCAAAAAGCTCCAAGGATTATCACAATCGCTTGGTCAACCCAAAAGCTCCAAGGATTACCACAATCGCTTGGTCAACCCAAAAGCTCCAAGGATTATCATAATCGCTTGGTCAACCCTAAATGCCCCAAAGGTATCTATAAACCCTTTGGTCAACACCAAAAGCTCCAAGCATTACCATAACTGCTTGGTCAACATAAATATTCAAAAATCAACAAAAACAACACAAAAATCAAAATCACAAAAACAATTGCATTTCAATTCCATGCATACTCAAAAAAAATCAAAATCACAAAAACAATTGCATTTCAATTCCATGCATTCTCATAAAAAAAAATCAAAATCACAAAAACAATTGCATTTCAATTCCATGCATTCTCATAAAAATCAAAATACAAAAATATAGGTTGCATTAAGCATTGCATCCATACATTGCATACTTCGCTAGGTCATACAAGTCAAAAGCACCATAGGCTGTCATTACTTGGCAATTCCATCCTTTTCCACCTCAGATCCATTTTCATAAACGCATACATCCAGCATATCACCCTTTTATTTTAGCATCGTCAGTTGTCGCCTAATGTATATAGGGTTTTCGTCATTCGGATGTCTTTAAATTTCTAGCCAATAACTGTACACAGTTAAGCAGATTTTACACGGGAAAGTTTTACTTGGATCCCACCTTGTTACGTAGCATCCCAACACAAATTAACACACATAAAATAATTCCTAAGTTGTGTGAACGAAAGATGAAACCTGCACCGTAATCCCGGTTACCATAAGCGAAACGGCTATCTTGCTTATCCCCCTGTGCAAATGACCCTAGGAATGCTGAGAGTTGGCAAAAGGACAAGCATCCTCCCTACCCAATTCCCCATGAATCCCAAGTTCTCAAAAGTTGCAAAAACATCAAAAATTTGCAAAACGTCAAAACACTAAAATTTGACATCCTACAGTGCACACATCAAAAGGCACAAACAATAGTGATTCTCGTCACTCCATATTCAAATCCCTTGCTCAAAAAAAAAAAAAAAAACAAATAAAACAAAAATAAACAGTGATTTTATCACTACAAAGGAGCAAGTATCCCAATACAATTGAAGAAAAGAAGGGAGTCGAACTTGAATCCCTGGAACTCTCGGCATTTCGACAGGTCATGAGGTTAGCCTCAGTACCGGTTTGGTTGATAGCCTATTGGTCACTGGCGGTAAACCTCCCGCATGACGATATATCTGTCACATTAACTTGTGTGTAGATCAATGTTTGCATGTGGATGAGCTAGCTTATGGTATCCTAGATAGCATCGCAGATTAATACGACTAAGTACAATAAAGGAGTTAGTGGAGCTAATTAGGTGATCCTCGATACGAGTTCGGTTGAAAGCCCATCCGGCACTGGCGGTATCCCGATGAATAACACATAAACGAACTCAATTGCACACACAGGGATGTGAAATAACTTGGTTAAATTCAAGTCGGATTTAGACCTTGTTCAAAAAGTCTTGCGAGATAAATGTACGGTCTTGGCTAGTTAGTTAAAATATCTGAATCTCGGAAAAGCTTAACTACATTTTAAAACAACCGATCACATTTCATTCCGTACATCACCATCAAAAAATATGCAAAAATACAAAAATAAAGTTTTCACATGCACAAGTCATTCCACAAAGTCATCCCATTAGTATAGCAAGTCAGTAAAATCTTGTACAGTCTATGGCACATCGAAACATCATCAAAAACTCATTTCATTCATTCCATATGCATACATCATACAAATTAGAAACATCACATTCATAATCGCCTCTGCATACATCAATAAACACATTACATAAACACACACCACAACAAAAACAATAAAAACAAACACAACAAAACAACCCAAAAATATAAAAATGACAAAATGCCAACAAAACCAAACAAAATAAGCCGACAAAAGTGCTCTTGCACTTAACCTCTTGGCATAAGAAAACTGATGTCGGGGTCTACCTTGTCGCTATCCTACTCCCCAAGAAGGCTACCATAGCCGGACCGCTCCACGGGAAGACGGATTTTTGCCAATGTTAACCCCAAATGGCATCCCAAAATGGGTTCACACCCACCAAAAATAGGTCAAAACAATCAGGAAACTGCTCGAGCATTCAACGGACAAACATCTGAAGGCACCCTCACTTAAGTCATCTTGGGTCAAGCGACTCGTCGCTTTTCTCATGTCGGTCATTCCTTCATCGATTCGTCGCTTGAGGGGGTAGTCACACTTAAGTCACCAATCAACAACAATACACCCAATCATGGCAATAGCATGCATTCAAAGAATCATTGACAAAGACAATCACGCCCTCGCTTGGGGCAACAAACAAGCAATAATCACAAACTGATCAAACACTTGGCATTCTTGAAGCATGAACACAAGGTTCCCACCATGGACAAAAGGTTGCGCCCTTTGCCTATTCATGACTGATCAATGTCCAAGCTCAAGTCACACCTCACCAAAACAGGTTAATACTTGATTTAAGTTCCTTAGCTCGTCAGAAGCAAGGATTCAAGAATGCATGCCCTTTCCATACTTGGGGCATCAAGAGTTGGTTAGGTTATCGAGAAACCCTAATCATTAGTGCTTTGGTTATCTATTTTTGCTCAGCACTGCACCATGTGCAGCGCTTCCCAAAAAGGGGCATCTGTAGACACCAAAATAGCACCAATCCGATTATGTGACAACAAGCACTGATCGCACTAACACACACAACCCCCAGGGCAGCCCCCAGAGGTTAAACAATGGTTCTAACCACTCACACAGCAGTTTTGCAAGTCAGGGATCAATTTGGCACCTTTTAGACACTTTGCTTCTTATTCGTCCCACCCAGGGACGAGTGCGGATTTGTACTCGTCCTACCCAGGGACGAGTGTGGATTGATACTCGTCTCACCCAGAGACGATTACCAGCGCTCGCTTCGGGGTGGGACGAATGTCAAGTTTGACCAGAAAAAAGTCAGATCTCGACATGTAACAACTCAAAACTGCCACTTAGCTTTTCTTGCATGGCATAGGAGTGCGAGTGAGTTCTTTTGACAACTCATATCTGCCAATTGACTCTCCCTTCACTGCATGGGAATGAGAGTGAGCTTTTTAAGACAACTCAGATTTGCCACTTAGCTATCCCTTCATTGCATGGGAGTGCAAGTGAGCTTTTCTAAAACATACAAAGACATGCACAGAGGCAGTTAAGAAGCCCTTGATCAAGAAGAAGTCTTCTCTTCACACAAAAAGCATTCATGCAAAGAAACACTTTTGCATGTTAATTCAAAGAGACCCCTTGGGTCTATAAAATGGTGAGTTTCCTCACCCAAAAGAGATATCGAGAAGGAGCATTTTGAGCGACGAAGTGCTGCTAATTCATTTACTTGCGATTTGTGTTTTCAACATCCATAATCTCTTAATCGAAAGAGAGGTTATTGGGTGACTTTTGAAGGCACGAATCAAGAACCAACACCCGATTTTTCTGACCACAATATCCTACCAATTTGCCGACAACACATCACATCAGGTTTCGGACCCATCCTAAGCGGATTGGTGTCGAAGCAAAGTTTCACCCGCGGGTGGTTTGCCTTCGGGCACCCCCCTGCTTGTACTATTTCTTTTGTAGTATTTAGCTAGTTTCATGTTTATGCTTTTGTCAAGTTTTCATTTCATTTAGATTCATTTTAACCATCGTTAGATTTATCTTTTATTTTTCATACACAGGTGCTACTGATTCTTTGTTTGTTTCTTTGAACGCAGATTTGCAGCATTGGAGGAGCAGCGAGGAATCTACCTTTACCAACGCAAGCGACGACAACGTTTTGGTTCGCCCATCTTATATGTGGGCACGCGGAAGAAGGAATTCTGAAACAAGTTGTAAAAGACCAACATTTAACGCTCCTATCCCCTAAAAAGGAAGGAGACGCATTGTAACACGAATTTGCAAAGCATATCAATAAAAGGGCTGATTTTTATATTGCTTTAATATCTTGTGTTCATGTTCTTCCTTTTTATGCATTTTTCAATAACATAGGGTTTAAGCGTTATTTTAGTTTCATTTACATTGCATTTTTAGTTTATCCTTTTTGTTTCCGGAATCTCGTGCTTTCAGAGTGCAAGGATGAAGGTTCATCTAATGGCACTTGGTAATGAGGTGTGGGAAGTGATTGAAGATGAGTACATTATTCCTATACATAGTCCTAATACTAAAGAAGAAATGCTCCTACATCATAGCAATTCAAAAGCAATGAATGCAATCCTGAAAGGCTTATAGAAAGCAGATCTCACTAAAGTGATTCACTGTAAGATAGCTAGTGAAATGTGGAAACAGTTGCAGGTGGTTCATACAGGTGATACAAATGTCATAAAGGCCAATTTGAGACATTTCAAAGGTATGTTTGAACAACTCCAGATGAATGATGATGAAAATATTAGTGACTACATGCTTTTTATGGATGAGGTTGTTAACTCCATGAAAGACTTAGGTCTTGAGCTTGCTAAAAATGATGTTTGTGATAAGATTTTAAGATCTCTTCCTAATAGATTTAGTGAAAATATTTTTGCTATTGAGGAAGCTAAATATTTGGATAAGTTGAAAAAGGATGAGCTCCATAGTATACTTGCAGCATTTGAGTTGAGAACTCAAGTGAAGGTTGATGTCAAGAAAGAGGCAACTTTCAAGGCTACCAAGAAATCCAAGGGTAAACGACTTCAAGATAGTGATGAGTCTTCTAGTGATGAAGAGGCATATTACGACAAGAAAGGCAAGTTCTCTAGAAAGCACAAAAGCATGAAAAATATAAGATGTTTCAATTGTGGAAAGTTTGGTCATTATGCTACTGACTGTACTGTTCCCAAGAATGAAAGTGACGAAGATAAACAGGATTTTGAAAAGCACAAGCATCACAGGAAAAACAAAGATGAGCACTGCAATCAAGGAAAGAGGTATTCTCACAAGCACAAGAAGAGTTTCTACCTAGAAAAAGCAAGTGTTCTAGTAGTGATAGTGAAAGTTCTTCAAGTGATAATGAAAATGAGATGTTGTTCATATCAAAAAAAGAGGAAGAACCGAAACATAGATTCATTATCATGAAATGTCTTAGATGTGGAAATTTTGGTCACCTTGAGTTTGATTGCACAAATAATGATTTGGTTTCTAGTATGTATGAGGATGCTTCAGAAAACTATAAGGAAGATGCATGTATGGTTTTTGAAAAAGGTAGCACCTCTAGTGATAAGAAATCTAAAAAAGGCTTTGATGATTCAGAAAGCAAACAAATAAGGATCTTGAAAGTGATCTTATTAGTGCTCTTAGTGCTTTGAAAAATGAAAGAAAGAAGAATGCTAGACTCAAGGATAAGTTAGATGAATGTTGTATGGAGAGAGATGATCTTATAGAAAATCTTGATTTCTCTTTAGCTAATACGCAAGAACTCAAGGATGAGTTAGAGTCTAAGGTTCTTGAGTATAGTGAGTTAGAACAGAAAATGGCTTCTTTGAAAGATGAAACTAAAGAGTACAAGGATAAGCTTTACAGGTTTCAAGACAGCTCCAAAAATGTTAAGTCACTCATCAAAGGTCAAAGAAAGACAACAGATAAAACAGGGCTTGGTTTTGTTAAGCCACGCAAGGAACAAGTTGGAGAGTCTAGTAAGAGACTCCAAAAGGAAGAGAGTTCTGATGAGGAAAGTATTTCATATCATGAGTCCTTGAATGATAGATGCGCAGAAATAGAAAACAGAATTTAGAATGAGAAGAAGTTTTTAGGACCCAAGAGGTCAAATAAAGGAAAATTTCAAGGCAGATGTTTTGCATGTCACAGGTTTGGTCACATGGATTCACAATGCATGGCTCAAGTAAAGAAGGTAAATGATAGTTTCAAAAGTTCTAGTTACTTTCAAGGGTATTGCTACTCTTTTCAAAAGTTTGGGCACAAGGCAGTCTATTGCAAGGTAAATAACAGGAACAGGTTTGATCAAAATAGGTTCGGCCAGAACAAGCTTGGGCAGAACTGGTGGATTAAAAGATCAAGTTTACCTCAGAGAAACAACATAGTCAAGTGTTTCAAGTGCAACAATGAAGGTCATATAATCAGATAGTGTAGAGCTAAAATTCCAGAATATAGGTACAGGAACAGTGGCATGATCAGGTCCAAGGATCAAGGCATGAACAATAATAGGGATGAGAACAAGAAGAAGAACAGTGACAAGAATAGGAATATGGACAAAGAGTTCATGAGAAGGCCCGACAAGGAATTTATAGATGCTGATGATGATCAGTGCCTAATGGGAGTTTTACTCCCACCCCAGAATTAATCACCTCATCAGGAGGTGGGGGAGGGACTAAGCTAAGAGGCTCATTCTTAGTCCCGAGCCCCAAAGGTGACCCTTTGCCATTGATGACAAAGGGGGAGAGATATGAGTAAGGGGGAGAGCTTCAAGTGAAGAGGAAAGCTTCAAGTCAGGGGAAGCAAAACTTCAAAGGAAGATTCTCAATTGTGGGCACAGTTTTTCAGTTGTTAGCACAGTTGGTTTTCAGTTTTGGCTCTTGAGAAGTGTTTTCAGTAAAAGTTTGCCATCAATGACAAAGGGGGAGATTGTTGGAAATTTTGGGTACTTTGGGTACATTGTATTTGCTCAAGTGAATAAGTTGTCATTGATTTCAAGAAGCTTTCGAAGGAATTTGATTTGATGTCAAATAATTTGTTTTGATGAAGGTTACGTCATGACAGTTTCAAAGGTCTTTTTCAAACCCCAAGCTGACAGGTTCAAAAGAAAGTAAGTTGGAAAAACTATCGCAATTTCGTGACATGTTGTAGAAGAGAGAGTCCGAGAGAAAAAGTGTCACGATTTTGTGACATAATGCAGGAGAGAGAGTCCGATAGAAAAAGTGTCACGATATCGTGACATGTCGGGTTTTCATGACCCGAAGAAAAGAAAAGAGCTAAGGAGGAAAAGTGTCGCGATATCGTGACATGTCACATTTTCATGACTTAAGCAGGAAAGTGAAAGCAAGGTAAAGTGTCACAATTTTGCGACGTGTTTGCAGAAGAGCTAGAGTCCAGTGTGAACTATCACGATTTCATGACGAGTTCGAGGAGAGAGAAAGAAAAATGAAAAGTGTCACGATTTCGTGACATACTGCAGAATTTGAAGAGAGAACTGTCACGATTTCACGACATGCTGCAGAGTTCAAAATGGGAACTGTCACGATTTCATGACATGCAGTAAAAGAAAGTGTTCCAAGTGAGAAATGTCATGATTTCGTGACATGCAGCAGAGGAAAGAGTTTGAAGTGAGAACTGTCGTGATTTTGCAACAGGTTGAAAAAAAAGCATACGAATGCAGGAAGTGTTGTGATTTCATGACAGATTGAAGATAAATCTTACAGTTGCAGAATGTGTCGCAATTTCACGACAAAAATAGAAAGCAGGTCTTCAACAGGGAGAAGTGTCACGATTTTGTGACAAAAGCAGAGAGGAAGGCTATGAAGACAGAAGTGTCATGATTTCATGATAGAAGTGAAGACGAAGTCTGTAGAGGTAGAAGTGTCGTGATTTCATGACAAAAGTAGAAAGGAGGTCGACGAAGGAAGAAGTGTCATGATATCGCGACAAAAGCAAAGTTGATGCTGACAAAGATAGAAGTGTCGTGATATCGTGACAAGAGCTTAGTTGAAGTCGACAAATGATGAAGTGTCATGATATCGTGACAAAAGCCAAAAGAAAGTGTACGGTTGCAAAAGTTTCACGATATCATGACATGTTGTAGTTTCATGACAGAAGCTACAGAAGAGCGACAAGAGGCAGTGAATCCGACAAAGTCAAATTGCAGTCGACGAAGATTAGGGCTTGCATTTGTTATAACAGACGACTAAGATTAAAGTTTTCATCATGAAAATTTTATTATAAAAGGAGGGCTGTTTGGAGAGTTGAAGTGTGATTGAATGTGTTGTTGAAGTGTGACGTTCGTAGATAGTGCACAGAGTAATAAGTTCGATCGTCGAGAGCAGAGTGCGAAATTTGATCGTAGTGTGCAGAGTGCATTTCGTCAAATTTCTAAGTATGAAAGATCACAAAGGAAGCAAAGTGTGTGAAGACAGTGTCGTTGTAATTGCACAGAGGTGCAAAGGTTGAAGTTCGACCAAGTGCGGTTGTGATTGCACAAAGAGAGCATAGGGCGTAGAGAGAAAAAAGGGAAAATATGAATGCGAAGTGTTGCTACTTGAGGACAGAGGTGCATTGGTTCTTTGAGAAGAACCTAAGGACAAATTTGGCAAGTCTTTGAGAAGGCTTGTGTGCAGAGGATTAATTTTTTCAAAGGTGGAAAGATCTCATAGACAGAGGAATACTTGTACTAGACCAACTGACTGTGTTTGGTACAGGTTGCTGAGCTGCTGTGGATGTGATCATAGAAGGTAGAGGTCTCTTAGGCTAAGCATTGAGGATAGGAGGTCTTCGTTGGAAAGGAGTTCCACATGTCGGCAAGAGGTAGAGGCAGTTGATCTTTTGAGGGATCATTTCTAGAGCAGAGGGGAAGGTATCTCCTTTGAGCCGAGGCTCATAAACATTGTAATTGGGAAGGATTCCCAAAGAACTTTGAGATAAAGTTTAGAGAAGTTTTGTGGACGTAGCCCAGCCATTCTGGGTGAACCACGTTAAAATTGATGTCACTTTGTGGATTATTTTGTGCATTGCTTTGATATTGCTTTGGGTATATTGCTTTACTGTTTTGAAATATTAAGGAAAAAATAAAAAGAGGTCTTATACTGTTCACCCCCCCCTCTCAGTATCATCTTGTGTTCTTCACTCCTAGAACCAAACCTGTATAAGTTATGTCAGCACCAGACATCAACCCCCTTTGTATACGACCCCGTAAAGGATCCTATACAAGAGACACAGTACAAAGCTACCCCAATAAAACCTGTATCTGTGGTCTCTCATGTCACAGACCACATCTGAAAGTAGCCATGATAATATACATCCACTCTGGTGGCATAGAAGAAGGCCACTCACCACCCCTACCAAAACCTGGGTCAACCAAGATGCCCTAGGAATCCACCTCAAAGCCTTGGTGTTCACTTCGCCCTTCTCTAGGACGAAGCTCGGGTCCTCGTACAATCTCGTCATAGTGTGGACCTGATTGGCCGAAGGGGTCATGAATCGACCATGTATGGGGATCCTTAAGATCCTCCATACATCCTCTAGAGTGGGAGTCATCTCCCCTATTGGTACCCGAAAGTAGGACAACTCCGGATACCATCTCTCTGCTAGGGCTGTCAGTAGCCCCATGTCTATAGGAATTTTTGGCATCTCTGCCACATGCTGTAGTCCTACCTCTGCCAATCTATCTCACTTGGCCTGATCGAGCATGGCCAAATCATCTCTTAGACCTTCGTATTTCCACTCTCGACTCTTTAACAATCCCCTTTGCAAAATAAGCAATAAAACAACAAAAATCATTAGTACATAATCATTAAAAAAAAATCAATTAAAATCAAATCATCCCATAAAAGTTGATATCACCCATTATTGGATGATATCGTACCAAATTTAGATAAAATCATCCTTAATAGGACTAAATCATCTTCGTTCTTCAATTTGGGGATTGCCCCTTATTGGACGGGATCGCCCCTATTTCTTCAATTTCATTCCTAGACGAAATCGACAATATAGAGACGATTTCGTCGGCTACCTAAAAATGGCCATGACACCCAAAAACACTTAAAATTCAAGTCCAAAATCAAGTAAATCAAGTTAAAAACACAGTAAAATAGGTTTACATCCTTACCCACAACACGCGTCGGATCTTTGTTGATTTGTGCGTCGTTTCCACCATTTTGCCTGTAGAGCTCTAAAACAACGAAAGTGAACAGTAAAAATGAATTAGGGTTTTACCCTATTTTTCTTATTTTTATTCAAAATGACATTTTTTTAATTTTTGATTTTCCGTGCTTTTACCTCAAACGTTCGATTTGGGTAAAAACTCGAAGGGGGCACCATAGCAAACAGTCGTACAATTCGACCTAGAATCATCATCTAAAAAATGGAGTAAATTTTTTCTTTCACGTAAAGCATGAAGAACTCGTCTTTAACGCATTTTTTTTCATAAAATTTGCTAAAGAGGGGGCAAAATGTAGCACCCTAAAATTGGCACAGTTAAACCATCAGTAAAAAGTAGAAATTTGAATTTTAACCTTGAAACCGCCCGTTAACCGCTTACCTCATTTTTCACACCATTTTTAGATGTTGTTGTGACCATTGGATGATATCATAGTTGATCTGACAATATCATCCCAAATCAAACGAATTCGTCTGGAACAAAACGTCCAGACGATTTCGTCCCAAAATCAATTTTTTGCAATTAGCTTCTGTTCCAATGACCTCTCCAACTTGGGCAGAAGTGTGTCTGCGTGGTTGGAGATTTCCACATTGGGGATCTACCATATTGGGATGATCCCCAACCTTCTAACCTCCCCCTAATCCTATATAAACTAGGATTTTCCCAGTTTATCTCCGTGACTCCCTACCTGGCTACCTGGTTGATTATTTCCCTATAATTTTAGTTTTTGCTATGATCTCCCATCATTTGCACTTGTGTTTTCAAGTTTTGTTGCAATATTTTACTATGTTTTAGTCGAAGGTAGCTTGGATCGTCATAGGTGATTCAACTACAATTTTAGATGATCCTGTCAAGATCGACGATGATCTTATACGATTACAGAGAATCTGGTCTACAATTCAGCTTGGGGGCAATCAGAGCCCTGAGTTTGCATTCTCTATCTCATTTTCCTTATTTATTGGTGCATTAGATTAATTTACTTCTATTTTGCATCTTGGAGTTCACCTCATTTAGCATAATTTCATGATAAAATTCAAAATAAGTTTCCAAAACAGTGCATCTCATTTAATTTGATATCTATATTTATCATTCAAACATCTATATTCTTATTTTTATCATTTTGCATCATTCTTGCAATTGTATTTTTGGTTTTTGATGTCTTTTTTCTTGATTGCAGGTTTCTGACGAATTCGCCTGATGAATTCGTCAGGTCGCTGATGATCTTGGGTGATCTCAAATGATGATCTGGACTCCTACAAGCTTCAGAATCTTCATCAAAAATCAGGTGTACTCTTCTCCATTTTATATATTCTCTGTATTCAATCACATTAAGATTAATTTATGTCTATTATTTTCATATAAATCAGAATCTTCATATAGAATAGCTTAGCTTCATTTTAGCCAACCTAGAAATTTGAATGATTGAACATAAAATGAACAAATCAAACCCATTCTCAACCTAGGCATGGAAACTACCACTCAAAGTTTCCTGGTGAACCCCACCATCCATCGAAAATTCACCTTTACACCCCTCCCCCGAGAGGCATGACCTTCAAAGGGCCTCTCCGTCCGAGGTATTGTTCCATCCTTTTCTCACCCCCATTCGGGTACGGATCCTTTAGCCTAAAGGTAAGGGTGCAAAACATTTGGGCGATACATTATGTAACCATCCTTCATTATATCTTGTGTATAAGATTAATTATTTCCCTTGTCGTTACCTAATATTCTTCAATTATGAGTTACATCGGTTGATCAAACTTGTAATGACATGTAATCCTTAAATGATTTCTTTCTAAGAATACATATTTTACTAGAAGCAGCTACATACAGTGGTCTCAGCACAACTATTGGGTCTCAATATCATCGAATCTTTGAAATCCATGCAAGTAGAAGCAATGGTCTCAATGGTGGATGATGTTACCAAATATAACCACGTCAAAGGGCCCTCTGCTCCCATGGATGCAATCAATTTTGATGGCTACACCCTCCCTTTTATGGTGGTATTGAGAGGATGTGTTGATATTGTCAAGGTGCTCTTTTTTTCAGTGTGAACAAAATCGTTTGAAACAATATCAAGCATATCCCTTTGAATGTTGCCCTTGAAAATGGGTATATGGAAATAATGGAAATTCTAGAGGATTACGAGGAAATGTTGGATCCTACTCAGGCCAGGGAGGTGAAGAAGATCATTTATTTTCTATAAAATAGAGTGAGAGTTGATTTCAATGATCATTTTGGGTGGATCATGTGGCACCGTGTAGCACTGAAGGGACACACAAATTTAGTGATGAATCTCCTATAATTGGGTGTGGCTATCGATTCCAAAGTAGCAAAGGGAATACTCCACTACACTATGTGGCTTAATATAGACAAGATGATATTACTATGATTCTTGTGCAAAGGAAAGCCAATATTAATGTTGATATGTTTTGTCATGCAATTGCTTTAACCATTGCCAAGATTTCCAATGTGACATCTTTCAAAAATATGTATCATGAGATAATGTCATGGCAGGGTTGAACATTAATTATTAGCCACTGAAGCCTCCTTCTGTGTCACCATATCCTCTGCATATATCTGAAATTTTCATTTAGATTTTCCCATTCTGTGTTCCATATAAATTCCTTCTCTGAATTCATATGGATTTTATAAATCTTTGATTTAGAAATACCTCCACTAGGTGAAGCATAAACATATTTAATTAAATCAATACAAGATCATCAAATATCCTTGATACCTATCACCATTATCTATACATTTCAATCACTTCGCTCACCTACCTGACATTTCATTGCATGTGGCCTAGGTTTTTCCTAGATATGCAGTATAATAATAAAAATTAGCACTGTAGTTATGATGCTTAATTGTAGGTTCGATGTGATCATATTCACTCATTTAATTATAGCTTTGATATCCATTAGAGCAGGCATAAAAAAATATGAATCAAGACTATCTTTTCCTTAATAGCATAATGATTAGCATATCCCATAAGTGTATCTTCTTTACAGTCAACACAATTTTACAATTATTTTATCTTTCAATCACTTCCATATTTCTTCTCCTCCATCAGATCGCTTTGTACTTCCAAAACATCATGGTAACATCGTATAACTTGATCAAAGTCTTTAATCCTCCTCCATCAAGGTATGTGTCTCCTATAGTGGCCTTCACTTCAAATATGCCCTCCTTGATTGTAATCAGGGATACATTGAATGTTCCACCACCCAGGTCAAATATCAAGATGTTCTTCTCATCGCTGGAGTCACCCTCCTTATCGAGGCTGTAAGTGATGGCAGCTATAGTGGGCTCATTTATAATCTTTAGAACATTAATCCCTACAATAAATCCATAATTTTTAGTCCTTTGAGAGTCATTGAAGTATGCAGGTATGATAATCATCACATTTTTCATAGTGTGACCCAAATAGGCCTCTATAATATCCTTCATCTTCATCAACATCATAGAAGATATCTATTTATGGATGAACTACTTACTCTCACATTTATAGATAAATTTAATCATGGTCTTATCCCCTAGCCATGTGACCACCTTGAAAGGTCAGTGCTTCATATCCACCTATACAGAGGGATCGTTGAATCTCTATTTGACCAATCTCTTGGCATCAAATATGGTATTCATAGGATTCATGGCCACTTGATTCTTGGTAGCATCTTCGATAAGCTTCTTCATATTAGTAAAGGCCACATAGGAAGGTGTGGTTTCATTTCCTTGGTCACTATCCAACAAATGTTCAGCAAAATAGTTGTCATGGTCCACCATGCAAGTCCATCCCATTCATTATCGACAATCCTCGTAGAGTAATCTGCTACATATTATTATATATGAGAATAAATATATGTGTGCACTTATTATAGATAAATTCATTTATATACCTAAAGACACAAAAATCACTATTATAATAAACCATCATATGAAAAAGTTAAAAAATAAAATAAAGCTAAATTAAATAAATCATAATATAAAAAAAAACTAATGATCATGAACAAAAATAAATCAAAGCTAAATTAAACTATACCATAATATAAAAATTTAATTACCAAGGTTCAAGGTGTAGACCAATTGGTTCGACCAAATCCCATAAGGGGGCAGAGGTCCAAGGTTCAAATTTTGGGCCTCATTGAACTTGAACACTTGTCCCTTTCTTGGTGCTTTCAGTGGCGTAAAAGGTTTAAAATGATTGTGGCATGGTGGTTATAGGGGTGGACTACATGAAGAATTGTGTGGTGGCTTCTGGGGTGGATAGCACTCAATACTTTGGCAACCACAAAAAGTCAGATAGCTTACCCGGATTCATGGTGACTATCGATTCCACTATGTAAATTAAAACAAAAAACAAAAAAAAAATTAATTACCCTAAAATGACTACAAAATAAAATGAAACCTTTATATAAGTGAAATGAGACTAAAATCCAACATAGTGATATTTTATTTTATATGGGTAATCCATGAAATTTGAGAATTATTTGATATAAGGCACCAAATTAAGCTTATATAACACCAAAATCCACTAGTTGAATCTTAAGAAAATGAACCAAGTGGTACTTGAAATGAGATGTGGCAAAAGCATGAGGTCCATCATATGATAATGATGAACTTAAATACAAAAATATCCACTATTAAACATGACCATGCTAAAACTTTAGATTCTATTAACCTCTTTATGACCTTATAGACTAAAACTCATCCACATTACCAAAATATCTTGTCATGGCTAATCCATAAATCACTCAAGGTAAACCAAAATTTTCTCGTAAGCTTCAAATTTTAAGGTGGGTCCCTAAATTTGGGGTGTGTTGTGCGACATCCACAACAAGTGAATTGATAATAATTGATGAAAAGTGGGTGAATTTTGGGTTATTATAGATATGGTGGATAGGAGTGGAGTGGAAATACAACTAGAGGACAAAAATAAGGATGATCATTATGGTTGAGGGAGGAGAGGCCACCATTTTAAAGTCATTATTTTTTGGATGAGGATGAGATATATGTATGGATACAAGAGGGACTGTGTTGATTTATTTATGATAGAGATATGAGAATAAATGGATGGGTGATATGATATGATGTGATGTATGGATGTTGCTATACATGTGTTTAGGATATTTAGGTTCTATTGCTTTAAGAGGAAAAGGGATGGGATAGATATGACATGTTTGATGACATAGAGTTGATATGTGATTGTGATGGATGATTTGATGTAGTGACTTATAGTTGTGTATTTTATCATGTTTTGGATAGGCATATATGTATTTCTTGATCAAAATTGGTTTTATTAATCAATGATAAAGCAGTGGTCATTATGACACATAAAGTAGACATGAGACGTGATAATTATGGTGGGGATACAGATAGTGTATGCAAACCTAATAAATAGTGATAAATAATGTATGATACACTATACACGTAAAGACATTAAGACATGTGTGTAATGAATTGTGTGGAACTAACATGTTATGTGGCCCCAAACACCTTAGGGTTTTAAAATCCTATAAGTATTTTAGGAAACTCAAACACCCTAGTAGCACTAATCAAACTCATCTACTAGGTCATTAGTATCCCTGAGAGACAAAGGCCATCCTAGATAAGTCAAGCTATGCAAGGACTAATGTGTGTGCAATGAGGTTCATTTTCAATTTTGAGTGAGGTTGGACTGACCAATTGTAGCTCAAGCCAATATAAGCTAGCTCATCCATGATCGATCATAGGCTTGTACAAAATAAGGTAGCCAATATGATAGACATGTCACCACGCAAATGGTATACTCCATTTCTAATCAAGCATTTATAGCCCTAATGGATATAGCCCCATAATCCTTTAGCGTTGCTCCACTTCCATCCATACACCTATAGCCTCGTGGAGACATCTAAAATGCTTAAGAATCCATGATAAAAAAAGTATTATTGATTTTTATTTTATTTTTACACTTCTTTTTTTTTGGTATGGATATTTAGGGTCATATTATGCACAAGATGGAATGAGTAGGGGAAGCCTTTTGGTTTATTTCTAAAGCTATGCATGGCTTCATCTTCCCTAGACTCAAAATTGAATTAATATGTGATATGTGTTTGATATAGGAAGAGACTCGAGTTAGCCAAGGGAGGCCAAAAATATCCTTAGGACATTATGATATTTTATAAAGGTGAGTGGAGTACTAGGTATTGTTGAATGACCAAAATGACCTTTATGCTTGAGAAACCTAAGATATTGGGACAATGGAGACAAGTAGGGTGTGTGACAAAGAAATGAAATAAGTATAATGGATACATGAGATAATGGGTAAAACATGTTGCCCTAGTGAACATGACATACTAGACAAAGAGAGAACAAAGAAAATATGAGGTATAGGAATGGATGTGTTGTGGCTGATCCACAACACACCCCAAAATTGGGGACCCACCCTTTTTGCAGGCTTTCAGAGAAAATCTCAGTGACCCAGATGCTAAAAATGAAGAAAAGGGGCAAAAAATGCACAAGTGTAGAAAGGTGTCGCGAAATCGCGACATGTCGCAAAATCGCGACCTGTCGCGCCATCACTGCCAAAAAATAGAAAAGTGTCACGAAATCGCGACATGTCGCTCCATCGCTGCTAAAAAATGAAAAGTGTCGCACGAAATCGTGACATGTTGAGCCGTCCAAAAAAAAGGTCGAAATCGCGACATGTCTCCATCCCTAAAAATGAAAAGTGGAGATCCGACATGTTGAGCCGTCGTAGTCGAAAATGAAAAGGTGTCGCGAAATCGTGACATGTTGCTCCGTCGCGGCCGAAAGAGGAGAGAGAAAATGCAAATGGAAAGGCGTAGCGAAATCGTGACATGTCGCAAAATCGTGGGTCAAACCGGTCAAACAGAACGAAGCAGAAAGGCGTAGCGATATCGCGACAAAAATCAGCAAAGGTGCATGAAGCGCAAAATGGTCGCGAAATCGCGACAGAATCGATCGGAAGGCATGAAGAGCAAAAATGGTCACGAAATCGCTAGAAAGCAGCAAAGGGGGATGAAGAGAAAAGACGTCACGAAATCGTGACAGGTCACGGTTTCGCGGTAAAGCAGCGAAGTAGTACGGATGGAGATAGCGTAGCGATTTCGCGATGAAAAGTTGGCAAGTGTACGATAGAGAAAAATGGTCGTGAAATCACGACAGCATTGAGCGCAAAGGAGTGCAGAGTAAAATGGTCATGAAATCGTGACAGATTGAGGCCAAACCATACGGAGATCAAAACGGTAGCGAAATCGTGACAAGTTGCGACGAGAAGCCCCGAAATAGAAAATGGTCGCGAAATCGCGACAGGTTGCGATCGAAGAGTACGGAGATCAAAACGGTAGCGAAATCATGACAGATTGTGGCAAGAGGGCCCGAAGGAGAAAATGGTCACGAAATCATGACGAGTTGCGGCCGAAGCGTACGGAGAATGAAAGCGTCGCGATATCGCGACATGTCACGATTTCGCGACATGTCGCGTTTTCGCTGTGTAAGTGAAGGAGCAAGGCCGCGGGCTATTTTTGGTCACGATTTTCATGGGACCATTATGGAACATGCAAAAATGCATCGAACACATGGCACAAGGGCATGAGGTTTATGATAACGCTTCAGAGCGACGGTTACAATACGCAGACAGGACCAAACGTTTCAAATTCGAGCGAAAGGTCAAAGCATCAAAGAAGCAGGAAAATGAAACGAAGCGTTCTGGGAGGTGAAACGAAACGATGCAGGTGAACCGAAGAGCCGTGCCAGATAGTATAAAATTGGAAGCGTAGATTGAACAGAGGTCGGAAACCGCTGGAGCAGAGTTGCAGTGCTAGAGGCCAGAGGGTCATTCTGGGCCTGCTTTGAGGCTGTTTTCCTTCCTTTTTCTGGTTTTGAGAAAACCAGAGAGTCTGCTATTGTAACATGATTTATTTTTAATGCAGAGTATTCAAAAATTTGCATCTTGTTGGCAAGAAAGAAGGAGTTATTTTCTGCATGCATGTTTTAATGTTTATCTTTCCCTTTTTCAGATTTCTAGGCTTATAGATGAAGTTTAATGCAAGTTCTCTTGGTTGCTTCATGCGAATGTCTAAATCTGAAAATAACAGTAAACCCCAGAGACCAGCACTTAACTTATCTGGATTGTGCGTGTTTGCAGGTTCAATAGGTTAGGTTGCATGCATGGAAACCTCATTGTCTTCGGTTTTGCCAGGACGGGATAGCATCAAACTGAATGCAATTTTAAATTTCTTTTCTTTTGCATTTTATTTTTCTTCTTGCTGCATTTTATTTTCAGAAGTTCTAATTTTATTTACAGGCTTTAAAATAAAATAAAAAATTAAAAAACTCCAAAATCCATAAATAATTCCTTCATGCTATTGCATTTCATCAATTTACATTTTGAAGTTACAGCATGGTCATATGAGGATCAAATCACATTTACTTTATCAGGGTTCAATGAACAATCATTAAATTTCATAGTAAAATAAACCACAGTGCCCCTTGTTTTCAGTTACTTGCAACCACTAAGGTGTTCCAAGCATTTTAATTGAATATCTTCATTTAAGATTATTAATACACAGATGCAGAATGCTAACATAACAGGAACCTTGGAGAAATTGTTTCTTTGCAAGCAGAGGATTTAGAACCCAAATCCTATCGGAGAGTGTGTTTTCACAATCGGGTGAAAATACCACTCAACAGATTGGCGCTAGAAGGAGGGCATGTTAGGGTTTATTTTATCATGATTTTAGATGCTACGGGTTTTTAATTGTTTAAGAGCTTTACATTGCTAAAAATTTCAAGTCCATTTTATTAGCATATACGGCCTCTAACACCACTCAACGGATTGGTACTAGGAGGGCCGAACGGGTTTATTTTAGTGTTATATAAATTTAAATTTTTGTATGCATTAGTCCTCTAACACTCAACAGATTGTAAAAAGGATGGCCTGAATTTATTTACTTGTTCTATTTTAATTCAGGTATGTTGTATATTATTATAACACTTTTTTGATTGTTCATACAGAAATATGTGATTTGATTTAATTTAGAAAATTTTGGTCTCATGCAATTACTTTTCATTTGATTTTAATGAATACATCTCTTAGTTGATGCTAACTTGATTTTTTTTAAATTGCAGGTTGAATATTCAACAGATTTGGTTCTGAAATTACATTTTACAGTTTCACTAATGGCAACACTTGAGGAACAAATGGTATCCCTGAGAGCTGAAATAATGTCTCTAAGAGAGAGAATGGTATCAATGATAGAGGATTATTATGAGGGTTTACATGTGATACCCTATCATATTCCTACAATGTTATTGGATTTTTTACGGTGTTTTAATCAAGAGGTGCCACTAGGATACTTGCAAAAACTGCATGTTTACAAGGATGCATTATGTAAATTCCAGATTTTTTATGAGGAGGTAGCTTGTAAGTTATTTGCATACATTTTGGATGATAGACCATTCTTTTGGTATAGCCAACTACCCATGGAGGTTAGGACTTCTTGGATACAACTAGAAGCAGCCTATCTTAATCATTTTGGTAATCAAGTCGACTTAGAAATATTGAAAAATCAGTTTACCTCCATATGTAAAGAGTCTAATGAATCCTTGAGTCAATTCAATGGAAGATTTCATGAATTGCACTCCCAAATGTGGGAAAATTTTAACACATTAGAAGAAGAAGCCATGGAAGTATACCTAGGAGCCATACACCCCACACTTGCTTCACTCATTGAGGAAAAACTGAGTGGTTTGTCCCTAGAGAAAATCCATGAGGTCTTAGAAGAGATAGAACGACAAGGTCTTGAAGAAGAAAAGGCACAACATGTTCACATGAGAGATTGTTCTTTTGATGCCAACCTACACCAACCATCAAACATAGCACCCTCCACTCCAATGATACCTAAGGTGAATGATCAAGGGGATGAATTTGAATACCCAAATTTTATGACCACCTTAGATGTAGTCCAAGAGGAGGTGCAAATTGCTAAGACAACATCCACTAGTGAGGATCATGTAGAGATACATGATTATCTAGATGAAGGGGTTCTAAATTCAACAATGTTTGATATATGTGAATGGATGGAACCCACCATAGAATTGAATGAAGTGGTTGAAAGTGAAATGGAAAGAAAATCAATAAATAAATTTGAAGACATGATAGAGTTTCACCACTTGTTCTTGGAAGATACTATTGATGAGATGTGTAAAATTAAAGATCAAGAAATTCTTCACCCTCCAAATTATGATAATGAATCATGGGTTACTAATTTGGACAATGATAGCCTTATAAATTTGAATTCAAGAAATAACCCACTTTTGGAAATAATTGAACCATCTAAGGAAGGTGAAGATGAATTTGATGAGAAGCACATTGATGAATTGGAAGATGTTGAAGAAGTAGTTGAACGTCACCACTTGATTTTGAAAGATGATTATTATGATGCTTGGAAGAAGTGGGAAGACTTCACTCATTCCAAAACTACTAATGAAACTTTTGTGCCAATTGATATAGAGGACAACATAATTGCCTACTCAAAGGAAGATATTACAACTCCTGTACAATTTGAGGATGTTTTGGAAGAGGGTTTCAAATCTCATCAAATTTTGGAAGATTATAACCATCTTATTGCCAAGGACAAAGAAGAAAAAGAATTTATGAATGAATCAAGAGATCATGTCACAAACATCATGGATTTTCATTCTATGGATTTGGATGACGATTTTTACAATGGTTGGGGGAGATATGATGATGCATTCTTTTCTCACATCCCTATAGATGAAACTCATATTTTACTTGATATGCAGGATGTTGAACCTTCTACATCATACGAAGATCTCATATTCACAAGATTTGAAAAGGGGACAAAATATAAATTCATTGAAAGTGTGGATGCAAGTTTGCATGATGATTTTGAGGATTCAAATGAAGAGATACCATGGATAGTGAACAAAGAATTAGAACCAAATGACAAAGAGATGGATCAATTGGAAGCAACTCAAATAAGTGATCATCAAAAGAGTCATGGGACATACACTTTGACCAAGAATGTTTGAGGATTGAAAAGGATGACCATATTTTGAATTTAAATAATGTTTATGGTGAAATGTCATTAAAGGTAAATGAAAAACAAGGTATAATTTTTAATCACACCTTTAATAACATTGTTTCAATGAATGGAAAAGAAGTTGATGCACTTGAATTGTTAAACAAAATTCATCAACAATTATTAATTGAATCTAGGATAAAAACTTTTAATGATCCTAATTTAGTAAATATCCTAGATGCTTGTAAATTGTTACACAAATTTGATTGGCCTACAAATTTGGAAAATGATTTGGCTTTGAAATTTGTAGAAATAGGCTCCTACTTACAAAATTGCATATTTGAAAAAGATAGCCTAATTCTAAATCAAGGAGGGAATTATGAAGTTTACATTTTAAAGAATAGACATGATAAAATTGAAAATCATTTATTGTCTAATCATTTTAGTAATTTGATGCTCACCTATGGGAGTATTATTGGAACTAAATCAAATTGGTATGGTGAGCATGGCAAGTGGAAATTTGTTGCATTGTTTGGTCTAGTCTTGTTTGTGTTGGATTCCCACAACATTTGGCATGCATATCATGTCATATTTTTGTTGAAATGTTCTAATCATGTGTGGGATCCAGGAAAGTGATAATCCAAGCTTTGCATCATCTTGTATTATAGTGTACATTTGTATATAGATTTTGGTTTTTGGTTTTTGGTTTGTGTTTTCAAATTTTCATTTTTGGGATTGCAGTTTGGTTTTGGATTGAATAAGTTTTGATTTAAAGTTGTGTGTTTATTTGACATGTTTTGTTTGTCTATATAAAAAAAAAAAAATGATGATGAAAAAGTTGCCTTGAGATGCTAACTTATGTTCTAGATCGGGAGAATATGAAACATTGGAATTGTCTTGTAAAAGCTCCACAAGTAACACAAACAATTTAATAATATCGTTTGAAACTTGTGATGCATGAAGTAGTCAGTTTTATATAGCAATATTTCATCTCGCAATTCAAAAGACAATGCATTCATATTACATCTCACTTTGCACATACATGCCATCTTAGTTGCAAGTGCATTTCAAATGCAAATCATTAAAGTGTGTCAAATCCTCTTAGGGTTGTGCTATCACATAAATAAGAAGAAAATCCTAAGGTTGGAAACTGAGTCTTGAGATATCTAGAACCAAGCACGTCTTATACATTAAAAAGGATCTTGAGCAAAATGATCAAAACCTAACTTGGAAGAAAAGGTTGGGCGAAAGAAGTTTTTCATGTCTATCCTATTATGCAACATGATCCTTAAAACAGTGGTTTTGACCACTTCCATAGAGCTTAAAGCCTAAAATCGGAGTAGTAAGGATAGGGTTAAATCCTCATCGAACTTAGGTTGAGGATCCAATTCCCCAAAGCTTTGATTTGACCTACATGGAGTAGTAAGGATAGGGCATAAATTCTCATCTCGCTTAGGTTGAGAATCTGATTCCCCAAAGCTCCTATGTCTCATTTCATAATAAATCTTGGATTGGAAGGATCGTACTACTTGTCCTCTAGCAAAGGATGGGTAGTCATCCCCAAGGTCTAAGCAATAAAATTAATATTTTCCATTTACATCTAAAGTTTGGATTGGAAGGATCGTACTACATGTCCCTAGCAAGGATGGGTAGTCATCCCTAAGGTCCAAGAAGTAAAAAATAAATTTTTCCCATCTCATATTTATATTGGATTGGAAGGATCGTACTACTTGTCCTCTCGCAAAGGATGGGTAGTCATCCCTAAGGTCCAAAGAAATGAAGATAAGTTTTGGATTGTGGGGTTAAGTATGCCCATGCATGGCAACATGTCTTGTCTAAAAAACAAGACCACTAATTGTCCAAAGGGTTAGACTAGCATGACCATTTCTTCCATAATTGGTTTAATTATTTTGCTCAAAGTGAGGTAATGAACTCTAAATCAGAATAGTAAGGATAGGGTTAAACTCTCATCTCGGTTAGGTTGGGAGTCTGATTCCCCAAAGTTCTGATTTCACATTCACTTGCACATGGGTTCAAGATAGTAGGGACTCATAACCAACTTTGGGATATAATAAAGTAATTAATTAGTGGATCCTAAGAGGGTTTGGCAATCTTGAATGTTTGTGTATGATACTAGAAGAAAGACTATGCCTTTTATAAAAGCAAGATCTCCTAGCATATTCATTAGGTTACACAAATCATTCACAATCTCACATATGCATTCATGCAAAACTGACAATGGAATGTTGATCAATTTCAAATGATAGGGAAAGAAAATCATTGCACACACTGAGCTAATACTTGATGATTCTGATGATTCATGTACTTCTGATCTTTGGGCATTTGTTTATATTGCTTATGTGCTAACGCATGTTTTTCGAGTTTATATATGTTTCAGGTTGGGTTCTCACTAAAAATGCTCAAGAGCATTTGACAGAAGAGTCGCCATTTGTTGTGGCTGATCCACAACACACCCCAAAATTGGGGACCCACCTTTTTTGCAGGCTTTCAGAGAAAATCTCAGTGACCCAGATGCTAAAAATGAAGAAAAGGGGCAAAAATGCACAAGTGTAGAAAGTGTCGCGAAATCGCGACATGTCGCGAAATCGCGACATGTCGCGCCATCGCTGCCAAAAATAGAAAGTGTCACGAAATCGCGACATGTCGCTCCACGGCCAAAATGAAAAGTGTCACGAAATCGCGACATGTTCACGGCAAAAGAAAAGCGTCACAAAATCGCGACATGTCCCCACCCAAAAGAAAAGGCGCAAAACGCGACAGTGAGCCACGAGCGAAAATGAAAAGTGTCGCAAAATCGTGACATGTTGCTCCATCGCGGCAAAGAGGAGAGAGAAAGGCAAATGGAAAGGCGTAGCGAAATCGTGACATGTCGCAAAATCGTGGGTCAAACCGGTCAAACAGAACGAAGCGAAAAAGCGTCGCGATATCGCGACAGGAAATAGCAAAGGGGCATGAAGCGAAAATGGTCGAAATCGTCGACAGAATGGAAGGCATGCAGTGAAAATGGTCACGAAATCATGACAGAAGCGAAAAGGGGGATGAAGAGAAAGACGTCACGAAATCGATGACAGGTCACGACGGAAAGTAGTACGGATGGAAAGCGTAGCGATTCACGAAAAGTTGAAGTGTACGACAGAGAAAATGGTCACGAAATCATGACAGATTAAGCGAAAGGAGGCTGAAGTGTAAAATGGTCATGAAATCGTGACAGACTTGAGGAAAGCATGCAGATCAAAACGGTCAGCGAAATCGTGACAAGTTGCAGCAAGAAGTCCGAAACAAAAAATGGTCACGAAATCATGACAGGTTGCGACCGAAGAGTACGGAGATCAAAACGGTAGCGAAATCACGATAGATTGCGGCAAGAGGGCCCAAAGGAGAAAATGGTCACGAAATCATGACGAGTTGCGGCCGAAGCGTACGGAGAATGAAAGCGTCGCGATATCGCGACATGTCGCGTTTTCGCTGTGTAAGTGAAGGAGCAAGGGGGCACGGGCTATTTTTGGTTATGATTTTCATGGGAGCCATTATGGAACATGAGAAACTGCATGAGAACACGTGGCATACAGGCATGAGGTTTACGATAAGAAGTTACATGTAGAAGATTATCAAACGTTTCAAATTCAAGCTGAAGTCAAAACATCAAAGAAGCGAGAAAATGAAATGAAGCATTCTAGGAGGTGAAACAAAACGACGCAGGTGAACCGAAGAGCCGTGCTAGTATAAAATTGGAAGCACAGATTGAACAGAGGTCGAAAACCGCTGGAGCAGAGTTGCAGTGCTAGAGGCCAGAGGGTCATTCTAGGCCTGCTTTGAGGCTATTTTCCTTCCTTTTTCTGGTTTTGAGAAAACCAGAGAGTCTGCTATTGTAACATGATTTATTTTTAATGTAGAGCATTCAAAAATTTGCATCTTGTTGGCAAGAAAGAAGGAGTTATTTTTTGCATGCATGTTTTAATGTTTATCTTTCCCTTTTTCAGATTTCTAGGCTTATAGATGAAGTTTAATGCAAGTTCTCTTGGTTGCTTCATGCGAATGTCTAAATCTGAAAAATAATAGTAAACCCCAGAGACCAGCACTTAACTTATCTGGATTGTGCGTGTTTGCAGGTTCAATAGGTTAGGTTGCATGCATGGAAACCTCATTGTCTTCGGTTTTTCCAGGACGGGATAGCATCAAACTGAATGCAATTTTAAATTTCTTTTCTTTTGCATTTTATTTTTCTTCTTGCTGCATTTTATTTTCAGAAGTTCTAATTTTATTTACAGGCTTTAAAATAAAATAAAAAAATTAAAAAACTCCAAAATCCATAAATAATTCCTTCATGCTATTGCATTTCATCAATTTACATTTTGAAGTTACAACATGGTCATATGAGGATCAAATCACATTTACTTTATCAGGGTTCAATGAACAATCATTAAATTTCATAGTAAAATAAACCACAGTGCCCCTTGTTTTCAGTTACTTGCAACCACTAAGGTGTTCCAAGCATTTTAATTAAATATCTTCATTTAAGATTATTAATACACAGATGCAGAATGCTAACATAACAGGAACCTTGGAGAAATTACATGTTTATTTCTTTGCAAGCAGAGGATTTAGAACCCAAATCCTATCGGAGAGTGTGTTTTCACAATCGGGTGAAAATACCACTCAACAAGATGCAATATGCACAACCGTTTGATGTTATTGATTAATTACTCCAATCAATATGAAATAACACATATGTGTGAATCCAAAAGGATATCAATAGGGCATAATATAAGCTTAATGTAAGACTATAATAGATAATATGGGGTGGATAAATGCATTGCATGGATATTATTGTCATGGGAGGAGTTAACTCCCTTAGGCACAAAATTGCATGGAAGGAGGAGGGACCCCTAGTCAAGAATGAATGGTTATAAATAGGGCAGTAAAGGTAAGTGAGGGTATATGATAGTATGTTAAGAAATGGTTGGATGAAAGTGAAGAATGAGTAAGGAAAGGTGTGGTTTAGAATATTGAATGAAAGCACTAAAGGATGCCAAGGGATAGTTGGATGAAAATGAAGAACACAAGCTTATACTGAGAGGGGGTGGACAAGTATAAGACCAACTTTTACTTTTCTTTCCCAAATAATATTATCCAATATTATCAATGGCAATATCAACAGCAGTAATCAAAGCAATGCACAAATCATCACACACAATAGAGACACCAATTTAACATGGTTCACCCAATGTGGGCTACTCCATGGAGAAAATATTTCTACTAAAATTTTCTCAACAAATATCTTGGGAATCACTTCCCTATTACAATGTTTATGGACCTCTATCCAAAGGAGACACCAATCCCCTATACTCTAATTTGTGGATCTCTCTCCACAAGAGAACTCTTTCCCCTTTTCTCTGGTTCATGGAACTTGATCCAAGAGAACTCTTTCTCCTCAACTAGTTCGTGGATCTCTCTCCATAGAAGAACTCTATCTTCCCAGCTGGTTCATGGATCACACTCCATAGGAGAACTCTTTCCCCTTGCTCTGGTTCATGGAACTCTATCCATAGGAGAACTCTTTTCCCTCTTCTCTGGTTGATGATCTTCTAGAAGACTTCTGCCCCCACTACACTGGCTTATGGATCTCTCTCCACAGAAGACCTCTATCCTCACTACCCTAGCTAATGGATCTCTATCCACTAGAGACTATTGTCCTCTACTCTATCACCTCCAAATCTTTCTCTCAACTCTATCTCAAATCTACACCAAACTCTATCCCAATTCTAGCACAAATCTGCTCTAACTCTACTCACAAATCTATCACAAATCTCTATCTCAAATTTATCCTCAAGCCTTAACACAAAGCTTGATCAAATAATACTAAAATTCTCAATTTCTCTATAAAACTTCTCAATTCTTACACAAATTGCTCAATCTCTAAGCTTCTAAAACTTGCTCAATTTTTCCTTCAAGCCTTCTCCAAAGACTTGCTCAAATTATACCTTCAAGCCTTCACAAGAGCTTGCTCAAATCTCCTTCAAGTCTTCACAAACTTGCTCAATACTAACTCAAGCTTCTCAACTCTAAAAACTTCTAAATTCTCAAACAATCTCAAAATAGCTCACAAATACTCTCAATCAATCTCAAATCTTGCACACAATTCTACTTCAAATCTTTTTCTAATCTTCAAATAATTCCTTCAACTTAATTCTATTCAAAATTCTTTAACCTCTAGAACATATAAAATATACTCTATCAAAAACTCAATATTTCTACTCAATCATTAAGCTTTCACAAATCTGATTTCTAATGTTTGCACATTCACTTTCAATATCACTCAAAACCAATGCTCAAGAATTTCACTCAATCATTCAACCAATGAGGTACACAAAACTTGCTCATACATTTCCAACAATGCTTATCAAACAATCCTTTTCACTCCACCTTATGTTTCACACACTCATTCCAACAATCACTTTAAACAAAAGATGATGTGCCCATACCTCTTATTTGCTTGATGAAGAATTATCCTCAAAACTATCTTATAACCAACCACCTTTCTATGTGCCACTTTTCAAGGTTAGTTATCAAAATGCTTTCTCAATGAACTCTCTTCTCAAAAGATATTTTACCATACAAAAAAATAGAATATTTATGCATTTCCAAAAATAAAAACTCCACTTTAATTTTTATCTCAATGCATTAACAAAACAATCAACCTTAATTTCTATCTCAAAAAGAAATCACCTTATACCTCCTTTTAATGCAAAAATAAAATTAATTTGAAACACCTTATAACTCCCTAGCACATACCTTAGCCACCATAGACCCTTAGGGCAAAATTAATTTTTAATCAAAAATTAATCCCCTTTACCACCTACCACTAGGAGTCGAACCCGCAATGCCTGCTGGCCCTGCGCCTTAGCCTTGGCTAGGCTACCACGTGGGCTAGCCAAGCCACATGACTATAATACACATGTCTTCCTCCTTAAGATCTACCACTAGCAATAAAATGAAAACCATGCACTGCCTTCAAAAACTCTCCTCCACGTGATTCGAACGCAAGACCTCTCCCTTGCTACATGTTGTGCAAGCCTTGCTTGCCAGCTCGGCTGCCACCTCGGATGAGTGGGGACACACCCCTTCTTCCCTTTGACCAAATTCTACCTCGTAAAATATGCAAAGTCTATCTTCTCCCTTCTACCGCATCGCACGAGCTATGCTTTTATTCGGAGGCTCTTCGAATGCATACTTTTCACTTAGGCTAAAACCTTAGCCATATTTATATATTTCTCCTCCTTTATTTTCGACGTCGATGCTCATGCAATTTAATTTTTGGCACTTCAAAATTAAATATTATTTTTATTAATATTTAACTTTAGGTTAAATATTAATTAATTAATTATTTAACCTTATGGTTAAATTTAATTAATTAAATAATATACTTAACACTTTGATAAACCCTTTGGCCAATGCATTATCCAATCTCCTTTTGAGAGGCCCTCATGGCCAAAATATTATAATATTAAAATATTATAATATTATCCTTTTTCACTTGCCTTCTTGCACATAGCCTTAAACTTGAGTCTTCAAGTCTCCTTCAAACCTCTTATTTATTACCTTAGAACCCATGGTCCTAAGTGCTTCAGAGATAACCTTACCTTGCTTTCATAGCACATTAATTATAGGACATCAAAACCTTTTGACATTAATTTCATCAACAAACCTCTTGACATCAATGACAACAAAACATGCTCAAATTTCCAACAATCTCCCCCTTTGTCATTGATGGCAACACCCTTTTTTTTTAACCAATCCTTTTTCCTTTTTCCAAATCTGCTCCCCCTGAGAAACTGCTCCCCCTAACTGAATGCTCTCCCCCTAACTCAAATCTCTCCCCCTTTGACATCAATGGCAAAGGGACTCCTTTGGGGCTAAATATAAGACTCTTAGCTCAGCCCCCTCCCCACCTCCTCTCCTTGAGGTGATTAATTTTGGGGTGGGAGTATCTCTACTCCCAGCATACAATGCTCTTTTTCTTTGTCCACCTTCTTTCTCAATAGATCCTTCTGATTCTTTTGAATATCCTTGTTCTTGCTTGTCTCTGGAAATTTTGTTCTACACCACTTGGCCTTATGCCCAACATTATTGCACTTATAACACTTAATGTTGTGGTTCCTAGAAGGTGCAAATATCTTGAAGTTCCTCCTGGTGAAGCCATACCCATTCCTATCATGAACCCTGCAATGAATTGCTTTATGACCAAAATGATTACAAGAGTAGCAATACCCTTGAAAGAGATGTCCATTTTTGAAATTTCTCTTAGTGAAACCATATTCCCTCTTTCCATGTGTCCTGCACTGCATAGCCTTGTGACCAAACCTATTACATGAGAAGCAATATCCTTTGAAGAAATATTGCCTTGGACCCATTGGTCTCTTAGTCCTTTCTTCCCTGTGATGTTCCATATTCCTTATTTGTGCATTGTTTCCTCTCTTGGTGAAACTTCTATTTTTCAACTTATTCTCATAAGTTTCAATTTCTCCTTCACTTTCTTCTTCTGAAGCTTCTTCTTCTTTGGAGCTTGAGCTTGACTCCTCTTCTTGCTTTCCTTGTCCTTCTTCAAAACCAAGTCCTGTTCTGTTTGATGAAGGTCTTTGTGCATTGATAATCTTATCCAAGGTCTTTGAGCTTTTCCCAAACCTGTGTAGCTTGTCTTTAGACTCTTTCACTTCCTTTCTTAGTGAACCAACCTCATGCTCTAGTCTTTCACATTCTAAGATTTTTACCTCTAAATTTTCTTTAAATATCCTTGTCTTAGCTATTGAGTTTGTCAGATCTTGTATAAGCTTTCCTTTTTCTTCATCACATTCTTGAAATTGAGCCTTGAGTCTCGAATTCTACTTTCTAACCTTTCTCAATTCCTTAAGAGCAGAAATAAGCTCAGCTTCTAGATCTACTACTCCTTCCTCTTCATTTTATGATTCTTTCTCTACTTCTTTGTCTTCAAGAGCATCTTCATACTTTTCAGATTTATCTTCAATAGGAGCACTTCCTTCTTCCTCTATTGCCAAGAAGAGAATTTCTTCTTCTTCACTATCTGAGGATCTTCCATCACTATCACTTGAAACCTTGCCTATCTTGTCCACATAGAAACTCTTCTTATGCCTTTGAAAAAACTTCTTTCCATGCTTGCTTTGTCTATCCCTATTTTTCTTCTCATACCTGGATTTTCTTGCTTCCCTTTTCTTATGATCTTGTTTCTCTTCACTACTACTACTTTCAGCTTCTGTATAGTTAGATGCATAGTGACCATATTTACCACAATTGAAACACTTTACTATTTTCATACCTTTGTGCTTTCTTGAGTCCTTCTTGTTCCTTCTACCATAGTTAGCTTCCTCATCACTGGTTGACTCATCACTTGAATCAAGTTTCTTATCCTTTGCTTTCTTTGCTACTTTGAAAGCTACCTCTTTCTTCAAGATAGGATCCTTTACTAATCTCATCTCATAAGTTGTGAGTGTTCCATGTAACTCATCCAAAGTCAGATTTTCAAGATCTCTTATTTCTTCTATGGCTGAAACCTTTCCATCATACCTCATAGGAAGTGACCTTAAAACCTTTTGAACAACATCGGATTCTTCAACTTTAAAACCAAGTCCCCGCATGGAGTTAACAACCTCATCCACATGAAGTAAGTATGCAGCAATATCTTCCTCATATTTCATCTTCAAGTCTTCAAATGTTTTCTTGTGATTTTGCAATTTTTCCATCTTGACCTTTTTATCTCCCTCATATGCTTTCTTCAAATTTTCCCATATCTCTTTTGTTGATGTGCAATGCATAACTTTTACAAATTTTGCTTCACGTAATCCACCCAAGATTGCATTCATTGCTTTTGCATTATACAGATGTAGGAGCTTACCATATTTATCTATGGGAGGACTAGTTGTAGGTGTGTATCCATCCTCAACTGCTTGCCATGTCTCATATCCTTGTGCCATCAGGTAAGTCCTCATTCTTACACTCTAGAAGGCATAATTGTTCCCATCGAACAATGGTGCCTTATTTGTTGAAGATCCACTCTGAGATGCCATCTGTGTTCTTGTACACTCTTCCTTCAAGTTGTTAAACTCTTCTGAAGGAACCCGCTCTGATACCAATTGAAGAACACAAGCTTATACTGAGAGGGGGGTGAACAATATAAGATCAACTTTTACTTTTCTTTCCAAAACAATATTATCCAATATTATCAATGGCAATATCAATAGTAATAATCAAAGCAATGCACAAATCATCACACACAATAGAGACACCAATTTAACGTGGTTCACCCAATGTGGGCTACTCCACGGAGAAAATATTTCTACTAAAATTTTCTCAACAAATATCTTGGGAATCACTTCCCTATTACAATGTTTATGGACCTCTATCCAAAGGAGACACCAATCCCCTAAGCTCTGATTTGTGGATCTCTCTCCATAGGAGAACTCTTTCCCCTTTTCTCTAGTTCATGGAACTTGATCTAGGAGAACTCTTTCTCCTCAACTGGTTCATGGATCTCTCTCCATAGAAGAACTCTATCTTCCTAGCTGGTTCATGGATCACACTCCATAGGAGAACTCTTTCCCCTTGCTCTAGTTCATGGAACTCTATCCATAGGAGAACTCTTTCCCCTCTACTCTAGCTGGTGATCTTCTAGAAGACTTCTGCCCCCACTACACTAGCTTGTGGATCTCTCTCCATAGAAGACCTCTATCCTCACTACCCTAGCTAATGGATCTCTATCCACTAGAGACTATTATCCTCTACTCTATCACCTCCAAATCTTACTCTCAACTATATCTTAAATCTACCCAAATCTATCCCAAGTCTAGCACAAATATGCTCTAACTCTACTCACAAATATACTCACAAATCTCTATCTCAAATCTATCCTCAAGCCTTAACACAAAGCTTGACAACTCAAATCCACAACTCCACCAACCTCCAAAATTGCTCAATTCCTTCAAGCCTTCACAAAACTTGCTCAAATCTATCCTTCAAGCCTTCTCAAAGACTTGCTCAAATATACCTTCAAGCCTTCACAAAGACTTGCTCAAATCTACCTTCAAGCCTTCACAAAGACTTGCTCAAATCTCCTTCAAGTCTTCAACTTGCTCAATCACCTCAAGCTTCAACTTGCTCAATCCATCCTCAAGCTTCACAAATTCTCAATCTAACTTCAAGACTTTCTCAAATCTACTCAAACACATGCTCAAAATAGCTCACAAATATGCTCAATCAATCTCAAATATTGCACACAATTCTACTCAAATTCTTTATCTAATCTTCAAGTAATTCCTTTAACTTAAGCAGTTTAGACATATTCTATTCAGAATTAATTTAACCTCTAGAACATATAGAATGATGTACTCTATCAAAAACTCAATATGTTCTACTCAATAATTAAGTCTATCACTTTCACAAATCTGATTTCTAATTTTCACATTCACTTAATATCACTCAAAATCAATGCTCAAGAATTTCACTCAATCATTCAACCAATGAGGTACACAAAACTTGCTCATACATTTCCAACAATGCTTATCAAACAATCCTTTTCACTCCACCTTATGTTTCACACATTCATTCCAACAATCACTTTAAACAAAAGATGATGTGCCCATACCTCTTATTTGCTTGATGAAGAATTATCCTCAAAACCTGTCTTATAACCAACCACCTTTCTATGTGCCACTTTTCAAGGTTAGTTATCAAAATACTTTCTCAATGAACTCTCTTCTCAAAAGATATTTTACCATACAAAATAATAAAATATCAAATCACTTTTACACCTTATTTCTCCTAACTTTGCAAGCCAAATTTCATCAACAAAGTTGACCAATTACATAAGCAAAATAAATCACATACACCTTATATCTCCTAACTTTGTATTAATGCATTTCCAAAAATAAAAACTCCACTTTAATTTTTATCTCAATGCATTAACAAAACAATCAACCTTAATTTCTATCTCAAAAATAAATCACCTTATACCTCCTTTTAATGCAAAAATAAAATTAATTTGAAACACCTTATAACTCCCTAGCACATACCTTAGCCACCATAGAACCTTAGGGCAAAATTAATTTTTAATCAAAAATTAATCCCCTTTGCCACCTGCTACCAGGGAGTCGAACCCACGGTGCCTATTGGCCCCATGCCTTAGCCTTGGCAAGGCTACCACATGGGCTAGCCAAGCCACATGACTATAATGCACATGTCTTCCTCCTTAAGGTCTACCATCGACAATAAAATGAAAACCATATACTGCCTTCAAAAACTCTCCTCCACGTGAATCGAACGTAAGACCTCTCCCTTGCTACACGTTATGCAAGCCTTGCTTGCTAGCTCGACTGCCACCTCGGATGAGTGGGGACACACCCCCTCTTCCCTTTGACCAAATGCTACCTCACAAAATGCACAAATTCTATCTTCTCCCTTCTGTTACATTGCACGAGCTATGCTTTTATTCAGAGGCTCTTCGAATGCATACACCAACTTAGGCTAAAACCTTAGCCTTATTTATATATTTCTCCTCCTTTATTTTAGACGTCGGTGCTCATGCAATTTAACCTTTGGCACTTCAAAATTAATATTATTTTTATTAATATTTAACTTTAGGTTAAATATTAATTAATTAATTATTTAACCTTATGGTTAAATATTAATTAATTAAATAATATACTTAATACTTTGATAAACCCTTTTGCCAATGCATTATCCAATCTCCTTTGAGAGGCCCTGATGGCCAATATATTATAATATTAAAATATTATAATATTATCCTTTTTCACTTGCCTTCTTGCACATAGCCTTAAACTTGAGTCTTCAAGTCTCCTTCAAACCTCTTATTTATTACCTTAGAACCCATGGTCCTAAGTGCTTCGGAGATAACCTTGCCTTGCTTTCATAGCACATTAATTATAGGACATCAAAACCTTTTGACATTAATTCCATCAACAAACCTCTTGACATCAATGACAACAAAACATGCTCAAATTTCCAATAGAAAATAGATAATGATGAAGAAATGAGAGTCTGGTTGGATGAAAATTAGGAAACTAAAAGGATGTTGAAGAATGGTTGGATGAAAATGAAGTTGAAGGATGTTGAAGAATGGTTGGATGAAAATTAATAATAACAAAGGAAAGATGTGATGTAGAATGTGTGATGAAGACACTGAAGGATGTTAAGGAGTAGTTGGATGAACATGAAGAATTGTGAAGGGAGCAAAGGACAATTTGGACATCATGTGATGTGACAAAATTAGAGGTGTATGGAGATATGATGCCCCCCTAGACCAATAGGAAGGTAGGTGTACAAACCAAAGGATGGACTTCCCCTAGTCATAGACTCAATTTTTAAGGATGGACGACTCCATAAAATAGAGGAGAGCTTTTAAAAAGGATGAACTCCCCTAGACTATAGGTGAGTGGAAGACGGGAAGGGAAATAACAAAAAGGAGGAAGGTTTAAGAAGGAAAATAGAATGAGTAAAATAAGAGGAGAGGAATGGTGGAAATAGAAGAGGATGAAGATGTGAGAAAAATAAAAATAAAGGATAAAAATGAACCAACCATACGTACGTAGCCGATCAAAGCATGACCATACAAAAATGGCATAGAACCTATAATAGAAAGAGAGGGAAATGAAATTGAATAGCTAAGGAGGAAGGAGTAGATAGGGTGGAATTGGTGAGTGATGGGTGATGACTATGGTTAAGGATGGATGCAATGGGACTGAAGTGACACTTGCAAAGGAGATGTAATATTATCTTAAATTGTGATCAATGTTAAATACCCCAAGGACAGAAGGGTCATCTATATTTGAACCTTATCATTGATAGACTGATGAGCATACTTGATTTAGCAAGTGGGCCAAATGTATGGTAGGTTACCTCAAGATGCTACAAATTGGTTGCAAGTAGTCTTAAGTTTCCACCCATATGTAGTAATAAACATGGGTAACTGTACAAACATAGGCATGGAGCATACCAACTCAAGATTGGATAAATGAAAACAACTATGCTAAGGGATTAAAAAGGATAACTAAGTGTAGGCCTAAAATTTTTGCATTCCTTTCCTATAGACTAATGGATCCATGCCTCAGAGGGAAATGAGAAAATAGTAGATCTACACCTTGAAAGAGAGGCATTTAATTGTGCCTTCTTGTGGTGATTTTTTGATGAATTAAGGGTTCACCAGGAAACTTTTAGCGATAGTTTTCGTACCTAGGCTTGGAAGATGTTTGATGTGTTATTTTTATAAATAATTCTCATACACCTAATTTTGGCCTTTATGCTACTAAATTATCTATATGCAATTTTTATTTAATGAGGACAACAGACAGTGGATACAAAATGAAATACAATGCCTAAGATTGGGATTATAAGAAATTATAAGCCTTACTTGAGCCGGATGTTTGATGAAGATTATGAGGCTTGTAGTAGGATAGAATCGCCTCTATTTCTAATAGAATCACCTTTGTTATAGATAGAATCACCTGTGTTCTAGATAAAATTGCCTCGGATTTAACAAAATCATAGGCAATTATGTTGGAATATTACCATTAGTAAAAGGTTAAAAAAATTGTTTTTACCTTGGGTAAAGGTAACTTACCTTTTACCTTACCTGGACGGCAGTGGACGGCAGCATTTGGGCGGCAAGAGAATTCTATTCATCTTTCCTTTCCCCCAATTTCTCCTTTCCCCCTTTCTTTCTCAAATAGGTTATTTACTGCCTATTTAATCTATGTAACCTAAGTTTTAATGTTAATGCAATTAATCCTTTTTCGTCCACACTCACCTTTCACATTTGGTATCAGAGCGGCACGATTCCCGAGGCGGTGGGGCCCACAGTTCGAGGCGATGGCACGGATCCCGAGGCAGCCCGTAGGAGCCGAGGCGGCACGGATCCTGAGGCGGCCCGTAGGAGCAGTCCGGCACGTTTCTCGAGGCGTTGGAGGAGCTGGACGAAGCGGCCCGTAGGAGCAGCAGATCCGCATGATTCTCGAGGCACTGTTGACGTGGCGCATGATTCTCGAGGCGTGAGATTGACGTGGCGTGACGCGTGGCGACGTGTGACGGCGGCCGAGGAGTGGTGATGTGGTGGCGTGGTGCGTGGCCCGAGGAGTGGTGACGTGGCGATCCGCGCGTGCATCGGTGGCAAAAGGATCCTGCGGCGTTAGTGACTGCCCGCAGGCAGTCAAAGCACTTTATGTGCTTAGCTCTTTTTAAAGAGCTTTTACATCGCCCTACGGGCGATGTGGGACTAAAGTCCCAAGTAAAATCAAGCTTCGCGCCGAAGCGCGAAGCCAACATTAGCTTCGCGCTCGACGCGGAAGCTAAAGGGCGGGGAGCACGCATTGCTCCCGGATCAGCCCGGTAGCGCAGCGGCTACCCTCAGCCCTGACACCCGCGAGGTCGCAGGATCGACTCTCGGCGGGGTCAATAGATAATTAAATTTAAAAAAAAAAAAAAACTAAGGAATAGTTTAAATTTAAAAAAAATAATAATTTTTTTTGTGTGTAATTTCCTAAGAGGAAATATCTGTTCATTAGTTTTTTATAAAAAAAAATTTTTTCAAAGTTGATAGAAATTTCCTGAGAGGAAATAATTGTAAAGTTTTTTTTAAAAAAAAACTTTGAAAGTTAATTTTTTTTTATTATTTCCTAAGAGGAAATCTTTGTAAAAGAAAATTTCTGGGAAATTTTCTTAAATGATAAGATCGGATGGATGTTATCATGCCCTCTGCAAGTTGTTATTGAAAACAAACCCTGAAAACTTTGATAGGCACGTGAAAACACTAGGACTTAATACGGTTTTTTCACAGTTGCAAAACGCGGTTATTGCACACCAGAGAAATCCTGATCAAGGATACGAAGCAGATTCAGAAGATAACTCCTTTGGCAGCAGATTTGAACAATCCGACACAGTTGCAATTGCTTCACAAGGATCCGAATATACTCATTATAGTAATTCGGTTGAAATCCTACAACCTCCTTCTCCTGAAATAATATTGATCAGTGACGATGATGAACAAATCGTTGACAATTTTGTAATTGTTGAACAACAAGTGTGAGTTGTTTATGATTGTAAATCAAGCAGGGCTTGATAGTTTGTAAAGTCTTTTTTGCAATAAGACTATAAAAGAGAGGTTTCTTGTTTTAGTAGATAATAATGGGATCACATAATAATCTACCAATTCCCGAATTCAGTGGGGATAATTATGAGTATTGGTCCATCAAGATGAGGACATTACTCATTGGAAAAGGACTATGGGATATTATTGAAGACGGATACATTGCTCCAACAGATTGGACTACTTTAAGTGCAAATGATAAGAAGATCTACAAAGATGCACGGAAAAATAATTCTTTTGCCTTATACCATCTTCAATCGGCATTAGATCCTAGTATCTTTCCTAGAATTGCATCTTACTTAACTGCTACAGATGCATGGAATGCCTTGAAAGAAGGATTCCAAGGAAGTGATAAAGTAAAGCAAGTCGGGCTTCAGACTTTGAAAAGAGATTTTGAAAATCTCAGAATGAAGGAAAATGAAAGAGTCGGAGACTACTGTGTACGAGTCAAAGCAGTAGTTGATATGATGCAAACTTTAGGTGAAGACACAAAAAATGAAACAATTGTGAAGAAAGTGTTGCGAACACTTCTTCCTAAGTGGAATCACATTGCTATCATAATTGAAGAATCCAAAGACCTTTCTACTCTTACATTTGATAGTTTGATTGGATCATTAACATCACATGAAGAGCGACTTCAAGGAGCCCCTTCAACAAGCTATGGAGGTGATGACAAAGCCTTCACTTCGAATGAAAGCGCAAGACGAGAACAAGGAAGAGGCCGAGGCGAGAGGACAACAACAAAGAGGCAAGAGCCAAAGCAACTCCTACGAGAGGAGGTAATCAAAACGAGAGGTGGAAATCAAAACGAGAGGAGCCAATCAGAACCAAAGAGGCAATGCAGCCCGTGGAAATCAAGGACGAGGAAGTAACAAGACTAAAACAACTTGTTTCAATTGTGGGAAACAAGGTCACTTCGCTCGTGACTGCTGGTCAAAGTCTTCAAAAGATCAAAGCAGTCAATATGGCTCATTCTACGGAGAAGAAGAAGGTCCATCAAACCTTTTTCTCTCTTATGGACAGCCAGATCAAAATCTAAATGATACATGGATTTTGGATACTTGGTTGCTCCAACCACATGAGTGGCAAAGAAAATCTCTTTGCTACATTAGATTCAAATTACAAATCTCATGTTAAGTTAGGGGATAATAAATCTTTGCAAGTTGAAGGCATTGGAGCTATGGCAGTTCCAACAAAAGAAGGCCTTAAAAATGTGAATGACATATACTATACTCCACAACTACAACACAATTTGTTAAGTGTTGGCCAAATGATGGAGAAGCATTACAAATTAGTTTTTGATGAAAGCAAATGTACAATCTTTGATAAAAACAATTGTAACCGGGTCATCACGAAGTACCTATGACAAAGAATAGGTTGTTCCCTCTAAAATTTGGTGAGCCGAGGGGGAGCTCAACTTGCAAACATTGCTATTACAAATCCAAGTGAATTGTGGCACTTGAGATATGGTCACCTCAATTCCGCTAGCTTGAAAATGTTAATATCACAAGCTATGGTGACTAGGACTACCAAAAATTCCAGAACATAAAAAGGTATGCGAAGCATGTGCTTTGGGAAAGCACTCCAGAACGAAGTTTCCAAAAGGCCGAGCGTGGAGAGCAAGCTATCCTCTTCAGCTAGTACATTCGGACATCTGTGGTCCAATGCAAACAAAAAGTCTTGGAAACAATTCTTATTTTCTAACATTCATAGATGATTATTCTAGAATGTGTTGGCTCTATTTTTTGAAACACAAAGATGAAGCATTTGATTGCTTCATAGACTTCAGAAATAATGTAGAAAAGCAAAGTGACTACTATGTCAAATGTCTTCGCACTGATAAAGGAGGAGAGTACTCCTCAAATGAATTTCTTCATTATTGTAAGCAAAATGGGATAAAAAGGCGGTTCACCACTGCCTATACCCCACAACGAACGGTGTGGCTGAGAGAAAGAACCGCACCCTTGTTGAAATGGCAAGAACAATGCTTCAGGCAAAACATCTCACAAACAGCTATTGGGCAGATGCAGTGAGAACAAGTGCATATATTCTAAATAGAAGTCCGACTTCTAGTTTAGATGGTATCACTCCTTATGAAGGATGGTACGGTAAGAAACCAAATGTCAAACATTTCGAGTATTTGGTTCTTTATCTTATGCACACATTCTGAGGAGAAGAGAAAGAAGCTTGATCCAAAGAGTCAAGCATGTGTTTTTGTAGGGTATTGTGATTCAACCAAAGGGTATAGATTGTACAATCCCACGACACATAAAATCATTATCTCCAGGGATGTAATTTTTGATGAAGGGGGAGAATGGGGTCATAAAAAATTTGTTGATTTTGACTCTAATTCGGACAGTTCTACATTAGTACCTCCCACATTGGTACAACCCAAGAAAAGCAGTGGAAAAAGTCCTCCTCCACAAATTCCACATCGGGAAACTTCATCAAGTACATCAAGTGGTACACCAAGTCCAAGAGGGACTTCTTTGTTGGCACCACCAAATTCTCCAAAACGATTTCAAAGATCAGTAAGCGCTCCAAGCCCGATGGATATTGATTCGGTTTCTCAAAGGAAAGAGACAAATAGAGGAAAGCGCATACTACGAGTCATCCATCTACTCAAATGTTGGATAGGAATTTCCAACAAAGATACACTAGGAGTCAAGCTAGTGAGATGGATGACATTTTGTCAAGACTTGAAAATCTTCAAATGTCAGGGGATGATGAGTCTCATGAACCAAGGGGTGATGTAGTCAATTATGCTTTGTTGGCTGCTGCACGGCTAGAACCTTCTAGCTATGAAAAAGCATGCACTGAAAATATATGGCAAGATGCCATGGAAGAGGAAATATCCTCAATTAAAAAAAATGATACTTGGGAGCTTGTGAAGCTTCCCAAGGGAAAAAAATGTGTTGGATGTAAATGGGTCTATAAGACCAAATTCAATGCTGATGGAAGCATTGAAAGGCACAAGGCAAGATTAGTAGCTAAAGGTTTTACTCAGAAATATGGAATAGATTATGAGGAAACCTTTGCTCCAATTGCTCGACAAGAAACAATTAGAACTGTTCTTTCCTTGGCAGCCCATAAAGGATGGAAAATTCAACACATGGATGTGAAAAGTGCATTTTTAAATGGATACCTGACAGAAGAAGTGTATGTTCAACAACCTCAAGGTTTCCAAGAACCAGGAAAAGAGAACCTTGTTTATAAATTAAAAAAAGCACTTTATGGCCTCAAGCAAGCACCAAGAGCATGGTACTCACGAATTGACGGCTATTTCAGCAAATATGGTTTCACAAAAAGCAAGAGTGAACCAACACTATACTACCTGAAAAATGGAGTAGATATCCTCATAGTTTGTTTATATGTGGATGATCTAATATTCATGGGTAGTAATAATAAAATGAATATGGATTTCAAAAACTCCATGATGAATCGAGTTTGAGATGAAGGATCTCGGATTAATGAGATACTTCCTAGGAATGGAAGTACATCAATCAAAGAATGGGATCTTCATATGTCAATAGAAATATGCTCATGACATGATCAAGAAATTTGCTATGCGGCGGTGCAAATCAGTTGCAACACCAAGCTGGACATGGAATCCAGCTAAGCAAAGAAGATGGAGCACCAAAAGTTGACTTGACCAATTTCAGAAGCATGGTTGGGAGTTTAATGTTTCTCACCAACACTAGGCCGGATATACAGTATGTTGTTTCTCTTGTATCACGGTTTATGGCATGCCCATCCGAGCTGCATCTACAAGCAACCAAACGAATTTTACGATATGTAAAAGGTACATTGGATTTTGGAATCCATTACCACAAGTCTAACTCTGTGAAGTTATTTGGTTATAGTGACAGCGATTGGGGCGTAATATAGATGACAAAAAATCTACATCAGGGAACTGTTTTAGTCTAGGTTCAGGACTAATAACTTGGAGTTCCAAGAAGCAATCTGTTGTAGCATTATCATCTACAAAAGCTGAGTACATAGCCATTACTCATGCCAGTACTCAGATCCTCTGGTTGAGGAAAATCCTTGAAGAGATTGGCGAAAAACAAATTGGTCCAACCAAACTGAATTGTGATAATATTAGTGCCATACAGTTGGCATATAATCCGATCCACCACAAAAGGTCAAAACATTTTGATATGAAGTATCACTTCATAAGAGATATGGTGGAACAACGGACAGTTGAGCTTCAATATTGTAGCACTTTGGATAATCTAGCGAGACATCTTTACCAAAGGCATGGCTAAAGCTCAATTTATAAAGCTGAGAGACTATATAGTTAGTCCTCTCAACTTTAATGGGGAGAATGTTGGAATATTACCATTAGTAAAAGGTTAAAAAAATTGTTTTTACCTTGGGTAAAGGTAACTTACCTTTTACCTTACCTGGACGGCAGTGGACGACAGCATTTGGGCGGCAAGAGAATTCTATTCATCTTTCCTTTCCCCCAATTTCTCCTTTCCCCCTTTCTTTCTCAAATAGGTTATTTACTGCCTATTTAATCTATGTAACCTAAGTTTTAATGTTAATGCAATTAATCCTTTTTCGTCCACACTCACCTTTCACAAATTATGTCGCAATCCTGCAGCAAAATAATTGACACAAAACATGGTTTTTTACAAAATATGGCAATTTTATTATATTCCAAATCATAAATATGTTTTAATTTCTATATGCAAATGGCTATGAAATGACATGAGAACACTATGATGACAATTCAACCTAGTATGCCATGGATTTATGCGATTATGATCCTGATTTTATGATGCAATTAATTGAAATGATGGTGAACACCAAGATGCAATATGTAAATTTAAGCAGTAAACTAAATAAATATTGAACAATACAAAAACAAAAAGGAAATAGGGAAAGAGATGCAAATAGTGATTTGAATCCTTGCCCCCTTTTCTAATCTAGAGATAGGATCATCTATCTTCTGACAAAATCACCTCCAATATGATGAAATCATCTAACATTTATGTCGATCATCTGGTGATTATGCTGATGTCTGGGTGATTGTAACTGGGACCTACAATGATTAAATTAAACAAATGGGGATGCCAAGATATGGAATTGCATAGCAAACTGATGTGAGAGATCCTTAAGGGATTTTAGAAGCTATCTTAAGGAATCATAATTCAACCTGCCAGTCAGTCTATCTGAAAAAAGGGAAAAGGGCCTAGATTAGATAGGCTAAGGAGATATTTGAGAAATTTGGGAGGTTAGACTAAACATGGAGGAGGTTTTGATCCCTCCTATGTTTGCCACATCCAATATGCTTGCCATCCTCCCTGATCTGATCGATTTCTAAACCAAGTAACACATTTTAAATCAAATTTTGTCTTTTTATCTATAGGCCTAAAATTTTTGCACTCCTTTCCTCTAGGTTGATGGATCCACACCTCAGAGGGGAATTGTAAAATAATAGATCTACACCTCAAAATAGAGGCACTTGATCATGCCTTCTTGTGGTGATTTTTCGATGGATGGTGGGTTCACCAGGAAGCATTTTGCAGCAACTTCCAAGCCTAGGTTGAAGATGTGTTTGATGTGTTCATTTTAATTTCAATCACCTAGGTTGGCCATAATGAAACTAAACTATTATATATGCAATTTTTTGCAATTTATATGAAGACAACAAACAAAAAGATAATTAAATGCAGCTAACAAAGTATTTTAAAGAAATTGAAAATGTCTTACCAAGTTTTGGATGTTTGATGAAGGTTCTATTTTTGACGCAGTCCAGAACATCTACAATTTGCTGTAATCACCTGCAATTCGACAAAATCATATGCAATTTGACAAAATCATCTGCAATTGTGTAGGAACGTCTGAAATCAGATGATATCATCTAAAATCAGGTGCAATCATCTAACAATTTTGTCTAAAACTTGCAACTACACAAGTTGATGCCAAAAAATAGAGAAATATCACAAAATAAAGTATAATAGTATGTAAATGAATATTTTTGATGACTTAGAAATGAATTTTCAGATTTAATCGAGAATAATGGCTTATACTAACAGGAAAAGGGATAAAAAATTGTTACCTATTGACAACATGAGGTGAACACCAGATGCATTATAAATAATAAACTAATCTAATGCAATTTAACTGAAGAATAGGGGAGAAAATGCAAACTGTAGATCATAATTGCCCCCAAGAGGGCTGCAAGCAGGATCATATCTAATCCAGTAAGATCACCTCCAATCAGCACATGATCATCTGAAATCAGGATGAGATTGTATGAGATGATCCAAGCTTCTTCTGATCGATGCACAGTGAAAACCTGCAAATGAGCTGATAAAAACTATGAAAATGACAGTGCTTGGGATGCTCTTGAAGCTAGTAGGATTTAGGTTGCAGGTACTTGATCAACAAAGGGGATTGCATTAGCAAAGCATGGGTTTTATAGTGATAGGAAGAAGTTAGAGGTTTGGGATTCATCCCAATCTAGGAGATATCCAATGGGAGGATAGTTAATAGCCTCAACGCACTTATGCCCAGATAAGCCAGGAGGTTGGAACTAATTTGATTGCACTTCTATTCTTACAAATTTATATTTTAGATAAAAGCATCTAAATGTTCGGCTCCAGATGATTTCATTCAATAAGAGATGATATCGTCAAATAAACTACGATATCATCCAATGGTCAAAACAAAGCCTATTTGTGGCACAAAAATTGAGGCAAGTTGTTTAAAATTTGGTTTTGAGGTAAATTTTGGATTTTTAACCTTATGATAAATTGACAGCATTATTTTTAGGGTGTTACATTTTACCCCCTCTTTAGTGAATTTTATGAGGAAAATGCGTTAAAGAAGAGATCGTCACGCTTTACGAAAAAGTAAAAAAATTATTTCGATTTTTAGGCAACGATTCTAATTCGAATTGTGCAACTGATTACTGTGGTTCCCCCTCCAAGTTTTTTACCCAAATTAATATTTTGGTAAAAAACTCGGAAGAAAACATTATATTTTTAATATATAATTTGAGAAAAATAAGGTAAACCTAATTTCATTTTTATTTTTGCTTTTTACTATTTCAGTGCTCTACGACGAAAATATGATGGAAACTGAGCATCGGGTGACTGTGGTGTGATGAGGGATACGGGTAAGGATTTTTTACCTATATTTCAAAATTTGTTATCTTGATTTTTTTTTTAATTTTTTGGATTTTAGGGTGTCACTCGTATTTTGTCATGTTGATGAAATTGTGGCGATCGGGACAAGATCATCTCAATTTTAGCAAGATCATCCCAATGTCAGCAAGATCGTCTTAGATGATCTTGATGAATTGGATGCGATCACGTCCAATTAAGGATGATTCATCTTCTAGGGCTTAATCATACTATATGAGATGATCTCATCGAAATGACAACTATCTCGTCTAATTAAAGACGATATCATCCAATAGTGGGCAATATCAAAATTTGTTAGATGATTTTTTTTTATTGATGTTTTTAATAAGGTACTAATCCTATTTTTTTGTTGTTTGTTTTTGTAGAAAGGGGTACTAAAAATCTGAGAGTGGAAATACAGTGGTTTGAGAGATGACTTAGGTGCTTTAAACTCAGTAGAGTGAGATACACTTGATGTTTTTAGTTTGCGACATGTGGTAGAAATGCCACAGGTACCTCCAGATATGGGGCTATTGACGTCCCTCTCTAAGATTTTGTATCTGGGGTCATCATGCTTTTGATTGCCCACAAGGGAGATGGCTACCACACTAGAGGACATGTGGAGGATTATGAGGATCCCAATTTAGGGACATTATATTGCTACCTCAACCAATCTTGGTCGAGCCATGATCAGATTATCCGAAGATGCTAACTTCATCCTTGAGAAGGGTGGGGTTGTAGCACCCTAAAATTGGCACAGTTAAACCCTTAGTAAAAAGATAAAAATTTGAATTTTAACCCCGAAACCGCCTGTTAACCACTCTCCCCATTTTTCATGCCATTTTTAGGAGTTGTTTTGACCATTGGATGATATCATTGTCGATCAGATGAAATCGTCCCAAATCGGACGAATTCGTCTGGAACAGAACGTCCAGACGATTTCGTCCCAAAACCAAATTTTCATAATTAGATTCTATTTCAACGACCTCTCCAACTTGGGCAGAAGCATGTCTATGCGGTTGGAGATTCCTCCGCTGAGGATCTCCTAGATTGGGATGATCCCCAACCTCCTAACCTCCCCCTAATCCTATATAAACTGGGATTTTCTTAGTTTATCCCCTTGGCTGATCCCCTTGATTCCTATTGATTTCCCCTGCCATTTAGTTTTGTTATGTTAGGACGTCCTATCCACCATTGTTTGCACTCGTAGTTTTAAGTTTTCATTGCAGGTTTTCACTGTGCTTCAGTTGGAGAAAGCTCGGATCGTCGCAAGCGATTCCAAATGATTTCGAATGATCCTGTCGCAGATCGGCGACGATCTCGTATGATTGGAGGTGATCTCGACAATAGTTCAGATTGGGGGCAACTAGAGCCCTGAGTTTGCATTCCTCATTTTTCTTCTTTATTTTACTATGCATTAGCTTGATTTATTTTCATTCTGCATCCTGGAGTTCACCTCATCTAGCATAAATGCATGATAAAGTTAAAATAAGTTATTAAAACAATGTATTTCCTTTAATTTGCTATCTAGATTTATTAGTTAGGCATTTATACTATCATTTCTATCATTTTGCATTATTCTTGTAGTAGCATTTTCATTTTTTGGTGTCTATTTCTGTGATTGTAGGTTTCTGACGAATTCGTCTGACGAATTCATTAGATCGATGATGATCTTGTCTGATCTCAGACGATCGACTATGATCTGAGACGATTTTGTACAATTGCAGGCGATCCTATCATATTCAGGATGATCTGGACTCCTACAAGCTTTAGAATCTTCATTAGACATCCGAAATCAGGTGCATTCTTTCTTATTTATGTATATTCCTAGTATTTAGGATTCATTCATGCTTTCTGTATTCATAAAAATCAGCATTTCATATAGAATAGCTTAGATTCATTTTGGCCAACCTAGGATTATGAATGATTGAGTACAAAATGAACACATCAAACCCATTCTCAACCTAGGCGTGGAAACTACCACTCAAAGTTTCCTGGTGAACCCCACCATCCATCGAAAATTCACCCTTATACCCCCTCCCCGAGAGGCACGACCTTCAAAGGGCCTCTTAGTCCGAGGTATTGTCCCATCCTTCTCGCATCCCCCTTTCGGGTACGGATCCTATAGCCTGAAGGTAAGGGTGCAAAAAATTTGGGTCGATACATTTTGGTGAACCCGACGTGAAACTAAAAACCTTTTGAAAACAATCCAAAAAAAAAAAATATTCATTATTAAGTAACATCTAGAATCATCAGACAAACAATTAAAGTTGCATATCATACTTAGATGGTAGATTATAATAAAAGACGAGTTGTCACCATAAATGTTGAAAATCAATTAACAACCATAGAGATTACTTATGTACTTAGAGTACCTCAAACAAATAGGGTCCAACCTTTGTGGGATGAACTTGATAGGAGATTGGGTATTATTGAATCTAGATCAACCGAACTTAGGCAAATTAAGAGGTTTGTCCTAGATAGAATCCTGGATCCTGATCAAGTAACCTTGTACCATGAACTTCAGAGAGCTTGCCATAGGTGGTTAGCGAGATAAAAGAGCACTTGTGTCTTCTGAATTGTACACCTTTGAAGAATACCTTGAGAATGCAGTTGTAGTACATAAGTTTCTATCTCGTATAGAGGATCAAGAAGTCGTTCTTACGGATAGAAAAATATGGAATAGAGTTCCTAGAGCTGTGTTATATCGAGAGTATTGCCATGAAATTTATCTCTACAAGTTCGAGTATGAAGCAGATCATATTACCATAGCACACTTTGTCAAATTTTTGAAAAACCATTTCCAATTTGAAGAGGAGCATTTCATGACTCCTGATGAACTTGATCCTATCAATGATATCCATAAACTATTTATAGAAAACTAAGTCATTATTCTTATTATTGTTATTTCTTGTAACTAGAATGATATTTGTTATCTTTATAATAATATTATAAAACACAAAACACAAAACAAAAACAAAACAAAAAATCAAAACATTTCCTTTTAAGTATTATAGTAGGTATATAATTAAAATATATACCTCTCAAACCTATCGCATATATATATATATATATATATAAAAAAAAAAAAAAAAAAGTATATATATTTTCTGAAATCTAAGTTTAAGCACAATGCCTAGACTTAGGAATGGAAAACAGACTGAAGAAGAAGAAGATTGGTTAGGAAAACCATTAAATAACCCAGATGTCCTTCCTGAAGATCAAATTTCAGAAGAAGGAACCCTAGATCAGCAAGAAGAAGACCTTGCTGTAGGAAATGAACAAGAAGAAACTAATAGAGAGGAAGGATCCTCATCCCCTAAAATGTCTCCGGGAGGAGCTGTTACTTTTGAAAACATGGAACAATTTTGGAAGTTCATTAATACTAATATTGGTGTTCTTAATAGAGCAGTCCATATGGACAAGGATCGAATTAGTGACACTCAAGCAACTCTAGAAGAAGTATTTCACACACGCACTAATCCCTTGTCCTTTATTGAACAAGAGAGTGATCAAGTTGGACCATCCAATTTGGATATGGCAGCTATAATCTAGAACATGCAACAACAACAGGTTACCCAACCATCTAAAGTGCCTGTTAGCAAGCCTAGGGTCATTCCTGCACAAAAGAAACCCTCATTTACTGCTCTATTTTGCCAAGCTATTGAGCAATATACCTCAAATCAGCAAAAACCCAAAACAAAACCAAACACCAATTACCAACAATCTGGGATACAACATAATACTACTACAAATCCTCTTCATAATACTCTTCCTACCAACGCTTTGCATAATAGCAATATAGCGTCTAATCCTTATGTCACACCGTCATACACTCATAAATCCCATACCTATGTCCCACCAAACCAATATGGTGGACAAACTAGTAATCTTGAAACCATGGTGAAACAGTTAGTTTCCCGCATGGATCAGATAGATCCCTACCGTCCCTCGTACAATTATCGAGAGATGTGTAGTCAACCTCTAGATCCTATAGTTGTAGCACAACCATATCCTAAACATTTTCCTATGCCTGTCTTGCCCATATATAAAGGAACCAAAGATCCCATAGAGCATCTTCGTATGTTTAGGATAGCATGTCATGATATATCGCATGATGACTTATTATTGCTAAAAATGTTCCCAAAAAGTTTAGGAGGAATGGCATTAGAGTGGTATTATCAATTACCCACTAATTCTTTGAGGAATTTTGAAGAAACTATTCAGTCTTTTGTGCATCAATTTAGTGCCTACATCGAAAGGCATGTGACCATTAAAGACTTGTACAACTTAAAACAAGACAAAGATGAATGTTTTGTCTGATTTCCTAGCTAGGTGGAGACAATTGATAGGAAAATTGCACTTTGTGTTACCTTATAGGGAGATGTTGGACATCTTTATTAATAATTTACAAGACCAACTATCTTATGAATTATCAATTGCTACCTTGACCACCTTTGATCAGGCTATAGACTTAGCCAAAAGAGTGGAAGATGCTCTCATTAGGAGAGGTCAGCTTAAAAAGAAAGATGATGAGAAAACATCCAGAAATCAATATAAAAATAAACAAGTTGTGGGTGATGGAGTCACTGATAGTAGAAATATTGCTACTGTTAATGCTGCGAAGACAACGGAGAAGTTTATACTGAAACCTCCCGATAAACCTCCTCGAGAATTTACTAGATTAAATCAACCTTTATCAACCATTCTACCACAATTATTAGAATGAGGTTTGATTCAATTACCAACTATCCGGGAACCTGATCCAACTATACCCGGATACAGAGCTGATTTACACTGTGACTTCCATAGAGGACCTGGACACACTACCAACTCTTGTAAAATATTAAAACATAAAATACAGGACTTGATTGATAACAATGAGATGGAGGTACAAGCCTTTCAACCTAAGCAAAATCCTCCTAATAATACTCAAAAGAACATCCCCCAAAACCAGAATCAAAATGCCAATCAATCATTGGACATATTTCAACATCCTTTACCAAAACATGGCAAGGAAGTGGCTAATCAAATTGAACATCATAATGTTCCCCCTCCTACCCGATATGTAGGGACTATTAGTGGGCATTTACCTGCTCATGATTTGGAAATATTTGACACAACTTTATCCGTAGTTACAACCAAGCCTCTACATAATATTCAGACACCTGATCTTAGTGATACAGAATATGAGACTGAGAGTGATATGGAAATCACCTCAAATCAATTGAATAGCTCTGAAGATGAATCGGATCCTATTCTCCCTATCACAAGTCATATGGTCCCAGAAGAACCATTTCCAAGAAGAGTCACTACTAGACCATCGTCTCACCAATTAATCTCTAATGAGCAAGCCATAAATGCTAGACCAAGACCCATTCATCATCCGCAGAATAATATTGTGGGTACCATCGGAGCTGTTACTAGACAACAAGCTCAAAACTCTCAACAAGATCAAATGCAGAATGATGGATCAACTCCATTTGTTTTGAAAGTTCCTAATAAAGGGAATCAGAGCACCTAATGTGCAACCTAAACCTCCTTATAATATTAATGAGCAACTATCAAATATTACAGCTAGAATTTCTCTTTTGGACCTTTTAAGATCTTCTCCTACCCATAGAGATGAATTAATGCTCACATTAAGCCAGATGATGGTACCACAAGACATTCAACCTGAAGCCATGGCTAATACTATAATAACTCGTGAAGTTGATTGTATTGACTTTCGGGATAGAGACATACCTCAACATAGTTTACATAAGGATAACCCCTTATATATTACTGCCTTAATTGGAGATGTAGCAGTTAAACGAGTCTTGATTGATAATGGTTCATCTTTAAACATCTGCACTTTTGACTTCTACCAAAGATTTGGGTTTAGAACTGATGAAATGAAAAGAACTGATATGATCATAAAAGCCTTCAATGACAAAACACAAGAAACATGTGGAGTTATTACCATCCCATTGCAAGGTTGGTCCGAGAACCTTGGATACGACCGTGTTTATTGTACATTGCCCTAGCATCGTACAATATACTCTTGGGTCACCCTTGGATCAATGCAATGCGAGCCATTCCCTCAACTTTACATCAATGTGTTAAATTCAAATTTAAGAATCAGTTGGTTACCATTCATGGTGATCCTAGACCCTTTGATATGTGTGCTTTGGCAGAACCTGTTGGAGTTCAATTTTGCCCTACTTTATCATCCACACATCCTAATTCTCATTATCCATCTAAACATGTGAAACACACACCCACAACGCCATCTACTTCTTCTCCATCAGTTCCACCTCTACATACAACTCAACCATCCTCTAAACAAACCACATTAGGACCTCAAAAAGATCCTAATCCCACAACCAAGGCTTCTTGCTCTACTCCTATAACTTCTATACCTATAATAGAATCATCCATCGACATCTCTACAACATCTACATCCACCAAAGGCATAGTTTCCGCATCAGAAGATGTAGGAAATGTTCCTTCTACCTCTTATGCTCTTACTCGACGAGCTCTTACCCGATTTATCTAAAATTCTTATATCAGAGAAAACGAATGCTGCTATGCAAGATTCCCTTATTTTAAATAATTTGCCACCATCTCCTCATACCTTGGGTCTCCCACAGCCTATGGGAAGTATTTACCAAGTCGGGAGCTACGCTTTTATCTATAAGGGATATGACTGGGGTAGAATACCCAAAAACATCAAGACTCATTACGATGGATATGCTCGATGTTATTTTACTAATGAGTATATTAAAGCCAAATCTATAATGCTTAAATTGGGATATAAAGGGAAAGGTTTGGGACCTTTCCAAAATGGTATGAAAGAACCTTTTGAGGTAGAACCATGGCCTGCCCGATGTGGTGTGGGCCTATTTCCTAGTAAGGGTCAGCCCTTCCCATTTGAGGATGATGACCATCTCATATGTTACCAAGATTATTTAGATCAACGTGATGCTTTGCATTTAATGAATAAGCCATTTACATGTAATATGCTATCTATAGCCTACCATAACAAGCTTAAATGAGTATACTTCAAGAAATTTCATCATCGATCCTTTGAGATCGGTGACCTTGTCTTGAAAGAAAATAAAAAATACTAATGCAACTAAAGACCTTAAAGGTAAATTTGAACCTAATGGCTTGGGCCATATATCATCACTGCTAAATTTGGCTCGGAGCATACAGATTAGCTACCTTAGATGGTAAAGATCTTAAAGAACCTATGAACATTATGCATCTTAAATGCTATTATGCATAAAATCTGGTCATTTCATCATTGTATATATTGTTATTTTGCATATTGTTTCATTTTAGTCATCCATATAAAAATTTCAAAAACAATAATATTATGTATCTTCTCAATTCATAAATTAAAATCAAAATATAAAAACATCAAAATCATCAAAATCTTCAAAAAAACATCTTTTATTTTCACACCTATCAATTCTTGAAGTATTGCAGTTATATTTTCAATTATTTTGGATAAATTAGCATTTATTTGGAATCCCGCACTTTCACACTCACATGAATAAATATCTTGATTTTATTTGGTATGATTATTAATCTCTCTTATATCAAAGTCCACAGTTGAATTAAATAAAGTTTTGAGCATAGAGAATTGATCTTGTTATTTACTTGAACCAAGTATATCTCTTCACATTAAAATGATTTCATTGCAAATTCAATATGATGCTACATAGTAGAAGTGGTTTCTTGAGCGAAAAGTTTCCCCTGCTATCCTATCATGCACATGGTCTAGAATCTTTGAGAATTGACAAAAGGACAAGCTCACCCCTGCCCAAAATAAAAATCCCTTGCTCTACAGCCAATCCGAGCAAGTATCCCTAGTATAGGAAGAAAAAGAAAAGTCAAAGAAAATGAGAAAAAGAAAAATATCATTTTGTACCATCGCAGCAATATTTCAACATTATCTCAGTTCCAAGCAAAAATACAAAAAAAAAAGAGAAAAAGAAAGAGAAAAAGAAAAACAAAAGCAAAAAGCAATAAAATCCCTTTCCCTACCCCTTGAAAAGAAAAGAAGGGTGAATGAGCTTGAATCCCTGGAATTCTCAATTATTCGAAAACCGTGAGGTAAGCCCCATAACAGGTGGTTTGTGCCCAACCCGCTTGGCCTTGGGTAATTCCTAGCGTGGTGATATGTCTGTCACATTAGCGACCTTCTTTTGTACAGACCTATGTCCGCTTATGGATCAGCTAGCTCTTGATGACCCGACTTACATAGTAGTCTAGTATGGTTACATGCATATAAATCATGGTCAACGAACACTTATTTGGTTAATTCAAATTACTTGTATCAAATTATCTTGCTCAAAATTGGTAAATGAACAATACAATTGCACACACATTTGTATTTGAGAGATTTTGTATCATTATGATAAATCAAGATCGGCAATGAACTCACATATGCACATGAGGGTTCCTTATAAATCTACATTTTGTCTTTGAGATAATTTAAAATATTTATGCAAATCTTTTGGAATAATTTCATCTTCTTATTTGAGAACATTTTCTTAGCATAAAAACAATTAAATACATTTCTTTCCAAAATCCAAAATTTTCTTTCAACAACATCTTCAAAAATCTAGTCAATAAAGTCACATTTATATAATACTTTCTCCACGATGGTATAGTTCCTAAAACCTAAATTGAATTTTATGCTTACGCAAGTCCTCATCTTATATATTTTCTGTTTATCTCAAAATCAAAAATCAATTATGCAATAAAATTATTATTTTTGGATTTCGCGATGATGGTATAAGTCTATACCTATAATTCTATGCCTAGCGCAAACCATTGTTCTAATTTTATTTCCCATTCATTTTAATTCATAAAAACATATGGCTTATATCATTATGTTACACAATTGTGCTTTAAAAAGAACGAACACATTTTTCTATTTCATTTCATTATGTCAACATTCAATTTTGCAACCATGGTATAATTCCTAAGGAATTGTTCAAAATTTTATCACACTTAGGAATTTTATGCCTAGCAAAAAATCATATTTCTAATATTTCATGCATAATATTTTCATGAAAATCTGAAAACAAATCATCACCATCATCATTTTTCATCATCACAACACAAAGTCTTAAGACAGTCTCTTAAGCACTCTTTTACTTTTAGCAATATTTCTATACTGGGATTAGCTTGACGACCTAGCGAGCGGAGACTCCATGAAATGGTCTATAACAACGACAATGTCCTTTGAAATTATTGTTAGAAGTCCCTTTATTTTTCATCAAATCACACCACAACAACCAATTTTTTTACATCATATTATTTCATTTAAATTTTATGGCATGACATAAAATTATACTATTTCCAAATGACATAATTACATGAATAATCAATCAACAATTCCAAAATTGAAGCATCATAAAACATATGGACAAGTCATATCACAAAAAAAAAAAAAAAATATATATATATATATATATATATATATCAAAATATATGTACATCATATCAAACCGGATTGGTATGCCACAATCTATACCCTGGCATACTCAATCCTCTCAAAAATATATAGTCCAACCAAAGAGCAGCTAGTCTCGAGAAGCCCTCGAGCTCTTAGCCTCATCTCCTCTCCCACCCTGGGGTGGAGGAGGTGGTCCCATCGAGGTCCATGCTGTATCATGGGTCCTCATAGTCGATCGTGAGGATGTCCTCGATGATCCCATCATGATCGGCTCTATAATAGGGTCTGGAAGCAGTATCCTCTGGTCCTCTGGAACCACGTGATAGTATAATCCTTGATAGAATGCGGTCTGAGCAATAGACCATGCCAGATCTCGAGTGCTCGCCCCTCCACTCTGAGCCCTGAGTCATGTAGCCTCATCCTGTAGTGTCTGCACCTGAGCTCGTAGGTGGGCATTCTCAGCCTGGAGAGCCGCCATCTCGTTGCTCTCCCCCACCTCGATACCCTTGCCCTTATCGGGTGATGCTGGCCTATCCCTCTACTGAGAAGGGAGTCCCTCCTCTCTCCTCTCTTGCTATTGTGGTCTCTTCAGAGACTATGGTGCTCTCTGACATCTCTCTTGAGGAGACCGTCATTGCTCCCTCCCTCCGTGACCCCTCACTGCATCAATGGCAGCCTAGCGCCGCCTCCCCATCCATCGCACAACAACGTGCATCGGACCCTGTGCCCTCATCATCCAAGGAGGGTGGATGCCTACATACCAGGCATCATATCCATCTATGACCCCAACATCGTCCCCATCCACTAGCTGAATGGGGGCATCGTCCACGTCCTGACTCCAGAATCATTGCATATCTAGAGCCTCACTCAGTGTAGTACTATCTCGAATAGTCCGGGAGTACTCGTAATCCCTGAGAGAAGGGATCCCCTACTGTAGACCGAACTACCACAAAACTCGGTCATAGCGATGGAGCTCTACCTCTCCCTACTCCATCCTCAACTAGAAGACTCACCTGATGCGAGCCAACTCCTGTCCATCCTCTCCCCACCCTGGATGCTCTCTCCATGGCCTCCAGGTGATCTGGTCAGGGATGAGGTCGTCTAGCAACCTTCGAGACATCGATAGATCTATCCATCGCTGTGACCCTCTCTAGAGCCACCAATAGAAAACTTGGGGTCTCTCCCGGTCAACCCCTATCAGTGGAAGCCCTACCGACCTTCGCACCGCAATGTGCTCCCAGAACCAAACTTGTAGCAGCGATGTCAAAACTAGACATCGACCTCCCTTGTATACGACCCCGTATAGGATCCTATACAAGCGGCATAGCACAAAGCTACCCCAAGAAAATCTGTAGCCGTGGTCTCTCATATCGCAGACCACATCTGAGAGTAGCCATGGTAACCTGCATCCACTCTGGTGGCATAGTAGTAAGCCACCCACTACCCCTGCCAAAACTTGAGTCAATCGAGACGCCCTAGGCATCTGCCTCAATGTCTCGATGTTCACCTTGCCCTTCTCTAGGGCGAAGCTAGGATCTCTACATAGTCGCATCATGGCATGGCCCTGATTGGCCATAGGAGTCATCAACCACCCCTGTATGGGGATCCTCAAGATCCTCCATACATCCTCTAGAGTGGGAGCCATCTCCCCTATCGGTAACCAAAGCAGGATGACCCCGGATACCACCTCTCTGCTAGGGCTATTAGTAGCCCCATGTCTATCGATATTTGTGGCATCTCTACCACATGCTGTAGCCCAACCTATGATAGTCGGCCTCGCTCCGCCTGATCGAGTGCGGCTACATCATCTCTTAGTCCCCCGTATTTCCATTCTCAACTTTTTAGTAATCCCCTCTACAAAATAAATAATCAAACAATAAAAATCATTAATAGATAATCATTAAAATCAGTTAAATCAATTTCATCTTATAAAAAAATGATGATATCGTCCACTATTGGATGATATCATCCTAAATTGAGTCAAATCATCCTTGGTAGGATGAAATCGTCTTTGATTTCTCAACTTGGGGATCGCCCCTTGTTGGACGGGATCGCCCCTATTTCATCGATTTTACCCCTAGATGAAATCGGCGATCTAGGGACGATTTCGATGAAATTGGGATGATTTCATCCCGACGTCGTCGACGGCCTAAAAATGGCCGCGATGCCCCAAAAATAGTCAAAATTTAAATTAAAAACCACACAAATCAAAATTAAAAACATAATTCACCAAGTTTAGATCCTTACCCGCAACCCGCATCGGACCTCTGTCGATCTGTGCGCTATTTCTACCATTTTGCCTATAGAGCTCTAAAAACAGTGAAAATGAACAGTAAAAATGAATTAGGGTTTTACCCTATTTTTCTTAATTTTATTTAAAAACAACATTTTTTAAAAAAATTGCTTTTTCGCGCTTTTACCTCAAACGTTCGATTTGGGTAAAAACTCGGAGGGGGCACCATAGTAAGCAGTTGTACGATTCGACCTAGAATCGTCGTCTAAAAAATTGAGTAAATTTTTGCTTTCTCGTAAAGCGGGAAGAACTCGTCTTTAACGCATTTTCTTCAGAAAATTCGCTAAAGAGGGGGCAAAATGTAGCACCCTAAAATTGGCACAATTAAACCCTTAGTAAAAAGATAAAAATTTGAATTTTAACCCCGAAACTGCCCGTTAACCGCTCACCCCATTTTTTGTGCCATTTTTAGGAGTTGTTTTTACCGTTGGACGATATCGTCGCCGATCAGACGAAATCGTCCCAGATCGGACGAATTCATCTGGAACAGAACGTCCAGACGATTTCGTCCCAAAACCAAATTTTCATAATTAGCTTATGTTTCAACAACCTCTCCAACTTGGGCAGAAGCGTGTCTACGCAGTTGGAGATTCCTCCATTGGAGATCTCCTAGATTGGGATGATCCCCAACCTCCTAACCTCCCCCTAATCCTATATAAACTAGGATTTTCTCAGTTTATCCCCTTGACTCTTTGATCCGATCACTCCTTGATTGATTTCTCCTTCCCCTTTCCTTGATTGTGTTTCTGCGTCCTATCCACCATTGTTTGCACTCGTAGTTTTAAGTTTTCATTGTAGGTTTTCACTGTGCTTTAGCTACAGGAAGCTCGGATCGTCGTAGGCGATTCCAGATGATTTCAGACGATCCTGTCACAGATCGGCGATGATCTTGTACGATTGGAGGCGATCTCGATAACAGTTCAGATTGGGGGCAACCAGAGCCCTGAGTTTGCATTTCTCATCTTTCTTCTTTATTTTACTATGCATTAGCTTGATTTATTTTCATTCTACATCCTGGAGTTCACCTCATCTAGCATAAATGCATGATAAAGTTAAAATAAGTTATTAAAACAATGCATTTCCTTTAATCTGCTATCTAGATTTATCAATTAAGCATTTATACTATCATTTCTATCATTTTGCATTATTCTTGCAGTAGCATTTTTGTTTTTTGGTGTCTATTTTTGTGATTGCAGGTTTCTAATGAATTCATCTAACGAATTCGTCAGATCGACGATGATCTTGTCTGATTTTAGATGATCGACTATGATTTGAGATGATTCTGTTCAATTGTAGATGATCCTGTCATATTCGGGATGATCTGGACTCCTACAAGCTTTAGAATCTTCATCAGACATCCGGAATCAGGTGCATTCTTTCTCATTTAAGTATATCCTTAGTATTTAGGATTCATTCATGCTTTCGTATTCATATAAATTGGCATTTCATATAGAATAGCTTAGATTCATTTTGGCCAACCTCGGGATATGAATGATTAAAGTACAAAATGAACACATCAAACCCATTCTCAACCTAGGCGTGGAAACTGCCACTCAAAGTTTCCTGGTGAACCCCACCATCCATTGAAAATTCACCCTTATACCCCTCCCCCGAGAGGCGTGACCTTCAAAGGGCCTCTCAGTCTGAGGTATTGTCCCATCCTTCTCGCATCCCCCTTCTGGGCATGGATCCTTTAGCCTAAAGGTAAGGGCACAAAAAATTTGGGTCGATATAGGGGTTAACATTGAGCAGTTGAGGCAGACTCCAGGTGTGACCCGGTTGACCAGAGTTTTGGTTGGAGTAGTGGGTGGCCTATTGCTATGCCACCAGAGTGGGTGTAGAGTGCCATGGTTGCTTTTGGATGTCATCTATGATATGAGGGATCACAGGTACAAGTTTTCTTAGGGACCTTATGTTCTATGCCACTTGTACAAGATCCTCCATGGGATCATGTACAAGAAAGGCAAATGCATGGTGTTGACATCACTCCTACAGGTCTGGTGCTAGGAGCACATTACGGTGAGGAGGCCTGTAGGGCTTCCACTGATAAGGGTCGATGGAGAGAGACCCAGGGTGTTCTACTGGTGGCTATAGAGAGGCTCACAAAGGAGAGCTGATTTACCTACCTCTCGTAGGTTTATAGATGACTTGAATCCAGACCAGATTATCTGGAGGCCATGGAGAGAGCTTCCAAGATGGCCAGAGGATGGATATGAGTTGGCTCACATTAGGCGAGTGATCTAGATGAGGATGGAGTGGGGCGAGATAGAGCTCCATCGGTATGACAAAGTTCTTCGTCAGTTCGGGGTCCAGCAGGGGATCCCGATGACGAGGGATTATGAGTTTGCACAGATGGTGTGGGACACCACGACACTGAGTGGGTCCCCTGACATGCGGTGGTTTATGAGCCACGATGAGGATGATGCCCCCATCCAGCCAGTGGATGGAGATGATGCAGGGGTGGCTATGGGGTATGATGCATGGTATGCCACTATTCATCCTCCATGTTTGACGAGGGTGAGGGGACCGGTACACGTGGCTATGCATCGGATGATGAGGCGATGATAGGCTGCTATAGAGGCAGGTAGAGGACCGGTCGGGAGAGGATGGACGCCTCCTGTACGGGGGTGGACTAGGACACGAGGTGAGCACCTGATCCCCACCGATGCTCATCAGGAGCAAGAGGTGTAGACCAGGGAGAGACAGAGGAGAGAGGAGAGGAGGGAGGAGAGGAGGCAGAGTTCCCCTCCTCAATAGATAGACAGACCACCTTCACTCGGGAAGGGCAAAGGCATAAATGTTGGGGAGAGTAGTGAGATGGCAGCTCTTCAGGTAGAGAATGCCCAATTACAGGCTCGGGTGCAGAGTTTAGAGTCTGAGGTTGCATGGCTCAAGGCTCGGGGTGGAGGAGCGAGTGTGATAGAGCTAGCGCGGTCTATGGTGTAGACCACATTTTATCAAGGGATTTACTTTCAGATGGTACCTGAAGGTCAGAGACATACATTACCTCTAGAGATCGTGGGGCCTATCAGGTTAGGGTCATCCTCGAGGTCTTCATCTAGATCGACGATGAGGACCCACACTACTCGGACACCCATGGGACCACCCCCTCCACCTCATGGTGGCAGAGGAGATGAGGCTGAGAGCTCGAGGAGCTCTCGGTATTAGATGATATATATTTTTTTGTGTATATCATTTTGGATGATGATTGAGTATGCCGAATTGGATATTGTGGCATACCAATCGAGTTTTGGTGATGTATATATATTTTTGATATATATAGATATATGGTTATTTTTGTGATATGACTTGTGTATATTTTTTTGATGCTTTGATTTTTTTGATTTGATTGATTTGTTCATATAATCATGTTTTTTTGAAAATAATTATAATTTTTGTCATGCTATAATTAAATGAAAAACTGACTTAACAAAGATGTGTTGATGAATTGATGATAGGAAAAGGGACTTTTAACAATAAACCTCGAAGGATATTGTCATTGTTACATGACCATTTTGTGGAGTCGTCGCTCGCTAGGTCATAAAGCTAATCCAAATATGAGGAAAAATATTGCTAAAAGTAAGGTGTGCTTAAGAGTCTGTCTTAAGGCTTTTGTAATGGTGGAAAGAGAGATATGATTTGTTTTCAGGATTTCACGTAATTTTATGCATGAAAAATTTAAAAGAGGATTTTCGCTAGGCATAAAATTCCTAAGTGTGATAGATGATTGAACAATTACCTAGAAATTATGCCATCATCGCAAAAGTCAAGATGTTCAACATGATAAAATGAAATAGTAAATTTCATTCTTCTAAAGCATGATTTTGTGAAAAATATTTCAGTCATATGGTTTTTGTGGTTTTTTGAAATAAATTGGGAGTAAAAATTTAGAAGGATGACTTGCGCTAGGCATAGAATTCCCAATGTGGAATTATACCATCATCGCGAAAGTCAAAAGAATTTAGAATAGTTTTATTGCATGGTTTGTTGGTGATATTTATAATAGACAGAAAATATGATAAAGATGACTTGCGCTAGGCATAAAATTCCAAATACATCTAGGAATTATACCATCATCACGAAAGTCAAAGTATTAATGAAATTTTATTGCAAGATTTTTGAAAAGATTTTTGACAAATGAAATTTGAAAATTTAGAAAAAAATGTGTAAGCTTGACTCACGCTAAGTAAAATTCGCAAGTATGAAAGTCAAATTCATAACAACCTGAAAATAATGCTATTATAACGAAGTCAAAAAACAAAATAAGATATGTGTAAATAAATAATTGAATGTTGAAAAATATTTAAAGTTTGAAATTTCGAAGAAATATTTTAATTTATTTCAAAGACAACATTTAAATTTATCAAGAACCCAATGTGTGCATACGTGAGTTCGTTATCCATCTTGATTTATCATAATGACACAAAATCTCTCGAAGATCAAATGTGTGTGCTTTGTAATGTTCATTTACCCATTTTGAGTGAGGTATTGATACAAGTAATTGGAATGAACCAATGTGTGTGCAAGTGAAGATTCATTAACCATGATTTTTGTGCATGTAACCATACCAGACTACTATGTAAGTCAGGTCATCAAGAGCTAGCTAATCCACAAGTGAACATAGGTCTGTACAAAAGAAGGTCGCTAATGTGACAGACATATCACCACGCCAGGAATTACCCAATGTCAAGCAAGTTGGGCACAAATCACCTGTTATGGGGCTTACCTCATGATTTTTGAATAATTGAGAATTCCAGGGATTCAAGCTCATTCACCCTTCTTTTCTTTCAAAGGGTAGGGGGGAAATTTTATTGCTTTTCTTGTTCTCTTTTCTTTCTCTTTCTGATTTTTCTTGACTTTTCTATGATCTTTTGATTTTTTTGGATTTCTGCATTTTTCTTGGATTTTGAACATTTCTCTTTTCTTTCTTTTCATTATTTTTCTGATTTTTTTTTCTTTTCTTCCTATTCTAGGGATACTTGCTCAGCTTAGATGTGGAGCAAGGGATTTTTATTCCGGGTAGGGGTGAGCTTGTCCTTTTGCCAATTCTCAAAGATTCTAGACCATGTGCATGATAGGATAGCAGGGGAAACTTTTCACTCAGGAGACCACAACTACTGTGTAGTATCATTTTTCGAATTTGCAACAATCATTTTAATATGTAAAAGTGGACTTGGTTCAAATAAATAACAAGATCAGTTCCCAAAACTCAAAATGTTATTTAATGCAATAGTGGACTTCGATATAAGAGAGATTTATAATCATAGCAATAAGATCAAAATTATTATGTGAGCTAAAAGTGCGTGGTTCAAGATAACTTATAAAGTTATCTGAAATAAAAGGAAAATATAACTGCAAAATTTTAGGAACTGATAATGCAAATATAAACATGTTTTTGATGGTTTTAATGATTTTTTATTTTTGTTTGATTTTGAATTGTTATGTGGATTGCTTGAAATGAGGAAATTATATACAATTATATACAATGATGGGATTTTGGATTTAAGCATAATATCATTTGAGATGCATAATGTTCATGGGTTCCTTAAGATCTTTTCCATCTAAGGTTGCCAATCGATATGCACCCGATCCAAATTTAGCAGTAATGATGTATGGTCCAAGCCAGTTGGGCTGAAATTTACCTTTATGATCTTTAGTGGCATTAGTGTTCTTTTGATTTTCTTTTAAGACTAGATCACCAACTTCAAAAGATCGGTTATGGACTTTCTTTGAATATGCTCGTTTAAGCTTGTTTTGATAGGCACGAAGATGTTCCAAAGCATTGATGCGCTTCTCGTCTAGGAGTTCTAGCTGACTAAATCTACCAGCATGATATTCATCTCCTACTTCAGTGTCCTAAAGTAGCAGAGCCAAAGAAGGAACTTCTAGCTCGAACGGAAAAATAGCTTCGACACCGTAAACCAAAACAAAAGGAGAAGTGCCCGTGGGAGTACGAACACTGGTTCGATAGGCCCACAAGGTAGGGTATAATTGCATGTGCCAATCACGGCCTGATTTTTTAACCAATATTTTGAGGATTTTAATCAAGGTTTTATTAGATGCTTCTGCTTGGCCATTACCCTGGGGATAATAGGGAGTGGACCAACGATGTTGGATTTTATATTTTTGACATAATTTCTTAACATATTTATTTTTGAAACAAGTTCCATTATCTGAGATGAGATTTGCAGGAATTCCAAACCTACAAATGATTTGATTGAGAATAAATTTTGAAACTTGAGTTCCCGTGCAAGAAGCTAAAGGCATAGCTTCTACCCACTTCGTAAAATACTCGGTGGTAGTTATGATGAATTTGTGACCATCGGATGATATGGGATTGATCTTCCCAATAATTTCTAAGCCCCATTTAGAAAAGGGCCAAGGGGATGAAATAGCTTGGAGTTCTTGAGCAGGAGCATGGACAAGGTCAACATGTTTCTGGCACTTGTCGCAATGGTGCACATAATCATGGGCGTCCTTCTCCATGGTAGGCCAAAAGTATCCTATTCTAAGGAGCTTCTTAGCAATGGCACTACCACTAAAGTGTCCTCCACAAGATCCGTCATGGGCTTCACTTAAAGCTTTTCTAGACTCTTCTAGATTTAAACATCTCAATAGGATACCTTCAAAGGATCTCCTATACAAAATATTGTCAACTATCATGAAGCGAACAACTCGTTTACGTAATAACCGACGTTGGTTCCTATTAAAACCTTCAGGGAAGGTTCCCTTCTGAAGAAAATTGAGGATGTCGATGTACCATGGTTCAGGAGTAATTTCATTGATTAGAAATACATCCAATGGCTCTAAATAGGATTTTGTGGAAGTGGGTTCCTGGAGTCGATGAATAATGATAGTAGCATACTCATCATCCAACTCCAAGGGCAATAAGGAAGTGGCTGCAGCCATAGCATCAACAACATGGTTACTAGTTCTAGGAATAGCTTCTAAGGTGACTTTATCAAATAAGGATATCAACTATAATACATAAGCTTTATATGGGCACAGTTTATCATCTCGGGTCTGATAAACATCATTAATTTGATTTATTACTAATTGAGAATCACCAAAAACTAATAAGTCTTTAATTTTTAGTGCTAAGGTGGCCCGTAATCCAAGGATTAGAGCCTCATATTCGATAGTATTATTAGTGCAAGCAAATGTTAATTTAAATGATAAAGGTATAAGGTGCTTCTAAGGGGATATTAGGATGATACCCACACCAGCCCCACTCATACATCGGGCTCCATAAAAATATAAAGACCATTGTTCAGAATGATCTTCCTCTAGATTGAGGCATTCATCAGGAAACTCAATGATGAGGGGATGAGTGGCTTCTAAGGGTGCAACAACTAATTGGTCTACTATGATTTGACCCTTAATGGATTTTTGACCTATGAATGTGAGTTCAAACTCACTCAGAGTGAGAACCCACTTAGTTATGCGACCAGATAGATAAGGTCGGCTCATGAGATACCTCAAGGGATCAGATTTGGCAATGACATATGTCTTTTGACTAAGCATATAATGGCGCAATTTTTGCATAGAAAATACGACTACCAAACATAACTTTTCTAGTGATGTATAATGAGTTTCATAACTTATTAATGTTCTACTAATATAATAATTAGCTCGTTCTTTCTTCTCATCATCAAGTTGAGCTAACATAGCTCCTAAGGCAAATTCTGAAGCAGAAATGTATAAGATGAATGGGCGATCAGTTTTGGGAGGAGCAAGCATAGGAGGACTTAAAAGATATTGTTTTATTTGTTCAAAGGCTTCTTTACATTCATCATCCCATTGAAAGAAAGTATTTTTCTTAAGCAATTTGAGAAAAGGTCCAGTTTTGTCCGCTAGCTTATCAATGAAGCGATGGATAGATTGAAGTTTACCTTGTAAACTTCATAACTCAGATATGTTTTTAGGAGCTGGCATATCAATGATAGCCTAAATTTTGAGAGGGTCAATTTTGATACCATGCAAAGAAACAATAACCCCCAACAGTTTACCTGACTTAACTCCAAATATACATTTTGTTGGGTTTAAACGGATATGATATTCTCTTAACCGATCAAACACTTTTCTCAAATCATCTAAATGCTCATCTTCTTCAGTAGAATGGGCTATAATATCATCCACATAATCATGCAGAATATCATACATCATATCATGGAAGATGTATGTCATAGCCCGTTGATAGGTTGCACCTGCATTCTTTAATCCGAATGGCATTACTTTCCAACAAAAGGTTCCCCAAGGGGTAATAAAGGTTGTTTTAGCTTGGTCTTCAGGAGCTATCCTGATCTGATTATAACCTGAGAATCCATCCATAAGGGATAGCATCCCACTTCCAATAGTAAAATCAATGATCTGATCCATATTAGGAAGAGGGAAATCATCTTTAGGGCATGCGACATTAATGTCTCTAAAGTCTATACAAACCCTAATCTTGGTTGCTTCTTTTTTAGTTACAGGGACAACATTAGAAATCCAATCAGCATAATCAATGGCTTGAATAAATGTGACATTTAGGAGTTTTTCTAACTCACCTTTGACTAGTAGGGCAACTTTAGGATGCATTTTTCTAAGTTTTTGCTTAACTGGTTTCGCATCCGAGCATACTACTAGATGATGCATAACTACAGAAGAGTCTAAACCAGGCATATCTACATATGTCCAAGCAAAGACATCACTATATTATATAAGAAATGCAGTATATTTGTTTTGTTTTTCTTCATTTAATTCTGATCCAATGTTGACTATGTGAGAATTCTCTTCTGTTCCAATATTAACTTTTATGACATTTTCCACTTCCATATGTAAGTCTCTTTCAAAATTAGGAGGGGTGGGTGATACACCCAATTCTTGTAATTCTTCTAAGGTCAACTTAGATAATTCTTCTTGAGGGGTTGTGGCCTCAAGATGAGCTACAGGTGGTATAGACCCATCAAAATAAAAGCCATTATACAATAATTCTTCAATGGAAATATCATGGAAAATGTCACCTTCTAATTGTTCGTCCAACTCAACAATCATTTTGGGGTAAGCTATAGACAACATATTACAAGAAAATAACTTACCCATAGACTTAAGGATCTCTTGTTCGTCTAAATAATCTTGATAGGGTATTAAGTGATCATCATCCTCAAATGGGAATGGCTGACACTTACTAGAAAATAAGCCTATACCACATCGGGCAGGCCATGCTTCGACCTCAAAAGGTTCTTTCATGCCATTCTGGAAAGGTCCCAAACCTTTCCCTTCATATCCTAGTTTAAGCATTATAGGTTTAGCTTTAATATATTTATCGGTGAAATAACATTGAGCATATCCATCATAATTAGTTTTAATATTTCTAGGTATTCTACCCCAATCATATCCCTTATAAATGAAGGCACAACTCTCGACTTGGTAAATACTTCCCATAGGTTGTGGCAAGCCCAAAGTACGAGGAGACGATGGTAATTTGTTTAAGGCAAGGGAATATTGCATAGAAAAATTTGTTTCTTCTGATGTTATGAGAATTTTAGACAAATCAGGTAATAGCTCATCAGATAAAGCATATGAAGTAGAAGGAGCCTCTTCTACGGCTTTAGATGCAAAAAATATAAATTTAGTAGATGTGGATGGGATAGAGGTTGTAGTAGATGGATTTATTGTGGATTCAGATGGTGTAGGGATAGAACAAGGAGAAATTATTGTGGGATTAGTATTAAATGTAGATTTTGGTGGAGATTCTTTAGGAGAAGGTTGAGGAGATGGGGATGTAATTGGTGTAGATGGAGGAGATGATATTTTAGGTGTGAGCTTCACACGTTTAGTGGGAAAGGTAGAATTAGGATGAGTAGAAGACAAGGCGGGGCAAAATTGAATCCCAATTGGTTCTGCCAAGGCACACATATCAAATGGTCTGGGATCACCATGAATGGTGACCAACTGATTCTTAAATTTGAATTTGACACATTGGTGTAAGGTAGAGGGTACAACTCACATTGCATTGATCCAAGGGTGACCCAAAAGTATATTGTACGATGCAGGGCAATGTACAATAAATACGGTCGTATCCAAGGTTCTTGGACCAACCTGCAATGGGATTGTAATAACTCCACATGTTTCTTGTGTTTCATCATTAAAGGCTTTTATGATCATATCCATTCTCTTCATCTCATCACTTCTAAATCCAAATCTCTGGTAAAAGTCAAAAGTACAAATATTTAGGGATGAGCCATTATCAATCAAAATTCTTTTGACAACTACATCTCCAATTAATGCAGTAATGTATAAGGGATTATCTTTATGTAAACTATGAAGTGGAATGTCTCTATCTCAAAATTCAATACAATCAACTTCATGGGGCACAATGGTATTTGCCATGGCTTCAGGTTGTATGTCTTGTGGTACCATCATTTGACTTAATGTATGCATTAATTCTTCCCTATGTGTGGGAGATGATCTTAGAAGGTCTAAGAGGGAAATCCTCGTTGTAATATTAGAAAGTTGTTCATTGATATCATAAGGAGGTTTAGGTTGAGCATTTGATGCATTATTTCCTTTACTAGGAACCTTCAAAACAAATGGGGTTGATTTATCATTATGATTTTGATCTTGTTGAGAATTTTGGGCCTGTTGTCTAGTAACGGCTCCGATGGTACCCACAATATTATTGTGTGCATGATGAATGGGTCATGGTCTAGCATTCATGGCTTGCTCATTAGGGAGGATTTGTTTTGAGGATGGTCATGTTGTGATCCTTCTTGGAAATGGTTCCTCTGGAACCATGTGAGCTGTGATAGGGAGAATAGGTTCTGACTCATCTTCAGAACTATTCGATTGACTGGAGGTAATATCCAGGTCACTTTCTATTTCACAATCTGTGTCACTTGGATATGATGTTTGAATGTTGTGTATGGGTCTAGTTGTGACCACAGATAATGTTGTCCCAAATATCTCAAGGTTATGAGAAGGTATATGTCCACTAATGGTTCCCACATATCGGGTTGGATGGGGAACATTATGATGTTCGGCTTGATTAGCCACTTCTTTACCGTGCTTGGGTAAAGGATGTTGAAAAATATCCAATGTTTGATTTGCATTCTGATTCTGATTTTGTTGTGTATCTTTCTGAGCATTGTTTGGAGCATTTTGTTTTGGTTGGAAACTTTGTACTTCCATTTCATTGTTATCAATCAAATCTTGTATTTTATGTTTTAATATTTTGCAAGAATTTGTTGAATGTCCAGGTCCTCTATGGAAATCACAATGTAAATCTGCTTTGTATCCAGGTATGGTTGTATCAGGTTCCCGAATATTAGGTAATTGTATTAAACCTCATTCTAATAATTGTGGCAAGATAGTGGATAAAGGTTGATTTAACCTAGTAAATTCTCTTGGAGGTCTATCAAGAACCTTCAATACAAACTTCTCTATGGTTTTTGCAGCGTTAATATTCATAGTATTCCTACTGTCGGTGACTCCATCACCCACAACCTGTTTATTCTTATATTGATTTTTAGATGTCTTATCATCATCCTTCTTCTTAAATTGGCCTCTTCTAATGAGGGCATCTTCAACTCTTCATGCTAAATCTATAGCCTGATCGAAGGTTGTCAAAGTAGCAGTTGAAAGCTCATAGGACAATTGTTCTTGCAAGTTATTAATGAAAATATCCAACATCTCCCTATGGGGTAATGCAAAGTGTAATTTCCCTAGCAACTGTCTCCATATTGCTAGGAAATCGGCAAAGCATTCATCTTTGCCTTGCTTCAAGTTGTACAAATCCTTAATTGTCACATGCCTCTCTATGTAGGCACTAAATTGGTGGACAAATGATTCAGTTGTTTCTTCAAAATTTCTCAAAGAATTGGTAGGCAACTGATAATACCATTCCAATGCCATGCCTCCCAAGATTTTTGGGAACATCTTTAGCAATAGCAAATCATCATGAGATATATCATGACATGCTATTCTAAACATACGAAGATGCTCTATGGGGTCTTCGGTTCCTTTATATATAGGGAGAACAGGCATAGGAAAATACTTAGGATAAGGTTGGGCAACAACTATGGGATCCAAAGGTTGACTACACATCTCTCGATAGTTGTACGAGGGACGGTAGGGGTCTATCTGGTCCATGCGGGAAACTAATTGTTTCACTACGGCTTCAAGATTACTGGATTGTCCACCATATTGGTTTGGTTGCATGATAGTGTTGGATCTTTGAGTGTAAGATGGTGTAACATAAGGATTTGATGCTAGGTTACTGTTGTGCAAAGTATTACTAGGAAGAGTGTTGTGAAGTGGATATGGGACAATATTCTGTTGAACTTTTTGTTGTTGATAGTTGACATTTGGTTTTGGTTTAGGTTTCTACTGATTTGAAATTTGTTGATTAATAGCTTGAGAAAATAGAGCAGTAAATGATGGTTTCTGAGGTGGAGGATTGGTTTTTGGTTTATTGACAGGAACTTTAGAATGTTGAGTTGTTTGTTGTTGTTGCATGTTTTGAATCAAAGATGCCATATTTGTATTTGATGGCCCTGCTTGGTCACTTTCTTGATCTATGTATGAAAGAGGGTTTGTATGCATTTGAAATACATTTTCTAAAGTTGCCTGTGTCTCACTAATTCCAGCTTTATCTGCTAGTGCTGCTAGAGTAAACCCCTCAAGGTTAGTTTTTACAAATTTTAGAAGGTGTTCCATAGATTTAAAATTAACATTTCCTTCTGAAGTCACTCTAGGTGATCCAGTTTCATCTTCCCTATTAACTTCTTGTTCATATTCTTCAACAGGAATCCCATCATGATGGTCCTGAGCAACTTCCTCCTGATCTTGTTCTTCAGGAGGGGGATTTTGAGTAGGTGGTTGCTCCAGCCACTCATCATCTATTTTTTTACCACTCCTTAGTTTAGGCATTATGGTAGATTTGGGTTTTTGCAAATATATATGTTCTTATATATAAATGCAGTGGAATTTAAGGGGTATATATTTTATATATATACCTAATTAATATAACATATATTTTTTAGATTTTTTTTTTTTTTAATTTTTATGGTTTTACTTTGCAGGAATTAAAGGAAAACAGGAAATACAAAATATTATAATATAAGTATTATTACTTAGTTCTCCAGGAACAACTTGTAAATATCATTGACAGGTTCAAGTTCATCAGGTGTCATGTAATGCTCTTCTTCAAATTGAAAGTTGTTTTTCAGAAATTGGACAAAGTGAGCTATAGTGATACAGTCGACTTCAGAATTTGACACATAAAAGTAAAGTTCATGACAATATTCTCGATATAAGACAGCTCTAGGAACTCTACTGAATCTTTTTCTATCTGTTATAACAACTTCTTGACTTTCCACTTGTGCTAAAAACTTATGTACTACTACAACATTATCAAGATATTCTTCAAAAGGATAAATCAAAGGAAATGCGCACTTGTTTATCTACTAGCCATCTATGGCAAGTGTAGACACCTAAATCATGTCATGCTTAGAGGAGCTACTTACATAGACACATTCATAAGATCAGAAGACATAATCTTGGACTTTTCAAGCATAAAAAATGGTTCTCATTAGTCGTTTGGGGCCGTTTCAAGCCATCCAAGTCTAGCCACTCAAGCCAATAACGGCCATATCCTATCATCTCAAGCCTAGAGTGGCCAGAACTTAGCCGCTGCAGATGACATTGGCCAAATATGAGCCACTACAGACAACAGTGACTAATCCATAAGAGGTAGTTTATCGACAAACATGCCTAATCATAGGCAAAAGTGGTAGTCTGCATGCAATAAAGGTGAGTGGGAGTGACTTTGTATTCCTTTTCATGACCAGTTCACATAGGAAGTTTGAGTTTGCATTTAGACTTAAGTTAACTAACCTCCAAGCATAAAAAAGGGGCAAAAGCTTCTCATGCTAATGATCAGTTCGCATAGAAGACTCAAGTGGGCAGTTAGATTTTAGTTAACTATCCTTCAAACATAGACAATGGAAAAAATATTTTCATGCTAACTTGCACTATGCATGAGAAATTCATTCCTAGGGCTTGGACATAAACCTAGGGTTTCACACTATAAAATATGCAAGCCTAAGAGCACCAAAATACAGACAAAAGATCATATCAGAGAGAGACATATTTTTTAGGAGAGCTTTCGATACTTGGAGAGTTATCTTTGAGATCACGTATACGACAAAGCTCTGACATATTGAAGAGCATAACACCTACTATTTCAACATCAGATACAGTCTTTGACCCATAACTTTGGGGCAAAGAGGGCAAGGTTTACTTTAGTGGTTGTTGTCTTGGACAGTGGCCCATAGGCTTAGCTTAGGTTAGACATAGCTTCTTTTATTCTATTTCTTTATGTTTTCACATCATTAGCATAGATTTACATGATTTTATGGCATAGTTTTATCATATTTCCATTACATGTTGAGCAAGGTGCAGCAACAGTGTTGTCATTGTTGTCAACACAGTCAGATAAATCTGTTGGTGTAGTGGACAGGAAGTTCAAAAGCTATTCAGATGCAGAAGATAGGAGTTCAAAGGTTACTCAGAGTATGCATAGTATTTTTCCAAGAAGACCAAAGTGGCCCATATGCAAAATATCAAAGAAAAAGACAAGTAAGAAAAGTGTCGCGATATCGTGACATATACAACAGACAAGAAAAACTGTCGCGATATCGCGACATGTTGAGAAGAAAGAAAAACTGTCAAGATTTCACGACATGTTCAAAAAGAAAGCACAAGCAGGAAAAACTATCATGATTTCATGACATATTTGAAGAGAAAGCGCAAGTAAGAAAAACTGTCATAATTTCGTGACATGTTCGAAGAGAAAGTGCAAGCAAGAAAAACTGTCATGATTTCGTGACATGTTCAAAGAGAAAGCGCAAGCAAGAAAAACTGTCATGATTTCATGACATGTTCGAAGAGAAAGTGCAAGCAAGAAAAACTGTCACGATTTCGTGACATGTTCAAAGAGAAAGTGCAAGCAAGAAAAACTGTCATGATTTCGTGACATGTTGGATGAGAAAAAAGGCAAGTAGAAAAAGTGTCACGATTTCGTGACATATTGCAAGAGAGATTGTATGAAAGAAAAAGTGTCATGATTTCATGACATATTGCAAGAGAGAGAGTCCGAGAGAAAAAGTGTCGTGATATCGTGACATGTCATGTTTTCACAACCCGAAGGCAAGAGAAAGAGCAAAGGATAAAAAGTGTCGCAATATCGCGACATGTCACATTTTCGTGACCCAAAGGCAAGAGAAAGAGAAAAGGAGAAAAAGTGTCGCGATATCGTGACATGTCATGTTTTCATGACCCGAAGGCAAGAGAAAGAGCAAAGGAGAGAAAGTGTCGCGATATCGCGACATGTTGCATTTTCATGACTAAAGGAGGAGAGAGAAATTAAGAAGGTAGAAGTGTCATGATATCATGACAAAAGTAAAGAGGAAGAGTAAGGAGGCGAAAGTGTCACGATATCACGACATGTGTTTTCACGGGTTCAAACCAAGTAAAGTAGCAAGGAGGTGAAAGTGTCACGATATCACGACATGTTGTGTTTTCGCGGGTTCAAACCAAGTAAAGTAGCAAGGAGGCAAAAGTGTCACGATATCGTGACATGTGTTTTCGTGGGTTCAAACCAAGTAAAGTAGCAAGGAGGCAAAAGTGTCGCGATATCGCGACATGTTGTGTTTTCATGGGTACAAGCCAAGAAAAGAAGTAAGGAGGTGAAAGTGTCACGATATCGTGACATGTATTTTTATGGGCCAAAGCAAGGAGAAAGAGAGAGAAAGTGAAAGTGTCATGATATCACGACATGTATTTTCACGATTGAGTTGAAGCCGACGAAGATCGATGACAACCGACTAAAATTAGGGTTTACAGTTGTCATGAAAGCCGACTAAGATTAGGGTTTATAGCCAACTAAGATTAGGGTTTTCATCACAAAAATTATGTTATAAAAGGAGGGTTGTTTGGATATTTGAGGAAGTTCAAGAATGCGAGTCGAAGGGTGAAATGTGGCCGTAAGAGCACAGAAAGTGTAGAAGCAGCGAGATGATGGTGAAGTGCACAAAGTGAGCAAAGAGTCATATCAAATTTTTCTAAGTGCATCTGTGAGTGCGCAAAGAGAGCAAAGAGCAAAGAGGTTGAACTTCAACCAAGTGCGGCTGTGATTGCACAGAGAAGGTAGAAGGCGAAGAGAGTGCAAAGGGCAAAGACGAATGCAAAGTGCAGTTGTAAGGGAGCAGAGTGTGCGAAGTGATTACGCAGAGAAAGCAGAGTGTGCAGAGAAAGCAAAGGTGAAGAAGACCAGTCAGGGTCTAGCAAAAGCAAAGGTATCTTACTATCAATCTTCTAGTTTCAGAATTGAAGTCCAAGTTGGTGCTTGGCATAAGGGGTTGGTGCTCCTTCCAGTTGGTGCTGGTAAATCAAGGGTTGGTGCTCCTTTCTATTGGTGTAGATAAATCAGGGGTTGGTGCTCCTTCCAATGGGTGTTGGTAAATTGTTTGTAAAGTTATTTCTTTGCAAAGGCTAGATTTGGATGGTAGTCCAAGCAGTCATTATTGAGGAGTAGCCAAATTGGTGAACCTTGTTAAAATCTTGTGTTATGTGATGTTCTCTTGTGATACTTGCTTTATCTAGTTTTAAGGTTTCATTATTTCAATTTTAAGAGGTGTAAATTGAAGTTTAAAGAACTACACTAATTCAACCCCCCTCTGAGTGCCATTGTAAGACTAACAATTGGTATCAGAGCCAAGTTTCCTTCTCATGCTAAATCAGTCAGGGTTGATCTTGGATTAGTACACAATGGGTAAGAAGAATAGATCCTCCTCCAAAATGGCATCTCAGTCAGTTTCAATTCCTGTGGAAGAGAAAATTAAACCAGAAAAGGTTGAAGAATTCTCATCAAACAAAGCACCTTTGTTTGATGGAACTAATTACACAGTCTAGAGAATCAGGATGCAAACATATCTTTGTGCTTTTGGATACGACATTTGGGATTCAGTAGACAGTGAATACACAATACCCATTACTCCTTCAATCGATGCTATCGATAAGAATCTATTTGAGAATGACTCAAAAGCAAAGAATGCTATCAGGTGCGGATTAGTAGACAATGAACTGGTAAAGATCATGAGTTGTAAAATAGCAAAAGAAATATGGGACAAACTGAGGAGTATTCATGAAGGAGACGATGAGATCAAGGAGGCCAAGTTACAAACACATCAAGCTCAGTTCGAAGCCTTAAAGTTGAATGACAATGAGAACATAGAGGCGTATATGCTAAGAGTTAATGAAGTCCTAAAGGATGATTCTAAAAGGAAAATAGGTGGAGGTCTTTTCATGACACTCGAAGAAGAAACAAAAAAAGAACAGGAATGTGATGAAGAAGAAATTGATGCAAAAATAAATTTGAAAGAGGAACTAATTGCAACTCTGGATGAATTGAAGATAGAAAGAAAAAGGAATAAGGAAATCTCAAGAAAGCTTGAGGATGCAAATGAAATAATAACCAGTTTAAAAGTACAGGTAGAAGAATTCAAAAGGATTGAAGAAACTCTCAGGTCATAGATCAATGAGAAAGATATTGGTTGCTGCAAACAAGAGGAAGAGATTGTTTTATTAAAGAAACAACTAGAAGAGGCCAATACAAATCTCAAATTCGAGAAGAGCACAGAGTTTCTAGATAAAATGATAAGCCAACAAAGAAGCTCCATGGATAAGCGTGGTCTTGGATATGAAGCTAAACAACCTTCATCTTCCAACTCTGCAGAGAAGAAGAAGTTCATTGTTGAAGGATCGAAGCAAGAAAAGTTTGAAGCTGAATCTTCAAAAGGAAGAAAATATCAAAGAAGATCTACATCAAAGCAACCACAAGAAAAGAGGTTCTATCAATCTCACTCTATTCATAATAATACTTTTTATGGCTATTGTTTCAGATGCAACCAGTATGGTCACAAGGCAACTTATTGTGGATTGAATAATAAATCAAAGAGTTATGCTGGTAGAAATACATCTGCATTTTTGAGTGAACACTATGTATAATGTTTTCAATGTAATGGTCATGGGCACATAGCAAGGTTTTATCCAAGCACTTTTGCATCTAATCTAAGGCAAAACAGTAGATTTCATCAAACACAAAGAACGCAACACAGACAGGGAATAAATCATGTACATAAAAGAAAGGAAAATAATCATTCATCAAGGATGCACAAGAGACAACCACACAAAAGAAATGTTCGAGTTCACGAAAAGGTGCAAAACAGGGATGTAGTTGATAAATCCAAGCCCGAGTTCAAGAAAGTTTGGAGAAAGATAGAAGAAAGGAAATTGTGTCTCCTTGGACTGAAGGAGACTACTCCACTATTGCACTAAGAAACTCTAGATAGCACATCCTCAGGGGGAGCAATCTTGAAGTTTTATTTTAAATGCTCCTATGTATTTGTTTGATTACCTGAGGATGAAAGGCAAGTAGTCAGGGAAGTTGTCATATAGTTGTCGAAGTGTGTTTTCAGTTCATGTAGTTGTCTGTGGAAGTGTCGTGAAGGGTGGTGATTAAATTAAGAGTTGTCATTTTTGGTAGTATTGCTATATGTCATTGTTGTACTGGTGATGGTTCTTACTGCCACTATCCAAATTTAAGGATTATAACAGTTCAGATAATTTTGTCAGTGAAAGAATGTTGCCCTAGCCACATATATGTGTTTCGATAAAAGTAGTGTGTATTTGAACTACACATTGATGTGAATATTGTTAGATCTATTATGATGCTATGGTGAAAAATATTGAAGTCTGATTATTGATTCATGTTTTGCTCATCAAGATGAGCAACTTTGCTTTGTGAATCATACCTATCCAAGGTCCATAAGTATGAGTTTGAGTAAGGTGCACCATAGTTGGCCGTGAAGTGTTTAACAAAATATTGTCTCCTGATTCGAACAGTTGAAAGTAAGGTGTGACCAGCGGTGACTGTAGAAAACATAGACCAAGTTGAAAATGTAAAAAGGGATTTGGTTGGTGTTGTGGTACAGTGTTTGATGCTTGCACAGAGTTGGTAGCAAAATTGTAGTGTTGGTACAGTGTTGGACAAAAGTTGGTACAAGTTTGAGTCACTTGTCAATTTTGTTGACAGATGTGAAATCAGCGTTTTTAAATGGGAAGCTTGAAGAAGAGGTTTATATTGAATAGCCAGATGGTTTCCAGCATGGTAATGATCCCAACTTGGTTTGTAAGTTGAAGATATATGGCTTGAAATAGGCACCCCGAGCATGATATGCAAGGCTAGACAACTATATCACTCAACAAAGGTTTAAGAAAGATGATATCATATTTGGCAGTAGCAAAGATGAGTCATGTAAAGATTTAGCAAATAAGATGCAGAAAGAATTTGAAATGTCAATGATTGGTGAACTTTCGTATTACCTAGGGTTGCAAGTTAATCAAAATAAGAAGGGCATATTTATTTCTCAAGTTAAATATGTGAAAGAGTAGCTAAAAAGTTCACAATGGAGGATAGTAAGCCAGTTAGCACTCCCATAACAACAGGGTGCAAGTTGAGAAAGAATGACAAATCTCCACCTGTTGATCAAACCATGTACAGATCTATGATTGGAATCTTATTGTACCTGACAGCTACCAGACCAGATATTTTGCAGGCAGTATGCATGGTAGCACGATTTTAGGCTAATCCCAAGGAGACTCATGTGATAGCATTATGGTGGTTGATTTCTGAAATATCATTGGAGGGAAAATGATTGTTTGTGGTTTCCTTTTTGAAAGTGGTTGGTTGAATGCATCAAGGTTTTCTGAATTGAGAGTTGTGTTTAAACCTTGTGGTATAAGCTCAATGGTTTAAGCCCATTGGTTGTGAAAGAACTTGAGTGAGAAAATAACATGAGTATCATTGTTATGTGATATTTGTGGTTGAGCATTGTTGGAAATATTTGAGTTGGTTGATACATACTTGGACTAGGGTTGTGTGAGAGAGAGTTGTCCCTTGTGATGATTGGTTGAGTTGATTTGATTGAGCCTAGTCAAGTTATGTGTGAAGTGAATTTTAAAGTTCTATGAAATAAATCATTCCATCATTCTATGTTGAGTTGAGATTGAGGTTAGAACATTTTAAGTCTCTAACAATTCTCTTTATGCTTCTATGAAGTGGATTTGATTTGAGATTGCCATTCATTGTTGAGTTCATTTTGAATACTACTTGAGCATGATTGATTGAGCCTTTAAGAAGGCCTTTGGGAAATATTTGAGGATAATGTTGGGACAGATTTGAGGACAGTGTTGGGATAGATTTCTAGAGCAGATTTGGGCAAGTTCTTGATGAGCTTACTAGAGTAGATTCGAACAAGTTCTTAGTGAGATTTTTGGAGCAGACAAGAGACGATGGAACAAAATGACTTGGCATTTGCCAAACTAGCTACCCGCAAAGCATAGATCGTGTGGGTTAGGTAGGACCAACAACAATTAGAACATTTGTGTTGCCTTAACCAAGATTGCATTCAGCGTCGAACAGTTGAAATGCTTCATAACAATGTGCCTGAGAAGGCTCCAGTCCCTCGCGCATAGCAATCTGAGATGTATGTGAGGCACAACCCCCTAGTGTGATACAGGTCTCTGTTACTTCATCAAGCACTACCTCTAATACCTCCTAGACCTGAGTGGGAGGCCACTTCCTGCAACCATGATGGGCATCCTCTGCGAGCACCCATAAATGTTTACAGGCCTAGGCCAGAAACTCCTCAAGAATCTTATGAGGATTATGAAGAATAAGAGTAGGTTGAAATGCCCTATCAAGGTAGGAGGGGTTCTACCCAGCTACCCCTCCAAAGGCCTCAAGTTCCCTACAACCCACAGCGGGAACAAACCAAGGAGGAGGAGATTACGTCCTCCGATGCATACAAAGTGTTGTTAGAATGATTAGAGACTATGGAACTCAAGACTGCTGGGCCCCAAAAACCTACTTTACGCCAACTTCATAGTCATTTGGTGCATCCATCAGTGCCAGCACCTCCATACCTTGAACATTTTAAGTTGCCCTAGTTGGCACTCTTTAAAGGGGAGGAAGATGCTCAAGAGCATGTGACTCAATTTTTGAGCCAATGCTTCGGTATACAAGACAATGATGCATTGCTATTAAGAACCTTTATAACCACATTCGCAGGACCTACCTCGGATTGGTTTACCCATCTACCAAAGCATAGCATCTACAACTTGGATCAACTAGTGGACGTGTTCCTAGAACGTTTTGCTTTCAACACAAAGAAAAAGGCGTCACTTAGTGATCTAGCTAGCCTCAAGCAGTATGAGGAGGAATCTATGGTGGCATATGGGAATCTATGGAGGACATTACTTTCAAAGCTATCCTACCTCCCTCCTATGTTCGACCTAACTCAAATGTTCGTAAAGAGTTTTTTGCGATCGATCTATGTGCTATTGCAGCTGCAGCAATACGCCACTTTAGAAGAAGCTCTGGCACAAACTAGAATTATCGAAGAGATCAAAATACAGGATGGCAAAATTTCCAAGCCTAAGAAAAAAGAGTGTAACAAGAGCACCAAAATAGGGAATACGCAATAGAAACCCGTCGCGGTCAATCAAGTTGCTATCAATGCCCCTAAGCCTACCCAAGCGACACAACCTCCAAAGGCTAATTATCAGGCGGTGCCTCATAATAACTATGAGAAAGATAATAAAAAATAGGATCAAAATTAGCAGCGTCGCCCTAGGTGGAAATATACACCATACACCGAGTCCAGGGAATCTTTGTTTGACCGTTTTTTAGCGGCAAACTTGATTAATCTGCCAGAGATTCAAATAATCGATCCTAATGCACCCAAGCCTAAGGGCTACAGAGAGGATCTTTACTATAGATTCCATAGAAGGAAAGGGCATGACCTTAACATCTGTTGGACGTTCAAAGGTTTAGTGCAAGACCTCATTGATAATAATACATTGGTAGTGGATAACCCCATCGCACCCAACAACCAACAAATGGGTGTTTTCAAAGATCCTTTACCCGCACATGATGCACAAGCAAAACCTCTTCATGTCAACGAAGTGCAACATAATTGCCCCATGGAGGGGTATGTTGGGATGATCAGCATTGTGACAAGGAACAAGAGACACTCAGGGGCTGCCCCTACGACAGCCACAAGGGAAGTTCCACCCATGTCACAACCTCAAGTGAATCTTGCACAACTTCCCCCGTCTAGACCAGTGGCCACGATTCACACTAGAATTACTCAAAGTCTATGGACCACATCGGCTAGGCTCTCCATCTATGAGCTTATTCAACAATCGATGCCCCATCGAGAAGCTCTCATGGAGATATTAAAGGCAATTGAGCTGCAACCCCACGAAGCGGATTCGTTCAACAATTTTGTGGGGCATGTCAAACAGTGTACCAAACCAGTCATCACCTTTAGGGAAGATGAATTAAAAATGATGACTGGGGATGTAGTAGATCCACCCCTACACATTATTGCATGGGTCAACGGGACTTCGTATAAGCGGGTGTTGGTAGACACTGGTTCGTCCAGTAACATTATTACAACCGCTGCACTGAAACATTTGAAGTTGTCAGCCTCTCACATTGTACCTTCCACTTATACCCTTCGAGCATTCAATGATGCGATATGCTCGACAGTTGGCACAATTGTCCTACCCATACAAGTGGGACAAAAGACCATTCATACATTGTGCCACATTTTAGAAGGTGAGATGGCTTACAATATCTTGCTTGGGCGGCCTTGGATCCGGGATATGAAGTGTGTCCCTTCAATTGCTCATCAATGTTTGAAATATACATTTGAAGGACAAGTACACGTGGTCCCCATAGATTTGGAACCTTTTAAATATTGCAACTCAGTGCAAATCATGCCGCAGTCGACCCTTCCTTCAACGCACATGGATTTCTAGTTAAATCCATCTAAGAGGGGTCCGACTAAGCAAGAATCTCCATTACCAAATCAATCAAATTCCTAGGTGGGTTCATCTTCTTCATCCGGTCCTCCCACAACGATGCCACCTATGGTGGCCACACCAACGGACAAAGGAAAGAAGCCCCTGGAAGCGGAACCACCCTTAGTCTCCAACATCTCGACAGAAGAGATGCCTCATAGAATGGAAGTTGAGACGCCTAGTTCACCCCACATGGAGTGGACTCAGGGAGAACTCCCATTCGCTTCCTCTCAATCACCAACGATTATTGTTGAGATGTCTACCACAGGCATGGGGGAGTATATAGTGCGCAATGTTGTTGCAACGCCCACACTTTAGTCTATGCAAGACATGGGAAGACCTCGACTCCCCATAGGCTTCGTGGTTCCTCTAGGCTACCCACCTAATCAGACAAACTTTATTTTTGGGGGCCTAGATCATGGTGTTGAACCTTCCCGACGAGAAGAGGAAGATGAAGAGCCCTTTGTGGAAGATGTCAATTATCTGGCTAACCCAGACTTTGCATTACGATATCTTAGCCAATGCAATTGGCATGGATACGGGTTGGGCAGGTATGAACAAGGAGTGCATGTTTTGTGCCAACCAAGATACCAAATGCCTTATGACAAGTCAGGAGTAGGGTTTAATCACCCTTTGCCCCTCGACATCTTGGTCAAAAACATGCAAGGCCTAGGGATAGGCAACAAGGATGGGTTGGCATTAGATCCATATGCCAATCCAAATACAACTTATACATTGGGGGATTATTTCCCATTACAAACAAACAACCTTGTTGACCTCAACAACCCTTTCCCTTCGGTCGAACAAGGAGAAACCTCATGGACTCACCCACAAGGGGAAGATGGACAAGACCACGAAGGGTCTTCTGACGATGAGTCGGAGTACGATCATTCGCACGAATATCCAATGAATGATGATCAGGAAAGCTTCCTGACAATGTTCCCATTGAATGATCCCAGTGAGCATAGACTACCTCAAGAAAATTAGGTTCCCCCATAGAGGGCGGGACAACCTAGATGGGACCACATAAATCTGCTTGAACAAGGTGAGCCCCATGTGTCGCAAGCAACCATTGGAGTTAACGAAGGCTTGTGGTTCTCCGACAATGAGTCGAAAGATGAAACTGAGATGGCTTATCTCAACCACATGCGACAAATGCAACAAAGGCAACAAATGCAACAACGATATCCCTTGGACATAGATGACATGTTTGAACAATTACACATAGGTCCAAGACATAGGTGGCACCTCAACCCGACGTAGTTATAGCAATTACTGCACCCGCCACTCTAGGTATACAGAGAGCATCTTCCGCCTGGAGACCCTATCAAACCATCAGTGCCTAGGGCAGACCCTATTTGCATGTCCATGCATAGGGCTGATCCCTTTGTGCCAGTGCCTATAGAGCCAGACCCAACGCATCCAGAGCATCTTGAATGTCAGAGTTATCACATCTACGGTAATGGAGGTTACCCTCATTTCATCAACATGATCTCCATTGACTTGACCACCCCCATCCATGATCCAACCAATCCCACACGATCATTGCATCTAGACATAGAGGCTATAGATTGGGATCGCGCTGACACACCACCATCCCCATCAGAGTATTGGCCTTGCGGTGGGATGTTTCATTTCACTCCAGGACAGACTCAGGATGTCTTCCATGCTGAAGAGGAACTTGACGTTCCTAATGATGATCTTAATTCAGCAAACGATATCCATCTGATCCCCATTCCACATCAGTTGGAAGACGGATCCCACATGTCGATCGAGGCAACGAATGATGTAGACATCGGCATAGATCCAATGAATCCATGAATTCTCAAGCTGGGGGTAAGTCTTTCCCCCGAAGAGCGAGCCGATTATGTTGCCCTTCTTAAGGAAAAGAAGGAGGTTTTTGCATGGTCATACAAGGATATGCCGGGACTAGACCCACAACTAGTCACGCATAATTTAACGCTTGATCCGACAATCAAGCCGCTAAAGCAAAAACTATGCAAGATGCACCCAACAATGGCCTTAATGGTAAAATATGAGTTACAAAAGTTGTTGGATGCCCAGTTTGTCATCTGTGTGGATTATCCTCCATGGTTGTCTAACATGGTTCCCGTCAAGAAGCCCGATGGGAGGATTCGCATATGCATCGATTTTTGAGATCTTAACAAAGCGAGTCCTAAGGATGATTTTCCCTTGCCAAGCATCGACGCGTTGGTAGACGCCACAACGGGCCACGAAATGCTTTCCCTTATGGATGGTTTCTCAGGATACAATCAGATTCGTATCAATCCTGAGGACCAACTAAAAATGGCATTCACAACGCCTTGGGGGACATTTTGCTATAAGGTCATGCCTTTTGGCCTTAAAAACGTTGGCGCCACTTACCAACGTGCCATGACGTACATCTTTCATGATTACATGCACAAGACATTGGAATATTACATGGATGATTTGTTGGCCAAATCTCTTTTGCGCCTAGATCACCTCGGTGACTTGAGCAAGGTCCTTGATCGCCTCATTGAACATAAAGTTAGACTAAACCCCAAGAAGTGCATCTTTGGCATCACCTCTGGAAAGCTCTTGGGTTTCATAGTCTCCAAATGAGGAATCGAGGTAGACCCAAACAAAGTCAAGGCAATCCTTGAAATGCTTCCCCCAACCACCATCAAGCAACTCAGGAGTCTGTAGGGAAAGGTTGCGTCGATCAAGCACTTCATAGCGCAGTTATCTGACAAGTGCCGACCCATGAATAAATTATTGCATAAGGGGGTCACATTTCATTGGGATGACGAGTGCCAGTCAGCCTTTGACGACATTAAATAGTACTTGGCTTTGTCGCCAGTATTGGCACCACCTAGACCAGGAGTGTCATTCTATTTATACATCTCAGCTACTAAGGTGGCACTGGGCGCCATGTTGTCCCAAAAAAATGAACTTCACAAAGAACAGGCTACATACTATCTTAGCCGCACCCTGGTCAGTTATGAACTTAACTATGCATACGTTGAAAAGCTCTGCTTGGCAATGGTGTTTGCTACCAAAAAGCTATGCCACTACATGCTCAGTAATAAGACGTATGTTGTGTCTAAGGAGAATCCATTGCGATACATGATGAGTCATACTTATCATAGTAGCCGCACGGCGAAATGGATCATGTTGTTGACGGAGTTTGACATAGAGTTCATTGGACAAAAATCCATAAAAGGTCAAGTCATCGCCGATCAACTAGCCGAGGCTCCTCTTGAAGATGATCAGCCTCTGACTTTCGAACTACCTGATGATGGGGTCTTCCATGTTTCAGAATCGCCAGATTCTGATGAGCCTGAGTCACAGGCTGACATAACCCTATTCTTTGATGGTTCTAAATGTGAGCAAGGGGGTGGCATGGGAATTGTATTCTTCACTCCGCAAGGCGCTCCAATGCCCTTGTCATTTAAATTAGACTTCCCATGCACCAACAACAATGCAGAATACGAAGCCTTGCTCATAGGTCTTCAGACAACAATCACCATGAACATTAAACGTCTAAACATCTTTGGTGATTCGTTGTTAATTGTCAATCAAGTAAAGGGGATATTCCAATGTAAATGTCCAGTTTTGTAGGCCTATAAAGCCCTTGTGGACAAATTCCTGGCACAACTTGAATGGTATGACATTGAGGCACTCCCTCGATCATCGAATCATTTTGCGGATACTATGGCCTCCTTGGGGTCACTAATCCCGCAAGACCCTTTCGGTGAGATGACAACCATTCAGGTCAAGACATTATCGCAACCTGTGATGGAGCGTGCAAGCTCTGATCTCACGCCAGGAATCCACCTGATCCAGATTGAACCATCTCCGGATAAGTTCTCTCGAATTCGAGATTGTTTGACTCAAGCCAATTGGGGGTCCTTGTTCTCCCCGACCCCTCTTAATAGCAACACCACGTTGTTTTTACAAGTTCTCTCCCGCTCAGCTTTTGTTCGGGATGGACTTCAAGAGGGATTGGCCGTTCATACTATCGAGGTTTTTGATCAGCAAGATTGGTACACACCCATTCGGGATTACCTCAAGCTAGGTAACCTCCCACTTGGATTGACACAAGCCATGAAAAGATCATTCAAACAGAAAGCGGCAAAGCATGTCTTGTTAGGAGACATTTTGTATCATCAAAATTATGAAGGAATCCTCCTTCATTGTTTGGACCAGCAAGAGTCCGCTTGGGCGATCACCCAAGCTCACGATGGTACATGTGGTGGCCACTTCAGCGGTATGGCCATCGCAAAGCGCATTCTTCGCATGGGTTATTATTGGCCATCTTTAGAGCGAGATTGTTGCGCATATGTGAAGAAGTGCATGAAGTGTCAGCACCATGCTAATTTGACACACGTACCTTCTCAGGCCTTGCAGCCGATCCAATCGGTTTGGCCTTTTTCGTAGTGGGGCTTTGACCTAATTGGAAAGATCTCTCCTGCATCGTCTGGTCGTCACACGTTTATTTTAACGGCCACAGAGTACTTCACCAAGTGGGTGGAAGCGATTTCGCTAACCTCTACGACTGGATCCCGCATTGCGGAGTTTATTTTGCATAACATCATATGTCATTTTGGTATTCCATCCAAGATCCTGTCAGATAATGGGACACCATTCAAGAATAAATATGTGCATGCTTTGACCACAAAGTACAAAATTTAGCATAGTTTTTCAACACCCTATTATCCGCAGGCAAATGGGCAAGCAGAGGCATCCAACAAAATGCTAGTCGCCATTCTTAAAAAGATAGTTGTAGACAATCATAAGGACTGGCACATTCAGATCCCGCTTGCCCTATGGGCTTATCGCACCAGCATTCGGATGCCCACTGGGGCAACTCCATTTTTGCTGGTGTATGGCTCCGAGGCAGTCATGCCTTTTGAGTTGGAAATCCCTTCCCTACGCATTTCAATGCAAGAGTTCATCGATGATGACACTGCATGACAGGCCCGGTTAGATCAACTGACGTTGCTCGATGAACGACGCGTTAATGCTCTTGAGCATTTGCGTATCTATCAAGAGCGACTTAAGAGAGCATACAACATGAAAGTCCACCTCAGGGAATTTTAGGTTGGTGACTTGGTCTTAAAAGAGAACCAACAGAATTCTAATTTGTCGTCCCATCTACGGGACAAGTTCACGGCAAACTGGTTAGGTCCTTATGTCATTGACAGTAGAATAGGACCTGGAACATACCGGCTTGCCTCTCTTGAAGGAATCAAGGAAAAAGAACCCTTGAACATCAGTCATTTGAGGTCGTTCCACGTCTAGAGAGCCATAGTCCAACTAAAAGCTCCAAGGATTCTCATAATCGCTTGGTCAACCCTAAATGCCCCAAAGGTATCTATAAACCCTTTGGTCAAGCCAAAAGCTCCAAGGATTCTCATATCATCCTTGGTCAACCCTAAATGCCCCAAAGGTATCTATAAACCCTTTGGTCAAGCCAAAAGCTCCAAGGATTCTCATAATCGCTTGGTCAACCCTAAATGCTCCAAAGGTATTCATAAACCCTTTGGTCAAACACCAAAAGCTCCAAGCGTTCCCATAACTACTTGGTCAAAATAAATATTCAAAAATAAACAAAAACAATACAAAAATCAAAAATCACAAAAAACAATTGCATTTCAATTCCATGCATACTCATAAAAAAATCAAAATCACAAAAACAATTGCATTTCAATTCCATGCATACTCAAAAAAAAAAATCAATAAAAAATCACAAAAACAATTGCATTTCAATTTCCTGCATTCTCATAAAAATCAAAATACAAAAATATAGGTTGCATTAAGCATTGCATCCATACATTGCATACTTCGCTAGGTCATACAAGTCAACCGCACCATAGACTGTCATCACTTGGCAATTCCATCATTTTCCACAAACGCATACATCTAGAATAGCACCATCGCCATTTTTTTAGCATCGTCAGTTGTCTCCTAATGTATCTAGGGTTTTCGTCATTCAGTTGTCTTTAAATTTCTAGCCAAAATGGTACATAGTTAAACAGATTTTACACGGGAAAAGTTTTACTTGGATCACGCCTTGTTACGTAGCATCCCAACACAAACTAACACACATAAAATAATTCCTAAGTTGTGTGAACGCAAGAGAACCCTACAAAGCAGTCTCGGGTACCATAAGTGAAAGATTAGCCTGTTCATCCCCCTGTGCGAATGGTTCTAGAATGCTGAGAATTGACAAAAGGACGAGCTCTTCCCCATCCATTCACCATAATAAATAGTGGTTTTCCCCACTCCCACAAATCCAAATCATAGTTGGTCCCCAAAGTTGTAAGGATTCGTACTACACGTCCCTGCCAAGGATGGGTAGTCATCCCCAAGACCTAAAAGGATCAACGCCCTTCACAAACAAAATTCCAACGAACCATCATCCTAACCTTTCCATTCACCTTTGATCTCCAAGTTGTAAGGATTCGTACTATCCGCCCCTAATCAGGATGGGTAGTCATCCCCAAGGCCTAACAGATCAATGCCTTTACTTCATACTCTCCATTCTCCCTTTGGTCTCCAAGTTGTAAGGATTCATACTATCCGCCCCTAACCAGGATGGGTAGTCATCCCCAAGGCCTAACAGATCAATGCCCTTACTTCATCATCTCCATTATCCCCTTGGTCCCCAAAGTCGTAAGGATTCGTACTACACGTCCCTGCCAAGGATGGGTAGTCATCCCCAAGACCTAAACGGATCAAGGCCATTCACAAGTTCAAAATTACAAAGCTCAAAATACAAAATCAAATAACAGTGGTTTTCACCACTATTCAAAATCCTTGCTCAAAAAAAAAAACAAAAAGAAAAATAAATAGAAAAATAAACAGTGATTTTCATCACTATATCGACGAGCAAGTCTCCCAAATCATTCTGCCAATAAATAACCTGAACTTGAATCCCTGGAAATTCTCAGCATTCGAAAACCATCTAGGTGATCCTCATTACAAGTTTGGTTGACAGCCTACCTGGCAATGGTGGTCTCCTACCCGCATGACGATATGTCTGTCACATTAGCTTTGCGTGTGTGCAGACCAATGTTTGCATGTGGATGAGCTAGCTTATGGTACCTTAGATTGTCACATGGATTAATCTTGCTAAATACAACAACGGAGTTAGTGGAGCTAATTAGGTGATCCTCAATACAGGTTTGGTTGATAGCCTATCTAGCACTGGCGGTATCCTGACAAATACCACATAAACGAACTCAATTGCACACATAGGGATGTGAAATAACTTGGTTAAATTCAAGTCGGATTTAGACCTTGTTCAAAAGTCTCGCGAGATAAATGTACAGTCTTGGCTAGTTAGTTAAAATATCTGCATCTCAGGAAAAGCTTAACTACATTTTCAAACAACCGGTACATTTCATTCCGTACATCACCATCAAAAAATAGACAAAATACAAAAACAAAGTTTTCACATGCACAAGCATTCCACAAAGTTATCCCATTACTATAGCAAGTCAATCAAATCTTGTACAGTCTATGGTGCATCGACAAATCATCAACAATTCCTTTCATTCATTCCATATGCATACATCATACAAAGTAGACCCATCGCATTCCTAATCGCCTATGCATACATCAATGTAAAAACATGTACATAAATATAAATCATGAAAAATGTATAAACACCAAAAAGAGTCATCTGTATATATATATATCATAACAAAATTGCCCGTAGGCTACAATGAACCGGTCCTCGGACCTCGCTACCATAATCCAAAAACTCAAAAACCCCAAGCCTAGGGCATCGACCACCATGATCACGCAGGATCGGTGCGACGGGAACTACCCCCTATAGTGTGGGTCCTATGGGACCTCTCAAGGTGGCTACTGCTCGCCCCTGCATCATGCCCACTAGCACCTCCCTCATCCAACCGCCTCTGCTACGAGGATGTTGTCTACTCCATGTCGCTCCCTCTCGAGCATTGTGATGATCCACCTCCATAGAATGTAGGTACTCACCCACCAAGGTGGATAATCTCTCCATCCTCCATCTCCGATGCTCATCGCTCGTCTGTCTCCAAGATCCCTCTCCCACTCGCATCCGTATCACCCTCCGCAAGGTTAGTCCCTTGCGCTCACCCTCTACCAACTACATCCGTAGGAGATCTCTCTCCTGCAACGCCTCTCCCAAGCTCTCCATCTCGCCTCCGTAGCACCTTCATCAATCGTGCTACCTCAGTGCGCAACCCCGCCTCTGTATCCCCCGGCACGACCGGCTGTGTCGGCCTCTCTGGCGCATCGGCCTGCTCCGGAGCATCCTGCATCTCTGGCTGCTCCTCCTCACCAAAGTCCTCTCCCGCATCTACCACCTCCACCATGTCCACATCAACAAGAGCTCCCCAACCCTCTCCTGGTGCCTCTGCACCCTCTCCCCCTGCCTCATCCCCTCCCAATGGCCCCTCACCTCGCCATTGTCGGAGCGTCCACCACTCCTGGTACTCGGCAGTAACTCCAACGTCATCCACGTCTGGAGTGTCCAATACTATATCCGCCTCCTCCCCTAGTGGCTCGAGGATCGACGCAGCTAGAGTCCTCTCATCGCTTTGGCGTTGATAGACTACGGGTTCCCTAGGCAACCCCTGGCGTACCCCAAACTGTCGTGTCACTCGGAGATAATGGAAGTATTCCTGCTCTGTCCCGTGTCGTCCAATGATCCACCTCCCCCTTCGGACCCGTCGAAGCCACTCATCAGCCTTCGGCCATGCGGGACAATCCCGATATGGCCTCCACACCACATCTCCTGGAGTCAGTCGGGCCAATGCATCTACGTAATGGTCCACGTCTCCCGCAAACCGTCGACTCTGCCCTCGCTCCTCAGCTCGATACCATAAAGCCCCATAACCAATGTCTCGATCTACCATGTCAACCCGTGTAGTCCAGGGTAGCCCTCGTGGTCGCTCTACGGCTATATGCTGCTAGGCCCAGCACTGCAATAAGTAACTGCAGCCAATCCCCTTTCGCTTTCGATAGTGGACCTCATACAACTCATCATATAGTTGAGCCAACAGCGTCTGGCCCCATCTCATGATCATCGGCTCTATCACAGGACAATCCACTAACTGCCACACCACCTCCAGTAGGTTCCATGGGAACCTCGCCCCCGAGGAGTCTAGCAACAACATGTTGGAAATGAGGCTCATGAGTAGTGCATGCCTCACTCCCAACACCCTCCTCTCATACCACCACCGCACTAGGATCCCACCAATCTGACAATCCTCCTCAGCCTTCTCCACTGAGCTCATCCCATCCACATCCTCCCCATGTCCAAAGCATCGGGTCAGTACAGCCGTCCTCTGGCCTCGTGGCATCATCCGGATGGGAACCCCGTCTATCGAAATCTGAAGAATCCGATACACATCCTCCAAGGTAACTGTCATCTCCCCTGTCGGGAGATGGAAGGTGTTCGTCCGAACATCCCATAGACTGATCAAAGCTGTCAAGTACGCCCGATCCCCAACCACTGCCTCCAATCGTGCCACATGCTTGAGCCCTAAGGCATCAAGCCACTCCCAGTCCTCCGCACTCAACGCCTCATGGGCACTAGAAAAAATAGTCGGTACCCGATGCCGACTCTTCACCACCTGCATATCACAAAACATAAACACATCAAAAACATGCATCAAATCACCATCACATATTCAAAAATGCATCAATATACAGTAACAACATTCATTCACATGTACATCTGTTACAATTTACAAACATAAAAAAAAAAAAAACAACACAAAATCGATATGGTTTACCTACGGTTTCGACCTAAGTTTACCAGTTCAACAAAAAAATTCATCACGTTTTCATCTTACATTTCATAAAAACAACAAAAATTTGACATGGTTTACCTACGGTTTTTACCTAAGTTTACCATTTCAAAAAAAAAAATTAATCAAGTTTTCATCTTACATTTCATAAAAACAACAAAAATTTGACATGGTTTACCTACGGTTTTTACCTAAGTTTACCATTTCAAAACAAAAAATTCATCAAGTTTTCATCTTACATTTCATCAAAAACAACAAAAATTTGACATGGTTTACCTACGGTTTTTACCTAAGTTTACCATTTCAAAACAAAAAAATTCATCAAGTTTTCATCTTACATTTCATCAAAAACAACAAAAATTTGACATGGTTTACCTACGGTTTTACCTAAGTTTACCATTCCAACAAAAAAAAAATTTCATCCATTTTTTTAAAAATCTAGGGTTTCATCATAAAAACAGACAAAAAGTGACATGGTTTACCTACGGTTTCGACCTACGTTTTACCATTCACATAAAAAAAAACATTTTTATAACCATGGTTACCCTAAGGTGTTACTCTAAGTTTCATTTGGGTTTATTCTACGGTTTTCCATCTAGGTTTCCATCGGTTTGCATACATGTTTCATTTTATTTCATGGTCTTTAACTCAATTCATTCACCTTTTCATTAATTAATTAGGGTTCCATGTCTTAACCAAAAGAAAAACATAATCAAAACAATTTTGCACTTTTCAACTTAAAACTCGCGGAGATAGTTCACTTACTGGTCTCGCCTCGGCTCCGCCGCTTGACGACCCGGTTTGTGCACTCATGGTAGCGGGAAAATTTGGCAGCGCTTCGCGTCAGAAAATCTTCCTCCTCCTCCTCAGAGCTCCAAATCGCAATCGATGAACAGTGCAAATGAGCCAAATCCGTCATTTTTGCCTATTTATATTTTTTGCTTGCTGGTATTCGTCCCTGGCTGGAACGAGCGCTTTTTCCTCGGAAACGCGCTCGTCCCACCCCCGGACGAGTACCATCATAACGTTCGTCTCCCCTGGAATGAATACAAAAAAAAAAAAATCATCACCAAAAACAACAACATTAAAAAAAAAAAATTGAAAACTGCACCACAACAAAACCACTAAAAATTGTCGGACCAAGTGCTCTTGTACTTAATCTCTTGGCATCAAAAAATAGATGTCGGGGTTTTACATTGTCATTCTCTGTCTCCCAAAGAAGGCTACCATGGCCGGACTGCTCCATGAGAGATCAGATTTTCGCCAATGTTAACCCCAAATGGCATCCCCAAATGGGTTCACACCCACCAAAAATAGGTCCAACAATCGGGAAACTGCTTAAGCATTCAACGGAAAAACATCTAAAGGCACCCTCACTTAAGTCATCTTGGGTCAAGCGACTCGTCGCTTTTCTCATGTTGGTCATTCCCTCATCGATTCGTCGCTTGAGGGGGTAGTCACACTTAGTTATCAATCAACACACACACACCCAATCAAGGCAATGACATGCATTCAAAGAATCATTGACAAAGACAATCACGCTCCTGCTTGGGGCAGCAAACAAGCAACAATCACAAACTGATTAAACACTTGGCATTCATGAATCATGAACTCAAGGTTCCCATAGACAAAAGGTTGCGCCCTTTGCCTATTCATGACTGATCAATGTCCAAGCTCAAGTAACACCTCACTAAACAAGGTTAACACTTGGCATTAGTTCCTTAGCTCGTCAGAAGCAAGGATTCAAGAATGCATGCCCTTTCCATACTTGGGGCATCAAGAGTTGGTTAGGTTACTGAGAAAACCTAATCATTAGTGCTTTGGTTATCTATTTTTGCTCGGTGCTGCACCTTGCACAACGCTTCCCAAAAAGGGGCATCTGTAGACACCAAAACAGCACCAATCCGATTATGTGACTGCAAACACTGATCGCATTAACACACACAGCCCCCAGGGCAGCCCCAGAGGTTAAACAGTGGTTCTAACCACTCACACAATAGTTTTACAAGTCAGAGATCAATTTGGCACCTTTTAGGCACTTTGCTACTTACTCGCTCCACCCAGGGACGAGTGCATACTGGTACTCGTTCCACCCAGGGACGAGTGCATACTGGTACTCGTTTCACCCTGGGACGATTATCAGCGCTCGCTTTTGGGTGGGACGAACGCCAGGTTTGACCGACAAAAAGTCAAACCTCGGTGCATGACAACTCAGAACTGCCACTTAGCTCTCCTTTCATGGCATAAGGGTGCGAGTGAGTTCTTTTGACAACTCATATCTGCCACTTGACTCTCCATTCACTGCATGGGAATGAGAGTGAGCTTTTCAGGACAACTCGGATTGGCCACTTAACTCTCCCTTCATTGCATGGGAGTGAGAGTAGGCTTTTTCATGACAACTCAGATTTGCCACTTAGCTATCCCTTCATTGCATGGGAGTGCGAGTGAGCTTTTCTAAACATACAAAGACATGCACAGAGGCAGTTAAGAAGCCCTTGATCAAGAAGAAGTCTTCTCTTCACAAAAAAGCATTCATGCAAAGTAACACTTTTGCATGTTAATTCAAAGAGACCCCTTGGGTCTATAAAATGGTGAGCTTCCTCACCCAAAAGATATACAGAGAAGGAGCATTTTGAGCGACGAAGTGCTGCTAATTTACTTACTTACGATTTGTGCTTCACATCCATAATCTCTTAATCGAAAAGGAGGTTATTGGGTGACTTTGGAGGCACGAATCAAGAACCAAAACCCAATTTTTCTGACCACAATATCCTACCAATTTGTCGACAACCCATCACAACAGGTTTCGGACCCATCCCAAGCGGATTGGTGTCGAAACAAAGTTTCACCCGCGGGTGGTTTGCCTTCGGGCACCCCCCGCCTTATTGCGTTTGGTGACTATTTCTTTTACAGTATTTTGCTAGTTACATGATTATGCTTCTATCAAATTTTTAGTTTATTTGGACTCATTTTAACCATCATTATATTTATCTTTCATTTTTCATACACAGGTGCTACTGATTCTTTGTTTGTTTCTTTGAACGCAGATTTGCAGCATTAGAGGAGCAGCGAGGAATCTACTTTTACCAACACAAGCGACGACAACGTTTTGGTTCGCCCATCTTATATGTGGGCACGCGGAAGAAGGAATTCTGAAACAAGTTGTAAAAGACCAACATTTAACGCTCCTATCCCCTCAAAAGGAAGGAGACGCATTGTAACACAAATTTGAAAAGCATATCAATAAAAGGGCCGTATTTTATATTGCTTTGATATCTTGTGTTCATGTTCTTTCTTTTTACGCATTTCTCAATAACATAGGGTTTAAGCGTTATTTTAGCTTCGTTTACATTGCATTTTTAGTCTATCCTTTTTGTTTTCGGAATCTCGTGTTTTCACACGACATATACAGCAGACAAGAAAAACTGTCACGATATCGTGACATGTTGAGAAGAAAGAAAAACTGTCGCGATTTCGTGACATGTTCGAAAAGAAAGCACAAACAGGAAAAACTATCACGATTTTGCAACATGTTCGAAAAGAAAGCACAAGCAAGAAAAACTATCGCGATTTCATGACATGTTTGAAGAGAAAGCGCAAGTAAGAAAAACTGTCATGATTTTGTGACATGTTCGAAGAGAAAGCACAAGCAAGAAAAACTGTCATGATTTCATGACATGTTCGAAGAGAAAGCGCAAGCAAGAAAAACTATCATGATTTCACGACATGTTCGAAGAGAAAGCATAAGAAAGAAAAATTGTCACGATTTCGCGACATGTTGGATGAGAAAAAAGGCAAGTAGAAAAAGTGTCGTGATTTTGCAACATATTGCAAGAGAGATTGTATGGAAGAAAAAGTATCACGATTTCATGACATATTGCAAGAGAGAGATTCTGAGAGAAAAAGTGTCACGATATCGCGACATGTCGCATTTCCCGACCCGAAGGCAAGAGAAAGAGCAAAGGAGAAAAAGTGTCGCGATATCACGACATGTCGCATTTTCATGACCCGAAGGCAAGAGAAAGAGCAAAGGAGAAAAGGTGTCGCGATATCACATGTCGTGTTTTCATGACCCAAAGGCAAGAGAAAGAGCAAAGGAGAGAAAGTGTCGCGATATCGCGACATGTCGCATTTTCGTGACTAAAGGAGGAGAGAGAAAGTAAGAAGGCAGAAGTGTCATGATATCACGACAAAAGTAAAGAGGAAGAGTAAGGAGGCAAAAGTGTCATGATATCACGACATGTTGTGTTTTCGTGGGTTCAAACCAAGTAAAGTAGCAAGGAGGTGAAAGTGTCGCAATATCACGACATGTTGTGTTTTCACGGGTTCAAACCAAGTAAAGTAGCAAGGAGGTGAAAGTGTCATGATATCACGACATGTTGTGTTTTCACAGGTTCAAACCAAGTAAAGTAGCAAGGAGGCAAAAGTGTCATGATATCGCGACATGTGTTTTCATGGGTACAAGCCAAAAAAAGAAGCAAAGAGGCGAAAATGTCGCGATATTGCAACATGTTGTATTTTCACAGGCTAAAGCAAGGAGAAAGAGAGAGAAAGATAAAGTTTCACGATATCGCGACATGTATTTTTGCGGTTGAGTTGAAGCCGACGAAGACCGATGACAGCCAACTAAAATTAGGGTTTATAGTTGTCATGAAAGCCGACTAAGATTAGGGTTTTCATCACAAGAATTATGTTATAAAAGGAGGGTTGTTTGGAGATTTGAGGAAGTTCAAGAATGCGAGTCAAAGTGTGAAATGTGGCCGTAAGAGCACATAAAGCACAAAAGTGACGAGATGATGATGAAGTGCGCAAAGTGAGCGAAGAGTCATATCGAATTTTCCTAAGTGCGTCTGTGAGTGCGTAGAGAGAGCAAAGTGCGCAAAGAGCAAAGAGGTTGAACTTCAACCAAGTGCAGCTATGATTGTGCATAGAAGGTAGAAGGTGAAGAGAGTGCAAAGGTCAAATATGAATGCAAAGTGCAGTTGTAAGGGAGTAGGGTGTGCAAAGTGATTACGCAAAGAAAACAGAGTGTGCAGAGAAAGCAAAGGTGAATAAGACCATTCAGGTTCTAGCAAAAGCAAAGGTATCTTACTATCAATCTTCTAGTTTCAGAATTGAAGTCCAAGTTGGTGATTGGGATAAGGGGTTGGTGCTCCTTCCAGTTGGTGCTGGTAAATCAGGGTTTGGTGCTCCTTTCTGTTGGTGTAGATAAATCAGGGGTTGGTGCTCCTTCTAGTGGGTGCTAGTAAATTGTTTGTAAAGTTATTTCTTTGCAAAGGCTAGATTTGGATGGTAGTCTAAGTAATCATTCTTGAGGAGTAGCCAAATTGGTGAACCTCGTTAAATCTTGTGTTGTGTGATGTTCTCTTGTGATACTTGCTTTATCTGGTTTTAAGGTTTCATTATTTTAGTTTTAAGAGCTATAAATTTAAGTTTAAAGAACTACACTGATTCACCCCCCCTCTCAGTGCCATTGTAAGACTAACATTACACTCTTTGATTACTAACAACCTCATTCGAGGAGGCAATCTCAAACACCTAAATATGCATTTTTGTTTCATTGCTTGCAGGGCCACAGGTACATCGGATGAAGATTGCAACATATAAGAGCAAAAGGGACCCCTCTAGGAAATAGACCTAGAGAAGGAGGCATCTGTAAGCCCTCATACATTTTTGTGTGCAAAATCGAGAAGATTTTATAAGTGCACCACCTCTTCGTGGAAGGGGCACTCCTTACCTATTTGTAATTTATAGTATCAAAATGGGTATCCCTAAGAGGGACTGACATGTAACCGAGCTTTAATATCAATAAAGAGATCCATCTTTTGTTATTCCATGTTATATGATTTTTTCTCTTGTATTTCCATTTCATCTTTGATATTTTAAATAGCATTGCAAGTAGGGCTAGAAAAGGGACCGGTGCGTGCATTATCGGGGTCACTGCATATGGCAATCATGGTGGAACCACCACTAATTTTTCATTTTTTTTTTAAATACTAACTTATTTTGTGTGCAGATCTAGCCGTTCTAAGCTACAGTGAAACTAGCTGCTTTGAGCTATAGTGACCAATAGAGCTTAGCTACTCTGAGCTACAGCAACCAAGAACCAACCGCTCTGGTCAATAGCAGCCAAAACTAAAGAGTAGTAGAGGTCAAAAAACTGACTCTTTGAGCTGGATCAAATGTTGGTATAGCTTCTCTGATATTTTATAGCTTTCCATATGCTTTTGTGTGTCTAAAATAGAGAACTTAAAGCACATTTATATTTAGAAATTGAAAGAATAAAAGAATAAATAATTAAGCATTTCGCTTATCTTAGATATTCTTTTAAATTTTCCACTAGGTGTTGCTAGGAACAACGGCTTATGCCTAAAATTTTCACCATAGAATCCAATGTGCTAGACATCGTATGTTGTTTGCTTACTTTGAGGCCCTGCTAGAGGCCATAATTGCACAAAATAAAGTACGCTCATACAAATCATAGTAGTTCATGCATATTTCTGAATATTGAAATGCATTTTTGCACTTAGGCATATAGGAAAGATTCATTGCTACTATATGATGCACTTTATGTTATGCAAGATTAAAATGAACACCACACATGCACGTCTCATTTAAACATTGGAGAGTTGGATTTCATCACCAACCTTAAATTCAGTCTAGTGATGTTGGAATTCATCTCCTTCAGGACTTGATGGATAGTGAGGATCCTATCATCATGGCTTGGGGGAGTGCACTATTGGCCCAATGCTATGATGAGCTTTATCATATTCATCGATGGGGATGAGCTATTGTCACTTGAAACCTTCTCCTTCAGATCTGGGGATGGGAGTACATCAGTATGGACCACCCAAGAGGATTGTCTATCAATATTATGGCCATTGCAGGTGTGGCTCAGTTCTACGAAGGTAGATGGCCTTGAGAGCGCAAGGAGCACAAGATTCAGTGCCATGTGTAGATATCTAAATCATGTCATTCTTAGGGGAGCTACTTAGATAGACACACTCATAAGATCATAAGACATAATATTGGACTTTCCAAGCACCAACAGTGGTTCTCACCACTCATTTGGGGCCTTTTCAAGCCATCCAAGCTTGGCCGCTCAAGCCAAGAGCAACCAGATTCTATCCGCTCAAGCCTAGAGCGGCCAGACCTTAGCCACTACAGATGAAAACAGCCAAACCATAGCCATTATAGACAATAGTAGCTAAGCCATAAGAAGCAGTTTGCTGACAAACAGGCCCAATATTGGGTGGAAGTGGTAGTCTACATGTAATAAAGGTGATCATGAGTGACTTTGCATTCCTTTTCATGACCAGTTCACATAGGAGACTTGAGTTTGCATTTAGACTTAAGTTAACTGACCTTTAAGCATAAACAAAGGACAAAAGCTTCTCATGCTAACGAACAGTTCGCATAGAAGACTCAAGTGGGCAGTTATATTTTAGTTAACTAGCCTTAAAATATAGACAATAGACAAGGAATTCTCATGCTAATTTGCACTATGCATGAGAAATTCATTTCTAGGGCTTGCACATAGACCTAGGGTTTCACACTATAAAAGGTGCAAGCCTACGAGCACCCAAAAAAAAGAGACACATGATCGATATATGACATATAGAGACCCAAAACACATACAGGATATCATTTCAGAGAGAGATTTCTCTTTGGGATCACGTGGGTGGTGGAGCTTTGACAAATCAAAAGGCACAACACCTACTTTCTTCAACATCATATCATAGTCTTTGACCCATAGTTTTGGGGCAAGGAGAGCATTATTTTCTTTAGCGACCGTTGTCTTGGACAGTGGCCTGCAGGCTTAGCTTAAATAGACATAGCATCTTTTATCTTATTTTCTTATTTCATTAGATTAGATTTACTTGATTCCATGGTATCGTTTTATCATATTTTTGTTACATTCTCTGATTACTAACAACCTTATCTGAGGAGGCAATCTCGAACACATAAATATATGTTGTTATTTCATTACATGCAGGGCCACAGGTACATCATACAAAGATTACAACATATGAGAGCAAAAGGGATCCCTCTAGGAAACAGACCTAGAGAAGGAGGCATTTGTAAGCCCTTAGACATCCATGTGTGAAACCAGGAAGCATTTTAGAGCGCACCACCCTTTTGCAAAAAAGGGACATCTCTTCATCCACTTGTAAATCATTGTATCAATATGGGTATCCCTAAGAGGGACCGACATGTAACCGGGGTTCAATATTAATGAAATATCCATTCTTTGTCATTTTCATGTTATATGTTTTCTTGTAATCTTTTAGCTTCATTTTTGGTATAGTAATAACATTGCAAGTAGAGTTAAGAGCGGCACGTGTGCCCCGGGGTTGCTACATATGGTGATCATGGTGGGACCACCACTAATTTTTCATTTTCTACCAAAAAACTAACTTAATTTTGTCTGCAGTTCTAGCCGCTCTGAGCTACAGTGACCAGAAACTAGCCACTATGATCTACAATGGCTAGAAACTAGCCGCTCTGAGCCACAGCGGCAAAGAACCAGCCGCTCTGGTCAACAGCGACCAGGACTGGAGTGCAACAGAGGTCAAAACATTGACTCTTTGAGCTGGATCAAAGGTTGGTATAGATTTTTTGATATTTTATAGATTTTTATCTGCTTTTGTGTGTTCAAAATAGAGAACTTAAAGCACATTTATATTTAGAAATTGAAATAATAAAGAAGAAATAATTAAGCATTTCATATATCTTAGATCCTCTTTTAAATTTTCCACTAGGCATTGCTAGGAATAGTGGCTTATGCCTAAAACTTTCACCCTAGAATCCAACATGCTAGACATTGTATGTTGTTTGCTTGCTTTGAGGCCTTGCTAGAGGCCATAGTTGCATGAGATAAAGTGCGCTCATACAAATCATAGTAGTTCATGCATATTTTTGAATATTGAAATGTATTTTTACACTATGTTATGCAAGCTTAAAATTAACACCACACACGCATGTCTCATTTAAACATTGGAGAGTTGGATTTCATGACCAGTATGTGGAAGAGAAACAGCTCAAACAGGCCCAGAATGGCCTTCTCAACTCTGGCTCTGCAACTCTGCTTCAACAGTTTTTGACCAGTCCATGTGGAAGGAAAATATCTAGGAAAGACCCAGTGTCAAGGCCTTGCCTTCATTCCTACAATATTCACTGAACAATTTTTGACCCCTATATTTGTCCACGGCTTTTGCTTTTAAACCCTCTAGCAATGCTTTCTGTTTCGCCCTGTGACGCTTCGCTTCATCTCCCAGATCGCTTCGTTTCACCTTCTCGCCTTTTCGTTGCTTTTGACTTTATGCTCGACATTGAGATGCTTGATCTTCTCTATGAACTGTAATGCTTATGCAGCCATTACACCTATATGCCACGTGTTCCGTGTTTCTCTGCATGTTCCATAATGGCCCCTCATAAATCATGACCAAAAATAGCATGTCATGATATCGCGACATTTTTATGTCGATAGCTTAACTTTTCTTCTTTCACCATAAAAATGAGACATGTCGCGATATCGTGAAATTTTCCTATCAATAGCCTCGTTCATCCTCATGAATCGTGAAAATGATACATGTCACGATATTGCGACATTTTTCTACTTCAGGCTGCGTGGATGCAACCTGTCACGAAATCACGATGTTTTCCTGCTTCGGGCTATCTCGCTACAACTTGTCATGAAATCATGACGTTTTTCTATTTTGGGCCATGAGGATGCAACCTGTCATGAAATCATGATGTTTTTCTCTTTCGTTGTGTTTTGTTGTATCTATCACAAAATTGCGACACTTTTTCGTTTGGCATCATCTCACTGCTTTTTGTCGCGAAATCGTGACACCTTTTCATTCTGTACACTTTCGTTGCTTTCTGTCGCGAAATCATGATGCTTTTCATCTTCGCCCTTCATCTCGTCTTCAGGTCACGAAATGGTGACATGTCATGATATCATGACAACTTTTCATTTCGTACACTTTGGTTGCTTTCTGTCACGAAATCGCGACGCTTTTTCATTTGGAGTTGTCTTGCGGCTTTCTGTTGCGAAAATGTGACATGTCGCGAAATCGTGACAATTTTCATCTTTGCACTATCTTGCTGCTTTCTATCATGAAATCACAACGCTTTTCTCTTTTGCCTTTCATCTCGTCTTCAGGTCATGAAATGGTGACATGTCGCGATATCACGACAACTTTTCATTTCGTACCACTTTGCTTATCTGAGCTGCGAAAACATGACATGTCGCGATATCGCGACATTTTCCACTTTGTCTTTCTCTCTCTTCTATGACCCATGATTTCACAACACGTCGTGATATCGTGACATTTTCTCTTAATGATGCATTCTGTTGCTCTTAGCCATGAAAACGCAACATGTTGCGAAATCACGACACCTTTTCATTTTCGGTCGTGATGGAGCAACATGTGATATCGTGACAAATTTTCATTTCTGGCCACGACGGAGCAACATGTCGCGATATCGTGACAACTTTTCATTTTCAGCCACGACGGAGCAACATGTCGCGATATCGCGACAACTTTTCATTTTCGGCCGCGACGGAGCAACATGTCGCGATATCGCGACAACTTTTCATTTCTGGTCGCGACGGAGCAACATGTCGTGATATCGTGACAACTTTTCTCTTTTGTGATATTCTTCTTTTTTCCTTGATTTTTAGCATCTGGGCCACTATGGTCTTCTTTGAAAGCATGCAAAAAAGGTGGGTCCCCAATTTTGGGGTGTGTTGTGGATCAGCCACAACAAATGGCGACTCTGTTGTCAAATGCTCCTGAGCATTTTGGTGAGAACCCAACCTGAAATATACAAGCTTAGATACAAGCGTCAGCACATAAAAGATAAACAAATATCGACAGATCAGAAATACATGAAACATTAAAATCATTAAGTATCAGCTCGGTGTGTGCAATGTGTTTTCATTCCCTATCGCTTGAACTTGATCAACATTCCATTATCAGTTTCACCTATGATTTGTATGCAAGGCTATGAATAATTTGTGCAGGATTTGATGCATGATGAAGATGCTAAAGATATGACAACCTGCATTGCAAAGGCTCAAACCTTCTAATATCATGTACAAACAATTAAAATTATCAACTCCTCTTAGGATCAACTATATGTATAATGAATTAATTTACTAGATCCCAAAGTTGGTTATGTGTCACTACCATCTTGAACCCATGTGCAAGTGAAAGTGAAATCAGAACTTTGGGGAATAAGATTCCCAACCTAAGCGAGATGGGAATTTAACCCTATCCTTACTATTCTGATTTGGAGTTCATTACCTCATCTTGAACAAAATAATTTAACCTGTTATGGATGAAATGGTCAAGCTAGTCTATCCATATGAGCAATCAGTGGTCTTGCTTTTAGACAAGACATGTTGCCACGCATGAGCATACTTAACCCCATAATCCATGGTTTGGCTTTCATTCATTCTCTTTTTTTTTTATTCCTTGGACCTTTGGGATGACTACCCATCCTTGCTAGGGACATGTAGTACGATCCTTCCAATCCAATATTGAGGTGAAAATGGAAAATATTAATTTTTTACTTCTTGGACCTTGGGGATGACTACCCATCCTTGCTAGGGACATGTAGTACGATCCTTCCAATCCAATATTAAGACAAAATGGGAAATATTAGTTAATTTTATTACTTGGACCTTTGGGATGACTACCCATCCTTTGCAGAGGACATGTAGTACTATCCTTCCAATCCAAGCTTTATGATGAAGTGAGAAAAATGGAAGCTTTGGGGAATCGGATTCTCAACCTAAGTGAGATGAGAATTATGTCCTATCCTTACTACTCCATGTAGGTCAAATCAGAGCTTTGGGGAGTTGGATCCTCAACCTAAGTTCGATGAGGATTTAACCCTATCCTTACTACTCTGGTTTTAGACTTTAAGCTTGATGGAAGTGGTAAAAACCACTGTTTTAAGGATTATGTTGCATGATAGGATAGACATGAAATATTCTTTTCACCCCACCTTTTCATCCAAGTATGGTTTTGACCATTTTACCCAAGATCTTCTTTAATGTGCATAGAACGTGCTTGGTTCAAGATTGTTCGGACATCAGTTCCCAACCTTAGGATTTTTATGTTTTATGTTATAGAATAACCCTAAGAGGATTTGACACCTTCTCAATGATTGCACATGAAATGAAAATGTAACTTGAGATGACATGTATATGCAAATGTGGAATGTGACATGAGATGTGAATGCACTGCTTCTTTTGGAATATATCATCTACTTTACCATAATGTGCAAAACTGACAACTTCATGCATCACAAGATTCAAACGATATTATTTAAATGTTTGTGTTACTTGTGGAGCTTTCTACAACACAATTCCAATGTTTCATATTTCCCTGATCTAAAGCATAAATTAACATCTCAAAAACAACTTTTTCATCATTTTTTTTTTTTTAAACAAACCAAACATGTCAAATAAACACACAACTTTAAATCATGATTAAACTAACAATCCCAAAAATGAAACTTGAAAAACACAAACCCAAAACCAAAACCAAAATCTATATACAAATGTACAATATGGTACAAGATGAAGCAAAGCTTGGACTATCACTTTCCCGGATCCCAAACATGATTAGAACATTTCAAAAGACATATGACACAATATGTATGCCAAATGTTGTAGGAATCCAACAAAAACAATATTAGACCACACCATGCAACAACTTTTAACTTCCCTTGCTCACCCCACCAATTAGATTTAGTTCCAATAGTATTCCCATAGGTGAGCATCAAATTACTAAAATGATTAGACAATAAATGATATTCAATTTTATCTTGTCTATTCTTTAAATTGCAAGTTTCATCATTCCATTCATGATTTAGAAGTAGGCTTTCTTTATCCAAAATGAAACTTTGTAAGTAAAAGCCTATTTCTAAACATTTTAAAGCCAATTCATCTTCCAAGTTTGTAGGCCAATCAAACTTGTGCAACAATTTACAAGCATCTAGGATATTTACTAAATTAGGATCATTAACAGTTTTTACCCTAGATTCAATTAGCAATTGTTGATGAATTTGATTTAACAATTCAAGTGCATCAACTTCTTTTCCATTCATTAAAACAATGTTATTAAAGGTGTGATTAAAAATTATACCTTGTTTTTCATTTACCTTTAACGACATTTCACCATAAACATCATTCAAATTCAAAACATGGTCATGCAAATTTTCACCTAAATCTTGGATGTTTGAACACAAAAGGTTAGACTCTACCTTTTGAACATTTTTATTTACCAAAAATTGGTGAGAAATCACAATTTCTTCTTTTACCTCATGGTCTTCATACTCTTCATTGATTACTTGTTCATTAAACATACCAAAATTGGGCACCCAATTGAAAACATGCCCATCCTTTTCAACCCTCAAATGTTTTTGGTCAAAGTGTATGTCAAGTAATCTGTTTTGATGATCACTTATTCGAGTTGCTTCCAATTGATCAATCTCTTTGTCATTTGGTTCTAATTCTTTGTTCACTATCCATGGTATCTCTTCATTTGAATCCTCAAAATCATCATGCAAACTTGTATCCGCATCTTCAATGAATTTATATTCAACATGATCAAATTTTGCAACCTTCTCAAATCTTGTGAATGTGGGGTCTTCGTATGATGTAGAATTTTGAACATCCTGCATATCAAGTGAAATATGAGTTTCATCTATAAGAGTGTGAGAAAAGAATGCATTATCATATCTCCCCCAACCATTATAAAAATTATCTTCCAAATTTGTGGGATGAAACTCCATGGTATTTGTGACATGATCTTTTGATTCATTCATCAATTCACTTTCTTCTTTGTCCTTGGTAATAGGATCATTATAATCTTCCAAAATTTGATGAGATTTGAAACTCTCTTCCAAAACATCCTCAAATTGTACAGGAGTTGTAATATCTTCCTTTGAGTAGGCGATTATGTTGTCCTGTATATCAATTGGCACACAAACTTCATTAGTAGTTTTGGAAAGAGTGAAGTCTTCCCACTTCTTCCAAGCATCATAATAATCATCTTTCAAAATCAAGTGGTGACGTTCAACTACTTCTTCAACATCTTCCAATTCATCAATGTGTTTCTCATCAAATTCATCTTCACCTTCCTTAGATGGTTCAATTATTTCCAAAAGTGGGTCGTTTCTTGAATTCAAATTTGTAAGGCCATCATAGTCCAAATTAGTAACCCATGATTCAATTTTATCATAATTTGGAGGGTGAAGAATTTCTTGATCATTAATTTTACACACCTCACCAATAGTATCTTCCAAGAACAAGTGGTGAAACTCTATCATGTCCTCAAATTTATTTATTGATTTTATTTCAATTTCACTTTCAACCACTTCATTCAATTCTATGGTGGGTTCCGTCCTATCACATATATCAAACATAGTTGAATTTGGGACCCCTTCATCCGAATAATCATGTATCTCTATGAATGAGATCATTTCTACATAATCTTCACTAGCGGATGTTGGTTTAGCACTTTGCACCTCCTCTTGGACTACATCTAAGGTGGTTGTAAGATTTGGATATTCAAATTCATCCCCTTGATCATTTACCTTAGATATCATTGGAGTGGAGGGTGCTATATTTGATGGTTGGTGTAGGTTGGCATCAATATCTTTAGAAGAACAATCTCTTATGTGAACATGTTGTGCCTTTTCTTCTTCCAAAACTTGTTCTACCTTTTCCAATGTCTCATAGATTGTCTCTAGAGATAAGTCATCCACGTTTTCCTTTAAGAATGTAGCAAGTGTGGGGTGTATGACTCCCAGGTATACTTGAATAGCTTCCTCTTCCGATGTACCCAAACTTTCCCACATTTGAGAATACAATTCATGAAACCTCACATTGAATTGACTCATGGACTCATTAGGCTCTTTACACATAGAGGTGAATTGATTTTGCAACCTATTTAAGTCAACTTGATTACCAAAGTGATGAAGATAGGCTGCTTCTAATTGTGTCCAAGAAGTCCTAACCTCTATGGGTAGTTGGCTATACCAAAAGAATGGTTTATCATCCAAAATGTATGCAAATAACTTACAAGCTACCTCCTCATAGAAAACCTGGAATTGACATAATGTATTCTTGTAGACATGCAGTTTTTGCAAGTATTCTAGTGGCACCTCTTGATTAAAACACCGTAAAAAATCCAATAACATTTTAGGAATATGATAGGGTATCACATGTATAGACAAACCCTTATAATGATCCTCCATTGTAGATACCATTCTTTCTCTTAGAGACACTATTTCAGCTCTCAGGGATACCATTTGCTCCTCAAGTGTTGCCATTAGTGAAACTCAAAATGTAATTTTAGAACCAAATCTATTGAATATTCAACTCGCAATGTATAAAAAAAAATCAAGTTAGCATCAACTAAGAGTTGTATTCATTAAAATCAAATGAAAATAATCGTATGGAAACAACACTTCGTTAGTCAAGACCAAATTTTTCAAAATTAAATCAAATCACATTATTCCTATATGAACAATCAGAAAAGTGTTAGAATAATGCATACAGATCATGCCCGAATTGCTTAAAAATAGAATAAAGTAAACCAATTCAGGTTGTCCTTTTAACAATCTACTGAGTGTTAGAGGACTAAAGCATACAAAAATTTAAATTTAAATCACACTAAAATAAACCTTTTCATGCCCTCCTTCTAGCGCCAATATGTTGAGTGGTATTTTCACCCGATTGTGAAAACACACTCTCCGATAGGATTTGGGTTCCAAATCCCCTCTTGCAAAGAAATCAAACAAATGACTTCTCCAAGGTCTCCGCTATATTAGCATTTTACATCTCGTGTATTAGTAATCTCAAACAAAGATATTCAATTTAAATGCTTGGAACACCTTAGTGGTTGCAAGTAACTGAAAACAAGGGGCAATGTTGATTTATTTTATCGTGAAACTTTAATGATTGTTCTTTGAACCCGAATAAAGCAAATGTGATTTGGTCCCTATATGACCATGTTGTACCTTCAAAGTGGAAATTGACAAAATGCCATAAATGGTGGAATTATTTTTGGATTTTGAAGTTTTTTAATTTTTTTTATTTTAATGCCTGAGAATTAAAATAAAGTTGGAACTTCTGAAAAATAAAGTGCAAAAAAAATAAAATAAAATGCAAATAGAAAAATGAAAATGGAATTGCATTCAGTTTGATGCTACCCTGTTTTGGCAAAACCGAAGATGTGAGGTTCCCATGCATGCAACCTAACCTATTGGACCTGTAGAACATGCACAATCCCCATAGACTAAGTGCTGGTTCCTAGGGTATGAAATAAAATTTAGATTTCAAATATTCGCCTAATGTAACCCACAAAAGTGGCATCTACATTATCTATAAATCCGAAATCTAAAAAATGAGAAAGCATGCATAGAAGATCTCCTTCTTTCTTGCCCACAAGATGCAAATTTTTGAATAATTCTGCATTAAAAATATGTCATGTTACAATAGCAAAATCTCTGGTTTTTCCAAACTAGTCTGTGGAAGAGAAACAGCTCAAACAGGCCCAGAATGGCCTTCTCAACTCTGGCTCTGCAACTCTGCTTCAATGGTTTTCGACCAGTCCATGTGGAAGGAAAATATCCAAGAAAGACCTAGTGTCAAGGCCTTGCCTTCATTCCTGCAATATTCACTGAACAATTTCCAACCCCTGTATCTGTCCACGGATTTTGCTTTTAAACCCTCTAGAAATGCTTTCTATCTTGCCCTGTGACGCTTCGCTTCATCTCCCAGATCGCTTCGTTTCACCTTCCTGCCTTTTCGTTGCTTTTGACTTTATGCTCGACATTGAGACACTTGATCTTCTCTGTGAACTGTAATGCTTCTGCAGCCCTTACACCTGTGCGCCATGTGTTCCATGTTTCTCTGCATGTTCCATAACGACCCCCTATAAATCGTGACCAAAAATAGCATGTCGCGATATCGCGATGTTTTTATGTCGATAGCTTAACTTTTCTTCTTTCATCGTGAAAATGAGACATGTCGCGATATCGTGACATTTTCCTATCAATAGCCTCGTTCATCCTCATGCATCGCAAAAATGATACATGTCATGATATTGCGACATTTTTCTACTTCGGGCCGCATGGATGCAACCTGTCATGAAATCGTGATGTTTTCCTGCTTCGGGCTATCTCACTACAACTTGTCACGAAATCATGATGTTTTTCTGTTTCGGGCCGCAAGGATGCAACCCATTGTGAAATCATGACGTTTTTCTCTTTCGCTATGTTTTGTTGTATCTGTCACAAAATTGTGACAGTTTTTCGTTCGGCATCATCTCACTGCTTTCTATCGTGAAATCGTGACACCTTTTCATTCTGTACACTTTCGCTACTTTCTATCGTGAAATCGCGATGCTTTTCATCTTCGCCCTTCATCTCGTCTTTAGGTCACGAAATGGCGACATGTCACGATATCATGACAACTTTTCATTCCGTACACTTTGGTTGCTTTCTGTTGCGAAATTGTGACACTTTTTTATTTGGAGTTGTCTTGCGGCTTTCTGTCGTGAAAACATGACATGTCGCGAAATCACGACAATTTTCATCTTTGCACTATCTTGCTGCTTTCTGTCGTGAAATCACGATACTTTTCTCTTTTGCCCTTCATCTCGTCTTCAAGTCACAAAATGGCGACATGTCACGATATCGTGACAACTTTTCATTCCGTACCACTTTGCTTATCTGAGCCGCAAAAATGTGACATGTCGCTATATTGCGACATTTTTCACTTTGTCTTTCTCTCTCTTCTATGACCCGCAATTTCACAACACGTCGCGATATCGTGACATTTTCTCTTCATGATGCATTATGTTGCTCTTAGCCGTGAAAACATGACATGTTGCGAAATCGCGACACCTTTTCATTTTCGACCGCGATGGAGCAACATGTCGAGATATCGCAACAACTTTTCATTTCTGGCCACGATGGAGCAACATGTCGCGATATCGCGACAACTTTTCATTTTCGGCCACGATGGAGCAACATGTCGTGATATCGCGACAACTTTTCATTTTTGGCCGCGACAGAGCAACATGTCGCGATATCACAACTTTTCATTTCTGGTCGCGACGGAGCAACATGTCGCGATATCGCAACAACTTTTCTCTTTTGTGATATTCTTTTTTTTTCCTTGATTTTTAGCATCTGGGCCACTGTGGTATTCTTTGAAATCATGCAAAAAATGTGGGTCCCCAATTTTGGGGTGTGTTGTGGATCAGCCACAACAAGACTCTTGCACCAACATGAGCAGCATTTAAGAGAGCAAGCTGAGCAGCTAGCTATTAAAAATTTATAGATAAATGGTGGTGACCACCAAATAACTAGATGTGTTGACTCACCTAAGGAGAGTCACACTAGACAAGATACCCCACAATGAAACCCCCCACAAAATAATAAATGAAGTCCAACTAATGGGGGAAGGGTAAACATAACAAACCAGGATCATAATCCTAGGTCCCCTCGTAGGAGGGAGGAAAGTGGAACAAATAAAATGGATAGAGAGTTACCTCAATTGCCAATGTGAATAGGCTTACAAGAGGAGGAAATCCATGCATCAAAGGCATTTCAAGAGCTTGCTGAAAAGATGAAAACCTTTGATAAAAAAGAGGTAGCTGGGAACTCACCAACATTGAGCAAAATACATAATCAACCATTGTGCCCATCAATCCCTAGCCCTCCATATCCTAAGCACTTTTATATGCCTAGATTATAGAAGTTTAAAGGTGAAGAGGATGCATAAGAACATGTCACAAATTTTATCAATGCCTATTTTTATCTTGAATATAGTGACGCTCTTATTCTAAGAACATTCATAATGAAATTTTTAGGAGCTGCCACTCAATAGTTCAATCAACTACCTAAGCATAGCATAACAAACTTTGAACAACTAGTAAACGCATTCTTAAAATGTTTCTCATTTGGTGCTAAAAAGAAGGTGAACTTTTAAGACCTGGCCAACTTGAAATAGTATGATGATGAGCCAGTAATGGATTATGGGAATAATGGAGAAAATTCATGGCAAAATTATCATTCTCCATTCCCACAAAATATATCATTCACATGTTCACCAAAAGTTGTTCTAAACATATCTTCCTCTTACTACAACTCCAATAGTATCCTTCATTTGAAGAAGTTTTGGCACAAGCCAATCTTATCAAAGAAATAAAAGTAGATTAGGGAACCATAAAACTCTGAAACAAAAAGGAGTGGAACAAGAATGGTAAGAGTGAAAAGTACAAGCAGAAGTAGGGAAATCCTACTCCAATCAATCAAGTCATATTGGCTACACCTAAGGATGGGGGTGCACAACAACCCCAAAACTATCAAGTAGATCCCCTGCTAGCCAACTATGACCAAAAGAACAATTAGGAAATAAATTGAGAACACAAGCCGCCTTGTTATTTCATGCCTTTGATAGAATCAATGCAATCAATCTTTAATTAGTTGAGCGAGGCTAGGAGGATTATATTTCCTCATATACCTCTTATAGATACCAACCATCCTAAGCCAAAAGGATATAAGGAAGATCAATTTTTCCCTTATCACAGGATACCGGGGCATGACATTGAGGCTTGCGTCGCGTTTAAGCATCAAGTGAAAAACATGATTGAGGCAGGAGAGCTCAAAGTTGACAACCCACTGTCTCTCGATAACAGATACATGGGCATATACAGAAACCCATTGCCCAATCATGAGGCCCCTCAATAGCAAGGGGCCCAAGTCAATCAGGTTCAAGCTGACATGGATGTGTTGGGATGGTTGAGATTGTTAACATAGCAACAACTACTAGGCGATATGGTCAACTGCAACCACCTGTAGCTCCCATGAACATCCTAGTTGCTCCTAGGAAAAGGTAAGACAACCTTCCAGGTCCACCAACGTGACCTGTGGTAACTATTTGGAGTAGATTGGATAAAAACCTACAGATGACTCTAGCTAAGTTATCCATATATGAGCTCATACAACAGTCCCCAAAGCATAGGGAGACTCTAATAGAGATTTTAAGAACAATCAAGCTTCAACCGCAAGATGCAAATGCATTCACTCACTTTGTGGGATAAGTGCAAGAATGCTAGGAACCTGTAATCTGATTCTATGATCATGATATTAATATAGTTCCTGCTGCCTTACTAGACCCTTCGCTAAACATCATAGTGGCAATCAATGACTTACCTTTCAAGAGGATTTTGGTTGATACAAGTTCATCGATAAATAGCATCACAACAACTGCAATAGAGCACCTCAAAATCCCCAAGTCAAATATCATTCTAGGAGTTTACACATTGAGAGATTTTAATGATGCTTTATGTAATACTGTGGGAACAATAGTCCTACCCATCAAGGTGGGGCACAAGACCATCCTTGTGATGTGTTATTTCTTGGAAGGAGCTATGCAATATAACATCCTCTTAGAGCACCCTTGGATAAGGGTCATGAAGTGTGTGCCTTCGATCTTGCACCAGTGTGTCAATTATGTGCACGAAAACAAAGTCTATGTGGTTTTGGCCGATGAAGAGCCTTTTAAATACGTCAATTAGGTGGACATTCCAAGAGAATTCATGATCCCTTCTACTCACCTATACATGGCACCTTCAGCCCCAACCACACAAGTGGATAATGAAGACAATGGGGTAAGAAAATACCCATGCACATCAACACCTCTTGGTGCACTCAAGATAATCAATATCGCTAAAGAACCATCAATGTCAAAACCAAAAGACAATTAGAAGCTAAAGGCACCCTTAGTTAAGGAAGAAATTCCCAAAGAAGTGTCAACTGTAGCCATTGCTGAAATGCCAAGTCCTATGGAATAGGAAGATCCTCAAGATCAAGATGAAGATAGTGATTATCACCCTGCTTCCCCAGTATCATCCGTGGGGTCATCCACATTGCATGCATCAATACACTTGGAAAGCACAGACATAGGGGAGTACCTTGTGTAGAAAATTACCTTTACACCTATCATTGAGTCTGCACAAGACATAGGGATGCCTAAGGACTTGAGGCTGCTAGTAGAAATAATGGTTCCACTTGGAATCCCTCCCAACCAAACTAATTTTATCTATGTATGCCTGGACTGTGCTCATAATTCATCAGATATAGAAGAGTATGGTGATGAATTATTCATAGCCAATGTTTGTTACCTCTCTAATCCTGAGTTTGCTCTAATCTAATTTGAGCTTTTCCACTAGCATGGCTATGGCCTTGGCATATATGAGTAGGGGTGTAGGCGAATACGAGCCACTATATCAGAGGTCGAGATGAATCTCTTGTAGCAGTATTGGAAATATTAAGCATAGGGTTAGGAGAAGACATTGATTTCATTCCTTATCACCCCCTAATAATAGCAAATTTTAGCAACAAATAAGTGGTGACGGTGAACATAACGCATCCAAAAACTTATCATCCAAACACCTCAATTGATTCCATCCCAATAGGGTACAACTCATGGGATGAGGAGAATGGATATGAAGCAAGTGATGATGAGGCACAACTTGGCTTAGCCTATAATGAGCCTCAATATTTGTAAATATTCACATGGTCCATCCACGATGAGAGTGGATATACATCATATGAAAGTGACTATGAATCAGAAGACTCAACAAAAAGAGCTTACTTAGGCCTAAGCCATCAACCCCTAACTTTGGAGTAAGAGACAAATTCAAATGGATTCTTCATAAGTGATGAAGAATATGAATATGAAACAGAGATTGCCTACTTGGTTCCAAGATATGACCCCTTGTCTAAGGACTACATACCAATGCTAATAGTTTCTAGATAAGTGATGATGAATTTGAATATGAGATCGATATGGCTTATATTGGACCTCACCACTTATGGCAAGTCAACGAGCTAGTAGAGAGAGAGGTGGCACTCCATGCCATAGACCCTCATCTTTGATTTTTGGGGAGACTTGTTGATCTAGCAGTCATTCATCGAATGGTCAATCCCCCTTTGCCTACATTCATAGAGCAATTATATCCCACTGATCCTATTGCCCACCCTACTCATGGGCCAAATCTATAAATTCCCATTCCTCTAGAACCTCATCATGAGTATGGAAGGGAAACGCCTAAGACAATATTACACCCACGTGGTCTTGGAGACTTCATTCTATCCATGAACATGATCTCCATTGATTTTACCACTCCTCTTCATAACCCACAGCAAATCCTACCAAGTCATTGTATCTTGATGTAGAGGCTATTGATTTGGATAGCGCTAGTTCACCCATAGAGCCTGAAGAACTCTTCCCCAATGAAGAGATGGTACAGCCATTCCATTTCACATCAAGTTATGCGTATGACGTCTTCCATGTTGGTTTGGAACTTGAGTTAGTAGGTCCTGTGAATCTCATCGATGACATTCATTTGATACCCACACCTCATTAGCTAGAGGATGGGTCACATATGGCTATAGAAGTGACTTTCAAGGTGGACATCAGTGATGATCCTACCTAACCAAGGAAAGTCAAGTTCGGAGAAAGTCTATCTCTAGAGGAACAAGCCATACTAATTCCTCTCCTAAAGGAGAGGCCAAATATTTTTTGCTTGGACTTACAAATACATGCCAGGGATAGATCCAAAGTTAGTCATTCACAACCTTTCATTGGATCCTATGAAGAAGCCATTCAAGCAAAAATTGAGGAAAATGCATCCAACCATCGCTTTGATGGTGAAGAATGAATTGTAAAAACTATTGGATGCAATATTCATAGTTCCTATAGACTAGTCAAAGTGGGTGTCGAACATGGTACTCGTAGGGAAACCTAATGGAAGAGTCTGTATCTGCATGGATTTTAGAGATTTGAATAGGGAAACACCAAAGGATTCATTCCCATTGCCAAACATAGATGCTCTTGTGGATGCAACCATAGGTCATGAAATGCTCTCCCTAATGGATGGTTTTTCTAGATACAATCAAATCTAGATTAAACCTGAAGATCAACATAAAATTGCTTTCATTACTCCATGGGGAACATTCTATTACAAAGTGATGTCATTCGGTATCAAAAATTTTGGTGCCACATATCAGCGAGCCATGACATACATATTCCATGACTATATGCATAAGATCTTGGAAGATTACATGGATGACTTATTGGTCAAGTCCCTGTTGCGGCAAGAGCATGCCAAAGTCCTTAGACAAGTCTTTGATATCCTCATAGAATACAATGTCCGATTGAATCCTAAGAAGTGTTTCTTTGGCGTAACTTTTGGCAAGCCTTTGGGATTCATTGTATCTAAGAGAGGCATTGAAGTAGATCCTACAAAGGTAAAGGCTATACTAGAAATGGCCACCCATACCGACATTAGGGAGTTGAGGAGCCTACAAGGCAATATAGCATCCATCAAAAGATTCATCACGCAATTATCAGACAAATATCGACCTATGAATAGGTTGCTATGCAAGGAAGTCCACTTTCATTGGGATGAATAATTCCATCAAGCCTTTGCTGAGATAAAAACTTATCTGGCAACGCTGCCAGTATTGGCTCCACCAAGGCCAGACATACCATTTTTACTATATATATTGGCTACTGATTTTGCATTGGCCACCATGTTAGCCCAAAATAATGCACAAGACAAAGAGCAATCCATATATTACATTAGTCACACCTTGGTGAGTTATGAGCTAGGATATGCGTATGTCGAAAAGTTGTGTTTAGTAGTGGTCTTTGCAACTTGAAAGTTGTGACACTACATGTTGAGCCATAAGACCTATGTCATATCAAAATAAAATCCTTTGCAGTACACGATGAGCAAGACATATCACAATACACTTATCGCAAAGTGGATCATGCTATTGACAAAATTTGATCTAGATTTTGTAAGCCAAAAGTCCATTAAGGGACAAGTCATAGTAGATCAACTAGCAAAGGTGCCTCTTTAGGATAACAAGCCTCTCACCATAGAATTTCTTGATGATGTGGTCTTTGCATTATCAGATCCTCTAGAACTTGAAAAACCTAAGAAATAAAGAGACATGTCTTTGTTCTTCAATGGTTTGAAGTGTGAACAAAGAGGTGGTGCAGGGATTGTCTTTATCACACCGTAGGGTGCTCTGTTGCCCTTATCATTCAAATTAGACTTCCCATGCACAAACAACAATACAAAATATGAAGCATTGATCCTAGGACTCCAAACAACCATAGCAATGGGCATTAAAAGATTGAATATCTTTGGTGATTCCTTGCTCATAGTAAACCAGGTCAAAGGACTATTCCAATGTAGGTGCCCACTCCTAAATACTTACAAGAAACTTGTTGACACTTACCTAGCCCAGCTGGAATGGTACAACATCGAGGCAATCTCTCGTATGTTGAATAGATTTGTAGACACCATGGCCTCTTTGGGATCCTTAATCGCTCAAAATCCCTCTGTTAATTTTATAACCATTCATGTGAAAGTGCTTTTGTACTTAGTAATACATCATGAATATTTTGATAATCAAGAATCAGTCAACATGATCAACATCGAGCCAAATTAGGATTGGTCCTTCACAGCCAGATATTTCTTGCAAACTGTCTCTTGGGGGTATTTGATCTTCCAAGGACCTATGGAATGTGGTGCAACCATATACCATAGAGTTATTCCTCAATTCGTGTTCAATACCTCAAAAATATAGGAAGAGCAAGTTGTCTATTCTATAGAAGTTGTGGCTTATTACGATTGGCTTTCCCAACTATGGGACTTCCTAAAGCTTAGAATAGTGCCTCAAGTTTTGTCACTTAATGAAAGGTGAACGTTCAAGCAGAGAGCAACAAGATACATCTTGTTAGGAGAAATCCTCTACAGACAAGGATATGATGGAGTATTACTTCGTTGTCTTTAATCCCAGGAAGAATCTTGGGCAATTTTGCAAGCTCACGATGGAACATGTGGAAGCCACTTCAGTGGCATGGACATCGTCAAGCGCATCTTGAGAATGGGTTACTATTGACCCACAATGGAAAATGACTGTTGTGAGTATGTTAATAAATGTAGTAAGTGCTAGCATCATGCAAACCTAGTGTACTTACCATTGCAATATTTGTAGCCCATCTAGGTAGCATGGCCATTCTCGCAATGGGGACTATACTTGATTAGGAAGATCTCACCCCCATCCTTAGGTTGACACATATTCATCATAACAGCCATAGAATACTTAACTAAATGGGTAGAAGCGGTCCCCTTAACATCAACAATTGGACCAAGGATTACGGAGTTTATACTCCATAATATCATAAGTCATTTTGGGGTCCCTTCTAATATAATATTGGATAATGGGCCATATTTCAAAAACAAAAATGTGTGGGAATTAATGAATGAATATCATATTCAACATAGTTTTTCAATGCCTTACTATCCATAAGCAAACAAGCAAGCAAAAGCCTAAAAAAAATAATAGTCTCCATTTTGAGGAAGACAGTGCAATAAAATCACAAGGATTGGCACATGCAGTTGCCTCTTGCACTATGGACATACATGAATAGTATACTGATGCCCATTGGGGCAAAACCATTTTCATTAGTATATGGCATTGAGGCCATCATGCTACTATAGTTAGAAATTTTGACTCTACACATAACATTAAAGGACTTCATAGATGATGAAGCTACGCGGCAAGGCCGCCTTAATCAATTGATGCTTCTTGATGAACGTTGATTCAATACTCTAGAGCATCTTTGTGTTTACCAAGATTGCCTTTTGTGAGCTTACAATATCAAAGTCCACCTAAGGGAATTCAAGGTTGGATATCTAGTGCTCAAAGAAAACCAGTAGAACTCAAATATGTTGCCGCATGTGCGAGATAAGTTCGTGGTAACCTGGATAGGTCCATACATGATTTCATAGAGATTTGGGACTGAAGCATATCTCCTTATATCATTGGATGGTGTTAAAGATCCTGAACCTCTCAATATCATTCACTTAAAGGCATTTATTTCATAAAACACAAAAACATTCAAATATTTCATAAAACACAAAAACATTCAAATAGATCATAAAATTCAAAAACATTCAAATATGTCAAAAATTCAAAAACATTCAAATATGTCAAAAACACAAAAACAAATCATAAAAACATAAAATTTCAAAAATCAATCAAAGGCTCCAAGGGTAGTTCATACCGCTTGGTCAACATCAATTCAAAATGGCTCCAAGGGTAATTCAAACTACTTGGTAAAACATCAATTCAAAAGGCTCCAAGGGTAATTCAAACCACTTGGTCAAACATCAATTCAAAAAGGCTCCAAGGATAATTCAAACCGCTTGGTCAAATCCCACCAAATCAAAAGCTCCAAGGGTAATTCAAACCGCTTGGTCAAAATGAACAACAAAATCCCCAAAGGCATAATAAGCCCTTTGGTCAAATTAATAAAAAAATACAAAAACAACATAAAATCAAAAATACAAAAAACAATTGCACCTCACATATTGCATCCACATCATTGCATTACATTTTCATATCCACTACAATTGCATATGACATAAGCCTTAAAAGTGATACCACATTTTGTCACACAAGTCATTCATATCCATACCTCCATCCACATGTGTGTAATTGTATTTTTCAACACAACCATTATTTGTTGCTATACATAATATACTAAGGTTTTTCGGTGAGTCAACCACACCTAGTGATCTTATCAACTTTTGAGGAAAAAAATTTGATTAGTAGAAGGTAAGGCCTAGCTCTGATAAAGCCTTAGATATTCAAGATCCTGTCACTAATTGAAACACTAAAATCCTAGTTGGTACAAGAAAATGATGAAAGCTGCAAAGTAGTCTAAGTTACCTTAAGTGAAAAGGATCTTCCTTGCTTATCCCCCTATGCAACCGGTTTAACAGTGCTGAGAATTGGCAAAAGGACAAGCTTTACCCTATCCAAATCCCTTGCTTAAATCAAAATAAGCAAAATCCCAAAGCAAAGTACATATTCAAAAGGCCAAGCATACATTCAAGATTACAAAGCAATAATCCGATACGCAAATCATATATTCAAAAATTCAAAAATAATCAAGCTCCAAAAATAAATAAAAAATAAACAGTGATTTTCATCACTACATATGAGAAAAATAAACAGTTATTATCACCACTACAAAAATCCCCACTAAAAGAAAAAATAAATCAAAATAAATAGTGATTTTCATCACTACATATGAGCAAATATCCAAAGCCAAAAAGAAGGGAATAAATCTTGAATCCCTGGAATTATCAACATTGTACAAAACTAGAAGGAGAAATCCTTACGCATGATGATAAGTCTATTACAATTGCTTCATGCATTTGTATAGACCAATGTTTGAATGTGGATGAGCTAGCTTAGGTAACCCAATATTTCCTAGTGGAATAGTCCAACCAAGTCCAACATAAGGATGAGATGAACACTTGAGGATCCTTGATCTTAGAAATGGGCTAAAATAATCCCACCTGACATCGGAGGAAATGCTTGAATTATATCTCAAAATATACAATCACATGCACACACAAGGATCATAAAAAAACTAGGTCCATGGCAAAAGCCTTACTTTTCAAAAGTCTAAGTAGTAAGTAGACAGTTGTTGATAGGGGAACTAGAGTGTTTGAATATTAGGAAAGCACCAAAAATTCTTACATAGCAACAAATCATAACATTATTCACGCCATCACTTCCTTTATAAGATTCTATAAATTAGATGGTATCAACATAGTAGGACAGATACCGCATATATATTAGAAATAATATATAGATAACCACTTACTACTTTATATCTTTTAATTTATAGAAACTTATCAAGAAAATATATTACACACCATTACATATCATATATGAATACTTAATCAATTCTTATGATAAGAGTTATTATTTAAATTCATGATTATTTTTTTACTTTCTATGGTATCACCCATTAAGATTGTCAATGTCATATGCATTCCGTATGATTTAAGTGGTTAGAGCATACAACTTCGTTTATACCATTCCATCACATAAGTTAGATGCATACAATTAAAGCAAAATTAAACATGCATTTAATAATAACATCGTATCCACAAACACAAGTCATGAACCGTCCATCATCACATCATAAAGTACATCATAAAACATATAGGCAATATCCATTTGCATACAATCATGAATTCATCATTCATCATCAAAATACATCGCATCATATCATCAAATCATATAAGCATATACACATCCATCTAAGAGTCTTCAAGTATCATCTATCATCTAACATATACATCAAATCATCTAAATACCATCATCATATCATATCATAAAATAAAATAACAACAAAAACATGAGCAATAAACGATACGCATAATAAGTCATAATGCAAAGATATCATAAAAGTATATGTGTCAAGTCCAATGGATATAAAAAATGCATGTGGGCTACAGTCATATAGGCCAATCAACCTTAAAAATGAATCAAGGACCAAGTAGAGCATCAGTCAAGTATCGAGTCTGAGCCCCTTGCATCACCTCCTCTAGTGCTACCTCCCCTTGTGGCGATATCGCGAGTCGAGTGATGCAAGCCTGTAGGTCTCTCTATCCGAGTCTGGGTCCGCTAGCTAGGATGGGTGAAATACTACCTTGAGGTGGAGCACCCACTGACCTGTGAACCACCCACACCTATTGTATTCTTAGGGACAATCATGTGCCTCCTGAGATGCATCTAAATAAGGATAACATGATCCATAATTCCCCAGATCTGCTCCTCATGCACATCTAACAAAGACTAAATTTGTCCCACATCTACCCTTGAACTGCCATTAGAGCCTCCTATGGTGTAGAATGAGGAACAACAAACTACATCTTGACATCACCACCCCCAATAGTAGCCTGTAGAGCCTATATCTATGTTATGATCTGCTCAATCATAACATCTCATCGCTATACCTAAATATTAGTGGCCTGAATCTCAACCTCGATCTCATGTAGCTATGCTCTCAGAGGAGAGTCTCTCTTCTTGGGCTATAACTCCTCATCCTCCTCCTTAGGAACATCAGGATCCTCCATTACCACCTACTCTTTTGGTTGGCCCCATACCTTGGTCCTGGCTCAGACTCTGCATACTATCGAATTTGTTCCATCACCCCCGCCATCATCCTCCGCCCTAGGCTACCAATGCCATGCCACATCCAATCACCCCACCACTGAGTGTAGTCCTATGTAACTACCCTAGCCACTGTAGGGTCAATAGCTAGGGCATCCTCCTCATATGAGAGCTTAGTAATCTATCATGGAGATAGGTCCTTCTCTACTATGAGGTGTCTATATAAGAATGGTATCAAGGGTACATCTTGCTGCAATACATACTAACGAAGAACCCGAGAGTAGAAGAAATAATCCTAGATGGCAATATTATAGCCAACGAGCCATCACTCGCATCATGTCCTGGTAGTAAAGCTACCTGGATCATCCCAAGCAGGACACTCATAGTAAGGCCACCACATGACATATCTGACCAATAGTCTGGTAAAAGCATTAGTGTAGTCAAAAAACTTCCCTGTGAAAGTGTGGCTCTTACGCTCCTCATGCTCTTGAGTCCATCTGGTAGCATAGCACTGTGTTCGAGCATCAATCATTGTGATCTCAACCAGGATCCCATTAGGGTGATCTACTATAATGTGCTCCCATTCCCAAACCTATAGGAGCAAGCTACAAGAAATGTTAACACGTCCCCACCGATGGATGTGGTACAACTCATCATAGCATTGAGCCAATAGCAATCTACCCCATGCATAGATTATAGGCTCCTTGCTATCCAATAGGTCTTGCACCATCACTAGAAGGTTCCATAGGAACCTCAAACTCGAGCAGTCTGGGATAAGAACATTGTTGATCACCATCAGCAATACATCATGCCTCACCATAAATATGCCCTCCCTATGCCAATGACTGATAGACACTCCTCTAGACTTGGTGTCCTTGAGAGTGTCCATAGAGTGCCCTCTAAACACCCAAGTGAAGACAACCACATGATCATTATTTTTTGAAGAGGTAATGACCACCCCATAAAATGGAATCCAAAATATCTTATACACATCCTCTGGTGTGATGGTCATCTCACAGATCGGGATGTGGAAGGTATTAGTCCATGGGTCCCAACGGTGGGCCAAATCCATAAGGTAGGCTTGATCTTCCATGATGTAAGGCAGCCTAATGGCATACTACAACCCATGGGCCTTGAACCAGGTCTAGTCCATGTCATCTAATCTAGGAAGCATGTCAAGCATGAGCTTTGGGTATCGAGCCCAAGCAGTAAGGATCTAAGCAAAACAAAAGAAAGACAAAACATAACTATAGTGCATCTAAGTCATAATTCACAATAAACATGAAAATGGTGCAAAGGAGTATGAGTTACTCTAAATCTAAGCAAAAGAAGAATAATACTGCACCTAATCAAACAAAGCAAAATTCCAAAATTCCAAAAAAGTCAAAAAATTCAACAAAATACAAAAAAAAACAAATAAACAAGGCTCAAGCGTTAGCCGCTATCGCCTACAATGGTCGAAACCTGGATGTTGGAGGTAGTAGCGGCCAATACCCAATGGTTAAATTTTTTACCATTGGGATTCAAGCTTGGCCGCTCTGAGCGAAAATGGCTCAGAGCCGGCCAATCTGAGCAATAGTGGCCAAGGGGCGGCACGACAAACCCATGAACCCTTGGCCAGAAAATCAAAAAAATTGCAAACTAACAAAATAATTTCAAAAAAAATAATAGAGGGAGGGAAAAAAATAGAATGTAAAGCAAATGTTCCTACCCAAGCATCAAAACTAAGCTAATTTCAAAATTCCCAAAATGGCGATAGTAGGTGAATAATGGAAAAATTTGAAAAAAAAAAACCCTAGGCTGAAGCCACTAACAGAAAGAAAAATTAGGGACTAACCCACCGTAGAAAAAAGGAACCTAAGCCTAATTACAGAGTTTGTTCATTTCTAGCAGGTTTAGTGAGGTTCGTTTTTCTCATTACTTAGTGAGGTTCAATTTTACTTAGACAAAGAAAAGAGAGCTAGGGTTTTGAAGAGAGAAATACCCGAGAAGCTCCGACTTCTCCAGCAACTGATGTCTCACCCTGCGTAGCCATGTCCTCAACACCAGCAAGATCCAAAGTCGTAACCATCATCGTCACATCAGAGCTCTCAAAGTGAATCTTCAAATAGTGAAAATGATAGGTCAAACCCTAGAAATTACAAATTTTATATTTTCTTAATTATGCCTTGGCCGCTGCTAACATTAGCGACCTAAAATTCTTGACCGCTCAAGGCGACAGCAACCACAGGTAGGAAATCAGATGCCATTGGACCTAATAGCGGATAGGTCCACATATCAAAGTAAAGTAGTTCCTTCCATGAGGGAATAACAAAAATAGCAAATAAACACACTTTGGTGGTTTTAGATCATCAAAATGTTCAAAATAACAAAAAAAATTACATAAAAGCACAAATCTCAGGTAGGCCTCATACCTAGTTACTTACTCTATCAACTCAATGATTGTACTGATTCGCACTTCATGTATTTCGGTGAGATGAGTAGATAACCATAAGGCCACTTGGGGAAAAAATCATTTCATTTTGGAATTACGATGTGCCATACTTCAAACCCGAAGAAGACCAAGATGGTCAGACTGCTCCACGGGTACGAAAGGTTCACTCTAATTCCCCTATGACATCAAAAACATTAAGTCAAAGTGATACAATATAGGCATAAATAGAATCACTCATCCTAATTCCCTAAGAAGGCTATTGCTAGTCGGACCGCTTCTTGGGATAAGGATGGATGATTATCATAAGCAATTGGAATCACACTTGGATGTGGGATTGGCTAGTAAAAGCAACAAATGCTAGAAAAGAACCAGATTAGTCATATTGGTCAAGCGACTTTTCGCTTCATTCATTGTCATTTCTTCACCAATTCATTGTCTGAGGAAGTAGTTCAAAACTTCAACTTAATCATAATCAAAATCAATAAAATATCACTCGATCATAACAAAATCATGTTCGTCCTATGAATCATTGCATACAACAATCACAAATTTCTCTTATTTTCTAGGAATGTAAGTAGACATGACATATTCAATTGTATCTCTCCTATCGATAGAAATTATTGTAGCAGTTGAAGCTACCCGATTGATTTTGAGGAATGAGTGCAATTTAACATGCAAAATCCACTAAGCTAAGTCCTCCAAATGTTGAGGCAATGATTCAAGGGATACGTGCCATCTCGCATGATTGGACCATCCAACGTTGATCAAACCATTGATCACCATACACCCTACAAACAGATCAGTCTACATTTTTGCTTAGCATTGTGTTTTCCACACAGCATGTCATAAAAATGGGCATCGATAGACACCTAAATCGTGTCATGCTTAGGGGAGCTACTTACATAGAAACACTCATAATATCATAAGACTTGGAATTTCTAAGCATCAATAGTGGTTCTCACAACTCGTTTGGGGTCTTTTCAAGCCATCTAAGTCTAGCTGCTCAAGCCAAGAGTGGCCAGATCCTTGTCACTCAAGCCTAGAGTGGCCAGACCTTAGCCACTGTAGATGATAGCAGCTAGATCTTAGCCACTACAGACGATAGCGGCTAAGCCATAAGAGGCAGTTTGTCAACAAAAAGGCCTAATCACAGGCGAAAGTGACGGTTTGCATGCAATAAAGGTGAGTGAGAGTGACTTTGCATTCCTTTTCACAACCAGTTCACATAAGAGGTTTTATTTTGCATTTAGACTTAAGTTAACTGACCTCTAAGCATAAACAAAGGGGCAAAAGCTTCTCATACTAACGACCAATTCACATAGAATACTCAAGTGGGTAGTTATATTTTAGTTAACTAGCCTTCAAACATAGACAATAGACAAAAGCTTTTCATGCTAACTTGCACTACGCATGAGAAATTCATTCCTAGGGCTTGTACATAAACCTAGGGTTTCACACTATAAAAGGTGCAAGCCTAAGAGCACCAAAATATAGACAGGAGATAATATCAGAGAGATAGAGACATATTTTTGAGGAGAGCTTTCAAGACTTGGAGAGTTCTCTTTGAGATCACGTATATGAAAAAGCTCTGACGGATTGAAGAGCATAACGCATACTATTTCAACATTAGATACAGTATTTGACCCATAGCTTTGGGGCAAATAGGGCAAGGTTTACTTTAGCAGCCGCTATCTTGGACAGTGGCCCACAGGCTTAGCTTAGGTTAGACATAGCTTCTTTTATTCTGTTTCTTTATGTTTTCACGTCATTAGCATAGATTTACATGATTTTATGGCATAGTTTTATCATATTTCCGTTACACTCTTTGATTACTAATAACCTCATATGAGGAGGTAATCTCGGACACCTAAATGTGTATTGTTGTTTCATTTCTTGCAGGGCCATAGGTACATTGGATGAAGATTACAACATATGAGAGCAAAAGGGATCCCTCTAGGAAACATACCTGGAGAAGGAGGCATTTGTAAGACCTCATACATTTTCGTGTGTGGAACTAGGAAGATTTTATAAGCGCACCACCTCTTCATGGAATGAGCACTTCTTGCCTATTTGTAATTTATAGTATCAAAATGGGTATCCCTAAGAGGGACCGACATGTAATCGAGCTTCAATATTAATAAAGATATTTGTCTTTTGTTATTCTATGTTATATGCTTTATCCTCTTGTATTTCCATTTCATCTTCAATATTTTAAATAGCATTGCAAGTAGGGCTAGAAAATGGACTGGTGCGTGCATTCCCAGGGTTGCTACAACAAACCCTCTGAAGCTCATGGTAGAAGGATAAATTATCAAAATCCAAGATTCTATCTAAGTCGAACCTCTTTATTTTTCTAAGTTTGGGTGCTCTAGACTCAATAATAGTTAACCTTCTATCCAATTTGTTCCAATGTGCTTGAGATCTAAATCTAGGACCTCTAACTAGGGTAGAAATTTCTATGGTTGCTAGTTGAACACCAACATTAATCAAAACACCATGTCTTCTATTGTAATCTACCATCTAATGGATTGATAGATCAGGTGACTTAAAATTTTAAGTTCTCTTTTTTTTTTAGGATTTGTTTTCAAAAGGGTATTAATGTGTTTCACGTTGGGTTCACCAAAGAATGTAGGTCTAAAATTTTTGCACTCCTTTCCTCTAGGCTGATGGATCCGCACCTCATAGGGGAATGTGAAAATGATAGAGCTACACCTTGAAAGAGAGGCACTTGAGTCGTGTCCTCTTTGGTGATTTGTCGACGGATGGTGGGTTCACCAGGAAGCGTTTTGCGGTAGCTTCTGAGCCTAGGTTGAAGGTGTGTTTGATGAATTCATTTTAATTTCAATCACCTAGGTTGGATAGAATGAAACCAAACTATTCTATATGCAATTTTTTATAATTTATATGAACACAACAAACAAAGAGATAATTAAATGCAGCTAATAGAGTATTTTAAAGAAATTGGAAATGCCTTACTCAGTTTCGGATGTCTGATGAAGGTTCTACTTTTGAAGCAGTCCAAAATGTCTACAATTTGCTATAATCACCTGCAATTTGATAAAATCATCTACAATTGTGTAGGATCATCCGAAATCGGATGATATCGTCTAAAATCAGGTGAAATCGTCTAATGATTTTGTCTAAAACCTGCAACTACACAAGTTGATGCCAAAACATAGAGAAATATCACAAAATACAATATATTTAACAGTATGTAAATGAATATTTTTGATGACTTAGAAATGGATTTTCAGATTTAATCGAGAATAATGACTTATACTAACAGGAAAAGGGATAACAAATTGTTACCTATTGACAACATGAGGTGAACACCAGATGCATTATAAATAATAAACTAATCTAATGCAATTTAACTAAAGAAAAGGGGAGAAAATGCAAATTGTAGATCGTAATTGCCCCCAAGAGGGCTGCAAACAAGATCATCTCTAATCCAGCAAGATCACCTCCAATCAGCACAGGATCATCTACAATCGGGACGAGATCATCTGAGACGATTCGAGCTTCTTTTGACTGATGCATAGTGAAAAACCTACAAATGAGCTGATAAAAACTATGAAAATGATAGTGCCTGGGATGCTCTTGAAGCTAGTAGGATTTGGGTTGTAGGTACTTGATCAGCTAGGGGGATTGCATTAGCAAAGCATGGGTTTTATAGGGCTAGGAAGAAGTTAGAGGGTTGGGATTCATCCCAATATAGGAGATATCTAGCGGGAGGATAGTTAACAACCTCAACGCACTTATGCCCAGATAAGCTAGGAGGTTGGAACTAATTTGATTGCGCTTCTATTCTTGCAAATTTCTATTTTAGATGAAATCATCTGGACGTTCGGCTCTAGATGATTTCATTCAATTAGGGACGATATCATCAAATCGATGATGATATCATCCAACGGTCAAAACAAAGCCTATTTATGGCACAAAAATCAAGGTAAGCTATTTAAAATGCGGTTTTGAGGTAAATTTTGGATTTTTAACCTTATGATAAATTGACTGCGTCATTTTTAGGGTGTTACATTAGAAAATTTGTTAAAATTTGTTAATACAAAAGGGTACATTTTGTCATATTGGGTGATTTGCCCAATGGAAACAAAGGAGAAAAAGGGAGAGTTTTAGTTAGCGACTTTAGGAAATGAAAATTAAAAGAGAGGAAAAAGGTCAATTACCCTGCTACATTTTGCCCCCTCTTTAGCGATCTTTTGAAAAAAGGTCGTTAAAGATGAAATGGCACGTTTTTTGAGGTAGTAGAAAAAATTGGATGCATTTTTAGTTCATAGCTCAATATTTACTGTTTTAATAGTTTATTACGTTGCCCCCTTCAATTTTTTTGCACCAAATTCTATGTTTGGTGGAAAACTCAAATTTGATCTTCTTTGTTTTATGTGACTTTGTGTGATTTATTGGATGATTCATTACATTTGCTTATGATGGTTGTGTTACATAATTTCTTGTAATCATGCTTTGATTTTTAAATATAATTTTGATCATGCTTAAATAAATGATTTTGAATAATGTGTTGAATGATAGAAAGACAATAAATGTTGTTGTGATGTTGAAGATATATTTGAGGGACTTAGCAATGAACCTCTAAAGGAAGTTGTGCTATGATGTGACCGTTGTGGAGATCAAAGCTCGCTAGTTCATGAAGCGAATCTTGTTGTGAGGAATTTTTGTATTGCTAATACCAAAATATTGTGTGCTTAAGAATAATCTTAAGGCTTTATGATGAGAAATAAATGTTTGATGTTGTTTTGGGATAGGATGTTTGAGAGATTCTAGCAATAAACCTCAAAGGATGTTGTGTTGTTATGAGACTGTTGGTGGAGTTCAAAGCTCACTAAGTCTCGAAGCTAATCCTGTTTGTGAGGAATATTTTTGATATTGCTAAGAATGGTTGTATGCTTAAGAATAATCTTAAGGCTTTTGTGGTAATAGGAATATGTGTGATGTTTGTGAAATATATTGAGTAAAGCATGAAAAATTCGAAGGATGATTTACGCTAAGCATAGAATTCCTAAGTGTGAAATTATATGAAATAATTACTTAGGAATTATACCATCATCATGAAAATAAAAATGAAATGCATGATGATATGAAATTATTTGTTCTTTTTAAAATGCAAAGTAATGTAAGATAAATCATTGTGTCACATGTTTCAAAAATATTATGAAATTTTTATGAAAATATATGGACTAATTTTGGGCATGAAAAATTAGAAAGATGGTTTGCGCTAGGTATAGAATTCCTAGTGTGAAAATTGAGAAGAATAATTCCTAGGAATTATACCATCATTGCGAAGTCATGAATGCTATGTATGATAAGTGATTTTGAACTACATGTTATTTTTGCAATAAGTTGTTTTTGATATTTTTGAAATTTTAGAAATATCTATGTAATGTGTTAATATGAAAGTAATGATGAACTAATGTTGTCCGACAAATTTCAAAGAAATATTTTAACTTATTTCTAAGACAAATTCAAATTTATCAAAAACCAGTGTGTGATAAGTGAGTTCATTATCCATATTTATTTGACACGATGATACAAAATCTCTCAAGGATCAAATGTGTGTGCTTTGTAATGTTCATTTACCAATTTTGAGTAAGGTAGTGATGCAAGCAAACTTGAATGAACCAATGTGTGTGCAAGTGAAGGGTTCATTAACCATGATTTTTGTGCATGAAACCGTACCAAACTACTATGTAAGTCAAGTCATCAAAAGCTAGCTAATCCACAAGCGGACATAGGTCTATACAAAATAAGGTCGCTAATGTGACAGACATGTCGCCACGTGAAAAGGAATTACCCAATGTCAAGCAAGTTGGGCACAAATCACCTATTATGGGGTTTACCTCATGATTTTCGAATAACTAAGAATTCCAGGGATTCAAGCTCATTCACCCTTCTTTTCTCCACTTTCAATGGGTAGGGATTTTGTTCATTTTGTTTTGAACAAGGGGATTTTATTACTTTTCTTTTTCTCTTTTCATTCTCTTTTTTATTTTTTTTCTTTCTTTTGATTTTTGAATTTTTCTTTTCTTGATTTTTTCTTTTGGGATACTTTCTCAGATTGGCTTTAGAGCAAGGGATTTTTATTCGGGTAGGGGTGAGCTTGTCCTTTTGCCAATTCTCAAAAAATTCTAGACCATGTGCATGATAGGATAGTAGGGGAAACTTTTCGCTTAAGAGACTAAGACTACTATGTAGTATCATTTTTCGAATTTGCAACAAATCATTTTAATATTTGAAAGTGTGTACTTGGTTCAAGAAGTAGCAATATCATTTCCCAAAACTCAAAATATTATTTAGTGAAATAGTGATCTTCGATACAAGAGAGATTTATAATCATAGTGATAAAATAAAAATAATTAATTTGTGAAATTAAGTGTATGGTTCAAGATAACTTCTGAATTAATCCGAAATAAAGGAAAATATAGCTTCAAAATTTTGAAATACAACAATAAATAACAATGCAGAATAATTTGAAATATTTTTGAGATTTTTGATACTTTTTTATTTTTTTAGTTGTTTTATTTGATTTTTATTTTTTATTTTTTATTTTTCTTTTAATGATGGAATTGGTGGTATATACAAGATGATCTATATACATTATACAAGGTTATTTGAGTATAGCATGTCTAAGGTTGCTTCAAAATCAAAGGAGGTTTTGAAGGATAATTTGGTTGTGGTGGAGGTAGTTGTTTGGTTGATAGTGAGATGTGTGATAAAGATGAGATGTAGAGAAGAAAAGGATGGACAAAAAGATAATGATAAAGAGGAAAAATAGATACTTGAGGATAAAATAAAAGAGAAAATGAAGAACAAAAGGTGATGAATAAAAGGTAGGGATAACAAAAGCTTTGTTATAATGTAGAATAATGTAGCAAAATATTTGACTTTTATATGTGTAAAATTGATCATGTTACAAAACAAAATGTCAGAAGGATAAGAAGGTTCTTCATTCTTATCACTATCTTCCAAGTCTTGATAATATGGAGGGAGCATATGTGAAAGATATGCATGGGTGTTATTTGGTAAACAAGGATGATCGGATATGGATGAAGAAAAGTGATTGATAGGAGGTAATTGTGATAATGGAGAATGTATAGAACTTGATGTTTCAACTATTAAATATTCTTCAAATGGTGTTGGGTCACCATGTATGGTAACAATTTTATTTGCAAGTTTAAACTTCAAACATTGATGAAGAATGGAAGGGACAACCCTCATCGTATGAATCCAAGGACTTCTAAGAAGTAGGTTGTAAGGTGAAGGGCAATATGCTACATAAAACAAAGTATCCAGGATCTTGGGTCCACTCTTAAGGGGAAGAATTATAGTTCCTCAAGCTTCTTGAATTTCATTGTTAAAATATTTTATAATAACATTTGATTCATTGAGATATTCTTCATTTAAATCAAGTTTTTGGAATAATTGATAAGTGCATAAATTAAGAGAGGAGCCATTATCTACCATGATAGTTTTAATAGATGTTTCTTTAATAAATCTTGTAATGTAAAGAGAGGAGTCTTCTTGTGGAGTAGAGGAAGGAATTCCTCATCATAGAATGAAATATGGTTAACCTCAAGAGGGCTTACACCATTAATTGTGTTCTTAGGGAAAATATCATGAGGAACAAATTGTTGGCTAAGTATCTTGAACAAAGTTTCCCTATGAACATGAGAACTTTGTAATACTTCTAAAAGGGATATCTTTGCTTGAGGATTAATCACTTGTTGTTGGCTATCAAAGTGGATTTCAGATTGAGATTTTGATGCTAAAGATGGGCTTTCTATGCTTACATTCCATTTTGGATCATTCTCTAGAGCCAAAGATAGTTTTGAAGGTTGGTCAAATGAGGAATCCATCTCTTGAATATCAAATTGAGTTGATTGAACTTGAGGTTGCTCATTTGTAGTTTCTATTACAATATTAGTGATATCATTGTGATGGGACACATTAAGATGCAATATTTGATTGGTTTCCTATTGTTGATAATTGAATAGGGGTTCTTGGGAGATCCCCATGTCTTGATTGATTATGGGTATTTGTTGTGTAGGAGTTTGATTGTTTATTGGATATTTATAATCAGTTGTAGATTGTAATTCCTTTATAGTAAAAAGACCCTCCTCAATCAAATCTTGAATTGCACATCTTAAATTTCTACATTTTTGTGTCATATGTCCATCCACTCTATGATATTCACAATGTAGCTCAGGTTTATACCAATCTACTATGGTATCAGGTTGTCTTATGGGAGGTAACTCAATCCTATTTGTATCAAGTAAATGCTTAAGAATTATATCCATTGGTTGATTGAGCTTAGTAAATTTACGTGGTGAAGGTTTTCGAGAGGTTTTTGATAATTGCCTTAGGAATTCAGTCATAAAAGGACCTAATGGTTTCTTACCTTTTTTTTCTTTATTATGGGTAGAATGATGATAGGAAGATTGTGAAGTATGATGTGAGTGCATGGTAGGATTGGAAGAATAAGTATTTTCTTGTTGAAATGGATGGGTTGTGTTGAAAGAAGAATATTGAAATGGTGGAGAAGGATTGTATGTGGATTGATAGGCATAATATGGATATGTGGGAGAATAGATAATATAATTATGAAGAGGATTGGAAAAGGGATTGTCTTATTGGGGTAAGGATGAAAAATGAGAAAAGTGTGATAAAGGTGATGTTGAATATGGATGAGGTTGGTCATAATCAACAAATGCATTTGGCAAAATTTTCCCAACATTACTGATGGGCTCATATTGATTTGAGTTAAAACTCATGGTTTATTTAGTACTTCTAAAAGTAATATTTGGTATCTACTATTTAGATTTGAATCTAAAACATACAAATTTGAAATGATGATTTTGTTGTTGTTTTTCTTGTATATATATATTTTTTTTTTTTTGATGTTTTTGAAATCAGAAGATATGCCTATGTTGTTCACGTCGGGTTCACCAAATAATGTAGGCCTAAAATTTTTTCACTCCTTTCCTCTAGGCTGATGGATCCATGCCTCAGAGGGGAGTGGTAAAATAGTAGATCTACACCTCGAAAGAGAGGCATTTACTTGTGCCTTCTTGTGGTGATTTTTCAATGGATTAAGGGTTCACCAGGAAACTTTTAGCGACAGTTTCCATACCTAGGCTTGGAATATGTTTGATGTGTTCTTTTTATAAATCATTCTCATACACCTAAGTTTGGCATTTATGCAACTAAACTATCTATATGCAATTTTTATTTAATGAGGATGTAGCACCCTAAAATTGGTGCAATAAAACCTTAGTAATTATATTTACTCTAGTAAATATTCAAATTTAAATTTTAACCTCCAAAACCACTTCCAAACTGCCACTTAATTTGTTTCCTCATTTCCCATGCCATTTTTAGAGGTTGTTTTGACCGTTTGACGATATCATCGCCGATCAGACGATATCGCCTCAGATCAGATGATTTCGTCTGGGCTAGGACGCCCAAACGATCTTGTCCCAAAACTGATTTTGCACAATTAGTCTCTATTCCAACGGCATATCTAATCTGGGTAGAAGTGTGTCTGCACCATTAGAGACCCTCCCCATTGGAGATCTCCCAAAAATGGATGATCTCTAACCTCCTAACTTCCCTCCTAAGCCTATTTAATCCTAGACCCTCCCCTTAGCATCCCCCTGGCTGATAATTCCTGTAACTTGACTTCACACGCATTAAGACATCCTAAATTGCTATTTGCATTAGTTCTATCCAAATTTTGTTGTAGGTACCTTAGTATTTTTTAGTCGAAGCAAGCTTACATCGTCGTAGACAATCCTGTTCAAATCGGAGACGATCCTATCAAATTAGAGGCGATTTCGTATCAATGCGAGACGATTTCGACTACAGTCAACATTGGGGCAATCAGTGCCCAGAGTTTGCATTTCTTCATCCTTTTATTTTATGCATTGTTCTGTATTTAGTTTTTTTTTTTGAAAAATTTGAAAAAACTTGTATTAAAACAAAGATCAGTTACAAATGGGAGTAAACACATCCCAGCCGAGAACAAAGAAGCATGATTACAAGGCACGAAAATGCAGCACTTTCCATCGCAGACCGCAAAAAGTCAACAAGGCGCGAAAACGTGACATGTCGCGAAATCGCGACATGTCGCGATATCGCGACAAGCAAACCATCCACTGTCGCGCCAGAGCAACAAGCCGCGAAATCGTGACATGTCGTGATATCGTGACATGTCACGAAATCATGACAGCCAAGCCCCGCGGTGCCTATTCACCAAAAGTGTCACGAAATCGCGACGGCTTTTCCCCTTGGCGCCCAAACACCAAAAGTGTCGCGATATCGCGACGAGTTTTCCCAATGGCGCCTATTCTCCAAAAGTGTCGCGATATCGCGACGAGTTTTCCCCTTGGCGCCCAATCTTCAAAAGTGTCACGATATCGCGACGAGTTTTCCCCTTGGCGCCCATTCTTCAAAAGTGTCACGATATCGCGACGACTTTTCCAAATGGCGCTTATTCTCCAGAAGTGTCACGAAATCGCGACGAGTTTTCCCCTCGGCAGCCATTCTTCAAAAGTGTCGCGATATCGCGACGAGTTTTCCACTTGGCGCCCATTCTTCAAAAGTGTCACGATATCGCGACGATTTTTCCCCATGGCGCCTATTCGCCAAAAATGTCACGATATCGCGACGAGTTTTCCCCTTGGCGCCCATTCTTCAAAAGTGTCACGAAATCGCGACGAGTTATCCCCTTGGTGTCCGTTCTTCAAAAGTGTCGCGATATCGCGACGACTTTTCCCCTTGGTGCCAATTCTCCAAAAATGTCGCGATATCGCGACAACTTTTCCCCTTGGCACCCAGTCACCAAAAGTGTCACGAAATCGCGACGACTTTTCCCCTTGGCGCTCATTCTCCAAAAGTGTCACGATATCGTGACGTCTGTTCCCCAAGGCGCTAATACTCCAAAAGTGTCACGATATCACGACGATTTTTCCCTTTGGCGCCCATTCTTCAAAAGTGTCATGAAATCACGATGGCTTATCCCCTTGGCTCCTATTCTCCAAAAACGTCGCGATATCACGACGATTATCCCCCTTGGCGCCCATTCTCCAAAAGTGTCACGAAATCACGATAGCTTCCAGCCAAAGGCCGCGACGACGCACCAGGTCACGAAATCGTGACAGCTTCCCACCAAAGGCCGCGATGGCGCAACAGGTCACGAAATCATGATAGCTTCTCTCCAAGGGCCATGACGGTGCGACATGTCGCGATGTCGCGACAGCTTCCCTCCAAAGGCCGCGACGATGCAGCATGTCGCGATATCGTGACAGCTTCCCTCCAAAAGCCGTGATGGCGCAACAGGTCGCGATATCACGAAAAAAACCACCCTTAGCATTATCTTTGCTCATTGTCTCAAGGATCGTTCAAGACCCTGCCTAATCACTTCATCCTCCAAAGGCATGTCACTGTGCAGCTGCACCCCTACCTCTTTCTCAGCACCCATCTTCGCAAGGAAATCGACCGCTTTATTTAATTCTCTACTCACATAGACGGGGATCACATCATCTAATTCCCTCCAGAGTTCCTTAATTTGAGAGACCAGAATCCGCAACCTCCATGCTTTCGAAGCAAAGTTCCTCATGCAGTCTAGAGCGCCAACCAGAATTTGAGAATCAGACTCGAGAATTATCCTCCTGTGGCCCTGATTAACAGCCCGGATGGAAGCAGATTTGATAGCAATGGCTTCTGCTTCATTGTTTGTGGCTCTTCCCAGACCTTGCAGTTCCCAATAGAGCACTGAACCAGCATGATCTCGGCAGACTACACCAATTTTGGCACTACCCGGATTGCCTTTTGCAGCTCCATCAGTATTGATTTTGATCCAACCTTCTGGGGGAGGTTTCCAGTTAGCTCTGTCCTATCTCTCTTGCTCTTCATCTCCCTCTTCCAGTGGCCCAGGACCAACCTGATTTTCCTCTTCAGCATAGATGGCAACCATTTCTGTGACTTTGCTCCAGATGACCTGCCAAACTCCATCTAGCGAGGAGAAAGTTTCTCTAAAAATACGAGCATTTCTCTCCAACCACACCTGCCACCAGATGAAAAGTAAGCCAAGCTCCCAACCAATTCGAAGAGCTTTAGATTTAAATCTACCTCTCTTCCATCTTTCCCAAATATTGGTCCGAGTCAGATCACCATTAGCCTGGAGTTTATAGTGAGAGAACCAACGCTTCCAAATCTGGCGCGTGAAATGGCATTCAAACATCAGATGATCAGTTGTTTCCTCGTTCTTGTGGCATAATACACACTGAGATGGACCGATGATTCCTCTACTTCTGAGATTATCAAAAGTGAGAATTCCATTGTGCATAAACTGCCAGGCAAAGAAATTCACTTTCGGCCAACCCTTGGAATGCCATATCTTCCTCCAATCTTGAACCAAAAATGAATGTGGGGGAGGCTCTGGGAGGATCTTATCATATCCGTCCTTCATTGTATATACCCCAAGGTTCCCATAGCCCCAAGCTAATTCATCCTCCTCGTCTCTCCTTGTGAGAAACCTTTCTGTCAAGATTTTGGTCAAGATGGGTGCCAGCTCCGGAGGGATTGTAATTGGCCACTCCTCCAACCTCTTAAACTTCTTGAACTTATACTCCCCCATTTGGCTAGTGTTGAAATAACTTTCAATTTGGACCCAACCTTTGGCTTCTATGGCAGATTTAATTGGTTGCAATTCGGGAAACTCAGCAATGATGGGTGGGTACTGGTCCCATGAATCAGTCCAGAAACGTGCCTTCTCCCCTCTCCCCACTTTCCAAAACAATTGGTCTTTAATAACTTGAGATCCAAGCTTGAGAGCCTGCCACACTAAGGATCCAGTACCATCCAGAGGGAAATGGCCCACTTCATTGGGGTGAACATGACCCAAGTATTTACTGGTTAGGATTCTACTGAATAAGGATGTTGGTTGGGAAATCCACCTCCAGTACAGTTTTCCAGCCAAGGCTTTGTTATTAAGCTTGGAGCTTCTCAGTCCCGACCCTCCTTTTTCCTTGGGTCGGGTAACTTTATCCCAACCAACCAAGGCCCATTTCTTCTCCCCTTTTGCTCCTTCCCATAAAAATCTTTTGGCCATTTTGTCCAGCTCTTTCCAAATAGTATGTGGGGCAGCCAGGATAGAAAATTTATAAATAGGCATGGCCTGAATAACTGACTGTAAGAAAGTTAATCTGCCCCCATAGCTTAACCATTTATGAGACCAATGATTCATTCTATCTTTGATACCATCCAAAAGATCCTTCCAGATATCTATTTTTAATTTTTTGAAATGCAAAGGAACCCCCAAGTAAACTACTGGAAGAGAGGTCCTAGTGAATCCCAAGATCTCTATAACTCTGTCCTGTAGCCTTTGGTCAAGATTGAAGAAGACCACTTTGGATTTTTTATCATTGATGACTTGGTTTGAGGCCCTAAGGTAGACATTAAGAGTATCTCTGATTCCTCTAGCTTCCCTGAGACTGGCCACTCCAACCAGTCCAGTATCATCCACAAACTGTAGGTGAGTCAAAATTTCCTCACCCACCTTGATACCTGTTATCAGGCCTTGATGTCTTCTCCTCAAGAAGAGTCTACCTAATCCTTCAGCCAAAATGAGGAAAAGATAGGGAGAGCAAGGATCCCCTTGACGAAGACCACGTGTGGCTCCAAAAGGTTGCGAAGGAAGACCTTTGATTAGAACAGAATAAGAAGGCGTAGAAACACAACTCATGACCCAATCTATCCAGTCCTGAGAGAAACCAAAGGCAGCCAACATCTTTGACAAGAAACCCCACTCCACCCTATCATAAGCCTTGGACATATCCAGTTTAATGAACATTCCTTTATTACCAGATTTTTGCATTGAATGTATTGCCTCCTGGGCGAGAACCACCCCATCCAAGATCTGTCTACCCTCTACAAAACCCCCTTGCTGAGGAAATGATGTTATGAAGGAGAGGTTTTAGCCGTTCAGCCATTATCTTTGTGATTATTTTATAAATCACGTTGCATAAGGCAATAGGTCTGAAATCAGAGATATGAGTCCCCTCCTCCCCTTTTGGAATTAAAGTGATGAAGGTATGATTTATTGCCTTAAGCATTCTTTTATTAGTTCTGGACTCCTCTGTGACAGCCAAAACATCCTCCTCCAAGGTATCCCAAAAGGCCTAAAAAAACTCAATAGGAAAACCATATGGACCTGGAGATTTGCCAGTGCTCATTCCAAAGACCACATTCTTCAGTTCATCTCTATCAATGGGTCTAAGAAGGGCCTGATTTTCTTCTTCGGAGATAACGAGAGGGTATGACATCAATTACTTCATTTTGAGCCTCTACATCTTGCTCCATACTTTCCTTAAAAAGTTTAGAAAAATAATCCATTGCATGGGAATGCATACCAGGAAGAGTATCAAAGGAGTGTCCATTCTCATCTTGAAGGACTTCCATGTTATTCATCTGTCTCCTAGCGCAGGCTGATCGATGGAAAAATTTTGTATTTCTATCTCCTTCTAATAACCAAGTGTTTCTTGCTCTCTGTTTCCAGTAAGTCTCCTCTTGGTTATCAATGTCCTCAACCGCTTTGCGCAAGGCATCATCCTCGATTTTGAGCTGCTCAGTAATTGTTCCTTCCCTGAAGTGTTTTTGAACCTCTTCCCATCTGGCCACCAAGGGAGCTCTTTGGAGCTGGAAATCTGACTTATTAGCTTGCCTCCACTGTTTCAGTTTAACTTTGACAAAATGAAGCTGTTTGTGGAATCGAAACATTGTTGTCCCAAAAGGTAGACGACCTTCTTCCCACCACTATGGAATTTTCTTTCGAAGATCCTCCTTTTGTAACCAAAAATTCTCAAATTTAAACGGTTTGTGATGCTGCCCTGTCATAGTCCCTCCCTCCAACAAAATGGGAAAGTGATATGAAACTGGGCCCTCCAAAATCTGAAATTTAATATTCCACTTTACAAATGCCTCCTCTGAGACCAGAAAATGGTCTAGCTTTACCTTCCTATTGTGTGGCTCCCTCCTCTTGTTAGTCCAAGTAAAGTAGGTTCCAGGGCCTTTGATATCCACTAGGTGAAAGGCCTGGACTTGGGCAATCAGAAGCCGGTCCCCTGGATCCAAAACTGGGGTTCCACCTTCCTGATCACGAGCAGATAATTTAGCATTAAAATCCCCAGCAATAATCCAGTCTAAATCTTCCCTTGAGGACCTCATGTTGTGTACAGCTTTCCATTGGAGCCTCTGGCCTTCAAGGTTTTGAGCCCCATAAAAATTTGTAATTAAAACATGTTCAGCTGTGACATTATTCCTAAAATGAGATGTGAGAACACCCCTCCAAGCTATATGTTCTATTGCAGTCCATTCCAGAGGGTTCCAAAGAGTAACAATCCCCCCTGAGGCACCTTGGGCAGCCACATCCATATGGCCAGCGCCCCTCCAGATTCTACTAACTGTTTTACACATAAGATCTAAAGACATTTTTGTCTCCTGGAGGAGCAAAAAGTCTGTTTTACATTTTCCTAAGAGTCTTTGAACAGCAGATTGATGGGTTCTACTGTTTAAACCCCTAACATTCCAAGATTGAATAATCATTGAAAACCTTGAGAGCAGTAAGAATCAATTGTCCTCACCGATCCTCCGAGTGATCGACTTGTCTCCTTGAACTGCTAGCAGGTCCTTATTAGAATTTTTGCCCGCTCCTTGAGAGTTACTATTTTTGGATCTCTTTTCCACCTGAGTTATCCCTAGGGCTGGCCTTTCTCTATTCTTTTCTGCAGTTCCCATGCTGACATCCTTAATTACTGGCTGCGCTTGGGAGTGCACTATCAGTGCCCCTACATTCTCTGGCTATGGTAACTCAGTGGACTCAATCACCTGTTCTAAGATAGGGGGGAGGAAGGAGAAGCATGAGTGTGGATGTTATTATCGTCAATATTCCCATCCACTCCTTCCATGACTTGATCCTCTTGATCCACTAGTGTCTTAAAAATTTCATACCTATTTGCTGGCTTGAGTTGTGATTGCTCCTTACCATTTTTCTTTTGCTTTCTCCTTCTTTTGGCCTGTTCAAAGCCATCTTTCTGGACATCATTACCCTGAGGAGTATTGGATGGTTCTTTGACAAGAGTAGACTTACCCTCTCTGGGGCGATTTGGCATTCCAAGCGGAGCCTCCGCTTTTGTGTTCACAATATTTGGACAAAACCGTGCCAAATGGCCATGTTTATGGCAAACTCTGCATCTGAAGGGTAGAGCCTCATAATCTAACTGTTGGATCCAAGATAGTCCTGCCAGTTCAAGTTCCACCTCTATCGGGAGAGGCTGGCTAATATCCATTTCCATGCAAATTCTTGCAAAGACAGTTGTGTTACCTTCTATGGTGTCCTTGGAGACGCCCAGATGTCTATCGAGGGAGTTATCGATCATTTCCAGAACCTGCTCACCCCAAAACTCCATCGAAAGAGCGTACAACCGGATCCAAACCGGGACAGCCGTGGGTTCAATACGAGGATCGAAACCCACTCTCCAGGGTTGAACAAATAACCCTGTCGGACCGTGGTTCCTCTTTTCTGATTCAAACGCCCTGTTTCTATCGGCTAGAGAAGAAAAACTCACAATGAAATACCCATTGCTGATAAACCATAAGGAGTACTCACCGTGAGGCTCCCAGTTCTGTCTGACCCAGGTATGCAAGAAATTTAGGGTAGGTCGGATACCCATGAATTTACAAATCAGATCATGGTTAGCTCTGTATATGATTGTGTCTTCGACCATCTTTGGTTCGATGACAATCTTGGGTCTTGAGGCGGATTGTGGGAGGCATCCATTAACTCGATGTGTTGTTGAGCTCTTTCCAGCGTTCTTGAAGAGCGTATGAAGAGCATTCCTCTGAGCTTCGTCATTGGCAGACGAAGAATTTTCTTTTAGCAAATCAGCATATGAGCTCTTTCTCCCAGAGAGAGGATCTGGAGGAGACCCCATTGGGCCCTCCTGGGGCAGCAGACGTTCCTTCAGATCCACAGTAACCAGAGTAACACTACGTCAACCCACCAATTGCCCTGGCTTTTCCTTCACTCCACAAACCCTAGAGCATCGCCTGTCGCCTGCACAAAAATTTTCCCGCCAGTTCGCCAGAGCTCGAAAATTTTTCTCGCCAAATCGCCAGAGCCGAAGTTGCGTTCTCCCCAATCATTTGCTTGTTCTGTATTTAGTTAAATCTAAGTTTATTTCTTATTATTTTGCATTTTGGAGTTCACCCATCTAGATCAAATGCATAATTAAGTCATAATTGTCATTAAATCAGTATAATGCATTCATGTTTCTGTTTATAATTTTTAGTTTGATATTGTTATTGTCATTTTACATTGTTTCCCTATGTTAGCATTAGTTGCATTTTTTGTGTTTTGCACCTATTTCTCTGTTTGCAGGTCTCTGACGAATTCGTCTGATGAATTCGTCAGATCTCAGATGATCTTGTCTGATAGTAGATGATCCTGTCAAATCAGAGGCGATCCTGACTGCTTCAAGAATCAGAATCTTCATCAGACATCCGGATCAGGTATTTTCTTTTAATCTTGCTTATTTTCTCTATTTTTTGTCTAATTTTGTTCTTCTGTATTCATTTAAATCTGCATCTTCATATAGAATAGCTTAGACGCATTTTGGCCAAACCTAGGACTTGAATGTTTAAGGCTAAAACTGAACACATAAAACACATTCCCAACCTAGGCGTGGAAACTGCCATTAAATGTTTCCTGGTGAACCCACCATCCATCGAAAAATCACCATAATACACCTCCCTCGAGAGGCGGGACCTTCGCAAGGCCTCTCAGTCCGAGGTACCATGCCATCCTTTTCCCATCCTCCTTCTGGGCACGGATCCTATAGCCTGAAGGTAGGGGTGTGAAAAATTTGGAGCGATACATTTTGGTGAACCCGACGTGAATGCATTTTAAACCTTTTGAAAACAAAAACAAAAAAAAATAAAACAACCAAAACATAGATGCATTTCAAATCATTTAAAACTAATAAGTTGCATATCATGTTTAGATGGTAGCTCCTAAGAAAATATTAGCAGTTACTATAAATGTTGAAAACCAATTGGCAGCCATAGAAATCAATTATGTGCTTAGTGTGCCTGAAACAGATAGAAATCAACTTTTGTGGGATGAACTTGATAGAAGACTTAGTGTCATTTCATCTAGGTCAACAAAACTTAAACAAATCAAGAGGCTTGTCCTAGATAGAATCCTGGATCCTCATCAACTCGTCTTTTATCATGAACTTCAGAGAGCCTGCCATAGATGGTTAGCTTATAGGAGAGCTCTTGTGTCTTCAGAATTGTTCACCTTCGAGGAATACCTCGAGAACGTAGCCATTATACACCAGTTCCTAGGTCATGTAGAAGACCAAGAGGTTGTTCTTACGGATAGGGAAATATGGAATAGAGTTCCTCGAGCTGTGTTATATCGAGAGTATTGCCACGAGCTTTACTTCTATCAACCAGAATCTGAGACAGATAATATCACTATAGCTCTTTTCATTAAATTTTTGAAAGAAAACTTTCAATTTGAAGAAGAACACTTCATGACTCCTGAAGAACTCGAGCCCATTAATGATATTTATAAATTGTTTATAGAAAACTAGATCATTACTTTCAGTATTATTTCTTGCATTTATTGTGTTGTTTGTTATCTTTACAATATTATTACAAAAACAAGAAAAAAAACTAAAAAACATAACAAAAACCAAAACATTTCATTTTAAATATTGTAGTAGGTATATAATTAATATATACCTCTTAAGCTTGTTGCATATATATATATATATATATATATATATATATATATATATATATATATATATATATATATATATATATTTGCTGAAATCTAAATTAAGCACAATGCCTAAACTTAGGAATGGTAAACAAACTGAAGGAGAAGAAGAAGATTGGTTAGAAGATAAAACTAGAGACCCAAATGTCCTTCCTGAAGATCCAATTCCGGAAGGAGAAACTCTAGATCAACCAGAAGATGACCTAGGTGAAGACAATGAACAAGAAGAAAATGTTAAAGAGGATGGATCCTCATCCCCTAGAGTAGCTCCAGATGGAACTATTGCTTTTGACAACGTAGATCATTTCTAGAAATTTTTCAATAATAACATTGGCGCCCTTAATATGGCAGTTCGTATTGATAAAGGGCAAATTAGTGACACTCAAGCAGCCATGGAACATATGTTTGATGTGCGCACTAATCCCTTGTCTTTCATTGATCAAGAAAGTGATAAGGCTGGACCATCCAATAGAGATATGGTCACTATGATTCAAAACATGCCAAAACAACAGGTTACCCAACCTCCTAAGGAACCTGTTATTCAGCCTAAAATCATTCCCACACAAAAGAAAACTTCCTTCACTACTTTACTTCGCCAAACTATTGATCAATATGCTTCAAGTAAACAAAAACCTAAAATGAAGCCAAACACCAATTTTCAACAATCTGGAATACAACATAATACAACTTCAAAATTCCTTCATAACACCTTTCCTACCAACAATTTACACAATAGCAACATAGCATCTAATCTTCATGTCCCTCCATCATATGCTCACAAATCCCATATCAATGCCCTACCGAACCAATATGGTGGGCAAACTAGTAATCTGGAAGCCATGGTGAAACAGTTAGCTTCGCGTATGGACCAGATAGATCCTTATCGTCCCTCGTACAATTATCGAGAGATATGTAGTCAACCTTTGGATCCCATAGTTGTAGCACAACCATACCCTAAGCATTTTCCCATGCCCATCCTGCCTATATATAAAGGAACCGAAGATCCCATAGAGCATCTTCGCATGTTTAGGATAGCATGTCATGATATATCACATGATGACTTGCTATTACTAAAAATGTTCCCAAAAAGTTTAGGTGGAATGGCATTAGAGTGGTACTATCAATTGCCCACTCATTCTTTGAGAAACTTTGAAGAAATAGCTGAATCTTTTGTCCATCAATTTAGTGCCTACATCGAGAGGCATGTAACCATTAAAGATTTATACAACTTAAAACAAGACAAGGATGAATGTTTTGCTGATTTCTTAGCTAGATGGAGGCAGTTGATAGGAAAACTGCACTTTGTGCTACCTTATAGGGAAATGTTGGACATTTTTATCAATAATTTACAAGAACAAATATCTTATGAGCTATCAACTGCTACTTTAACTACCTTCGATCAAGCTATAGATTTAGCTCGAAGAGTAGAAGATGCCCTCATTAGGAGAGGCCAACTTAGGAAGAAGGATGATGAGAAAACATCCAAAAATCAATATAAAAACAAACAAGTTGTTGGTGACGGAGTCATTGACGACAGAAATGTTGCTAATATCAATGCAACGAAAACAACAAAAAAATTTATATTGAAACCGCCTGATAAGCCTCCTCGAGAATTTACTAGATTGAATCAACCCTTATCAACTATTTTACCTCAATTACTCGAAAGAGGTTTGATCCAATTACCGACTATCCGGGAACCCGATCCAACTATACCCGGATACAGAGCTGACTTACACTGTGATTTCCATAGAGGACCTGGACACTCTACCAACGCTTGTAAAAGGTTGAAACATAAAATACAAGATCTGATTGATAATAATGAAATGGAGGTGCAAGCCTTCCAACCTAAACAAAATGCTCCTAATAATCCTCAAAAGACCATTCCCCAAAATCAAAATCAAAATGCTAATCAATCATTAGACATATTTCAACACCCTTTACCAAGACATGGTAAAGAGGTGGCCAATCAAATCGAACATCATAATGTTCCTCCTCCTACCCGATATGTAGGAACTATTAGCGGACAATTACCTATTCAGGATCCTCAAATATTTGACACAACCTTATCCCTGGTTACGACCAGGCCCCTACATAATATTCAAACTCCAGATTCTAGTGATGTAGAATCAGATACTGAAAGTGAAATAGACATCACTTCAAACCAATCGAATAGTTCTGAAAATGAATCAGATCCTATTCAACCCATCACAGATGCTATGGTTCCGGAAGAACCATTTCCTAGAAGAGTTACTACTCGACCTTCTTCTAATCAATTCCTCCCTAATGAACAAGCCATAAACGCTCGACCGAGACCAGTTCAGCGTCCTCAATATAACATTGTAGGTACCATTGGAGTCGTTACCCGACAACAGGCTCAAAATTCTCAACAAGAACCAAACCAGAATGATGGATCAGCTCCATTTGTTTTGAAAAATCCCAATAAAGGGAATCATGCTTCCAATGTTCAACCTAAACCCCCTTACAATATTAATGAGCAATTATCCAATACTACAGCCAGAATTTCCCTTTTGGATTTATTAAGATCTTCTCCTACCCATAGGGATGAGTTGATGCTTACATTAAGCCAAATGATGGTACCTCAAAACATTCAACCTGAAGCCATGGCCAATACTATCATCACTCGAGAAGTTGATTGTATTGACTTTCGGGATAAAGATATCCCACAACACAGTTTACATAAGGATAATCCCTTATATATTACTGCTCTAATTGGAGATGTAGCTGTCAAACGAGTCCTGATTGATAATGGTTCATCTCTAAACATTTGCACTTTTGACTTCTACCAACGATTTGGCTTTAGAAGTGATGAAATGAAGAAAACTGACATGATTATCAAAGCTTTCAATGACGAAACACAAGAAACGTGTGGAGTTATTACCATCCCATTGCAAGTTGGTCCTCGAACTCTAGATACCACCGTGTTTATTGTACATTGCCCCGCATCGTACAATATACTCTTGGGTCGTCCTTGGATCAATGCAATGCGGGCTGTCCCATCAACTTTACACCAATGTGTTAAATTCGAATTTAAAAATCAGTTGGTCACTATCCATGGTGACCCTAGACCCTTTGATATGTGTGCTTTGGCAGAACCTGTTGGAGTGCAATTTTGCCCTGCTCTGTCATCCACACATCCTAATTCTTATTTTTCATCTAAAACTGTGAAACACACACCCATAACTTCACCTATTTCCCCTCCATTAATTTCATCCTCATATATAGATCAACAATCTTCTAAACAAACCACTCTAGAACCTCAAAAAGATCTTCAATCTACAACCAATCCTTCATGTTCTATCCCTATAATTTCAAAACCTATAGACCCATCTATTAACACTTCCACATTATCAACATCTATCATACCTTCCACATCTAAAGATATAGGGAATGATCCTTCTACATCTTATGCTCTTTCTGATGAACTTTTACAGATTTATCCACAATCTTAATATCAGAAAAAACAAATGCTTTCATGCAAGATTCAATTCTTTTAAATAACTTGCCGCCATCTCCTCGTACTTTGGGCCTCCCACAACCTATGGGAAGTACTTACCAAGTCGGGAGTTGTGCCTTCATTTATAAAGGATATGACTGGGGAAGAATCCCTCGGAATATCAAAACTCATCATGAGGGATATGCTCGATGTTATTTTACCAATGAATATATTAAAGCTAAACCCATAATGCTTAAAATGGGATATAAAGGGAAAGGCTTGGGACCTTTCCAAAATGGCATGAAAGAACCTTTCGAGGTAGAACCGTGGCCTCCCCGCTGTGGTGTGGGCCTATTTCCTAGTAAGGGTCAACCCTTTCCTTTTGAAGATGATGATCAACTCATATGTTATCAAGATTATTTGGATAGGCGTGATGATTTGCCTCTAAAAAATCAGCCATTTACATGTAACATGCTATCCATAGCTTACCCTGAAATGATTGCTGACTCCGATGAGGAGTTGGAAGGAGATATCTTCCACGATGTCTCCGTTGAAGAGATGTTACACAATGGATTTTATTTTGATGGTTCTATACCAACTATAGCCCAACTTGAGACCACTAATCCTCAAGATGAATTATCCAAATTAACCTTACAAGAATTACAAGAATTGGGCGTTTCACCCGCCCCACCTAATTTTGAAAGAGATCTACACATGGAGGTAGAAAACGTCATTAAAATTAATATTGGAACCGAGGATAATCCTCACATAATCAATATTGGATCAGAATTAAGTCAAGAAAAACAAGAACAATACATTGCATTCCTTAAAGAGTATGAAGATGTCTTCGCTTGGACATATGAAGATATGCCAGGTCTAGACCCTTCTGTAGTCATGCATCACCTAGTGGTCCATCCGGATGCTAAACCTGTTAAACAAAAACTTAGAAAAATGCATCCCAAAATGGCCTTACTAGTCACAGGAGAACTAGAAAAATTGTTGAAGGTTATTTTTATACAAGAACTTAGTCAGCTGGAACTCCTAGATGAAAAATGCATCAATGCTTTGGAGCATCTCCGTGCCTACCAAAACAAGCTTAAAAGATCATATGCTAAAAAAGTTCGTCATCGATCCTTTGAGATCGGCGACCTTGTTTTAAAAGAAAATCAAAAAAATACTAATGCAACTAAGGACCTTAAAGGTAAATTTGAGCCCAAGCGGCTTGGACCATACATTATCATCGCTAAATTTGAATCGGGAGCATACAAATTATCTACCTTAGATGGTAAAGAACTTAAAGAACCCATGAATATTTTGCATCTTAAACGTTACTATGTATAAATTTGGTCATTTCATCCTTGTATATATTTGTTTAAAATATTTCAAAATCACTATCTTGTATTTCTTTCAATTTATAAATTCAAAAACACCAAAAACATTCATAATCATCAAAATCTTCAAAACTATTTGTTGTATTTATTTATGGCACTTGTTAATTCTTTCAAAAACAAAAAAAATAATAATAAAAATAAAAACAGCAATATTCTTGACTCTTTCGAAACCAAAACAACATAAAGAAGAAAGAGAGAGTCAACATTCTCAAAACTTCTCAAAAAGTATTTATATATATATATCTTCTTACAAATGTTGCAGTTATATGTTTCAAATTATTTTGGATAAATTAGCATTTATTTGGAATCCCTCACTTTCACACTCACAAAAATAAATATCTTGATTTTATCTGGCATGATTACTAATCTCTCTTATATCAAAGTCCACAAAATTCAATTAAATAAAGTTTGAGCATAGAGAATTGATCTTGTTATTTACTTAAACCAAGCACATCTTTTCACAATAAAATGATTATATTTGTAATTTCCATGCTTTGCTACATAGTAGAAGTGGTTTCTTGAGCGAAAAGTTTCCCCTGCTATCCTATCATGCACATGGTCTAGAATCTTTGAGAATTGGCAAAAGGACAAGCTCACCCCTACCCAGAATAAAAATCCCTTGCTCTACAGCTAATCCGAGCAAGTATCCCTAGCACAAAAAGAAAAAGCAAAGTTCAAGAAAAAGAGAAAAAGAAAAATATTATTTTATATCATTACAACATTATCAAGCAAAAAATACAAAAGAAAGCAAAGAAAGCAAAAGCAAAAGCAATAAAATCCCTTTCCCTACCCTTTGAAAAGAAAAGAAGGGTTGATGAGCTTGAATCCCTGGAATTCTCAATTATTCAAAAACTGTGAGGTAAGCCCCATAACAGGTGGTTTGTGCCCAACCCGCTTGGCCTTGGGTAACTCCTAGCGTGGCGATATGTCTGTCACATTAGCGACCTTCTTTTGTACGAACCTATGTCTGCTTATGGATTAGCTAGCTCTTGATAATCCGACTTACATAGTAGTCTAGTATGGTTATATGCATCTACATCATGGTTAATGAACACTTATTTGGTTCATTCAAATCACTTGTATCATATTATCTTGCTCAAAACTGGTAAATGAACATAGCAATTGCACACACATTTTGTATTTGAGAGATTTTGTGTATCATTATGATAAATCAAGATTGGAAATGAATTCACATATGCACATGGGATTCCTTATAAATCTAACTTTTGTCTTTAAGATACTTTGAAATATTTTTTTGCAAATTGTTTGGAATAATTCATTTTCTTCTTTAAAATATAGTTGTTTAGTATAAAGACAACTACATGCATAATCAGAAAGATCAAAATTTCTTTCAAAACCATACAATCAAAACATATATATATATATATTATCGACTTTCGCGACGATGGTATAGTTCCAAAACCAAAATTGGAATTTTATGCCTAGCGCAAGTCCTCATCTTCATATTTTCTGTTTATTAAAAATCAACCATGCAATAAAACTATCTCTTTTTGGATTTTCGCGATGATGGTATAAGTCTATACCTACATATTCTATGCCTAGCGCAAACCATTGTAACAATTTTTATTCCCCATTTATTTAAAAATCATGAAAACCATATGACTTAAATCATTATGTTATACAATTATGCTTTCAAACAAGCATGCACATTATCATTATTTCATGTCATTATGTCAACCTTCAATTTTGCAATGATGGTATAATTCCTAGGGAATTATCCAAAAAATTTATCACACTTAGGAATTTATGCCTAGCAAAAATCATTTTAACATTATTTCATGCATACTATTTTTATGAAACTCTGAAAACAAATCATCATCATCATCATCATTTGCACCATTGCACCAAAGTCTTAAGACAGTCTCTTAAGCACTCTTTTACCTTTTAACAATATTTCTATACTGGGATTAGCTTGACGACCGAGTGAGCGGCGACTCCATGAAATGGTCTATAATAGCGACAATGTCCTTTGAAATTATTGTTAGAAGTCCCTTTTTATTTTTTATCACATTACATCACAAACAACCAATTTGTTACATCAGATTATTTCATTTAAAATCTTACAGCATGACATCAAAACCATAATATTTCCAATGACATAATTACATGAATCATCAAATCAATCAATCAAACATAAAAGCATCATAAAAATACATAAGACACAAGTCATATGATCAAAAAATATCTCATCTATATATATCACAAATATATATACATCATATCAAAACTGGATCGGTATGCCACAATCTGTACCTCGGCATACTCAATCCTCTATCAAAAATAATAAAAACTATGTCTCAATCTGTACAGTGCAGTGCAGTAGTCTAGCCTCGAGAACCCCTCGAGCTCTCAGCCTCATCTCCTCCCCCGCCCTGAGGTGGACGAGGTGGCCCCATCACAATATGTGTGGTACTACGAGTCCTAGTCATCGATCGGGACGAAGTCCTCGACGACCCGATCCTGATCGGATCTACGATGTTAGCCGACAGTGGTAATCTCTCCTCCTCTGGCACCATCTGGTAGTATAATGTCTGATAGAAAGTGATTTGGGCAATAGCCCGTGCCAGCTCCCGAGTGCTCGCCCCTCCGCCCCGTGCTCTGAGGCGTGCAATCTCATCTCTGAGCTGTGTCACCTCAGCTCGATGTCGTGCAGCCTCCTCCTGTAGGGTCTGCACCTATGCCTGGAGACAGACTGTCTCCGCTCGGAGAGTCGCTGTCTCGCTGCTCTCCCTAATGTCGACACCCTTGCCCTTATCGGGCGATGGTGGCCTCTCTCTCTATGGAGAAGGGGGTCTCTCCTCCCTCCTCTCCCACTGTCGTGGCCTCTCCTGTGCCTGTGGTCTCCTCTGCTCTCTCCCTCCGTGACCCTGGGCCGCCTCCATAGCCGCCTGGCGCCGCCTCCCTATCCGATGCACAACTGCATGAATCGGACCCTGAGCCCTCGTCATCCGAGGAGGGCGGATGCCTACGTACTAGGCATCGTAGCCATCGGCTACCCCTACGTCATCCCCATCCACTGGCTGAATGGGGGCATCATCCGAGTCCTGACTCCAGAAGCGCTGCATATCTGGAGCCCCGCTGACCGTAGTGTTATCCCGGATAGTCCGAGAAAACTCATAATCCCTGAGAGATGGGATCCCCTGCTGTAGACCGAACTATCGCAAAACTCGGTCGTAGCGGTGGAGCTCCACCTCTCCCCTCTCCATCCTTAGCCAGCAGACTCGCCTGATGCGAGCCAGCTCCTGTCCATCCTCGGCCCACCCTGGGTGCTCCCTCCATGGCCTCCAGGTGATCTGGTCCGGGACAAGGTCATCCAGTAGTCTCCGGGACATCGATAGATCAATCCGCCATTGTGCCCCTCTTCGGAGCCACCAGTAGAAAACTCGGGGCCTCTCCCCATCAATCCCTATCAAAGGAAGCCCTACCGGCCTTCGCACTGCAATGTGCTCCCAGCACCAAACCTGTAGAAGCGATGTCATAACCAGACATCGGTCGCCCTTGTACACGACCCCATGCAGGATCCTGTACAATCGGCATAGAACAAAGCTGCCCCAAGAGAATCTATAACCATGGTCTCGCATGTCACAGATCACATCTGCTAGCACCCATGGTACCCTGCACCCGCTCTGGTGGCACAGCGAAGTCCACCAACCACTTCGACCAAAACCTGTGTGAGTCTGGATGCCCCAGGCATCTGACGCAGTGCCTCGATGTTCACTCCGCCCTTCTCCAGGGTGAAGCTCGGGTCGCCACACAACCGCATCATAGCATGGCCCTGATTGGCCGTAGGAGTGATCAACCATCCTTGTATGGGGATCCTTAGAATCCTCCATACATCCTCCAATGTGGGAGTCATCTCCCCTGTGGGTAGCCAAAAATAGGAAGAACCCGGATACCACCTCTCTGCTAGGGCTATCAGTAGCCCCATGTCTGTAGACACTTGTGGCATTTCTGCCACATGCTGTAAGCTGGCCTGAGCCAGCTGATCCCGCTCTACCTGTGATAGAGCGGCCAAGTCATCTCTCAACCCTCCATATTTCCATTCTCTGCTCTTTAGCAAACCTCTCTGCAACATAAACAACAATAAAAAACAAATCATTAATAACAAACTCAAGTGATTAATAATGCAAGTTAAAATAAGTTCAATTTTACAAATGATGATATCGTCCACTATTGGATGATATCGTCCCAAATTTGAGCACAATCGTCTCCGATTTTGCAAGCCGAAATCGTCCCTAATTTTATGAAATCGTCCCCCTTTCGTCGATTTCGCCCTTAGACGAAATCGGCGAACTTGAGACGATTTCGTCGAAATCGGGACGATTTCGTCCCGACGACGTCGACGGCCCAAAAACGGCCGCGATGCTCAAAATTTATTTAAAATTCACCTAAAAAGCATGTAAATTCAACTTAAAGCATTCTAAGCTAAGTTTAGACTCTTACCCGTAGCCCGTGCCGGACCTCTGTCGATCTGTGCGTTGTCTCCACCATTTTTTCTCCAGAGCTCTAAAAACCAGAAAAATGAACAGTAAAAATGAATTAGGGTTTTACCCTATTTTTCTTAATTTTATTCAAAACACAATTAAAAACATTTTTAAAATTTTGCTTTTTCGTGTTTTTACCTCAAACGTTCGATTTGGGTAAAAACACGGAGGGGGCACCATAGTAAGCTGTCGTACGATTCGACCAAGAATCGTCGCCTAAAAATGGGAATAATTTTTGCTTTCTCGTAGATCGAGAAGAACTCATCTTTAACGCATTTTCTTCGAAAAATTCGCTAAAGAGGGGGCAAAATGTAGCACCCTAAAATTGGCGCAATGAAACCTTAATAATTACATTTACTCTAGTAAATAATTCAAATTCAAATTTTAACCTCCCAAACCGCTCCCAAACCGTCGCTTAATCCGTTTCCTCCTTTCTCGCGCCATTTTTAGAGTTTGTTTTGACCGTTTGACGATATCGTCGCCGATCAGACGATATCGCCTCAGATCGGACGATTTCGTCTGGGCTAGGACGTCCAGACGATCTTGTCCCAAAACTAATTTTTCACAATTAGTCTTCTGTTCCAACGACGTCTCTAATCCGGGCAGAAGCGTGTCTGCGTCGTTAGAGACCCTCCCCATTGGAGATCTCCCAAATAGGGATGATCTCCAACCTCCTAACCTCCCTCCTAAGCCTATTTAATCCTAGGCCCTCCCCTTAGCATCCCCCTGGCTGAAATTCCTGTAACTTGACTTCACACGCATTAAGACATCCTAAATTGCTATTTGCATTAGTTCTATCCAAATTTTGTTGTAGGTACCTTAGTATTTTTCAGCCGGAGCAAGCTTACATCGTCGCAGACGATCCTGTTCAGATCGGAGGCGATCCTGTCGAATCAGAGACGATTTCGTACCAATGCGAGATGATTTCGACTACAGTCAACATTGGGGCAATCAGTGCCTAAAGTTTGCATTTCTTCATCCTTTTATTTTATGTTTTATTCTGTAATTAGCTAGTTTATTTATTATTTTCTATTTTGCATTTTGGAGTTCACCCATCTAGATCAAATGCATAATTAAGTTATAATTGTCATTAAATCAGTATAATGCATTCATGTTTCTATTTATAATTTTCAGTTTGATATTGTTATTGTCATTTTACATTGTTTCCCTATGTTAGCATAGTTGTATTTTCTGTGTTTTGCACCTATTTCTCTGTTTGCAGGTCTCTGACGAATTCGTCTGACGAATTCGTCAGATCTCAGATGATCTTGTCTGATAGCAAGACGATCCTGTCAAATCAGAGGCGATCCTGACTGCTTCAAGAATCAGAATCTTCATCGGACATCCGGATCGGGTATTGTTCTTTTAATCATTGCTTATTCTCTCTATTTTCTGTCTTAATTTTGTTTTCTGTATTCATTTAAATCTGCATCTTCATATAGAATAGCTTAGACGCATTTTGGCCAAACCTAGGACTTGAATGTTTAAGGCTAAAACTGAACACATAAAACACATTCCCAACCTAGGCATGGAAACTGCCATTAAATGTTTCCTGGTGAACCCACCATCCATCAAAAAATCACCATAATACACCTCCCTCGAGAGGCGGGACCTTCGCAAGGCCTCTCAGTCCGAGGTACCGCGCCATCCTTTTCCCATCCCCCTTTCGGGCACGGATCCTATAGCCTGAAGGTAGGGGTGTGAAAAATTTGGAGCGATACAGAGGACAACAGACAGTGGATACAAAATGAAATACAATGCCTAAGATTGGGATTATAAGAAATTATAATCCTTACTTGAGCCAGATGTTTGATGAATATTCTAAGGGTTTTAGCAGGATAGAATTGCCTCTATTTCTAACAGAAACACCTATGTTCTAGATAGAATCACCTGTGTTCTAGACAAAATTGCCTCTGATTTGACAAAATTGTAGGCTATTATGTCGCAATCCTGTAGAAAAATAATTGACAAAAAATAGGGTTTCTTGTAATATATGGTGGTTTTCTTATATTCAAAATCACAAATATGTTTTAATTTATATATGCAAATGGATATGAAATGACATGAGAATATTATGATGACAATTCAACCTAGTATTCCATGGATTTATGCAATTATGATCCTAATTTTACGATGCATTTAATTGAAATGATGGTGAACACCAAGATGCAATATGCAAATTTAAGCAGTAAACTAAATAAATATTGAACAATGCATGAACAAAAATTAAATAGGGAAAGATATGAAAATAGTGATTTGAATCCTTACCCATTTTTTGATATGCAGATAGGATCACCTGTCTTCTAACAAAATCGCATTCAATTTGACGAAATCGTTTGGCGTTTTTGTCGATTACCTGGCAATTATGTTGATGTTTGGGTGATTGTAACTAGAACCTGCAATGATAAAATTAAACAAATGGGGATGTTAGGATATGGAATTGCATAGAAAAATGATGTGAGAAATCCTTAAGGGAATTTAGAAGCTATCTCAAGGAATCAAAATTCAACCTGCCAGTCAGTCCATCCAAAAAAAGGGAAAAGGGCCTAGATTAAATAGGCCAAGGAGATATTTGAGGAAGTTGGGAGGTTAGACTAAACATGGAGGAGGTTTTGATCCCTCCTATGTTTACCACATCCAATTTTCTCACCATCCTCCCTGATCTGATCGGTTGCTAAACCAAGTATCATGTTTTAAACCGAATTTTATCTTTTTAGCAAATTTGTTAAAATTATGTTTTAAGACAAAATCGCCTGGTGATTTTGTCGATCGTCAGGCAATTTTGTTGACCGTTGGGCAATTTTTCCCAACGATCAAACAATTTTTGGTTTATTGGCACAAAAAATAAGGAGATTTTTTTCTCACCATTTTAGCCGACTTTTGGGTAAATTTTGAATAATTTTAATAATTTTTATGATGTTTAGGTAAATTAAATGTGTCAATTTTACCCTACTACACTAAGCTATAAAACTAAAAATAACTATGATAAAGAAATAAATTTTGGGGCTAATGATAGTATCAAGTAAGGTTTTGGGATAGACATCAATTCTAAAAATGGGTGTTTGGGTATTGATCAAGTTTATGATGACATTGATTAGGGTAATATCATCCCACTCAAGTGATAAGAGGAGTTATGATGGGATGCAATTTGGGTGGATGGATTTGATTGGAGGTTATGTATAGTATGTGGATGAGTGAAAGAGGAAAATTGATGAACATGAGGAGATCATAAGAGAATAGAGTTATTGAAAGAGGGTCATGTGGATGGGATGCTTAATTTTCCATGATTGAGAAGGTCTTGTACTAGATTCTAGAAATATCAATAGTTATCGATGTGGTGACCTTTTTGACGATGATAGATGCAATAGTGCTATTATTTGTACCATTTAGGTTTGGGCTTTTTTTCTTGCTTTGGGTGAATATCATGTATAGAAATCACTTTTGCACCATATAATATTTGAAATATACTTGACAATGGATTCGAGAGGGGTATCAAAGGATGAGGTGGACAATGAGGTTGTTGAGGTCGATTGGAAGGTCAAGATGAAGAAGATAGAGTGGAAGAGGATTAGATTGAGGAGGATTTAAAGAGCTACATAGAGGCTCTTGATGATTTAATTTTAGCACAAGGTTCATGAGTCGGTCTAAGATTTATTATAGATCACATAGAGGTGGATTTGGAATTGGTAGGATAGGGATGGATGACCTAACAAGAGGACAAGGTTTAAGTTGGTAGTGATGAGGAAATGGCAAAGGCAAATGTGGGTGAAACGGATAAGGTGAGTACCTAAATGGAGGAAGAGAGATCTGATAGCTTCCAAGGATCTTGGATATCTACAACCTTAGAGGATGGATCTTTTGAAGTGATAGGAATCGTAATATCCTCAATGGGTAGCTCCTTTATAGAATATAAATGGGATGGATGCCCTTGGTTTGAAGTTACTCTAATGATATCTGCACCACATGTGGTAGAATATTTGGAGTGCTTGAGGAATAGTTACTGATGACAAAGTCCTTTACCATGATAATTCTTGGAGAAAAGCACATTAGAAACTTTTAAAGTTGGAAATTAAGATTTGAGGTGATCTTACTTGGAGCATTCAGTGCAAAAATCTAGATTGTTTTCATACTCAATGATCTGGGTTCTAGTGATAACATCTGAAACTAGTTGAATAGATGAAGGAAGAGTATAATCAAGATTAGCATTGATACACATGCAGGTATGGACTATGTGGGTATTGTCTTTATTTGGTGGATCAAAAGTGATCAGCTCACCAATGTCCTAGGCAATCCCTTTTAGTATGTCCTTATGCCAAAAATAGATAGGAAGACCTAGGAGGCAAATCCATATTAGTGCTAGATTGATGTTTTCGATCTCAAGATCAAAATCCACAGTCCATTTCTTGAGAAAAATACCCCTACATCTAAAAAAACATAGTCCTCTTATGAGGATATGACCTGAATCAATAGGGTTATTGAGTCAAATGAGAAAAACCCTCTCAAAATGGCTACTAGGTCCATGGATCCTTATGGGCATTAGATATTTAGGGCCCATCTACGAATGGACTCCATATTGGGACAAGAGCTAAGAAATTTTCCAACCAAGGAATGAGAATCTTGGGCTATCAGGGATGTCACAAGCTCAGATGAAATCTTGAGGTATCCTTTCAAAGGATGTAGATCTATCCCAGGTTCAGAGGAGGATGTTGTTGGAGGGTTATTTTTCAAAATTTTTGCAAAGGATTGGAAATGGGTTTCTACTTGGGGACCATAGATATACCTTCTTGATGTATGGTCACTAATGGAGACCAAATATCCATATTTTAAATATATACCAAAATTCGTCATTGCTTTATCACCAATAAGAGTTAAAGATACCTATTCGATAAACACGCTAACTATGAAGATAAAAATGAAACACCAAATAACAAGATATAAATTGAACTCAAAATATAGTATTGCACAATGAATAATTTTATATTAATGGGGGGAGACTCAAAACTCCATTATTACAATAATAATCTTTGAATCCTTTGATATAGATTTTACAATAGCTAGGGTTCTCTGAAACCCTAGCAAAACAATGTTGGTGGTGTTTTTAGAATGCACTATTGCTCCCAACAGAAGTGAGTGGGCTTCTAGTTATCTGATGCTAAGCCACTCCAACTTAAGCAACTGCACAATGCAAATGTGACACTTCTAGATCTACACACAAGAAAATAGCAAGTAGGTTAGTAGCAACTGTAAGGGCTCCATAATGTGAGGCCCTGTTGGCATTTTTTGCCACATTGATTTTGATTGAAATATTGTTTTAGCTGTTGCAGATTTTATTTTTATACTAACACAGGCTTTGATGCGGTTTTGAGCAAAAAGGAGCAAAAAATAACTAAGTCCAAAAATTGCAGCGATTCGCTGACATGTTCCGAAATCGCGGTCAACGCAGTCAACGCATGCAGCTAAGAAGAACTGTCGCGATATCGCGACGGTTCTATTTTCGCGGCTTCAAAAGGTCTAAGCAAAAAGTGCAGCGATGCGCTGCATGTCTCAAAATCGTGGGCAGTGGTTGCAAAAGGGAGTCCAAAGCAAAAGTGCAGCGATGCGCTGCACGTTCCATTTTTGCGACTTTCGGAAGGCAAAGGAGGAACAGCGACAAATTGTCACGAAATCACGACGAAAATCTCAGCCAAAGACTTAAAGCAAAAGTTGCAGCGCGTCGCTAACATGTTCCAAAATCGTGATGCTGGCGGCTTCGAAGACTAAGGTGCTAAACTTGCAGCGACGCGCTGACGTCTTATTTTCGCAACGCAGTGGTTTCAAAAGGCTCAAGTGGTGCAAAGTGCAGCGATTCGCTGCATATTGGTCGAAGAATATCTTAAGTGCCAAAACTTGCAGCGACGCACTGCGTGTTGGAGCGAAGGAGAGTTCAAAGCAAGACTTGCAGCGATGCGCTGCAATGTTTCAAAAGCGCGGGGTGGTTTGCAAAAAAGTCTAAGAGATGAAAGTGCAGTGATGCGCTGCACACTTGACAAAGAGGAGTTGACGGCGAAGGTTGTAGGATACGCTGCACATTTTGAAGCTGCAAGGTGTTTCGTTGCAAAAAGGATGCCAATAGCTTTAAAATGATCTAAAGGGCAAGGATGTAGCATTTTCGTGATGGCAAAGTGGCAATTGGTACGGAAGGAGCAAAACGTAGCGATATCGCTACATGCTTCAAAATCATGGCCATTTTGGTCCAAGAAGCAAAAGAGCAGTAAGTTGTAGCGATTCACTGCAATATCAACAATAAGGCCAACTGACATGAATATGCAGCGAAATCATGCAAGGGATGAAAATTGATCAAAAAGCATGGAAATGGTAGCAATTCCATGATGCCTCGTTAAAAAATGATTAAGTGCTCAAATTGGTAGCGAAATGGAGACAAGGAATAATTGAAGGCATTCAAGGGCAAAAGGTGTTATGTTTTCGCGGACCGTCAGCAAGGTCGTATAAGGTGCCCGAAACATGTAGCGATATCGCTACATGTTCCATTTTCGCGAGGCCAGCGCGTACAGGCCGCACGTGGATAAGCTAGCGATGGAGAAAACGAAGTTGGAGACGTAGCGATATCGCTACAGGTGCCATTTTTGTGGGTCAAAGGTGGTCAAAGTGTACGTAGTTAAAACATGTCGTGATTTCATGACCCGTCGCATTTTCACGACCTCCAACTATTTTCCGCCAAAGCACAGTGTGAACGGCCGAGGAGATTTTTTTTTATTTTCGATGATTAAATGCTGGCCCAAATTCAATGTAATGCAGCTTTCCAATGCAGTCAAGGTCAAAGACGCGCCCAGGCCACCAATATTGAAGATTTAATGCATTCGAGGCTGCTGTTCGTGGATTGTCGTAACGGTTTCATGCATATTTTCAAAAATGAATTTAATGAAGAAGACCGCTAGCGTCTAATTGTATTTAATTTTTGCTGCAACTAAGGGGATCGTGTATGTAATTTCCAATGCACAATTGTAGATCACGAGAGGGGTGGTGGCGCATTTTTAATGCTGTAGAGAGGACGGACCTCTATAAAAACCAATGTAATTTTCATTTACAGGGGTTGGAAAATTCTCTGCTAGAGACTGGAAGTTCACTGCAGGAATAAAGGATTGGCTTCTAACTTTTCAAAGCGTTTGCATTGGTGATTTCCTTTCTGTTGATGTTGCATTTCTAATAGCATTTGTATGTCTTCATGGCTGTTACATTTAAATTCTGCATACTGGATTTGAATATTGCCGTAAGAGTATAAATTCTTGGAATGTGATTTTGGAGGGTTTTTCTGTATGCATCGTGCGGAAGTTAAGTTAGTAACTTTTATTGCTTGTTGTTGTTGCACTTGAAGTTTCCTCGTCGCTATTTTCTGATCTCATCACTTCGGCCTGTGGCCATATTTCCCATTTCTTTCTATAACCTTTTCAATTTCTTTCCAGTAACCCTTATCTTAACCAAGTTTAGAATAGTGAAGGGAACCAGCCCACTCTGGAGATTGGTCTGGGAGCCATTTCTTGCTTCCAGCCTTTCAATGTTGGCCGGGTCTAGGGCGCACTTGTAAAATCCTTTCCTATGGCAGATTCATGACCAACAATTTTTGGCACGCTCAGTGGGACAGACAAGTTTTGTCTCCAAGAATTCATAATCGGTGGGATAAGCATAATTTTCCAAAGTGATAAACCCATCGGTGCCAACAGTTTTTGGCACGCCCGGTGGGACAGACTTCTTCTGTCTCACAAAAATCCACATTTGTTTTACCACCCGGAGGTCTCAAGATTTGATGAGCTGTCTTGACCTCACAGCGGAGATTTGTAAGTTCATCTGGCGACTTTGCTGAGTTGAAGATCTGTTCGTGGACGCCTATTTTTTTTTTAAATTCAAAGAATGTTCATCTGGCGACTCTGACTTAATGGCGATGGCCGTGATTCCGCAGACCACTGCCACAAATGTGAGGGTTTTTCCTAGTTGGGATGATCCTAGCCCTCTGAATCTCCAAGTTCGGCATGAAATTCCCAAAGGTGCCCTGAAGAACCTGGAAAAATATGATGGTACCGAAGGCATGGCTCTGGCACATGTTGAAGACATTGCTACTCTGTCCATGATCCATGTCATAGAACACGAAGATGTCATGATCCGACTTCTGGTTCAGTCTTTGGAAGGAAGAGCATTGCAATGGTACAGATTGCTCAAACGTCAAAGCATCAGCTCATGGGACGATCTAGCGGGGGCACTGATCAAAAGATTTGACGAAGATCCTTTCTACAGTTCTTTGGATCTCTACCAATTTTTCATGTACATCAAGAGAGCACCTCAAGAAAGCATCATGGACTTCAATGTCCGATTCTTGATAAGTTGGAAGAGAATTCCAGAGAAGATTCGTCCATCACCCACCCAAGCCCACCTCTTTTATGTTCGAGCTTTTAATTCTGACATAGGTCTCTTTTTGTCGTAGATCGGGTGAACAACGGTTCCCATAAATCTTTGAGGAAGCAAGTGCGAGCGGAACAACTTTTGCTCTTATCGAGAAAGTTACCGTGGGGAGAAACTCCATTACCTTCTCTGGTGGTTGCTGCTCCTGTCTACCCTGCACAGTACTTTTCATGCCAGATCCCTTATACTGAGCAGAAACCTGAGATGCAGTCATGTGGAGTTCAAGGGACAGATCTCGTCCAAAGTCAAGGATTGGAACATGCAAGAACTTTTCCAGCAATGAACAATATGGTTGCTTGCAGTTTTCATCAAGAGATGGGCCAAGTAGAAGAACAAGTTCAAATTCCAGAACCTGAGGAGATCCCAGAATCACATTTCTCACTTGAAGAGACCTGTGATCACATCAAGGAGTTAGAGGAGCCTGTACTCAGCCCACAGCCAGTAAAGTCTACAAAGTGGTGGTGTTGGTTCTAGCCACTACATCCAGTACCTGAAGAAGTCCTCCATGTGGGTACTAGTAAGAAGGATAATCTGCCGCATTGCATCCTATTCGCACCATGGAGAACTTCAGGAAGGAGCCAACCCAATTTCAAGAACCGACTCAAGTATGATTGGATCTGGTCGGGACATTGCAGATTTATCGGATAACACTCTGAGACTGGGTTTGTGGTGGCGACATGCCAATCATGTCGTGAACTATTGTATATAGTATATTTAAAAAAAAAAAAAATATATATATATAAATATATATATATATATTTTTTTTGTTATTACTTGTTCATCTCGGTTCTTTTTGTCTGCGAGCTGTAGGTGCTTGTTTTTTCCTTTTGTCTCCTCCTTTCCCAGAAGTTGGTGGCTTTCTATAAAATTCTTCCTTTCCCTTCCCTTTTCCTTCCTTTCCCTTCTTCATCTTCCTCCTTCTTATTTTTCTTCTATAGTAAAAAAAAAACAAAGCCACGACTGTTGTTTCTTTTCCCTTTTTCTATTTTTCCCTGTCCCTTCTTATCCCTTTCCTCTAAGTTCAGTCTTTTATGCATTTATTTCATAGTCTAGTTCATTTCATTTCACAGCTTTCCTAGTTCCATTACCATTCCATAAATTCGTTCACTTACTTCCACATCACTCCATTGCAGTCACCGCCTGCGCAATCGCAGGGTCTCACTCCATCCTACCACTCCATTTGTTTCATAACCCATTATATGCAAGTACTTTCGGTTTCAGATTCGCAGCAGTAGTTTTTTTGTAGCAGTCCCCTGAGATGGTTCACAGCAGCCAGCTTCCTGTTCTAATATGACTCTGTGCCCAATGGATTCAGGCCTGGATTCTAGCATACAGCGAGCTATATACCCCGTGAGCCGCCAAGAATGTTGGCATTTTTGCCACATTGATTTTGATTGAAATATTGTTTAAGCTGTTGCAGATTTTATTTTTATACTAACACAGGCTTTGATGCGGTTTTGAGCAAAAAGGAGCAAAAAATAACTAAGTCCAGAAATTGCAGCGATTCGCTGACATGTTTCGAAATCGCGGTCAACGCAGTCAACGCATGCAGCTAAGAAGAACTGTCGCGATATCGCGACGGTTCTATTTTTGCGGCTTCAAAAGGTCTAAGCAAAAAGTGCAGCGATGCGCTGCATGTCTCAAAATCGCGGGCAGTGGTTGCAAAAGGGAGTCCAAAGCAAAAGTGCAGCGATGCGCTGCACGTTCCATTTTCGTGACTTTTAGAAGGCAAAGGAGGAACAGCGACAAATTGTCGCGAAATCACGACGAAAATCTCAGCCAAAGACTTAAAGCAAAAGTTGCAGCGCGTCGCTAACATGTTCCAAAATCGTGATGCTGGCGGCTTCGAAGACTAAGGTGCTAAACTTGCAGCGACGCGCTGACGTCTTATTTTTGTGACGCAGTGGTTTCAAAAGGCTCAAGTGGTGCAAAGTGCAGCGATTCGCTGCATATTGGTCGAAGAAGATCTTAAGTGCCAAAACTTGCAGCGACGCACTACGTGTTCGAGCGAAGGAGAGTTCAAAGCAAGACTTGGAGTGATGCGTTGCAATGTTTCAAAAGCGCGGGGTGGTTTGCAAAAAATTCTAAGAGATGAAAGTGCAGCGATGCGCTGCACACTTGACAAAGAGGAGTTGACGGCGAAGGTTGCAGGATACGCTGCACATTTCGAAGCTGCAAGGTGTTTCGTTGCAAAAAGGATGCCAATAGCTTTAAAAGGATCTAAAGGGCAAGGATGTAGCATTTTCGCGATGGCAAAGTGGCAATTGGTACGGAAGGAGCAAAACGTAGCGATATCGCTACATGCTTCAAAATCGTGGCCATTTTGGTCCAAGAAGCAAAAGAGGAGTAAGTTGTAGCGATTCGCTGCAATATCAACAATAAGGCCAACTGACATGAATATGCAACGAAATCATGCAAGGGATGAAAATTGATCAAAAAGCATGGAAATGGTAGCAATTCCATGATGCCTCGTTAAAAAATGATTAAGTGCTCAAATTGGTAGCGAAATGGAGACAAGGAAGAATTGAAGGCATTCAAGGGCAAAAGGTGTTATGTTTTCACGGACCGTCAGCAAGGCCGTACAAGGTGCCCGAAACATGTAGCGATATCGCTACATGTTCCGTTTTCGCGTGGATAAGCTAGCGATGGAGAAAACGAAGTTGGAGACATAGCGATATCGCTACAGGTGCCATTTTCATGGGTCAAAGGTGGTCAAAGTGTACGGAGTTAAAACATGTCACGATTTCGTGACCCGTCGCATTTTCGCGACCTCCAACTATTTTCCGCCAAAGCACAGTGTGAACGGCCGAGGAGATTTTTTTTTATTTTCGACGATTAAATGCTGGCCCAAATTCAATGTAATGCAGCTTTCCAATGCAGTCAAGGTCAAAGACGCGCCCAGGCCACCAAGATTGAAGATTTAATGCATTCAAGGTTGTTGTTCGTGGATTGTCGTAACGGTTTCATGCATATTTTCAAAAATGAATTTAATGAAGAAGACCGCTAGCGTCTAATTGTATTTAATTTTTGCTGCAACTAAGGGGATCGTGTATGTAATTTCCAATGCACAATTGTAGATCATGAGAGGGATGGTGGCGCATTTTTAATGCTGTAAAGAGGATGGACCTCTATAAAAACCAATGTAATTTTCATTTACAGGGGTTGGAAAATTCTTTGCTAGAGACTGGAAGTTCACTGCAGGAATAAAGGATTGGCTTATAACTTTTCAAAGCGTTTGCATTGGTGATTTCCTTTCTGTTGATGTTGCATTTCTAATAGCATTTGTATGTCTTCATGGCTGTTACATTTAAATTCTGCATACTGGATTTGAATATTTCCGTAAGAGTATAAATTCCTGGAATGTGATTTTGGAGGGTTTTTCTGTATGCATCGTGCGGAAGTTAAGTTAGTAACTTTTATTTCTTGTTGTTGCTGCACTTGAAGTTTCCTGCTGCTATTTTTTGATCTCATCACTTCGGCCTATGGCCATATTTCCCATTTCTTTCTGTAACCTTTTCAATTTCTTTCCAGTAACCCTTATCTTAACCAAGTTTAGAATAGTGAAGGGAACCAGCCCACTCTGGAGATTGGTCTGGGAGCCATTTCTTGCTTCCAGCATTTCAATGTTGGCCGGGTCTAGGGTGCACTTGTAAAATCCTTTCTTGTGGTTGAACTCAAAATATAGTATTGCACAATGAATAATTTTATATTAATGGGGGGAGACTCAAAACTCCATTATTACAATAAGAATCTTTGAATCCTTTGATATAGATTTTACAATAGCTAGGGTTCTCTGAAACCCTAGCAAAACAATGTTGGTGGTGTTTTTAGAATGCACTATTGCTCCCAACAGAAGTGAGTGGGCTTCTAGTTATCTGATGCTAAGCCACTCCAACTTAAGCAACTGCACAATGCGAATGTGACACTTCTAGATCTACACACAAGAAAATAGCAAGTAGGTTAGTAGCAACTGTAAGGGCTCCATAATGTGAGGCCCTTAGAAAGAAGTATGAAAACCCTAGCTATACAATGTAAATAAATGAAAAAAACCTAGAATTGAATAAAATGAAATGACAAATGAAATATTTACCTTGCTTATTTATTGTTCTCTGATCTGATGTAATTTTTTGTAGTAGACTGGTGTGATGATGCCCTAGCATCACTCGAGAGCTAGGAGGGATTTAGAACTCTGGATTAAAATGCCCATGGGTGCTTGATGATTATAGGAAATGCCTGTGGACACTCGATAATGGTGGAAAGCACCCAAAGGTGCTTGGCAGTGGAGGAGGAGTGCCTGAAGGTGCTCAGGAATGACAGGGAGTGCTCAAATGTGTTTGAATGAAAAGTTTGTAGAAGCAGATCTGGCTGGGCGAGGAAGGCAGCGATGGATGCAAGGTTTATGGCAAGCAAGGATAGAGGGCATGAGTGCTTCAATACTCTAAGGAAATGGATGCAAAATTCAACTCAGGATTCAAGGTATGAATTGCTCAGGAAACTTCTTAGTCTTAGGGGTTGAGCCATCAAAGTGGCTCCTATTAATAATCCAACCTAGGGCATGCTAGGGTTTCAATGACACTAATCGTGTGGCTGAGATAAAAGCACATCAAAGGGTGGATATTAAATCTAGGGTGTGGCATGGATTGATATGGTTGGATGGATAGGATTAAGTGAAATTAGATGGCTAGGATTAATTCACTTATATAAATATATATTTATTAAATATATATATAATATTAATATTTAAATATATATAATAAATATATATAAATATATGTAAATAAAGGATGGAAATGGTGGGAATACCTAAATGGATGACAAGTGGCTAGGTTTTAGTGTCTACAGATACCCTTTTTGTACTCCATTGTGTAAAATACAATGCAGTGCAAAAACACAAGACACATGTTTTGGCTACGTGCAAAAGCAACTTTCTCTTGAGATGTGAAATGTGAGCTTGAAGACAAAAAAATAAAAGAATTTATATTTTATGTAGCTTACCCCCTTAATTATCGAATGAGTTTGCGGATGAATTTCATGAGCTAATAAAAAAATATATGCAAATGAATTGTCAAAATGTGAAAATGATGCATCCATTTTTTCCCCAACAGATGAAGGGTTTTGTGAAAAATATGATTAAAAATGTTTTTGTTTTTTCCCCAATATATGGAGGGATTTTTGCCAAGTGGAGATGCCATGATCATGTAAGATGTATCCCATTGTGGAAAATCAAAACCAAATGTGGTTACCCCAAATTTAGGGTGATTCAATGTGGTTGAAGGATTTGACTTCTGATGTCATTGATATGCAAAGTGAATATGCAAAAAGAAATATACTTGACAATAGATCTGAGAGGGGCATCGAATGATGAGGTGGGAAATAAGGTTGTTGAGGTCGATTGGAAGTTCAAGATGAAGAAGCTAGAGTGGAGGAGGATTGGATTGAGGAGGATTTGAAGAGCTACATAGAGGCTCTTGATGATTAAATTTTAGCACAAGGTTCATGAGTTGATTTGATATTTATTGTAGATCACATAGATGTGGAGTTGGAATTGGTAGGATAGGGGTGGATGACCTGACAAGAGGGCAAGGGTTAAGTTAGTAGTGATGAGGAAATGGCAAAGGCAAAGGTGGGTGAAAATGATAAGGTGAGTACCTAAATGGAGGAAGAGATATCTGATAGCTTCAAAGGACCTTGGAGATCTACAAACTTAGAGGATGGATCTTTCAAAGTGATAGGAACCACATGATCCTCAATGGGTAGCTCCTTTATAGAATATAAATGGGATGGATGCCCTTGGTTTGAAGTTGCTCCAATGACACATGCACCACCTGTGGTAGAATATTTGGAGTTCTTGAGGAATAGTTCCTGATTACAAAGCCCTTCACCATGATGTTTCCTAGAGAAACACACCTTAGAAATTTTTAAAGTTAGACATTAAGATTTGAGGTGACCTTACTTGGAGCATTCAATGCAAAAATCTAGTTTATTTTCATACTCAATGATCTAGGTTCTAGTGCTAACATCTGAAACTAGTTGAATGGATTAAGGAAGAGCAGAATCAAGATTAGCATTGATACACATGCAAACATGGACCATGTGGGTATTGTCTTTATTTGGTGGATCAAAAGTTATCAACTCACCAATGTCCTAGGTGATTCCTTTTAGGATGTCCTCATGCCACAACTGGATAGGAAGACCTGGGAGGTAAACCCATATTAGTGTTAGATTGATGTTTTGATTCTTGAGATCAAAATACATAGTCCATTTCTTAAGAAAAATACCCCTGCATCCAAAAAAACATAGGCCTCTTATGAGGATATAGCTTATTCAATAGATTTATTAAGTCGAATGAGAAAAACCCTCTTGAAAGGGCTACCAGATCCATGGATCCTTATCGACATTAGATATTTAGGGCCCATCTATGAATGGACTCCATATTGGGAGACGAGCTAAGAAATTTTCCAACCAAGTAGTGAGAACTTGGGCTATCACGGATGTGACAAGCTCATATGAAATCCTTAGTTATCCTTGCAAAGGATGTAGATTGATCCCAGGTTCAAAGGAGGATGTTATTGGAGGGTTATTTTTCAAAACTTTTGCAAAGTGGGAAGGGAACTTCTGCTTGGGGACCATATATATATCTTCTCCAATCGATGTGTGGTCATTGATGGGGACCAAATATCCATATTTTAAATATATACCAAAATTCATCATTACTTTATCACCAACAAGAGTTAAAGATACCTATTCGATAAACATGCTAACTATGAAGAAAAAAACACAACACCAAATAACAAGATATAAATTGAACTCAAAATATAGTATTGCATAATGAATGATTTTATATTAATGGGGGGAGCCTCAAAACTCCATTATTACATTAAGAATATTTGAATCCTTTGAAATATATTTTACAATAGCTAGGGTTCTATGAATCCCTAGCAAAACTAGAGGTGCTTGGTGGTGGAGGAGGATTGCTCAGAGGTGCTCAGGAATGATAGGAATATTGCATATCTTACCCCCTCAATTAGAAAATTATTTTGTGAATGAATCTCATGAGCCAATTGAAAAATCTATGCAAATGAATTTTGAAAATGTGAAAATGATGCGTCTATTTTTGCCCCAATAGAAGAAGGGTTTTATGAAAAATATGATGAAAAATTTGTTTGTTTTTGCCCCAATAGATGGAGGAATTTTTTCCAAGTGGAGATTCTATGATCATGTAATATGTATCCCATTGTGGAAAATCAAAACCAAATGTGGTTGCCCCAAATTTTGGGTGATTCAATGCATTTAAAGGATTTTCCTTTCGACCTCATTGATATGCAAAGATGAAGATGTAAAAAGAAAAATAGTCAACTTTAGAGGGCCAACTAGTGACTTTCAGATAATTTCTATGATCAAAACCAATAACCCTAGTTAAGTCCAGTTGCCATGATGACTATGAAGGATATGTGAAATAATGAGATGTGATTTTATCCATGTGTTAGGCCCCACAAACTAGGCCATCAATGACAACTTTTGTGCAAATTATTCTTGGTAAGGTTTCACTCAAAATGTGAAGTACCAAATATGATTATGATTTCAAACAAGGAGATATGAAATTTATGAAAATTACTAAGTGTCCTTATGGTATATTATCCATCTTACCGAATTGCATGGATGCAAATCACTGCAATCACCAAGTATATAGAATAACCTACTAGATACAAGGTTCACTTGAATTTTATTTTGAACTTGGCAAATAGGTAAATGATGTTTATGATATGAAAATGATGTATTGGTGATGATAATGATGACTATGGCCATTTTGCAAAGATTTGAATCATTTTGGAGTGCTTTTGTAACTTGTTAAGAAAATTTGCAATTTTGTGGTCGTAAACAAAATTTATACATCCAAATCAGTTAGAATCTTCACAAAACCTATTCATATGATGAAATAGATTATTGGATGCAATATGGAGTGATTTGGTGGGAATAAGCCACTATTTTTAAAAAAATTATTCTTTTTTCAATATTGTTACCAAATGTACATTGGTGCTTTTATCATACACAAATGCTCATCGGTGTTTGGGTGTTTTGCAAATGCCCTGGTGCACTTTAGTGCACCAAGAAATACCCATGGGTGTCTCAAGGTGCATGAAGTAGCTACAAATAGATTACTAGATGAAAATAAAACTCATTTGTGCATTTATGAGTTTGAGAAGCTACATCTGGGAGAGGTGAAGGAAGTGGAGTGGAGTGAAGTGAATTGAATTGGGCATGGAAGCTATGGTAGCAAAGGGAACAGATGTAGGATCTAGAGCGAGAGTTGGAGTGTGGGCTGCTAAGTTAATTCTCTTTTCTATGTATTGTGCAAAAATTGAGTTTTTGTGATTTTTTTTAATAGTTGTAAATGACAAATATTTTGTGTTGTGTTGCAGCTTAGGATTTTTGAGGCTTGACATCAATTTTCATTGTATATTCCTAGGATGAGGAAGGTATTATCAAATGAGGAATGGAAGTTATTGGAGGTTGTGGGGCTATCATAGGTAACCCGGGTTGACGTGGTGAGGGTAGATGAGGGGTACCTCTCTACATTGGCAGAGAGGTGGGATCTAGATAGGGGAATATTTTAGATCCCTACAGGAGAGGTGACCCTAATCTTGGAGGATGTATATCACATCCTCAAGGTGCCATTGGAGGGTGAGTGCATCAAGTTTGGATGCAATCGAGGTGCAAAGATGAAGAAGATGTTTTGTGATGGTTGGTAGGGTGTGAGGGTGGATATTGGAGGTATTCCCTACTTGTCCATGTATATTTACAAGGATTTGGATGCCCTCCATGCTTTGGTGATGTTTGTGTTGGCCAACATCGTGGCCCTGAATAGCACTAGGTGCAGGTTCCCTTGGAATCTGATAGGGTTAGTGAGCGATATGCTCACTATGCATCAGGTGTATGCATGGGCTCCTACCTTATTAGCATAGGTATACCAGGAGCTCTATGTGGTGACAAGGCGAAGGAGGAAGGGGTTAGGATGTATCTTGGCACTACAATGTTGGGGATGGGAGTACTTTAGCATGGCTCGATCAAAGGGCTTACTAGTGGCAGGCTTGGATAGGGAGCAACCCTACTCGAGGAGATGGGCAATGGATAAGGAGGTACAATCAAGTTAATTGGTGTAGATGAGCCAATTGTACCAAGATTTATGGGTTGGACTAACATCTACCCAAGTGATATGGAGGCCATGGTGGGGTAGCATATGGACCAAATATGGAGAGCATCTACGATGGGTGCGGCAAGCTAGGTAGGTGGTTGGGAGAAATTAGAGTGAGGTTGATTATTTTTAGTTCTCACGAGTATTTAGATAGTTTATATTGAGGTAGGTGGTCTTGGATGAGCCAATGTGCTATAGTTTAATCAGGGGCACCAAACTTGGTGGTATGTGGCCTGAAGTGGCATGGAATTTGACTTAGAAGAAGATATGGATGTTGATATGGAAGAAGATATAGATGTTGATATGGAAGAAGATATGGATGTTGATATGTAAGTGATTGTTTTGTAGAGACTCAAACATACTAGTGCTATCAAATAAACTCACTAAAATTACCTAATCCCTCTAGGACCAAATGTGTGTGCAGTGAATTCATTTATCGAATCAAGAGCATGGTAATAACTCAAGGCAATCGAGAACCAATGTGTGTGCAAGTGAGTTCATTAACTCATCTTGAGTAAATTAGGTAAACCTATTATGTATTAATCCAAGAAGCTAGCTTATACATATGAGCGATCAGAGGTATATTTAAAAGAGATGTGTTGCCATGCATGAGCATACTCCACTATCAGTCAAATGTTTATAGCTCCGGTGGAGGCTAACTCCATAGTCCATAATTTTTGTTTTTGATATCTTAAGTTTTGGGGATGACTACCTAACCATTTTATTGGAAATGTAGTATGATCATTACAACCCAATGATCAATGGTGTGTGATGTAAAATATTTAGATCTTTGGGAATTAAATTCTCAACCTAAGTGTGATGAGAATTGTACCTTATCCTTACTACTCCATATTTTATATATGGAAGCAACTATGATAGTGGTGAAAACCAATGTTATTATGGACTATTTTGCATTATGAGACTAGCAAAGATGTCCCTTTTCACTTAGAGGTTCATACCAAGTATGGTGTTATCTGTATTTGACACAAGATATTTTTAAATATGTGAAATTGTGTTTGGTTCAAGAATGTTTCAGAGTCAATTTCCAAAACTCAATATTTCTTTAGTGTATATGTGTGATGGTCCTAAATGGCACTTGACACGTATTTGAATTTTGATTAAAACACTAGGAGTGGCTAAGTGACCAAAAATACCTAGGTATTATAGATATGTGGCTTTGCAAATGATATTTTTGGCTTTGTGGAAAAATGGATGATGAGGTGAAGGTGCCCCTGATTAAGGAAACATGACTTTATTGGACCAATTAGAATCTTGAACTTAAGAAATTATGTCTAATATAAAATATACAATGTGGTGGGGGTGCAAAGTGGTAAAATGAAATGTGTGCCAATGCAACGTTTTGAATGCAATGTTGTGAATGAAATGTATGCAAACATTTTTATGTATGAAATGTATGCAAATGAAGTGCAATTTTTTTGTATTAGCCATGTATATATACATATATAGATACTATAATGCATAGAATGGGACCCTTGAATGATGAGAAGCTAAGACTGGTAGAAAATCTAGGTATTTCTTAATGTCATCAAAGGCTTTTTGACATTCATCTGTCCAAGAAAATGGCACCCCATTTTGTAGTAGGTAATTGAATGGCCTACATTTCTCAAAAAGTTATGCAATGAAATGATGGATCAATTGAATATTTCCTTTTAAACTATGCAATTCCTTTAAGTTATTTGGGGGAGGCATCTCCATGATGACCTTGACATTTTTTGGGTCTACCTCAATGCCTCTTTTGGAGATAATGAATCCTAGAAGTTTTCCTGAGGTAACACCAAAGACACATTTCTTGGGGTTCAACCTTACATTATGTTCTAGAAGTTGATAAAAAAATTTCTCCAATACACCAATGTTATCTTGTTTAATTTTAGATTTAGCCAAGAGATCATCCATATAATATTTGATAATATTATGCATGTAGTCATAGAAAATGTATGTCATGGCACGTTGATAAGTAGAACCTACATTTTTAAGGCCAAATGGCATCACCTTGTAACACAAATTTCCCCAAGGTGTAGTGAATGTTGTTTTATGTTGGTCATCAAGATTTATTCAAATTTGGTTGTATCCTAAAAAACCATCCATGAGTGAAAGCATTTCATGGCCAGTGTAGGTGTCAACAAGAGTATCAATGTTTGGGAGAGGAAAGTCATCCTTGGGACATGCTTTGTTGAGATCTCAAAATTCATTGCAAACATGTATCACCCCATTAGGTTTCTGAATGAGTACCATGTTTGAAAGCCACTTATAATAGTCGATAGGAACTATGAAGTTCATGTCTAAGAGTTTTTTAAGCTCTATTTTTACCAAGAGGGCCACAGTAGGATTCATTCTCCTAATTTTTTGTTTAACTGACTTAGCATCATGCTATAAGGTGAGATTGTGGACAACCAAAGTAGGTTCAATATCGAGCATGTCCTTATAGGACCATGAAAATATGCCCTTCTTCCTCTTGAGGAGAGCAATTAATTTCTCTTGTTCATAGACTGATAAGATTTTGCCAAGCTTGAAAATTTGGGGGTTGTCTTTATCTGAACTAAGGTCCATATCGATAGTATCTTCAATGGACATGTGGGAACCTTCCTAAATTTTATGGGGTGTAGGGATCATATGAATGTCGTATAAGATATCATCAAACTCTTCTAACTTATCCTCATCTATATCTACCTAGAAAACCTTGGGATTCGAAGGTGAAGGTGAAGGCGACAGTAGAGGGGATGGAGGAATGTAATTGGTTGAAGCCCTTAACAATTCCTTAGACAAGAAGAACTTGAAAAAGGATGGGAGTGAGGAAATCTAGTCCATATTGAGAAGGCTTATATCAATTAGAATTGGTTTAGTTAGATCGTATGGATTATGAAGCGGTGTGAATAAATCAACAGGATTCATGTTGACTTATGGGAAAAGTGGATAAGGTTGGATGGAATGGAGGGAACCTAATAACCAGTGCTAAGATCTTGGTAAATGTTTACAATAGCAAGTAACATAAATAGATGTATTTAACTAAATGATATATACATGCAATGCTAAAAAATATTTTGTTCGTTGATTTTTTTGATATATTTTTATTTTTTATTTTTTATTTTTTATAGTGGTGAAAAACACTATTTTTATGTTATGTATATATGTTACAAGTTTAGATTATAAAATGGACTAATGAAGGGGTGGTGGTTCACAAGTAGGTATGACTTGCTCTTGTGGGAGAAGCAAGTGAAATATGGGTTCATGGATGGGGAACATGTTGAGATAAAACTCATCTTGTTCAGTATGGCAAATGATGGTTCTAATTCTTCTTCAGATTCATTTGAAATTATTGACATAATTTTGAATTCTTCATGGATTTCATCATCATAATCATCAGGATGGAGGGCTTCTTCTCCTGAATTGAGATTAAGCCTTTGGAAGGCTTGTTCAAGAGAAGAGGTGGTGGAAAGTGGATGATAACCTAGACTTGAACGGTCATGCACTTATTAATATGGAACATCAATAGGCTGTGACACTCCATTTTCATGCAATCCTAGGCCATGACCTTACCAATTAACTATGTGAAAATAGCGGGATCGAAATACTGACATATTTGGAATGTTGGCAAGTACTGGTTCTTTGGATTCCTATAGGGAAGCTAGATTTGATGAAGAATCAATCCCCCATACACAAAATTTATACTATTTGGAGTTGAACCCATGTTATATACTACTCCTGTGGATAAAGGTGGGTCACGTGGGTGACCAAAATCCTTAGCATTAGGAATGGTAAGCGGTGTTATGGTGATTTCTTGGACAATATATTCACCAATACTAGGATTAGTGAGGTGGACCTCAACTTGAGATATTATGAAAATACCATTGTTGGATGATGGCTCAGGAGATGGTGACGGTGAATATGTCTCACAATCCATCAATTCAACTTGTGAAACATTAGGTGATGGTGATGGATTGGATTGGGAAGGTTGCTAAATGGATGATGATGATGTGGAAGGAAAGGATGTGGATTGACTTTGACCACATGTACATGTAGTCAATGATGAGGATGATGAGGATTGGTGACAAGGAAGTCCTCAGAAATGGGATCCTTTGATGAAGAAATTTGTGGAGTGGTAGATGGATTGGCTAATGGTGATATAAAAATATGGGTGGAAGAAAGCATGGATTCATAAGGATTTGAAATGAAATTGCAATACTTAAATGGCTTGACATCTTCTGGTATGCAATGTACCTATCCTTCATGAACATATTTCAAGAATTGATGTAAAATGTAAGGGACACATATCATTTCCCTCATCCAAGGTCTTCCAAGGAGTACATTGTATGCCATGGATTATTCCAAGATGTAAAACATAGTGTGCGATATTTTGATGCCTACTTCAATGGGTAAAGCAACAGTTTCAACTGTGGAACACAAAGCATCGTTAAATACTTTTAGGGTGAATGATGACTTGTCGATATGATATGGAGGAAGATTCAAGTGATTAAGGGTGAAAATGGTGATGATATTAATAGAGGAGTCGGTGTCAATTAGCACTCTTTTAAACATCTTATTTTCAATTAGATCCATGATGTGCAATGGAGGATCTACTGAGTCTGATGAGATTGGCTTGATCTCAAAGTCATAGAATGTAATGGAAGGCTCCATGCATGTTTGAATACTTCCTAAAAAAATTTGAAGGCATTAGAATCTTGAGATTGTAGTTCAATGGATTTGAGAATATCCATTAATACCTCACGATGTGGGGGATATTGTTGAATTAACTTATAAATTAACAATTTGGTAGAAGCCATCTTTAGACTTGTGGTTAATCGGCTACTCAATGAGATGCTTGGTCGTGGTGGATGATTGATGGGATGAATTGGAGGATTTGGTTGGCTAGAAATGTGTATTGGTGATGAAGGATTGGGGAAAATTTGGATGGGTGGTGATGTGGGAGGTTGTGACACACTTGTTTGAGGTTGTTGCCTTGCATTTTGTTAATTATCTCTTTGACCTCTAGTAACCACATGGATGGCCCCTAAAAACCCTTGGTATTATTGGACGTTATTGACTTGATTAGGAGAAGTTTTAGTGTTATCTCCTCTTATATTTGGTTGTACCTCCTCATGATGAGAAAGTGGTGTTTGAAAAATAACAAGCTTTTGGTTTTTTTGAGCAAGGGGGTTGTCAAGCTTGATATCCCCCAAGTCAATTAGGTCTTGAATGATGTCTTTGAATGTATGGCAATTATTAATGTCATGCCCATTTTTCCTATGATAAGAACAAAATAAATTTTCTCGATAGTTTTTACTACATTTAGTGGGATCATCTGGTCTAATTTTGGGTAAAGCAAGTTTGTTTGTGTCATACAACCTTCAGAAAATGAAAGCATATGACTCGGCTAAATGGGTGTATTGGTGCTTTTATCAAAAAGACTATCATTGAGGATGGTTTTCTATAGCTAGCACTATGTTTTCATGGCTTGAGTTATCGAGGGTATCATATGATAAGCAATTTATTGTGGTGATTTTTGTACTAATTATTGTTGAGCCATTACCAAATGACTACATGCTTGACAATGGGGTGTCTCACAAAGTGATGCCCAAGCAAGTGGCTAACCAGTTGGGGTTGATGTGTACTAAATATTCTCCTCCTATTTCTGTCATGGATAATAGGCAAGTCTCATTTGTAGGGATAATTACGGGTCTCCTGGTTTTCTTATACCAATATCCAAAGAAGGGGATTGTCATGGATGTGGCGGTTGTGGATGTAGACCCATTTTTCTTCTTGCTATTATCTAGACATTGGACAGAGAATTTGGGAGGATCAATCTATTTAGACTAGTCATTTGCTACTATTCCCCTCTCTTCTAAAGAACAAGCCAAATTAAGAAGATAACCCTTCAACAAAATATCAATGGAGCTGATGAAGCATGACAACACCACAGTCAATTTGGTAAGCTCTATAGAAGAGAAAGAGTTGGGAGTTTATTCCATTTGGCACACCCCTTTTCTCAAAGAAGTATCTGATGCTGAAAGGTTGGATCTCTTACTCAAAGTAGCAGCAAATGCTGAATCAACTAGGGTTCTCACCATTGAAATGTGGACTCTAACATTTGATGGTGCTAAGTCATAGATAGGGGCTGGGGCTAGGATCAATTTAATTGATATAAAGGGTAACTACCTGGGAGTACCTTATAGATTAGAATTCCCCTACACCAATAATGTAGCATAATATGAGGCCCTGCTTCTCGAGTTGAGAAAGGTAAAAGAACTTGGAATCAACTATCTGACTGTGTATGGAGATGCAAAATTAATTATTCAGCAGATAAGGGGGAAGTACCAAACTAAACACCCCAGATTAAAATAGTATAAACAAGCGGTCCTATATGAGATAAACAAATTTATGGCATTTAATATCTCACATATTCCTAGGGAAAAAAATCATGTGGATAACCTACTTGTTGTAAATACCTCTGGGCAAATGATCCTGAATTTGATACTGAATTCATGGACATATTTCCTACCATTTAATTTTATCACCCCTCTGTCCTAGACAATTTAGTATACCTGTAGGTTTTTCAAGTTGACGCAGACATAAGGTATCTTATGACCGTACATAATTAGTTTGCAGGGGTAATATGTGATGAACAAGATGAGGAAATATTGCAGCATGTTATAGGTACTCCCACGAAGGTTATACAATTGAAAACTAAGAAAATATCTAGGGGGCTAGTGGCCTTGGAATCCTTGTTTGATGATTTTGACAAAGCCCACAGGACTGCACCCAGTGAGTCAGAATGTGAAGAAGTTAACATAGTGACTACTGGTGATTCTAAGAGGGTAAGAATTAACAGGTCACTACCAGCTAAAGAAAAGAGGTAGTACATAGAATACTTAAGAAAAAATAGGGATAGTTTTGCTTGGGGGTATGATGAATTAAGGACAATCAATACAGAAGTGATGACCCACATTATTCCCTTGAAAGAAGTATCCAAGCCCTTTAGGAAAAAACATAGAAATTTCAATTCCACACTACAACTTGTGATGCAAAAAGAAGTGCAGAAGTTACTAGATGCTAATATCATCAAGAAAGTGAGGTTCTCCTCATGGATAGCAAACTTAGTTTCGGTCCGAAAGAAGAATGGGAGATAATATTATGCGTAGATTTTTGAAATCTGAATAAAATTTCCCTCAAATATAATTATCCTCTTCCTAATATGGAGCAGCTATTGCAAGCAGTGGTAGGGTCTTCACGAATATCTCTGTTGGATGGTTTCTTAGGGTATAACCAGATCCTAGTAAACCCTGAAGACCACTTTAAAACTACCTTCACCACACCTTGGGGTACTTTCGAGTACCAAAGGATGCCATTTGGGTTGATGAACGCTGGGGCTACTTTCCAAAGAGCCATGGATTTCACCTTTAAGGGGCTAATGTTTAAAATAGTGGTGGTCTATTTAGATGACATTACTGTATTCTCCAAGAAACTTGCAAACCACTTATCTCACTTGTCCCAAGTATTTCAAAGGTGTAAATAATACGAGATCTCGTTGAATCCAAATAAATGCTTGTTTGGAGCCTCTCACAGTAATTCACTAAGGAACGTAGTTTCAAAGGAAGGAGTTAGTATCGATCCTAAAAGAACCAAGGCAATCGCACAAATACCACCTCCCAAAAGCCTCAAGGGAGTCAGATCCTTCTTTGGAAAAACAAATTTTGTTAGGAGATTCGTTCCTAATTTCATCTATATTTCTAAGCCTATTAATGATATGATCAAGAAGGACATTAAAATCAAATGGTAAGAGGGTAACCTTAAAGCCTTCCAAAAAATTAAGGATACTATTACCACTGCCCATTTCTTGACTTGTCCAGACCATTCCAAAAATTTCAATTTGTACTCTTTTGCCTCAAATCACACTATAGCTGCAGTATTATCCCAGAAGGATGAATAGGCAAATGAACGTCCCATAGCATTCATGAGTTCAGGGATGAAATGGGCTCATCTAATATATAAACCAATTGAAAAGTAGGCTTACGCCCTCATACAGGCCTTGGAGAATTTTAAAAGTGTCTTTGGAGTTTACAAAGTGATTGTCTGTATATCCTATATCACCATTAAGGATATTCTTACCCTGCTCGATCCCACAGGTAGTTCAGAAATATGGATGATTAAATTACTACAATATGATGTAGATTTCAAAGTCATAAAAATAATTAAAGGCCAGGGGTTGGCAAAATACATGGCCTACAAAGAAGAACAGTGGACAGACAATGATGTCATAGCTCAAGGAGAGTAGCAAGAACCACAGTTAGAACATGAGAATTTTGAGTGGTGCAAAGATATCCTATTCTATCTAAAAATTATCCTTCTTTCCTGGAAATACTACTAGCATAATAAGAAGCATCAAACAGTAGTCTCAAAAGTATCATATTCAAGGAAACGGACTGTACTGGTGACATCCAAATGGGGTATTTTTGTTGTGTGTGACTCAAAAGGAGGCTCCTAAGATTATCGAGGAATTTCACAAAGGTTTTTGTGGTGGTCACTTCACTCCTAAAGCAAAATCCAACCAAATCATGAGAGCAGGGTATTATTGGCCATCCCTATTCAAATATGTCTACCAAGCAGTCAGAAGCTATTATAGTTTTCAAGTCTTCACTGGGAAAAATAACTTACCTACCATGCCTCTACATCCAGTCATTGTCAAAACTCCATTTTCTCAATTGGGGGTTGATTTAATCGGAGAGATAAAATCCAATTTGTTAGGAGGACATAAATGGATCATCGCTGCCACTGATTACCTTACCAAGTGGGTAGAAGCAGCCCCCCTCAGGAGATCGACAATAGCAACCATCATTAAATTCTTGGAGGAAAATATACTGACTAGATTTGGGGTCCCTAGAAAATTGGTGATAGATAACGCCAAGTACTTTACTTCCTATGAGATGGTGGATTTATGAAATCAGTATAGAATTGATTTGGCTCACTCTAGTAATTACTACCCGTAGGGCAATGGATTGGCCGAATCTTCAAATAAGAACATCCTTACGATAATTAAGATGTCATTAGCAAATAATAAGAGAGGATGGGATAGTGAACTCAAATATGCTCTATGGACGGATAGGTTGTCGATAAAGAGAGCTACTGATATGTCACCGTACGAGTTGGTATATGGGGAAAAGGTATTGTTTCCACCACAGTTATAAAAAGTGGTCCTCTCTTTGCTACTACAAGATCATGAACAACCAAATGAACTATAGAGGAGAATGGACCAATTGGTAAAATTGGAAGAAGACAGGAGCAAGGCTATTACACGAATGATCGATCCAATAGGAAAAATAGTGGAATTGTTCAATAAGAAGGCTCGAGGGTAGACTTTCATCTTGGGTGATGTGGTACTATATTGGGACCCAATAAATGACAAGCCGGGAGAGAAGGAAAAGTTTGAGCCTAAGTGGTTGGGCCCCTACCATATTGTAAAAATAGTAGGAACAACATACTTACAGGCTGGAAAACATGGAAGGATAAGAACTGCCTATACCAGTCAATGGGCAGCATCTGAAGATCTTTGGCCCCAGTATTTAAAAAAAAAAGTGTGTGTGTTATTCCTACGTCAGTTTACCCAGAGAGTTTGGAGTCCTCAATTCGACGTCCTTCATCCACCCCCTTGTCCCAGTCAGAGTCTGTGTTGACTCCTAAAAGGCTTGCCACATTTAGGGAGCCAAATTCACATTTGCCCTTGGGGTGCACAAGCTTGTGTGCCTCAAATTTTCCCTATGCACTCTACTCCAATGGAGCGCACTCAAAGCCATGCGAGCGCATGAGTTGTGCATCCCAAGCTAAATAGTGCACTCCACTCCAATGGAGTGCACTTGTAGCCACCCAGGTGCACAAGCTATGCACCCCAAGCCAAATAGTGCGCCCCACTTATAGGAGTGCAGAGTCCCCTAAGTGGGCATACAAGGTAGTGTGCTTACCTCTGGCTTGTGCACCCCATTGAAGGAGGGGTCACACAACGTCCCTTAGGGGTGCACAATATCACTTAGGGGCACACAAGGTAGTGCACCCCATAAATAGTCTATGTGCTCCACAAGAAATTGGAGTGCATGATAGTCCTTTGAGGTGCACAAGGTCATGCACCTCGTGTGCTTTGAAGAAGTGGAGTGCACACAATCCCATGAAGGGTGCATGAGCTGTGCATCCCGAAGACCCTGTGCACTCTACTAAGGTGGAGCACATAAGTAAATTGCAAGGGTGCGTATTTCTATGCATACCCCAAAGTTTGATGTGTGCTCCACTACAATGGAGTGCACTCAATCCCCTTGAGCGCACAAGTAGTGTGCTCCCCCCTATTCAAATATGCTCTACTTTTGAAGTAGAGTGTACAACCTTAGTCGGGGCATACAATACTGTGTGCTCCATCCTGAGTTGGCGTACCCCTCCCTTCAAGGTGTGCAAATATCCAAGTTAGGTGCACAAGTTTGTGTGTCCACCTCTGATTTATGCGCTCCACTACAGTGGTGTGCATAAAGTCTAGAGGGGGCATAGCTCGTGCACCCCATTGAGTCGAGTGTGCTCCACTCCCTTCAAGCGCACGAAGATTGTGTAGACGCACAAGCCCATGCACCCACCTTGAGAGTCATGCACCCCACTCCCTAAAGGAGCACATGTGCTAAAATTAACCCTGATGCATCTCAAGCAAGCGCACACCTACCCGCAACCCACCATAACCAATCCTAATCCACCCCATGCCATGACTATTGTCTATAGCCACAATTCATCCACCAATATGAGGAGGCAATAGTTGACGTGGTGCACCCAACAAATACCAAGATATCTTGAAAAGCAAAAAGTGCATGCGCCATCTACCACATTTAATGCACCTATTTTAAAAGAGAAGGTGGCAGTCATTTTTTGCATCACCCACGCATGCAGAGCTACCTATCGATGAGGTCAAACACATAGTAAATAGTGGAGAGCATAGAAGAGATATGTAGTTAGGGGGGGAAAATTTTTCACTGCTATTTGAATAGGATAGCGTCCACCAGCTCTTTAGCTCTTGAAACATTGGTAGTTTGATGAAGAATCAACAAAATTATCGTAGCATGGCCCATTGACAAGAGGACGGGGAGGGCACAAAATCTTAAGGCATTCAAGAATTTTCTCGATACCAGTAGGGATATCACAGAACAACAATAGATAGAGTTGGAGGAGGTCACCATCTATGCATTTGACTCCACGGAGGAAGATAAACAGTGTTACCCGACACTCTTGAGATACCTCTATGCGCAAGCCTACTGAGACAGCACTAGACCAGTCCCTGTGTGTAATAAGTGGAATATCAATATGGGTCGGCTAACCTGTCTGAAGATGTACCACTCTTCTAATATGTTGGCATGGCTCGCTATCTCTTACGACTCCAAAGCATGCACCATTCGATATTTCAATGGTCAGACAGTGGCCCAGGTGTCGACCAATAGGATTCGATAAGTTTTTAGCTTGGCCACTGCTTCCAGGGTGGTGGATTTCAAAATGTTGGCCCTTCAGTATAATTATATGATGAACATGACATTCCCTCAGAGCCTTTTGAAGAGAGGGAATATGAGGCCATGCAATATTTGAACCTACTCCTATTCTCCTTGACCTTTCATGACGAGGCTTAGGAATTCATTGACTAAGCCATTCAAAATCATAGGGCAGGAGTAGGGCCCACCGTTGCCACAACACACACACCAGGAGGGCCACAGCCACCAGCACAAGGCAGTACCAGTGGAGATGTGCATCCTCCACCTACATAGAAATAATGTGGGATACATGTCCCTTTTTTATTACATCCCAGGTTTGGGTACAGCAGGATTCTTACAACATGACGGGCGGTTACAATGGTCAGGGAGTCCGCACTATAAGAAGAAGAACCTGTAGCAACAAACTTTTTTATTGAACCTCTGAGAGAGAAAATCTAGGTATAGCTTTATTTGTTGTTCAAGTCATTTTCCCTTGTGTCTCCTGTGTGTATTTCTTATTGCCCTTCTCTTGTCATTTACCAGGGATTGTCAAGGTGCGTCATTCGCTGTGATTATTTCCTATGGAACGCGCTGGAGTTGAGAACTCTTACGTCACTACAACTAGGACAGAGAGGAGATACCCCTTGTTCTGAACATTCAAACTAGGGGTTTATTGTAATCAAATGGCATATGAGGATCAAGCACTCTGTTGATATGTTCTATGCACATATTTTATTAATGAAAATCTCAACTCTTCCCTTGGCATATTTTGTGTGATTGTCTTGTGTTAGCTTTTTTATGTATTACTGCAATCAAAATCCATAAATAACACCTTCCCTCACTAGTTCAATTGTTTTATTTACATTACATCATTTGAATGGAGTAAAATGAACTAGTTCTTCTTTTTGTTATCTTTCTAAAGTCATTTATCAAACTGCTACAACTCTATAATGGATAAGGCACCGGTTTGGGTTTTATAGGTTTAATATTGATAGGTTCGGTCACTAAAAATATCAAAAGAACAAAACAACATTTTGTTTGGCATAGTGGGTGTGTGCATTGTGAAGCATTAGTAAAAAGGCCCACTGCTTGGGGTTTCCTTACCCAACTTGGTCGGTTTAGAACTGTCAAAGGTAGTCTATTCCCAGGTTAATGAGGTGGATCTACAGAATCCACAATGTTGGTTGTGATTTTAGGATTTCCCCATCACATGACAAATCTCTTAAGGGTAAGCAAGAAAACTCCACAATAGTGGATTTTAGGGTTGTAATTTTTTTTTATTTTGCCTTTGCCCTCTTGTGACTACATGGACTGCTCCTACAAAATTTTGGTATTGTTGAACATGGTTGACTTTGTTAGGAGGTGTTTTATGGTTTTTACCTCCTATAGTAGTTTGGGCCTCTCCATGGTTGGGAAGAGGTGTCTGAAAAATTCCTAAATTTTGATTTTGCGGAGCTAAAGTATTACCCACATTGATGGCCCCCAACTCTATAAGGTCTTGTACGATGTTCTTAAAAACATGGCAAGAGTTGATGTCGTGACCATTTTGCCTATGATATGGGTAAAATAGGTGTTCTTTGTAATTCTAGGGATTTTTTGTAAGGTCATCGAGTCTAATTTCAGGTAAGGCTAACTTTTTTGTTTTGTACAACCTTCAAAAAATGGAATAATACAACTCCGCTAAGGGAGTGTATTGACGTTGAAGTTGGTTGTATTGGCGACGGGGAGGTTGTTTCATAGTTGGCACTATGTTTTGCACCATTGGTGCTTGTGTGACTTATGGGACTGCATGATAAGAAATTGGTTGTTGCACAATTTTTTGAGCCATTGCGGGCTAGTTTATCACCACTTGATTAATTTTATTGGATGTATTAGTTGTAGAGGCTTATGATGATTTGTTTTGTTTAGATTGATTATTTTGGTATCGGCCTTTCTTTTGTCATTATTTCTTCTTAGGCTTGATGATTCCCTCTTGGATTTTTATTTCCTCAATGACACTAGCATGTGCTACTTCTTCAAATGTGCAATAAGTATTAAGGTGAAGCATCCAAGAGATAGGTTTCAAGCAAATCTTGGTGAATAATTTGATAATTTCATCCATTGGTAGGGAGAATGGCAATTTGGTTATTACTACCCTCCAACTGTTTCCAAAATCGTATATAGGTTCATCATCCCATTATTTTAGATAATAAATGTTTGATAATGAGACCTTATTTCTAATTTTTAGAGCAAAACGGTCCAATAATAGATCCATTAGCTGAGTAAAAGTGTAAATGTTGTGTGTTGGCAACTAATTGAACCACTCTATGGCGTCTCCTCCTAATTTTTAAGAAAAATTTTGAAGCATGAGGGCATCGTCAGTTTGAATTCAAAAACATGCATGAACAAATGAGCTCGCATGCTCCTTAGGGTTCTCGGTTCTCCTATATTTATCAAACTTCGATAGTGTGAAGTCTATTGGATATGGTAGTGATGGCACCAAAGGATGAATTGGTTGGTGGATCAGTTGAATTAAGTTTAGTTTCTATCTTGACATGCCAGGGGTGTTCTGCATCAACTGATCAATCTATTTTTGCATGGCCTGTATCCTAGGATCTTCCCAAGGAACTTGGAAGCCTTGGATTACCTAATGATTGGGAGATGGACTGGAAGAAAAATTTTATGGAGTGATTAACCTATTTTGGTGGAATGGATTGGATTGAACATGGGGTGAAGAATGATGAATGAAATAAGGATATGATTGATGAGGAGGATGTTGGAATAATTGGTTGAGAGGTTAGCTAGAAGAAATGGTAATTGGCTAGGTTGGGGTATGAATTGGTGGAGGATTGGGGATGGAAACCACCGAATATTGGGGTACCCATGTTGGATTTTGATTGGCTATGATGGGTTGGGTTGGAACTACTTGGATCATAGGGTCTACCTAAACTTGTTGCTTAGCCTTTTGAAGTTGTGAGAGTAATTTGTTTGCGTAACCTGATATATCCTATAGCTCTTGTTCGGACATGGTAGACATTCACATAGTTGCGATTGGATTGAAATATGAAGGAAGTGAAGGAGATGGATTAGAAGAAATGGGTATGGCCCAAGTTACAAGGTATTGTGAGGCAGCATTCACATGCTCCTCATACAAGGGATTGGAATAGGTTTGGATATGGCTAGATGATGGGTAAGTGTTAAAATCATTTGTGTTTTGGTATGGGCTAGAAGAAGAAGGTATACCATATTCATAGGTAGTATTATGATATCCTTGGGTGGTTGTGGATGGATAGGATGTAGCCAAGTCTGGTTTTTCAACACAGTCTTGACTAAGGGGCTCTGGAACATAGCTAGAGGCCTTGTAGATAGCCTCTACCTTTTCCATGTCTATGTGGGTGGTAGGCTGCTCAATGTTATACGAAATGGATCCTACTTGTGGTAGGGATGGATAAGGGTTTGCCATAGAAGTAGCAGGGGGATTGTATGTGGTTTCAATTAAGTTATTTTGACTTATTACTTTCTTATAATTTCATGTTAATACCATAAAGTAACTAAATCAAAACTTAGAACTATCAAAATGAACGCAAAAACTGAAACTTGTATAGAATTAAAAAATTAAAGAAACAATCAATGCTAAGTTTTTACCTTGTGTGGCTTACCTCATACATTAATTATTTTCTTCATTAATGTGTATTCTTTTTAGAGTGACAGGTTTGTGTGTTTTGATGTTCTAATCTTGCTTAATAAAAACAAAGGTAAAAACTAAGGTTGGTTGGGGCAACAAGATTCTTGTTGGTAATGACCTCCAACAAGTTTGCTCGGGGTAAACCTAGGGTGTCTAAGGTAGATATTGGTGGATGGAAATGACTACCACCATCACCAAATATCAAGCAATGGCTAGTGATGAAATCTAGCCACTACTATTTTAGAGTGAAACGTGTTGTGTGTGATTGATTTTAAAGTTTCCTATTCTTTATTGTGTTCAAAAAATGCTAAAGATCACCAATTTTACTCATCTAAATCAAAATCCAATATCAAAATGTAAATTTCACGTAAAGAGCATGAAGTACACTACTCAAGACCCCCTACCTAAATAGAAACCAGAGGGTTTGTCCACCTCTCATCCAAAGGAGTCACCCTAGGGCAGGATTACTTTTTGTGTCTGAATACTGTTCCTATTTAGATATGCAAAATAAAGCAATATTTAACTCCTAAAAATACAGATTCTAATAATTCTCTTTAGTTAAGGTCTGATGTGTACACCAATTGGTTCATCCAAACCCCATAATGGGGGTAGAGGTCCAAGGTTCAAATCTTGGACCTCGTCGGACTGAACTCTTGTCCCTTTCCTGGTGCTTCCAGTGGCATAAAAGGTTTAAAATTATTGTGGCATGGTGGTTATAGGGGTGGATTGCACAAATATCTGTGTGGTAGCTTCTAGGGCAAACAGCACAGAATACTATGGCGGCCATAAAAGTTGGACAACCTACCCGGATTCATGGTAGCTACCGATTCCACCATGTAAAATCAAAAAAAAAAAAAATTATGCTCTCTAGTTTCAAATGCAAAACAAATATGCAAGAAATCACTCAAATTTGCGTATTTTAAAACAATAAATTTAAACTATGTGAAAGTATGCATGAAAAACCTTAAATGCAATCTACCATGAATTATTTTCTAGATTACTTAATTTATATTCTTTTTATATCCCAGAATCTGAAAAATCATGCAGAAAAATAGAATACATAATTCAAATTTGAAATAGGGGCTATGGGACTTACTCAGAAGCCTATGCTCTGCTTCAACTTGTCGCCAGGCATAGTTGGGTGCCTATGATTATCAGTAGGTGCTACGGAGCGCCTACACACCTTCTGCAACTATTACAAAACTTTCCAAAAACCCTAATCAACAGAATCTATAAATTTGTCACTTCTAAAAAATCTATAACAAACAGAAAAAAAATGAAATCATCAAAGTAAATCAGATTAATAAATGAAACCCTTGTGGGGTCCCATCGTGATCGCCATTTGTAGAGCTAAAAAATGTGACACTATGCAAGCAATAAATAAATCAAATCAAAGAGACAAATAACTGCACAACATGGAATATATTTCAATAAATGGGGGGAGCTGAAAAACTCCTTGTTATAATTATTCTACCTTGACAGATTTGATTTGATATAATAGATATAATTGCTAGGGTTCTCCGAAACCCTAGCTATACAAATATGAGTGTCTTCAACTATGCTTCACTCCCAATAGAATGAGTGGGCTTGTGAGATATTCAATTTCAGGCCACTCTAGCTTCAGTAGCTATCCAATATTGAATGAGAACCTATAGATTTGCATACACACAAATAGACAAGAGGATCAGTAATACCTGTGAGGGCTCCACAGTGTGAGACCCTCAACTATCAAATAAACCCTAACTACAAATGAATACAATGGCATACAAAAACCTATATATTATGCAATGAAATAAAAATCGATGGTGATTTACCTTGCTGAACTTGATGATGCTTCATTGTAAGTCTATTGGTATGATGCCCTAACAACACCTGATTATTTTATACGACAAGATCTAGTTTGCATTTATGATGATGGCAGGCTCTTGTGAGCACTTGGTAGGCTCTGGTGTGATCTTGGCAGGCTCTGGAATGATCCTGTGGGATATGGTAGGCTCTGGCAAGTGCTTTGCAGGCTCTACAGAGAGCCTGGCAAGCTCTGGAAGGCACCTACATGTGAGGGTTTTAATCTGTAGAAGTAGATCATGGGGGTATGAAGTATGCGACAGATGGCCAACAATGGCAACATTAGAGAATGGATGTGGAAGTGGATGGAATGGTGGAAGTCCTATGGCAAGCTAGGGTTTGAGTCTACTCTCACAAGTAGATTCAACCGATGGGATCTTCAGGGCTCTACAACCTTCTACTTCACAAGGGCTTCTTCAATGATCTCTCCAAGGGCGAGAACATTCCAGGGGTTGAGCACTTGCAAATGCCCTTATAATCCAACCTAGGGTTTTCTTAGGGTTTTAGCTTAACACTTTTGATCATGTGGCTAATATTAAATCAAATCCTAAGGCTAAGATTGTACTTTAAGTGTGACATGGATTGATGAAGATGGATGGTTGATATTAGATTAAATCTAATGGCTAAGGTTAATTGGGTTTAAATATATATATTTTATAATAAATATATTAAAATATAATAATAAAATATTATATTAAATATAAATAATATAAAATAAATATAAATTAAGTCCAAAGGGGTCAAAAAGTGGTGGAAAAGGGCTAAAGTGGGCCTTTTGAATGTGGGAAAGGCATGAAATGGCTAAATGAGTGGCAGGAAAGGTGTGTGGTGGACAAGTGGGTGGTAGTATGGTTAGGATAAAGGATTAATGGCTAGGATTTTGTGTCTACAGATAGAGGTCCACAAACCAAAGCAGAGGGGATTAGTGTCTCTTATGGATAGAGGTCCACAAACTTGAGCATAGGGGATTGGTGTCTCCTTTGGATTGGTGCCCATAAATATTGTAATAGGGAATTGGTTCCCAAGAGATTTGTTGAGGAAATTTATAATAAATATTTTCTTCATGGACATAGCCCACATTGGGTGAACCATGTTAAATTTGTGTCTCTCATGTGTGTGATGATTTATGCATTGTTTCATTTGTTGCATTGATATTATTGTTGTTATTATTTGGAAAGAAAAGTAAAAGTTTTTTATCTTATACTATTCACCCCCCTCTTAGTATAAGCTTGTGTTCTTCAGATAAATTGCTATGGAGGTTGGCATTGAGTAATGCAAATATCTATTTTAGATTAATCACTCCTTGGAAATCAATGGATTTCGTCAGTTCTAAACATGAGATCAGGTGAGGAAACTTTTTCTCAAATTGATTATGGATTATACATCTAATTTGGTAAACAAGTACTATTTTAACAACTCAAAAGAGAACAATCTCATAAGTCCTAGTGATATTGACCCGTATATCCATAATTTGGTCTATGTCTACTAAAGGTGTGCAATTAAGATTTAGTTCTAATGATATAACTATTCTACAATATTTGAAGTATCTAGCAAAGGAGGATAGTATAGGTGTTAAAGATCCATATTGAAAATAATATAAAGGTCCAAATATGGAGGAAGATGTAACTCAAAGGCATTATCTCTTAACTATTTGATGATATCATATGGTCAATACCTTAAAGGCCTAAGCTTGCAATATGCACCTTGGAGACACTTTTTTTAAGATGAAGCCAAAATTTATCCTCAACTTTATATTATGCTATGCATAATGCTTGTCATGGTCCTACTTGTAATTTATGTTATCCCTCTAAAGGATTTCATGGGCCTATATTTAAATCTAATAAACCTTTCAACAAACCTGTTGGCCTTTTCCATATTTATCTATGTGTAGGATATGTTTCTATCATGGCTAAAGAAAGAGCAAGGTCAATTGGAACCAATGGTTAGAACTCAAAAAAATCCTAAAAAATACTATTAATTATAGAACTATGAATAGCCTTATTGTAGCTATGTTGAATATAGGATAGGTTCTCAACCCATGTACATAGATGTTTGAAGTTGTACATTTTGATTATGTGCACAATCAAAAAATTTACCATTTTTATTTATCCATTTGTTTGAGGGTGAAATATTGTTGATGGAATAATCTTGGTATCTATATAGGACCAAAGGAAAATATGTTGAGGAATCAAGTATCCCTATTAGATATAATTGTATGTGATGATCCAAAATAAACTCATACATATTTAATTAATATTCTTATGGTTTCTTCCCCTATGATGCTCTTTCAATAGGACATATAAGGATAGCCATATTTGAAAACTTATCCACTATCTCATATACATAATCATTCCCATGGTGACTAGTTGATAGGCCTAATATAAAATCTATTAATATGGAATTTGAAGGTTTTTTAGGTGTAGGTAATGGAGTGTGGAATCTCAACTTCTTATTGGGATATCCAAAAATAACATAAGCCATGCACAATCTGATATACCTATGGAAATCATGGTGAATATTGGTCCATTAAAATATCTACGTAGAATAGCTAGGATCTTGGCAATGCTAAAGTGCCTTGATGTCTAACTATAATATGCTTCTTAGCTGATCTTTTGTGTTTTACTTTTCGGTACATGGATGTGTCCTAAGAGATAAAGAATATTACCTATAGGAAAAAATAAAAAACACATTTACCTAAGAGTAGTACCTGATAAGAACTAAAATACTAGATTTTGAATCATACAAGCAAGACCAATTCGAAGTCTCATGGCCATAAGCATCAAGGAGAGTGGTGAGTAAAACAAATGATAACCAACTAAGTTATTTTGTAGCAAGGTTGACATTTCCCTCCTTATGCTTGATGTTTAGATGAAAGTGCCATAGGAAAGTTGACACTATTGGTAGTCATTTACAATGAATTTTATATATGCATAAAGTAAAATGGTTTATCATCTATAAGAATTATGGTTTCCTTTCCCAAGACGTAATGCTTCTAGTAACAAAGCCTAGATAATGGTGTAGATATCACAATCATACATAGGGTATATCTAAATTGCATGATTAAAATTTCAGTGTAGTATGTGACTAGATTCCTATATTAACTAAGTATGGAACCAAGTGCATAATATGAGACATGTATCTCAATACTGAAATGTTATTGCAAGCCTAGTAATATGAGAACTGAAGAAGAACAAATCCATTGCTTCAACTCTTCAAATATTTTCTATTATGCCTGTATCTACATGAAATTTTCTTTGGTACCTCCCATGGTCACCTTGTTTAATGGCCAAGTGACGGTCAAGAAACCCAATACAAACTAGCTATAGAAATTGGTAAGGCCCAAGATGTTGCAAATATCTATTAAGGTCTTTAGATTAGATCATACTTTGATAACTAAGATATTTTTTAGGTCTATCTAAACTACATGTTCATCAATTTTGAATCCCACATATTGAATACATTTTACACCAAGATAACACTTCTCTAAGTTGGTGTTAATCTTATACTAGTGAAAGCACTAAAAACTTTATGCCATGCTTTGGGTGTTCCTCCCATGTCCTATTGAACACAAGAATGTCATCCATGTACAAGGCCATAAAGAAATTAGTAAATGGTCATAATATGGCATTCATCATCTATACAAACTTTGCATGGTCTATTGATAAGGCCAAAAGACATAATCAACCACTCAAATAAAACCTCATTAGGTTTTGAGGCTATTTTTAGATATCATTGAGCTTAATAAAGATCTAATGATATCAATAATTGAGATAAATTTTGATGAAGCATTTGGTGTCTCTTATTTTTAGATATCACTTAGCTTAATTGATATTTAATGATACGCAGAATTGAGATCAATCTTGATGAAGCATTTGGTCCCTTAGTTGGTCCAATAGATAATCAATCTTGGGAATAGGATAGCAGTTCTTTATGGTGATCTTGTCAAACATGCTATAGTTAATTTAAAACCACCATGAGCCACCTTAATTACATGACAACACAACTAAATTTCCACATGGTGAAACATTGGTTCAAATGTGATATTTTAATATTAGTGTATGGATTTGGTGATTAATTTCATCATTCTCCAAAATAGAACATCAATAGATTGCATTATTTGCAGAGGTACCATTGGCACTAGATAATTTGGATGTCTAAATATACAATGAAGAGGTACCTATGAAGGTGATTTCAAGACATAATTAAAGTATGATACCACTTAGTCCATTGGTACTATTTCCCCCATTAAATATCTACAACAAACTTGGAAGTGATGACAATGATCTTCTTCCATTGCTATGGCTTGATCATAAATAGGATAAAATTTATTGTCTAATTGATTATATTGTGGTACTATTTGGTTCTAATCATGGAGACTTTGGTCAATTGTGCCACTTTATAATCCTATAGTGGTAATCATAGTGTGATGGTGATGCCTCTAGGTCTAGATTCATCGACTCCATGGCACTCCCACATTACGTTTTTTCTAAGAAGGACATCACATATAAAGAGGAATATCAAATATTACCTCATTATAAAATATATTTAATGGTATAGGAGAGGAACATTGATCTATGATGTATATTTATTTACTCTATTAAATTTTATTGATGTATATCTAAGTATGTGGCATCACAACTAGTTTCAACTTTTTGGTTATATTTATTGAGATAAAATTATTTTTGGCTACCACTATCCATAATGAAATGCATGGGCTCTACATTCACCCACATATTTTAGAAAAATAGGTACTCCTCATATTTTTTATCTAATGGTAATTGTTCTATATAAATTGTATCATTAGGGTTGATGTCCATGATATGCTTTCCTTGATCTTGTATTATGGAGGAAGAGGTGTATGTTCACTTAGATGATGGTGTAGGAATTGGTGCTATAATTAGCAATAATTGGTTTATGCAACACTTATCTAAATTTTGACCTCTAATTTTATGATATTTACACCACCTATTAGATTTCTTCAAGGGGTTCTTGGAATGGTTATATCATACTTATCCCTTATTAACTAGTTTGACTTCATGTTTAGGACTTATATTATCTTTCTTGGATCGTGACTTCAGGCTGGTGTCACTCTCCTTTGATCTATTTCTACCCCTAAAATTTATCTCAAAAATGGTTGCTTAGTAATATGCTTATTTTAGTGTGGTGTTGTGTAGTAAATACATCTCATTCTATATGTACTAATGCAAACTAATGCAATACTTGAGTATTCTATGTTGCTCTACATTATGTATGTCCACTTTTGGCAAGAGCTTATAAAACCTATTGGCATAGTCTATGACACTTGCGATACTATTAATCATATCACTAATTGGATAGAATGAATCCTTGATAGATTCAAAAAATTCTACCTATGGGATATCGGTATCGGGTGTGTCAACATCATTCAATAGTTCTGACTTGCTCAACATGTAATTCCACCAACTGCAAATAGGTATGGAGGCTCTCAAGAGTGCAAAAATTATCTTCTCATCATCAGATAATTTATGGATCCAAAAGTACTATTGTAATTGATCCAACCAAATTTCTATAGTCTTTTCATCCATATACCCTTCAAAAATAAGAATAAAAAATTTTACCTAGACATTCAAGGGCATAGGACTTACAAAATTAGTTCCTATAGAAGGAGAAAAAAGATGGTTTACGATAGAAATTTATTGTAGAATATGCATAGCTGTAAAACATCTTCATTCTTTTTTTTTGTCAATGTTTCATCCAACATTGTCTAAATAGAATCTATCTCAATTTCACTAGCCATCTAAGATATTTAGGTGCAGCCCACAAGGTATACAAATGGATCACTTAGTGTGATTCTACTCTCTCAATATATTGCTTGTAATCTAGCTTTATGTGCAACACGATCATCAATTGTGCTCTAATACTAATGATCCACTTTTGTAGGGCAACCTATTTTTTTATCACACTAATAAAATAAGGAATAGGAACAAATAGACATGTGCACAAATAAACAATATATAAAAAGCAATAACTAGGAATAAATTGTATGTAGATTATTAAATTTTGTAAAGCTATCTATGGGAGTGATGTATATTTGTGCTTCACTCTATGAAAATACAAGAAAATACATGCTTATATAAAGATAAGATGCAAAGAGGTATTTGAGAAGACCAAATAGTTCATTTTCTAATAGTTATAAGATCAAATGATAATTTTACAAGTGGTCGACTATTGGTATTCTATTAGTGGCACCATAATTGGAGATGGTATTAAGTGTATGGGCATTAAGGCTAGTACTACCACAAAACTTTATTTTAGTGTCACATTTAGATGGAATGATTGGCATTGTCATCAAGGCTACGAGGGTTGGCAACAAATTTAGGAAGTAAAAAATGGCTCTAGCAATTAGCATTAAGTGATACCAATGTTTATCTTAGCTTAGTAGAGCCATAACTACCTAGAGGAATCATCAATAGATATGGGGAAGTACCTATGCCCAGAAATAGGACAACTCACTGCCCCACAAATATTAATATTAATGAGCTCCAACGATTAAGTGGAGAGCCTCGACTTCCCTTTTGGAAAAGACTCTCGATTATGCTTCCTCAAAACATGCCCTCTCATAAACACCACCATGTAAGTAATAGAAGATAGACCATCTACCATCTAAAATTGAATAATATGCTTCAAGGATCCATATTTGACATGTCCAAGTCTATGATACCAATGATTGTTGATGTGAATTTCCTTACCCACCATAATAAAAAATCCTTTCTTAATAGAGGAGGAATAAGATAAAGGGTGTTCACCAAACTTATACATCTTATTAGACTTATCACAATACCTTGTGGATACTGTGAAACCATCATCAATGTCCTTAATCACCCATATATCAAGCTAAAATTCCATATTTTTTAGTACGATTAATGCAATAAATAGAAATGAAATTAGGGTACACACCTAATATATGAAGGACTTCCTTGAATAAGGATTAACTAAGAGTTACCTCACCACATCCAACTACATATAAAGAAGAATCATCTCCAATGACTACATAATCATCATGATGTTGTCCATTGTAGTTAGTCAAAAGATGGTGATGCTTTATCATATGTCGTGTTGACATGTGGGTAAAATTTTACATACTTTTTACCCACTAGCTCCTTTTTGATGAAGATGATGAATCATATAGTATGTTAAAGAAAATTTTGGAAGCCATACCCTTAAGCTTTGAGTATTGATTGCTGAAAGTAGGCCTCATAGATGTGGTGGATGATACCGAAGTAAGTTGCAATGATGGTAGATGGATTTTAGGTAATTCTAAGAGGGGCAGAGGAATCAGTCAATCTGAGGTGTCAAGCAGTCCCTAAAGGTCCACCCAATAGTAGATGATCACCAAGGGCAAGTACGTCTTATCACAAAATAATTTACACGACCCTAACAGTTCAAAAGGCTAAATTTGGCTAAGGATAATGGTAGGCATTTAAATGGGCTAGTATTCACTACTGATGGAACTCAAGATTCCACCTCTATGATTGGGTGGAGAATTGAGATCCCAAATACCCACCCTATGCAAAGGGTGGATAAGCAGGATGGCACCAAGCTAGGGTCAGCTTCCAAAGCATTGCCTCAAAGGCGGGGTGGAGGATCATCTAAGTTTAGAACCTAGCAGAGATTTGGGTAACCATTAGTCCCCCAATGGATCCCAAAATTATGTCCAAGAGAGAAACTAGGATAGAGGCCCAAAAGCACACCCTATAGAGTATGAAGCATGGAGGGCAAATTTTTGGATCGATATTAAGCATCATGCAGATCCCAAAGTTCCACCCATCATTGAATTCTTGCTAATATCAAGGGACCTCTACAGAATTGTGTGCCTTCATTTAATAGGGTGCAAGGTGGGTAGATGGCATTAAAAAATTTTGATGATCCACTCGGTGCACTGTAGCTGATCGAATCACGCATCATTCAAAATTATTAGCCTCAATTCATCCTCTCATGCAATTAATACCCCCAGGTACTAGCAAAGTTTCTCAAAGAAATCAAACTAATTAGGAGTTCAAATTCACGTAATTTAACTAGCGTACTCCTGGTAGCCACCCTTCGTTGTAGTTTGCAGGAGATTTGGAAAGATTCACAGTATGGTCACTCCTACTCGCACCACCCAACGGTCTCATATGCCACCCACCATTCTGGAGGTAGCATTTATTATAAGGTCTATATTATATGTTGGAATGTAGGACATTCCAAAGGACGACTCTTTAACCATTACAATTCATATGTAAGGCTTTTGCCATTCTGTAAATGCAAGTATACTATTATTTGATCTCCAAATTGACTCCTTTATGTGTGTGAATTTTGATAGTTTATTTTTGTTAAATCTAGTTGGATGAATATGCTATAATTTTGGATTTATTCATTTCATTCAGTGGTTCTAGAATTTTCTTTCAATGTGAGTGCTTTGAACGTTGAGTAGGGATTAGGTTCATTAATCTGTTAGATGGTGTGTTTGTGTTTTCCAAAATGGTGTAGGTCCTCTACGCATATGTATTGATGCAGCTGAATCTGTCCTTGTGAGTTTTGGCTATGATATCCTTTTATTTCTTTCATTTTTCCTTTTTTTCCCAAATCATAGTTAGCTAAAACTTTGATAAGGAACTGATCTTCTCTGGAGATTGATTGTCTGGTCTTTCTTGTTCTTGCGATCGTTCAATTTTGGTCGAGTTTCATAGGGCATGCAAACCTTTAAACCTTCTCCTTTCTGTTAGGTGCAGATTTTTGACCAACAGTTTTTGGCATACCCAGTGGGACCCTGAGGTCTCAACCCTTTTTGTATATAGATTCTGGTAATACTTTGTTGTGCAGTATCTATGTGTTCATCTGGCGACTCCCCTGTTTGAAAAATCAGGTTCCTATTACCATTTAGCTTTGAAGTAAAGCAAAACTTGGTGACTCTTCTAGGGACTAACCATGGTTCATGATCGATTGTCCTTTTGTATTATTTTTAATAGATTACTTTCCTAGAGGACTCAAGGTTTTATGAGTAGCTTTGACCTCACTGGAAGATAAATTATGCTCATCTAGCGACTCCAACCTGAAGGGCAAACCCAGAGGATCTAAATGATAAGGACTATGATGGCTCAATAGAGATATCCTTGTTGGAATGATGTAGGCCCCCTAAATATTTCAAATCTACATAATATCCCTAAGGCTGTCTTGAAGAATTTTTCAAGCTACGATGATACAAAAGGTGTTGCTTATAAACATTATCAAGATGTGGCATTCTTGGCCATCATCCATAATAGTGCTTCTGAGGGTGTCATGCTTAAGCTTCTTACTCTATCTCTCAAAGGGAGAGTGTTGTTGTGGTTCAAATATCTAGAGCATGAGCATTCATACGTGGGTAAACCTAGCAGAAGCCCTCATTAACATATTTGATGTTGTTGAAAATCCCTTCCTACTGCTCACTCAAATCATATTCATCAAGCGGGTCTATTATGAAAATATGGTTGATTTTAATGTTTACTTCACGAGAATATGGAGGAGGATACCTCATGATGCTAGGCCATCATTTGCTCAGGTATATATATATTATGTCTATGTTTTTATCATGACATAAGCCTCCTCATTCAGTAGTCGGGAGAGAAAAGATTCTCGTAAATCTTCAAGGAAGCATCTCGAGCTGAAAGGATGTTGTTCCAAGTTGGAAAGCTTTCCCACAAAGAAAATATCCAACCTCTTCCATCCTATGCATCCTCAATATAGAGTTAATTTCCCACAGGATTCATGCATGTGCAATATCAAGTTATGTCGAGTATCTACCCTTCATATCCCCATGAAAATGCATAATAGATATAGTAATATCTGAGGATGAAAATCCACTGGTTGATCGAAGAGATCAGCAGTATGAAGAGGAAGATCTCAATCCATGAAGAAGAATATTTTAGTGGTTGGGAATAAAATGCGCAACATCTCAACATACAACCATGTGAAAGCAGAGGATGGGAAGGAGATCAAGATTTTGGCCCATGTAGAGGATATAATTGTTCATTTCCCATGATGGAAAATACCTACAACTCTTTTTAGGGATTGGATATATGGGAGCATGAACAATAGGTAACTTCACTTATGAGGAAGTAGAGGCACAACAATACCTTACCCCTATATGTGCCAACAATGATGATGGTTGAAGTAACCCCTACAGGGTTGTTTCCCCAACTAGAACCACCTCTCAGCCAGTAAGGAATGGAGTCCACCCAAAAACCTATGTGTAATCTTGGATTGGATTCAAGTGAGGTGGTAGCAAGGACATTCCATCTTAGATTGTACAATGTAGTTCCCTTAGTTCCCTACCGCAACCCGATAGACAATCTCCAGATCCAAGGAAACCAAAAAGGGTAAAATTATAAATATTGGATCATGACCAAAACTATATTTCCCACTAAAAGGGATGAGGTTTGGGTGATGGTACAAATTGACCCATATAGAGTGCAATTCTAGTACCCACTCCCAGATGGGTCATCAATCGAAGAATGGACCATGGCAGCAAAGGCAATCTCTGCATGAGTGATGTATGGGTAAAGTACAGGGATGTTGAGGCCAAGCATGATATTTGGGTGGATCTCTAGTACAATTAATGATGACGACGAGCAGCACCAATTTGAGCATGAGAAGTATCTTAAGTTTAGTGTGATTTGATCTAGATACTCCAAGTAAGTTGCAGGACCTTTGGCTTGGGCTTGTAATCACATCGTGATTTTGTGTAAATAAGCCAGCAATTAGATAAAAGGCATGACAAGTATAGGTTTGTGTGATCGTGAACATCATCTTGAGCTATGCTTCTAGGGATTTTATCTCCATCGGGTTGTTGTCAGCTGGCTAGATTTCCAAAATCCTCAGAGCCAAAAGCACAATAGGTTATCCATGTGGCCTCTCCTCTTTTTATCCCTATTTTTGTGCTTCCTTCTTTTCTTGTTTATTGGTTTGTTTTTTGTTTTTGTTTCATGTTGTGACTCCATAGCCCAATGGATAATGTTCTTGAAAATTTGTAATTCTATAAAGCAAGTACATTAAGGCTGATGCATGCATCACCCCAGCCTAAACGTGAAATTATAAGATCAAAAAGAGGTACCCAAAAAGCAATATTTGGAGGTACTACCAAAAGGATTCACATCAAGCCAAATATTTCAAGGGAGGCATTGAGATCATGGCAGATTGGAAGAATCACTCTATAAAATACTTCATGAGCAGTATTGGTAATTCACCAAAGAGTGAGTCAAAAATCATGATTGAAGGTTTCCAAGATGTATTCTAATGAGCTGATAAGACTCTTGTTAGATTGTGTGAAGGAGAAAGGCTATAGCGAGGTAAACAAATGTCACTGGCATTATGTCTATTCTTGAAGTAGCCTTGGGCTATCGCTGAGTATGTTGTCTCATGGGGTGTCCCATAGATTGATAAATCTATCCTAATTATCCCATAATATATCCCCAAGGTCACATTCCCTTTCGTTTATTTGTTTTATTGTCACTAGCTCCTTCCTCCATCTTCCCCATGTGTTGGTTGTTGCTAACTCCTCTGGTTAGTGGCACTTGCTTTCTTCATGTGGTTGCCTCTTTCCCTCTTTCCTTCCCTCCTGTCTATTATTGTTCTTGTTTCTTGGTTCTTTCTTACTTTTTGTCCCCTCTTCTCCTCTTGTGTCTCGCTTTCGCTTCATTTCCCCGTTTTGTCCTACCTCATTATGTGTATAGTTCCCACACCATCACCCATCACTCTCCTTTGTCTTGCAGCCTTCCCTGGCTACCTTTTTTCCTAGTTTATTCTTTTTTTCCCTTCCCCATTCTCTCCTGTTAGAAGTGCTATTTTCAGAAGAGGGTCATATGGGTTCCTATTCCCACAAAGTGGAAATCCCCTATGAACCACCATAAGTGTGGATGAAATTTTGTATACTTTTACCCACTAGATCCTTTTTGATCAATATGATGAATCAGATAGTATGTTAAATAAAATTTTGGAAGCTAGACCCTTGATATTTTAGCATTGATTGTTGAGAGTAGGACTCACGAATGCGACAGACGATACCAAAGTAAGTTACGATGAAGGTGGATAAATTTTGGGCAATGCTAAGAGGAGCAGAGGAATCGATCAAGTTGACGTGTCAAGCAGTCCCCAAAGGTCATCCCAAAAGCAGATGATCACCAAGGGTTGACAAGTCTTATCATAAAATGATCTGCACAGTCTCGATAGTTCAAAATGTCAAATTTAGCTAAGTATAATGGCGAGCAAAAAAATGGGCTAGTAGTCCCTGCTGATGGAACTCAAGACCTTGTCCTGATGATTGGGCAGAGAATCGGGATCCCAAATGCTCACCCTATGCAAAGGGCAAATAAGTGGTATGGAACCAAACCAAGGTCAGCTTCTAAAGCACTGCCCTAGAGGCAGGGTGGAGGATCATCCAAGTTTTGAACCTAGCATAGGTTTGGGCATCCGTAAATCCCGCAATGGATACCAAAATTGCATCCAAGAGAGAAACTAGGACAAAGGCCCAAAAGCCCACCCTGTAGAGTAGGAATTATGGCGGGCGGAGTATTGGGTCGATATTAAAAATTATGTGGATTCTAAAGTTTCGCCCATCATTGAATTCTTGCTAACATCAAGGGACCTCTGCAAAAGCACATGCCTTCATTTAAGAGGGTGCAAGGTGGGTGGTTGGCATTAAATAAGTTCGGTATTCTACTTAGTGCACTGTAGTTGATCGAATCATACATCAATTAAAATGGTTAGCCTTAATTCATCCTCTCATGCAATTAATACCCTTAGGTACTTGTAGAGTTTCTCAAAGGAATCAAACTAATTAGGAGTCTAGATTCACACAATATGACTAGCGTACTCCCGAAAACCACCCTCTTTTGCAGTCTACAAGATATTTGGAAATATTCACAGTATGGCCACTCCTGCTAGCGTCACCCAGCAGTCTCATCCACCACCCACCATTGTGGATGCAGTATTTACTATAAGGTCTATATATGTTGGAATAAAGGGCATTCCAAAGGGCAGATCTTTAGCCATTACAATTCATATGTAAGGCTTTTGCCATTCTATAAATGCAAGTATACTATTGTTTGGTCTCCAAATTGACTCCTCTATGTGTGTGAATGTTGAAAGTTTATTTTTTTAAAGCTAGTTGGGTGAATGTGTTGTAATTTTGCATTCTAGATTTATGCATTTCATTTAGTGGTTCTGGAATTTGCTTTCAATGTAAGTGCTTCAAACATTGAGTAGGCGTAACGTTGGTTGATCTATTAAGTGGTGTGTTTGTATTTTTTGAAATGGTGTAGGTCCTTTACGTGTATGTATTGATGTGGTTGAATCCATCCTTATGAGTTTTGGCTACAACCTCCTTTTATTTCTTTCATTTTTCCTTCCCCCCAAGCATAGTTAACTAGGACTTCGATAAAGAATCGGCCTTCTTCGGAGATCGATCGCCCGAACTTCCTCGACCTCACAATCGTTCAATTTCGGTCGAGGTTCGCAGAACGTACAAACCTTTAAACCTTATCCTTTCTGTTAGGTGTGGATTTTCGACCAACATGACCCTAAATTTGCAATCCATTCCTCTAAAGATATGAATTTTTTATATGCTAAAATAATGGCAACATGAGCATGTTCATCTCACTCTCATGTTCATATTCACCCTATTCAATGAAAAGAGAAGCATCACCACCCCCTTTTTGGCCACTTCCTCTAGATTTTTATCTCTTATCAACAAAAATTTGCCTTGTGTACTTGTAAAAAGCACAAATTAGTTTCTTGAAGGGCTTCTTCGCTTTCTTCTCCCTATTTCTGCTTCTTTTTAATCTTTTCAAAATTTGGATTGGGGGACTTATGTTGCATAGAGACACCTTTTTTCCACAATCTCTGAAATTGTTAATGGCAAAGTTATTTGAACACATCTTCGAGTGTAGGAGATAGAGATGTGGGAAGTGCACTTGAAACATCTCAAAGAAAATAATTACCATTTTATAGACCTCAAAAAAATTATCTTTTAGTTCTTCTCATCACCCCTTCTAGCAATACTGATATCTTCTTTTAATTTCTTTAAAATAATTAATATATTCTTCAACCTTCCAAAGTTGTTTGCACTCAAGGTAGCAAGCTTTGCTTTTAATCTACTAATCATTGTAGAGTTAATGTGATCACACATTTGTTGAAAGATATCTAATTGTTTCTTAGGGTCTAAATTATTAGTAATATGATTATCATATATTTTATCCACATAAAGAGAAATCAAACCATATGCTTCCTCATTTTTGGCCATAATTTAGCATTTTTTTGCAAAATTAGTATCAACTAGCCACTCATTAACATATGTCAAGAGAGAGCTTCACTATTGATCCTCCAAATAGAATAGTTTGGTTCATTTAGTAAAGGTACATGTTGGTCCATTGTATCTCTTCAAAAGAATCATTTGCATGCAATTTTGAATAAAAACAAGACTACCATAATAACAAGCTCAAAAGTCCTTACAATTTAAAAATAAAGGGGTTCAAAATATTTATGTAAGCAAAAATTATGTCCCTCAAAATTTTGGCCCTAAAATCGTATAATATACCATCAAGACCTTTGAGAAGTTCCCAAAAAATAAATTTACCTTTAGGGAATCCACTATTGCCACATCTTTAATCTTGTGACCTAGGGGGCGCCACCTATGCATTGAATGGGTAAGCCACTAGGCAAAGAATCAACAAATCATCTTTCCAAGTGTCGTTGATTTGGAAAAGAGTGGCACATGTACTGATTAGGTAGGTCATTAGGCAAGGAACTATTTAATATTTGTTGTCATGCATTGTTAATTTGATGAATGAGAAAATGTTATCTTTTCGTTGACTCTATTACTAATCAGTTAGGTGACTTTGTGAGTAAGAAAGGCTCTTATGAGTTAGAATTTTTGGGTTGGCTTCTCACCTCTTTATATGATAAAAATGTTATGTTTATATTCCAATTAAGCCCAACATCAACTACTACAACACAAATCAAATGGCAACTCAATACAAGTGAAGCATGAATTTGAACCTAAGATGTCCTACATGCCAAGTCCAAAGGAATTCCCAAATAGCCACATGAACCACAAGCCACTCAAGACTATATCACCTCCACAATCTTTTGCCAAGCACTACACCAAGAAAGGGGGCACCAAGCATGCACACTCATATGATCTTCAAGGGGTCATGAGGTTTCTCAAGCACACACACCACCATAGCCAACATCAAGACTACACCCAAAAAAATATGTGGGTCTTGAACCCATAACCTACCAAACACCAAAGACTTGCCCTCCATACACCATCTACACTATCATCAGTGTCAAGTCATATGTTGATATAATCACATAAGAAGCAATTAGTCTGAACTAGGTGGAGGTATGTGCACTCTCACATTCTTACACCTCCTTCCAATGGTATTTCCACCTATAAGGGCTAAATGCACCTATTCCCTTCTAACAAAGCACCAATAGGGCTAAATGCACCTATCCCCTTCTAACAAAGCACAAATAGCCAACAACACACCTTGGGTCACACCCATGACCTCTATGTCAAGTAAGCATTACACAACATGCCTTAGTCATTCTACCAAGGCACATGGATGGAGCTTCAGTCTCACCTTTGACAATAGACCCATCATGTGTCCCATGAATGTGCCACATTTTTCACGTTGCCCACCTCTTTACCACCAAGGGAATATTCCTTGGAATATTTCAATTTTAAATTTCAAAAGATGATGAAATCACAAATATTCTAAAATTGTTTATGACTCCTCATAAATATCATTGTTTGCCTAATATAACCTTTTTTTTAGGAACATAACCAATTAGGTCATCTTATCTTTCCAAAGTAGCATAAAAGTTATCAAACCATTTTTATAAATTTTTCAAGTGGTTTAGCAGTCTCTATCATGCACTGAAGTGTTCCTAAGACTATTCTGGCAATTGGGGTTGATTGGAAATGCTCAACCTCTTCTTCGCTAATTCAACAACCATTCAAATTTTATCTATGTTGCACCGATACCAAAAAAATCGAAAGTGCAAAAAGAAATAGATTAATTATTCTATAAAAGACAACCAAGGTTGCAAACAATCTCAAAAAATCAAATCCACTATTTCTTAGCAAATGGCTTCACTATTAGCTAGGGTATTGTCACAATAAGTTAATAAAAAAGGATTAAATGTCAAAACAAAGAAAAAATGAACCTCTCAATGAATATTTCTTTTGATTTAATCAATTGTTGCAATACAGTGAGATCAACATGATCCAAGCTTCAACAAGAGTTTTTGGTAAAAATCCTTAGAAGATTGTCGAACACAAAAGTCACCACAAATGATTTCAAAAATTAGATCGCATTGCTTCTAAAATCACCATAGAAGAATATGCACTGAAATTTGAGATCGAGTAATGGAGATTCACATCCACTCTGATACAACATTAGATTTATCAATATATTCATAAATAAAAAATCAACAAATTACCCAATAAAGAAAAGATAAATCTCCCGTAAGCATAGCAAATATGAAGGGTTTCATTAATCTCACTAACAAAAGAATAAAGCTTTCCAACCTAGATGAAATGATTTATCTCAAGGACATAAATACCTAAATTACAAGTTACCTTAGGTCAAGGTTAAAGAATTGACCTTATAGATTATTATTACAATAAGCCCACTTATATAAGGTGTATTATGCTCAATAGAGTTATAAAAGTGAATACAATACAAAGTTCGATCGTGGCATTAAGTAAAGATGAACACCACATTCCAACATCAATGAACTATTAAAAGGTAAAAATTCTACTTAGTATATCAAAGAAAAGCTATTATAGAATTAAGACTAGGGGTATACTATAAGTTATAAATTAAAATTATTTTTTAAGGGTAGAAACTAGGTTCACCATGTTAGAATATTATGTTATATTACATTATTTTTACCAAAAGTAGCGCTCATAGGCGCTCTCCAATTTGGTTGAATAACCACTAATTGGTTAGAACCAACTTGTAACCAATTGTAACCTTTATATTTGAAATTAATGAGAATGGTCAATTGCTTCGTCAAATTCATCATGGTACCAGAGCCAGGGACGATTAACCTACGGGGACGATAGACCTACGGACGGAGGACCTGACAAACAGCCGACAAACCCTGACGCAGACAGCGGACAGACTGACGCAGATAGAGGACCCTGACAGACAGCGGATAGACCGAACGCAGATAGAGGACCCTGACACACAGCGGACAGACTGACGCAGACAGAGGACCCTGACACACAGCGGACAGACCGGACGCAGATCGACGGTGGAGGAGGCGAGTGGAGGCAAAAGGGTGGGGTTGGTTGCCCGAAGGCAACCGAAAGCTTTAGCGCTTTCGGTATTTTTTCAACCCTCCCACAGTGGCCGCACAGGCCATGTGGGATAAATATTTTTTTCCCCTCTTCGGCCTCGACGCGGATAATACCGCCGTGGTTCCCGATTTGTTTCATCGGGCCCTTCGGCTTTCGTGGTCGGTATGGTGGCTGTTCGGTGGTAGGTTGTGGTTTCGAATCCCGTCGGGGATTTTTTGATGACTGGTTTCGTCGCCTTTGATGCCTGCAACACGTTTTTTGATGCCCGAACTAAATTTTTGATGCCTGAAACGCGGTGTTGACGCCCGAAGGACCTGTTGACGGTCGTAAAGCACAGATTGATGCCCAGCAGGCATCATTTACACCAAAGGAAGCATTATTGATGCCTTGAGGCTCCAATTTTTTTTCATTTGGGGATCTTTAACGGTATTTTTTTACCCATTCTTGTCTATTTTGCAATTTGAAGGGGGGAGTTCACAAATTTCACTTGCAAAATTGTCAGACAAAGGGGGAATTGGTAATAGGAGCTATAATTTGTGGGCATTTATGATTGTTTTATTTGCATTTAAATACTCTGTTTTCTTGCATTATCAATCATAAATTACAAAAACATATAAGACCCCAAATTTATACCCTATTTGTGCAATTTATTGCACAACAACGTTCGGTATTTGAGATACCTCTGGTCCACACTTACAGGTAATGTTGTCGTGCTTTGGACTACTGTATTCGCCGCCTAATATAGCTGCAACAACGACGTCTGAGCTTGTTCTCTATAAATCATCGGGGAGAAATAAGGCAAACCAGTTTTTTGTTTTTTTCCCATTTCATACCCACATCGTGATTGTTGTTAGGCGTAAATCCTGACGAAAGCTTTTTTTCCAAAGTGTTTAGGGGAAGTTACGCCCCACGCATGCGGAATAAAACTTTCTATGGTAGGTGTCATTAACAACACGATTCCCTTTCAATATCGCCTATGTTCAATATATTGTGCTTCTCATATGTACTTATAGTCTCCCTCACGTAAGGGCGAGTACATATTGAGTAGTATACTTTTCATATATACCTATAGTTTCCCTCACGTAAGGGCGGGTGTATATTGAATGGTTACAATATAAAGATCTAGCAGGTATAAAGAAAGGGAGACCAATTGGTGGTATAAGGAACCTTCATAATGGCCACAATTCATAAGTATCTCTCAGATTCACAATTGTTGAAAGGTCCTAACTTTGTTCCATGGAAGACAAAGATGAAAGCCATACTTCAGTTGGAAGATTTATGGGATGTAGTGACTGGCACTGCCAAACGTCCTCAAACAGCAGGAACAGATCAAGATGCTTGGGATAAGAAAGACAAGAAGAGTCTTGTGTTTATCTTGCTTGCTACTACAGATGAGGTGCAACCTCATATTTGTGATGCAAAAACTAGTAAGATATCCTGGGATGCTTTGATCACAGTATATGAAGGGAAGAATCAATCCACTATTCTCCATCTTCAAACTCAACTACATAATCTCGAGTATGAGTTCTGGAGAAACAATTGACATATTCCTTTGCAGAGTGGCAGACTTGAAAGCAAAATTGAATGCTATGGGAAAACCTGTGGATGATGATGTCTTGAATTCTGTTATCTTGAGAGCATTACCAAGTTCCTACAAGATGTTGATCACTTCTCTCAATGTTTCTGGTAGACAAGTATCATTTGTGGAACTGGTAAACTTGCTTCAGACTGAGGAGGCAACTCAGGTCCAGAAAGATGATATGCCAGATAATGCTCTCTCCACACAACAAAGTGGTAAAAAGCAAGGCCAGTTTCAAAAAGGGGGTGCTTCTTCCAAAGGAAAAGGGAAGCAATCTCAGCAAAAAGATACAAAATATTGTAAAATTTGTGACATGAATAACCATGACACCAACAGGTGTTGGTTCAAAAACAAGCAACCAAATGAAAGAGGTTCACAAAAGAAGGGCAAGAACAAGCAAAAATACAATAAGCATAAGCAATCTAAAGGCCATGTTGCTTATGCTGAATCCAACTCAGACTCAAATTCTCCTGAGTCCGATTCAGATTCTGACTCTGAAAGAGCACACAAGGTGCTCATGACTCATACTTCGTCTTCCCAGATAGATGTTGTATGGTATATTGATTCAGGAGCTAGCAAACACATGACTGGGGATAAATCCTGGTTTGATACTTTTGTGGAGAAAGAGGGTAAGCCAGTCACAATTGCTGACAATCAAGTATATCAAGTAAAAGGAGAAGGGGATATTTCTGTGTCCCTTCCTGATGGTAATTGTCAAATTGAAAAGGTTCTCTATGTTCCAGGCTTAGCCAATAATCTGCTTTCAGTCACACAAATGTTGGATAGAAACATGGAAGTCGTGTTTCGAGTTGTCAATGGCAAGAAGAGATGTTTTATCACACACAGTGGTAAACATGTTGCAACCGGATCTTACAAACATGGCTTGTTTATTCTCGATGCTATTTCCACTCCACATGTTGCTTTGGCTGCAACTACAAAGGAGGCCACCTCTCTCTGGCATCGGCGTTATGGGCATCTCAGTTCTGGATATTTGCTTGAATTACACAAATATGGGATGGTGAAAGGTCTTCCACCCCTCTCATCTATCTTGCCAGTTTGCTCAGATTGCTTAGCAGGGAAGCAACATCGAGTACCTTTTGAAGCTAGCTCCTCTCGAGCTACAAACCCTTTAGAGCTGGTACATACCGATCTGTGTGGTCCTATGCCAACCAACTATGGTGGGAAAAAGTATTTTCAACTATTCGTTGATGATTGCTCACGGAAGATGTGGGTTTTCTTTCTTCAGTTGAAATCAGAAGCATTTCTCTACTTTCAACAGTTCAAGAAGCTTGTTGAGAAGGAGTCGGGATGTTTGATAAAAACCCTCCGCTCAGATCGAGGGGGGAATACACCTCTGAAGAGTTTTCAGAGTTTCTTAAGAAACATGGGATAAAAAGACAACTGACTACCGCCTATACACCTCAGCAGAATGGAGTTGCAGAAAGAAGAAATCGTTCCATTATGGAAATGGTTCGATGTATGCTAAAGGGAGCACATCTTGAGGATCAATATTGGGCAGAAGCAATAAACACAACATTATACCTCCAAAATAGAGCACCCACCAGAGCTCTACAAGGGAAAACACCACAAGAAGCATGGAGTGGTAAGAAACCTTCCATTTCTCATCTAAGGGTGTTTGGATGTAAAGCATTCATGCACATTCCAAAACAGAAAAGGAGGAAGCTGGATGAGAAAACCCTGCAGTGTATCTTTCTTGGCTATGATGAGTACTCAAAAGGTTATCGATTGATTGATCCTAAGACCAAGAAGACACATGTAAGTAGAGATGTTGTATTTGATGAAGCTCTCACATCAAAAGACACATCCACAATTGTATACCTAGATGAAGAAGAGCCTAAGAAGGAGGTTCAACTTCTACAGCAAAAACAGAAAGTCCCAAAATGGTATACTAGCACTTTGAGAGATGCTAAGTTGAAATCCCTTCCCGATCTATCTCTTGATAGGCCATGTACTCGCAGTATGACTCAACAGATGAGAGCGAGAGGAATCTACTTCAGAGGTTGACGAACTTTGTCAACACTTTGATGATTTGTCAGTGGGTACAGAAAATGATAGAGAGGAAGATAAGGATGGAGAAAAAATTTATATGTCTACATTGAATACAAACGAACCCACAACGGTTCAATCTGCACTTGATGAACCACAGTGGAAAGAGGCCATGGATGTAGAACATAAATCTCTCCTTAAAAATAATACTTGGAAGTTAGTCGATCTGCCAACAGGAAAGAAACCCATAGGCTGCAAATGGGTGTTCAAAGTGAAGTATAAGGCAGATGGATCTATTGATAAGCATAAATCCCGGCTTGTTGCAAAGGGATATGCTCGGAAAGAAGGCATAGATTATGAAGAGACTTTTGCCCCTACTGCAAAAATGACTACCATTCGTGTACTTTGTGCCATGGGAGCTCGGTTTGGGTGGAAATTGCATCGAGATGGATGTTAAAAGTGCCTTCTTGAATGGTGACTTACAAGAAGAAGTATACATGACTCAACCAGAAGGATTCGTGGTTGAGGGGCAAGAACAAAAAGTATGCAAGTTGATCAAATCATTGTATGGGCTAAAACAAGCTCCTCGAGCTTGGTATATCAAGATAGACAGTCACCTTGTGCAACATGGTTTCATAAGAAGTCCTTCAGATGCAAATCTCTATATTAAGAAAAGTGGTTCTGATATAGTGATTCTTGTACTTTATGTGGACGATCTGATCATTACAGGAAGCTCAGAAAGAATGATTGACTTAGTGAAAAATGACTTGAAGCAATCATTTGAAATGACAGATCTAGGACTTCTACACTATTGTCTTGGTTTAGAAGTTACTCAGCAAAAATTTCATATTAGAGTAACACAAAAGAAGTATGCCAAGACTTTAGTAGAAAAATATCGGATGACTAACTGTAAGTCAAAGGCAACTCCCATGGAGCAAGGACTTAAGTTATCTCGATATGATGAGTCACCTCAGGTAGATGGTACTCTCTATCGCCAGTTGATTGGGAGTCTCCTATATCTGACAAATACCAGACCAGATCTCAGTTTTGTTGTGGGATATCTTTCAAGGTTCATGCAAGAGCCTAAGATGACACACTGGAAAGCAGCAAAAAGAGTGCTTCATTATGTTCATGGTAGTACAAATTATGGTCTGGAATATAGAAAGAATAATAATTTTTTCTTATTGGGATACACAGACTCAGATTATGCCGGATCTATTGATGATTGTAAATCCACTTCTGGATATGTTTTTCATCTAGGATCTGGACCTATCTCATGGCACAGTAAGAAGCAGCATGTGGTTGCTTTATCTTCTACAGAAGCAGAATATCGTGCAGCCAGTGAAGCAGTCTGCGAGATAATGTGGTTAAGTCGCATTCTTACAAACATGGGCCTTCCAAAGAATCTTCCTCTTCATTTGTTTTGCGACAATCAAGGTGTTTTGAATCTTGTCAAAAATCCAATCTTTCATGAACGTACCAAACATGTTGATACCAGATGTCATTTTATTCGAGATGAAGTTCCAAAGCACCATATACAACTTCAATACATTTCTAATTGATGATCAAGTTGCAGATATCTTTACCAAAGCACTTGGGCGTATCAAATATGAAAAATTTCGAGATACAATTGGGATTTGCCAATAATGTAATAAGGGGGGATGTTAGAATATTATGTTATATTACATTATTTTTACCAAAAGTAGCGCTCATAGGCGCTCTCCAATTTGGTTGAATAACCACTAATTGGTTAGAACCAACTTGTAACCAATTGTAACCTTTATATTTGAAATTAATGAGAATGGTCAATTGCTTCGTCAAATTCATCACACCATTATGATAAATTATATATTTGGAAGATAAGGAAAAAGGGGGATACTAAGAAAATTAAGATTAGGGCATAATATAAGTGATGTTAACAATAAAATGTTTTCCATCTGTGGATCCCATTTTTTTCTTGTAGAAAAACCAAACCCCACAAATGGTCATATTATGATATTTACTAGTCCACCAACCACTCCAACAACTGAATATGGGTTAATAATGGAAAACTCCCACTTAAAGCACAATAAATTAACCATAAACTATCAAATTTTAATCTATGATTAAACTTGTTTAATGAATGCAACACAGAAATTAAACCTCCAAATTAAAATCAATAATATTACAAAGTTTCCGTGATTTTAAATGCTAAAATCATTCAAACTTCAAAAAAATAAAAATAAATACCATACAAATACTATTGAAATTTATGATACAACATTAAAAATATATATATAACTCTTCTAAAGAAAAAAAACTTCACAAGCAAAATATGAAACCATTTTTTTTCAAAACCTATCTTAAAAATGTATATATAAATATGAACATTGAATTAAACCATTCTTTTTTAAACCTATCTTTAAAATGTATATATAAATATAAACGTTGAATTAAACCACTTTTTCAAAACCTATCTTTAAAATGTATATATAAATATGAACGTTGAATTAAACCATTTTTCAAAACCTATCTTTAAAATGTATATATAAATATGAACGTTGAATTAAAAGCACACTCTACACTATTGACTTATTCAGACTTGCAACATAGAAATCCTATTATAGTGGATCCTGCGGAGTTCAATAAACAACACTTACTAGAAGGGACTTTTTCAAAAAAAATGTGAACATGGTTAATAGAGCCCACCATAAATCTACCTGTATTATAAATTAAAAAGGGAAACTAAGTCTCTTCCTAAAGTAGAAAAAATCCTCCAGTTGTTAAGATGGTAGGTATTTAACAACCTAAATGAAAATTATTATCATGTGTATAAGTATTATTGAAAAAGGATAATCTCCACCCAGGTGTTGTAGGTGAGTTCTCCACCCTACCAAAAAGTTGAATTGGATATCCAAAATCCAATTGATAATGTTGGTGCGAGTAGGGTCGGATGCGACTCCCGGGTGACTTTGACGGTGTAGAACCCCTTGTTCGTGGTCTCTCAGACCAAGGCGGCCCCGCAAGCGGCCCCGCAAGGGGTTTTTCGCTTAAAAAAAAAAATAATCTCCATCATATGAATTAAGCCATTCTTTTTTTCAAAATTATGGTCTTTATTAATTAAGATGGTAGGTATTTAACAACTTAAATGAAAATTATTATTATGTATATATGTATTATTGAAAAAAAGATAATCTCCATCATATGAATTAAGCCATTTTATTCTTTAAAATTATGGTCTTTAGGTTTTTTTTTTTTGTTATTAAAGATTGAAATGGATGTCATCTATATTACATCATGACCACATAGTAGTATTACAACAATTTGACAATTTATGTATGAATCATATTCAAACATGGATCTCCTTGAAAGTTGGAAAATATAACGGGTTGAATAAATGTCACTTGATGTGACCTTTAGGTCTTCTAAATTTTATCTTAAATGCACTTTAAATCCCTCGAGAATTTCATTCTTGAGTTAAAATTACCACTTCAATGCACATGTGGTAAATGTATTAATCTTTCGTTCTTGTCATTTCCATGAAACTTTGGCCGACTCCCTTTAGCATAAAATGTAAATGCTAGATATATGAAATCATATGCATGGTTTTGCCATGATTCATATGCACTATGAATTTTACCCAAACTTTGGCCATGACTCCCTTTAGTTTGCATAAAATGTAAATGTTAGATGTATGAAATCATATGCATGGTTTTGCCATAATTCATATGCACTATGAATTTTACCCACATAAAGATTTGAAAAAATATTTTCACAAAAACCCAAAAGATGTAATATTACTACTCCCTAAATGAAGTATCAAATTATTACATCAAACAAGGCTAAAGTCCATGTTTTGTAGTCGATTTTGAGCAAGTACAAAATTAACTACAAGCAAGCCCATAAAGAATTTTCTCTCTTGTAAATCCCTCTCCAATTAGTCTCTTCGACACATACAAATGGAGCCAATTATGAAGTACCCCAAACTTTCCTAACACCAATCAGTCTCTTTGACACATACAAATGGAGTCAATTATGAAGTACCCCAAGCTTTCCTAACACCATACAACTTCCAATGCTTGGGCATTTTGGAATAAATGCCTCCATAGTTCAATGATAGCAATGTTGTGTAAGACATTTCCAAATGTTGCCTCTTCATTGGGTGTGTTTATTTGGGTGCATCACTCCAACTAAACCTAGTATAGTGAATATCAAACGATGGTCTAGTATGTATTTCTTGAAACTCTCTTAGCTGAAACTCTCTTAGCTGACTTCAAAATTCTTAATTTGAAAGTAGTCATTACTGAATCCCCTTTAAAAGTGAAAAAAAAAAATTAACCATAGCACATTTTGACATAAAGAATACCAAAAGTTGATGCATATATAATAGGGTTTATAGACCCATGAGGGATACCACAATGGTAAGTCCTTGGATTTTCATCAAGGAGACCCGAATTCAAACCACGGTAAGAGAAGGCCAGTACCCCTCATAAAAACCTGTGTAAACTTAATTTTTTAGCTGCAAGCTTATTGCAGTGGTAAGGGCTTTGGCCTCTATTTGAGAGGTCTAAGGTTCAAATCCCACTCCGTATGAAGGGACTATACCCGTCATAAAAATCTGTGTAAACTCAGTTGAAAATACATAATAAAGTTTATGTATATTGTCATATTGCCTTGGAGGACAACCTTCTAGTACAACAATTATTACCACAAAATGCATAAAAATGAGGTTTAGCATTATTTCATAGAATTATGGAGTAGAACTAGCACATTTTGATACAAGAATACCAAAAGATGATGCATATATAATAGGGTTTATAGACCCGTGAAGGATACCACAATGGTAAGTCCTTGGGTTTTCATCAACGAGACCCAAGTTCAACCCACGGTAAGAGAGGACCAGTACCCCTCAAAAAAACTCATGTAAACTTAATTTTTTAGCTGCAAGCTTACTGCAATGGTAAGGGCTTTGACCTCTCTTTGAGACGTCTAAAGTTCAAACCCCACTCAGTATGAAGCTACTAGATCCCTCGTAAAAACCTATGTAAACTCAGTTGAAAATATATAATAAAGTTTATGTATATTGGCATATTGCCTTGGAGGACAACCTTCTAGTACAACAATTATTACCACAAAATGCATAAAAATGAGGTTTAGCGTTATTTCATAGAATTATGGAGTAGAACTAGCACATTTTGATATAAGAATACCAAGGACAACCTTCTAGTACAACAATTATTACTACAAAATGCATAAAAATGAGGTTTAGCGTTATTTCATAGAATTATGGAGTAGAACTAGCACATTTTGACATAAGAATACCAAAAGTTGATGCATATATAATAGAGTTTATAGACCCGTGAGGGATACCACAATGGTAAGTCCTTGGGTTTTCATCAAGGAGACCCAAGTTCAAACCACGGTAAGAGAGGACCAGTACCACTCATAAAAACCAGTGTAGACTTAATTTTTTAGCTGCAGGATTACTGCAGTGGTAAGGGCTTTGGCCTCTCTTTGAGAGGTCTAAGGTTCAAACCCCACTCAGTATGAAGGGACTGGACCCCTCATAAAAACCTGTGTAAACTCAGTTGAAAATATATAATAAATTTTATATATATTGTCATATTGCCTTGGACGACAACCTTCTAGTACAATAATTATTACCATAAAATGCATAAAAATGAGGTTTAGCTTTATTTCATAGAATTATGGAGTAGAACTAGCAATTCTTGAAATGTAGTTCCAAAAAAGTAGAGTTATTTATGAGAATAAAAACCAAAATCAAAGAGTATTAACAATTCAGGGGACACGGTAGAAAAAAAAGCATTAAGAGAATCAAAAGAGAAGATGTAACACAAGTGACACTAACCACCAGCATCGATTATTTATTTCTCAAAATGATAAAGTGGGCCTTCCTGGCATTTTCCTGGCATTAATATCTGATTAAAAGTACCAAGGAACACCTTCATTTATAGGGAATAGAAAGAAACAAAAGTAAGTTGTGGGCCTTCTGGCATTAATATCTGATTAAAGGTACCAAGGAACACCTTCATTTACAGGGAATAAAAAGAAACAAACCTAAGTTGCCAGTCACACCCTTGTATGGCTCAAAACTTCATACATGTTCTTAGCTTCATCATCAACCTAACAATTCAACCTTGAATAATAAAGTGTAACATCTTGTTTGATATAGTAAACAACCATTATGTGATATTTTCACCATTGAGAACTACTGCCCAAGACCTTATAAACCTATACTATATTTCATAACTGTCCATAAGCACTCAGGGTTACCTTTTCAACCATTACATTTAAGGATGAAGATAACAAGTACTTGTTTAACCCTTTTTCTAAATTTTTAATACTTCACTATGTTTGTTTCCTTTGTTTTCCTACCATTTACTTTAATCCAATCAGCCTCTGTCTCTCATTTGTGAGCATTAATATAACTCCAATTTCAATGCCCTGCTTTTTTATAATTAGCTATTAAATAACTTTCGAGTATGATTTATTAAACTACACAAGTCATGACAAACAGGATTTTTTTGGATAGTGCCAAAAAAAACATTTTGGTTCAGTTGTAAACGTTTAAAATAGAGGTGCAACCAATGCAATATGTTGCAACCAATGTGAAATCAAAATAAATTTGCCTCGTTTAATATGGTACATTGGTATAAGCTACATTCCCTGTTCAATGTGCTGGTGATAAATTGCCAGTTTGTATCAATAATTTTGCATGGAGCCTATATATACAACAAGATCCACCTATTCCACCAGAGGAAAGTGCCCAAAGGTCCCAATGTTCAACTGAAAGGTCATCCATTTGAAACCAGCAATTCTCAGCTGTCTACGTTCCTTCATATCAGGTGTGAAACAACTGCATATGTTACAAACTTTCAAATCCAATTCTTTACCGGTCCACACTATTATAAACCATACAAGGATTCCACTCATGACAAATAAGATTTCTTTAGGGAAAAAAGTACCAGATTAAATATTTCTGTTCGGTTCTAAATGCTTAGGATTGAGATGCAACCAGTGTACTAGGATGAAAATTAAGAGATATTGGCCTAATTTGATATGGTACATTGGTATGAGCTACATTCCTCATTCAATAAGTTGGAAATAAATTGTCAGTTTGAATCCGTTAACTTGAACGAACTTTCATCCAGACTACGTAGACAACAGGAGGCAACTATTGTAACAGATTAAGGTTACCAGCTCCCCATAGTCAACTAAAAGGGCAGCCATCTGAAACCAGTAAATGTCAGCTGTAGATGTCGCTTTGTATAAGGTATGAACAAAATGTAAAAGTTAAAAACTTTCAAATCCAATTTTTTTCCAGTATCCACTATTATAAACCATACAAGGATTCCAGCCTAAGTTATCCAGCAACTTACTGGATAGCATTCCTTAAGGCAATACAAAGTCAGCAAAATGACTAGTTAAAAATAGAAAAGAATGTTCCTGTTAAAATTTAAACAAAAGTTTTGGAAATAAATGAAAGCTTTATCTGCATGCAATGCAATAATGTTCTACTCTAATAATAAAATTTGAAATCTAAAATCCCAATCACACAGATAATATCAAACATAACCATGTGCTATCTCCATCACTTGCAGGTGGTTCATGACACGTTTTACGCTCCCAATATCTCACTACTGGGATGAAACCCTTTGAAGCGTTAGTTGCAACAAGTCACTTTCCAATCAGTTTTAAGAATATATGTTGTTCCAAATAGGAAACAAAGCATAAATAATATAAGGCCCTCTAAAATTTGTGAGTCCTCAGTAATAAGGCCTGTATCGCATAGGGCGCCTGAATCTAGGCATTTTCCTGCCAAAAAAAACATAAAAATCAGAAGAGTAAAAAAAGTAATCATTCAAGCAGTCAAAAGGATTGCAACAGATGCATTTATGTGTGTTTTTTCATAGCAAAACAGTGACAATTTCAAGGCATATACCCATAACCATAGGGAGAGTAAAAATAAGGTGGAATATAAGGTCTTCGTGGCCGGAATCCAAAATAGGGATTGAACCTTCGTCCACGAAACTGCTTCATTCCTGGAACATTTGTTCTTTTGGAGGTAACCTGCACCAAACAAAGCATGTGTAAGCAAACAGAAACTATCCACAGTTCAAAGAAATTTGGCATATATTCTTCAACACATAAATTCTATACATAGTGCCAGCAAAACCAAAACTACAACTACAGTCAAAAGGAGAACAAAGAATATTATTCTGAACTAGAACATTCAATTTCATTAACACCTATAACAGCAGTGCATGAATGCATCTGGTCATATGCCCAGTAGAAATTAACAATCTCAGTAATTCAAAATTAGGAATCATGCCAAGTTCCAAAACAACATGAATATAAATACAGAAATTGTGTGATAAAGAAAGCAAAAAGAGTTAGTAAAACCAAGAAGAATCACAATTATTCATGATACTACATAATAAAACTCAAAAGCAAGAACCAAAATCTATATAGAAAATTTGAGTAGAGAACTGTCTCACACCTTCAACTGGCGACTATGTAGTTCAGACTCATTGAGAAGAAGAGCATTCTGAACAGCCTCAGGCTCCAGAAACTCAACATAAGCATACCTGCACTACTAATGTATAACTGTTCTGCTGACGGCTAAAATGTGCATGTATGTAAAATGAATCTTTTATTAGAAAATAAAGAACATAATGAATACCCTTTTGGCTGACCAAACTTGTCCGTCAAAATTGTAACTCGATTTACTGTCCCACACGATTGAAAATGCTGCTGAACTTCCTCTGGAGTGCATGAGTAATCAACCTGAAATTGTTAGAAAAACATTTAATATGGTTTCCACCACATGCTTCATGACAGACAGAATATCAATCATCTCGTGATGCTCAATTACAAAAGCCACTGATGGCTTCTAAAAATACCTAAAACTGAAAACAATGACAGCCAAAATATACATTTTGTACTTCAGAAACATGAATGGGATGAGAAGGACATGGAAAACATACATATATACATGTGTGTGTGTATTTCCTACACTACCATCTAAGTTTGGGGGGGAAAATATGTCTGGCATGTGTATACTGACCATGCTATCATGCATAATAACCTAGATATATCATAATTTTTTAAACTATTGAAAGTGAATAGTGCCTTTGACAAACAAGCTTTTCAGCTCACATGCTTCACATTCAGGACAAGTAAACACTGTTGACATTATAATTAAATTTTATATGATTATTCTCTTTGGCCAGTAAGTTTACTAATAATTACAGAATCTTCTGGCTTCCAAGCATAATTAAAACAGCCTTTTCAAAGAACTGAAATGTGCATCAAATAAAACAAAAAGATCCAAAACATTCACTTGATTTGGAGAACTAAACATATTCCAATGTTCCAGGGGACTTGTCCTGGGATTTGGGAAATGTCTTGGAGATGAACCCACCGTCCCAAAATGAGTTTCACCAGCCCAAAAAGTCATCCCAACATCCCCGTCCCGGAACTTTGTGAATAGAGACATACTCTAATGACACACAAGGCTACTTAGGTCAATTATTGCAGTTGTCTTAAACAGACAAAACGCCCTGACCACTAAAGCATTAAGTTCTTATTTGAAATGAATTTTAAGATGTTTCATTCAACTGAAAGACGTCTAGTTTTGGTCTCTTTAGAAGTAAGAATTCAAAAAGCACTTTCATGAGCAAGGAAGGATATAAGGCCTAATTTCAAGCACCAAGTGTTTAAGATTTTTTTTTTAGATAAAGACCCCTATCGTTGGAGTCCTACTATTAAAAACTAGAAGCATATTTTTATAAGCACAATTCCATAAATGAATATTATATCTAATAGGGATGTAACTTGAATTTGAACACAAGATTAATATGGAAAAATAACCTTTTCCAAGTGAAGCAACCATTTATTTGAAACCTATCCACAGAATATTTGTTTTCCCTCAACGGTTTGGGAAGGCATATATACAGGCACTCCAAAACAAGATTGGCATAAGGATAGGAGATGGCATATACAAATAAGAAAATAAATTCAACTTGCTGAATTCAAATAACTTTACAGTTTGATCCCTTCATTTAATTTTATACACATGCCATTCAAGGGTAATACCTACAATAAAACTCAGTAATTAGCTGCAAAGCCAATTGATAGTCCAAGAACAATTTCTATTATCATGAAAACCTTAGTTTTAGTTCCATATTGCAAGTATGCTTAGAAGGCCTAGTATCACCTCAAAGTGTAAGCTAATTTAAGATTGACAAGTACCCAATTGGACTCCACATCTGCATCTGATAACAGCTCCATTATCGTTAACTAACTCAGACTAAGTTCTGCAATTTTGTTAACAATCGGACTACCTTGAATAGCATGTGATTAATTTAAAAAGATGGTGTAAAGTAGCCAAGAGATACCCAGATTCTCCTACTTGGCTTGAGAAATTACATCAAGGGTACAATATCAAGTGTCATTTACTATAGTAATATTTCTTTTTTAAAGTAAATAACGTGCACCTCAATTCCATGGTTCACAATGCAGAAAGAGCAATGAGAAGAATCCCATTTAGGCATTTGTATGAGTCAATACAAACTAAGGTATATAGGCTTGCCACAAATACAACCGATACAAATAAGACTGAAATGCATGTACCATGTGATATGAACATCTTATGGCTAACCACAAACTCATTAATCCATGATGTCTACAGATATGACAATAGGCATTCCTTGCAATCCAGGAGCATTTATTCATATACTCTACATCTTCTGGAAGAGAACTTATAAAACAGGCTTTGGTTCATAGCTGAGAGAAGAATCTACACAAATAATGACAGCAAAAATTTCTCACCAGTTTAGGAAGTCTTTTCAATACGTTCCACCTTCGAATTATGAACAGTTTTAAACACAGTTGCATACTTCTATCTCCACTGATGAGCTTAATATGCATCTTACAAATATCACCTTTCTCAAGCGATCTCAACCAGACCCTTCCACCATATTAAGCAAAGGCATGCCATGCTTAATGTTCAGCAGTTCAAGTCACTTCTTAGTACCTTCCGCATTCAATTTGCTTTTCATTTGAATCATCTTAGAGAAATTGAGTTTATAAATCACTTTTTCATACTTGCAGATATATTTGCATCATCCACTTTAATATTCACCTTTTTCATACCTTCATATCTATTCACATACTCCATTTTCAACTTCACTTTTTAAATATGAATGTATCTTTCTTCATCATTTTTTAATTCCAAAAAAATTTCTAAATTCCTTATTCTTTCTCTTTTGCTTTTTTTTCTTTTTCCCCTTTGTTTCCTTTTACATTTTTTCCTCCTCTTTTTTTTTCTTTTCTATTTTTTTTCCTCGTAATCTTTCATCTATTATAACAGCCTCATTCAATTCTATTTCCTTCCAAATTTACATATTTAACCTAGTATCCTCTGCTGTGTGGTCAGTAAAGGACTTCATTCCCAAGATTGAAGCAAAGATTCCTGCCAACATTGACATACATGTGTCATAAAAAGGCTCCTAAAGCTAGAAAAATAAATTAATTAAAAACAGGCTGGTTGTAAAAAATGCATCTTCAAGACTGAAAAATATAGGAAAAAACATAAACCTAAGCAGTTGTGCTCCCAATTTATGTGATTTTTCTTTTCAAAGAATTTGTGCCTCTTCAATGAAAGTAGAGATTTGAGGAAGTCGGCTCAAAATTTTTTAAAATTTAGAGAAAATTAAAAAGCCACCTTAAACATGAAAGCAAAAACTAAATAATCGTTATCATTATGTCAACTCACAAAACCATTTGCAGTTTTGTTTCAAGGAATGGCCTGTTACCTTGCAATTGCTGTCAAACTAAATAGACATATGCACAATATACATATTTATATAAGTTTATGAACAAGTACAAGTGTAATTCAAAAAGATTATACTGACAATTATTAAAAGGTGGTATCACTCCCTTGAATCTTGAGTTCCACTCCTAAGAAGTGATATCTTTATTTTCAAAAAATGTTACATATTGGCAGCATGCTTACAGAAAAAGTTAATATCAGTTCCTGCCACTAAGTATCTAAGCTTTATCAACCAAACAGCGTACCAGCAAAACAGCTCATACAAGTTTAAATTTAACAATCATAATTTAGAAGCATGAAGCTGATAGGACAATTATAAATGATTCAACTGCTCACGTCCTCTACTTGAAAAACCACTTCAAGAAATAATGCTAAACAACTCACCTCAGTGAGAAAAAGCCTGTTATCCCTCCATTCCTTCATCTTCTGAATTTAAATACTGATGAGTATTTTAGTAGCAGTAACTCATCTCAGTGAGAAAGAGCCCAGTATCCCTACATTCCTTTTATGTTCTGAATTTAAATACTGAACAACACTGACAAGTATTTTAAAAGCACTAACGCCATGCTAAGAAACAATCATTGTAAAATAAATGTTTCGAATTTTGATCTTGATTATTTGCAGCACAATTTACAGCCATAAGGGTAGAGATAAAATATGTATCCAGCAAAACTGAAATACTTACAAATCGTAAATGCACAAAATGTAAAAACAGAAATAACATTGTTGTCAGCTAGTTCAATCAATAATCAAGCTCAATTTGTTGTCAGCTTGTACAAGGGAACTTTATGCAACTTCCTATCTTGATTAAAATCATAAAGGAGTCAATGTATAAAAATACTATAACAAGGTTTGAATAGAAATACAACAATACTCAAAATGTCTTACTAAAATCACATGTTCTGTTTTGACATGATCCAGAACAGCCCACTATGGATTTCTCTCACAATAGAGTTTACAAGGCTCTATGCATTACACATTTGCTTACATAAACAAGGAAATATACAACAAAGAACCATGCATAAACAGAACAGCAAAGGAAATAGAATTGACATAAGAGATCAAACATCACATCATAGCAGGAGGCACAAAGATTGATGTGAGAGACGCTTGTGGGGAATAAAACCCATAGGAAAAGATGCTTGTAGCATGTATTGCTCAGAAAATGAAAGGTAAAACAAGAATGAACTAATAAAAAATCTCCTTCCAAAATACAAGCACACTCCACACAAACACAAATACTCGCAGCCTTGCCAATGACGTAACTCGCATCTGAAACCTCTGTTTATGATTTTTTTCAGCAATGGGAAGTGATGGGTCATGGAAAAGACAAAATCTATTCCTCTAACTCTTTGTCTCCTCCCTCTTGGAGTCTTTCTGCTTCACATTTGTTTGTGATGGCTTCCAAATGACATGCCAAGTCACTAAGGCAAACCCTCATGTTTTTTTAAATTCCCTGGAAATATTGTTCAGATGCACAAAGTAACTCCATAGGTTGCAAAAAGGCTCCCTCCCAGTTAAAAGGAAACGCATGTTGGTTCAAAGCATAGTAGAGAAACTCGGACTCGGCAAGGCCAACTTTTGACTTGGACTTGGACTCGTCAAAAAAAGAAGAAGAAATGCAAATTTTCATTGGAAAAAAGTTTTTTCATGTATATCACAATTAATTAACATTATTTTTGAGTAATTAATACTGTAAGCGATGCAACCTTAAACTACACATAAAAGTGACAAAACACACATCAATGTAACTGCTGGGTGGTTGTTAGATTCAGTCTTGGAGCATCTACAAGTCCTTCTGTTGTCATTTAACATGCTGTTTATTTGTCGTTATTTCCTCCTGATGAATATGTAGCGTTTGCTAATATTTCATATTGAGTCAGAGTCCAGAGAGAGTACATAAGGCTGGTACATATCCCTTCTAATTTCCATGGTTCTCAAATTGTGGATGTACTAGGGGATGCCTCCCATAGAATTAACATTATACAAATCCATTATTAATACTGTAAGCGATGCAACCTTAAACTACACATAAAAGTGACAAAACACACATCAATGTAACTGCTGGGTGGTTGTTAGATTCAGTCTTGGAGCATCTACAAGTCCTTTTGTCATTTAACATGTTGTTTATTTGTAGTTATTTCCTCCTGATGAATATGTAGCATTTGCTAATATTTCATATTGAGTCAGATTCCAGAGAGAGTATATAAGGCTGGTACATATCCCTTCTAATTTCCATGGTTCTCAAATTGTGGATGTACTAGGGGATGCCTCCCATAGACGAATGGTTATATATGGGCTAGTGGCTACTGTTAGAAAGTCCTTCAAGTCATGTTATCTCCCATTCTTGTTTTGTGGCCATACACAGGTGCAATGCTCAAGCCAACACTGAATATGATTGATGCTATCCTCAGGCAGAGTATGGATAGTATATTATCCTTCAAAGGGTATGACTACATATCACAATTATTAGTCAACTTGTCTTCCTTAGAAAGAAACCTCAAGGACATTTTTTGCTTCTTTAAATGGCCTCTTGCTATTTTATCTGCATCTTAAAAATCTCACTGGGATTGTGAGAGGGCCCAAGCACTGTACTGTTCCAATCTTTCGTGTCTAATTCTTGACGCCTTTGAGTTGCCTCAAACATGGTGAATGTTTCTTGTGTTGGTTAGAATTTTGGAAGCATTTGTTTGTTCCTAGGCCCAGTGGTTGAATGTTCTAGAAGAGGTATTTAAGTGGAATGAAATTCCAACATAGGAATATGCCAATGTTCTAGAGAATGTATATTACAGGGAAGTGCAAAGAAATTTTGCTCTTGATTATTGAAGGTGTTACACTTTACATGGGGTGGGACATTGCCATGGAACTCCATACAAGCTTGGTTTAGATTCCTCTTAATGTTGTCTACCCTTTTGGTCTCAACTTCTATTATTGATCTTCTTTGACCTTATCTCTTTACACTGCTGACTAATTTTTCTCTTCCTTTCGTCTTTGGTCCTTTGTAATCAGGTGGGCCTTGTGGCATAAGCCTTCCTTTTGGTTATTGTTTTTTACGTCAAATGTAATTGTTGGATGTCTGTTAGATTCTTGAAAACTAGGAAAAAATTGGGTTAAGGATGCAAATGAGTGTTTTTTTGGGTCTGATTTCACCTTCTCTGCTCTCTCTGCAAGTGGAAATAGAAAAAAGAGACCAATTTAGGGGAAAAAAATTGATGTCATTTTTCTGTATTTTTGCTGCTGCAACCAATTTTTTTTCTCGGACTAACGTGTTCTAAAAAAAATCATTAGTCCAAAAAAATCTCGTGAGTAAATAAAAATCTAGACCAGTCCAGGAAACTAGCTGAGTTGAGTAAAAAAGACTTGGGAGGGCCAACTCAGGCACGGACTCAGCGGGTTTTTCAAAAACTCACTAACTTTCGTAACTATGGTTCTAAGGAGAATATTATTGCTGCAACCAATGGTATGAAGAACCCCCAATGGTGATTGGAATACCAGATTATAAAACACTTCAAAATGCTTCCAGACTAGATGGGAGGGGAAAGGGTTCGGATGTTGAATCTACTTTCGTTAGTCTGAAAGAAGTCTTTTAAGCATTGAAAAGGTTTTTTGCCAAAGTCTTCATACAAATAAAATGAAAGTGAAACCCTTAAAATGACTTCCCAAAATATCACATCCATCAACCCAGACGATGAGACATCTTCCAGGGCAGATTGAGCTGAAAAATCCACTAAAACTTACTTCTGCGAGTGTTCCTTTGTATACATGGCTCTAGTATATAAATGGCTCTAATCAACCATATTTAAACATTTCTCCATTTATAATGCCTTAATATTTCTGACACATGGAATGATGACTGCCACAAAGAAGCAAGCAAATGATAATGTCAAGCATGACCTCTTTACACGCTTCTTAACATAAAATTTAACAATTTTGCATCAAAGGTTTTTCAAGTTCTACAATAATAATCTCCGTAAAGACATTTGACATTCACACCTTTGTGTAGACAAAATGGATGATGACATCTTAATCACACATTATCAATATGGCAGAAAAGGAAGACTCAAATCACATATGTTCAACCAATATGAGACAAGCCGATTAGTCGTGTAAGTATATCCCATAGCATTAATAATAAACTATGAATAAAGAACCATTTCAGAACCACAACAGTTTAGCTTTGTTTTTTTGCAGCTAAAGTTGGAAAAATACACGATTGACAATTTATTTGCAAAGCCTGGAAAAAATTGGATCAGCTAAAACTAATTCTACAACTTTAAATACTTGTTCTCTCCTCTTGAGATCAGCTTGTCATTTGTATCTCATTGTACTCCTTTATAAGTTTCCTTTCACCTCCTGATGTAATTCATGCATGTACTCAGCAAAATCCTCTGCTACAGCACTTGGTCTTCCTAAATCAGCTGTACTTCTCAACTCATCTACCCTTCTAAGACTGTATTCATACACAATCTAAAAAGGACTCTTTGTTGTACTCCTATTAACTGAGTTGTTGTAAGCAAACTCAGCTTGTGCCAATGTAGTATCCTATAGACTTGGCTTCTTTCCAACCAAACATCTTAGCAAGTTTCCGAGGCTCCTATTGACAACCTCCGTTTGCCTATCAGTTTATGGATGATAGGCTGAACTGAAACTCAACTTAGTGTCCAACTTTTTCCATAAGGCACACCAAAAATGGCCCACAAATTTTGTATCTCTATCTGAAACAATGCTCTTTGGCAACCCATGCAATCTTACCACTTCTCTAAAGAATAGTGTAGCAATGTGAGTGGCATCACTTGACTTCTTGCAAGGTATAAAGTGTGCCATTTTTTTAAATCTATCTACAATAAAAATAGAGTCATTACCTCGTTGAGTTCTTGGTAGCCCAAGTACGCAATCCATACAACTTGTATTTTGGCTCTTTCCCTTGGCATGTTGGAAAACTCTACAACCTTGTACAAATTTCTTCACATTTGCACTCATCCTTGGCCAATAATAACTTTCACACAGCTGTGCCAATATTTTGTCCACCCCAAAATGTCTGACTAGGCCTCCACTATGCTTCTCTCTCACCAAGTTCTCCCTCATTGACCTATGAGGTATGCACAAATGCTGCCCCTTGAACAGCAAACCATATTGAATGAGATAATCTAACCATGGAGTTAGGTTGGGTTATTACATGCTGCCCAAGCCTCCTTAAAATCCACATCATCCTCATATAACTCTCTCATGGAGTCAAATCCAACAACCTCCATTCGCATTTCATTCAACAAGAGATATCTTCTACTCAATGCATCGACTACCCTATTCGATCTACTCAACGCTTCAAAACAAATGAATAACTCTGAAGAAACTCAACCCACTTCATATGCCTTTGGTTTAACTTACCTTGGCTGTTAATAAACTGAAGTGCTTGATGATCCGTGAATAGGACAAATTCTTTTGGTAGCAAATAATGTCTCCACTTTTTGAGTGCTTGAACAATCGCATAAAACTCTTGGTCATAGACCGAATATTTCTTCTTAGCTTCACTTAACTTTTTGACTCAAAACTCCACCTATTGTTGTCTTGCTTGCATCACAATCCACTTGAAAGACTTTGTTGAAATCCAACACTGCTAGAACCAGCTGCTTCGTCACTTTTTCCTTCAAAAGCTGAAAACTCTTCTCTACTACAACTGTCCAATTGAATTCATTTCTACCACCCTTCATTGTTTCCGTGATAGGTGCACAAATGCCACTAAAATTTCTGATGAATTTCCTATAAAAACTTGCCAGGCCATGGAAACTCCTTACCTCAAACATGCTTTTTGGCGATGGCCACTCCACAATGGCTTTCACTTTTTCGGGATCCATCCGCAAACCTTCTTGGGAAATTACAAAACCCAAGTACACTAATTCCCTCTTCATAAAACTGCACTTTTTCAAATTAACCAGCAACTTTTCCTTCCTTAATCTTTGCAAAACAAGCCTCAAATGCATCAAATGTTCCTCTTTACTTTTGCTAAATATCAAAATATCATCCAAGTAAACAATTACAAACTTACCAAGAAATGGCTTCAGCACTTCATTCATCAATCTCATGAATGTGCTTGGTGCATTTGTCAATCCAAATGGCATAACAAGCCACTCATACAACCCATCCTTTGTCTTGAATGCGGTCTTCCACTCATCCCCTTCTCTGATCCGGATTTGGTGATATCCGCTCTTCAAATCTATCTTCGTGAAATACTCAGCTCCACTCAAGCAATCCATCAAGTCATTCATTCGTGACAATGAAAATCTGTATTTTATACTTATCTTGTTAATGTAATAAGGGGGGGATGTTAGCCTATCTTTAACTAGATTATTACATTATTATTCCTAGCGCATATATTTCATGACTAGGGCATTAGGTGGTTATCAATGTGGTTGAAGTCGTTCACTGAACTTCACCAAACTGATACGAGCATGTATATTTAATCACCATTCAATCTAATGCAAGATCTAATGCTTCGGAATCTCTTTATGGTATCAGAGCAAGGTTATGATTTTGGGCAATGTGATTGTTTTTGGTTTTGGGCAATGTGATATCATTTCACTCCATTACCTGCATCACTCCAAGGTCGCAGTTCCTGTTGAAGACGCTGGAGGGAGAGTGACAGCACAAAATATGTCGCAGTGCCTGTTGAAGACGCCGGAGGGAAAGTTGAAGACAGTGCTAGGCGATTTCAATGCTGCAGTTTCTCAATAGATCAGGCTGTTTTTCGTTTGAAGCATAACTCTGCAGAAGCACAACGAAAAGACCCTGACAGACTGATTGGAGATTCAAAACAACAGGCGTCGTTCGAATGCTCGCTGAGAACGCAGGTATATTCTAAAGTTTTAAAAACAAATTATTAAAACTTTGACGTGATTGGTGATTTCAACTTGGCGGTTTCAAATTCATTGGCGGTTTCCTGCATGGCAGTGTTCCTGCATGTTCGGAGAATGCATCACATGAATCCTGTTAACAGTCTTCGCGCGCTCAATGCATTTTGTTGAGAGTCTTCGAAACTGCTGTTTTTCATCCTATGAAATTGCACGGGCGGAGGATTGCGTGCCCTAAAGGTTGCAATATTGACGTCAACACCACATGACTATTTTTTTTAAAATATTTGTCGATGGCGTCGATAAAAGGCCCATTGGGTTTTGTTAGTTTCATCCGCCAGTGTGGCGGAGTTGGTTGTGTCGACGTTGCTAGGGTGCTCGGAAAGAAGGAGCGGGTTCAAATCACGCCCCATCCACCTTTTGCTACAAGCGGCTATCCTATCAAGAAAAGGTTTTTTTTTTTTAATATACCTTAGGTTAGGTTTTTGCAAATTCCCATTTTCTTTTGCAATATAACACCTAATCCAGCCCGGTAAAAGAACCATTGCTTTCAACCTTAGTGCAATTCTTTTTCTTATGGACGGATAAGAATGAAAGTGTCCTAAAACAAAACAAAAAATACCAAGAAAGAAAGAAAGCAATTTTTTGTGTCACAACAAGAAACAAGAAACCCTAGTGCAATTTTTTGTCATGGAGGGATAAGGACATCATATTTGCACTTAAGTTTGTTCTTTTGAAAATTTAAAGGGTATATCCAAATTTTTCTTCCTAGTTTATTTTGCAACATCAAGGGGGGAATACAAGCATTTTCTCTTGCAAAATTCTAAGACAAGTGGGGGAAGAAAATTTGGTTTTGAATATCATTTTTGCAAACAAAATTTTCAAAAATTTTGCAAAAAAATAATTGTAAACAAAAGATGCATTTTCGGTGGTAATCGACATCTTGAAAAATTGGCATTGTAATAGGTGCATTTTCGGTGGAAACCGACACCTAAGTGTTTAAATTTGTGGGTTCTTGTGGTTGTTTTTGCATTTAAATTTCCTGTTTTTGTGCATTTCAATCATAAGGTAAAATATACAAAGCAAAGAAAAGACCCCAAATTTTACACATATTTGTGCAATTTATTGCACCGCAGTGTTCGGTATATGTGATACCTCTGGCCCACACTTACAGGTAATGTTGTCGTGCTTTGGGCTACTGTATTTGCCGCCTAACATAGCTGCAACAACGAAGTCCGAGCTATTGTTCTCTATAAATCATCGGGAAGAAATAAGGAAAGCCAGTTTTGATATTCACTCCATTTTATACCCTAATTCTTTCTAATTGTTTGGCTTAAACTCCTCCAACTCATCATCCTTTTTCGGAAGGGTTTTGAGGCAAGTGCCATCAATTTGATTGAATTCCCTTTCACGTACTCTTTGTAAGTATAAATAAAGGGGGACCATTTGGTGTTATAAGGAACCTTCACAATGGCTACTGTTCAGATATATTTGTCAGAATCACAGTTGCTCAAAGGTTCTAATTTTGCACCATGGAAGACAAATATGAGAGCTATCCTTCAGGTTGAAGATTTGTGGGATGTAGTGACTGGCACTACAAAACGTCCTACAACTGCAGGGCCATATCAAGAGGCCTTTGATAAGAAGGACAGAAGGTGTCTCATGTTTATTCTGCTTGCTACTACAGATGAGGTACAACCTCATATTTGTGATGCAAAATCTGGTAAAGAAGCTTGGGATGCTTTGATTACCATTTATGAAGGGAAGAATCAGTCCACTATTCTTAACCTTCAATCTCAACTACATACACTTAGTATGAAATCTAGTGAGACAGTTGAACTGTTCCTATGCAGAGTAGTGGAATTGAAAGCCAAATTGAAAGCTATGGGAGAGACAATGGCAGATACTCTCTTGACCTCAGTCATCTTGAGAGCTTTGCCAGAATCCTTCAAGGTGTTGATCACATCTCTACAAGTGTCTCGTAGATAAGTTACCATTGTTGAATTGGTGAATTTGCTTCAAACAGAGGAGGCAAATCAGCTTCAAAGAGATGAAGTATAAGATAATGCACTTTATTCCAAACAAGGGGGAAAGAAGCAAGGTAACTTTCAGAAGAGAGGATCTTCATCAAAAGGAAAAGGGAAACAACCTCAACAAAAAGAAAAGCAATATCCGTAATATGAATAACCATGACACCAACAGTTGTTGGTTTAAGAATAAACAACCTAATGACCAAGATCACAAGAAAAAGGGAAAAGGGAAATACAAACCACAGAAGAAGAATAAGCAACCCAAAGGACATGTTGCTTATGAGGAATCAGACTCAAGACTCTGAGAGAGCACACAAGGTGCTCATGACCCACACATCTTCTCAGTAGAAGCATCCTGTGTGGTATATTAATTCTGGTGCCAACAAACACATGACTGGTGATAGATCGTAGTTTTAGACATTTGAGGCAAAGGAAGGCAAGCCAGTGACAATCGTTGATAATAAGACCTACCGAGTCCAGGGTGAAGGAAATGATTCTGTCACTTTTCCAGATGGCAAATGTCAGATTGAGAAGGTTCTCTATGTTCCTGGATTGGAAAACAATTTGTTGTCCGTCCCTCAGATCTCGGATAGAAACATGGATGTTGTTTTCAGAGTTGAGGATGGCAAAAAGAGATGTTTCATCACCAGAAAGGGAAAGCATATAGCAACAGGAGCATACAAGCATGGCTTGTTCATCTTAGATGCCATTTCTATGCCTCATGTTGCCATGGCGGCAAACACAAAGGAGGCCACTTCTCTTTGGCACAAGAGATATGGGCATCTGAGTTCAGGATACCGTTCATCCACATTGCCCGTTTGCTCGGATTGTTTAGCAGGGAAGCAAACACTAGGTACCGTTTGAGGTCAGCTCTTCACCAGCTAAGAAACCTTTGGAGTTGGTACACACCAATCTGTGCGGTCCTATGCCAAACAGCTATGGTGGAAAGAGGTATTTTCAGTTGTTTGTTCATGATTACTCACGGAAGATGTGGGTTTTCTTTCTACAATTAAAGTTTGAGGCATTTTTGTACTTTCAAAAGTTCAAGAAGCATGTTAAGGAGTCAGGATGTTCCATCAAGACCCTCCGCTCAGACTGGGGGGGGGAATATACCTCCAAAGAATTTTCATCATTTCTTAAAGCACATGGGATTAAGAGATAGCTGACAACAGCCTATACTCCACACCAAAATGGAGTTGTTGAGAGAAGGAACCGTTCCATCAAGGAAATGGTTCGTTGTATGCTTAAGGGGACACACCTTGAGCATGAGTATTGGGCAGAAGCAGTGAATACAACAACGTACCTTCTGAATAGAGCACCCACAAAAGCTCTACAAGGCATGACTCCACAAGAAGCATGGAGTGGTAGGAAACCCTTCATTTCTCATCTAAGGGTTTTTGGGTGTAAGGCTTTCATGCATATTCCAAAACAGAAGAGAAAGAAGTTAGATGAGAAAACCTTGCAATGTATTTTTCTTGGTTACAATGAGCATTCAAAGGGATATCGGTTGATAGATCCTATGACCAAGAAAACACACACCAGTAGAGATGTGGTATTTGATGAAGCTTTCACATCAAATAACACATCTACAGCTATATACCTGGATGAAGAGGAGCCTAAGAAAGAGACTCCACCCCACAGAACAAGGTTCCAAAATGGTATACTAGCACATTCAGGGATTCAAAGTTGACTTCACTTCCAGATCTAAATCTAGATCGACCTTGTACTCGCAAGCATGACTCAGCAGATGAGAGCAGAGGCATCAACTTCAGAGGTTGACGAGCTTTGCCAACAGTTTGATGCACTATCTGTAGATGCAGAGGAAGACAGAAAAGCAGATATGGATGATGAAAGGGTTTATATGTATGCATTGGATGAGAATGAACCCACAACAGTTCAAGATGCACTTAGTGAGCCTCAGTGGAAGGTTGCTATGGATGCTGAACATACATCTCTCATGAAAAATAACACATGGAAGCTAGTTAATCTGCCTTCAGGAAAGAAGCCCATTGGTTGCAAATGGGTGTTCAAAGTGAAGTATAAGGCAGATGGAACTATTGATAAGCATAAGGCCTGTCTTGTTGCAAAGGGCTATGCTCAGAAAGAAGGCATAGATTATGAAGAGACTTTTGCCCCCACTGCAAAAATGACTACCATTCGAGTACTTTGTGCCATGGCAGCTCAGTTCAGGTGGAAGTTACATCAAATGGATGTCAAAAGTATTAGATTTGGTCGAAGAGGTAAACCATTATATGCACTTAATAATTTAATATTAAAACAAATTCAGCAGCAATCTATTACAATGGCAATTAACCCCTACATTACAAATTATAATGTATATATATGTAGGTGATAGGGAGAAAGTCGGCGAAGGGAAGTTGGAGGAATAAGGGGAAAGGGAGATGGAGGGATAAGGAGGAAGAAGGAATAACGGAGGAAATGGAGGGATAAGGAGGAAGGAATAGAGGAGAAGAATATAGGAGGGGAGTTAGGGAGAATAGGAAAGCAATTGCCGACAAAACTTGCCGACAAACTTAGGGATTTTCACACTTAGGACTAGAAAAGTGATTTTTCTAAGCCACTTAAGGAGAAACCCTATTCACACTTGCAACATTCTCCCCCTTAAAGTTGAGAGGACTGACTACACAGTCTCTCAGCTTTACAAATTGAGCTTTAGTCATCGCCTTGGTGAAGATGTCCGCGACGTTCTCCAAAGTGTGACAATATTGAAGCTCAACAATTTCATGTTCCACCATATCTCTGATGAAGTGGTACTTCATATCAAAATGCTTCGTTCTCGCTATGGTGGACAGGATTATATGCCAATTGAATGGCACCGATGTTGTCGCAAGAGATCTCGGTCGGACCACTTTGTTGTTCTCCAATCTCTTCTAGTACTTTCCTTAGCCACAAGGCTTGAGTACTTGCATAAGTAATCGCTATATACTCAGCTTCGTTGAAGATAGCGCTACTATCGTCTGCTTTTTGGAACTCCAAGTTATTAGTCCCGATCCAAGACTAAAACAGCTTTCTGATGTTGACTTCCTGTCATCAATATTGCTACCCCAATCACTATCACTGAAGCCTACAAGCTTGATAGTGTTACATTTATGGTACTGGATTCCAAAATCCAATGTACCTTTCACATATCTCAAAATTCTTTTAGCTGCCTGCAAATGCAGCTCAGATGGGTTAGACATAAATCTAGAAACAAGAGATACAACATACTGAATATCTGGTCTGGTGTTGGCGAGAAACATCAAACTCCCAACCATGCTTCTGAAAGTGGTCACATCAACTTTTGGTGCTCCATCATCTTTGCTTAATTGGATCCCATGTCCAACTCGGAGTTGCAACTCGGTTTGCAATGCTCCATAGCAAACTTCTTGATCATATCCTGAGCATACTTATGTTGACAGATGAAGATCCCTGTATCTGATTGATGAACCTCCATTCCAAGGTAGTAGTGCATTAAGCCAAGATCCTTCATCTCAAACCGCGTCATCATGGAGTGTTTGAACTCCATATTCATTTTTTCATTACTACCCATAAAAATGAGATCATCCACATACAAGCAAACTATGAGGATGTCATTACCTTGCTTTAGGTAGTAGAGTGTGGGTTCATTTTTGCTCCTGGTGAACCCATAATCTTTGAAGTACCCATCAATGCGTGAGTACCAAGCTCTTGGTGCCTCGTTTAAGACCATATAGTGCCTTCTTCAATATATAAACAAGGTGTTCCTTACCTTGCTCTTCAAATCCCCGTGGTTGCTCAACGTACACTTCTTTTGTCAAGTAACCATTGAGAAATGCACTCTTTACATCCATGTGTTGGACTTTCCATCCTTTGTGTGCAGCTAAGGCAAGAACTGTTTCGATAGTCTCCTGTCTGGCTACAGGAGCAAAAGTCTCTTCATAATCAATTCCATATTTCTGAGTAAAACCCTTTGCTACTAATCTTGCCTTGTGCCTCTCAATGCTTCCATAAGCATTAAACTTGGTCTTGAAGATCCATTTACAGCCAACACATTTCTTTCCTTTAGGAAGCTTCACGAGCTCCCAAGTGTCGTTGTTTTTTATAGAGGTTATCTCCTCTTTCATGGCATCTTGCCAAATCTTCTCGAGTACATGCCTTCTCATAACTAGAAGGTTCAAGCTGTGCACTAGTTAACAAAGCATAGTTAACTTGATCTCCCCTAGGTTCCAGCTGGGATTCATCATCACCATACAAGTGCATACTTTCTAATCTGTATAAAACAGATTCCATTTCACTAGCTTGACTCCTAGTGTATCTTCTTGAAAAAATTTTATCCAACATCCGAGATGATGGATGATACTCGTAGAGTTCTCTTACGTTTGGATGGAACATCAAAGTCCATTGGTGAGGAACTTACTGATCATCATGGAGAGGGACTTGGTGAAGAAGTTGAATCAGAAGATGGACTTGGAGGATGTGTGGGAGGAGACTGCTTTCCTTTCTGTGGGAGCTGCGGTTGCACTCGCCGAGCAACTATATCGCTGGCTTCAACATCACTGAATATTTGGGGCTTACCCCACTCTCCCCCTTCATCAAAAATCACATCCCTTGAAATCACTATCTTTCGAGTCGTAGGATTGTAGAGTCTATAACCCTTTGTGTTTTCACAATATCCTACAAAAATGCATGCTTGACTCTTTGGATCAAGCTTCTTTCTCAGCTCATCAGGAATGTGAGCATATGCCAATGAACCAAATACTCGGAAATACTTCACATTTGGTTTCTTACCATACCAGGCTTGGTAAGGTGTCTTCCCTTTCAAACTTGAAGTAGGACTTCTGTTCAAGATGTGAACACTAGTCCTTGTTGCATCTCCCCAATATGAATTACTCAAATGCTTTGTCTTAAGCATTGATCTTGCCATCTCCACAATGGTGCGATTCTTCCTTTCTCGCTACACCATTTTGCTATGGAGTGTAGGCAGCTGTGAACCGCCTCTTGATGCCATGATGTTTACAAAAATTCAAAAACCGATTAGAGGAGTATTCTCCTCCTTTATCCGATCTAAGACATTTTACATAATATCCACTCTCACTTTCAACTTTTGCTTTAAAATCAACAAAGCATGCAAATGCTTCATCCTTATGCTTCAAAAAATATATCCAACACATTCTTGTGCAATCATCAATAAAAAGTAGGAAGTAAGAGTGGTTACCTAGACTCTTGGTCCGCATCGGACCACAGATGTCCGAATGCACTAACTCGGAGTGGATAGCTGGCCCGCCATGCTTGTCCATGAGGAAATTTCGATCCGGCATGCTTGCCCAAGGCACACCCTTCACAGACTTCCTTACTATCTTGAATTTTGGGAAGTCCAAGCTACCATTGCTTGTGAAGTTAGCATTTTCAAACTGGCTGAATTCAAGTGACCATATCTCAAGTGCCATAGGACACTTGGATTGGTAATAGCAACATTTGCTAACTTATTTCCCTCTGGCTGGCCAAACTTTAAAGGGAATAATCTATTCTTTGACATTGGCACTTGTGTAATGATTCTATTACTATTGTTCTTGTCAAAAATGGTGCATTTACCCTCATCAAAAATCAACTTGTAATTCTTTTCTAGCATTTGACCAACACTTAAAAGATTGTGTTGAAGATGGGGTGTGTAATAGATATCACTTACTTGCTTGACGCCTTCTTTCGTTGGAACCTCCATGGCTCCAATGCCTTCAACTGCCAATGACTTGTCATCTCCCAATCGGATGCTGGATTTGTATGAGGAGTCTAAAGTAGCAAAGAGTTCTTCTTTGCCACTCATGTGATTTGAACACCCAATGTCCAAAATCCATGTATCATTCATATTTTGCTCTGTCTGGCCATAAGAAAGAAAGAGATTTGTGGACTCTTCCTCTTCTCCAAAATTTCCAAACTGACTGCTCTGGTTGCTGCTGCTTCCTTGCGAAGACTTTGACCAACAATCTCGAGCATAATGGCCAGGTTTGCCACAATTGTAGCAAACTTGTTTTGATTTATCTCCTCCTTTTCCTTTGCCGGATTGTTTCCCTCTATTTTGCTGCTGTCCTCCTCTATTCTCGATTTCCTCCTCTCGTTGGATGATCCTCCTCTCGTTAGGAGTTCCTCCTCTTTGATTATTCCCGCCTCCGCCTCTTTGTTGTCCTCTCGCCACGGCCTCTACCTCTTCCTTCATGTGTGGCAAAAGCTTTATCATCTCCTCCATAACTCGGTGGTAGGAGTTTCCTGTAACCTCTCTTCATGTGAGAGAAGTGAACCAGTTAGGGCATCAAAAGACAACGAGGTTAAGTCTTTGGATTCTTCAATAATTATTGCAACAGAATTCCATTTAGGAAGAAGTGTTCTCAACACTTTCTTCACCATAACCTCTGGCTTAATATCTTCCCCTAGTGTGACCATTTTATCAACTACGGCTTTCACTCGCACGCAGTAATCTCCCACTTTTTCATTTTCTTGCATCCTGAGATTTTCAAAATCTCGTTTCAATGTTTGCAGTTTTACCTGTTTTACTTGGTCACTACCTCTATAACTTTCTTTTAGGGCATTCCAGGCATCTTGTGCAATTACATAAGAGGCAACCCTAGGGAAGATACTTTTATCTAGGGCAGCATGTATGTGATAAAGGGCGAAAGCATTGTTCTTCTGTGCTTCTTTTCTAGCCTTTTTATCAGCATTAGAGAAAGCTGCCCATTCAACAGCAGTAGGTTCAGTATAGCCCTCTTCGACTACATCCCATAAACCTTTTCCTATCAAAAGAGTTTTCATTTTAATAGACCAATACTCATAATCTCCTCCATTAAATTCAGGAATCGGCAGACTAGTATTGGACGCCATTTCAGAAAACAAACTTTATTTGAAGCAAACAAGTACTATAAAGCAGTACAAAGAGATTAATGATTCAAATCAAATCTCGCCTTTTTAGAACATTCAGGTTCTGCTTCGAAATTGCTGCTGATGACTATGACCTCAGGTTCTTCAAGATCCACTTCCTCTAGATCTTCTTCTTCTTCTTCTCGCTTCTTCTTCTTCTTCTTCTTCTTCTTCTCGCTTCTTCTTCTTCTGCTGCTTCTGGTTCAGGAGAGCGTGGTGAATAGCTCTCACTTGATTCTGCTACCCGTACACCAAGTGTATAACTGGCACTTGCTTGGTCCTCTGGTACAACTTCCACAGTCTCGGACTCTTCAATCCTTTGTCCGAAGATGTTGTCTTCATAATCTCCCTCGTACCCTGAATCCGGTTTCCTCGGATGAGCAATCACCTGATTTTCCAGCTGACAAAAACTCGTATGGAGACTTGTTCGTCGAACCCTTTCATCAAAGGATTCCGGTGTCTCTCGTCTCAAAATCGAGAGAAGTGCATTATAGCACCCCACTGACCGGATCATCTATCATTGCACGGGCACATTATTTTTTCTCTTTTTTTAAAATGCTCTTCAAACAAGGTTTTTAAAATTTTTATAAAGTCTTTTTTAAAAAATTTAATAAATTTTTATATTTTTTTAAATTACCTTTTAAATAACTTATTAAAAAGATAATTTTAAACAAAATATAATTTAAATTTATTAAATAATTTAAAAACTTAAATAAAAATTTAAAACCTTTAAAAAAAATTTAAAAAAAATTTACCTTTTTTTCTTCACACGGGCGAATTCGACCCCGCGACCTCCCAAACACGAACGGCCGCGCTTTACCGCTACACCAAGCGGCTCCGCTGGAAACAAAGCAGACGGCCGCTGTCAAAAACCCCCGTCGGTCGAATTTTGAAAAAAAAAATAAAAAACAAAATGTTTTTTCCTTCCCAGTGGGAATCGACCCAGGGACCTTCTCTCGGCTAACAAACGCCCTAGCCAACTCCGCTAGGCGACCGGACAGAAAGAAAAGGAATGGTGGCAATAAATAAAATCACGCGACAATAATTTTTTTTAAAAAAATAAAATTGCTTTTATCCCACATGCGCTATGTGGGAGCGCAGGCGGGGTTTATCAACCCAAATGCACCGAGGGATATTCGACTGCCTTCGGGCAGTCAATCGCGCTCTTTTGCCGCACACGCAGCCAATGACAACTCGCCACGTCAACCGCCACGTGGCAAAATTTTACGCCTCAATCCGAGAACCTTCCGCCACGTCAGCCACTTCGTCCGCCACGTCAACCGCCACCTCCTCGCCACTCCGCCACGTCCACCTCGATCCGCGTGCCATCATCGCCACCTCGCTCGCCGCCACGTGTCACCTCGGAATCCGTGTCGAGCCTGCTGTCTGCTGCCACGTGTCACCTCGGGATCCGCTCGTGTCGAGCCTGCGCACGATCCGTCTCGGGATCCGTGCCCGATCTACCTCGGGATCTATGCCCGAACCTGCTCGCGATCCGCCTCGAGATTCGAGCCCTACTGGCGACGCCTCGACCTGCGCGCCTGACACCTGCCTCGGGAACCGTGCCCGACTGGCTTCACCTCGTCTGCTATCAAAATTTGCCTCGAAAACCGTGTCCGGGCTCTGATACCAGATGTTAGATTTGGTCGAAGAGGTAAACCATTATATGCACTTAATAATTTAATATTAAAACAAATTCAGCAGCAATCTATTACAATGGCAATTAACCTCTACATTACAAATTATAATGTATATATATGTAAGTGATGGGGAGGAAGTCGGCGAAGGGAAGTTGGAGGAATAAGGGGAAAGGGAGATGGAGGGATAAGGAGGAAGAAGGAATAACGGAGGAAATGGAGGGATAAGGAGAAAGGAATAGAGGAAAGAATATAGGAGGGGAGTTAGGGAAAATAAAAGCAATTGCCGACAAAACTTGCCGACAAACTTAGGGAATTTCACACTTAGGACTAGAAAAGTGATTTCTTGAATGGTGACTTGCAAGAAGAAGTGTACATGACCCAACCAGAAGGATTTGTGGTTGAAGGCCAAGAACAAAAAGTTTGCAAGTTGGTCAAATCTTTGTATGGGTTAAAACAAGCTCCACGAGCTTGGTACATCAAAATCGACAGTCACCTATTGCAGCATGGATTCAAAAGAAGTCCTTCATATGCTAATCTCTACATCAAGAACAATGGTTCTGAAATAGTGATGTTGGTACTCTATGTGGATGATCTGATCATCACTGGCAGTTCAGAGAACTTGATTGATGCAGTGAAAGATGACTTGAAACAATCTTTTGAAATGACAGATCTAGGACTTCTTCACTATTGTCTTGGTTTAGAAGTGACTCAGAAAAAGAATCTCTTTATAAATCCAAAAACAAAATTGTTTTAGGACCCTTTCATTCTTATCCCTCCATAAGGAAAAGAATTGCACTAAGGTTGAAAGCAATGGTTCTTTTACCGGGCTGGATTAGGTGTTATATTGCAAAAGAAAATGGGAATTTGCAAAAACCTAACCTAAGGTATATTAAAAAAAAATACCTTTTCTTGATAGGATAGCCACTTGTAGCAAAAGGTGGAGGGCGCATGATTTGAACCCGCTCCTTCTTTCAGAGCACCCTAGCAACGTCGACACAACCAACTCCGCCACACTGGCAGATGAAACTAACAAAACACAATGGGCCTTTTATCGACGCAACCAACAAATATTTTAAAAAAAAATTGTCATGTGGTGTTGACGTCAGTATTGCAACCTTTAGGGCACGCAATCCTCCGATTGTGTTTCACAGGATGAAAAACAGCAGTTTCGAAGACTGTCAACAAAATGGATTGAGCGCGCAAAGACTGTCAACAGGATTCATGTGATGCATTCTCCGAACATGCAGGAACACAGCCATGCAGGAAACCGCCAATGAATTTGAAACCACCAAGTTGAAACCGCCAATCACGTCAAAGTTTTGATAATTTGTTTTTAAAACTTTAGAATATACCTACGTTCTCAGCGAGCATTCGAACGACGTTTGTTGTTTCGAATCTCCAATCAGTCTGTCAAGGTCTTTCCGCCGTGCTTCTGCAGAGTTACGCTTCAAACAAAAAACAGCCTGATCTATTGAGAAACCGTAGCATTGAAATCACCTAGCGATGTCTTCAACTATCCCTCCGACGTCTTCAACAGGCACTGCGATGTATTATGTGTTGTCACTCTCCCTCCAGCGTCTTCAATAAGAACTACGACCTTGGAGTGATGCAGGTAATGGAGTGAAATGATATCACATTAACCAGAACCAAAAACAGTCACATTGCCCAAAATAATAACCTTGCTCTGATACCATAAAGAGATTCTGAAGCATTAGATCTTGCATTAGATTGAATGGTGATTAAACATACATGCTCGTATCAGTTCGGTGAAGTTCGGTGAACGACTTCAACCACATTGATAACCACCTAATGCCCTAGTCATGAAATATATGCACTAGGAATAATAATGTAATAATCTAGTTAAAGATAGGCTAATAGTCTTATGACCGAAACTCGCACAGCTTGGAACCTCCCAATATCACATAGGAAGCACTTGGCAATGGGTGCATGGTGAGATGTCTTTTTTCGCCAACGATGACGCAGACTTGGATAATCAGCGACTTGGAAGGTGACGCAGCATACGTGGATAACCAACAGAAAGCTGCGGCATTGAAGAGAAATAAAGAGCCCCGATAAACTAAAATAGAAAAGTAGTACTAACAGAATCAAAAGAAGATCGGAGATTCACACATTACGGGAAACCCTCAACCGGGCAAAAACTAGCACAGTATTATCTTATTATTGCATTAACTTGACCGTCTCCAATACAATAATATTCTCCTTTTGTCTATCCAAACCCTAATGCAAGTGCGATATATATAACAAAGGCACATGCACGGATTTTTACAATATCATGGGCAAAAAAGCATGGGTCCAAATATAGTAACCCTAAAAGCCCATATGGGTCTAAAAATAACTTAAACCCTAAAAAGTTTGGCCGGGGACTACCGCCCTCGGACCCTTCTTTCTTGAGAACGACCTCTCACAATCAAGGCTTCCTTTTTTACGATAATCCTCAGAAGATTTCCGTCTCATCTCCTCAGACAAATGTAATAAAATGAAATGAAATATTATTAATGTCCACGGTGGGCCAAAATAAGACCCAAGGGACTATAAGAAGTACAATAATGACTGCTAGCTAGCAGGCTAAAAAGCCCAACAAAGAAAAGAACTAAGAAAAATACAAGATCAAACCCGACAAACAGGCCAAAGAGAAAGGGAAAAGAAAAGAAAAGGGAGAGCAAAGGGGGGGAGGGTTGCAGTCCAACAGAGAGAAATGCATGCCAAGAAGAATGGACAGAGAGGAGGGGGGAGGGAGCAGCCCAGGAGGAGCAAGCTTCAAGAATCCTCCAAAAACTAATCTCCCCTAACAGTCGAGGCCGAAGTACCGGAGCTGAAGAAGTCTGTGATATGTCTTTGCCCATTGCTAGTTCGAAACCCTGACAAACTGTTGGTGCGCTATCTAGTGACCCTGCTTCTGTTCAAACTGGATGGTGTGGGGCGTTTCCGATCGAAGTCACCTGGTCCATCGGAGTTGGTGAAGTATGTTGTGATGAGCCCATGTTGAGGAGGGTGAGATCCATTTGGAGAACTTTTATGTCGTTGAAGCTGAGTTATCTCCCTAAGAAAGAGTGCGAGACAACGTTGGTCCGGGTATCTGAAGAAGGTAGAAACACATCGAGAGTTGTCCCTGAAAAGGCAATGGAACCTACCCCGGATCTCATAATAAATGGGGCAACAAAAAATGAAGTGATGCAGGGTCTCATCTTCACCCAAGGAGCAAAACAAGCAAATCCGCTCCTCCATCGGGTGATCTGACTCAATCCGGAGTTGGTGAGAACACACCCTGAGTTGCCCAATAGTGATCCGAAGACTATGCATTGTGTGTTGCTGAAGGTATTGTGGAGGAACTATTCTGCCCTCCTGTATCTGTAAGAAGTGCTCATGGTAGAAAGACGACTTTGGGGGAAAGAGGGGCAACAAGAGAGATCCATGTGCATCTGGTGTACTGGAGACTAACATCCTTCCGAATCTCATGGAGCATCTTCTCCTTAGTAAGCCGAGAGGGGGGGAGAACCCCCAAAGAATAAGGGGGCAGCCTGTCTATTTGTATCTGAATGCTGGCCAGGAGAGTAGAAACCTGAAAATACCAGCTCCTTCGGCCTCCCCGAGAACTCGGAGAGAGTTCCATCAAGGAGCGAAGGACGAGGTAAGGGTACCGCTTGCAACCCTCAGGGGTATCTCCGAAAGTACGGATCCTGTGAAGATAACCGATAATCAAGAAGATAATCTCAAGCTGGAGAGGAGAAGCCCCAAACTCTACCAAAATAATAGAACAAGGGACTGTTCCCTTGCAACGAATGAATCGTCGAAGAAAGAGTGTCTGCACTCGTTCAACCCGTGACCACTCAGACGGGCCAAGACTAGGGCCCCAAACCACTGACCCATACGTAATAGTTGGCTTGACCAAAGCGTCAAATATCCTCATCTTCACAGGTATATCCTGAAAATGTGCTTTGAAGCAATTCCTCTCTAGCAAAGACAGAGCTGCATACCCCTTACCCACCCAGACTTGGGCGGCGGGTTTCATACCAAAAGTGGGACCAGTGAAAAGAACCCCCAAATATACATAAGAGGTTGTGAGTTCGACCTCCTGGCCCTGGAAAAGGAAGTGGAGATGGGATAGAGCCTCTTTGGTAGTATTGAATACCATAACCTTGGTCTTAGAAAGATTCACCGTCAACTGTCTCGAGTCACAAAAAGCGGCAAGTGTGTCCAGATGACGTTGAAGCCCCTCAGGGGATTAGGCCAAAAGAACAACATCATCAGCAAAGAGGAGAATAGAAATCAACACATGGTGAAGAAGGCAACCATCCTCTGGGTAAGCGTTCTCCCTGATAAAAGTCTCAAGCTCGTCGATAAAGATCCCAAAAAGTGTCGGCGAAAGGAGGCATCCCTGTTTCACTCCTATGGTGCTAATAATATTGGCTGAAAGCCCTTGAGGGGAGCGAAACCGACCTTTCACAGTCTCATATAACCGTGTAACCGCTGTCAAAAGTTGCCCAGAGATGCCAATTGATCGAAGCCTCTCAAGAAGTAAATGTCGAGGCACCGTGTCGAAAGCTTTCTTGAAGTCTACAAAACAACAATAAACCTTCAAGGACCTGGAACACGCCTCCTCAATAATAGCTCTGAGGACTAGAATGTGATATGTGGTCTGATGATCTTGCCGAAAACCAGCTTGGCCTCAGAATGTGATATGTGGTCTGATGATCTTGCCGAAAACCAGCTTGGCCAAGAGCCCTGAAACCCCCCTCCTCCAACCGTCGAGAGAGAAGCACATCCAATGTTGTGGCATAGAGCTTGGCAAAGATATGCCCAATCATGATAGTCTTGTAGTTATTGGGTTCATGGGGATCACCTGCCTTATGAATGGGGTGAATGATATGCTGAGTCCAGGACTTAGGAAACCCAGAATAGACAGCAAGATTAAAGAGATCAGCAAGGGGCCCAACAAGAGGGTCAATACCATGCTTCAAAAATTCCGCCTGTAACCCATCCAAATCTGCTGCTTTGCTTGTACAAAGTTTCCAGATAGCCTCGCTCGACAAGACCAAGTAGAAAAGAGGTGGCACGAAGAGGGGGGGAGGGAACAGAAATACGAGGCTGATTTGGGATGGTATAAAGGGAAGAGGCATGGATGGTCCAAGAGGAAAAATCGATCCTGAGTAATCCGATCACGGGGGATGATAAGGCGCCAGAAGGATTTAGGAGATTGTTGAAGGGAGTGGATAAGATCAAGTTGATGTCGAGAGAGGAAGAGACACTTCTTCTTTCGAAGAAGCATCCTATAGTCTTTGTGAGAAATGGCATGGGGCTGGGAAGGATTTCGAATGGCATATTTCAACCTTCGGTGGGCAGAATTACATTCCTCATCATACCAGATGTTCATGGGGCAATGACCAGGGGGACGAGGACAAGGGGGAGGACGAATAGTGTGGGGGTATGATTCCAAAGCAGCCTTCCAAATAGTTTGGACCAATCAAGCAGAACGATCGGAAACATCGGAAAGAGAAGACACCTTGAGGAGAACATGACGCAACCAGTCCATGTAGGTAAAGGAATAATAATAGTCAAAGTCTATAGTGACTCGAGGAACTGAAGGGGAGGGAGGAGGGGGAGGAGTAACAGGAAGGGAAACAAGTGGATAACGTAAGAGAAAGAACCGAATGATCGGTCAGGGGAGGAGGGTGATCAGAGACGTTGAATCGGGAAATGAATGGAATGAGGGTGGTAGAGGAAATAGCATAGTCGACGACACTGGCTCCACCACTATGAGGAAAGCAAGTAAACCCACTAGAATCTGGAAAACAAGATATACCATTGAGAAGAACTAGCCTGTTGGATTCACCCAACTCAATAAGATGCTTACCATAAGCAGTCACCTGTGTGTCACTGGAGGTTCGAACAAAACCAAGGTGGCAATGTAGATATCCCAAAGAGGTGGGTGACGAAGGATTTTAATCCATAAAAACCTGGAGTGGGGGTCAATTGAAACCAAGGAAACCAAACCCTGGAGCTTATCCTTGATAAGAGAAGCAAAACCTCCTGATCCTCTAACCCCTCCAGAGCGTACAGTGAGTTGCCGACAACTGGACCACCAAAAGTAACCAGAGATAACTAGAAGGGCCCGCTCGGGTCTCTCGTGCATCTCACAGATAAGAATGATGTCATGTCTACCAATCACATCAAGAAGGGACCCTGAGGCAGACCACATCATACCATTGCAGTTCCAACAAGCTATAGCTAGCTTATCTGCCACCCCCCTTCCATGCCGATGGAGTCATTTGTTAGGCAAGGGTTTGGACCAACCAGGTGGAGGAGAGTCCCTAATCACTACACGCAAATTACGAATAACTGCCCATTTGTTAGCTTTCCTGGCTGCGGCTACTTGTTCCCTAGCTTTCTTCAATTCTTCAACCTGGAGTCACGTAAGGCCCTCATCAAGGTAGATCTTGTCCTGAAGAGTAAATAATTTCCGTTTGGCCCTCAACGCCTTCATACGCTCTTCCGCATTTTTGAAGCGTATGACCAATGTGGAGTCGGGAGAGAACCATGCTTTCTCGAGTAACATCTGTTAACTCAAGAGTGTTGTGAATGAAGGCATTTCCAGCTTGAAGCGGATCAATAGGTTTGGGCACCCCACGAACCCTAATATTGAGCGCTTCCGCATTACGGATTCTTTTTTCTTCAAATTTAGCTTGGACAGCCAACTCAACTATGGGAGGGGGGTTCTTCTTTCCGACTACAACCTAAACCCAAGATTGTTGGTCGTCTAATTTTTGGCTTTGTGCAGTTGATGCTTCTTTGAGACGTTCTTGCTCAGCAAGAAGAACAGCATGTTCATCTCGAATTTTTAAGATTTCAGAGTGTAAATTCGCGGAATTCTGAGAAGGTTGTTCGGTATGTGCAGTCTGCAATTGAGTAATGATAACTTGCTGATCTTGAAGTTTAATTTGGAGATCTGCGATAATGCGACTATCGTCTTTCACTTGGTCTTGGAAGGAAAGTATAATACTAGCTTGTGTGTCTAGCTGTTTCTGGAGAGAATTAATCTGTTTAGACAAACGCTGGTATGAAACTGTTGTGTGAAAGCATTGGATAGATTTAAGAGGAGAAGCTCGTGTTTCCTCCATTCCTCCATCAAGTATCCCCGTAACACACGAACACCAAGAAATCCCCTCTCGAGCGTAGCAGAAATCCTCCTCGAGCGCAACAAAAATCCCCTCCCAAGCGCAGCAGAAATCCCCCCTCAAGCGCAGCAGAAATACCCCTCGCTCACAGCAGAAATACCCCTCGAGCGCAGCAAAAATCCCCCTCGCGAGCAGCAGTAATCCCCTCCTGAGCGCAGCATAAATCCCCCTCAAGCGCAGCATAAACCCCCCTCGCTCGCAGCATAAATCCCCTCCCGAACGCAGCAGAAATCCCCCTCGCACGCAGCAGAAATCTCCTCCCAACCGCAGCAGAAATCCCCCTCGCTCGCAACAGAAATCCCCCTCGCATGCAGTGAGGATGATGGACTCTAGCTTGCCATAAACTGATTACACTAGAGTTAAAATACTGTACAAGATCAGATTATAGCATCGAGACAGCAAAGTTCTACTATATCCTCTACTTCCAATGTAGATGTAGTATTGGTGATAGCCATAACAAGGTTATCCCGTGAATCAGGTAATGAACAAAGTAAAGTAATACACTTTTCCTCTTCATCCATTTTTACTTCTACAGAGGTTAATTGACTTACCACAGTGTTAAAAGCATTCAGATGTTCAGCCACAAAGTCACCATCATTCATCCGAAGCGAATACAACTTCTTTCGAAGAAAGTTTATTTACCAGTGACTTTGTCTGATACAATGTTCCCAGCTTCTCCCATAACTTTGTTGTGGTCTTTGTAGATACATTCAACACAACCGAATCAGATAAGCACAATCTGATAGAGCTCCTTGCCTTCGTATCGATTTTTAGCCAATCCTCATCTGTCATCGATGTTGGTTTTGTTCCCGAGACCGCAATCCACTAATCTCTATCAACCAACAGATCCTCCATCTTGAGTTTCCACAACTCAAAATTATGTCCATTAAATTTTTCAATCTCTATTCGTGTGCTTCCCATCTTTCTCCTTTGCCTGGATCCTTTCGCGTATGGCTCCCACTCAAGAATTAATTTATCAAAGGGTTGAAACCCTTACTCCTCGAACAAAGCTAAAACCTAGCTCTGATACCAAATGAAGAGAAATAAAGAGCCCCGATAAACTAAAACATAAAAGCAGTAATAATAGAATCAAAAGAAGATCGCAGATTCACACATTACACAATATTTATCCTGGAAACCCTCAACCGGGCAAAAACCAGCACAATATTATCTTATTATTGCATTAACTTGACCGTCTCCAATACAATAATATTCTCCTTCTATCTCTCCAAATCCTAATGCAAGTGCGATATATATAACAAAGGCACATGCACAGATTTTTACAATATCATAGGCGAAAAAAGCATGGATCCAAACATAGTAACCCTAAAAGCCCATATGGGTCTAAAAATAACTTAAATTAACATGAACCCCGGCGAGTATAGGTACAGAGTTTCCAGTACCTTTTAGTGTTAGCCCCACCAGAATAACATGGAAAATATTCAACATATTTCCAACAGGCATGGGTTATGTCCGGCAAGGGAATCCTCGGCAGTATCTGGCGGTGGGTGAAACGAACCGGGGCAACCGTTTCGCAAAGGAGAAATATCCATCGTGCCAATACGGGTTTAAGTTGATGCGTAATGTATGCCTTGAAAGAGAAATGTCTTAATAATATTCACGGCTGCCAAGTTTGGAAATCATAAGGTGTCGTGGGAAAACATGATTTAAAAGGAGCAGGACTCAACATGGCCGTTACAAATGTTGGTACTTAGGACAGTAGCCAAAATAGACGGGTGGATACTCTTCAGTGGAACGCTATAATTTTACCATTCAGTCACTGGACTGGACTATCAAATTTGTGGCGGATAACCCAAAAACAGGGGAGTCGTCGCAGGTGGGACGAAAGGTCCGAAGAAAAGTTCCTTCACACTTCCTCTTCTAAGGCCCATTGCACTTGGAAGCTTTAATTTCTTCCTCTTTTAATGTACAATTTATGAGAAAAAAAGGAACTTATATTATTTGAAACCGTAAAAGGGGAGACGAAGGCATAAAGCGTTTCAAAATGTCTAAAGAAACGGAGGCCAAATGAAACAGAAGCCAAATGAACAGAAAGATACGAAAAGTCGGGGAAAGTGGAGCGTTGGCAAGGGGAGAGTTTAAAAGGGGCCTTCAAAGCTAATACAGCAGGGGAAATTTCTAAGACAGACTTGCAGGTATAAAAACAAAACGTTGGTCTTGGATCTGTTTTTTTGGATACTTTCCTTCCACGTCGTTGGACCGTATTGTTCACCATTGATGCTAGTTTAGAGCATAGTATTCTGCACCTATATTTGAATTCATTGCAAATCTTTCTGCTGTCAATATCTTGGAATTTCAGTAAGTTTTATGCATGTTAATGGTTAACTTGTCTATGATTTTTTATGTATTGCACCTTTTCCTTAGAAGATCGCACCTCTTTAAAGGCTAGATTGCATGAATATGGATCACTTTAATGCGGGTTTTCGTGCAAGATACTAATGTTTGCAGGGTATATGGAGAATTTCAAAGTTGCAGCATTTATTTTATTGCATTTCATTTTATTTTATTTTTCTAACCGTCATTTTCATTTTTTTTTTAAGTTTTCAAAATAAAATATAAAATATAAAAAATATTAAAATCCCAAAAGGAGTCACATGGATTCCAAGAATAAGCTTTAATCTTTCATTTAAAGCAATTTCGTTCGTATTTCGAAACAAATTCAAAATTCCATAAATTTATAAAGATTGCAGTTTTTAAAAGGAATTTCACAATTTTCAGTTTTACATGTTTTCACATTTCGAAATGAGATTTGGATTTCAAGCTTTACATTTTTGTTTGCAAGCAATAGATTAATTTCCCTTTATGAAAATTACAATTTCATTAAAGGGGGATGATTTATGAGGTATTTTATGAGTCATTTTCTTTAAAGCAATAAATTAGTTTCCCTTTATGAAAATTACAATTTCATTAAAGGGGATAATTTATATGGCATTTCAAAGGCCATCACATTTTAAAAGTTACTCATGCACATTTACTTTCTTTCATGCTCAAAGCAACATAAAATGAATCCACTCATCATTTTTAGATTCACATTTTAGAGGTAGATTTTAATCTTTTGTTTATGCTCAAAGCAAGGTTTAATAAAAGGATAAAATTTAGTTAAAACTTGCTTAACAAAGACAGATATAGTCTATCTAAAACCTTTCAAGATAAAATGAATTTCACTTCTACATCGTGGTCATATGAGGGCCAATCACATTTTCTTTTCTTTTAAGTTTCATGAACAATAATAACATAGCATAATAAAGTAATACCAATACAAGCCCCTTGTTAACAGTTATTTGCAAATCACTAAGGTATTCCAAGCACTTACTCGACACATTTTTATAAGCATACATGCATACAGGAACCTTAGAGAAATGTTTATTTCTTTGCAAGAGAGGGTTTTCTAATCAAAATCGTAACTGTGAGTGTGGTTTTGCAATTGGGCAAAATTACCACTCAACAAAACCCCCTTAGGATTATGAGAAACCTTTAGCCCTAGGAAGATATCAGCCATTTGAATTTTGTGGTGCATCGATAAACAACATACCGGGAAGTTACTCTCATAATACACTCAAAAACGGATAGTGCAATTACAAGTATGGTGGAACCCTTCGTAGTTAGAGCTCTGAGATATTGTGTCGACTACTAATCATGACTGAGTATATCAAAGAGCCTACACAACCAAACACACCCTGGCTTAGATTGTCCCTATTAACTTGATTCAATCACCTCTCAACCTTGTCTAAACCTAACACAAACTTGAGCATAATGAGGAGACTACGCTCATCACAAATTGACAATACAGTAACCGTTCTTGACAGTCTGGAACAAAACCGTTGGTTACAGTGATTCTTGGCATACAATCGGTGACAGTAACAATTGGGATTTTGACAAGCAGGTATAGTAAGAGTCAGTGGCAGTTTCATGCAGGTATAGTAACAATCAGTAGCAATTTTCAAAACACACAGTGACAGGCGGCAATCTGTCAGTGTAGAGAAAAAGAACACCCTATTGGGCCGCAAGAGAGTTTAGGTGAGAAATGATCAATTAAAAAAAGTCTAGGATGCCCAAAAAAGTCATTTTGTCGTGCTGATCGTTTTGGTATATAGCACCCATAGCGTTTTTGGAATCCAAAAATCATCATTTGGGGGTATAGTCCATTTCAATCATCTTTTTGAGTTATCATTTTGGTATACATCACCTGTAAGCTTTTAGTTATCAAATTCGTCGAATTTTTTTGATGAATTTCGAAATTCGTCTAATTCAAACCCCTAGTGCATAAATTCGACGAACAAACCCTAAATTCGGCAAGGAAATTTTTTGCGGGAAATAGGTGCAAAAAACACCGACGAGAAGGCGAAAACGCATGTGGGAATTTTTGATTAAATAATTTACCGCAGGGGACGGAGATTGGGTGGTCTTTCCGTCGTAAGCCACATTGTAATGAAACGGTAAATCCTCCTCCTCATCATTGTCGTTAAGTTAGGAAAACGCCATGACCTATGCGAGGCACTAAGCAGCAGCCTTGGCGACATAATTCTATGAGCACTTGATGTTGGATAAGCCCATGGCCGATCAGATGCAGGAATGAACACCAATGGTGACGGCGGTGGGAGGAGCGAGTTGCATCGCAAGGGAGGCGAAGGCGTTGCCACTATTCGTGGCCTCATTGCTCCTTTGTCGATCGTACACGAGGCTCCCCCCCTCAACCGACCCATGCTCTCCTATTCCCTTATCTTCTTATCCTTTTTCTCAGCCAATGGCGAAGATTTGAGCGAGATCTTTCCTGCTATGCTGCCAAGAAATTGCAGGGCCCAAGAAACACTATAGCATGATTTTAGGCTGGAGCAAGTAGCAAATGGTACTTTGGGTAGGTTATGAGTAGACATTTTTAATAAAAATTTGAAAATATTTAATTTAAATTATTATAATTACAGAATAGTAATTTTGCATTTTTATTATTTTAATAATTATTCAAAAAACTTATTCAATTATAGGTGAAATTTATTACATATTTAATTAATTTTAAAATAGCACTAACAAAGAAGACTGTGGCCATCCTACTATTTTGAATTGGAAGGAACAAATTTTTTTCTATTTAAGTTAAATGGTGAGACGTGTTAATTAAATGTAAGATGCATAATATTGAAAAATGGTATATGTACATTTTTAATATATCAAATTTTAAGTCGAATTTTATTTTGATCTTTTAAACATGTCGAATTTGTTTCGAACTTCAAGAGTGTCGAACTTGAACACAAACTCGAACTTGATAACTAAGCCCGTAAGTGTTTTTGGGAGGCCCGAATCACAAAAACATGGCCATAGGTACCGGAGGTGCCCACATGGAGCAACAAATTAGCCAACTAGGTCAACAACTAGGTCAACAACTAGGTCAACAAATAAATCAACAAATGAGTCAAGCAAAATAAGTCAATTCAACACCCAAGTACATTCTGACACAAATTAAATGAAAAAGTGAATTTTCTGTTAGAGGAACAAAACAAGTTAAGAGACACAAAAACTGACAAACTCAATGACTTTGACAAACGTTTGTCAAGTGTGACTCATGCATACAGTCGGCTAGGCAATAAGGACTTTGAGTATAAGGTAGGGAGTTCAAGGAGCTCAGAAGGGGGAGCACGCGATACAATTCCCGATAATAGTATATATAAAATGCCCAAGTTAGAGTTTCCAAAATTTGACGAAAAGGATCCCAACAATTGGTTTTATTGGGCAAACCAGTATTATTCTTTTCATAATGTTCCCTAAAATTTAAGACTCACAATCGCATCTTTCAATTTTGAATCCGACACACTACATTGGTACCAGTGAGTGAGAAATATGCGTCCATATCTTTCTTGGAATGAATTTGAGAAGCAATTAGTCGCAATTAGTCGCGTTTTGGCCCCAATGAGTATGAGGACTTCACAAGAGCCATCACCAAATTGAAATAGACCTCCACTGTCCGTGAATATCAAACTCAATTTGAAAAATTGGCCAACCGCACAAGGGGCTGGAGTGAAGAAATTTTCTAAGTTGCTTTACTAGTGTGTTGAAAGAAGATACTGAAGCTGAAGTGAGAAAGTTCAAACCACAAAACATGATGCAAGCAATAGGTTTGGCCAGATTGTGTTAGGAGGTGAAGTCAATATCTAGATCTCCGATGTTCTTCAGCAAAGTGGTGCTTGGTGGAGCTTTAAAAATGTTTTTGCTTTAAAGCTGCTTTTTGCTTTAAAGTTGTTTTTTGCTTTAAAAGTTGCTTTTGCTTTAAACGCTGCTTTTGCTTTTAAAGCTGTTTTTTGCTTTAAAAGCTGATTTTGTCTTTAAAGCTGCTTTTGTTATAGAAAGCAGTTGACAAAAGCAGTTTTTTTAATAAAGCGCTTTTATCTGGAATGTGCCACGGCTTTTTTGGAATCTTCCTTTGTATTTCTATAAAAAAGGGAATGCCCCTTGCATTATGATAGAGTGTGAATGTATGAAATCAGCTAAGAATAATAAAACAAGAAAAGTTGTCGTTGCCCCATGGTTTTACCTGCACACTACAAGGTTTCCACATAAAATCTCGTGTATTATTTATTGTTGTTTATGCTTGCTTGCTTTTAATTTTCTAACATCTGGTATCAAATTAAGGTTCTTTGAAAACATGTTGGTCAAGGTTTTGTGCGAGTGGGAACTCCAACAATGACAGGAGGTGTAACCAAGTTCAAGATTGAGAATTTTGATGGCAAGAACTTCACCCTGTGGAAGATGAAGGTGGAGGATTTGTTGGTTCAAAACGACCAAGCCCTAGCCTTGGAAGGGCTCGCGGGTAAACCTGACAGCATGACAAATGCGAAGTGGATAAAGCGACATGAAGGCGATGTCTACAATTCATCTATGCCTGGCAGACTCTATCTTGTTCAATGTTGTTGATCAAACAACCGCGGGAGCCCTTTGGGAAAAGCTTGAGAAGTTGTATGAGACTAAATCAACAACAAATAAGGTCTTCTTGAAAAAACAGCTTTATAGTTTGAGGATGAAGGAGGGTTCATTTGTGGCAGATCATCTCATTGAGTTTAATACTCTAATCAGTAAGTTGCTCTCTGTTAATGTGAATATGGAGGATGAAGATAAAGCAATCACCCTACTTTGTTCTCTCCCGGACACCTGGGATCATTTGGTGATGACCATCAGCAATGTATCATCTGGAGCTCTAAGAGTTGATGATGTCGTAGTCGCTTTGTTGGCAGAAGAGTTGCGAAAATCGTCTCTAGAACCCTCAACCAATGAAGCCCTAGTTGTGAGAGGTCGATCTAACGAAAGGAGTCAACAAGGTAGATCACAGTCCAAGTCTAAGTCAAAAGGACGCAAGCTGAAAGGGAGGTGTTGGCATTGTGGGAAGCCAGGGCACTTGAAGAAAGATTGTTGGCATCTAAAAAAGGGGAAGAATGGTGAAAAACAAAATCAACCATCAGTTGAGGCCAATACTGGAGATGCAATAGAGATGGCAGCATGTGAGGCCTTTTGTACCAGTAGCAGCAAATCTATTTTATATACCTGGGTTTTGGACTCAGGTGCATCTTTCCACATGTCTCCACATAGAGACTGGTTTGTCAAATATTAGTCCTATAATGGAGGGATGGTCTATTTGGGTGATCATCATCCTTTAGAAATTGTGGGAAGAGCGGATATAAGGATCAGGCTAGATGATGGTAGAGAAAGGATGTTATGTGATGTACGACATATGCCTGCTTTGTGGAATAATTTGCTTTCAATCAAGATGATGGACAAGCTTTGGGTATTGTACTACTTTTGGTAACAATTATTGCAAAATTACCAAAGGATCCCTAGTAGTAGCAAAAAGAGAACCTTATGGGACCCTATATCATTTGTGTGATGATACGGTGACAAACCATGCAGCAACAGCAACTTCAGGAAATGCTCAGGATGGAGTAATGCTATGGCATCAACGCCTAGGGCATATGAGTGAAAAAGGATTAAAAAATTTGCATCACCGAGGTATGTTGTCTGGGACTAAGTCTTGCAATTTAGACTTGTGTGAGCACTGTATTTTTGGCAAACAAAGGAGGGTTTAATTTACTGCAAGTTCTGGTAAGAGTTATGATTTTTTGCAGCTTATACATTCTGATATATTTGGACCAGTCCCCACTCAGTGCTTAAAAGGTACTAGATATTTCTTGACATTTATAGATGATTATTCTAGAAGAGTGTGGGTTTATTTTCTAACAAAGAAGTCGGAAGCCTTGGAAAAATTCAAAGAGTTCAAGGCAAGTGTAGAGAAAAGTTTGGGCAAGCCTATTTTATGCCTCGAGTCAGATAATGGGGGAGAAGATTGCTCCAAGGAGTTTGATCAATTTTGTATGCAGGAAGGGATTAAGCACCAGAAGACTGTGCCATATACTCCACAACAAAATGGTGTGGCTAAGCGGATGAATCGCACAATCATGGAACGTGCAAGAAGCATGCTCAGCACAACTGGGTTGGAGAAAAAGTTATGGGCAGAGGCTCTTAATACAATTGCTTATCTTATTAACAGGTCACGTACAACTGTGTTGGATGGCCAAATTCCGGAGGAGGTTTGGTGTGGTAAGCCTGTTAATTACTCTCATTTGTGTACCTTTGGTTGTGATGCTTTTGCCCATGTGCCAAAAGAAAACAAGTCCAAACTTGACCCAAAGTCAAGGAAATGTGTTTTTCTTGGCTATGGAGATACAATGAAGGGGTATAGACTATGGGATCCTACTGCCCACAAGGTAATTATTAGTCGAGATGTTATTTTTAATGAAAAATCCATGCAAAGGAAGGAGGTACAGCAAACACCTGAAGTTGTACTTGCTGAAGTAGATATGAACAAAGCTGAAAATGAAGATAAGGTTGTTGAAGTTTTCGATCAGCATGTAGATCAACCAGTTCAGCAGCATGAACAAGCACAAGACCAAAAGCCACAACCAACAAAACATTCGGTTAGAAGATCTACACGTTCACAAAAACGTCCAGATAGGTATTCTCCTGATTTTCAGTCCTCTTTTGTTTTGTTAACTGATGATGGTGAGCCTAGCTCGTTTCAGGAAGCTAGAGAATCTTAGAATGCAGATAAGTGGCGAAAAGCCATGGAAGAGGAGATGGAATCACTATGGAAGAATGAAACATGGGAACTTGTGGATCTTCCACCTGGAATAAAGGTTGTTGATAACAAGTGGGTGTACAAAGTAAAGAAGAACAGTGGTGGGTTGTTGGAACGATATAAAGCTCGCTTGGTGGCAAAAGGTTATGTGCAAAAGTCAGGTATAGACTATGAAATCTTCTCTCAAATTGTGAAGCTGACTACACAAAGTTTTACTTGCACTTCTGGCAGCACAGGATTTAGAGTTGGAGCAACTTAATGTAAAAATTGTTTTCTTGCATGGTGATCTCGACGAGGAGATTTGGTTTGCAGACTTAAGAAATCTCTATATGGATTGAAACAGGCGCCAAGGATATAGTACAGAAAATTTGACACCTTCATGAAGAGCCAAGGTTTCAGTAGGAGTGAAGCTGACCATTGTGCATACTATAAGAGGTTTAATGATGGTAGTTTTATTATCTTACTGTTGTATGTTGATGATATGCTAGTTGCAAGCCCTAGCATGAAGAAAATAACTTATCTTAAGGTTCAGATGGCCAGGATGTTTGATATGAAGGATTTAGGAGCAGCAAACCAAATTTTAGGGATGATTATACACAAGGACAGAACAGGAAGGAAGATCTGGTTATGTCAAAAGACATATAGAAAAGATTCTGCAGCGCTTCAATATGCAGAATGCAAAACCAATCAGTACCCCACTTCCTCCACACTTAAAATTGTCTTCCGAACAGTTTTCTAGAACAGAAGAGGAGAAGACAAGCATGTCTTGTGTACCGTATTCATCAGCAGTAGGAAGCCTCATGTACGCCATGGTGAGCACCAAACCGAATATTGCCCAAGCAGTGGGAATAGTCAATCAATACATGGCGAATCCTGGTAAGGAGCATTGGAATGCAGTGAAGTGGATATTTAGATATTTAAGAGGCACTTCAAATGTTGCAATTTATTGGATCGGCAAATTTGCAAGTTAAAGGTTTTGTGGTTTCTGATTATGGTGGAGATAAATATTGGCAAAAGTCCACTACGGGATATGCTTTAACTCTTGCTGGTGGAGCTGAGAGTTGGACTTCTAAGTTGCAATCTGTGGTGGCTTTATCAACCACTGAAGCAGAATATGTTGCAGCAACTGAAGCCAGCAAAGAGGTAATTTCGCTAGAGCGACTATTGGGTGACTTCAAGATAATGCAGGGGAAGATAACATTGCATTGCGATAGTCAAAGTGCTATTCAATTAGTGAAGAACCCAACATTTCATGATCGCACCAAACACATTGATGTTAAGTACCATTTTATAAGAAATGTGGTGGAAGAAGGTAGGATCCTGTTGGAGAAGATTGATACTGAAGTGAATCCTGCAAATATGCTTACAAAGTCGGTCAAGAGAGAGAAGTTTGAGTGGTGCAAAACTTCTCTGGGCTTGCTGAAAAACGTGATAAGGGCAGATTGGGCAATCGGCAATTGGATGGAAAACAAAGGCAAAGAATTCCTGTATATCGACTTCTAGATCTCCGATGTTCTTCAGCAGAGTGGTGCTTGGTGGAGAAGTAAGAATGTTTTTGCTTTAAAGCTGCTTTTTGCTTTAAAGTTGTTTTTTGCTTTAAAAGTTGCTTTTGCTTTTAAAGCTTTTTTTGCTTTAAAAGCTGTTTTTTGTTTTGCTTGATAAAAAGGGGTTGTACTCGGGTCCCCCCACCCTTAACAAATTACATCTCTCTTCTTTAGAGTTTGAGAGATTACAAATAGATACACTTCTCATCTCAATTGAGATGTTATAGTTAGAAACCTACATCATTTTACATAAAATGTTTGAATTCTTGATTTTCATTTTTTGGATCTTTTCAAATTTCTGTATGAATACAATTACTCCAGAATTTAGTATCTTTCTTGACATTTTCCTATAGCAGCCTTCACAATGCCAAAACTTCACCTCTACTATCTATGCCTTGCATCTTAGTAAAGTAATATTTCCAAAACATCGTACTAACATAGTCCGCTTTACCAAATATGGATTGCTAGTTTCCTTCCTGAAACACAAGTACAACCACAAAAATTATAATAAATAGTCTAAATGAACACACATTATTGTTACAAAATAAAATAGATATTACCAATGGAAAACATTAAAGTAAATCTTAATCATTAAATGATTTAGGCAATCAACAATTTTTGTCAGCTTCAACTAAACTTTCTACTTCCTCTAACCATGAAAAGGAAGTTTTAACTTCACGATCTTCAACCAAAACCCCTCTATTGGCTAGCTTATCTGCACATTTGTTTCCTTCCCTTAATATATGTGTAAACCTGATTTCTTCAAACTCTTTAGCAAGATCTTGAATTTCCACAATTATCTCTTGTATGTTCCATGGAGCCTTTGTTTTCCTCAAAATTGCATTTATTACTATGAGAGAATCACCTTCCATCCAAACTCTATTCCATTTCATTTGTTTACATATTTTTAACCCTTCTAAAGCTACCCAAGCTTCAGCTTCATTATTTGTCTTAAATCCACAATTGAAAGCATAATGAGACAAAATCTCTCCTATATTATTTCTAATTATTCCTCCTCCTCCTGCTGGTCCTGGGTTTCCTTTAGATGCTCCATCAAAATTCAACTTAACCCACTCCACATCTGGTGGTTTCCACTTTATATTCTTTACCTTATTTTTGCTTCTCTTGTACCCAATATCATAATTCCATTTAATGACTTTACTCCATCTATCAAGACTCTCTGCTTCCAAATTAGAGATTGGGTGAGTTGATAGGGTTGGTTTAGACTCCTCTATGGCTAAACATATCTTCTTTTTCATTACCTCTAAACTGCTTTCCTTTCCTTTAAAAATTCTTCTATTCCTTTCTAGCCATATAGTCCAAAGTATTGTATCTTTTGATATATCCCATATTGTTTGTAAAGCCTCACTTTTATAAGTGATCTGCCATTGCTTTAACCAATCTTCAATTTTTCTATTCATCACCATGCATTTACCAAACATATTAAGAATCCATTGCCATAGATTCCAGACAATTGAGCGATGTCCTAAGAGATGGTCAATACTCTTCTCCTTATTACAGAAAACACATTTAGAGGGGCCATGAAAACCCCTTTTCATAAGGTTATCCCAGGATAAAATTCTTCTATGACCTACTAGCCAAACAAACATTTTGACTTTAGGAATGCTTGGGCTGTCCCAAATATCTCTCCAAATTCTAGTGATATTATTATTATGTTGGTGTTGAACATTATATCCACTTCTTGTTGTGTATTCTCCCGAGCTATTCAACTCCCAAATCAATTTATCCTTAGCACCCCTCGAAATAATTACAGTTGTTATCTTTCTACTCAATTGCCTCCTAACATTAATGTCTTGTATACTTGTAAACAGATCTTCTTTCCACTTGTATCTTCCTTCTTGATCCTTGTACAAAATGTTTGAAACCCTATCACCGTATTTGTCTTGAAGCAATCTCATCCAAGGTTTCAAAACTGGATCTAAATTGAGTTATTTTTTATCACACCAAGTATCTAATTTTTCTGCTATTAGGTTTTGGCCTCTCCTGTTGTTGGTCCAAGTATAGTTGTCTTCTTCAAACTCAATTTCCCAAAGATTGTTGTTTTGAATAAAAGCTGAGAAATCTTCCATACTTTGGGTCAATTTCCTAATTCCCCCAATTCCCCCAAATTTTTCATTCAGCCTGGTAATGGCATTAAAATCTCCAATGATCATGAAATGGGTTTCTTGGTCTTTACTTCTCATAAAGGCCTCAATCCCACTCCAAACTTCTAATCTACCTGATTGAGTTGTATGACCATGCACATTGATAAGGATGAAGCGAATATCAGAAAAGTAGCAAGTGACTAAAGAGGCTATCCAATGCCTAGTTTTATGAATGGTTACACAAGAGGTTCTAGAAGGATTCCAACAAGTTAGAATTCCCCCTGTTGCTCCTTCAGAATCCATAGCATCCCATTCACATAAACTGCTTTCATAGTTTTAGAAACTTCTTCTTTTGTCATTTTAGTTTCCTGGATACAAAGAATATCAGGTTTATTACTTAAACATAGGTCCCTAATACACCTATGCTTTGAGGGGGCATTAGCACCCCTTATATTCCATGATATGATAATCATGTCTCATTAGGGGCTTTTGGCCCCTCTTGCGTATTACCAATATCATTTTGTTGTTTGGTAAAGAGAAGTTCAACCAACTTAGTTTGTGTTCCTTTCTCTATGTTAGCTCTTGCTTCCCTAGATCTTGCTTGATAATTTGAGGGTTTTCCTCTTTTTGCCTTGCCTATATCAGGAGTAGGCCTTATTATTCTATTCCTCAATATTCTTTCACCATTTTGTTTTTCAATATATTTATCCTCTCCTAACTCTATTATAGAAGCTTTTGACTTATCCTGCTCATTTTCTAGTATTTTCTTATTAATGGCAGAGGTATTACCTTCTAAAACTGCATTCTCTTTACCAATTATTCCCTCCTGAATGGTGCATGGTACTTCAAGAGAGTCCTCAAAATCTGATGAAACACATTCCTTGGGTTCATCGAGAATGTTCTTCCTTAAATTAGGATCATATTGAATAGATGGTTCCTTGCTAATATGTTGAAATTGTTGTCATGTGTCCTCTAAGTTTTGATCTACTTTTTCTTCATAGGCTAAAGCCTCAAAAGAATTGGAATTTCTTCCAGTATCCTTTCTTATTGGTCTCCATTGTTCTTTTTCTTTTATTTTCATAGATCTATTTTTTGGAAGTTGAAAACCATCTTTATCCATAACCATTTGTAAATTTCTCTTACGAATTTCTACAAATGATTCTGTTGGGCTCTTCTTAGGGCATGATTTGTCAATATGTCCCACCTCATGACATCTTCTACATCTAAAAGATATGTTTTCATAATCTATAGTTTGGGTCCACATCTTATCCCCATACTTAAGAATGACTGATTCTTATAAAGCTTTACTTATATTAATCATGACCAATATTCGAGCATAAATAGCCAAAAAACAATCTTTTGTTGTATCTGAAATCTCAAGGAATTCTCCTAGAGTGTTGCCTATTGCCTTGAAGGTATCTATTTCCCAAAATTCAATGGGCAATCCAAACATCCTAACCCAAACTGGTACTAGGGATAAATTTACATTTTCAGGTGAAAAGCCTTCATACCAGCGAGTAAGGAAGAGCCCTGCTCTTCCCATAAACCAAGGACCCCCTTTTAGGATTCTTTCTCTTTCTTCCCTAGAACAAAAAATGGCTAGGAAGAAACCTTTGAGAAGAAATGATAGAATCACTCCTGGAGACTTCCAACTCCTATCAATCCATTTTCTCAAGGCTGAAGCCCCTGGCCAATACCCATTAAATTTACCAAAAACTGCCCTATCTTGGAGCAATGAGGATCTCTCTGAGGTGCGCTCGCTAACCTCTACCACTAGGGATGATTCTAAGGATTTAACTATAAAACGATCCATGGAAAGGAAACTAAAACTCAAAATCTAAAGAAATTTATCAGAAAGTTCTATAACAAATATAATATTTGATAAAAACTTTACAAAATTTTCATGCACAATTTCTAAGATAAAGAAAGGGAAAAAGAACTTAGCTGAATAATTCTTTGTCTAGATAGAATATCTTGCCTCGCTGAAGTCCTAGCCCTTCATTGCTCTTCCCATCGTTCGAAACCTAGTTGGCAAATAATTGCAATTTCGTTTTTCGCGACTTGAAAAATCGTCACTGCCCTTGTTTCGGATGGTTGACTTCACAGGGTTGTATCTCTCTCAATATTGTTTGGATTTTTGCATATGACCACTCATTTTAAGGCTATTCACATTTGGCACAAGTTGGTTCAAGAATCAGCTCAATCGGATAACTCTTCGCGAAGATATAGCTCCTAAAAGATGAGACGTTTTTCAGGAAAAAAACCCTAATCCTTCGCACTTTGCAATTTCGTTTTTCGTTATTTGAAAAATCGTCACTGCCCTTGTTCCGAATGGTTGACTTCCTTTTAAAAGCTATTTTTTGCTTTAAAAGTTGCTTTTGCTTTTAAAGCTACTTTTTGTCTTTAAAGCAACTTTTGTTAAGGAAAGCAGTTGATAAAAGCAGTTTTTTTTAATAAAGCGCTTTTAACTGGAATGTGCCAGGGCTTTTTTGGAATCTTCCTTTGTCTTTCTATAAAAAGGGGAATGCCCCTTACATTATGACAAAATGCGAATGTATGAAATAAGCTAAGAATAATAAAAGAAGAAAAGTTGCCATTGCCTCATGGTTTTACCTGCACACTGCAGGGTTTCCACGTAAAATCTCGTGTACTATTTATTGTTTTTTATGCTTGCTTGCTTTTAATTTTCTAACAGATTGGCAGAGGACAAATTTACGGCTCAAAGGTGCATATCCAAATTTCCACAAACTTGACCCCCACCTCCAGCTCGGCCAACAACGAATCCCACTAATAAATCACCCACACTCAAACAGCTAACTCAAGAAGAAATGGAGCCGCGTATTCCCCAAGGCATAAGTGCATACAACAGAAATTGTATTTGCTAGACGTGGGTGAATCCTCCATTGGCGAGTCCCAAGAAGAAGAGGAGCATTAAGAGGAAGAGTGACAAGAAATTGAAGCACATATAGAGCCATAGCCAAACATTTCAATACATTCTCCAACAAGAATATCCACCCCCCAAACCATGAAGGTGGTGGGACATTTCAAGGGCCAATGAATCATAGTACTCATCGATTCGAGAAGTATACAACGTCATTGATCCTCAAGTACCCAAACGAGCAAATTGTTATATAAATTCATGCAATTCTTTTGAGGTTATGATAGCCGATGGGGTTACCTTACCATGTAAAGGCAAATGCAAAAATGTCAAGGTGCAGATGGGAGAATACAATCTCAAAGCCAACATTTTTGCCCTTCCTTTAGAAGGATGTAATGTGTTGGGAACACAATGGCTTCGAATTTTGGGCCCAATAACTTGGGATTTTTCTGAACTTTGGATGCAATTCAACCAGCACGGAATGCAATATACTCTCTGAGGAATGACTACAAGGTCTACTCAGTTGATCTCTAATCACCGGATGTAAACTCTTGAAGAAATAGTCTCATGGTCATGGAGTGGTAGTACAGCTATTCGCAATACAAGCCCAACCTACCAAGGATATAGTCCAACCATCTTGTTCACAAATCATTTTATATAAACATACATCCGTTTTTTATGAGCTAAAGGGTCTTCCACCAAGACGCTAAGCGGTCCAAATGTTCCTTTGGCATGCAAGAAGTGGAATACTTGGGCCACATAGTCTCAAGGGAAAGGGGTAAGGTGAACCCAAACAAAATCGCGTCTAACCAAGAGTGGCCAAAACCCCACACTCTCAAATATCTTCAAGGTTTCCTGAGTCTCACAGGCTGCTATTGAAGGATTGTCCAGAATTATGGGAAGATCGTAGTGCCTTTGACAGCAATGTTGAAAAAGAACTCATTTGTATGGACAGAACCAACATAACAAGCATTCTTGAACCTAAAGCAAGTCATGTTAACTACACCTGTGTTGGCGACGCTTGGTTTCTCCAGACCCTTTGTGATAGAGATTGATGCTTCAGACAGCAGAATTAGTGGTGTTGATGCAAGATGGACAGTCGTTGGCCTTTACAAGCAAGGCACTGTCAAGGAGAAACTTGGGAAAATCAACCTATGAGAAAGAAATGATGGCAATTCTACATGTTGTCAATCACTAGCAACCCTACCTTACTAGATGACATTTTTCCATTAAAACAGATCATCAAAGTCTAAAATATCTCTTAGAGTAGCATGTCTCCACACAGGAACAACAAAGGTGGGTCTCCAAACTCCTGGGGTATGATTATGAAATAATCTATAAAAAGGGCAAGGAGAATGTAGTGGTTGATGCCCTTTCACGCCAATATGAGGACCAAAGTATGTTGTGTGCGATTTCAACTTCACTTCCTCAATGGATCCATCAACTCCAAGATGAAGTAGCTAAAGACTCCACCTTGCAAGCCCTAATTCAGCAACTCCAAAATGATCCCAACTCTCAACCAAAATAACGCCATTTAAAGCGATTTATGGACATCTACCTCCATCACTTTCCTCATATATCCCAAGGTCCAAGTAGTAGATTCCACTCTTCGCAAGCGTGCATTACTACTTCAATAGCTCAAGGAGAATTTGGTGGTTGCTCAAAACCATATGTGTCGACAGGCTGATCAACATCATACAAAGCGCAATGGTTTTTCTCCACTTACAACCATACAAGCAATCATCCTTGCAGTTTCATGGTCATCAAGAATTTGTCACAGAATTCTATGGACCTTATCAGGTATTACAACAAATTGGCTCTGTTGCCTACAAGCTCAACTTGCTGCCCTCTTCCAAGATACATCCGGTTTTTCATGTTTCCTCGTTGAAAAAGGTTCTTGGCAACCGAGTACAGGTTCAATCAACACTTCCAGAATTGGAAAAGGAATGATCAATCATATTAGAGCCCAAGCTTATTTTGGATCAACGAACACATGCACTCCGCAGCTGCCCTCTCACTGAAGTTTTAGTACAACGGCCCAAATTACAGCTATAAGATGCCACATGGGAATCATTACATCATCTCCAACAACAGTTTCCTCATCTCAAGCTTTGATGACAAAGCTTTTTGAAGGGGAGGGACATGTTAGGACCCTATTATGCAATTGTCTTGTAACGTGTATGTGGCACCTTGGGCACCTAGACATATGGGCCCATATGATGTACCTATTATAAAAGATGTAATGTTTCTAGCCCCCACTTGAATATGAAGTCGACCTTTGAGTAACAGGGTTAGGGTTGATAGGAGTCTTTATAAAGGCATGTGTGGAAATGGAATGTATCAAGTCATTTTCTAATATTGTAACGGAGCTCTGCTTCCAAGGACATTGCCCCCTAGAAGAGGCCTACGATTCTGTATTTTGAACTTTGTTTCTGATTAATAAAGCTGCTAGCATTTCTATTCTGATTGCAATATCGTTATTCAGTTCCTGTTTTCTATTAATTATTGCAATATTTGTGTGGTTGTGCTTTTTTTAATTGGAACATTCCTAACATTGTCCAACAGCTCTTGTACTTGCCTCTTCATCTCCTCATTCTCCATAGGTGTCATCCTATACGCTGCCTTGTTCGGTAAACTTGATCCAAGAATGAAATCCATATGGTGGTTGATGCTTCTCATGGGTGGCAACCCATCCGACAACTCCTTTGATAGGATATCAGCATACTCCTCCAACATACTTTTCACTTCATGTGGAATTTCATCCACTTTATCCGCTTCCCTAACTTCTGTGGGTTTAGCTATAAAAGCAAAGCAAGCTTCCTTTTTGTTCATCCCTCTTAGAAACTGTTTTCTTGATATTAAACACACTTTAGGATTGTTGTCCACTTCTTCCCCTTTGTCTTTCAATGGACTCAATGTATATTTCTTCCCATAGCAAAGATACTACATGGCAATTGTTTACTAAGAAAATACATAAGGGCATACAACAAATGGTGGAAAGTGTTTGGGAGATGTCTCCAGAGATTCAAGAAGCAACATAGAGTCATTCTACCCATGGAGCTGATCATGTCTTAGGGTTAGACCTTGGCTGCCTCCCTCTCCCCATTGGAAATACCATAGGCCAGACTATCATGCATCTCCTTCTCCACATCAAAATCCTAGAAGCAAACCCCAAGTTTTGAATGTTGATCACATTTGACGAATTTGGACAGCTTACATGGCTGATGATACAGATATTTGTGCAGTAAATGATTTCAATGCCTACAGGACAATAGAAGGTGATGCTGGTGGACAAGACCATACTAGGACGAAGCCACCACCTTGCATGCCAAAGGTTGAGGTTCCACAATTGTTAGGGTACCTAGGAATAGGTATATGGGGATATGATATTATATGGTATAAGGGTTGACATGGGCCACACATAACCCAAGGTTGATTATATTATAATATAATATTATATTAGTAGTCAGCTCCCCAAAGTAGAATTAGAAGATGGGTATATAAAGAAGGGATATTTATCATTGTAATCATCATAGAGATCAATCATATGTAATCGTTTTTGCCCACAAAGTGGCTTATGGGACTTTGCCCTCTCTAAGTGGCGCTCGCATCTTGGGAGATCTTGTGGAGTTATTCCTTCCTTAAGGAGTATTATTGGTGTTACCCTACCTTGAGGGTATTATCTATCTCTCTCAATGTGTGGATTATCTTTGTGCTATATTATTTGTGGATGAATGATTTAATAATTCTGCATATTGGTGAATAACAGAATAAAGTTTCGTAACAACAATTATATGGTATGCTGCAATTTTGTTCAAAAGTATGGTTGCAAAAGTGTATTTTCAAATGCACCCCATCAACGATGTGGACAAAATTCAGTTTGCTTTGCACCATCTTGAGGAAAATGCCTACAAATGGGGGTATCATTACGATCTAGACATGCAGGATGGTCAATGTCATACTTACCAGGTTCGGCCAATCCTAGATCAATCCAAACCAAATCAGTTTGGTTTGGTCTTAACCTTCTTTCAATCATTGCTGAAAAAATATGCCTTCATTATATTCAACTAATCCCGTTTGCGTGGACTTACAGTCAAAGATAATTGTTGCTCTAAAATATTTGATAGCCGTTGCAAATTTATTAGTAGTTGGATGCATCCTGGAGGCAGCACTGGTGTGAAATATTCCCCATTTCAACATTTAAGGATCTACTTATGTTTGGGACTTACATGTTGATAGCATTGAATTTTGAAAAAATGAAATCTGAAACTTTTATAATTTTCATAAATGTTTTATAATATATCATACATATATGTATGTGTGTGTGTATTTTCCCAAACCAAATCAAATCTTTTTGAAGAAACTGAACTTACTAACTTCTTTTGCCTTTCATTCAAACTGAACCATCCAAACCCGGTAACTATGGTCATCATCATGAGTTATGCACCTAGCAGAAATTTACTAATCTGATTACTTGTTTCCAACCAAAAGGCAGTTGATGATAAGTGTTTGAAGCTTCATAATCTACATAAGAGACAAGAAGAGTCTGTGAAGGAATAAAGTTCAGAAGAATTCATGCAAGTTCAAGATATCTTCAACAAAAGTTAAGCATACTTGTTAGTTGATGGACCACAGGAAGCATTTATAAGTTGCATGGAAGCCCTCTGACCAACAAACCTAGATGAAACCATCTCACAAGCACCAGCTTACGAAAGAATGCTCAAAATTCAGGGCATAGGGAAAGTTGTCTTTGTTGCTCGAAAAGTACAAAATAATCCATCTAAGACTGTGTAGTAGCTTGGTACTACCATCACGCTCCAAACAAAGATCCATCGCACAAGCTACGTCAGGAGACAAAGCAATGAATAAATCAACAAAAATTGGCTAAGTGCTCCATCCTAGTAAGCCTCGTTCCGTCCTAGTGCGCCTTGTTCCAACCGAGTGCACCCAACTCCAAGCTAAGTGTGTTAGATAATGATTATTACATTATTTGAGGGAAAATTGAAGAGACAAAATATGGAGTGTTGATCTCCGATAGAATAGGGAACATCAAGAGTCTCTTAAGAATCCAAGAGACACCATATTGTATATATGCATGTACAGCCTTTTGATAATTGTATTTTGCTTAATGAAGATTTTTCATTCAATTGCTTGGTCCATCATTGGTATTAGAGCATGACATGAAGTTTAATCTTGTCGACGCCCTCCAAGCATTGACACCCCGAATCCATGCCCTTGAAAAATCCCTGCAATTCTTCTACAAAGATTTGTCCACTTCTGCCCTGATCAAAGATATCGAATGCATTCCTCAAAGTCGTAGAGTCATCCTTCAGTTGTTCTTGTCAAAAAAACTTTTCGAGTCCTCTGTTCATATTTTTTTCCCCGACTTGTGCTTCTCCACCTCATCTTCTAAGACCCTGATACTCCCTAGTAGCATAGAGTCGCATTCATCATCATCATCATCATAGAGTCGCATTCAGCGGCGTAAAATGTTTAAAATGATTGTGGCATGGTGGTTATAGGGGCAGATTGCGCGAAGAACTGTGTGGCGGCTTCCGAGGCGGACAGCGCAGAATACTGTGGCAGCCATAAAAGCCGGACAGCCTGCCCGGATTCGTGGCGGCTACCAATTCCACCATGTAAATTCAAAAAAAAAAAAAGCCTATTAAGGCCAAACTTTAGTTCCTTGTCAACAAAATTGCCCGATATATAAAGCAAGGTAGATACACCAAGAGTTCTTTTTTCTGAACCTAAGTTTTCTTTTTGGGACTCTTATCAAAATTTAAAAAATAATAATAACACTCCCCTTAGCATCTTTTTCATTGGCAAAGTCAACGGACTAGACGACACACGATTACCTGTCAAAAAGGAGGGTAGCTAAATCCGTTAGAATATTCTGGAAGATGCTCTGTTAGATAGAACAGGAGTGCGAGGAGTTCAGGTAGCGTAGATAATATAAATGAGAAGAGCACCTGAGTCATATGAAGGTGACTAGCAGCAATTTGCAAAGGTGCAAATTTTAAAATTAAAATTTCCAAGTTCAAATCCCCACCTCTACTAACTTTTTTCTTTTACATTAAGGAAAAAAAAAAAAGCAAATACCTTGCCTTTATTCTCAAAGATTAGAATTATTTCTCCTTAGATATATCAAGCACAAAATAGGGGAATTGGCAAGTAAAAACAAAGTTTGAATTATTAAGTAGAGGTCAAGGGATCAAAACTTATCAAAAGCAATATTGTTTTACCACCCTTTAAAAAACAATTCTTGCAATATCCTATAGTACTTTAAAAAGAAAAATTTGAAAAATAGACTATAGTGAAAATTTTGCAAAAATTTAAAAGGGGATAGTAAAATTTGATTGGCAAAAAAAAAAATTGCATTAAATGCTTGCTTAACCACACTTGCAGCGTTCAGTATAAACGGCACTGGCTTGCATTTACAAGTAAAGTTGTCATGTTAAGCTATTGTGTCTATAACCTAATAAGCTGGGCCTTAACAACGTTCTAACAAGTGAACCTGGAAGAGAATTTAGCAAGTGCAGCTGGAAAAATAACAAGTTCAAGGTAGAAAAAATATAAAAAGGACTGCTGGATGGATAAAGCAAGTGCAACTGGTAGAAAAAATACAAAAAGGACTGCTGGATGGATTAAGAAAGTACAGCTCAGGGAATAAGACAAGAATAGAATAAAGCACTCCCTTGTCTTTAAGTATGAAATATTATTTCATGAGTAAGGGGTCCTTTTGCAAACAGAAAAGTGGTATTAGTACAGGAGAGAAAACAAAATCAGTTATCTTCTCAAATCACAAGTGCCTCACCTGCAAGTTTCAGCTATTTTCTTTATCAATTGTAAAGGAGAAGATTTCTTTTGCAAATAGGAGTTTATTTTCAGATCTGTTTTATTGTATGTTTAATCTCAGCATCTATAAGAAAAATTCTCTGTTATGATTATATGATTCAGTCCAGAATTCAGATTTCAGATTTTTGAGTTCTTTTTAATCAAATTGAGTTAGTTTCAGTTTCAAATCTTCGTAGGTTGATAACAGAGTCACAAGAATTTGTAACATCAAATTGTCTCCTGCTCAGACTTCTAATAACTGTGGACTCATCAGCCACATTATACACTACCTCTCCATGGTTGTATTGCTCTCCCTACGATAGAATAATCTCTATCCCTTTTCTTGGTTCTAAAAATCAACTTTTTGCTTTCTAGACTTAGTCAAGATGCCCAATGAATTTTAGGTCCTCTTCAAAATTTGAATCTATTTGTTATTTTTTATTGTTTCTTTCCTCCTGATGCGATACCTTAAGAAAGCTCTTGAGCCCAAATTTTCAAGCAGTCTCATGCCTTGACACCTATCATTTTACAATTTGGACAACCCGTTCATGCTACTTCAGTCAACAAATAGCCAACTTCAACTCTAGATTCTTTCTTAGCATTACGCTTAACCAAGTATGGTTTAAATTTGAGCTGATCGATGGTGGGTATATTGATACATGTGTCAGGAATCTTCAGGAAAAAATACAGGTAAACCTTGTTTCACCAACTTAATATAAAAATACAACAAACTTGCTTTCCCACATTTGAGGGTCATACAAATGAGTTTGTCCATGACATTCAATGAAGACCTTGAGGATAAGAAATATGCAGTTCCAAGTTCAAACCAATCTGACATCATATCACCAATTTATGGCAAAACTATTAGGAAAAACTCCAAGATTTATCACCTGCAAGAGGAAGCACAATAACAAAAAATAGAACACGGAAACAGTAACACAAGTGACACAGAGATTTACGTGGAAACCTGCAATGTGCAGGAAAAACCACGGGGCAATGGCAACTTCTCTTTTTTATTATTTTCAGCAAAATTTACATTCACGTTTCTCAACGTTTTCAACAACCCATCACAAATGCAAGGGATCACATCCCTTTTATAGAGCAGAAGGAAGAGTCCAAACTATTCGTTTCCTCTTCCAACGGAAGCCTCCAAAACCTGTTCGTTTCAACTCCCAAGTCTGTTCGTCTTCCGCATTCTGACGTCTATCTCAGACGTCTATTGCTGCCGACGTCTGATATCTCAAACTTGCAGCCGACCTGCTGACGTCTCTTACTGTCTTGACGTCTGCAATCTAGACGTCAAGCAGCGCTGCCTAGACGTCTGCTGCCTAGACGTCTAGTACTGTTGCCTAGACGTCAGGCACTGCTGCCTAGACGTCTGTTGCCTAGACGTCAGGCACTGCTGCCTAGACGTCAGGCACTGCTGTCTAGACGTCTAGCAGCCTAGACGTCTGATGCCTAGACGTCTAGCAGCAGTTTCTGCTAGCAAGAACATTGCATAGTGACTTCACTCCTAACATTCTCCCACTTGAAGTCAGTATTTAGGAATTCTTCTGCCAAAACATTTTCAGCCAGTGCCAATTGCCCAATGCTGCCCTTGTTACTTTTTCAGCAAGCCCAGAGAAGTTCTGCACCATTCAAACTTCTCTACCTTGACCGGCTTTGTAAGCATATCTGCAGGATTCACTTCAATGTCGATTTTCTGCAACAGGATCCTACCTTCTTCCACCACATTTCTAATAAAGTGGTACTTGACATCAATGTGTTTCGTGCAATCATGGAATGTTGGATTCTTCACTAACTGAATAGCACTTTGGCTATCACAATGCAGCGTAATTTTCTCCTGCATTACCTTGAAGTCACCCAACAATCGCTCTAGCCAAATTGCCTCTTTGTTGGCATGAGTTGTTGCAATGTATTCTGCTTCAGTGGTTGATAAGGCCACAACAGACTGTAACTTAGAAGCCCAACTCACTACTCCTCCTGCAAGAGTGAAGGTATATCTTGTAGTGGATTTTCTCCCATCTCTATCTCCACCATAATCAGAATCCACAAAACCTGTAACTTGCAAATCTGCCAATCCAAAGTAATGGCAACATCTGAAGTGGCTCTTAAATATATGAATATCCACTTCACCGCATTCCAATGCTCCTTACCAGGATTTGCCATGTACCGGCTGACTACTCCCACTGCTTGGGCAATATCCGGTCTGGTGCTCACCACGGCATACATGAGGCTTCCTACTGTTGATGAATACGGTACACGAGACATGCTTGTCTTCTCTACTTCTGTTCTAGGACACTGGTTGGAAGACAACTTTAAGTGTGGAAGAAGTGGGGTACTAACTAGTTTAGCATTCTGCATATTGAAGCGTTGCAGAATTTTTTCCACATATGACTTTTGACTTAACCAGATCTTTCTTCCTTTTCTGTCCTTGTGTATCTTCATCCCTAAAATTTGGTTTGCTGCTCCTAAATCCTTCATTTCAAATGTCCTAGCCAACTAAGCCTTAAGATCAATGATTTTCTTCATGTTGGGGCCTGCAACCAACATATCATCAACATACAACAACAAAATAATAAAACTGCCATCGTCAAACCTCTTGTAGTATGCACAATGGTCAGCTTCACTCCTGCTGAAACCTTGGCTCTTCATGAAGGTGTCAAATTTCTTGTACCACATCCTTGGCGCCTGTTTCAACCCGTACAGTGATTTCTTCAGTCTGCAAACCAAATGCTCTTTGCCTCTTTCTTCATAGCCCTCAAGCTGATCCATATATATCTCTTCCTCGAGATCACCATGCAAGAAAGCAGTCTTTACATCAAGCTGCTCCAGTTCCAAATCCTGTGCATCTACAAGTGCAAGTAGAACTCTAATAGTAGTCATCTTCACAAATGCAGAGAAAATTTCATTGAAGTCAACACCTGACTTCTGCACATAGCCCTTTGCCACCAAGCGAGCTTTATAGCGTTCCAACAGCCCATCGCTATTCTTCTTCACTTTGTACACCCACTTGTTTCCAACAGTCTTTCTTCCAGGTGGGAGATCCACAAGTTCCCATGTTTTATTCTTTCGAAGTGCCTCAATTTCCTCCTCCATGGATTTCCTCCACTTTCCTGCATTTTCAGACTCTCTAGCTTCCTGAAATGAACTAGGTTCACCATCATCAGCTAACAAAGCAAAAGAGGACCGGACACTTCTGTGGACGTGTAGATCTTCTAACCCAATGATCTGTCAGTTCTGGCTCTTGGTCTTGTGACCGTTGTGGCTGCTCTACTTCCTGTTCTACTTGTTGTTCTACATGCTGATCAAAGACTTCAACATGTTCATCTTCATAGTCATCTTCCCTCAATTCTACTTCAACAAGTACAACATTAGGATTTTGTTGTACCTCCTTCCTTTACATGGATTTTCATCAACAATTACATCCCGACTAATAATTACCTTGTGGGCAATAGGATCCCACAGTCTATACCCCTTCACTATATCTCCATAGACAAGAAAAACACATTTGCTTGACTTTGGGTCAAGCTTGGACCTTTTTTCTTTGGGTACATGGGCAAACGCATCACAGCCAAAGGTGTGCAAATGAGAGTAATCAATTGGCTTACAACACCAAACCTCCTCCGGAATCTGTCCATCCAATGCGGCTGTAGATGACCTGTTAATAAGATAAACAGTTGTATTAACAGCCTTCGCCCAAAACTTCTTCTCCAACATGGTTGCGCTAAGCATGCTTCTTGCACGTTCCATGATTGTGCGATTCATCCGCTCGACCACACCATTTTGTTGTGGAGTGTATGGTACGGTCTTCTGGTGCTTAATACCTTCATGCATACAAAATTTATCAAATTCCTTGGAGCAATATTCACCCCCATTATCTGACCTGAGACACAAAATTGACTTGCCCAAACTCTTTTCTACCGGTGCTTTGAACTCCTTAAATTTCTACAAAGCTTCTGACTTCTTCTTCAGAAAGTAAACCCACACTCTCCTAGAATAATCATCTATAAAAGTCAGAAAATAGATGGCGCCATTCAAGGACTAGGTGGGGACAGGTCCAAATATATCTGAATGTATAAGTTGCATAAAACCAAAACTCTTACCAGGACTTGCAGTAAACCGAACCCTCTTCTGTTTACCAAAAAAATAGTGCTCACATAAGTCTAAATTGCAAGACTTAATCCCAGAAAGCATACCTCTGTCATGCAGAATTTTCAGGCCTTTGTCACTCATATGGCCTAGGCGTTGATGCCATAGCATTACTGCATCCTGAACGGAAGTTGCTGCTGCTGCATGGTTTGTCACCGTATCACCGCATAAACGGTATAAAGTCCCATAAGATTCTCCCTTTGCTACTACAAGAGCTCCTCTGGTAATCTTGCAGTAGTTGTTGCAGAAGGTGACAGAATACCCTAGCTTATCCATCATTTTGATTGATAGCAAATTCTTCCTCCAATCGGGCACATGTCGCACATCACATAACATCCCTCTCTACCATCGTCAAGTTTGATCCTTAGATCTGGACTGCTTTCTACCTTGTTTACTCCCCTCGAACGATCAACCTCTCACGGATAGGGCTTCATTGGTTGAGGGTTCCAGAGACGTTTTTCGCCTCAACTCTTCTGCCAACAAAGCGGCTACCACATCATCAAAATTGAGAGTTCCCGATGATGAATTACTGATGGTCATCACCATATGATCCCAAGTGTCCGGGAGGGAACAAAGTAGGGTGATAGCTCTATCTTCATCTTCCATCTTCACATTAATTGAAACCAGTTTACTGATTAAAGTATTAAACTCATTCAAATGATCTACCACGGATGAACTTTCCTTCATCCTCAAGCTATAAAGCTACTTTTTCAGAAAAACCTTGTTAGTTGCTGATTTTGTTTCATACAACTTTTCAAGCTTTTGCCAAAGGGTTCCACGGTCTTCTCTTCAGCTACATTGAACAAGACGGAGTCCGCTAGGCAGAGACGGATTGTAGAAACCGCCTTCCTGTCAAGCGTTACCCACTCCTCATCTTTCATGTTGCTCGGTTTACTTGCGACCCCTTTCAAGGCTTGCGCTTGGTCATTCTGAACCAGCAAATCCTCCACCTTCATCTTCCATAGAGTGAAGTTCCTGCCATCAAATTTCTCAATCTCGAACTTGGTTACACCTTTTGTCATTGTTGCAGCTCCCACTCGCACAAAACCTTAGCTATGATACCAGATGTTAGGAAAAACTCCAAGATTTATCACCTGCAAGAGGAAGCACAATAACAAAAAAATAGAACACGGAAACAATAACACAAGTGACACAGAGATTTACGTGGAAACCTGCAATGTGCAGGAAAAACCACGAGGCAATGGCAACTTCTCTTTTTTATTATTTTCAGCAAAATTTACATTCACGTTTCTCAACGTTTTCAACAACCCATCACAAATGCAAGGGATCACATCCCTTTTATAGAGCAGAAGGAAGAATCCAAACTGTTCGTTTCCTCTTCCAACGAAAGCCTCCAAAACCTGTTCGTTTCAGCTCCCAAAGGTTGTTCGTCTTCCTAATTTTGACGTTTATCTCAGACGTCTGTTGTTGACGTCTCGTGATGATGCCGACGTCTGATGTCTCGTACTGCAGCCGACCTGCTGACGTCTCGTACTGCAGCCGACCTGCTGACGTCTCGTACTGCCTTGACGTCTGCAGCCTAGACGTCAAGCAGCGCTGCCTAGACGTCTGCAGCCTAGATGTCTAGTACTGCTGCCTAGACGTCAAGCACTGCTGCCTAGACGTCTAGCTGCCTAGACGTCAGGCACTACTGCCTAGACGTCAGGCACTACTGCCTAGACGTCAGGCAGCGGTTTATGCTAGCAAGAACGTTGCATAGTGACTTCACCTCCTAACAAAAACAAACAACTTTAGTCTCAGTAGTTCTTCTCTGTATTTGGAAAGATCGTGATGGTATTTTGGACTGAAGCTGAATGAAGGCGCTATCCTTAGCGTAAGCAACCTCCGTGTCAAACTTTGTTGCATTTTGGCACTATACAAGAGAGTCATGACCACAAGGCAGTGGCTCCCTACCTACAAAAATTCTTGGGTGTCAATGTCAATAGGCCATTGGTGTTTGTTAATGCATGTTCAGCCCTATGACATCCATGATATGCCTCAGTACTGCAACATCCCATGGACTCCTAAAAGCTTTCTCCATCCTTTTTCCTTAACCTTTGAATGATCTGTTCCAGTCAAATGCAGCAGCACTAGTTTCCTTTCCTACCTAATCATTTTAATTGCAAAGAGAATACTAAAGGTGTGTATAAATCATCTTTATTACCATGTATTTTATACCTTTCTAATAAGTCCATTTCATATCCAATATAGAAACATGTCACTTTAGTATTGTTTATCCCAATGCACATGTATGGCAGTAATGGTATTTGAAAAATGCTTAGCCGACATTGTTTCTCTTGACCATCAACTCATTCAACCTCAGACATTTAAAGCATGCTTACCCAACATTGTTTCTCTTGACCATCAACTCATTCAACCTAAGACGTGTTAATGACCTTCAAGTGGTGAATTTGGCCTTGTTAACAAAATCTTCTTAAATAATGGTATGCATGCATCTTGTATGTTCCAAAACTCTTCTGTAAATCACCAATTTTGCATATTTACAAAAAATAAATCAAACAATGAAAAAAAGAAGAAATCCTTTTCAAATAAATAACTCAAACTCTGGCAATTTAATATATCTCTCTTGTCACAGAAGGCTAACCATTATTTTCAAGTGCGTAGTATACTACTCCTATTCTTAATAAAGATCAAAATATCATCAATCACAGAATTATCTCTTCCATTACATTTTAAAACTACCTTGAGTATTTGTAAATCCAGAAGGCTTCACGCAAAAAATTGCAAATGTTGTTCTTCATGTAACCTTATTTACATATGCAATTTGATGCCATCCATTTCTCAACCTAAGTGGCCTAACGGTGGAGGCTATAAAACTCTGAATAGAGGTCCAAGATTCAAATCCTGTGGGGTGTAGGGTGGTACACCATGCTTCGGTGACCAGAGTATGGTTATCCTAACCATATATTGGGCAAAGAACATCCTCCATCAGGGTCGTCTCATATGGTCTATGGCCTCACGCACGTTAAAAACCACTTTATACTTTTTATCCAAATCTATTTTAGAAAAGAGTTCCGTTAATTTCACCCTGCCAAATAATTCATCAGCTCTATAGATGATACTTATATAATGGCTCTATTGTCAAATTTGTATTCACATGTATCCACATCGTGTCCTAGTTTACTAATAATGCTAGAGATATAAATCATAACATGGAACCTTGAAGGAATCCTTTAACAAGTAATTCATCAAATTAGGCTGACATTTCTACTTTGCACAGCTTAAACAAATAATATATACAATATGTGGTATGCATTCATCCATCTAACTCGATCCAGTGATCGTCTACTCTTCTAGATGGCAATCTTGCTAACAAGTCCTCAAAACGAAATCCTGATTTTTTTGAAGGCTAAAGTTGGGTTCCATTCTAGGCAGTCCCTCTAATTTATTACTTTTGTTAATATGATACAATAGCATTAATTTCATTATTATACTATGATACAGTCGCATTGATATCCTTTCCTAGATAGTCCTTTTAGTTGCAAAGGAAATATTAAAGAGAAGATACAAATCATCTTCATCACTATACAAATTATTTCCTTTATTTTTCTAACAAGTTGTTTCATATACAAGAGAAGATACAAATCATCTTCATCACTATACAAATTATTTCCTTTATTTTTCTAACAAGTCTGTTTCATACAAGAGAATGTATTAAACATTCAAATTTTCATCCCACCAAAATCTTGCTTATCATTAGACATAATATGAAAATTTGAAGCATAATTATCCGATATTGTTTTTCTTCCCCATCAACTAATTCCACCTCGAGTGCATTCAAAGCCTCAAATGAGGAATGTTGGTCTCATTAAAATTTATTTTCTGCATGGAAATTATGTGTGCATCTTGGATTTTTCTTCAACCCTTACTTCCAAATCACCAATTTTGCCTCTTAAAAAGTAAATCCATAACCTAAAACCTGTCAAAAGGTGTGAAGTTTAGTTTCTACTCACCCTCTTGCTTTGTCTCTATGTTCCACAAAGTTTCCAACTCCAGGACAACAAGGGTTTGGCACCAGAATCCAGGACAACAACAGGATGGCAAAGGGACGGCTTGTATATATACACATTTAAGCCCCAAATTGGATTTTGTACGTACAAATACATAATAAAACGTACAGTAAAAACAAATAAAAAAAAGGAAATTAAAACTTGGAAGAAATGAAAACATCAAAAATCCATCATTCATATAACAATAAATAAAAACCATAGGAAATTAAGAAATATCAATTTCAAAATGTCATAGTTCAAGTTCCAACTATAGAAGCAAAATGCCACAATGAAACCAAATAGAAAAACATTATAATAGTGAAATGCGAAAATCTTCAATCATCCCCGTTGTTATCTATTTTGTCAAAGGCACCACCATATGTTTTTTGTTTTTCTATTTTCCTTTTTTCCAAACTTTAAAGTGAAAGACATGGATGCCATCCAGGACAACTAGCCATCCTAGTGATAGCCATGGGGCGTCCCCAACATCCCCCAAGCATCTTGGGTGCATTGTGGCATCCCAAAGACACCCAGACATCCCCGCGATGTTGTGGGCACATTTTTGCGTCCCAAGGACGCCTTGCTGTCCTAGAGACATTGTCCCGAGATGAACCCATTTTAGGGACGGCTCCCCAAAAAATGGGAACATTTCATCCCCATCCCCATCCCCCATCCCCTAAACACTACGGGCAATGTAAAGCGTGCCCCAAAGAGGGGGAGGAAGCATCTCCGTGTATCACTACTTTGCCTACCCATATCTACATATGACAATGGTTACTATGTATTGATTGCCTTATCATCACTATTTCTATTCCACACCTTTTGCCTGGTTTCCTACCCTGTTCCTTGCCCATTACCTATTCATTGATACGTTGTCATTTCTAGGGCTACCTCACATCCACATTAACTTCTACCATTGTTTGGAGGTCACAAAAGGTAATATCTAACAAAATGGGATCCACACTTAGGACTTTGTACAATCAAATAATTCCTTAGTGAATTTTTAGATCGGCTAAAATCCCTACAATGTATAGTTAAATTATATTTTAGTGGATCATTACCAATTCACATTAATTATAAAGACAACCGAAGTAATCAAAGGGCACTAGCTCAACCAATTAAATTCCTCAACTTTCAAGGAAGAGACCTAGAATTGAATCTTGCCTAGCGATGAATACATAATTGCCAAGTTGTTGTAATACCACTACATGGTCATGATGTAATACAAGTGGGGCCCATTTCAATCCCATATAACCAATTTAAAAAAAAAAAACAAAAGACAACAAAGTAAATGGTCACCTGTGTATAAATGGTCATTGGAGTAATGATTAGTATTTTTTATATATTTTTTACGTATTATATATATATATGGATATATTCAGATAATACTACTTGATGTGAAAAACACTCCAATTGTAAAAATATGCATAAGGGTTTAGACCCAAGAGCGAATGCAACCCGGGGGTGAGCTTTTAGAAAGCAAGCAAATGTTGCGAGTTCGAGAAGGAAGCAAGTGCGAGCAAGGAGAAAGCCTCACATTTTCTTGTTCCAAATATTTGGGGAAATTCAAAAATTAAAGGATTCTTACAAAGAAAATCTAGGTACAATGACAGGAAAGTCATTTTTGAAAGTCCTAACTGGAAGTAAGGATGTCCTAGTTGGAAGCATGGATGCCCTAGTCATGAACAAGAGCAAGAGCAAATTTATGGCAAACCCCATCCAGGTAGCAAATATTACACTAGTATTTTTTATGTATTATATATATATAGGGATATATTCAAATAATAATACTTGATGTGAAAAACACTCCGATTGTAAAATATGCATAAGGGTTTAGAGTTTAGTCCCAAGAGAGAATGCAACCCGGGGGCGAACTTTTAGAAAGCAAGCAAATGTTGCGAGTTTGAGCAGGAAGCAAGTGCGAGCAAGGAGAAAGCCTCATATTTTCTTGTTCCAAATATTTGGGGAAATTCAAAAATTAAAGGATTCTTACGAAGAAAAACTAGGTACAATGATAGGAAAGTCATTTTTGAAAGTCCTAACTGGAAGTAAGGATGTCCTACTTGGAAGCATGGATGTCCTAGTCGTGAACAAGAGCAAGAGCAAATCTATGGCAAACCCCATCCAGGTAGCAGCTGTTACACTAGTATTTTTTGAGTATTATATATATATATATATATGGATATATTCAAATAATACTACTTGATGTGAAAAACACTCCAATTGTAAAATATGCATAAGGATTTAGACCCAAAAGCGAATGCAACCCGGGGGCGAGCTTTTAGAAAGCAAGCAAATGTTGCGAGTTCAAGCAAGAAGCAAGTGCGAGCAAGGAGAATGCCTCACATTTTCTTGTTCCAAATCTTTGGGGAAATTCAAAAATTAAAGGATTCTTAGGAATAAAATCTAGGTACAATGACAGGAAAGTCGTTTTTGAAAGTCCTAACTCGAAGTAAGGATGTCCTAGTTGGAAGCATGGATGTCCTAGTCGTGAACAAGAGCAAGAGCAAATCTATGGCAAAACCCATCCAAGTCGCAAATATTAAACTAGAAGTGATTATTAAGGACAAGATGATTGAACATGACATAAAAGTTCTTAAAAGCAAAGGGTTAACATGTAAGTTCCACGAATAGTGGCTAAGTTTTTTGAAGATTCTAAATTGGATCAAGTGGAAGTGAGGATTATATTCAAATTACTCCATGAATTTTCTTCTGTCATCTTTTCTAATTCAAAAAATCAAGGATAAAATAATGGATGGCGGCCCATGGTTTAGGGGGAAAGATGCATTACATTTAAGACCATGGAGTGAGAATTTTTTTGCGAACACAGAGCCTATTAAAAGGTTTTTGGTGCGGATTAGGTTTTTTGGACTTCCATATCAGCGTATCAACAAGAAGATTTTGAAGAATATTGGCAATACTCTAGAGGAGTTCATCTAGGAGGGGCCAACTCCTAAGGAGCGAAGGCATGTTGTATACACTCAAATATGTGTTCCCATGGATATTTCAAAACCGTTGTCACAATCCATTAGGATTAAATCTGAATCAAGAGAAGGGGATCAACAAGTGGTATATGAAAACACTGCATTCCATTGTCACAATTATTATGAGACTTAAATGGCAAGAGATTGAAAAGTAAACAATGGAGAAAGAGAAGTAAAATTTTGGACATGAAACAAACTTCAATATGAAGCAAGGAGATCATATCATAGTAGAAGATGGGTCAAATCAAGGATTTTCCACTCCCAAGAAAGTGGCAAAGAAAGCCCCTCTTCATCATCAAATGGCGAAGGCCGTTACAGTTTACTCACAGTTTACTCAGATCAACCATTAGAAGGAAAAAAATGACACAAGGGATGAGGAAGTACAATGCACAAGTTCAAATTTAAGGTTTAAAAGTGTGAAGGAAGATGGAAGGCAAATTTTAAAGCAAAGGAGGCAAAAGAGGTCACTCTTAATCCAAGTAAATCATCATCATTGTCCTCCAATAGTATAAAATCTTCTCCTTGCAATTAAAAAGAAAGTAGTATAGAGTGTATCCCTCGCACTTTATGGTTTCAAGAGCAACATAATAAAAAAATGCATTTGGAGGATCTCCATGGAAATTTAGGGTTTCCAAGACAACATAAGAAAGACTTAGGAGAATCATCCTTGTACTTTAGGGTTTTCGAGGCAACATAAAAAAGAAACTGTTTGTCAAGCTATTCCTTGTATTTTAGATTCTCTAGGACAGCATAAATCTTTAGAAGATAACTTTCATTATGAACAATATGGAAATTTAGAAGAGATTGATATTGAAGGGAATGGAAAAATTAGAGAAAGGACCTCAAAGCAAGAACAAAGAGAAAGGGAAACTTAAAGGGATATTGATTTGGAAAACCAAAAACAAATATCACAAGTGTTAACAAGAAGTGGGGCCAAGCGTGGAGCATAATGTGAGACTCAACCCTAAAAAATGTATCTTTAACATCACTTTTGGTAAAATTTTAAGGCTTATAGTCTCTAAACAAGGAATTGAAGTAGACCCTAATAAATTCAAGATCGAAATCTAGGGTTTGTCTGAACTTCTGAGGGGAGAGCTAGGGTTTTGACGGCCAAGATGACAGCGGGCGGGAAAGCTTCTGCGGGAGAGCATGGGAACGCCAACAGACTGAACCAAGGGCACAGCAGGGCGAAGGGAGGGCAGTCAGAGATCGGGGGCGCTAAGGAGTCCTCTCCAACCGAAGAGGATGTAGGTCATGACAAGGATCCACCAGACAAATGGGGAGGTGGACCTCAGAAGTCGTACGCTCAGGCAGCGGCTTCAGAAACCCTTAGCGGTCTGCTCTCCAAGGAGTTGTTTCCTGTCGGGGACGAGTTGGACATCCCGGCAGAAATTCTTTCAAGCTTTGTGGAATTCGAAAAATTTACCCTCATCGGTAAGTTTATTGGCGGCCGTCCCGACATGGAGACCATTCGCAAGTGGGCGGCAGGTAAATGGCGAACCTCTGGTCACATGGAGTTGGCGGCCTTATCCCGGGGTTTTTTCGCGATTAGACTGAATAACAAGGAGGACTACTGTAAAATCCTGGCTGGTGGTCCCTGGTTCCTAGGTCGCAGAAGTCTCTTTCTAAGGAAGTGGGGTATGGACTTCAACCCCGAGACCCAAAATATCAACATTGCTCCAATATGGGTTAGACTCCCGAGTCTCCCCCTCTTCTGTTGGCATGAAAATGTAATCAGAGGAATTGCACGCTCCATTGGTGAGTTGGTTACCATTGACCCTCCCACCAAAGCTCGAACCAGATTTGTTCAAGCTCGGTTCTGCATTCTGGCAGATTTGGAGGCTGACCTTCCATCATCCATCACTCTCCGGTCTGGAGATATCATTCTTCACAAGCAAGCCATTGTGTATGAGAACAGACCGGCTTTCTGCCCCCTGTGCAGTTCTCAAGGGCACCTCCAGTCCAACTGTCCTCTTCAAAATCCAGGGATGAAGAAACGGGATTCCAGCAACCCCTTGGAACACGGTGAAGGTCAGACAAAGCTCCTCGCCGCAAAAGGGCATGATTCTCCGTGCCCGTCTAGGGACCATCCCGAATCCTCCCACCCGGTGGAAGCAGTCTCCCCCCAAACGGTCTCTGAGCCGTGTGGTGCAAGCCCTCACCTTGGACCACAAGAGGAGAAGGACCAGTCCCTTCCACCAATCACCGCACAGGCAGATTCACCCAAAATCCTGGACCATAACCACCCCGAGTCCCAAAATGTGCTGGAAGATTACCTACTAGGAAGAAGGGGTGAGCAGTCTGGTAATATCAGCCCTCGTAATACGAGAAGCCGAAAGCAAGGTGTTGATTTTGGTAGCGAAAGGAAGCAAGGTCGTCCCCCCAACAAAGACAGGCGGGACAAGGAGACGGCGGCAGATGTTGCAAATGGTACTCAACGGCTGCTTTTTCAGGATGATTCCGATTCCCAGATGGGTGACTCGTCTGTCCCAAAACCTCCCCTCCAAAAAGGAAAGGGAGGTAAGAAGAATATCAAACTGTTGAGATGAAAGTCCTCTCATGGAATGTGAGAGGGCTTAATGCAGCTGCCAAACGGAGATTGGTGGCTGATCTCAGAAAAAGGACGAATCCGTCCATCCTAATTTTGCAAGAGACTAAGACCGATGCTATCTCTTCTGCCGTAGCTGCTAAGGTCATTTGGGCTAAGGCAAAATTCCTCTCCAGTCCCGCAGTGGGAACGGCAGGCGGTCTCATGATTCTTTGGGATCCGAAGATTTTTGAGGGCAGCCTTCTCTCAACTTCCAGCAGGATTATCAATGTTTTGTTTCATTCCAAAGCCATTAACTTTTCTTGGATCCTGTCTAATGTGTATGCCCCAAACTCTATCTCGGAGAGAGCAGAAATGTGGAAGGCTATTTCCCAGATGAGGGAAACGTTCTGTAATTTCCCTTGGGTTCTAGGGGGAGATTTCAACTGTCCTCTTCACCCATCTGAAAAGAAAGGAGGATCAGACCACTCTAGCCACAGTCTGGAAGACTTTCGAGATTTTGTTTCTACCAATAACTTGCTTGACATTGACCTCAAGGGGGCATCCTTCACTTGGAGCAACAAGAGGATTGGGAGCAATCTTATTCAAGTCAAGCTTGACAGATTCTTCATATCCCAAGAGGCTATTCCCATACTTGGTGCGGCAACTCTCTCGGCCTTACCGAGGATTGGGTCTGATCACAATCCTATTGTCCTGGAGACGGTTGATGGGCCTGTTTTTAAAACCCCTTCGTATTTGAGTCCATGTGGATTTCTCACAAGGACTTTAGAGGGTTGGTTACAGCCTGGTGGCAGCAGAAGGTAGCAGGTTCCGCTTCCAAGAGAGTGGCCTTAAAACTCAAGTTAATCAAAAGGAATTTGAAAACATGGAACAAGGAGGTGTTCGGCAACATTTTTGAGTCCAAAAGGTCCATTTCTGTGAACCTAAAATTGGTGGAGGAGAGAATGGAGCTCGAAGGTTACACCGATTGCCTCGGGGTGGAGGAAAGGAGGCTCTTGGTGGATTATCATTCTATTCTTGCAAGGGAAGAAACTTTCTGGCGCCGTAAATCTAGGGACCTGTGGTTGAGAAATGGAGACTCCAATACGAAGTTTTTTCACGCGTCAACTTTGCGGCACAGAGGGGCTAACAAAATCAGGGAAGTGGTGTGCAAGGATGGACGCGTTACCAAGGATATTGAGGAAATCCGAAGTGAAGCGGTTGACTTCTTCCAGGATCTGCTCGGTGTTCCTCCCGACAGTGATCTCCGTGTTCGAAATCTCTGTTGGATAACTTCCCAGTCAAAGTTCCTCCCGAGGTAAGCTCTAAGCTTCTGGAGCCTTTTTCTATGTCTGAGATTAAAGAAGCTTTGTTCTCCATGCAACCAGACAAGGCGCCTGGGCCTGACGGTTTTCCCCCCCGTTTTTTTCAAGTTATGTGGGATGTTGTGGGTTCGGATGTGTGCGAAGCAATTCAGGAGATTCAAGCCTCCAGATCCATCCATCCAAAACTAAATTCTACCTTTCTTGCTCTCATCCCTAAGTCTTCCGCCTGCAAAAGTTTCTCTGATTATCGTCCCATTAGCCTGTGCAATGTTTTTTATAAAATCTTAACCAAGTCCATAGCCAACCGTCTGAGGTCCCTTCTTCCCTCCTTGGTTGGTCCTTCTCAGGGAAGCACCGTGAAAGGCAGAAACATTCTCGATGGTGTCATCACCATCCATGAAACCCTCCATTCTGCTCACCGCTCCAAAAATGCTGCTCTTTTCCTCAAGCTGGACATGAATAAAGCTTTTGACAGAGTTGACAGGAGGTTCCTCTGTGCTGTCCTCTTCAAGTTCGGTTTTCACCCTCAATGGATTGACCTTGTCAGTAGTTGCATATCCACTCCCTCCTTTTCTGTTCTAATCAACGGATCCCCCGCCGGGTATTTCCAAAGTGCCAGAGGCCTCGGACAAGGTGACCCTCTCGTCTCCTATTCTATTCATCCTTCCGGCCGAGGTTCCGAGTTGGTCTTTGAAAGAGGCTCTTCGTCGAATAAGATCTCTCGGCATTTTTCCCACCTCCGTAGTCGATCCCTGTCTCTCATCGACAATTTGTGGATGACACCCTCATCTCCACTGGGGCGTCCGTCACTCAAGCCAAATCCATCAAGCGAATCCTCTCCCGTTATGAAAAGGCTGCCGGCGTAAAGTCAATTACATCAAAAGCAAAATTTATTTTATTAACACTCCTATGCGAAGGCAGCTCCGCATAGCCAGAATTTTGGAATGCACTATTGATTCCCTGCCTGCGTCTTATCTGGGTTTGCCTCTGGCTTGTAATGGCCGGGCCAATGGAAGCTTGTGGGACATGATCCTGGAACGTCTTCACAAAAAGCTGAGCACTTGGAAAGGCAAATTCCTGTCGCAAGTTGGGAAAGCCACCCTTACCAAAGCTTGTCTCCAAGGAATCCCAACTTACTTCATGTCTGTGTTCATGCTGCCTGTTTCTGTCCATTCCAAGATTGAAAAGATTCAGAGGACCTTTCTGTGGTCTGGCAATGAAGAAAAATCCAGAATTCCTCTTGTGGCCTGGGATAAGGTTTGCTTGCGAAAGGACCAAGGTGGCATGGGAATGAGGAGATCAAGACTCATGAACACTGCTTTGATCGCTAAGCACGCTTGGAAGATCCTGACTAATGACCCAAGCAGAGTGGGTCAAGCCGGTTAAGAGGAAGTATCTTGGATCGAGTTCTCTTTTGATGTCGGGATTCCTCCTGAAGCGTCTGCCTTTTGGAAATCTGTGCTTCAAGCCCGCTCTCTGATCGACTCTGGTGCTCGCTGGATTTTGGGTGATGGCAACTCCATTCTCTTCTGGAAGGACAGGTGGGTTACTGATGGAGCTCTCGAGTTGAGAGCGGACCTTGCTGGCCTGAAAGCCCGGGTGGATCCAAATTCCCAACTCAAGGTTGCAGACTTCATTGATCGGAGCTCTCTTCCCCCTCGGTGGAATTTGCCAGTCCTGGACGGCTTTAACAATGAAATGACTTTTTTGTCTAATATTCTTCGGTCCTGTTTTAATTCCATCCCGTTAGAAGAGATGACAGAATCATCCGGCGTGGCACGGAGGATGGTCTCGTTCTCCGTCAAGACCGCCTATGACCTTCTTACTTGCGAGATTGCCATGGATCACCGGTGGAAAGTGATTTGGAGGAAGGGTATTATTCCTAAAGTTAATTACTTTGCATGGATTGCCTTTCATAATAAAGCCTTAACCATCGACAACCTCCATAAGAGGGGTTTTGCTATTCCCAACAGGTGCTTCTTGTGCTTTGCTGATTGTGAGACGACAGTACCACTTATTTTTGCACTCGTCCTTTTTCCCATTCTTGTCCTCGGCACTGTCCTGTCTTCCTTTCAAATCCTTTGGTGCACTCCCCGCTCCCTCAAAGATGCCTTCCACCAATGGCCCAATCCTTTCAAGAATCCTAAACTTCGCTTCCTTCTTGAGGCCTCTTTCCACCACTCCATTTGGCAGATTTGGCTAGAGAGAAATTCCAGAGTCTTCGGCAAGGTCCCTAGAGTACCTCCCTGTGTCGCTCAGAGAGCCTTATCCTTCGCCATTGAGAATTCTAAAGTTGTTCCTAGTTCCCGTCCCCGCCTTCCTGGCGAAGCAGCGATCTTCCAAAGTTTGGGCCTTTTCCCTATTCTTGATGGTGTTTCTAAGTCTCAACGTGGGGATGTTATTTGGACCAAGCCCCTTGTGGGCTGGATTAAATTAAACTTTGACGGTGCGGCCAAAGGCAATCCTGGCCCTGCTGGTTCTGGTGGTGTGGTTAGAGATCATAACGGGAATCTCGTGCTGGCTTATTGTGAAGATTTGGGTGCCCAGACTAATCACTATGCTGAAGCCAGAAGTGTTTTGAAAGGTATCCAGATCCTCTCCGAGGATCCTCGGCCTTTGATAGTCGAAGGTGATTCGCTCAATATAGTCAACTATCTGCTAGGCTCTAAAGACCCGTCTTGGAGGGTCTACAACATCATTCTTGAGGCTAGGATGCTCCTCTCTCAACGTGACGGTGGAAGGCATGCCATATTTTCGTGGGAAGGAAATCACGTGGCAGACCACATGGCCAACAAAGGGCTTGTGACCACGTGTCCTGTTGTGTGGCGCTCATGCTTCCCGTCTGAGGTGGTGAGTTTGGCCAATGCGGATATCCTCTCATGATGTTCTCCTCGCTTCAGAAGGTCATTCGTTTGGTTTGGCTGTTTTTGCTTTCGATGGTCAAATTTCTCCAGCTAGTATTTTTGTTTTCCTTGGTAAAATGTGGTTTGTTTCCGGGATATTCAGACATAAGGGCCCTACTTATAGCCTTCGGGAAATTAGCAGTTTTTGGTTTCTGTCATCAAGTTTATTCCTCCAGCCACAAGGCATGATGCACATTCCAGCCAGGCTGATTTTGTACATAAGGTTTTGGGATCCTCTATAAAAACCCACTGTTAATCTATTAAAATAATTACCAAAAAAAAAAGAAGTGGGGCCAAGCGCACTAATAAAAATAATAAGTGATGGTGAAAATGGTATTATGGAATATTAGGGGTATGAATAATACCCCTAAAAAGAGAGTTAAGTAATTAATAGGTTGTTATAATCCTAAGCTTATTTTAATACAATAAATAAAATTAAGAGGGGAAGAATGTAAAGATGCATTTAAAAAGTTTTGGAAGATGGGGTATTGTCTTAAAATTTCTTCTATACGAACTTCTAAAGGTATTGAAATAATATGGGAGAAACGCGAATGGGATGGACAATTGCTAGAAGCAAAAAAGTAATTAGGTTGTTGGTCTATTTTGCATGAAAGAATAAAACATCGAAGTCGAGGTTATAAATGTATATGCTCCAACTATAGTTACTCCTCATGAAAGACGTTAGACGGACCTTAGCATATTTTTGTCCAAAACAATGATGATTCATTATTGTGATCCATGGATTCTTGGGGTCAACTTCAACACAAGTCTATCCCCTTTGAAAAATAAGGGTAGTACTCCTTGATGGTCTAAATCAATGCAAGATTTTGCTTCATTTGTCAATTCAAATAGCCTTTGGGATGTTACTCATTCAAATTCTCAATATACATGGGTTAATAGATGCATTGGGAAAACTCATATAGCAGAAATATCAGATAGATTTTTGTTATCCAAAACACGGTTGCAAATAGAATATACAATCTCCGGACATTTTATTGTGAGCAGGATGAGATCACAAACCCATTCTCTTGATATGTTATTTACTCCATGATGGTCATCCAAAGCCATTTCACTTTTAATGTAAATGGCTCCAAGACCTTGATTTCTTCCACATGGTTATGTTATGGTGGGATGAAGCAAAATTTGAAGTATAATGTATGTACAGGTTTGTTTAAAAGATGAAATATCTAAAGAAGTAAATGAAGATTTGGAATGACAAATATTTTGGTAACATATCTAAAGGAAAAGAGGAAATTGAATTCAAGCTCAAACTTTTACAAGAGATAGTAGATACTTATGACCAAGATACTTACTTATGTGCAAAAAAAAAATACTTTTTAATTATTGAAAAACAAGGAGTCATATTGGTTCCAAAAATCTAGGGAGAGATGGCTCAAGGAAGGAGATGAAAATACCAATTTTTTTCATGGCACTGCCAAAACAGATTTTCGTCACATCAAAAAATATTTCAACTCCAAATGCAAGATATATTGAGCAAGAAAAAAATATCTGGAAGGAACTAATTAAATATTTCAAAGATATTTTGTCAAATGTTGGGCAAGATAAGGAGGCTCAAGGTAAGCTTTTGCAAAATATTCCATCAATTATCACACAAGGACAAAATAAAATCTTGATGAAGAAGATCTTTATGGAAGAGCTACATGTAGTGGTTTTCTCTTTCCATCCTAACAAGGCACTGAGCCCCGATGAGTTTCTTGCAATTTTCCTTTAAAAAGTTTAGGATTTATTGAAGAGTGATATGTTTGTTGCAGTTGAAGAGGCCTAAAAAATGAAGGCTACAATAAGTGAGATCAATGTCACCTTTATTAAATTGGTTCCCTAGAAAGGTGAGACAAAATATTTTGATAATTTTCGTCTAATAAGCCTTTGTAATATGATTTATTAGATCATTTCAAAAATTATGCCAAACAGGTTGAAAAGCATTCTCAATTGTGTTAGTTATCTCAAAGGAACATGATGGTTTTGTTCGTGGTAAACAAATTTTTGATGATGTAATCATTGCACAAGAGGCCAAACAATTTATTCAATGCATTGAAAAGTTAGGTGTCCTTATGAAATTAGCTATAAACAAAGCATATGATAGGGTTTGCTGGACTTTTTTACGAGATATTCTCAAAATGTTTGGTTTTGATCAAGATTAGTGTGAATGGATTAGATGTTGTTATAGCACTCCAAAATATTATATTTTGATTAATGGATCCCCTGCTAGATACTTTGATTTATCTTGTGTACTTCGCCAAGGTGATCCACTATCTCTTTATCTATTCATTACTCTTGCATAGGCATTTGGGAGAGCTTTCTCAAAGGCAAAAATGGAAGGAAAAATCAAAGGCATATGGGTTGCAAGAAATGGTCCCTCTCAATCTCATCTCCAATTTGTTGATGATACTTTTCTTTTGGGCCATCCCTTGGTCAGTGAAGCCATGGTGTTTAGATCATTTTTATCATGTTGGATGATTAATACCACAAAATCCAAGATCTTTTTCATTAAGACTCCTCTAGATTTACACCAGATTACTGTGGACTTTTTAGGGTCTAAAATTAGAAAATTTCCATCAACATATTTGAGTATTCCTTTGTCTCATAAAGGAAAGAAGAAGGAGCTTTGGGACTCAATTTTGGATAGAATGAAACCTTGTTTGGCAGGTTGGAAAGGTAAGTTCTTAACCATGGTTGGAAAGTTACAACTCATAGAGACTACATTGCAACTCATCCCTATTTTTATGATGTCACTTTAAGATTGACAATAGGTATGGCACCCAAATTTGATAAAATTCAGAGAGATTTTCTTTGGAAAGGATGTGAGAAAAAAAAAATAGGTTTCCTCTTTGTAAGTGGGATAGGGTTTGCAAAGGAGAGAATATTGAAAAAGCAAGCTTGCAAAATTGCAGACTTGTTAGTTTGGCCTTAGGGGCAAAGCTTGGATGTAGATTATTCAAAGATCAAGCAAAGAGTTTGCAAAAATGTTACTTCAAAAATACATAGGTTCTCTTGATACAATTCAGGAAATGAACCCTACCTAAAAGATCGCCAACATGGAACTTCATATCAGATAGTTTGCAACTCATCAAGAAACATAATAGATGGTTAGTCAATGAGGGGGATTATGCAAATTTTTGGTGTGATCCTTGGTTGAAGCCTTATCCTCTTATCTCTAATTAAAAATGGCAACCATTGACTCAGCCATGTTAATGGTCAAATATTTTATTTATGTGAGCAACAATTCCAGATCATGGATTTCTATTAGTAACGTGCTTGAAGGAGAGGAACTCAAATAGTAGATGAGCTTCAAAATATGCTTCAAGAGTTTTATTTGCCTATTTTTACACAAAAGGATGAGTTGGTTTGGAATCTATCAAAAGATGGTGGATACTTGGTCAAGTTGGGATATGAGGATTTAAAGCAATCAAAATTTCCTACTCCAAATGATTTCCCTTGGAAGAATGTTTGGTCACTAGAGGCCCTCACTAAGGCCTCAACATTCCTTTGGTTAGCAGTCCAAAGCCAGATTCTTAGAAAAGAGAGCCTTCAAAGAAGAATATATCATGGACCTTTTAGGTGTGCCCTGTATGAGAAATATCTAAAAACATCAAACCATTTGCTTTCGCATTGTCCCTTTGCTTACACCATTTGGGGTTACATTTTCAAAATTATGAGAATACATTGGGTAGCTCCATAAACATTGAGAGTTGATAAAATGGTGGATCAATTATTTCAAATCTAAAGAATTATGTATTCTATCAAGGATTGATCCTATCATTATTTGTTGGAATTTATGGCTTGAAAGGAATAACAAAAAAATTTTAAATAAATCTCAAAATCATGTTCAAGTTTGAAACCGTATTATTGCCTCTCTTGCAAAATATTTATATACATGGTGCTCATCATGGGAAGTATCAAGTATGAAAAAAGAGGTGCTAGCCTCTTGGTTACAGGATTTGAACATACATGCAAGGGTCATCTGTAACAATGAAGTTAACACGACCCGTGAGGGATACCGTAGTGGTAAGTCCTTGGGTTTTCATCAAGAGACCCAAGTTCAAACCCCGGTAAGAGGGGCTTGGGCCCCCTCATAAAAACCCACTTACTCAAAATCATATAGAACTTCAAGTAATAACTATGTAAAGGCTAGGGCACTTCTTACATGGATTAAAATTGCAATTAAAAAAGAATGGACATATATTTCAATTGCGAGGGATTCACAATATATCATCAATGCTATCAATAAAAATGGATATCGGGATTGGATAAAAACTATCATTATTGCTAATGTTCATCAACTATTGTTGGAGTCAATCTCTTGGAAATGTGAGCATATCTATAGAGAAAGAAATTGGATAGCAAATAATTTAACCAGTCACGGTATTGATCTTCATCTTGGTGAAATTCAAATTTTAGAAGGCAACTGACCAAGTGATATTTTGTTTGTTAATGAAAATGCTGTCAAGGAGCTGATTGCAGAAACATAGCAGTTTAAGGAAGATGAAGAATATATTTGGTAGAAAAGGAAGTGAAGAATATCTTTGATAAAAGGGCAGCTGGATATGGTTTAGTTAACCTGGCAGCAAATGTAATATTTTGTTATTTTGATGGCAGTCACCCCAATAGAAGCCACATATAGCTTATTAAAATATATATATATATAAAGGTTTCTCCCACATATTCGATAGCAATATTCCAACAATTTCACTTGTGTGAAGAAACCTCTAATAGTAAATTATACAGAATAGGATTTCCCACATTGGTAATAATTGTGAGATAATGCAGACTTATAAGGCATTATATGTAACAAAAGCTTTGCAAATCCTGAAGTAGGCACTATAGTGAAAGTTCTTGATTAATATGTTAGCATCCTCCTCTTTTTTTACTAATATTTCTTAAAGTTCTCCTACAAATTTTACTTGCGTGAAAAAACCTCTAATCCTAAAATATACATAATAGGTTACCCACATTGGTAATACTTGTGAGATAATGCAGAGGCCTCTCGCTCCTGCGCCTACGCTTTGAAAACCTCTCTGAGCGGGAGGCTTTCCGTTGCTCTCTGTTGGTTCTAGCCCCTCTGATCTTTCCTCGTTTTACCCCTTTGATCTCTCTGCTTTTTGCTTGGCTTGGTCAGTTTGAAGTTTCTCTTCAAATATTCCTAATCGTTCCCCTCCAGCACCAAATTCCAGGGAAGATCCTGCCCCTTCTTCGATTGCGGAGTTTTTCTTGTGCTACCTAGGCTCTGGCTAGTGGTTGCTTGATCTTTTGCTAGGGTTTGTTGTCGGATCCTTGGTTTGGTGGGACCCCCTAGCTCTGGGGGTTGCGGGTGGCTACTAGTTGCCTGTCTTGGTCAGTATGGTGTTTCTCTGTAGCTTTCTTGGTCGTTCCCCTCCAACACCAAATTCGGGGGAAGACCTACACCTTCTTCGACTGCGGAGTTATTCTTTTGCTACCAGGGCATCCAGGCTAGTATCTACTTGGATTTTGCTAGGGTTTGTTGCCGGATGTGGGAGTCATGATGGGGATGCTTTCCATGCGGTTCTTTTGGGTCTTTCCCCTACAGACCCAAACCCCAGGGGGAGCCCTTGGGTTGAATGTCCGCAATGGAGGTATCTTGCTAATGGCTCCCTAGTTTGGAAGTTTTCCCTAGCTCTGGAGGATAGTCGTGTGGCTAGATCCAAAGCTCTCTTTCTTTCGCTGGGATCCTTCTTTTCTCTCTCAGGTGCTATGTTTGGTTGTTTCCTCTAATTTCTTCTCAAATGGCCCTAATAGTGGTTGGCTCCAGCCGGATTTGTGGGTTTCATGGAATTTCTTGTGCAGATCTCCTGGATGATTTTTTTGGTTTTTTAAGTTGTGGATTTTGTTGGTCAGTATTTTCTAGTGTTGTTGTCTTAAACCAGTTGTGTTGTCCTATTAAATGCTTTGTTGGACGGATTTGTTGGTCGTGATGACAAGATTCCCTTGTTCTCCTTTCCTGTTAGGCGGAGAATGCTTCGATTTGGGCGGTTTTTATTTGTAAATTTGTTTTAACCGGTAGCATTTCGTTGTTCTTTTGTTTTTCGCCGATGCTTTAGATTCTTGAGCAGGTGGTGGTTTGACCATGGGGCAATCTTTTGTATATGCTTGATAAAATCTAAAGCTTATTTGCTAGGAGGTTGCTTCATTGGATTTTCGGGTTTGATTCGTGGAATCCAGCTCAGTCTTTCTAGATGTCTTATTGCTAGATCTAAGGTTTGGGGGTGCCTTTCAAAACCCTACTTGTAATAGGTTCGGGACCCTTTAAAACCCCTTCTACTCTCTCCATTGTGGATCAGTTCATTTTTTACACCCAAACTCCTTCACCAAAGCCTCCTCAATAAGGGTAGATCTTGATGTTCAATAAGAATTAATCCTATTCACTAGATTACAATTTTTCCACCTACCACACATACTTTTAATCCATACAAACACCCAAGGACCTCTCTTTATGACACCTACATAAATACAAATGTAGGATGAGGTCAACTACAAGTCCCAAGCAACTTGTGCAAAATAGACACCCCTAAAACTTGCAACCTAAATTTATGGAACTGTTGTAACAGACTCGTCCTATGAACAAAGTGGAAGATTGGAATTCGAAAAAGGTATTATTGACCCAAGCGGAGCAGGGGTCACTCAAGTCCTCATCACCAGCGATGCCAAGATTCATCACATACTAGTGCAAAGATAAGCCTCTGCACTCCAATTCATCTTGAAGTTCCATGTCACAGCCTAGCACCAGACAATGTCAACACCTTCCTTTAATCGTTGGTGCCATACACTAGTCCAACGCCAAGTCTATGTTAGGTACCGATACCCCAAATGCCAATCCCAACACTTTGCCAAAAGCCAAGTGCCAACCCATAGTACTAGCTTTGGACACCAACATTAACATCTACACACTTCCAATACCAAAAGATCCATGCCACCTATTAATACACATTGACAACCCACTCTTCCACCTGCCACCATAGAGAGACATGCACACACTTGCATCATGAGTTAGCATAATTGTCTTCTTATAATTGCTAGAAGTTGAACCATCTCCACTCCCATAGGAATACTATAATTATATTGGACATCCTATATATAGTAGAGTAATCGATATAGATGATTATTCTTCTTCTTCACACTCTTCTTCCACAAAGAGTTAAGAAGTAATGTTAGGACTCTATAGTCAAGATTAGTAAAGCTAAGTATGAATCAATGTTTCAAGGCATACAACATCCTTGAACACCCATTGCTACCCATCGTTTGCAACTTCTAGCCTAAGTCTTGGCATCGAAGTTAGCTTGGCCATATAAGAGGCTTGTACTCTATTGTTAATTTACAATTGCACCATCCATAAATAAAGCTTCTCAATTATCAACTTACTTTCTAGTTTTATTGCATTTGTTGGTCAACATCCCTTCTTTGTTATTTCTTTTTTCTAAAAACCTATGGTATCAAGGAGATTTCATTGTGCCTTACCCCCTTCAGGAGCCACAATCGTTTAAGGGTGCAAACAAATATCAACATTTCAGTCTTCCATGGCAAGATTAACAAAGCTAGAGTCGTACTATTTTACGACCACATTCGCTAATGCCAACAACATTTCCTTTGCAACATTAAAGATGTCTGAATTCGTTGTTTCTTGGATTGGAAACCACTAGTACTCAACATGAAACAAATCTTGATCGCCTAGAACAAGTTTGCAAATGCTATGCCTGCTCATTTGTACCCTTTGAATCACTATAACGACAAGCACGTACAATTCTAGCAGTTATGTCAATGACACGAGTAAACTATCCAACAATATAGTGACAATTTCAATGAACTCCTTGCCTGCCCTTGCATAAGCAATCGCAAGAAGCTCCAGGTTCCCAAACATATCAATGGCCTTCACTACACATTTGCTCTAACATGCAATTCCTTTTGTGGACACCTTGGTGCAAGCTCACCAGTTTGCAATTAAATTGCAAGACCAATCTCAAGCAAAGAAGGGTCTTGCGCAATCCCTACACAAGTCATAGCAGGCGCCAAAGGAAAATTTGTGTGTGCCAAAGCTACCACTACTTAAGGCACCATGGCCAAAGGTCCCTTGTATGCAGCATAAACCAAATCCTCTAACTGCACAAGACAAAGGAAAATAGAAACTCAAAGGTATGTGGTGCAACCAATAAGACACGTACTCATAGTGCTTATGATGGTAGAGCACAACACAAGTCTATAGTGGCCAAGCCCACCTTGAATTGCACTTGGACAACACAAAACAAAGAGGAGACAGACACCACTTGCTTGAGTGCCAATGCCTCAACCTCCAATGCTTCTAAAACATGTGAGCGCTTGTTTCATAGCCAATGGGTCAATGGCAAGCCAACAATTGAAATTTTTCCACCTACCATCCATATTTTTACTCCACACAAACACCCAAGGACTTCTCTTTATGACACCTACATAAATACAAAAGTTGGATGAGGTCAACTGCAAATCCCAAGCAACTTATGCAAAATAGACACCCCTCAAACTTGCAACCTAAATTTATGGAACTATCGTAACAAACTGGTCCTATGAACAAAGTGAAAGATTGGAATTCAAAAAGGCATTATTAAACCAAGCATAGCAGGTTTCACTCAAGTCCTCATCATCATCAATGCCAAGTTACAGCACATTCTAGTGCAAAGACTAGCCCTTGCACTCTAGTCCACCTTAAAGTTCCTTGTCATAGCCTGGTGCCAAGCAATGCCAACACCTTCCTTCAATTGTAGGTGCCAAACACTAGTCCAATGCCAAGTTTGTGCTAAGCAACAATGCCCCAGATTCCAAGGCCAAGACTTTGCCAAACCCAACTACAACGCCTAGTCCTATCTTCACACACCAACACTCCAACATTAACCTGACTTGACCTAACGGTGGAGACTTTGGAACTCTAAATAGAGGTCTGAGGTTCAAATACTACGGGCGGATAAAAAAATTAAACTTAAGTTTATTAAATGGTATGAATTTAGTACACTTGAGTGGCCTAATGGTAAGACTTTGGAACTCCAAATAGGAGGTTCAAGGTTCAAATCCAATGGGGGTAGAGTTGTACACCATACTTCAATAACCGGAGTTTGGTTGGATAAACATATATTGGGTAAATAACATCCTCGTCATATGGCCTATGGTCTCGTGGACGTTAAAAACTACTTTACCTTTACATTTACCTTCCAACACCAAAATATCCACACCACCTATTAATGTACATTGACAACCCACTCTTCCACCTAGTGCCATAGGGAGACATGCACACACTTTCATCATGATTTAGCATAATTGTCTTCTTATAATTGCTAGAAGTTCAACCATATCCACTTCCATAGGAATACTATAACTATATTGTACATCCTTTATATAGTTGAGTAATCAATATAGATGAAATTAATCAATATAGTTGAGTAACCATCATGTTCCAATCAATATTGAAGACGTTTGAAATTTAGCTTTCAAGACCAAGGGTAGGGTCGGTCAAGTGGTTGGTTACGACTTTTGGTGTAAGCAATGCGCCAACCACTTTCACGTGCACAATGAACAACATTCTAAGACCATCCATAGGTTCTTTTGTTATTGTTTATTTAGATGACATTCTCATTTACAGGAAGACATAGAACACGTTGAACATGCGCGACAAGTTTTGGAAATCTTCCACAAGCACAAGTTGCAAGCCAACCTAAGCGTACTTTTGGCTTCTCAAAATCTAATACCTAAACTACATTATTGACCACCATGGCATCCATGTATCTCTAGCAAATACCAGAGTTGTCCAAGAATGGCCTTTTTCCCTCCAATTTGAGATCAAAAGTTTCCTCAGCTTAGCAAACTTCTACAACTGCTTCATCCTAGGATTTTCACATGTACCCTGACCATTCAACCAAAATACAAATGGTTGAGCAATCTTCAGATGAACTAGTACCCGACAACAATGTTTGAAGATCTAAGGAAGCACTTTTGTATGGCCTTCGAGTTAGCCATTCCAAACATCACTTAGCCCTTCAAGATTGAAACCAATGCATCCAACTATGCACTTGGTGCCATCTTGATCCAACACAAGCACCGATCACCTATTAATCAGAGACATACAAAGAAAGAACTCTACTCCATCATGTAAATTGTTTGACAATGGTGTCACTACATAATGGATAAGAACGCCATCCACTCTAATCATAAGCCACTTCAGTTTCTTCATTCACAAAGTAAGCTCAAGAATGCACGCCACATGAAGTATGACCTTCTTGCAACAATTCCCCCTTGTGATCAAACATACAAGGGAGAATCAAACAACCATCTCAGTCACCCACCAATCCAATGCTTCTCATGATAATGGACACCCACAACCAAAACTTCAGATATTGGGATTCACTCTACTATGATTTCTCTCTTACACACTAGGAGCTTCTGCAAGGCAAATTAGTCATCGACCACTAATGGACTTCTCTATCACTATGGATATATTTGCATCCCATTGGCACACCTTGCCAACACCTAATTTGCGAGATGCACTACTCCAAAGTAGTTGAACACTTCAATATTAGCAAGACCCTTGCAGCATTGGAGCAACATATCTACTTGCCAAACATGCACAAGAGCACCACATCAAGTCATGTGTTCCATGCAACATCGCCAAGCTAGTGAACAAGTTGAGAATCTACACACGTCTACCAATTCAATCCAAGCCTTAGTAATCCATCAATATAAATTATCTCTCAGGTCTCCCTTCAACCAAGCCACAAAATGACTGCATCCTTGTCATAGTTGACAAGTTGTCGAAGATAGTTGCTATGGTACCGTGCAAGAAAGATGCCAACATCACTCATACTATCCATATGTTTTTCCAACATTAATAGGTTTACTTCAACATCCCAAAATCCATTGTATCAAACAAAGACTCCAAATTTGTCAGTTTGTTTTAGCAACATTGTGGTATCTACTTGAAACCTGCCTAGATTGTTGTATTCCTTTCCATCCACAAACAAATGATCAAACCGAGATGATCAACAAAACAATAGTACACTTGCTAAAGATGTACAACATAGTCATCTTTGCACATCGAATAACAAATTGTCCTATATTCAACATTCTTAAAATCAACCTCGCATAGTATCACTAATCACAATCCCTTACCTAGCACTCCCCTGGACATTGCCTTCCAAGCTCTTGTCTACATGCAAACACCTACGCAAACTACGCAGACAAAATTGAGTGCTTCTTGCAACACTTTTACAAGTACATAACCAAGTCTAACAAATACTTAAGCATCCCCAATAGAAGTACAAAGGACTGTCGTGAATGGCATTTTATCCCTCATGGTTTTCATACTAGAGATTGAGTTTGGTTCCATATTTAAAAGGGACACTCCTCCAAGGCCACACTAGAAGATCAAACCACTGCTCTATAGTCCTTACACCATTTCGTTCCCAATAGAAGAACGCCTTCATTCTCAACTCATAACCACACTTGGAAATGCATCCAATCTGCCATACAAAGCTTCTCAAGCCTTATGTTCCACCTTTACCTGGACTAACGGTTGCACAACATCCAATAGACTTGGATCCTAAGCATGGAGTCCAACTTTAATGAATCACTCGATTAACTCCACGAGCAAGCATACCACCAAGGAACTCACACCCTTTTCAAAGCTAGGAAAATTGCTCAATTCACCACTTAGACAAAGTGATATGCACTTGACTAGGTCAAGCATTAATTTCCTCAATTGAAGTTAGACGCAATGGGAACCATTTCTCCTTAAGGGAGGATGAATGATTTGTGCAGAGCAAGAGTCGCTTTAGTCCACATAACCATTGGTACCAAGATTCATCAAATCCTAGTACAAATACAAGCCTTTGCACTTTGTTGCCAACTTGAAGTTCTAATGCCCTAGCCTAGTGCCAAGCAATGCCAACACCTTCCTTTAGCCCTTGGCACAAAATACTAATCCAACACCAACTCAATGCCGAGTGACATTGCCAAGTCTATTCGAGGTCCCAAGTGTCATCTCTAGCACTTAATTAAGTACTTGGATCCTAAGCATGGAGTCCAACTTTAATGAATCACTCGATTAACTCCACGAGCAAGCATACCACCAAGGAACTCACACCTTTTTCAAAGCTAGGAAAATTTCTCAATTCACCACCTAGACAAAGTGATATGCTCTTGACTAGGTCAAGCATTAATTTCCTCAATTGAAGTTAGACGCAATGGGAACCATTTCTCCTTAAGGGAGGATGAATGATTTGTGCAGAGCAAGAGTCACTTTAGTCCACATAACCATTGGTACCAAGATTCATCAGATCCTAGTACAAATACAAGCCTTTGCACTCTGCTGCCAACTTGAAGTTCTAATGGCCTAGCCTAGTGCCAAGCAATGCCAACACCTTCCTTTAGCCCTTGGCCCAAAATACTAATCCAACACCAACTCAATGCCAAGTGACATTGCCAAGTCTATTCCAGGCCCCAAGTGTCATCTCTAGAACTTAACTAATTACTATGCCAATATTTAGTCAACTTTGGATGCCAGCACTCCAACAAAAGCATATAGACACATCCAACACCAAAAAATCCGCACCACCCATTAGCGCATGTTGACAGCCCACTCTTCCCCATCTCACCACAAGAATACATTAACGCATGTGCATCATGATTTAGCATAATTATCTTCTCATAATTGTTAGACGTTGAACTATATCCAGTTTTGCAAAAATCTTGTAACGGTATTGTACATTTTCTATACATACTATATAGGTAAGTATTCAGTATAGATGACTCTCTTCTCCTTCACGCCCTTATTCCACAAAGTTCAGGAGTAGCATTAGGGTTTCGTAGTAAGGATTAGGAAAGCTATGTCGGAATCAATGTTTCAAGGCATACAATGTCCCTGAACACCCACTCTCGCCAATATCCCTAGATTGCCAAAGTAGGCCAATGGGACTCATTGAAAAGAGTTATTATAATGCATTGTAGTAACCAGAATTCACTACAAAATAAGCTAAACTAGAGTAAAGAATTTAATGTAAACTACACTAAAGTGGAACAACTGTATGGCATGAAATTACAGCCTCGACATATACCCAAAATGGATAAACCCTAACATGGTAAAAGTAATGATGAAGAGGGAGCAAGAAGTCAAGGTAAAACAATGATTGAAAGGAGCTCAGTAATGATGAAGAGGGAGCAAGAAGTCAAGGTAAAACAATGATAGAAAGGAGCTCCAGTGGATGCAAGCACCAACATTAATCTATAGTGGCATCAGAATTAGAAAACTTTCCATTAAGTTCTTTTTTTTTTTTCTCAGCACCAAGAAAATCGCTGACTCACAACGATTCTTGGCGCAATAACTTGCCATTTTCTTATGATAATCTCAACAATCCATGCATTGTCACAAAAAACAACCGAATTTAGTTTTCATCCGTGTGCTTGTGGTCTACTAGCAAGGACGTCACTTGCATTATCGATGATGAGACCCAGGTTCAACCCCCACGGCGGATGTGTATAAGAAGTATTGATCAAAAAAACAAAAAGCCATTTTTCCTCATTTTGTCACTTTTCTTCTCTTGACTATGTGGAAATTACTCTTGGAGGTCAAAACACTAAATCTAAACCATTCTTCAAGACCATATTAGAAAATTTACACAATTTAAAGGAGATTTCAATCATCTTCTAAAGATTTCAAAGGTAATTGTTTTTTAACTAGGGTTTTGTTAGGTTTTTTTTTTCAAATTTTTCTTTTTGTTTGTTCTTTTCAAGCATGTAGGCTAGGCCCTACGACATTAGATTACTTACTTATTTCTCTTTTTAGGACATTAGATTACTTACCTATTTCTTTCCCCTCTCCTTTTGGAAAAACATATGGATTCGTTAGGTCCATGGAACAGTCATGGGCAGCAATGATCCTCCTTCAAGTGCAACCCCAAGTCCAAGCCCAAGAAGAGACCCAATGTGGAAGCATGGGATTAAGGGAAACTTGCCAAATCAAGTATCTTGTAAAAATTCCGGAAAAAAACATGCGAGGAGGCATCCATCGCCTCAAATACCATCCACTTGGGCAACCAAGGCATGAATTGGACCCCTTCCCTAGAGCAAATTATTTGATTAGTAATGAGGTGAAGGGTTACTTGTGCAGCAAAGAGGCCAAAAAAATAGAGCACAAAAGGATAAGAGTTGCAGAGGGGCATGGAGTGGAGCCTTGGGCCTTTTTTCATGGGGATGAGGTTGAACTAGAGGATGTTCATGTCGTGGCCAAAGAATTTGTTCTTAGCCCTCGCATTCGGCGAGGTAGTGGGAGTGGGAGGATTGCAACTGTTGGACAAGGCTCTAACAGAAGACAAACCACACTTCAGAATACCACATGGGGGAGGGACAAGGCAAAGGATGAAAGGGCAACCGCGACCAATTTTTGGTATTACTACAACATTCCCTTCAATAATGTGAATAGCCCCTATTGGGAATCCCCAATGAAAGCATTAAGCAAAGCTGGCAAAGGGGTTAAGCCACCTTCGAAAAAATATTTCAGTGGACAATTGTTGGATTGTGTCATGAACACGTGCTCTTGTAGAAGAGCAAAAGCAGGCATGGAGGACAAAGGGGTTGCAACATTCTTTCTGATGGATGGACAAATGCAACAAACCACATGCTCCTGAACTTCATGGTGGATTTGGGTGGATCAATGGTCTTCCTGAAGTCAGTTGATGCCTCATGAGAGGTGAAGAACTCGACAATGTTAATCAATTTATTAAAGGTCATGCTAGAAATAGGAGTGGAGAATGTTGTCTGAGTAGTGACGGACAGCACAACATATATTTTTGCAAGTAGACTTCTCAAGGAGAAGTACACCTCTATTTTCGAGAGCCCATGCGTTGCCCATTGCATTGACCTCATGCTTGAGGACATTGGCAAAATGACATGGGTGAAGACTATGGTAGAAGAGGCAAAGAACATTACATGGTTTATATATAATCACACATGGGTGCTCAGCTTGATGAGGGAGCATAATGACAAGAGGGACATTCTTCGCCAAGGGATCACTCGATTTGCCTCCAATTTCATCGCCTTGTAGAGCCTTCTAATGGCATCACCTACTTTGAAGCGGATGTTTGTGAGCAAGGAATGGTATGCCTCACCATTTCATTCATAAGAGGGGCAACAGATCTATAGGCAAGTTTTTGACCATTCATTTTGGGTGAGCGTCAAGGAAATTCTCAAGGTAATTGCCTGTCAAGTTCAAATTTAAATTTTTAACAACATATTTTATATTTGAAAATTTTAGTATTTCTTTTTCTAAATTTTTAGTAAATGATAGAGCCCTTGGTAAGGGTTCTTCGCCTTTGTGTCAAAAAATTGGCAATGGGTTAGCTATATGAGGCAATGGATAGAGCCAAAGAGGCCATCGAACACTATTAGGGTGGCAAGGAATGGTATGCCTCACCATTTCATTCATAAGAGGGGCAACAGATCTATAGGCAAGTTTTTGACAATTCATTTTGGGTGAGCGTCAAGAAATTCTCAAGGAAATTGCCTGTCAAGTTCAAATTTAAATTTTTAACAACATATTTTATATTTGAAAATTTTAGTATTTCTTTTTCTAAATTTTTAGTAGGTGACAAAGCCCTTGGTAAGGGTTCTTCGCCTTTGTGGCAAAAAATTGGCAATGGTTTATCTATATGAGGCAATGGATAGAGCCAAAGAGGCCATCGAACACTATTACGGTGGCAACCAACACAAGTATGAACCAATTTGGCATATCATTGATAAGAGATGGACAAGGCAACTCCATGTCGCAGGTGCTTCTTGAACCCCAAATTCTTTTACACTAGCAGTCTTAGCAGTGATGAAGAGGTCCATGTAGGGTTGATTCTATACTTGCACAGCGAGGATGATAGATGACCCTGCCAAACATCACCTCATCCCTACCAAGTTGCAACTTTATAAGGCTACAAGAGGGAGCTTGTTTGCATCCTCTTTCGCTAAAAAAACAAGGTCAACCTTACAACCAAGTAAAATATTTAAACTTTTTTTCTTCAATTGGTTATATGGGATTGAAACGGGTCCCACCGTATTACATCATGACCACATAGGGGTATTACAACAATTTGGAAATTATGCATATATCGCTTGGCAATATTCAAACCTAAGTCTCCTTGAAAGTTGAGGAATCGTAAAATATTTAAACTTTTTAAAATTTAACATTTTTTGAACTTTTCTTGTAGTTTACAAATGTAAATTAATACTTTGCAAATAATTGTTTTTTGTAGAATTATGATGGGAGGACTATAGTCCCAAAACAACTAGTCTAAAGAGGATGGCTCTTCACATCTTAAGTTAGCTTTGTAGCACTTTTGGGACTATAGTCTAAAGAGGATGGCTCTTCACATCTAGTTTGAAGGGGAGGAGGGGAACACAAAAAAACAGTTTAAAACTACTTTATATTTTGAAATGTTGCATTTCTATGATGTATTTAGTTGGATTTGATGATCATGAACTATAATTGTACTCTTTTTTTATGAATATCTAATATAAAATCAGCTAACTCTCCAATTGTTGTTTCAAATATTTTTCTTTTTAATTGAAAATTTTTCTTCAGGTTATTTTTGTCAAGTTTTTGCCGAGTTGCCAGTAAAATCTCCAAAATTGCAGCACCAAGTTTATCGTGAGTTGTTGATACTAAAATGTGTTTTTCTTTAACCCATTAATGTAGTGTTTGACAAACACAGGTGACTAAACTCGATGAATTCATCAAACTCTATCCAACAGCCTTCAAAATTGGAACAATTTGAATTTGTTCATGAAGTTTGCCAAGTCTTGTGACTAGCATGTGATTAAAATGATTAGTGCTTATGTATCATGTTAACTGTTGTGAGACATATCTTCATTTCGAGTGTGATGGTAGTAGCGAGCTACTACAATTCTGGCGACTCACAGTGATGTCAATCTTGATTGACAAAAGATCCCAAATTATGTCTCATTCTTGTGCGTGGAGTCAAAATTGAGGTAGTCTCACAACAAAGTTGATGCAGGCGGAGGGAAGAGTGTCACTTTACCTACAACGACCTGTGGACCGATGAGGTCAAGGGTACTAGTCTGATGCAACAACATACACAATGGTGTGAACAGGGCAATGATGGGTGATAAGAAGGGTTGGATGAGGACACATGAGGCTACACAATGACGCTTGTGGTATGCAGGACCAAAAGAAGCAGATATGGTGGTGGAATAGTTGATGATGGCGGCATTACCAACGATGTGACAAACTGATATTGGATGTTGTAAGTTGGCAATGGTGAATAGGATGTCCCTAAGACTACAGCAAGCGAGCCTTGGACTAAGGTTGCGCTTATTGGAGGTGAGATAAGAACAGCAAAGGAAGTGAGGGGGATTTGAGAAGTGGGAACAGAAGAAATAAGAGGGGAAGTCAATAGTGACAGAAGAAGAAAACAAAGGAGGTAAAGGTGAAGTAATCGTGAGGTAGATGGTTAAAGAAAGGGATGATAAGAAGTGGGGAACCTAAGTGTCTCTTGCAAGAATTTTGCTCAAGCAAAACAGTTTTTTTTCCTTCTTCCTTTTTTTTTCTTTGGTTTGCCAAGTCAAGATGTGATCGGCTTGATCGAGACGTGCCTCAAAGGGAGCGAGGTGGACTGCCTTGAGCAGGATGCACTCCAAACTTAGCAATTTTTTCCACCACGAATTACTTTTAACAAATTCATTGGGGGGAGGTTTGAGGTCAAGACCAATTGGTGCAGAGAAACCCCGTAAGGGGGACGGACACCCAGGGTTCAAATCTCAGGCCTCGCCGGATTGAACACTTGTCCCTTTTCCTTGTGCTTTCAACAACGTAAAAAGTTTGAAATGAATGCAGCATTGTGGTTATAGGGGTGTACTGTGCAAAGTACTGTGTGGCGGCTTCTAAGGCGGGTACCGCGGACTACCGTGGTGGCCATAAAGGTTGACAACGTGCCCGGATCATCGTGGCGGCTACCAATTGCACTATGTAAATTATAAAAAAAAAAAAACAAATTCGTTGGGGGCCATTCTCATTGAGCAAGTTGCTTCCATTGACTAGCACCAAAAAGTAGTTGCCTTTCCTCTTGATGTCGATGTTCCAACTCAAGATCTTCCAACACCTATGTAAACAAAGTAGGTTGAATGGAATTAAGGGCATATTGCCAAGATGTCTTCCCCGACTTGAAACTTCAAGGATTCCTTCTAGTGAACATTATATTCCCTCATCAAAGGATTTTGTATATCTGAAAACAAAAACCAAAGTCTTGGGAGCTAAGGAAGCTTTTGCCCTTTTGATCTCTCCCTGATCTTTTGCTTGATACCAAACATCTAGAGGAGAATAACCCCTTTCAGCCCTGAAGTGGTTGGCAACAAGGGTGGATGCATGAACTTTTGTGATTATGACCACCTCCTTGCTTCTCATCTCATCCCATGGTGAACTTTGGTATCAATAGCTAGTCCAAACCCTTGTTCTTGTGTGACCAAATGACAAATCGTTACTCAACAGTGGCAATCCCTCTTGATGTCATTCTTTATAAAACCTACTATTGTCCTTCATAGTGTCGAACTATTGGAATGTAAGCCCTACCTCAACTTTACTCCCCAAAATTGTGGGAAACCACATCATTCTTAGAATTATGATCTCTCTATTGCTTAGCGTGGTTCCTTCATGTGAACTCTTGTAAACACTTTTAAGACTTGCAGATGGATCCATACCTATTGATTGATCAATGTTTGTTTCTAAGATTTCCTCTTTAGGGAGATAGAATTTTCTGCAATTGCTCCTCTCATAAACTCTTTGAGGCTCAAAGATTCGTTTTCCTCAAGGATAAAAAATTAAAATGAATGTTTCATACTCTGGAGGAAAATCTACTTCCATCTTTCTTATAAGTTTTTCCTCTTCTAGAGAAAACAAGCATGCCATGTTTTTTGCTTCGACCTCTAAATCCTCATCCTCCAAATCTTCACTCTCCACTTTAGGTTCTTTTTCTGGTTTACAAAGTGTTACGAATTTGGTAGCCTTCTTTTAAGATTTCAGGTCCGAGGAAGGGAAACACTTCCACCAACGGGGGCTCGTCTAATAACTCTTCAAGTCTCAATAGGGCACAGTATAATGGTCTCATGTTCCAGGTTTTCCTTCCTTCTGTATCATTTCAATAGGGCACAGTATAATGGTCTCATGTTCCAGTTGCAAACTTGCCTCCATTACCTCTATATACTCTTCACTTCTATCTAGGAGAACAAATACTTCAAACTCCTCTATCAATTTTGACCTTTCATATTCGAGATCTTCATTTACCATCTTGGGCTATATTCCTGGTGGAGGGGGGCATGACTCTTGATGCTTAGGCGAGGAATCTTTTGAAGGAATGCTATGGTTTGCCTTTGCAAGGGAAGGCCCAAGGCGCGACACTTGGATTTCAACAGCATTATTATGTTGGAGCAAAACAAGGAACTCGACATTGTGATCAACAACGTCGTAATCATGGACTTCTATGTAGACTCCCATTCTGGGGTGGAAGCCTCATCCTATGACATGGAAACCTTCAACTGCGTGATGAATGTAAACCTCGCAAGAGTAATGCAGGGCATCAAGCACACGTCTTGTGAGATGATCCTCAAAAAAAAGGGCTGCATCATTTCTACTGCAAGTGTTGATGGGATAGTAGGAGGGCTCACCACTTACGCGTAAACCGCATCCAAAGATATGGCATTGAATCAATTGCATTTCACCTTTTGGGATCGTGACTACTATATGGCCAAAGAATGTCTCTCTTCCAGAGGAGGAAAAGGTTTGCGAAGCCTTGATTCTTGTTAGTGCTAGAAATTTGACAGGGCATGCCCTTTGTGAATAGGATGTTACAAAGGCCATGTTGTATTTGGCCAACAAGGAGGTGGACTATTTTACATCACGCTTTGATCCAGTTCGTCCTGAGAGACATCACCGGTGTGAGGCAAAATACTGTCATTCCGATCCTGAGGTCATTCCTAAGAGGCTATATCAATAAGTGCAAGCATCTTCAAACCCAACGCCTTTCCTCCAACAACGCAAAAAATTGATAGAGGGCAAAGGCAGAGAGTCAAGAGGTTCGTTGAAGTGTGCAATGGACCACATCTTGAGCACATGGTGGCTAGCAAATAACCAAACTTGGTCGAAGTTTTTAGAGTACAATGACGAGGAACACACCCAAGGAGGGAACAATTTACCAAGAATAAGGCCCATGGCTTTGAGATTCTACAGAAGCTATGATGTGAGTGTACAAGGCATAACATTTGAAGAAGCCAAAGACTCTAAAGTTTGAATCATAAATAAAGAGGAAGATTTTAATGTGAGCATAACTAGTGAAGAAGAGGATAACTTGGACGAACGACTTCAAATGCAACAAATTCGAGAGCTTGAGATGGAGCAGCTTGACGTCGAGAAGGTCAATTATGAATGTGATTCTTCTTCATCTGTATATTCCACTCTAGATGGGCTGGAAATGGAGGCAAGTGAGAAAGACCAGGGATCCCCAGATAAGGCACTCAACATTCAAACAGTTCCATTTGAATTGCAACAGCAAAACACCCCACCAAATAGAGGAAACGTGAATACATCGCTTATCACAAGCAACGGCTTATTTAGATGAAAAATGCCAAGATGCAAAAGAGAAAGCGAGAGGTGATCAACCTCATAGAAGAGAGTGACGTTCAAGACAAGAGATGGCAACAAACCATTACAATCGTCGACACAAGATGCATGGCAACATTGGAAGTAGAGCACTTGTTGCAGAATACGGGCACATCGGCATCAACGGTAGCAATAGATTTGCATGCAACACATGACGAAGACCCCCCACAAGGACAATGAGGAGGAATATGTTTATTGAATAGATTAAGGATTGATCTTTATGAATAGTTGTGTGTCCCTATTCACAAGGGGATGTTCAGTGTGGTCGTAATTCCCATTAAAATTGTGTTTTATGTATTAAGTAGAGACCCGTGCCACACTTATTTGTGATTGGTTGTGTGTGTCCCCAATCATAATTGTTGTGAACAATAGTGTGTGTCCCTGTTTGCAATTGTGATGTTGGATAGAGTGTGTGTCCCTATCCAATTGTGTTGTATGACCATGGATAGAAGAGTTTGTCCCTGTCCTTGGTTAAGAGTCCAATGAGGCCATTCCCATTGAAGAAGCATAGTGAGACCATTCCCACTATTGCTTGTTGCAAATAGTTGAGTGTGTCCCTATTCATACTCTAAGTGTATTTGATGAACTATTGAGTGTGTCCTAGTTCATCATATGGTTATTTGTACTATTGTTAGTATCCCTACCCATGTTTGGATCATGATGTAATAAGGGGGGGAATGTTGGGATTTATTACATCATGTGATGTGATAAATCATATTAAGGTAAAAACAAAGTGGTTAGAACCACTCACATAGGAGTCATGTGTGAGTTGTTAATTAGTTGTGATTTCCACCAATTATGGAAATCACATTGTTAGTGTCAATGCTCTATATTGGGCAACGTAATTTGTATTTAAATAAGCTCTTGATCAATGAAAATCAACAAAGCATTTCTCTTCAAGCTCATCATCCTTATCCACTACATCAAATATAGACACGCAAACCGGAGCAAGGCGCACAGCACTAAAAATTGGGCTCATTTTTTAAGTAGGCCCCTTTGGGAAGCTAGACACACTAGTCACTCCAAGCAGGGTGCTCCGAGAAGCAAGGGCAATTGGTCACTCTACACGAAGTGCTACAAGAAGCAAGGTACACTGCTCACTTCGAGCGAGTCACTCCGTAAGCAATGCGCACTGGATTGGACACGCTCTAAACAAGGTGCTCTGGGGAGCAAGGCGCTCCAAGTGGGACACTCCATGGAGTGAGGAGCTTGGAACATGACGCTCCAATGGGGCACTCTAGGGAACGGGAAGCAAGGGGAAAGCGAGGGTCACTCGAAGGAAGCAAGTCACACTGCTTCCAAACACTTAGACAATTTTCGATGATTTCTACCCTTCTTTATCTTTTGCCTTAGCTTGTGCAATGGATCTCCGTTTGGAGAGTGATGGTAGTAGCGAGCTACTACAATAACATATTAAATTCAGGTTATACATAGCATTCCTTCTTTTATCTACTCAATAAAGCAATATTGTTTATGTAGAATACATGAATTATGTCAATCTCTTGTCATGCTTGCATATTAAATTCCAATTGCATTTTAAATATTAATCAAGAAGCTTAACCTCTAAATCCTAATGTATATTGTGCCCCTTAGCAACGATTGGCCTTCTACTAAGGACCCTTGATTCTATTGTCATGCTTGCATATTAAATTCCAATGGCATTTTAAATATTGATCAAAAAGCTTAACCTCTAAATCATAATGTATATTGTGCCCCTTAGCAACGATTGGCCTTCTACTAAGGACCCTTGATTCTATTGTCATGCTTGCATATTAAATTCCAATTGCATTTTAAATATTAATCAAGAAGCTTAACCTCTAAATCCTAATGTATATTGTGCCCCTTAGCAAAGATTGGCCTTCTACTAAGGACCCTTGATTCTCAACTCTGTCTCTTAACAAAAAAGAAATACATACAATCCAAGACCTTTTCCTCTCCAATTGGGGGATTACATTCCACAAGACAAGATCAAAGTCAAGTTTCAACTCTTTAATCCAAAAGTGTTGCCATTTCTCCAATTCAAGAGCTTATTCCAGGTTTTCTATATTATTTCTCACATTCAACATGTTAAAAGCCTAGAAATTCCAAATTCTCTATATCATTTCTCACATTCAACATGATAAAGAGCCTAGAAATTCCAAATTCTCTATATCATTTCTCACATTCAACATGATAAAGAGCCTAGAAATGGAACTCAAATATTCCATTTTGGCAATGTAAATAGAAAATAAGATATCAATAGCTATCTCATTCATGTTCCCTTAATTCTAAAGTTTCTGCTCAGCTTTATAGTACTTACATTGTCTAGAAAATTTCAGTCCAAAACCAAAAAATAAAAAAAAGAAGTGCTTACATTGGACTCTGTTATATCAAGGATTCCCTTTTGATTGACGGTTCCAAGATATTTTCCTATCAAAGTACAAGACTTTCCAGTAAGCCTGAGTCCGTCAAGCATGTTTTATGGTTTAGCACCAAGGATTATTCTGCTTTGAAACAGGCTTATCTAATCATCGCTCTTCTTCCAATATTCCTTGTCTCTAGAGATATTATTGATTAGGAGAATATAACTAAGGTTGGCAGCCATAAATAGCTCAAGCATGGCATATCTTTTTGCTTCCTTTTTTTCACTCAATAGCATCGCATATCATAAGAATTGGATCCCCCATTTACACTCAAAGAAAAGAAATGTTTAACCTTTCCCCTGAATTAATCTTTCAGATTTTTCTTTGCTCTGACAAGATTATTTGCATTGTAAATCATGCAATCTAGATCCATAGACAAGCTAAGAAGCATTTGAAATTGTACTGATGAAGCATTTGAAACAGCTTATTGTACATTAGGCCAATTCAGCCTACACTATCAATTAATAATAAGAGGCAACATAAGGAGGGAGGAGCACATAACAGAAGGCGAAGAGACTGAAGAAAAAAGCAAAAAAACACATTAAAGGACCTTTGCAGCCACAAGATACAAACTAAAATGGAAGACCTTGGCATTATTGGTGTGACTAATCACTGAATGGAAAATAGTTTGTAACTCTGTGAATTATGAAGTATAAATTAGTAAGTATGAAGCATCAATGAGTTAATGTAAATAAAAGGTTGTGGGGAATTTGAAAGATTAATCAATGTTCTTATTCCATTTATCCACGGATTCGTAATGGTAAGTTCTAAAAGCCTATTGCAAATTTTCCTCTTATTGCATTGTGCTCGCATTGCTAATTTTTCCTTGTGATCACAAATGTTCCTGATTCCAACATATTGTAACAAGGCTATTTTTTAACTCTTGTACCTGTGGAGGGTTGTGATATTAAATAACGCAAAACTTTGAAAAGACTCCACAATTTCCAGATTGATCAAGAAAATAAAGGAGACATAAACATGAGAACAGTTTATTATATTTGATCGCCTATGTTTGAACTGAATTGATGTGTATAAGAAGTATTACTCAATAAAAAATAAAATAATAACAAAAACTGAATTTTATTTTGGTTTGTAATCTATGGGGCATTGAAACGGATACAGTATCCAATACAGTATCAGATATGGATATAAAAAAATTTCTAGACCCCTTAACATGGATAAGACTTGATACGTCGTTATAAAAAGCATATATAATTTATATATTAAAAGCAAAACCATAGAACACAAAATATGAGTTTTAAATAAGATTTTTTTATTAATTAAAAGAGGATTTCCATTGTTTCTTAAATAGTAAATAGAATTTTAAAAATTGTGTATTTTTCTTTTAAGCTCATGTCATGAATATAGCTCTAGACATGCCTAGGTCATATTTGGATGTATTATATATGAACCAAATAGGGATACATATTTGGATATGTCTGGATATGGTATCCATGTATTCAGATACATTTGAGTACAGTATGCATGTATTGGGGCAGCTTTGGATAAGGGATCCAAGAAGTATTGTGTCTGTATCCTGCTACATGGAGACAGGTATCTGGGCAGGAGGAGTGCTAGCTATGGTAACTCTTTTTGTAATAAAATCACTAAATTTTAAGCCAACAGTGTACAATTCCTTGAAGGTAAAAGATTATTTGAAGTTGAAGAAGAGTCACAAGCTGAATTAAATTATAAACAAAAGAGTTTGGGCAGATTTGGATAAGGGATCCAAGAAGTATTGTGTCTGTATCCTGCTACACAGATACAGGTATCCGGGCAGGAGGAGTGCTAGCTATGGTAACTCTTTTTGTAATTAAATCACTAAAATTAAATCCAACAGTGGACAATTCCTTGAAGGTGAAAGATTATTTGAGTTGAAAAACAGTCACAAGCTGAATAAATTATATAAAAAGGAGTTTAGCATGGCACATGAAAGACATGGTTAATGTAAAAATTCAAAGCATTTTTCAGCATGTACCAATTTTGAGTTAAAAACAGACATTAACAGACCAAGTCTGGTGTGCATGGTGTGGCAGCCTGAAACAGAATTTAGTACCAAGAAGAAAATGTAAAATGCAACAGCAAGTCTGGAAGACATGACCTTGAAAGAATCATTATCTTTTGTTTTCTTCCTTGAAAAAAGAAAAGGAGAGCAAAGCATGCCAAACTACATAGACCAGACAGCAATTGAGAACAAATACAAGCTCGCAAAGGAATCAGTAGGGGTAGACAAAAAAGCTGACCTTTATATAGTTGCAGAAAAATTGTGATAAAACCTTGGCATACAATTTTGTATGGTTAAAAAAATTATTTTATTTCTAAAATCAGTTCAGTTCACCTACATCTTTTAGTTTAATTAGATGAATATGGATATACTGTAGTTAAAGTTATCTGTTGGTAGGGCATAAACTTTGGATTCATTTTGTCGTTTGCTCATATATTATGTGGTGAATTTGAAAAAGGCAGGCACTTATTGAAGGTACTAGTGCTACTCACACATTAAAAAAAAACACGATACCTATAAAACCACATTACTAAGCTGAAAGGAGACGGAGTTAACAAAGTTTGTTTTAGACACAATTGACTATAAAGTGAGCTAATCAAAATATAAAATCACATAACATACAATTGTCAAAACCATAAGAAGCAACAGCATCATCAAAAGCAACAGTCTAAGTTGGAAGTTGAAATTGAGTAACAAGTGCATTAAAAGGTTTGGATTCAAGAATGCCATAAAATCAAAAGATTCAATCTTACAAGGAGGGTACACAATTCCATAAACAGGAAGCTGTCATATCAAGTTCTGTTTAATATATTTGGTGGCAGAAGACGGCATAACTTCTAATGGAGAGTTCAAGTTAAACAAAACAAACAAAAGGCATTGCAATTATGTGTGTGACTTGGCTCATAAAATTTGGGGAATTCAGCTCATGAGAAATAGAATTTGGCAATATAACAGGACATGGCTGCAGGGCTAGATGAGGGCTTCACAAGCTGTTGAGAATTTGGCACAAATTTCCTTAGTACCAAGTTCAGACATGGCTTGTGATTGTACATGCTACTTCAGCAGTGAAGGTCTTAGGGTAATTAATCGTTGAAAGGATGATGGTTTATACATAAGCGAAGTATGAGGCCTAAATCAGGGAAAATGAAGAGTGAGGCCTAAATCAGGGAAAATGAAGAGTGAAATGTGTTAGATAGGTGAAAGGTTGAAAGAATCTTGAAAAATCAGTAGAGGTTTGTTTTCTATTTACTGAAGGTTTCTTAATGGAGACACTCAAGCGGCTGTTGCAAATTATTCCGTTGTCCTTGCAGTGTCTGTCCTTTCTTCAGTACCAAGTCTACACATGAGATTGTAAAAGCAACTTCAGTAGCGACCGTGTTAGGGTAATTAATCATCCAACCGAATGATCGTAATGAAGAGTCAAATGAGATAAACATGTGACAAGTTGCATGAATTTTGAAAGACCAATAGACGTTTCTGTTCTATTTTATTTACTCGAGATTTCTTAAGGAAGAGACTTGAGTGGGTATTGCAAATCTTTCTGCTGTGGTTGCATAGTTTGTCCTCTCTTATAAACATGAAGGCCAATATTTCCATAAAATACTGTCCTATCCTGTAAAAATACTCTTTAGGGTTTCACACCGTCTAAGCATATGCTCAGAAAGTAAAACACAAATTGGTGATTGCAGGTGATTACTCTTATGATATATACACTGCTCTGATCAACATTTTATTTATAAAAACATAAGTTAAACCCTCCAAGTAGAAAATAACCTAAACTTCAACAAAAACTATCAAACTGAGAGTCCTACAGACGACACTAACCAAATAGAAAACAATTTATGCATTAACTAAGATATTACAACATAAAATCTACCACATTCACTTTAAAACTAACCCAAAGAAATTATCACCTTATAGAAAAAGTGTCAAAAGCACATGCTAACCAACGGACTAAATATTCGTCTACTTACATTGCCAACAAAAACAGAACGGGCGTCTGCTTCTTCTTTGCTTGCCTGAGCTGCAGCTGCGCTGGCAGGGTCTGCATCCACGTCAGCACAAGTTATAGGGGCTAAAAAGGGGCAAACCTACCATGAAATTTCACAGTTACGAATAAATGCAAGGTAAATTCAACTAAAACGGTAAAAGCTGAAAGTGCACTTAAACGATTCCATAGAAGTTGGACCTTTGCGGTTTTATTTCATTACAAATTTAAAAGAAATTGAACCCTCGACCACACATTACCTGGTACGGCGCCCATTTCCTTCTCCACCTTGGCCTGCATATCCCTCAGCGCAGCTGCTTCTTCCTCCATCTCCTTCAGCCTCTTCTTCATCTCTTCCAGCTCCTGAACACCATAATTATTATCATAGATTCAAACGATTCAACAGACATGCCATAATCCTAATAATAATATTCGTCCTAGCATTTAATGTTAATGTCGTGATTGAATGTGAATAACCTTGGCAGCAGCATCTTCATCGGCCTTGGCCATGTCTACGTCGTGGTCGTGGGGGTGAGCTTCCATGTCTCCTTCCATATCGCCCTCCACTTCCTCGGGGATATCACCCCCGTACACTTCGTGCTCATCCTCCATTGTTTTCCTCCTCCTGCTCCTCCTCCTATAAGGATATTATTATGTAGTGTAACATTACTTACATGCAGAACCCGTGGCGAGTGCCCTCTTCGGTGTGTCCAGAGTTACAGCTCTGGCAGTGCCTGCGTCAATGTAAATTGCGATTTTTATATATACCTGTGCATTCTAACAGTTTTTTTTTTTTCCGAAAAAAAAAAAAAAGAACCCTCTATTAATGATTTTTTACGAACTTTAATTTTATGTTCAATTCAATCGGGGTCAGAGAGGACCTTTTATTCTACTAGAAAATGGCGGTTCCAAAACATGCGATTGATATCACGAATGTCCTCACGAGAATAGTGCCGGCTGGTCACATTGGGCCTCCTTGCCGGTCGTTCGTCGGATAGCTACCATGCAAAGAGAAAGCACTCTCAACGGTTTGGCTATGTGCAAAGGGCTATGGGTAATACTGGTTTTTTTAATTAGGTAATCTTTAATTATTTTATTTTTAATTAAAAACAAACTTCATAAAAATATTTTTAATTAGGTAATCTTTAATTATTTTATTTTTAATTAAAAACAAACTTCATAAAAATATTTTTAATTAGGTAATCTTTAATTATTTTATTTTTAATTAAAAACAAACTTCATAAAAATATTTTTAATTAGGTAATCTTTAATTATTTTATTTTTAATTAAAAACAAACACCAACTTCATATGGATTAATTAATTAAATTTTTTATTTTGAGAAGAATGAGGTTTGATTCTTGTTAAATTGCATATACATAGCAAGAAAATTATTGTAATATTATGGTGAAGTAATATAGATGAGACTATTGTATTGTTATGGATGATTAAATCTAAATCAAGAGAATACAATAAGATTAATAAGTGAATATTGCATTTCAAAGCCACAATTGTTACGAGATTAGATTTGTGGTAAGACTTTGTAAAGTGAAAACTACGAAGAGAAAATTTTGGTTATGAGATAAACTTCAAGACAAGGTAAAGAAGTCACATAGTAATAGAAGCTAGATCAGGTCAAGGATATTCCACTTTAAAAGAAGAGATAAAGAAAACTTGTCTACAACATCATATGGCAAAGGTGATCATAGCTTACTTAGACTAAACGTTAAAGGAAATAAAGAAGGATATAAGGGATGAGAAAGTACAATGTGTAAGTTCAAAGTTCAAAATAAATTAAAGGTGCAAAGGAAGATGTGGAGAAAAATCTTAAAACAAAGACGATAAAAGAGGTAAGTTTATTGTAAATCACCTTCATTTTTTTCAAGTAGTATAGAATCCTTTCTTGGTAATAAAAATGAAAGTGGCGTAGAGGTTTTCTTAAGACGATATAAGAGGTCAAGTTTATTGTAAATCACCTTCATTTTCTTCAAGTAGTATAGAATCCTTTCTTGGTAATAAAAATGAAAGTGGCGTAGAGGTTTTCCTTACACTTTAGGGTTTCAAGAGCAGCATAATAAAGAAATGAAGATGGAGGAAACTTGTAACAATTTAGGGTTTTTTAAGTAGAATAAAAAGGTAATTGCTATAGAAGAGTGTCCTTGCACTTTAGGGTTTTCAGGGTAACATAAAGAAGAATTTGCTTTTGAAGTTATTCCTTGCATTTTATACTTTTCAAAGCAAGACAAACCTAAAGATGATAAGTCTTATCATAAGCACTTTGAGAAGATTGAAGAGATTGATGAAGATGAAACTATAGGTGAAAAAAAAAAAAAAAAAGATCAAAAAGCAAAAACAAAGAGAAAAATAAACCCAAAGGGATATTGATATGGGAAAACAAAAACAAATGTCAAGTGGTAACAAAAAGTGGGGCTAAACCCACAAATAAAAACAAAAAATAACAATGAAAATAATATCTTGGAATATTAGAGGCATGATTAAAGACCCTAAAAAAAAGTATTAAGAAATTATGATTAAGAACCCTAAAAAAGTATTAAGAAAATCTCAAGTTGTTATATAATGTAAACAAGATATTAATAGATATAGAAACTAGGCAACAAATATTTAGTCATTCATGGTGTTAAATTTCATCTTCATAAAATATAAATTTGGAAAGGACATGTATGAGTAAGATTTTATTTCTTAATAAAAATGATGTAAAGGAGTTACCTCTAAGGGCTAGGTGGATTGGTATGTGGTTGGGCACTTACCAAGAAGAGACCTAGGTTCAAACTTTGGGGGGAAGCCAACCCTTTGCAAAGGTAGTAGTTTGATCTGAATTCTTTGAGTGTGTGCCAAATCGACGACAACAGTACAAACCCCGAGCAATCAGTGGTCCCCATCTCACATCGGGTTACCCAGAAACGATATGGTAGGTTTGTTGGTGCAGTCCATGTGGTTTGAACCTTGCGCTGGTCAGTTACTAAAAATAGCGGTTGTTACCAACTCTCCTATGTACTAAAAAAAACAAAAAAAAGATGTAAAGGATGCACTGGCCAGTTACTAAAAGTAGTGGTTGTTGCTAACTCTCCTATGTACCCAAAAAAACAAAACAAAAAAATATGTAAAGGAGTTGACTCTAAAAACTTAATAATTTAAGGAAGATGACAAATATATTTGATAGGAAGGTAAATGAAGAATACCTTTGATAGAAAGACAAGTTAGATATGGTTTAATTTGCTTGATAAAATTGTAATGAGAGAAATGTAATGTTTAGTTTTTATAATGGAAGTGGCCCCAATAAAAGCCACATATAGCTCTTTTGTATATATATATGGATATATAAACATAGATCTATTTTATCTTATATAACCATTTAAAAATTATATATTAAACTAAATAGATTAATATTTTTTTGATTGCATAGGAGAGTTGGTTACAGCCACTATTTTTAGTAACTGGCCAGCATAGGGTTTAAACTATATGGTCTGCTCCCAACAAACATATTTGTCTCGTTCTTGTATCTGTCTTGTTCTTGTTCTTGTTGATCCGATGTGAGATGGGGACCATCGATCGCTCGATTTTCATATCGGCATTGTCGGTCTGACCTCGGAACAGACTACTTCCTTGCAAAGGGTTAGCTTCCCAATATTTAAACTAAATAAATTAATATTATTGATTTATGAATTCTTCTTTTTTGAACTAAAAACCACATGGGTTTAAGAATTCTCCACATAGGCAACCTTCCTTAAAGTTTCACAGTAAACTTCAAGGTATTCTAGAGAAGTGTTTCGATGAGCCATCAATTTCACATAGTAAGCTTTAAGGTATTCGAAATAAATGTTTCAATGGACCATCAAACTCAAATGCAAGAACATCATGAGTAATAATTATTGGAAATATACAACCAAACTCTATAATAACCATCCATATATATATTTAGATTTATTTATTTTTGACATGGGTGCTTAATATACTAAAAATTAAGGGAAATATATTATGAAGTTTTATAGTAATTATTGTGAGAGTTACATTAAGAGTATGATATAAGAAGTTCAAGCATCAAAATTGATGGGGTAAGGTTTGGTAAATGAAATTTGATTTGATAAATATACATTTAATAAATACATTATTCCATATGACTTATAGTATCATGGATGTTAAAATTTATTCTACTTTGTTTTAGTAATAATGAATGAAAAAATATATATGAGATTGAAGTTTGTACAAATTAACAGTGAGAATGTTTAGATTTTTAAAGATTTTAAGATTGCCAAAGATAAATATGTTTTACATTCAATTTTTTATGTTATTAAGATGGATGATGTAGATATTATTTTGGGTTAACCTTGGTTGGATCCTTTGGATATTGGTAATATTAATGTACAAAACAAGTTTATGAAGTTATGGTACACAAAAAAAAGATAACATTGCAAGATATTTCTCGGCTTAAACAACAAGGATCTAAGGAGAAAAAAGAAGCAATTATGGTAGGGGAACAAGTTAAGCAACCAACAGAAGAATCAAAAGTCAAATCTATAGTGGTAATGATAGCAAAGTGTTTGGAAGAAGTAACAATAAAGTCTAAGGAAGCTCTGTTAAAGTGCACATGGACACACCAAAATAAGGGCACAAGAGAAGAGCATGAGGAAGAATTTAAAATAGAATAACTAAATGTTGAAGAATAAAAGTAAACTAAATGTCGAGTTAGGATTGCAGCATATCGCCACCCATATCACCATGAACTACAACAATCCTAGAGGTATGTCTTAGGGCATCAATATTATTATGGATCTATATGGAGTAAAAAAGGTATCGAGTAGGCAATGTTTGATAGAAAAAACATGGTGATTATAGATTTCATAGTAATGCAACAACATCATAAAACAATAGGACCAATAGTTTGAAATATCAGAGCAAAGCAATAGAAGCATGGATCCAACATAACATTCATGGATATTCAAGTGACACAATGGCAATTCGACATCATCAAAGACCACCACCAATCAAGATTTTAGATTTCAATTGGATGGATGATTAAGATTGGTACTAGTTATCAGCATAACTTAGAAGATCATATTATTTAGTTTTTTCTCATGTTTCAAGGATGAAACATTTGTAAGGAGGGTGGAATGTTATGACACCTAGGAACAGGTATATGGGGTTATTATAATGGATAAGGGTATTATGGATAATTGGCATGGTCCCATAACCTAAGGTTGATTAGATTATTATATTATATTATAATAACAAGTGGGATGAGGGTTTAGTAGTCAATTCCTCAAAGTAGAATTAAAAGATGTGCATATAAAGAAGGGATATTTTCATTGTAATCATTATTCATATTGAGTATTCTCTTGTAATCGTCTTTGCCCACAAAATGGCTTGTGAGACCTTACCCCCCTCTAAGTGGTTCTCTCATATTAGGAGATAAGGTGGAGTTATTCCTTCCTTAAAGAGTATTGATGTGTTGGCCTACCATAAGGGTATTATCCATATTTGTGTCTCATTATGTGTATTATCTTTGTGGATATTTAATTATGGATGAATGATTTGTTATTTCAATATATATTTGAATGATTTATGTTAGTGAGAATAAAGTTACATAACAACTAACCAGAGCACGCAAATATTCATTTACAAGGGAGGGTGCACTTTATTGCAATACAAGGAGTAACCATTATAGATAGTAGAGCATTTTTTAGAACACTCACGAGGGATTTGATCGGGTTTGAATTGTAGTAGGTATCTTTTTGTTGTGAGCGAGCACAATATTTGGTGAAAACATTGGCAGTAGAAGGGATTATATTAAGGTGTCTCCCATTTTTTGTCTGATGGTTTGACATGGTGGTTTCAACCATGTATTGGAAATGATGAGTCATGTGTTCAATTATCGATCTATCTTTTCTCTACAACTAAGAAGTGGTTTTGTGGCTTTTACAAGAGCATTTTCCTTTTGGTCACCATCATGTGAGATGATAAACTGGCTAGCAAGAACACATTAGGAAGAAGATGGTGCCACATTTGAATCTTGTGCATAACATTTTGTATAGTGTACTCGTGCTTTTTGGTTGAGGAGATATTGGAGGAGTACACAATAATTCCTCCCACCTTATGAATGTGTGGTCAATTAGTGCATTGTGTTTAGAGATAGTGAGATTGAGGTTTGAACCTCTTCAATGCCATTCAAAAAAAAATTAAAAGGTGAAGGTTTGTACCCCTAGCCAATGTGGAATTATTATAAGATGCATGGAGGAAGTTTTACTATATAAGACTCAAACCAATTAGAGATATCTGAGTGTCACAATCAAAGAGGTTTTAAGGTGTTGATGTGGTAAGGAATAAATGGAAGGTACTAGTGAATTATGAATTTCTAAGTGGTAATAGACAATTGGATTTCCTATCTCTAAGGTTTGGAGCTTTAATTTTTAATGGTTTGGGATCCATTGGGGAAACACTTATGGAGGCCATAATTTTTGCATACGAAAGCATTTCAAGCCCAATTTTTTTAAATCACACAATATTTCAAGTTTTACATATTGGTGGTATTGATTCACAAACTTGTTATGGTGTTAGGGGTTAGATTGTGTAATATGGATCACAAATCCCTAATTACTTACCTTAATGGGCTAAATTACAATATTTGGTCAACCCAAATGATTGGCATGTTACATAGTAATAACTTATGGTGCATCTTTCAAGAGGATAAAACAGTTGTTCTTGATGAAGAAACTCACCATCAAATAGAAGAGGCTCTTGGCCTATTTTCCTTGTTGATTGAACCAAAGTTTCCACATCAAAGAGGAGAGTGACCCTATCAAGTTTTAAAATTGCATAGAATTCTTATGGTACTTATGGGAACCCCCAATGTATATGTCTCATTTTATTTCTTTTGTCTCTTTACGCTTTCTGTATAATATTTTAGTGGATGGAGTGATTTTGTTTGTTTCTAGAAAAGTTTGTGAATTCCAACAAATTGAATATTTGTAAGATATAAAAACTCGTGCTTTCTAATTATTTTTACTTTTGATCATCTACATACACATACATATCTTATTTATCTTTAAAAAAAAAACTTCATAGGTCTCTTCATTTATTGTTCACCATGTTATCATAGATATCTACATTATTTGGCTACTTCCTAAGCTCCATATTGATGGTAGTAGTGAATACATTCACCCAAAAAATTGGCAATTGTACAAGGCGACTAGTAGTGATTCTCTTATATTATTCTTGCATCTTTGAGGGGTGAGGTGATACAAAAAAGCCATAATGGAGTTTTTAGCATGGTATCTTGAACAATTAAACTAAATGGAATGAGATAAGTGGGTACTTAAAACCAACTTTGAAATTTGATCTACATTGGTGGCATTTTTCCATGAGAACTTCCTGTATTTGAGAGGCTTGGCCACTGGATACTTGACCCATCTTTACCTTGTACATGGAATTAGCTTTGTGTCACATGCATATATCACTTATAGTGTAAAGTGTAGTTCCCTAGCAATACAATTGTATACTTTCAAGTCTTTTATCAATGTTTATATCAATCTCTATGGGTCATTGATAAAATTTACTTGATATTTGGAGTCAAGGATTAGTATGCACCACGTATCATAAATCAAGTGCATTTCCCATAAAGTCATTTATATCACACATTGAAATTATTATTTTAGTTTGCAATTATTTAAGTTATTGTTGTTAAGATTCCATGTGATTATTTCTATACAAAGTATCAAATGATGGGAGGCAATTCAAATAAATAAACAATGAATATGTCATTGCATCTATATACTTTATTCAAAACAATAAATCAAATAATCAATGACATTACATATGCATATATTAACAATGGAAAACATTAAAGTAAAATTTATTCATTATTTTATTCAGGCAATCAACATTTTCTTGTCAACTTTAGCTAAACTTACTACTTCCTCTAACCAAGGAAAAGAGAATTTAACTTCATGATCCTCAATTAAAACCCCTCTATTGGCTAGCCTATCTGCACATTTGTTTCCTTCCCTTAATGTATGTGTAAATTTGATTTCTTCAAACTCTATAGCAAGGTCTTGAATTTCTATAATTATCTCTTATATGTTCCATGGAGCCTTTGTTTTCCTCAAAATTGAATTCATTACTATGAGTGAATCACCTTCCATACATACTTTACTCTATTTCATTTGTTTGCATATTTTTAACCCTTCCAAAGCTGCCTAAGCTTCAACTTCATTATTTGTCTTAAATCCACTATTGAAAGCATAATGAGACAAAATATATCCTTTATTATTTCTAATTATTCCTCCTCCTATTGGTCTTGGATTTCCTTTAGATGCTCCATCAAAATTCAATTTGAGCAACTCCACATTTGGTGGTTTCCACTTTATATTTTTTTCCTCCTTTTTGTTTCTCCTATCTCCAACATTATAAATTCATTTGATGACTTGACTTCATCTATCAAGGCTCTCTACTTCCAAAATAGGGATTGGGTGAGTTTATAGGGATGGTTTAGACTCCTCTATGGCGAAACAAATATTCCTTTCTAATACCTCTAAACTGATTTTCTTTTCTTTAAATATTCTTCTATTCCTTTCTAGCCAAACAATCCAAAGTATTGTATCTTTTGATATATCCTATATTGTCTGTAAAGCATCACTTTTAAAAGTGTTATGCCATTGCTTTAACCATTCCTTAATTATGCCATTCATCACCATGCATTTACCAAACATATTAAGAATCCATTGCCATATTTTCCAAACTATTGAGTATATTCTTAAGAGATGGTCTAAACTATCCTCATCCATTTTACAAAGAACATTTTGAGGGGCCATGAAAACCCCTTTTCATAAGGGTAATCTAGGATAAAATTATTCTATAACCTACTAGCCAAACAAACATTTTGACTTTAGTAATGCTCGGGCTATCCCAAATATCTCTCCATATTCTTGTGATATTCCTATTTTGATGGTGCTTTATATTATATCCACTTCTTGTTGTGTATTATCCTAATCTATTCAACTCCCAAATCAACTTATCTTTGGCTTCCCTCGAAATAATCATTGTTGTTATCTTTCTACTCAATTGCCTCCTAGCATTAATGTCTTGTATACTTGTAAAAAAATATTCTTTCCATTTGTATCTTCCTTCTTGATCCTTGTACAAAATGTTTGAAACCCTATCACCATATTTATCTTGAAGTAATCTCATCCATAGTTTCAAAATTGGATCTAGATTGAGTGGTTTTTAATCACACCAAGTATCCATCCAAATATAATTTTTTTCTCTAGTTCCCACCACCCATCTTAAACCTTTAATCACTAGATCAATTATTTTTTTAAAACCATTCCATAGTGCAGAACCATTGGGTAGAGATAATGCAATAAATATTAAGCTTGGATCATTAGGCTCAACATACTTACTTATAAGAATTCTTGCCCATTATCTTCGACTCTCTTTGTACAATCTCTAAATTACTTTTCCCCCAAGAGCTAAGTTGCATCTGTAAGAACTCTTAAACCGAGATCTCCCCTAGTTTTATCAGCACACACCTTGCTCCATTTCACCAAAGAAAATTTCCTTTTATCATGTGATATTGATAACAAAAATGATCGTATAATAGATATTAAACTTTTATCTATTAATTTTGGCATAGTATACAATAGCATATAATATGTTGGAATGGCTTGTAAGGCTGATTTAATTAGCTACGCTCTTCCTGCTAATGATAACCATCTACCTTTCCATGTTGGTAGTTTATTTTGAACTTTACTTAGAACTGGATTTCATAAATTTATCCTCATTCTCCCAAATAAGGGCATCCCTAGATAAGTTGTCTACATTACCTCCTCCATTTGAAGTAACCTGCATATCCATGGTTTGATTTTAGTTGGGGTGTCTAGGAAGTAAATTTTGGATTTTGTCATATTAACTTTTTGCCATGGTACTCTTTCATACTCCTTTGATAAGTTATTCAAAGATTTGGCCTTGTTTATCCTTGCCCTCCCAAAAAGAGTTGTATCATCTACAAACTATCGATGGGTGATGTTGATGTTATTACTAGCCTTAAGTCCACTTATAAGCCCATATTTGTAAGACTTCTTCAAGTTCCTACCCAAAACCTATGCCATAATAATGAAAAATATGGTGATAGAGGATCTTGTCTAAGGCCTCTCTTGGCTTTAAATGATTCTATCACTAACCCATTGACCACCACTAAATATGAAATTGTAGAGACCTAAGCTTTAATCCATCTAATGCATTTCTTTCCAAATCTAAAATTTTCTAATATTGTTAAAAGAAAATTCCATTTAATCCTATCATAGGCCTTACTCATATCAAGTTTTAAGATCGTTGCTTTCTCTTTTCTTGAAGTTGTTGAATGCATAACTTCATGAGTTACTATGATATCGTTCATAATTTGTCTCCCTTTCACAAATCCTCCTTGCTCTTCTAAAATAATTTTGTCTAACAATAGTCTTAATTGATTCACCATCACTTTGAAAATAATCTTAAATACCATATTACATAGGCTTATGAGTCAAAATGTATCAAATAATTATGCATCCTTATTCTTGGGAATCAGGGTAAGGTATGTTGCATTTATGTTATAAGGTATGTATTCTTTTACCCTAGATTGTTCCACTACCACCAATAAGGAATCCTTCACTATATCCCAATTATGTTGATAGAATGTTGTTGAGAGTCCATTTAGTCCTGGGGATTTATCCTTATTAAAAGAGAAAATAACTAAATGCACTTCTTCTAGAGTAATAGGCTCCATCAATTTCCTATTGTCTTCATCTATTATAACCGAAGGAACTTCTTGTAGAAGTTTATCATTAAGAACTTCAAACTATTATGATCCTATAATATTATAATAAAAAGACCTTGCCTCATTTCTGATTTCTCTTTGGTCTTTTTTTTTTTATGTGGAAAACATCCCAAAAGGGATGCCACTTTCGAGTAAGACCCAAGGAGGCAGGGGTATCCATTCCGCCAAAAAACCCAGGACTCGGACCGGCCTACCACCTTTGACATACTCAAGGAGCAAACAAACACACAAAACCAATTTAAAAATAAGTAAATAACAACAAAAATAATAAAATAAAATAAAAAACATGCTCCTTGAGTGTGTAAAAAACAAAAGCACAACCAACAACGCACAATAAGATAAAAGAAACCACAACACAAACCACATAGAAAAACACAAGAACCACATAACAAAACACAAACAAGACAAAAACAACTAAACACTACAAAGACATAACCCAAAAAAACATGAAAAATAAACACAACCAAAACCTACAAAATTAAAAAAATAAAAATAAAAACAACCAACAACAGACAATAAACAAAAACAAAATACATAGAAAACACTTACACATAAAAACATGAAATAACACAAGCAAAGAGAAACCCAAGAACAAGAACGAAAAAAACACAAGAACAATAACAAAAAACATTAAAAAAACAAAACAACAAAAACACAAGAACAACAAAAAACAACACAAAGAACACAAAAACAAAACAAAACAAAAGAACCCACCCACCTTAAAAAACTAAACAAAAAAGAAAAAAGAAAAAAAAATGAACAAAACAATGACCTATCTAGACCATAAGACTATTAAGGCAAGAATCAACAGAGTAAACAAAATAAAGAATAGAATGAGCTAGGGAACAAAAAAAACTGAATGAACCAAAGAGAAGCAAAAAAAAAAAAACAAGAAGAAACTAGGTACCTTCAGAACTAGAGCCATCCAAAGAAATTATAGAAAGAAAAGCTTCCCTAATTTGAGAAGCCCACCATATAGGAGGGCGGCCATAACAAGTAATATCACCTTTGTCCAAAGCCCAATTAGCTAAAGCATCAGCACTCTTGTTTTGATCTCTAACCACATGATTGTAATCAACTTTCAAAAATCCCATCTGGATTAATTGAATCTTCTCAATAATTCTTTTTATTCTCCAATCCACCTTACGATTCTTAGGAGTCTTCAAGAGATTAATCATAAGTTGAGAGTCAGACTCAACTAACACCTTTTCCCATCCAACCTTAATAGCCTCCTGAAGACCTCTAAGGATACCATACCCCTCAGCAATGTTATTGGAAATAATACCCAAATTCTTAGCAAAAGTAAAAACCAGGGAGCCATCTGAAAGTCTACCAGTTCCTCCCACACTGGCTTTTCCAGGGTTCCCTCTAAAGGCTCCATCAGTATTGACTTTTACAAAATCCTTAGGAGGAGGTTGCCAATTTCTAGTCCTATCCATCTTACTAATACTCACATTCCCTTTAAGTTGGTTGCCCTTAGAAGGTTTAATCTTCAATATTTGCATCACTTAATGCCATCTTTGGTGGGAGTTTTGGGGGTGATTAAGGAGTTGATGGACTGATTCAACTAAGTTGGCTATGGTCTTTTGCCAAATATAGTGAATATCCTTCCTATCTTGATTAAAAATTCGGTTGTTCCTTTCATTCCAAATATTCCAAAGAAGAATGGTAGAACCCATCCAAACTAACTACCTAATAAAATGATCAACACCCTCTTGATTAGGCCAATCCCTCCAAATTTGTTCAAAAGTAAAAAAATTGGACCACTGTAAGCCAAGTAAAGTGGCCATTCTCCTCCATAGCTCAGAGGCTAAAGTACACTCAATAAAAATATGGTTGATATTTTATATATTCTCTTCACACATTTCACATCTAAAAGGGCCATGAAAACCACGCTTCATAAGTTGCTCACCAGTAAGCACCCTACGATGCAATAAAAGCCAATTAAATAACCTCACCTTAGGCTAGATATTTTGAGCCCACAATCAAGAAAATATGTTAGAAGAATGGTTGGGATTATTATGGCATAAGGTCAAATAACCTTGAGCAACTAAATACTCACCCTTAGTAGTGTTGTTCCATCCAAAAACAATATTTTTCATGGGACCAAGAGAGGGATCTCATGTGAAGGATGCCTTGGATATCTTGTCTTTGCCTTTATAGGATTTGAATAGGCCAGTCCTCAATAGGGATCCAATATCTACCAACATTTGAATTACCAGTATGGTATCGACAATAATTAGCCACCTTTATCCAATTAGCTTGGTGAAGCTCCTCCATCCAAGGCCTCCAATCGGGAAACTGAGTTATCAAAGGCTTGTGACCATCCCAAGAATCTATCCAAAAATTTGCATGTTGACCATTATGAATGATCCAAAATAATTTTTCTTTATCAAATCCTCACCAGTCTTAAGAACTATTAAAATGGGAGAAGCTTTGGTAGGAAGTTGATAGCGAACAAGGTCTTCAGGACTTTTGTTCTCATCATATTTAGCACGGATATTATTGGCCCAAAGAGCATTAGGGTTATGCAACATCCTCCAATATAATTTAGTAGCTAAAGCTTTGTTGTTATTAATTGAAGATCGGAATCCTAACCCCCCTTCACTCTTAGGAAGACATAAAGTATCCCATTTCACCAAGGCCCATGTTAGGATCCTCAATCCTAACATTATTAGTTAGTATTAGTTAGTATTATTAATCATTTAATTATTATATTATTAACTTATAAAGTGAACCATCACAACCCTTCATAACGTGAACCATCATGTCTCTTCATACGTGAACCATCATGTCTCTTCACCAATGTAGCTTTAGGGTAGATATATATATTAGGTTGGCCATCCATATCAAATCATCCAAGAAGAAGAATAATAAGCATAGATTCTAAGGAGGGAGCCCCCTATAGTGGCAAAGCGATTACAAGGGAGCCCCCTTTGAGTGGCCTGCGATTACATTTACATTAATTTGTTAATAATTTTATAGTAAGACCTTGGGGTCTTACCATTTGGTATCAGAGCCATGTGGGACCCAATCATGTGGGAATTGCTCAAAGATCTTCATCAAATCATTTCTGTGCGTGAGTATCAAAATCGGTTTGAGGATATCACCAAACACAACATAATATTGGATGAATCAATTCTCATCAATGGCTTCATTAGGGGATTAAAAGAGGAAATTAGAATGGAGGTGACAAGGTTCAATCCCTATACCATGATGCAAACCTATGGATTGGCAAAATTAGTCGAAGATAAAATCAATGCACAACAACAATTAGGGAAACCACTTATGGAAAAATTGTCAACCACTTACATCGCTCCCAAACCTATGCATAATGGAAGGGCACAAAGCACTTACACAACCCCCAAATCTAACCGAACTTTACGAATTAAACATCTTAGCTTTGAGGAGATGAAGGAATGATGAGCAAAAGGACTTTGTGATAATTGTGATGAACAATTTGGACCCCACCATAAATGTGTTACACTAACATTGTATTTATTGAAGGAAGTTGATCCCTGTCTCTCCATAGAGCAAGCAGATGAGGTAGTTGTGTCCGAAGCGACCAATGCACCTACTCACCGCAATGAAGACAATGAGGTCGATGTGCAAGAAGTGATTGATGTACCAAGCAAGGATGAGGTAGACATACCCAAAGTGATCAATGCTAGCCAAACATGCACTCTACAAGACCTACACATACCTTCCTCACCAATAGTGAGTTCTTGCCATATGACCAAACCTATTCGAAACCAACGCAGAGTGACTACACACTCCTTCTTTGTTGGCTCTACCAAGGAACCAAAAAAGGATATGAAATCATTACCATCACTTTTGATGCATCATTCTGAAGTATTTGAGGAACCCCAAGGGTTGCCCTCCCATCGTCATCATGATTTTCCTAAGGAAGATTCTACTATTGTTCTTGGCAACCCCTCGCTAATGCTTCATCCTTCTCGATATCCCTGCCTACGAAATGATGCCATTAAAAGAGTCCAAGAACTTACACAAATCCTTCTTGGAAAACAAAGGACAAAGCTTCTCACTTTGAGCTTTGAGGACAAAGCTCTTTTTAAGGAGGGTGGCATGTTAGGATCCTCAATCCTAACATTATTAGTTAGTATTATTAATCATTTAATTATTATATTATTAACTTATAAAGTGAACCATCACAACCCTTCATAACGTGAACCATCACGTCTCTTCATACGTGAACCATCATGTCTCTTCACCAACGTAGCTTTAGGGTAGATATATATATTAGGTTGGCCATCCATATCAAATCATCCAAGAAGAAGAATAATAAGCATAGATTCTAAGGAGGGAGCCCCCTATAGTGGCAAAGCGATTACAAGGGAGCCCCCTTTGAGTGGCCTGTGATTACATTTACATTAATTTGTTAATAATTTTATAGTAAGACCTTGGGGTCTTACTAACCCATTTTATTTTCTCCTTAGTACCACTCCAAAGGAAACGATGACTGATTTGATCCAATTCTCGAAGAACAACCTTTGGGATATTCAAAACGAAAGAAACATAAATAGGAATAGCTTGAAGGACTGATTTTACCAAGGTGATTCTACCCCCAGAAGAAATCCACTTGTTGGTCCACTTTCCAATTTTCTTCTTGACTTTGTCCAACAACCAATTCCAATATTTATTTTTTTGCCTTTGAATATTTATGGTAATACCTAAATAAGTGATTGGAAGAGAGGTCTTCTTATATCTTAATTTATACAAGACTATGGATTCCTGTCTAGCAGAGCAGTGAAAGAAAATAACTTTAGATTTGTCTTCATTGATCAACTGCTTAGTAGCCTTAGAAAAACAACTAATGATTTGCTTAATATTAGAAGCTTCCTTAACTGTAGCTTTACCTAAAAGAGTAGAGTCATCCACAAATTGAAGATTAGAGATAGGTCTAGCTCCATGAGCAATGGTAACTCCCTCAAGGGTTTTGTTTTCCCTATTTTTGGTTATAGTCCTACCCAAGCATTCAACAAGAATGATGAATAAATAAGGGGATAGCGGGTCACCTTGCCTAATACCTCTGGAAGCTGGGAAATACTGAGAAGGCCTGCCATTGATAAGAACTAAGTAGGAAACTAAAGAGATACATCCCATAATCCAATCCATCCAATCCTTAGAGAAACCAAATTGCCTCAAAACTTTGATAAGGAAGTGCCAATCCACTATGTCATAAGCTTTGGATAAGTCTAACCGAATGAACATGGAAGGAGAATTTTGCATATCCATGGAATGGATGGCTTCCTGAGCAAGAACTATCTCATCTACTATTTGACGTCCTTCCACATAACCCCCTTGCTCTGGGAAATAATCTTATGCAAAAGAGGCTTCAACCTTTCTGCCATGATTTTAGTAATGATTTTGAGAAGAACATTACATAAAGCAATAGGTCTAAAAGATGAGATATGATCAACCTCTTGAGCTTTTGGAACAAGATTAATATAAGTTTTATTGATAAAATTCAAAATTTCTTTGGCTTTCATGGCTTCTTCCACCACCTCTAATAAATCAACATGAAGGATATCCCAAAACTCTTGGTAGAACTCAATAGGAAAACCATAAGGACCTGGGGTTTTCCTTTTTGCATTTTAAAAACTACTTGTTGAAGCTCATTGATAGTAACAGGAGCAAGTCAAAATAGAGTTCTCCTAGAAGTGATAAGAGAAGGGATTGCTTGAAGAACATTATGTTGAGAAGCTGAGTCAAGAGGAGTAGCAACAAAAAGATTGGAAAAGTAATCAACAACAATAGAGTTCATGCCATCCCAAGTATAAACAACATCTCCAGAATCTGATTTTAAGGAAGAAATAAAGTTGTGAGATATTCAAGCTAGAAGATATTTGTGGAATAAATTTGTGTTTCGATCTCCTTCTTTGAGCCATTGAATTCTAGATTTTTGCTTCCATAAGATTTCTTCTTTTTTTCCCATTCCTATAACTGAGTTGTGAGTTTAATTTCATCTGCACTTCTCTTCTCGTGAGGTCATCTAAACGGATTTTCTTATTCAAATTTTCAAGATGAGCAATAACTTAATGTTTTTTTTATGAACATCCCCAAACTCTTTCCAGTTCCAAGTCTTGATTTTGGATTTAATGTATTGCAGTCTTTTGGCAAAACAGAAACTCACATTTAGTCCCATGCCTAGGTTTACCTTCCTTCCACCATTGTTGCATACGAGGTCTGAAGGAAATGTCTCTAAGCCACATGAATTGAAAATGAAAAGGAGAGAAAATCACATTGGTTTTCTACATTTCCACCATGACTGGCCAATGATCCGAACCAGCATTATTAAGAGTCTTCACTTTAGGAATGTGACCATGGATTAAGAAATTTTTAGAGAGCAAAAACCTATCCAATCTCTCCATTATACAAGCTAAGACTTACCTTCTGTTAGACCAAGTCATAAGGCCATTATCTGGTTGGATATCCACAAGATGGAGGTTTGCAATATATTCGCTCATGAGGTCAGTGCTTTTGTCCAAATTTCTATTTCCCCCCATTTTCTCATCTAGAGAGAGGATGGTATTGAAATCTCCTCCGATCAAGATCCAAGATTTAGGAAATCGAGAGATAATATGAGTAATATCCTTCCACTATCTTCTTTTTTCCTCCAAAAAATTCGGAGCATAAATAGTAATGTAGAGCATAATCTGGTTGGAATGTCTACTTTGAATAGCTATAGCCAACAAATCCCAACTGCCAATCATATGGTGAATAACTACCTCTTTTGGGTCCCAAATACAAGCAATGCCACCCGAAGTCCCTTGGGAACTGAGGGAAACCACTTTTCTAGCTGGCCAAATTTTACTCGCAATTAAGTCCATATCCTCCATTGACATCTTTGTTTCTTGAAGGAAAACAAGATGTGGATGATTTATCTGAATCATTCTTCTAATTTCATTTTGTTTTGAAAGACTCTCTTTGAGTCCTCTAATATTCCAAGTGATGATCTTCATTAATACCAGGGCTAAAAAAGTTGGGAAGGGCATTAATCTTACCTTCCTCTACAAGCTTTTCACCTTCTTTTACCATATGATATTGATTGGTCTTGCGACCTGCTTTTTGATTAGAATCCATCTTCAATTTTTTTTCCCTGTTTCTTGACTTATTCCAATTGAATCCGAGATGGCTTCTAACCTTGAAGAATGCTCGTACACGGCCAAAATTTTACTAGATGGTTCAACGGAGTCTATATTGGGACCTACATTATTTGAAGTTTTGACATTTGAAATATTGTTTTTCTTGTGTAAATTTTCTCATTTTTTTTCTCGTTGAAAACCTTTGATTTGTTGGTTTGTCTCTGAGTTCTTCCCTTCATATTTAAATTGTGTTTCTAAGATTTTAGTTTCCATTATTTCCTCTTCCTCACGCGGGACATCATTTGTGGAAAGGATTTCAAACATATTAGCAAATGACTTTGATTGATCCTTCATAACTGGTTTTTTCTGAGTGTTCTTCTTCTTAGGTATTTGGAAACCTCTTTGAGTTTATATCTTCTTTCTTTTGATCAAGAATTTTATTTGGGCAAGCACTGGCCAAATGACCATATTCATGGCAAATTCTACAACGAAAAGGAATGTTATCATAGTCCACTACTTTCTCCCAAGTGTCTTCCCCAAATTGTAATGTGATCTTTTTAGGTAGGGGTTTGTCAAAATCCATTAAAACACAAATTCGATCATAAATAATATGTTCAAAATTTTGAGTACAATCAACAGTCATCATAAAAGTTCCTAAAGAGTTTCCAATTGAAGAAAAAATAGTAGGATTCCAAAATTCAATAGGGAGGCCAAAGAGTCTAACCCACACGGGAGCTATAGAAGGCATCTCTTCTTCGACTTTAAATTTAGTATGCCAAGGCTTCATGAAAAGCCCTGCCCTTCCAAAAAACCAAGGACCCCCTTGAAAAGTTTTCTCTTTATATTCATTATTAGCAAATAAAACAAGAAAATAACCATTTGGATAAATAGATATTTGTAACTCACCTTTAGTTTTCCAACTTTTTGCAGCCCAGAATTTGAAAGCAGATAGACTCGAACGAAAACCCACGAACCGACAAATTAGTCCTCTTTTTTCCAAATCTTCAATGCCAGTCTGAATGTTACCTATATCAAGCTTAACAATAGGAGTTCCATCAGCTGCTTTAAGACATCCTGACTCCGTTTTCCTGGGATCAATCTTAGGCATTCTTAGAGGTTTATGGGAAGCCCTAATATTGATATTAGCATTGAGGTCGAGGTCTGTCCATCACGAGGGACATCCCTAAAATTCATTTTTGGGACTGAGCCTTCGAAATTCTTACCCTTGACAGGGGTTTTCACAGTAGAATTATTTTTTGGGTGCACCTTAGCACCAGATTCACTTGAGATATGAGCCATTTTTTGATCAACTGCTTGAAACTTATTTCGTGATCTCTTTAATCCTTGCCCTAGATGTTGTGGAAAGGTATGGTTTTCACTTTTATTTTGTGCAGCAAATTGGAAGTCGTTGTCACTCAAGTTCACAGTATGATCTGTTGAAAGACAAATTTCTAACCCATCTTGTATCCCCTGCAACATTTCCTGCTAAAATATTGAGCATAAACCACAAAAATATTGGCCGCTAGGGCCCGTAGGCCCTAAAAACCAACCTCTGGAGCTGCTTGCACTCAACCCATATGAAACCCTCGCATAGCCGCTTGCCAAATATATCGTTCACACATAGGGATGCCATTTCTCTTTGGTCTTTAATCCAAACCCCTTCTACTGATTTAATTCTACTAATTTTGAATGTTGATCTGTGTACTATTTCCATCCTATGAAAAAAAATTGTGTTTTTATCTCCTTCTTTTAACCAAGTTTATCTTGATTTTAATCTCTAAAATTTCTCTTACTCAAAATTTATGATATTCACTAACTCCCTTTCCTCTAAGATTGGATTATTATGATCACATTTTTAGAATTTTGAAAGTTTTAGTTCTTCTTTATCCTCAAAAATATTTTTAAAAGTATTATGGTTCCATTATGTTAATCTAGATGTCATTGATTTAATTTGTTTTGGAAGTGTATGTAGACATGGAAAATTCACCTAACCAAATGAGTCAATTTTCCCTTAGATGCATAGAAAGCCACTCAAAGTTGCTAAGTGGATTTTTTGAGCTTCCCACCCCTTAGTTTTATCGCTTTTCCTAGCCTCATCAAATTTACGGTTGTCTAAGACCGACTGTGAATCTGGTTAGGCTACTTTGGTGCCAATCCAACCTCCAATATTCATAGTTCGTAGATTCACAATCGTCTTAGATAATGCTTTAGGGTTTTACCCTCAAAACCTATTCTATCTATTATATTCTCTCTCCATTCTTTGTTATTTGTGATTGTTTTTCTTGTATGATCTTTGACTAGCTGCATTAGAAAGCAAGTGGAAGAATTACGACTACAAATTGTGTACAAGGCATATCTTCGACTCCATCAACATAAAGAGAAGATAGACTTGCTTCTTTGCTTGTGTCATTCAACCTTCTATTGTTCTTCCATTTCTATTATAGTTAGTTATTTGAAATTTTGTTGCATTATTTTTTTTCTAGTTTACTTATTTATGCTTTAGATAGATTTATTTCATTTTCTGCATTAGATCTATATGGACTCATATTTGTTTATTTATTTTACAATAGAGTACATTTTGAAATTTGTTTTTGTGCATTCTTGTTGTATTGGATCTATTTTTGTATTTTAATACTTAGGTCATGCATACAATTTTTTGCATATTGTTGTTTACATTATTTGCATTTCCATTTGCATTTTGCTACATTTTAGATTAGTTGCATTCTTGTTTTAGTAATTTGCATTATTGTTTTGCATTTTTATAACACTTAGGTTGCTTTCATTTGTTGTTTAGATTTAATTTAGTTATTTACATTTCTTTCATTTTTATCTCTTTGTTGATTAGCACTTCATTCAGTCATTATTAAAATTTCATTTGCATCATTTTGTTCATCCATGTTTTCTCCTATCTTGAATTTATGATCCATTTGTATGGGGCATGAATTCAACAAATTTGGTGAAACCCTCTAATCTATGATATTCTATCTCCATTCTTTGTTATTTGTGACTTTGTTTTTCTTGTATGATCTTTGACTAGCTGCATTAGAAAGCAAGTGGAAGAATTACGACTACAATTTGTGTACAAGGCATATCTTCGACTCCATCAACATAAATAGAAGATAGACTTGCTTCTTTGCTTGTGTCATTCAACCTTCTATTGTTCTTCCATTTCTATTATAGTTAGTTATTTGAAATTTTGTTGCATTATTTTTTTTCTAGTTTACTTATTTTTGCTTTAGATAGATTTATTTCATTATATGCATTAGATCTCAAATATGGACTCATCTTTTTTTATTTCTTTTACAATAGAGTACATTTTGAAATTTATTTTTGTGCATTCTTGTTGTATTGGATCTATTTTTGTATTTTAATACTTAGGTCATGCATACAATTTTTTGCATATTGTTGTTTACATTATTTGCATTTTGCTACATTTTAGATTAGTTGCATTCTTGTTTTAGTAATTTGCATTATTGTTTTGCATTTTTATAACACTTAGGTTGCTTTCATTTGTTGTTTAGATTACATTTAGTTATTTACATTTCTTTTATTTTTATCTCTTTGTTGATTAGCACTTATTAAGTTATTATTAAAATTTCATTTGCATCATTTTGTTCATCCATGTTTTCTCCTATCTTGAATTTATGATCCATTCGTATGGGGCATGAATTCAACAAATTTGGTGAAACCCTCTATTTTGCCCCTTTATCTCTCTATCACAAATTCACGATCATCCTTTACAAGGCACGAATTTGACATGTGCATTACATAATACATTTTTGTATTTTGCTTACTCTTTTTCTTCAGTTATCACAATTTTACAATTTGTCATTATAGGGCATGAACTTGGATGTGATAGATTCAGGGGTAAGCCTCTACTTTCCCTGTTATCTTTTTATGTGTTGAGTGATATTTTCACCTGATTACGAAAATACACCCACAGTTAGGATCCTGTTAAGCAATCCTCTCTTACAAGGAAATATTTATGATTTTCCAAGGTTCTATTTAATGTGTTAATCTTCTCTCAATGCTTAGTGAAAAATATGAAATGCCAAAATCAGTTGGATATCTCAGTATTGCATATGCCTATTAACAAGGGGCCTATTTTGGTTGATTTGATTTACAATGATTTTGTTGTTCCTTGAAAATGTGAAATGACTAATCAAATACTTGCTTTGAAACATAAACTTTGAAATGTGATTATTATGAAATTTGTTAATGTTTTCATTTGATTATTTTGAACATTTGATAAATATTCCACTTTAACCTTTGAAACTTGATTTTAATTGATTTTATCTCAAATTGTTAAGATTTGCATGAGAATAATCAAAATGAAATAATTAAATCAAAACTTTGCAATATAAAACTTTAAATTATCATATTAATTATTCACTTTAATGAAATTTTGAAATTTATTGAAATTTCAATTTTACGTAAAATGAAATTAAATGATTATTTTGAAAACTATGCAAAGTTAGAAACTTAAATTTTCATGAAAAAATGTAACTTTACGTAAAATGAAAATTTAAATTTTAATGTTGAAACCTACGTATTTCTTTTTAGGGTTTTGATTTTTTTTTATGAAATGAAATTAAATAAAATCAAAAGACTTAGGTGTAGACACCAAATCCTAGCCACTTATCCACCATCACCCTTTCCTGCCATTCAATTGGCCATTCCATGCCTTTCCCGCCATCCAATGGCCCACTTTAGCCTTTTCCCACCATTTTTTGACCCCTATTTGACTTATTTATATTTATTTTATATTATTTATATTTAAATATAATATTTTATATTATATTTTAATATATTTATTATAAAATATATATTTATAAGCCAAATTAACCTCAATCATCCGATCTAATCTAATCTCAGCCATCCATCTCCCTTAATCCATGTCACACTTAAAGTTTAATATCAACCTTTGGATCTGCTTTAATATTAGCCACATGATCAAAAGTGCTAAAACCCTAAGAAAACCCTAAGCTTGATAATAAATAGGAGCATTCTCAATGCTCAACCCCTAGAAAAACTTGGAACTTTGGCTACCTGGTGCGAACTAGCTTTGATTAGAGCTCTTGCTTTCTGAGTGAATCAGATCTACATTGCCTTAGTTGTGCCCTAGGATAGCCTTCCCCAAAACCCTAGCTTACCCTAGGATTTCTTGATTCTAGCCACCTTCGCATCCCACTTCCACCCACCATCTTGTTCATCCATCGAGCCCTTTACATTCCCCTGATCTACTTCTATAGATTTAACCCTAATCCATAGGCGCATCGAGCACCTACCTCATCCCATAGGTGCAACCACATGCCTACCACATCCTCATAGTGCAACACAACACCTACTCGTCCCTTCACCACACACCAAAATCTACCACATAAGATCATCAAGTGCCATCAAGGCACCCTACCATCAATCTGCAATGGAGCAACAAAACAACAAAGTAAGTATTTTATGCATTTTATTATTTGATGTTATTTAGATTCTACATATTTTATTCACTCAGATCTAGAGTTTTTAGTTTACATTTCTAAGGGTTCACACCATGGAACCCTCATTTTTTTGCTAACTACTTTATGTTTGATGTGTGTGCAGGATCAGGTAGCATTCATCAAGGATTGTTGAGTAGCTATTGAAGCTAGAGTGGCCCGATTACGGATAACCAGAAGCCCACTCACCCTATTGGAAGCAAGATACATTGGAGACACTACTTTTTGTAGCTAGGGTTTCGAAGAACCCTAGCATCTATAATTATTGTATCAAAATAATTCTTTTGAACAAATAGATTGTAACAAAGGAGTTTCTCAACTCCTCCCATTTATTGAATAAAATCATATTTTGTGCAATCTCTTGTTCATTGAATTTATTTTACTTTCATTTGTTTTAGTGTCGTATTTTTACTTCACAAATGGTGATCACGATGGGACCCCACAAGGGTTCTATTTTCTGATTTACTTTGTTCTACTAATTTCATTATGTTGTTCCATTTTATAGGGTTTTCTAGAGCGAAAAACTAGCCAAAATCATTGGTTAGGGTTTCTGGAAGGTCCTATGATAATTGTAGATAGGTGCATAGGTGCTCTACGACACCTGTTGATTCCCACAAGTGCACTACTGCGCCTACATAGGTACCCAACCATGCCTACAGAGGCACTCCACTATGCTTGGTAGTAATTTGGAGTAGAGCTTAGGCTTTCAAGTAAGATCTGCAACCATTCTGCTTTAAATTCCTAATTTTACGTATTTCAATATTTTATAGTGTTTTTCAGATTTTAAGGTTAAAATGAACATACATTAAGTAATATGGAAATAAATTCATTTTATATTGCATCTAGGGCATCTGTGCATTCATTTCATTCACATATTTTGGGGTTTTCTATTTTAAAAAGAATTGCAAATTCAAATAATTCTTGCATATTTCTGTTTGCATTTGAAAGTGAAAAGCATCAATTAGAATTTGCATCTTAGGAGTTAAGGGTTGCTTATTTTACTTATCTAAATAGGAACAATACTTAAATGCAAAAAGTATTCCTGCCCTTGGGTGGCACCTTTGGCAGAGAGGTGGATGAACCCTTCGGTTGCTATCTAGGCAGGGGGTTTTAAGCGGTGTACTTCACACTCTTTAGAAGAAATTTGTATTTATGTGTTGGATTCTAATTTAGATTTGTGAAATTTGTTATCTTTAACATTGTTTGTCCACAATAGAGAACAAAAAAACTTAAAATTAAATCACACACAACACGTTGCACTTTAAATAGTAGTGGCTGGATTTCATCACCAACCATTGCTTGAGATTTGGTGATGGTGGCAGTCATTTCCATCCACCAATATCTACCCTTAGACACCTTAGGACTACCCCCAAGCAAACTTGTTGGATTTCATCACCAACAAGAATCTCGTTGCCCTATCCAACCATAGTCTTTTACCTTTATTTTTCATTAAACAAGATTAGGATACACCAAAACACACAAAACTGTCATATCTAAAAGGAATACACAATAAAAGAGATAATCAAGGAATAAGGTAAGCCACACAAGGTAAAACTTAGGATTGATTGTTTTCTTTGTTTCTAAATCCTTTAGCTCTATTTTCAGTTTTGAAATTTAATTATCCTAAAATTGTATTTTGATTTAATTATTTTATGGTTTTAACTCGAAATCAAACAAAAATATTAAATCAAAATAATTTAATGGAAAATACAACAAGCATACCCGCTACTTCAGTAGCTAACCCTTCCAATCCTATCCAACCTAGTCCATCTAGGACTATTCACCCATCTCTCTCACAAGAGGGATCCATTCCCCAGTCATCCATCCAAATTGACATGGACAAGTTAGAGGCCATCTACAGGTCTTCTAACTATGTTCTCGAACCCCTTAGCCAAGACTATGTTGAACAAATAGAATTGGCTACATCCTGTCCATCCAACCCCACCCGAGGATATCCTAATTCTGCCTATGAATATGGTATGCCCTCCTCTCCTAGTCCAACCCAACAAAACCTGAGTGTTTTTAACACTCATCACCCATCTAGCTATACCCAAATCTATTCCAATCCTTTGTATGAGGAGTATGTCAATGTTGCCTCATAGGTACCAACCTCCCAAGTTGCCACATCAAGTGCAACTTGTACCATGCCCCTTTCCTCCAATCCATCCACATCCATACCGTCATCTTCTAATCCATCCACAACCTTGTCAATTTCTTCTATGTCTGATCAAGATCTTCAGGATATATCGGGTCTCATGAACAAATTGCTTCTAGAGCATCAAAATGCTAGACAACAAGTTCAAGTAGATCCTACGCATCCTATAGCTCTAGCCCAACCAACCATAGCCAACCAAAATTCCACCTGGGTACCCCAATCATCAGTGGTGTCCATCCCCAAGCCACCTCCAATTCAAAATTCAACCCCTCCAATCACTATTTCTTCTGGTCAACCCAACCAATTCCTCCAAAATATTCTTCTTCATCAATCTTCTCCTTCTCTCAATCATCAATCTTCCTCTCATCAATTTCAAACCAATCCATTCCACCAAAATCATCTCATCACTCCACAACATATTTCTTCTAGTCCATCTCCAAGTCATCAGGTTATCCAAGGCTTCCACATTCCTAGGGAAGATCTTAGGATTCAGGCCATGCAAAAACAAATAGATCAATTGATGCAAAATATTCCTGGCATGTCAAGCCAAAAACCAACTCTAAGCCAACTGATCCATCAACCAATTCATCCTTCGGTACCATCACCACCATATCCGGTAGACTTTACATTACCAAAGTTTGATAAGTTTAGGGGAACCGAGGACCCTAAGGAGCATGTTAGCTCATTTTTTCATGCATGCTTTCAGATTCAAACCGATGATGCTCTCATGCTCTGAATATTTCCTCAAACATTAGGAGGAGATGCCATAGAGTGGTTCAATCAGCTACCAACTCATAGTATTTATACTTTTTCTCAACTGATTGACCTATTCCTTGAGCGTTTTGTCCTAAACATTAAAAATAAAGTTTCATTATCAGATGTGTATGAATTAAGACAATGGGAAGATGAAACTATCTATAACTTTGGAAACCGTTGGAGGGCAGTCATTACCAAATTGCCATTCTCCCTCCCAATGGATGAAATCATTAAATTATTTACCAAGAGTTGCTTAAAACCCATCTCTTGGATGCTTCAACTTCATACCTATCATTCATTTGAAGAAGCTTTAGCACAAGCTAGCATCATTGAGGAGATAAAAATCCAAGAGGGCGTAATCAAGCCTAAAAAGAAATAATGGTAAAACAAGGGCCAATTTAAAAGCAATCAATCTAGCCAAAACAAGTCATCACAAGCCTCTTCGGCTAGTCCATCTAATCAAGTCAATCAAGTGGTGATGAGCCAACCCATAATGGCTCAACAACCTATGCAACAACCACAACAAATTGCTTATCATGCGGTCCCCTCAGTAACTCAAGCACTCACAATACAAAACATAGTGCCAACTATGGAAAACCCCACCCATCGACAATATGCTCGACCCCAACACCAATACACTCCTTTAACAGAGTCGTATTCTTCCATATTCCAAAATTTGTATGAAACAAATAAGTTGGCTTTACCAAAAATCAAGCCTGATGACCCTACAAAACATGGCAGAAGTTACAAAGAACATCTATTTTACCCATACCATAGGCAAAATGGTCATGACATCAACACATGCAATATTTTTAAGAACATTGTTCAAGACCTCATAGACTTGGGGGTCCTTAAGGTAGATAACCCCCTAGCTCCACAAAATCAGAACTTGGGAATTTTTCAAACACCTCTTCCCAACCATGAAGAGGCCCAAACTAATGTAGGAGGTAATAATCATCATACACCTCCTAACCAAGTTAACCATGTCCAACAATATCAAAATTTTGTAGGAGCAGTCCATGTGGTCACAAGAGGTCAAAGGCAAAATCAACAAAATGCCCAACAACCAAATGTACAACCTTCAAATCCACCACCTATTCAAACTTCTCCAAATCCATCCCCACCAATTCATATTTCTAATCCACCCAATCAACCCATCCATCATCCTCTAAGGCCAGCAGTATCCTTAAGCAGCCGGTTGACCACAAGTTTGAAAATGGCTTCAACAAAATTATCCTTATATGAGCTCATCCAACAATCCCCTAGGCATAGGGAAGCCCTAATGGAAATTCTAAAATCTATTGAATTAGAAGCTCAAGACTCCAATGCCTTCAACAATTTTGTAGGGAGCATTAGAACATGCATGGAGCCATCCATCACTTTCTATGACTTTGAAATAAAGTCTATGACATCAGAATCCATAGATCCTCCATTGCATATCATGGCCTTAATAGACAAGAAGCCATTTAAGAGAGTCCTAATTGATACCAGCTCATCCATCAACATCATCACTACCACTGCCCTTAGCAACCTCAAACTTCCACCTTCCCATATTTCCAAGTCATCATTCACCCTCAAAGCATTTAACGATGCTTTGTGTACCACAATTGGCACTATTGTTTTACCCATTGAAGTAGGGGTTAAAATGTTGCACACTATGTTCCACATCTTGGAAGGGGCCATGGCGTACAATGTACTCCTTGGTAGACCTTGGATGAGGGAAATGAAATGTGTTCCATCAATTCTCCACCAATGCTTGAAATACGTTCATGATGGTCAAGTCCATTGTATCCCCGTGGATGTAGAACCTTTCAAGTATTGCAATTTCATTTCAAATCCCTATGAATCCATGTTACCTTCCACCCACCTATTCTTATCCCCATCATCATTGAATCCATCCACTTCATCTTCTAATCCATCTACATCTTCTTCCAAAGCTCCTATTCTTGAGGAGTTACCTATCACCAAACCCTCTCAATCATCCATTTCTTCTTGTACATGTGGTCAAGGTCAATCCACTTTTACCACATCATCCACATCAACCACTTCTTCTTCTACAACCATCTCTTCTTCATCATCATTGCCTCATCCACCTTCTTCTAATTCTAAGCCATCACCCAATCTTTCTCCATCAATCGATGTTTCACAAGTCAAACTTTTAGAGTGTGAAATATTCAACTCCCCACCACCTTCCACAACCCCCTCCAATCCTGAGCCATCCATTTCCACATCATCCACCACCTCATCCCAAGTCGAGGTCCACATCACTAGTCCTGGTATTGGTGAATACGTGGTCCAAGATGTTACCATTACCCCCTTGCCATTCCTACAACCAAGGATTTTGGTCACCCACGTGACCCTCCTTTAACCATAGGTGTTGTCTATGATATGAGTTCTACTCCTAATAGTATTAACTTTGTCTATGGAGGGTTGGATTCCTCAATTGAGGCAAATCCACCCAAAGAACCAAAAGAGCCAAGACATGCCAACATACAAAACATGGTGGGATTTCCATCTCGTTACTTCCACATAGTCAATTGGCAAGGTCAAGGTCTAGGTTCCCATGAACAAGGGATACATGACATAATTGATTTCCCATATCAAGGAGCACATGATCATTCAGGCTTAGGATATACCCCACTTTCCACAACCGCTTCCCTTGAGCAAGCTTTCCAAAGGCTTAGCCTCAATGAAGAAGACAAAGCCCCCCTTCCATATTCCTCAACCACTTCTCTTGAACAAGCTCTTCAAGAGCTTAGCTTCAATGAAGAAGAAGACCCCCTAAATTTTTCCTACCCACTCCCAGATTTCGATGATGAAAGTTATGAAGAGTATGAACTTATGTCCAATGCTTCTGATGATTCTGAAGAGGAATTTCAGCCCATTGTTCCCCTTACCCAACAGGATGAGTTTTACCTCAGAATGTTTCCCATCCATCAACCCATATTTCGCTTGCTTCTTCCACAAGAACAAGTTGACCCACCTAGTGAACCACCCCCACTTGAGTTCCATTGAGCCATTCAACCAAGCCAAAATTTGTAACATATGTATAAAAAAAAATCAAAACATTCAAAAAAAAAAAAAAACAAAATTTTTCTTTGCATGTACATAGCATTTAATTTCATGTTTGTTGCTGCTATCCAGGGTTAACAAGATTCAACATCGGTTCCCATCCATTCTTCCAATCCATCCTATCCTACTAAGTCAATATGAATCCTATTGACTTATTCACCCCACTCCGTAATCCATACAATCCGGCTAAGCCAATTCCAATTGACAAAAGCCTTGTTGACATGGACCGGATTTCTTCCCCACCCTCCTTTTTAGAGTTCATCCTATCCGAGGAATTGTTAAGGGCTTCTACCAACTACATTCCTCCTTCCCCTCCATATTCTACCAAGAATCTCGAGGTCTTTCAGGAAGAGTTAGATGATGATAAGTAGGAAGAATTAGATGACATCATAGACTATCCCAATTGGCTCTCAAGCCTAGTACCCATTCATAAGCTTAATGGGGTGATACACATTTGCATTGATTTTTGAGACCGATCTTAGCTCTTCCTTGTCTGGGGGTCCTCTTCTATGCATGATTTGATTATTATATATACATGGCTAAAAAAAAACAAAAATAAATCATTCACATAGGCATGTTCCCATTGCATACATATTGCATTTACATATAGGCATATCTACATGCATTTTTCACATTGCATTCATACATATTGCATACATATTCCACTTGCATTCATTCCACATGCATTCCACTACATTCATTATACATGCATTCCATTACATTCATTCATATTGCATTCATCCCATCCCATGTTCAATGATATTTTATAGTAGTGATGATATGGCCAAATAAAAAAGTCAAGTTTCCACAATTGGGGGTACCTATTTTTGGTATTTATGCAATTTTCTCCAATATCATAAGCCAACAATCCCATTTATCAAAAATCATAAACCCCAAATTTTCAGTCACTCAACCACTACTAGTGTGTCTAGCAACCTCCAAAAAGATGTCCAATTTTCTTTAGGACCAAAAACACTTTTTCACATTAAGAAAATCTTGAGTCTTGTCAACTGATTCCAAAAACAATCTTGCACCAACCACACTTCTTCACATCTTAAAAACATTTTGAGTCAAAGAGGGATAACACCATACTTGGGTGGCACCTTGAAGTGAAAAGGGTATTCCTCGCTTGTCCTATCATGCAACATAGTCCAAAAAAAAAAATAGTGGTTCTCACCACTATCACAATTACTCTCCAAATATAAACACAAAATATAGAGTAGTAAGGATAGGGTCACATTCTCATCACACTTCGATTGAGAATATGATTCCCCAAAGCTCTATCCAAAATTAACAAATTCCACCATAGATCCCTAAAGTTATAAGGATCGTACTACATTTCCCTCAAAAATTTATGTAGTCATCCCCAAGGCCTAAATATCAGATCATTGGACTATGGAGTGAGTCTCCACCGGGGCTATAGATGCTTGACTGGCAGTGGAGTAAGCTCATGCGAGGCGACATGTCTCTCTTCCAAAAAGGGAGACCTCTGACCGCACATACGGACAAGCTAGCTTCTTGGTCCTCTCCATAACAGGTCATGCCTAATTTACTCATAATGGGTTAATGAACTTCACATGCACACACATTGGTTCTTGATTGCCTAGGGTCATTGTCATGCTCAAGATTTGGTACATGAACTTCACTTGCACACACATTGGTCCTAAAGAAAGTTAGACAACCTTTAGTGAGTTTGGTTGATAGCACTAGTCTGTTTGAGTCTCTAAAAATCCTTTCAATATTCCATATCAACATCCATATCTTCTTCCATATCAACATCCATATCTTCTTCCATGTCAGCATCCATGTCTTCATCATGGATCAACCTGCATAAAGCCACCAAGTTTGGTGCCCCCGATTGCAAAACAATGAACAAAAATGGCCAACAAAATTCTGAACTAAAAATGATCATTAGAACATCATGCATTCCTCTCATATAGTTAGCATTCATATACATCCATTCATACACATATACACTTGCATTAATCATCCATAACATTATGCATACACATCATAATTAGCTTGCATTAATCATCCATAAGACATGCATAAAATATTTTCATAAAACATGCATTGCATACACATAAAAGCATTCACACAAAAGATAACACAAATATAAAATCCATGTTTATATATATATCAAATATCATATGTACAATGAATGCCAAAAAGGCTACAATGGAGCACCAAGGCTCATATACAAAAGTGCATCTAAGCACTAAGCTAATGTCTATGAGAGGACCCCTGAGACCTAGTAGGAGCCCTAGACCTAGAACTCTGCCTAGATGTCATGTGCCTCGATGACTCGATCCTAGAGGATGAAGGAGGATCTAGAAAAGGAATGTGATTAGCCATGCACAAATCCTCCAAGGAGTGTGCATATGTCTCGCTAGCATGTAGTCACCGCAAGTCAATCTATGATGTCGATGCTCTCTCACCAAAATATCTACTCGAAGCCTCATGACCATCTCCTGATCACACCCCATCTACCAACCACTCTACCTCCATCCAAGCTATAGTAGCCCACAACTCAACTATGACCCCATCTCGTCCTACCAGAGACTCCCTATGAGCCTCTAGCGTAGTCTCTCGCTCCTCACGGAGCTGCTCCACCTCAGCCCATAGCCTAGCCACCTCAAAGATCTCCCCCATATCCTCATCATCCTCCCCCTCATCCTCCACTACCTCCACCTAGGAGTCTACTAGGCTGCTCCCCTCGACCACCTCCGACTCATCGATCACTGAGGCCTCATCCTCTTCGAAGTCATCCTCGACCCCATAGCTACCGCATCCCCACCCTCACCACCTTTGGCACCCATACTAGTTGGGTACCAAACCATGCTACATACTCTGGAGTCACCCCAACATCATCTACATCTAGGACCTCTAGCTACTCATCATCCTCCTATCTAAACCCTCCATGGCTCCACACATGGAAGCCCCACCTCATCCCATCGACATCGGTACAACATTGGCTCATCCAACACATCCTGAGGTAAGCCAAACTACCTCAACACCCATGAGTACTAAAAGTACTCCACCTCCTCATCTCTCCTCCCAACCAACCATCAAGCCTACCTCACCCATCATATTGCTCCTCATCACCCTCCCACATGGCTCCTCACCATGGCCTCCATATCACTTCCCGAGTCAACCCCGCCCACATATCCCTATACCACTAGCTGGTATGAACCTCCCAACTCAGCTGCACCTCCTCAGCCACTACCCATCTCCTAGCATAGGGCTCACCCATCTACCATACCTAACAAGGTAACCCCTCTAGCCGAGCTACCCTAAAGTGCTCCCAAGCCCAACACTAAAGGAGGAAGTTGCACCCAATCCCCTTCCTCCCTCTTCATGTCACCTCATATAGCTCTCGATATAACTATACCAATAACGTAGGAGCCCATGCATACCCCCTTGGATCGATGAGTAGGTCACTCACCAATCCCAATAGGTTCCAAGGGAACCTACACCCCATGCTATTAGGGAGCACTATGTTCGCTAACACAAACATGATCAAGGTTGGGAGTGCATCCAACTCCTTAGCCTTGTACATGCTCAAGTAGCATATACCTCCATCTCCCATCCTCACCTCCCACCATCGCTCACCGAACATCTTCTCCATCTCCACCTTCTTATCATGTCCAACCATCACCTTCTCCCCCTCCACTAGCACCTTGAGGATGTGGTATACATCCTCAAGGGTGACAATAGCCTCCCCAGTCGGTAGCTAGAATGTCCCCCTATCCGAGTCCCATATCTCTATCAATGATGAGAGATACCCATCATCCGCCCTCACCACATCCAACCGAGCCACTCCCTCCAAACCCACCTCCCTCAAAAGCTCCCAATCACCCTCCATAAGCTTCTTCCTCATCCCGAGAACGAGAGGAGAGAAGTGATGTCGAGGCTCTATCTCCCTCAACTGCAACAACAAACATTTTACATTAATATTATTTCAAAAAAAAACTTCAAAATTTTTGCACAAAAGAAAAAGTGTTTTTCAACATTACCAGGGCAAATCGTGCCTCAGCTCCACCAACAACATTCACTCCCTCCACCACCATAGCTCCCATGCAAATTTCCACCAACCTCACTTCCCTCACCAATTCACTCCACTCCTCAGGTGCAGATTCACAAACTCTCAAACGCACGAATGAGCCTCAAAATCCACCCTACAAGCTATTTATAGCTACAGCTAGTGCACTCAGGTGCAGTCCGACCTATGGTCCGTAGGCGCATGGGCACTATAGGTGCACCCGTAGCGGCACTTAAATACTAGGCACACCGTGCCACATCAAAATGACATAAAGGTAAAAGGGACCAAAATAGTAGCTTACCCCCTCAAAATCTCACCAAATTTCACCCACACATCATGCACATCATAAAATCATATTTTGTGAAAACAAGAATCATTTTGCGCATATTTTTTGAATACGATGCAAATTTGTAAAATACACAAATCAAGTTACAAAACACATCAAACGATTCCAAATTTTTACAAAACTGATACTCATCTCCTCTACTCCATATTCTTCATCATTCCACAAATTTTCATAAAAATTGGAGTTGATTTGACCATCAAATCAATTGTTTCCATCCAAAAAGTGCAAAATCAACCACTAAAAATCTCACATTTACAAATCGACTCCAACTTTGGTGATATCATCACATTCTTCCATCAACATTCCTTATCATAATCTACCATCATTTCTTCCAACACGTGTCAAAATTACAAGTGAATCTCGTATATAGTGGTTTATTCTATATACTTGGTGATTGCAGTGATTTGCATCCATGCAATTCGGTAAGATGAATGAATTACCATAAGAACACTTGGTCATCATCATCATCACTTATCTCCTTGCTCAAAATCACAATCATATTTGGTATCTTCATATTTAGAGTGAAACATTGCCAAGAACAATTTGCACAAAAGCGTTGTCATTGATGGCCTAGTTCGTGGGGCTTAAAACATGGACACAACTCAAATTTCATCATTCAAAATCTCCTTAACACCTTCGAGATAGGCACTAGCTAGGATGATTGGTCACTAGTAGTACATCCAAGGTTGATTCCTTTTTTTCCTTTGCATCATCATTTTGCATATCAATGATGTCGAAAAGGCAAAATGTTTCAACAACATCGAATCACCCCAAATTTGGGGCAACCAAAATTTGATTATGATTTTCCCATGACGGGATACACCTTACATGATCATGACATCTACATTTGACACAACCCCCTTCCCACCATTGGGGCAAAAATGGTATCACATTTTACATCATTCATATCGTCCACATCACATCACATTTGCACAAAACCCTTCATCCATTAGGGTAAACGCAAACACATCATATCACATTTTACACCAACCCCCTTCACACCGTTGGGGCAAAAATGGTATCACATCATTCATCATTTGCACAAATTTTTCAATTGGCTCATGAGATTCATCCATAATCTCATTCACCAATTGAGGGGGTAAGCTACGCAAATTCCAAAATTCTTTATTCTTTTGTCTTCAACATTATTGCTCAAAAATCCAACAAGAGAGAGAAGTTGCTTCTATGCCCAAAGCCCAACCAGGTGTCTCGTGTTTTTGCACCATATTGTGTTTCACGCAACATGGTACAAAAAGGGGCATCTGTAGACACCAAATCCTAGCCACTTATCCACCATCACCCCTTTTCGCCATTCAATTGGCCATTCCATGCCTTTCCCGCCATCCAATGGCCCACTTTAGCCTTTTCCCACCATTTTTTGACCCCTTTTTATATTTATTTTATATTATTTATATTTAAATATAATATTTTATATTATATTTTAATATATTTATTATAAAATATATATTTATAAGCCAAATTAACCTCAACCGTCCGATCTAATCTAATCTCAGCCATCCATCTTCCTTAATCCGTGTCACACTTAAAGTTTAATATCAGCCCTTGGATCCGCTTTAATATTAGCCACACGATCAAAAGTGTTAAGCTAAAACCCTAAGAAAACCCTAGGCTTGATAATAAATAGGAGCATTCTCAATGCTCAACCCCTAGAAAACTTGGAACTTTGGCTACCTGATGTGAACTAGCTTTGATTAGAGCTCTTGATTTTTGAGTGAATCGAATCTACATTGCCTTAGTTGTGCCCTAGCATATCCTTCCCCTAAACCCTAGCTTGCCCTAGGATTTTTTGATTCCAACCACCTTCGCATCCCACTTTGCCACCACCATTGTCGTCCATCCATCGAGCCCTTCGCATTCCCCTGATCTGCTTTTGCAGATTTAGCCCTAATCCATAGGCAACCGAGTGCCTACCTCATCCCACAGGTGCAACCATGCGCCTACCGCATTCTGTAGGTGCAGCCCAACACCTATTGTCCCTTCAACCCCATACCCAGATCTACCGCATAAGATCACCAAGTGTCGTTGGGGCACCCTACCATCAATCTGCAATGGAGCAACAAAACAACAAAGTAAGTATTTTATGCACTTTATTATTATTTGATGTTATTTAGGTTCTGCATATTTTATTCACTCAGATCTAGGGTTTTTAGTTTGCATTTCTGAGGGTTCACACCGTGGAACCCTCATTTTGTTTGCTAACTACTTTATGTTTGATGTGTGTGCAGGATCAGGTAGCATTCATCAAGGATTGTTGAGTAGCTGTTGAAGCTAGAGTGGCCCGATTACGGATAACCAGAAGCCCACTCACCCTGTTGGAAGCAAGATACATTGGAGACACTACTTGTTGTTGTAGCTAGGGTTTCAGAGAACCCTAGCATCTGTATTTATTGTATCAAAATAAGTTCCTTTGAACCAACAAATTGTAACAAAGGAGTTTCTCAGCTCCCCCCATTTATTGAATAAAATCATATTTTGTGCAATCTCTTGTTCATTGATTTATTTTACTTTCATATTTGTTTTAGTGTCGTATTTTCGCTTCACATTAGGGTTAGAAAAAATAAATAAAAATGAAACGTAAATTAAATGCAGGTTATAGAAACTTTAATATTCCATCCAAAATCTGCAGAAGGAAATATTCCAAAAAATTAACCTAATTTAATCTAACCAGAATTTACATAGTCCAGATAAAATATGGTGCAATCTTCAAAATAAAACAATCAATATACTAAATTATTAATAATGAAACTACCATCAACATGCATATGTTCCATTAAATAACTCAATAATATTGTTCATAAAAATCTTTAATAAATACAACTTCGAAATACCTCACATCAATTCTCTATGGATGAAAAACTTCTCTGTGCAGCAACTTGGGAGGAAACCTTTGGCAAATCCTTCTTCCGTTCTTCTCTTCCACTTCTCCAAAAATCTTCCAACCCTTTTCTCTAAATCTCAATGGTATTTTATAATTTGAAAATTTTAGTTTTTCCAAAATCGTTGGTTTAGTTTACTCCATTCCATAACAAGTTTCACAACCACTTTTCAACATTCGTTTTATGGTCATATTAAAATATTCATAAGAGATTTAACAAAACCTCTTAAAATCCCATCAATAACTTAATTTTCAATGGTGTGTGCGTGATCATGAATTTCACTTCGTCTATAATGTTGAGGATGCCATTGCTTTAGGTCCATGTTTAATTTTCTATGCCTACATTCCTCCAAAGTGACTCTTCCATCCTATATCACCCGATGCTTCATCCTTTTCACCTTGATAAATATTCTCATCGTTTATCCTCATCTTGGTTGGGCAGTATTTACAACCAACTTCGTGAACGTCATCATATCTCAAATAGATCTCTTCGTTTTAGAACTGGAATAAAAGTCATACATAATTTTATTTTCATCTTCAATTATTATGAAGCATGTTATGATGGATAAACATGGAACTCCATGTTGTGGGTAATTGATATCAAACGAATTCAAACCTTAGCAAAAGACATTTTCTCTTCAATTCACCAGGATAACATACAGTGATCGGGAGAAAGCAGATAATATTCTTCATAAATAAAATTTATAAAATTTCCATGCACAATTTCTAAGATAAAGAAAGGGAAAAAAACTTAGCTGAAAATTCTTTATTCAGATAGAATGTCTTGCCTCGCTGAAGTCGTAGCCCTTCTTTGCTCTTCCCATAGTTCGAACCCTACTTGGCAAATATTTACAATTTTGTTTTTTGTGACTTAAAAAATCGTCACTGTCCTTGTTCCAAATGGTTGACTTCGCAGGGTTGTATCTTCCTCAATATTGCTTGGATTTTTACATATGACCACTCGTTTTAAAGCTATTCAAATTTTGCATAAGTTGGTCCAAGAATAAACTGAATTGAAAAACTCTTCGCGAAGATATGACTCCTAAAATATGAGACATTTTTAGTTAACCCAAATATATTAATCCATGGGTTCAAATATATTAACCCAAAACCCAACCAAAATAACATGGAAAATATTCAACATATTTTCAATAACAATTTGGGGATGCTTAAGGTATCACACCTTCCCCATAGTCACAGTCATCAAAAATACAAAAAAATCAAAATCATCAAAAAACTAAAAAGAAAAACCATCATCAAAAATACAAAAAAAAAAAATCATCAAAAAAAAAAATCTACAAAAAAAATAAAAATCAATCACACCCTACCCCAAAGTGTGTTGCATTCACACACATCTCATCATTCCATTTCACCATATTTTCATCACCAATAATACTTTGGTTTTCATTCAACTCATGCTTTTGTCTGTATTGCTAGGATTAATTTTTTCACGTTAATCAAGGGCATCTTCCTTGTGGTATTTATCTTACATTTCCATATAAACAGTTCTACTACAATCACTATCTATCATTCTAGTGCCCATTTATAATACCTAGATGACATATTTTCTGTTTCACATCTTTGGTTTGGTGAATCTTTAAGTCCTTTCAATTGTTTAGCCATACCTAGTATCTCCCTCAGCCTCCATTAAACGTCATTAGCCCTTGAGTGCTATAGGTATTCCTAGTTACCTCAAGTTTTCTCTATGATCACATACATGTATCACACATTAATTAAATGTTGACACTTAGGAAAGACAAATTCATGAGTCCTCTTGTCATAAAGCAAATAATGTTCCCTGCTCATCCTATCATGCACATGGTCTAACCTTGATAATTGGCAAAAGGACAAGTGTAAAGCAAAAAGAAAAAGTCTAAAAAAAATAGCAAGTAAAAAGCTTGAATCCCTAAAATTCTCAGGTCCTTAGATCATGGGGTTAACCTCCATCGGGGCTATAAACACTTGACTGATAGTGGAGTACACCCTGCACGATGACATGCTTGAGTTACAGTGGAGTACTCTCGTGGATGAGCTAGCTTATTGGTGTAAGTCACAAATGATGAGTCCAACCTCGCTCAAAATTGGCAATGAACATTCATTGCACACACTTTGGTCTCCGAGAACCTTGAATAACTTGGCTAGTCTTAGTATCTTCAAGTGCCTATTTTATTAGTAGATGAGTTTGATTGATGTCACTAAGGTGTTTGAGCTTCCTAAAAGCACTTCAAGATTCTTCCTCCTTAGGACATATGAAAGCACAAGTCATGTCATTTGGGTCTTTGCAGTATATACATCACTTGCATCCATTCTATTCCCTCCACTTCCATTTCCTCCCACATATATGTTAGTACCATTGTGTTGACACCCTTGATTAATTGATTAAATTTATGACTAGTAATTTATGTTCAAGCATTTGTCAAATGATAATCAAACATAAATGCTTACATATCCATCACATTTAACCATTTCACACATTATTCAACCACACCGTAATAATATACGAGGCATAAAATCTCAATAAAATACATAATATATATACATCATCATCCAATAAAATATATATCATGTCTCATTCGTAGGCTACACATGTTTGGGATCTCAGGCTCATCATCATCATCAAAACCCATACAAGGCACTACAAAAAATAATATATCACTTGCATACTCGATATTAGCTACTACCACTATCATTGTTGTCCTTGGCCCATCAAATAATCAAACAACTAGGGGGCAATCAAGGTATTGCACTTTCTCCATTAGTCCCAAACAACGATTCAACAATTTGGGGGTAAACAAGGTATTGCACCTTCCCTGTTACATACCCCAATTAATATAGTCGTCGGCTATATTATTCAATTTTTAATTATTATTTGTATATATCCAAGTGTGGATTTTTAATTTTAATCATCTATTGAATTTAAACTTATCATCTACGATTTCACAATTGTTGCCCACTGTGACGGGGATCTGCCCTCCTTGAGTGGCAATATTGTTTTCATATTTGATTTATCATTCCTTTGTTGGCTTCATTCGTTTATAGCTTCTGTTCCTTTACATGCATGGTTAAATAATTGATTGAATATCGTATCCTTGAAGTAGTTGATGGTGAGAACCCATAGGGGTCTCTACCAAGTGGTATCACGAGACACCAGTTTTGGGTAAAGAAATTCTGGTTTGTTCGTCTAGCCACAAAAGTGCAATCTTAAAGTACAGAAGAAATAGGTCAGTGTCGCATTAGGGTGTGAATCAATCTAGCTCAGGCATAATTAAACCAACGCATAGAGTTGAAGAAATAACCTCTAAAATGGGTCTGTCATCATCGATTCACAGCTTGGGGACAATCAGAGATCAATAAAAAGGATACGCGGTAGCCAGACCATAAAGTCATAGAAATTTTGGGGTGATAACCCATTATGTGATTTCCATCGCAGGGCAGTGATTGGTCCAAATGTTCACGTTACCTGAGCAGGATCAGTAGAACCTCCAAATTTTGAAGAAACAAATTAAATCATGACAAAAATAAGTAAAAACACACCCTAATTCGGACGTGAAAGTAGTAGAAAAATGATGTACCGATATGATGCAAACAAAAATAGATATAGATGCTAAGTCCTACGAATGCGATGAGCAATGCATGAAGGAAATGACGCAGAAACGAGATGTGAGCAAACAAAGTAGGGCCTCATTTATTGATATTGCTTTTAATCTGATTAAAATACGTCCCCCCTCTAGGGCTCAAAACATTTGATACAATTTGTTACATTAATGGATGCCAAAAAGAAGCCACGCTTCCAAGATCGAACGGTATGCTTCCAGCGTCTTTCGCGTGTCCACACTCAAAGTGGGTAGGCTAAAAGTTGTCGTCGCTTGTGTCCATGTGTTTGTAATTACTTGCTGCCCCTCTAGTATTCCTGGCGGTAAGATCCTGCGCACAGAAAGACAACAAATCGTTAATAACATATGCGTATCTAGAAAAACATGCAATCCCCAAGGCCTCCAGCGGGCGCTTAGAATATATTAGTGATAATATTGATAAGTAGATTATAGAATGATATGGAAATGTAAAGGACAACATCTAGAATTGGTATCACCTAATTTTGCGTTGAAGCGACGTTGAACGACCTCGTTATTCTCGTTTGCCTGTCGGGGGCCTCTCCAAAGTGAGCGCTCCAATGTCCTGCCAATGCTTATCCAAATCACCTAAAAATCATGGGTTAGGCATTATATGTAATTCTAAGACTACCCAGATGCTCGGAATTTGCATATCTCGCCTGATTCTCCTGTATGTGACAGGGGCGCCCTACAAGCTAGTTAATACATAAAATAAGAAAACGATCATCAAATCATGTCAGAATGAGTTCAAACTTTAACAGAGGCATTAAGATATCATCTGGGACATATTACAAAAGAAATAGTAAGGAAATCATGCACAAATTTCTAATCGCTCCGGGGTGGGACGTTGGGGACTGTCGCAAATCCTGCAAAAAGTGACCTTGCAAATGTCCTGCCTAGAGGCCTCCAAAACTCTTGCAAACTTGTGGTTAGACTAAAAAAAACATTTTGAGATGACCCAAAATATCAGATTTGGCAGATTTTATCCAGGTTATCTTGTATCCGAACTGTAGGTTAGTAGACGCATAAAATGACAGAAACCAGGTCAAATCATGTCAGAAAGCAAAGAAATTTGGAGAACAACATAAGTACATTAGATATAAAATAATGAAAAAAGAACAACAAAACCATGCATAGATTTATAATCACTCTGGGGTGGGGCGATTAGGACTGCAGCAGTTTGGAGGGGCGCCCGGGGGTGGGACGCCCACCGTTTAAGGCCTAGTTTTAACACCAATCCAAGTGGTATGGGTCCAAAACTTCCTAGGGGGTTGTGTCAACGAGTTTTGGGTGGTATTATGGCCGATTGCTTGGGATTTTGGATTTGGATTGTTTTCCTAGTGTTCACCTGATGACCTCTCTTCCAGAAGAGAGAGATTAGGGATGTAGGAAGCACAAAGAGGAGTGGGGGTATAGTTTGGCAGCACTTCGTTGCTCCAAATGCTCCAGCTTTGTTCTCCTTTTGGGGTGAGGAGGCTCACATTTTTATAGACCTAAGAGTCTCCTTTGAATGCCCGTACGAGGGTGCAACTTGGCTCATTTTTCCTTTTTGGGGGAGAGAATATTCCTCCCTGATTAGGGCTTCCTTGATTGAGGCCTCCATGATCAGGGCAGGCTTGATTGAAGCCTCTCTGATTTGAAACCTTCCCTCGCAATACAATGCCTTGAAGGCGGAGTTAGGTGGTAGATTTAGGCTACCATTTGTCAAGGTTTGAATTTTTGCCAATCAAACCTGCTAATCATCCCACCCTGGAGCGATTGTTGCTAATCGTCCTGGGGTGGGACGAATAGGATTCTAATCATCCCAGGGTGGGATGAATAGGGAGAAAAGTGCTTAAAAGGTGCAAAAATGACCTCGACCTTCCAAAACTGATTTGGGAGTGGTTAGGACCACTGTTTAACCTCTGGAGGCTGCCCTAGGGGGTATGTATGCCAATTTGGTCAGTTCTTGTAGTCACATAATCGGATTGGTGTTGTTTTGGTGTCTACAGGATGCAGCCCTCCAACCAATCATATCGCTCGATTAAAATGTATTTGTGTGTGATGTCATCCAATTAATTTTTATTTTATTTGCCATGTACGATTATCCCACACGAGCTGTGTGCAGTTTGCCGAGGGGTTTAAATTGCAAAGGCCACACAGGGTTAACTGTGACTTCGGTCACACGCAACTACCCCCGATCGTGCATAATATTTTTTAGCCATTCATGTTATTTGTATCTTGTGCTAGTCGTGTCCTGTGTTGTCCTACATGTCTGGTGTTGGTCGTGTCACATGTCCAAAGCTATCTTCGTGTCTAGTCCTCGCCTAAGAGTCTATATTATGTTCGAGTCGTCTTTGTACGTGTGTCTAGTCCTCACTTGAGAATCCACGTTGCGTTCACGTCTAGTCCTCGCGTGTTGCTTGTGTTGTGCTTAATAGTTGGTTAGTCGCTTTGTGGTGTCATGATTAGTCAAACCAGTCACATAATTGTCGTGTAGCATTGATGTTGGTCAGTCAAAGTGATCACCATCGTGCCTAGACAACCATTGTCCAGGTGGTTTGTCAAATAAAGTGTCAAGTTGTGTGCGTCAAATAAAAGGTCAACATTGGTTTCAATTGGTGTCCAAGGGTGGTCAAATTTGGTGGAAAGAGTTATTGATTCAAGTTCAAAAGCAGTCAAGTAACGCCATTGGGGGTTTCATCTCAAAACTCAATCCGCATTGTAGTTGGAGCAGCAGTAAAAGCGAAAAACAAACAATTTTTTTTGCCTAAACTCACCAAAATCTTGCATAAATTACAAGGCAAAAATTGTTGACAAATATTGCTTGAAAAGTGTATGAGCGAAAGGTGGACCAAAGGACCAAACAAACGACTATCAAGCTCGGAGAACTCCAACAAGGAGAACTTAAAATCACCAAGAAGACCTCCTAGAAGCAAAGGTACACAAAATTCTTCTTCTCCTTTAGGAATTACTAGCTTTAACCTAGGTCATCCATTGTTTAACAAAATGGCATCCAATACCTCCCCAAATTCCTCCCATGAGAACCTCACACAAGAGGAAATAGGAAGCCCCATGACCACTGCTAAGGTCTTAGAATCCTTAATGGCTGGTATTAATAACATGAATGACAAGATGTCCCAACTATTGGACAGACAAATCCAACCAAATCCTCCTAGCCCAAACCACTGGAGTATTGAGCATCAATATGAAGCCAATACACACCAAATAGGTCATAATGGTCATTCCCCAAATCACTCCAATGGACAAAGAAATAATGAGGATCTGGGAAACGAGGAAGTTTATGAGCAACAAAGGGGTTCTGATAGACCCTCCCAAAATCACCTCCATAGACAAAGGAATAATGAGGACCAAGATAGACACGAAGTTTACCACCAATACAGAGGTCCTAATGGAGTAAATTTTCCACACATTGATATGTCCACCTTTGAGGGTCATAATCCATGTGGGTGGATAGCCAAAATGGAAGGCATTTTAGACTTATACCGATTCCAAGATTCATATAAGGTTCCTTTTGCTGCATCCAAATTAGGCATTGAAGCTTATCAATGGTTTGTATGGCTCAAATGCGAGCTGGGAAACAACATCTACTGGAAAGATTTCACTGACGCCTTTCTTCGTAGATTTTATGAAGGTCCCACATCTTTCTACATGGTGTGGATGTTGTCATTTAAGCAGACAGGATCTATAGGGGACTAGATCTCATAATTTACTAGTATGCTTACCTATGCAAAACACTTACAACCATATGTGGTGGTAGATACTTTTAGAAATGGGTTGAAAGAGAATATTAAAGTCGAAGTGGACTTACAAAATCCATCCAGGATAGATGAGTGTATAAGGATTGCCAAGTTGGCAGAGAAGAAGGTGCAACTAGGAACATCCACATGACATGATTCATATGGTTGACCTCAATTCCACAACAACTATTTTCACAAAAATGATCAACCATCAAGATATTTCTACTATAAATTTCGCAATCATCATCCAAAAGATCAGGCATGTGTACCACGACAAAATTTTCAAATTGAATACGCTGATAAGGAAGATGAAGAAATAGAGGAGAACAACTTTCCTGATGATCCCATAGACGAAAACCATATTGAATACGAGGAGGTTGTAGCTAAGGAAGATACTATGGAAATTTTAGTACATGCTCTTATGGGATTATCGGCTCACCACATAATCAAATTGGTAGGATTCATTCGACAAAGGAAGGTAACTGTATTAATTGATTCAGGTAGTACTCACAACTTTATTGACACAAGGTTTGCCAAGGCATTAAACTTGCATATCCACTCCTCCAATCAAGATAAATTTCAAATTAGAACTGCAAGCAAGAGTAGTGCTCAATGTATAGATAAAACATCTTCAATTTCATTACAAATGGGAAATTATACTTGGTATAATTTCCTCTTTTTGTTATGAATTTAGGGAATTCAAAAGTTATCTTGGGAGTCGCATGGCTAGAACAAATGGAAACCACGGTAGGTTTTAATTACAAGCAACACTTTGTTGAATGGAAAGAAAATGGGAAGACCATTCGTCTCCAAAGAATTCCAATACCTCCATCAAAGAAAGTTCGCACAACATGGAAAAAATATTAAGGAAAGATAGTTATGGATTCATTTCTCAAATTAATTGTATGGAAATGCAAGCATAAGATATACCAGACATCCAATCAGAAGATATATAAAAAATTGTGTCCAACTATGATGAGGTTTTCCAAGAACCAAAAGGACTACCTTCCAAAATATCCCATGATCATGCCATACACCTTGTTCTAGGAAGTCTTCCACCTAATGGTCGTCCTTATCAATATTCCCAACCCCAAAAAACAAAAATTGATAAGATTGTCCAAGAACTATTAGAACATGGTGTCATCCGTCATAGCACTAGCCCCTATTCTTCACCAGTAGTTTTGGCCTGTTGAAAAGACAATTCCTGGTGTATGTGTTCGGAATTTCATCCTCTCAACAAAATCACCATCAAAGATAAATTTCCTATACCTGTCATTGATGATTTATTAGATGAACTACATGGTGCAAATGTTTTTACCAAATTGGACTTACGTTTAGGGTTTCACCAAATCAGACTTAGGGAGGAGGATATCCCCAAAACAACTTTTCGCACTCATGAAGGTCATTATGAGTTCTTGGTCATGCCCTTTGGTCTCACTAATGCCCCATCTACATTCCAAAGCCTCATGAACCATGTGTTTCATCCATTCCTCCGCAAATTTTTCCTAGTCTTCTTCGATGACATACTCATATATAGTAAATCTTGGAAGGATCATTTGATGCATGTGGGAAGGGTTCTTCATATACTACACAAGGAACAACTGTTTGTCAAACACTCTAAATGCTCTTTCGATGTTCAAGAAGTTGAGTACCTTGGTCATATAGTTTCTCAGGAAGGTGTTAAAGTGGATCCCAATAAGATTAAGGTAATTTGGGATTGGCCTTTACCTAAAACCATCAAGAAACAATATTTTTGTTGGAAAGGATTAAAAGAAGAGGTCAAACAATGGATAGCTGAATGTGAAGTATGTCAACACAATAAGGGTGAAACAGTCAAATCACTAGGGTTACTTCAACCATTACCCATTCCAGATTATCAGTGGGAACACATTTCCATGAATTTTATTGAAGGTCTTCCTAAGTCGAAAGGTAAAACAGTAATTTTCATGGTAGTTGATCGCCTCTCCAAATATGCTCACTTTTAGGCTCTACAACATCCATTTTTAGCAAGCAAAGTGGCTAAGGTATTTATGGACTCAATTTTCAAATTGCATGGAATACCCAAAAATATTGTAAGTGATCGAGATCCCATATTTACTAGCAAGTTTTGGAGAGAATTGTTTCGACTTAATGGTACCAAATTAAATATGCCATCTGCATACCATCCACAAACATATGGCCAAACAGAGATAGTTAACAAATGTTTGGGTACCTACCTAAGATGTTTTGTTCAGGATAAACAATATCAATGGAGTCGGTGGCTATCATTGGCGGAATGGTGGTACAACACTTCTTACCATTACTCCATCAAGATGTCTCCTTTTGAAGCAATATATGGAACTAGGCCACCAACAGTAGCATATTATGTACCAGGATCCTTCAAAGTGACCTAAGTAGATGATTGGCTTCAACAAAGACAGTCAATGCTCACAATTCTCAAAGACAATTTGGTCCAAGCACAAAATTATATGAAGCAGCAACAAGACACACATTGTTCGAAAAGAACATTCAATATTGGTGATATGGTGTTCCTGCGTTTGCAGCCCTACAAACAATTGTCATTGAATATCAAGTCTAGTTAGAAGTTGGCTCCTTGATTTTATGGTCCTTACAAAATTGTGCGTCGCATTGGAGAAGTGGTATATCAATTAGAGTTACCTCCTTCATCACGTATACATCTAGTATTTCATGTCTCCCGTCTCAAGAAGGTGATCGGTTAGAAAGTGCACTCTCAATCAGAATTACCAGCACTAGATGAAGAAGGGCGTATATATCTACAACCTGAAGCAATTTTACAAAGTAGAACACACATGCTGAGATCTCGTCACATTCAATAATTTCTTATCAAATGGTAGGACCTACCTGAAGAAGACGCTACATGGGAACTTGAAAGTATTTTCCAGACATTTCTAGCTTTGAGGACAAAGCTTTCCAAGGAGGGGAGTCATGTTACATACCCCAATTAATATAGTCGTCGACTATATTATTCCATTTTTAATTATTATTTGTATATATCCAAGTGTGGATTTTTAATTTTAATCATCTATTGAATTTAAAATTATCATCTGTGATTTCGAATTGTTGCCCACTGTGGTGGGGATCTGCCCTCCTTGAGTGGCAATATTGTTTTCATATTTGATTTATCATTTCTTCGTTGGCTTCATTCGTTTATAGCTTCTGCTCCTTTACATGCATGGTTAAATAGTTGATTGAATATCGTATACTTGAAGTAGTTGATGGTGAGAACCCGTAGGGGTCTCTACCATTCCCCACCAGTAACATCAAATGATTCAACAATTTTGGGGTAATCAAGGTATCACACCTTCCTTGCAAATCAATCAATCAATCAAACCCCATCAATACGATCAAACAATCAACCAACTTGAGGGTGTTCAAGGTATTGCACCTTCCACATTAATCACATCAAATCAATCAATAAAACAATCATCAATGCAACTTGATGATGTTCAAGGTATCACATCTTCCCCACCAATCAATCAAATCAAACAACTCATTCAAATCAATCATATCTAATGAATTAATCAATAATTCAATCAAGCATAAAACTCCATCAATTACTCAATCAATTAAACAACTTAAGGGTGTAAAGTTATCACACCTTCCCTATTTATCAATCAAACAATCATCAAATAACTTGAGGATGTTCAAGGTATCACACCTTCCCCAAAAATCAATCAAATCACATCAATTGATTAATCAAACAAGCAAATAATCAAATAACCCGAGGATGCTTAAGGTATCACACCTTCCCCATCAATCGATTAATAAAACAAGAGAATAATCAAACAACTTGGTATGCTTAATGTATCACACCTTCCTCGTCAATCAATCAATCAAACAATGATTCAACAACTTGGGAATATTCAAGGTATCTCACCTTTTCCACTAATCAATCACATACAATAAATTAAATCATCAACCAACTTAGGGATGTTCAAGATCTCGCACCTTCCCCATCAGTCACATTCAATCATTAAACCACTTGGGGATATTTCAAGTATCACACCTTTCCCACCACTCTAACAAAAGTTTCAATCAATCAAGCACTTTGCCTCACCATCAAGACTTTGGTGTGGTTTTGTCAATGTTAACACACATTCAATCAACAAATAGTTGCTAGGTTCAAAAGGTTGCATCCTTTTGTCAAAGGTTATGCCCTTTACCTCACATTCACATCTCACAATAAATCACCTACCAAGTTCAAAAGGTTACATCATTTTGTCAAAGGTTGTGCCCTTTGCCTTGTCATCTCAAAAATCAAATTCCAATTCAAAGGTCCCAAAGGCAGTAAACCCCTTTGGTCATCATTTTTCATTCCAATCCAAAGGCCCCAAAGGTACCAAACCCCTTTGGTCAAATTCAAAGTTCATTTTAATGCTCCAAAGGTACTAAACCCCTTTGGTCAACATCTAGAATAACTTTTTATTTCTTGCTTTATCTTAGGATTTTCTTTCTTATATTAAATTAGCTTTTGCCTAGGCTTTACTTTCTTATCCTAGCTCAACTACACTAAATACCTCAGTGAGACTTGTACCTAATAATCTACTCTAGTACACCTAGTGGTTACAACGACTGGTTATCCATGCAATCTGGTAGGATGAGAAGAAAACCATAAGGAAACTCATTATAAATCATCAATTAGCACTTTTCAATCAATCATGTATGATTCCTATTTTCATAGAATAGTTTTTCTTTCATGTTCATAGATTAGCTTAGCTTAAAGCCCAATTATGCTTAGGCAAAAGCAGACCCATAAAATTGATTTACTTTTATGTTCATAAATTATATTAGATTAGTAGCCCCATTTTGCTCGGGCAAAAGCAGACCCATAGCTTAGATTTCCTTTCATGTTCATCAATTAGATTCGATTATAGCCCCATTCTGCTAAGGTAAAAGTAGATCCATCGATTAGATTAGATTAGCTTAAAAGGCCCATTTTGCTCGAGAAAAAGTGGATCCCCATAGATTAGATTTACTTTTATGCAATTTACTGTTTTCATAGAGTAAATTTACTTTCACGCAATTTACTTGCTTTCATAAATTAGATTTACTTTCATGTAATTTACTGCTTTCATAGATTAGCTTTCCTTTCCTATCATCGATTTGCTCACTTAGATCCTTGAGTGAACCTTGTATCTAGTGATCTACTCTAGTCACCTGGTGGTTGCAGCGATTGGTTATCCATGCAATTTGGTAGGATGGGTAGATTACCATAAGGACACTTGTAAAAAAAAACAAGCACAACAAAACAACAACAGTCCATCAAGATCAACACACACAAAATATTTATTCATTTTATCCCAAAGTGAAATAAGAAAGGATATATCATGTTACTTACCAGTCCTGGACTCCCTCCATCCTCAATCACTTAAAAAAAAAAAATTGACTTACCAACTTTCATCATTCCAACACAACCACAATCAGGTCAACGCCTCATCATCATCATCCATTCTATCTATCATCCACTCATTGCTTGAGGGGTTAGACAAAATCCATAACATTTCATCCCAAATAAGATCAATAATCAAACACCCATTTTGGACTCAATGTTTGTCCAAGAACCTTGTCTACGACTAATCATACACCCTACTCTGTCGGGTCTAAATGCATAATTTCTCTTAACAAATCCAAGTGGCTTACGCAATAGGTCAATATTTGTAAGGGTTTACATGCCTATGTCATAATCATGGTGGCAATGTTGATCGGCCATAGGATAAATGATTGTGGCAATTCTAAATGACCACTTACCATATGACTAGTTCATTCACCAAAAACCAAGGCACTCATCAATTTGTCAACGACAAGGTTCAAAGATATTTGTCACTTCCATCACTTGGGCATTCTACATTATTCTTAATTTGGGGCAATCAAATGTTAACCTTATCAAGTCAAAAGCCATTTTCATCATTCACCCACCATTGTCACCATAAATCCAACAATAGGTGTCATTTATTTTTGCATTGTATTGTGTTTTCACACAACATGATACAAAAATGGGCATCTTTAGACACCAAAATCAAGCATATTAATGTTAATTAATTAATTACAATTAATTAATTACAATTAATTAGCATATATCCATCTAATATTAATTAATTAATTAATCAAAATTAATTGATATTCACCTACTAAGTGTTAATTAATTAATTAATGAAATAATTAGTTAATTACATCTAGCCTACCCATTTCCACTCCCCATCCGCTCACCCTCCTATGTCTTACCCATAAACATCATGAGAAAATTCCTCTCTCCACATCATCCATAGTTCACTCCAATTCCACCTCAAATTCCCCATCCTAATTACGTGCAAGAAAATATTATCCTCATCCAAAAATAAACTTAAGATCACTCAATTCTAATATGCACACTCAGTTTAGCATGCACACTCAATTCAACATTCATGTTTTGTTCAATATGCACATTCAGTTTAACATGCATATTCAGTTCAATATGTACATTTAGTTTAACATGCCACATTTAGTTCAATATGCACACATTATTTGATGATGATTTCAAAGAATACATTCATCTCAATTTACACATACATCCTTAGTGATAATTTTAAGGTGTGCACATCTGGTGATAATTACGAGGTAAGCATATCCTCCTTTGCAAACATGAATCTTTTGTGATAATATCAATGCAGAGGGGAAACTTCAAGTTACACCACTTAACTGGCTGAGCCGCCATCCTCATCCATTCCTCCCGAAATCTATAAATCCACCCTCTCCTCCTTCATGGAGTAGGAGGATGGGATAGGCATATGTATGCTGATAAAATTTTGAGTTAACTTCACAATGCATGTTTCAAGTCATTACACGCAACCATCCTCGTACCATGCCAAATATCGATCATATCATTTCGTAGGCTTGGATCTAGATTTTTACAGTGGCAAGACACCACAAGCTTTGGTTGTTCAACCCTAGATGACCTCCAGTTGTAGTCATATAGACCTAGACAATTCGTAGATGCAGTTGTCAGCCCCTCAAACGATCGACATCCAACCTGCATGGAGATTTCCAAAAATGGTACGATGCAACACAAAAACAACAGTCGTTAAGGAAGGTAAGATATGTATGTATTTGCTTTCCTTTATACATCAACACTTATTTTATGCATTATAGTTTATCTTTTTTTTTTAATTTAGGCCTCATTTTAGGAGGCCCAACATATACTACTAACAGGTTTACAGTGAACTTGTGCATAGGTACATAGATCCAGACACCAATCTCGAGCCAGTAGACCTTGTAGATAAGATCTAGACCAAATCCTAATTCAGTTATCATATTTAGATTTGATCAAGATCCAGAAATCCTAGATCCAGATCTAATCTAATAGATCCAATAGATCTAACGTAGATCCACCTGATCCAGATCCATATTCAGCAAAGTGATGGTCATAAAAAAACTACCCATCAATTGTTGTAGTAGAAGAAGACACATGCACCATTGTAACTTGTAAACAAAATATTTGTCCCTTCCATATATTTGTACAACCCTACGAGGGTTTGATTGTAATAAAAAACAAAAGAGGATAAAAGGTATATAATACATATTTTTTGTTTTGTTTTGTTTACATTGCTATGGTGCATCTTTTTATCATCTACACAAAGAACTATTCCAATGAGACATCATCAAGCCGATGCAAAATAAACATAATTTTTCCTTGCTCCCAGATCCAACTAGCAAAGGGACATCAAACTAGAAGGTGGTCAATATATTCTCTCACCCAATAACAGAGCACACACCATTTTGGATCCACCAAGCGCCTCTTACAAATATTTTCCCAAGTTAGAATCCTATTCTGAATGGCTAACCAAATGAAAATGTTGAATTTTGGCTAGATACTTAAATTCCACACCTTATTCCATGTAACACCCCATGGTCTACTCACCTGGTTGTCAAAAATTCAAAGTAATAATTTTTTATTCAACTTTAAATGAGTTTAGTTCACACCCAATAGTTAATTAGTGCAAAGGCATAGAGTTATTTGTTTCAAGGAAGGCGACCATTGCAGACGGTCCCTTAAGCGTTTGAGATTGGTCAAATCCTGCAACAGATGCCATTTTTGAACACATTCATCTCCTTTGCCAGAGGCTTATGTTCATGGCAGGGCCCACAACACCTGAAAGGGTGGACGCATAATTCCCTGCCCATAGCATGGTGTGTTTAGGATTCTTGTCCTAAAATTTTCTTGAGGCACTTATGTGTTGTTATCTTCTCCATGCTAGGGTATAACATTAGTATACCTTATACCTAACTGAGAATCCATCTTCCCTGGATTCAACTAGGGCGTACCATTACTCTCACTCGGGTCCAAGTATCCTAGACTATGTCGCAGTTGACAAAGTGTTGTACCATACCAACACTCCGTTGACCTTCTAGCTCCGAGGTCAAGCTTCCCCTAAGGCACTTTGGTGGTTTGCTAGTAATTCCCTAACTCGTGCAAAGAACATGGGACCCCTCACACACTATTTGCTTATTAGCCTAGAGAGGGTGTCCCATACCATCCCTCATTACTTGTTCATGGTAATTAGGACCTCTCATCCAGTGCGTGATTACCAAAAAATAGATGATGTCGACTCCTAAATATTTGACCTTCCCACAAATGTCGGTGTTGGGTGAGTGCCCATTTGATGGAGCAACTAAGTTATCTTCATACCATCTTTCTCGATGGCTATAACGAGTTTCATGTCGATCTTATGTAGGGATATTTTGTCGCTTCACTATATGAATTTTCTACCATTTAAGATCAACAATTTCTATCGTATTTCATTAATAAAACAAGATTAATGAATAATGGTAAAACACTTAAATCTATGCTCAAGAAATACTTTTACCATAAAGATAGAACAGTTTAATTTTCTACTCATATTTACAATTAAGAAAAAAATAATAGGCATATATTACTAAGTAAAGTAACCCTATATTCTTTATGTAATCATCATTAATACTATACTCTAAATTTGTTATCAAAAGAGCTATATACAACGACAAAGCTTGACTAAACTATATTATTTACGTTTTTAATTAGATGATGCAAAACTATTAAGCTATTTATTTATTTTTACTAAAATAAAAACTAGAATAACATTAAACTTTAATCCTTAAATTATTTTAATTCCTCTATTAGAAACTATATATATATATATATATATATATAGATAGATATAGTATGGAATCACAACCTATGTACATCAAAAAATTAATAAAGATAAAAGTTTGTTTCCTAAATTCTAAGGTCTGATGGCTATTTATACTACTGTATTAAAGCCCATACAACTCAACCTTCCACTACAACTCATTTATATTTGAAGGAAATCATATTAATGACATCAGTGTTATAAGACTAATGATGACAAAATGTAATGAAACCAAGGACCCATCAAAATAAAGTTTCATGGATTTTATCAAAACGAAGCATCACTTTGTTCGAGGTAAGGTTAAACCCTAAGTTTATTTTTACTAATTCCTACCACGATGCTGATTTACGTTCTCCCAGGCTTAGCTTATTTATTAGATTGAGCTGATGCAAGATAATATTAAATACAAATAAATGTATACATTCTTTTGAACACAAAGCAAAATGTAGGCACACATTTTAAGTTTGCTTTATTTTATGCTATGCTTCAATCTATGTATTTTTATGAAACTTTGGTCACACGGGGTAAAATACAATTGTTACCAGTGAATGGAAAAAAATGCAAGTCCAGTGCTACACTAATCAAAGTTTACAATGCACTGGATTTTGTTTAATTTGGCACGTGCCTATCCTACATTGGACGACCAAATTTTAATTAATAAACTATGCTAGTTATCAAATATGCTACGCCTTATATAGGCAATGTAACACGTCACAGGTGGATTCTGCCAATGTTATACAATTTAGTAGATACAACCAATACGTTCTTGAATTTGAAACAACTTTTCTATTTTAAACTAGCAACATAGCTACCACACCTTAATTAGACTATTTTGTTTAAAAGTAAAAGTATACATCATCTTTATGCCCCACAATTTCCAGATACATTGAACTTCTACAAACGTCTCTGAAATTTGACAATACAAACTTGACTTATGTGTCCATCTCACAATTATATTTTTGTTTGTTCTCAGGCCAATGTACTATATGATTCATAAAGGTGATAACAAACGACTAACCAACAACATATCTTCCTACACTCAACATAGACCATGCGCCATTACAAATCTATCTGTCCACTCGTTTACTTGGGTGTCTCCGAGGAATGACAATAGTTGTTTACAAGGAAGGTATAATCATTCAAGGAAATGTTTCCTATAACCAAAGAAATCCAGTTGCAAAAGGCACGATCATATTCTAGCACAATGCATAAATTTTTAAAGGCATACATAGAGAAAACTATGTTCAGTTAGCTAAAATTGAACAAGTAACCATTTGAAGTGACTATTCTATGCTATACAAGGTTTTAGTTAGATGTAACAAAATGACATTAAAGTGGAATGAAAAAATATCAATTATTATAGACGATAGAGGTTTTTTTTTCAAACTCACTAAATAGGGAAATAGCGAATTCAATTTTTAATTCACTCCAAGATTTTGAAATTACAATAGAGCTAAATGGAGACTACACCAGGCAACCTTTGCATCATGACTAAATAATTTTTATGTCAACAAAGAGCTCTTCCATGTAAACACATAGTTTTTACAATTTGAAATACTATCTTTACATGTCATCTTTAATATTTTTAGCTCTTCCTTCAACCGTAGATGGAAACAATGCTCATTCAGAAGAAGGCACCTTGGGAAAGTACTTCTACGATCCTTAGCTAATTCTCCAATTTGTTCAGCATAAATCTTCGAGAGTAAGTCTTAATTGATGCCAAATAGATTCTCCTATCGAGGCACTTGTGGCAAAGAAATAGATCCGTAGCTAGTTTGGGTCAGCATGATCTTTAGTATGAATGCAACTAGCATGCAAATATTTCACTCAATTCACCTATATGCATTCAAACTATTGGTTTTGTAATGCATTTACCTTATTGTTCATCATTTTTGGAAACACACACACTTTGTAACCTGGTTTCATTAGATTATTATTTTGTCTAGATTAATAATTTTTAATAACAAGGAATGTATTCTCTGATTTCAGTTCTTTCCATTTCCCACATCATACATCTGTAAATTATACAATCTATTCGTATATTAAAATTATGCCATTTACATATTTAAATCCAAGTTGTACTACTAAACACAGAGTACCATCACAACATAAGTAATACAACATTCAGTCAATAGTTTTGATAAAACTGACTTGGAGAGTGGAGGAGTCCTCTTCTAATTCAAATAGAAATACGAACTTAATGCTTTTACAGAATGCACGGATTTCTTACTAGGGTACCCCCTGAAAACATCTTAGGCACCTTCTTATAATAAATTCAAAGCTCAACTTAGTGACACATGCAAAAAGGTATTCTGAATAGTTGATGGGTGGAAACTTTAGAAGACTCAAGGTGGAGTTAAGATGTCACATTCTCTGTTACAAACTTATGGTTTTATTTTCACTTACTATTATTTCTTGTAGACACCAAATTGCAGCCATTAATCCTCCATCCTAACCATCCCATCACCCACTGGTCCACCATACACCTTTCCCACCTTCAAAAGGCCCACTTTAGCCCTTTCCTGCCATTTCCTAACCCAATTGGGATTATTTTAATATTATTTTATATTTAATATAATATTTTATATTATATTATATTATAATATATTTATTATAAAATATATATTTATAAACTCAATTAACCATAGCCATCCGATCCAATCTAATATCCACTGTCCATCTTCATTAATCCATGCCACATCTAAAAAGTAATCTCAACCTTAGGATCTAATTTAATCTTAGCCACACAATAAAAAGTGTAAGGCTAAAACCCTAAGAAAACCCTAGGTTGGATTATAAATAAGGGCATTTTCAAATGCTCAAACCTTGGAACCCTGATATTAGAATTTGCATCTTGAAGAGATCATTGGCGAAGCCCTAGCGAAGCAGAAAGAGATAGAGCCCTAATAATCCAAAGCCCTAGCTATCCAATAGGACCTCTACTGTTCCAGCCATCCCCATATCCATCCTTTCCACCTTGCCCTACTCCTTTGCTGTCGTTGCCACTTTCGCCAATCCACAACATTCGTCGCATCCCCCATGATCTGGTTTTGCAGATTTTATCCTCACCGCAGGTGCCCTCCCAAGCTTGCAAAGCTCACTACAGAGCTTGCCAAGCGCACGCCTGTACCTGCTGTATTGCAGGCTCACTCTAGAGCCTATGAAGCTCGCACCAGAGCTTGCCTAGTGTGCATCTGAGCCTACTATTATCACTGAAGCACGAATTCGAGCTTGCTGCATCACGCCACCTGCTATCAGAACTACAATAAAAAAACAAGGTATCATCACAAGCAAGGTATATCATTATTTGTTTTATTTTGTTACATGATCTATATATTTAGCATGCCATTTGATCTATTTTTGGTTAAGGTTTATTGATATCTAAGGGTCTCACACTGTGGAGCCCTCACAGGTGTTATTAACCTCTTTCTTTATTTGTGTGCATGCAGGTCTACAGATTCTATTTATTGTTGAATGGTTGTTGAAGCTGGAGTGGCCCGAACACATGGATACCTAAAGCCCACTCATTTCGTTGGAAGCGAGGACACACTATTTGAAGACACTTCATTTTTGTAGCTAGGGTTTTGGATAACCCTAGCATATTGTAAATATTTGTATCAAAGGCTCACTGAGTATAGATTGTATCAAAAGGAGTTTATTAGCTCCCCCGTTTATTGAATAAATTTATCTATTTGTGCAATCTTGTGTTTCCTTGAGTTATTTGATTTCTTTATTATTTTAAGTGTCATGTTTTCATATTTACAAATGGCGATCATGGTGGGACCCCACAAGGGTTTCATTATTTAATAGATTTGTTGGAAATAAAGCTAGTAAAAGGAGTAAAAAGGAGTAAAAAGGTGTAAAAATTTGTTTCAACTGTAAGCTTTGGATCTTACCCCTTTTACCTCCTTGGACGACAGCTGATTGGGCAGGTAGGTTGACTTGGACGACAGCTGACTGGGCGGATTGGACGGCAAGGGCGGCAAGGCGAACCAATTCTATTTCCCTTTCTCTTTTCCTCCCTATTTCTCCTATTTTCCTAACTTCCCTATATTCCCTAAAGTCGTTTGGAGTTACCATTATAAATACCATTGTAATCTCAATTTTCTAAGGTTCAATATATATTATTTTCTATTCGCTCCTAATTTTTCTCTCACAAACCACATCTGGTATCAGAGCCGAAGCCGAGAGGGCACGAGGATCGAGGCGAGGGAGGCTCGAGGACCGAGGTGAGAGAAGCCCGTAGCACACAGCCCGAAGCGAGGTCGAGGTGGGGCCCACAACACGTAGCTCGAGGTGAGAGAAGCCCGAAGCACATGGATCGAGGTGAAGTCTGGAGCAGGCCAGCACAGCAAGCACGCGGAGACAGGAGCGACGCAGGAGGACCTATCATAGAGCGACACGTGGCGAGAGGAGGACGACTCAGGAGCTGACGCGGACAGACACGTGGCACGAGGAGGAGCAACGTGGCAGCAAAGGGAGCAACGTGGCGAGGAGCGGTTGGTCGAAAGGAGGCAAAAGGGGTGATCGTTGATTGCCCGAAGGCAATCGCTTCATTACTCGCCCGCCCAGGGTTATAAACCCTATTTTTGCCCCCGTCCTGCTCAATGTGGGACAAAAGAATTTCAATTTTTTTATTAAAATCATCGTCCACTACATTTCAAATAGAAAATATTCCTCCTTCATACCCAGTCGTGGGCGTAGCTCGAGCGGCTAAGGAGGAGCGCTTGTGAGTAGGGTGTCTCGGGTTCGAATCCCGCCAGGCACGTTTTTAGTTTATTTTTTTTAATCTTCGGGACGCACAAGCTAGAAAAGGATCGCGGATCCTTTATGTTTCAAATAGACACCGTGGCGCATTGGTCAAAAGTTTTGTGACAGTCAAGAGGTCACGGGTTCGAATGGGCTAGAGGATAAATTTTATTAAAAAAAATTTTTATCATTTAAACTTTAGAATATTTAAAATTATTAAATATTAATTTAATAAAATTAAAACTAATTTATAATTATTTTAAAACTTAGGTTTTTAATAATTATAAAGTTATTTTTTATTAAATATGAATATTTAATTTTTTTATTAAGTTTAAATTTTAAAAATTTTATTGTAAAAGCCCTAGAGGCTTGATATTGTCAATTATTGGAGCCTTGTAAATTTCACATTTTGTGAAAATTTCAGAGATTGTAAAAGAGGTTAAAACTTTCCTAAGAGGAAAGAGTGTGTAATAAGCCTAAGAGGCTTAGTTTTTTTTGTAAAGGGCATTGATGATAAGACCGAATGGTTGTTATCATGCCTTATGTGCAATTCTAGCAAGAGAAGGTGCAGAAAGGTTTGATGAAAAGGTAAGAGGTTATGGACTCAACATTGTGTTTAGTCAACTCCAAAACGTAGTAATCGCACATCAAAGGCATCCTGACTCAAGGTACGAAGCGGATTTTGAAGATAACTCATTCAGGAGTCAATTTGAACAATCAGAATCCATACAAGCTGCACCACAAGAATCAGAGTACACACACTACAGTATTTCAGTAGAAATCCTAGAACCAGAATCACCAGAAATCATACAGATAAGTGACGACGAAGAAGAAGTGGCAGATAACTTTGTAAATCAAGAGATAGCATCCCCACATCAAGAGGAACAAGCAGTCAATGATAGAGTAGAACAAGTCAGATTTGACTTAAATTTGTAAGCTCTTCCTTCTTTCTTCTTCTTCTTTCCTTCTTTCAAACAACAAAAGTACTTTATTGTAACCGTGAAATAAAGAGAGTTTTTTGGTAACTATGGCCTCACACAATAGCTTACCTATACCAGAATTTAACGGTTATGACTATGAGTATTGGTCTATAAATATGAAGACCTTGCTCATAGGTAGAGGTTTGTGGGACATCATAGAAGAGGGCTACACAGAACCCTCAGACTGGACAACACTTAGTGCCGCAGACAAGAAAACACGAAAAGAAGAGAAAAAGAGCAACTCATCTGCTCTTTCTCATCTCCAAGCTGCATTGGAGAAAAGCATATTTCCCAGAATCGTTGCTTGTATGACTGCACAAGCTGCATGGAAAGCATTGAGTGATGGATTCTAGGGTAGTAATCAAGTGAAGCAGGTAAGGCTTCAAACATTGAAGTGAGATTTTGAAAATCTCTGAATGAAAGATGATGAAAAAGTCGATGATTATTGTGTTAGAGTAAAAGCAATTGTAGATAAAATGGTTACACTAGGTGAAGAAATCAAGCCTGAGATAATTGTAACAAAAGTGTTGAGAACACTTACACAGAAATGGAACCATATTGCCATAATAATAGAAGAATCCAAAGATCTTTCCCTTTTAACATTCGATGCATTGATCGGATCGTTAATGTCACATGAAGAGAGGTTTCCTGAAACTCCTTCAACAAGCTACGGAGGCGATGATAAGGCCTTCACTTCCAATGAAAATAATGGAAGAGGACGGGGAAGAGGTCAAGGTAGAGGCAAGCAAAGAGGTAGAGGCAGAGGCAACTACAGAGGAGGCAATTCCAACAGAGGAGGCAATTCCAATAGAGGAGGCAACCAACAAAGAGGTGGAAATCAGAATCGAGGTGGAAATCAAGGACAAAGTGGCAATCAAGGGCGAGGAAGTGACAAGTCCAAATCAGCATGTTTCAACTGTGGCAAGTCGGGTCACTTCGCTCGTGACTGCTGGTCAAAATCTTCACAAGGCAACAATAGTCAATATGGTAATTATGGAGAAGAAGATGATATTTCTAATATTTTTCTATCATATGGCCAATCAGAACAGAATCTAAATGACACATGGATTCTGGATACTGGTTGTTCCAACCATATGAGTGGTAAAGAACATTTATTTGCTACTCTCGATTCCACTTATAAATCCCAAATCAAATTAGGGGATGATAAGACATTGCAAGTAGAGGGTATTGGAGCCATGGAGGTTCCAACCAAAGAAGGACTAAAGAAAGTGCATGACATCTATTACACTCCAAAGCTCCAACACAATCTGCTAAGCGTTGGACAAATGATGGAGAACAATTACAAGCTTGTATTTGATGAAGGACAATGTATTATTTTTTATAAGAATAATTGTAATCGTGTCATCACACAGGTCCCCATGACCAAGAACAGGTTATTCCCTCTCAAGTTTGATGAGCCAGGGGGAGCTCAAATTGCAAATGTAGCTATAACAAATCCAAGTGTCCTTTGGCACTTGCGATATAGTCACCTTAATTCCGCTAGCTTGAAACTTCTAACTTCTCAAGCTATGGTGACAAGACTTCCCAAAATCAATGAACAAAAGGAGGTCCATGAAGGATGTGCTTTGGGAAAGCACTCAAGGTCGAAGTTTTCGATAGGACAAGCGTGGAGAGCCAACTATCCACTACAGTTAGTACATTCGGACATCTGTGGTCCAATGCAAACACAGAGTCTCGAAAATAGTTCTTATTTTCTCACTTTCATAGATGACTTCTCTAGAATGTGCTTGGATTTACTTTCTGAAACACAAAGATGAAGCTTTTGATTGCTTCATAGATTTTAGAAACAATGTAGAGAATCAAAGTGGGAATTATGTAAAATGTCTTAGGACAGATCGAGGAGGTGAATACTCCTCAAAATATTTTTTGAAATATTGTAAAGCAAGTGGGATCAAAAGGCAATTTACCACTGCCTATACCCCACAACAGAACGGTGTGGCAGAAAGGAAAAACCGCACCATAGTTGAGATGGTGAGATCGATGCTACAGTCTAAGCATCTAACTCATATGTATTGGGCAGAGGCTATAAGAACCGGTGTATATATTCTAAATAGAAGTCCAACTTCTAGTTTAGATGGTGTCACTCCTTATGAGGCGTGGTACGGAAAGAAACCTAATGTAAAGCATTTCAAAGTGTTTGGTTCTTTAGCATATGTACACATTCCTGACGAGAAAAGGAAGAAGCTTGATCCAAAAAGTCAAGCTTGTATATTTGTAGGGTATTGTGAGTCTACAAAAGGATATAGACTCTACAATCCCAAGACTCATAAAGTTGTAATCTCTAGGGATGTAATTTTTGATGAAGGGGGAGAATGGGGTCATCAAAGAATTTTTGTTGATGATGAGTCCCAAGATGTAAGTTCTTCACGGGTACAACATGTGTCTCCAAAGAAAAGCAAAGGCACACTACCCCCTCCAAGCCCATACAGGAGTACTACATCAAGTACTTCAACAAACACTCCAAGTCCTTCTCCACAGAGATCAGTAAGTTCTTCACCGATGGACATCGACAGAGACTCTCCATCAAGAGGCAGAAGAATATTACAAAATCATCCATCCTTTCAAATGTTGGATCAGAATTTCCAGAGAAGATTCACTAGAAGTCAAGCTAGTGAGATGAATACAGTTTTGCAACAACTTGAAAATTTGCAATTGTATGGAGATGATGACTCCCATGATCCTATGGGAGATGTAGTCAATTATGCTTTATTGGCTAGTACACAGCTAGAACCAGCTAGCTATGAGAAGGCATGTACTCAAAATGTATGGCAAGAAGCCATGAAAGAGGAAATAACCTCTATAAACAATAATGATACATGGGAGCTAGTAAAGCTACCCAAAGGAAAAAAATGTGTTGGGTGTAAATGGGTCTACAAGACCAAGTACAATGCTTATGGAAGCATTGAAAGGCATAAGGCGAGACTAGTAGCAAAGGGTTTTACTCAGAAATTTGGCATTGACTATGAGGAAACCTTTGCTCCTATTGCACGACAAGAGACAATCAGATCAGTTCTTTCCTTAGCAGCCCATAAAGGATGGAATGTACAACACATGGATGTGAAGAGTGCTTTTCTGAATGGATACTTGACAGAAGAGGTTTATGTTCAACAACCTCAAGGTTTTCAAGAACAAGGAAAAGAGAACCTTGTTTACAAATTGAAGAAAGCACTTTATGGCCTCAAGCAAGCACCAAGAGCCTGGTACTCACGCATTGATGGCTATTTCAGCAAGTATGGATTCACTAGAAGCAAAAGTGAACCAACTATGTACTACCTAAAGCAAGGAGTAGACATTCTCATAGTTTGTTTGTATGTGGATGATCTAATATTTATGGGTAGTAACAATAAAATGAATATGGAGTTCAAAAACTCCATGATGAAACAATTCGAGATGAAAGATCTTGGTTTAATGCGATACTTCCTAGGCATGGAAGTGCATCAATCAAATAAAGGGATCTTCATATGTCAACACAAGTATGCTCGAGACATGATCAAGAAATTTGCCATGGAGCAGTGCAAATCGGTTGCAACTCCAACTGGACATGGGATCCAATTGAGCAAGGACGATGGAGCATCAAAGGTTGACATGACCACTTACAGAAGCATGGTTGGGAGTCTGATGTTTCTCACCAACACCAGGCCCGATATTCAATATGCAGTTTCTCTAGTTTCAAGGTTTATGACTAGTCCATCTGAGCTGCATTTACAAGCAACTAAAAGAATTTTAAGATATGTAAAAGGTACATTGGATTTTGGAATCCATTACCAAAAATGTAATTCTGTGAAATTAGTTGGCTTCAGTGACAGTGATTGGGGCAGCAACATAGATGACAGGAAATCTACATCAGGGAATTGTTTTAGTCTAGGATCAGGACTAATTACATGGAGTTCCAAGAAACAAACTGTTGTAGCATTGTCATCAAGCGAGGCTGAGTATATAGCCATCACTCATGCTAGTACTCGGGCCCTATGGTTAAGAAAAGTTCTTGAAGAGATTGGAGAGAGTGGTCCAACTCGACTGTATTGTGATAACATAAGTGCCATTCGGTTGGCATACAATCCAGTCCACCATAGCAGATCAAAGCATTTCGATATGAAGTATCACTTCATTCGAGATATGGTGGAACAACAGATAGTTGAGCTTCAATATTGTAACACTTTGGATAATATTGCAGACATCTTCACCAAAGGTATAGCTAAAGCTCAATATATAAAGCTGAGAGACTGTATAGTCAGTCCTCTCAACTTTAAGGGGGAGAATGTTGGAAATAAAGCTAGTAAAAGGAGTAAAAGGAGTAAAAGGTGTAAAAATTTGTTTCAACTGTAAGCTTTGGATCTTACCCCTTTTACCTCCTTGGACGATAGTTGACTAGGCAGGTAGGTTGACTTGGACGACAACTGACTGGGCGGATTGGATGGCAAGGGCGGCAAGGCGAACCAATTCTATTTCCCTTTCTCTTTTCCTCCCTATTTCTCCTATTTTCCTAACTTCCCTATATTCCCTAAAGTCGTTTGGAGTTACCATTATAAATACCATTGTAATCTCAATTTTCTAAGGTTCAATATATATTATTTTCTATTCGCTCCTAATTTTTCTCTCACAAACCACAAGATCTACCTTGCTAACTTAACTTTACTTCTGTTTGTTGTAGAGTTTTTAGAAGCGCAAAAGTCGTTGATTTCGTCGCTAGGGTTTCTGAAGCAGTCTACAACACTTTCAGAGATTATGCAGGCATTCGACAGCATCTGTAGACAACCACAAGCGCTATACTATGCCTACATAGGTGTCCAGCCATGCCTGGCATTGATTTGGAGCAGAGCTAAGGCTTCAAAGTAGGTCCCACAACCCTGGTTTACCATTTAGCGATTTATGTATTCTGCATTCTGCTGTTGTTTTTCGTTGTTTTTGGGTTTAACACTAAGTAATATGGGAAAGAATCCTTAGCAAGTCACATTTAGGGTTTGTGTGTATTTCATTATACCAAATTTATTTCTTGTTCTAAATTTGTAGATCTAGATGATTGTTTGCATTTTGAGTGCATATGAAACAGAAAAGCATCTTGGATTTCGCATTTTAGGGTTAAAGATCACTTTAATTTTACGTATCTAAATAGGAACAACATCTTCATGCATAAAGTAATCCTGCCCTAGGCTGGCCCCTTTGGCAGAGAGGTGGATGAACCCTTCGGTTGCTCTTGTGATTTTAATCACTTGTAGGTAGGGGATTTTAAGGGTGTACTTTGCACTCTTTAGGTGAAATTGCATCTTTGTGTTGGCTTCTGATTTAGATTAGTAAAGTTAGTAGTATTTAATATTGTTTGCACACCATAGAGAACAAAATATCTAATAAAATTAGTCACACACACTTGCACGGTTCACATTTTTAATAGTAGTGGCTGTATTTCATCACCAGCCATTGCTTGAGATCTGGTGATGGTGGCAGTGATTTCCATCCACCAATCTCTACCCTGGAAACCATAGGACTACCCCCGAGAAAAAATTTTGGAGGTCATTACCAACAAGAATCTCGTTACCCTAGCCAGCATTAGTTTTTATCTTTATTTTCTTTAAACAAGATTAAGTTACATCAAAACGCACAAGCCAACAATTCTAAAAAGAATCTCATATTAACGAAAGAAAATAATTAGCCACACACGGTGAAACCTAGGATTGATTGTTTTCTTTACTTTAAATTCTGAAAAAGTTTTTAGTTTGTGTGATTTAGATTAAACTTTGAATCTTTGGTTTAATTACTTTATGGTACTAATGAGACAACAAAAGAAAATAATAAACCAAAGTAGTTTAATGGAAAACATTTCCCATGCTCCCGCTACTTTGGTAGCCCCATCTAGTATGGTTCAAACTACTTTGTCTAGATCATCATATCCATCCCTACCCCAAGTGGGATCCCTTCCACACAATGTGGAAACAATCACCACCCACATAGACATGGACAAAATGAGGGCCATCTACAAGTCTTCCAACTATGTCTTAGAGCCCCTTAGCCAAGAGGGTTTTAAAGAACCTGAATTGACTACCTCCTACCATACACAAGGATATCATAATTTGGGTTATGAATATGGTATGCCTTCTTCCATGATCCAACCGCAACAAATCCCAAGTGTTCCAAATACTTACCTCACGTACACCTATTCCAACCCATTGTATGAGGAGTATCTCAATGCTGCCTCACAAATCCTTAACCACCAAGTTGTCACATCAAATGCAACTTGTGCCATACCCATGTCTTCTCATCCATCATCATCCACCCCTCCATCATCTCACTTAGCCACTATACCCATGTCTTCTCATCCATAATCATCCACCTTCCCATCATCTCATCCAACCACAACCCCATCCTTTGATACATGGTCAAATCAAGAACTTACGGACACATTAGGGCTCATAAATAGGTTGCTTTCACAATGAACAAAAGGAAAAAAACCGATTAACACAGACCCTATAACCCAAGTAGTTCCAAATCAACCACCACTCACCAATAAAAATCCAGCATGGGTTCCCCAACCTTCCATAGTGTCCATCCCTAATCCACCATCAATCCACACATCAACCATACCAATTACCATTATCACCAACCAACCACACAACTCATTATTCCATCAACATCCTCATCAATCATCTCCATCCTTCAACCATCAATCTTCACCGCACACCCATCCCAACTCATTTCACAATACCATGTTGGTCACACCCCAACATCTACCATCCAACCCAATCAACCAACCACCACACAATCCAAGGTCCTCACATTCCAGTAGAAGATCTTAAATTCCAGGCAATACAAAAGCAAATTGATCATTTGATGCAAAATTCACCAGGAATAACAAGTCAAAAACTCACATTAAGCCAACTGATCCATCAACCAATCCACCCTTGGTACCATCACCTCCATATCTGACAGATTTTACGGTACCAAAATTCGACAAGTTCAGGGGAACTGAGGATCCTAAGGAGCATGTAAGTTCATTTGTCCATGTATGTTTTTGGATTAGTGATGATAATGCTCTTATGCTTCGAACGTTTCCTCAAACATTAGGGGGAGATGCCATTGAATGGTACAATCAATCGCCTACACATAGTATTTATACTTTTGATCAATTGATAGATTTATTCTTGGAACGCTTCACCCTTAATATTAGAAAGAAGGTGTTCTTATCAGATATATATTATTTGAAACAATGGAATGAGGAACCTATCTATGATTTTGGAAACCGTTGGAGGGCAGTCATAACCAAGTTGCCATTCTCCCTCCCAATGGAAGAAATTATCAAACTTTTTACCAAGAGTTGCTTAAAACCCATCTCTTGGAAGCTACAACTTAATACTTATAGAACATTTGAGGAGGCTTTAGCATAGGCTAGTGTCATTGAGGAGATAAAAATCCAAGAGGGTGTCATTAAGCCTAAGAAGAAAGAGTGGCAAAATAGGGGCCAATACTGAAATAATCAAACTGGCCAAACCAAATCAACACAAGCCTCAATGACTAATACAACTAATCCAGTCAATCAAGTGGTCATGAGCCAGCCCGTAATGGCTCAAAAACTAGTGCAACAACAAATTGCCTATCATGCAGTCCCATCAGTAACCCAATCACCAATGATACAAAACACAGCACTAACTGTGGAACAACCTACCCGTCACCAATTCAATCAACCCCGACGTCAATACACTCCTTTAGCGTAAGCGTATTCATCCATATTTTGAAGGTTGCATGAGACCAATAAATTAGCCTTGCCAAAAATTAGGCCCGATGATCCCACCAAAAAACATAAAAATTATAGAGAGCACTTGTTTTGCCCATACCATTGGCAAAATGGGTATGATATCAATTCCTGCCATATGTTCAAAAACATAGTGCAAGACCTCATAGACCTAGGGGCCATTAACATGGATAACCCCTTAGCTCTACAAAATTAAAATTTGGGCATATATCAGACACCTCTACCTAACCATGGGGAGGTCCAACATAATGTAGAAGGTAACAATCAACAACCACCTTCTAACCAAGTAAATAATGTCCAACAATACCAAAACTTTGTAGGAGCAGCCCATGTGGTCACTAGAGGGCAAAGGCAAAATCAACAAAATCCTCAACAACCTTCGAACCCACCTCCCATCCAAACATTTCCAAATCCATCTTTGCCAATAAATCTATCTGATCCATCCAATTAGCCCATCCTTCATACAATAAGGCCAACAATAACTTTAACCAACCGGTTAACCACTAGTTTGAAAATGGCATCAACAAAACTTTCTATGTATGAGCTTATCCAAAAATCCCCTAGGCATAGAGAAGCTTTAATGGAAATACTCAAGTCAATTGAGTTAGAATCCCAAGACTCTAATGCCTTCAAAAACTTTGTAGGGAGTGTTAGAACGTGCATGGAGCCATCAATTACCTTTTATGACTTTGAGGTAAAATCAATGAATTCAGAATCAGTAGACCCTCCATTGCACATAATGGCCCTAATAGACAGAAAGCCATTCAAAATAGTCCTTATTGATACTGAATCGTCAATCAATATCATTACTACCACTACCCTTATCCACCTCAAATTACCTCCATCCCACATTTCCAAATCATCATTCACCCTCAAGGCATTTAACGATGCTTTGTGTAACACAATTGGTACTATTGTTTTACCTACATAAGTAGGGGCCAAAACGTTGCACACCATGTTTCACATCTTGGAAGGAGCCATGGTGTATAATATACTCCTTGGTAGACCTTGGATGAGGGAAATGAAATGTGTTCCTTCAATTACCCACCAATGCTTGAAATATGTTCATGATGGACAAGTCCATTGCATCCCTATGGATGTCGAACCTTTTAAGTATTGTAATTTCATTTCAAATCCTTATGAATCCATGTTACCCTCCACCCATTTATTCTTGGCACCATCATCAAATTCATCCACATTATATTTTTATCCGCCTTCTTCCAATCCATCTACATCCTCTTCTAAGGCTCCCATCCTAGAAGAGCTACCCATCACATCACCTCCTCAAATATCCATTTCTTCTTGTATATGTGGTCATAGTCAGTCTACCATTAGCACATCGTACATCACGTCTACCCCTTCTTCTACAACCACTTATTCTATTTCATCATTACCCCATCCTCCGTCTTCTAATTCCACACCACCATCCAATCCCACTCCATCGACCGATGTTTCACAAGTCGAACTCTCGGATTGTGACATATTTAATTCACTACCATCCATAACCAATAGATATCCATCTAAGTCCCCACCATCAACCACGCTAGCCCAAGTCAAATTCCACATCACCAATCCTGGTATAGGTGAATATGTGGTCCAAGACGTCACCATCATACCCCTAGCCATTCCAACAGCCAAATATTTTGGACATCCTCGAGACCGTTATTTATTTATAGGCACTGTTTATGACATGACTGCAGCTCCAAATAGCATTAACTTTGTTTACGAAGGGTTGGATTGTTCAACTAGAGCAAACCCACCTAAAGACCAAAAAGAGCCTAGACGTGCCATCATACCTAATATGGAAGAGTTTCCAGCTCGCTACTTTAACATGTTCAATTGGTAGGGTCAAGGTCTAGGTTCCCATGAGCAAGGAATGCATGATATCTTAGAGGTCCCATATAGAGGTGCCCATGATCGTTCTACTTTAGGCTATACCCCGTTGTCTTCCACTACTTCTCTTGAGCAAGCATTTAAAAAGCTTAGCCTCAATGATGAAGATCACCCCATCCACCCATTACCCTCAACATCTTCTCTTGAACAAGCCCTTCAAGAACTTCGCATCGACAAAGTAAAGGAGGATGACCCCATCAACTTCTCCTATCCTGTCTTTGATTCCAACGATGAAAGTTATGAAGAATTTGAAGTCATGTCAAACACTTTTGATGATTTTGAAGAGGAGTCACATCCCATTGTCCCCATCACCCAATAGGAAGAGTTTTACCTCCGAATGTTCCCCATCCATCATCCCATCTTCCGTTTGCTTCTTCCACAAGAACAAGCGGACCTGCTAGGAAATCCACCTTGAGCCCCACACATAAGCCAAGAAATGTAACATATGTACATATTTCAAAAAAAAAACTAAAAAAAATGCGTTGCTCATGTTAATATCATGTCTATTATAGGGATAACACCATTCGACATCGGTTCAACTCCAATCATTCCATCCATTCATCCATCCAATCCGCCCTTCCTTCCACTAAGTCAATCTGAATCCTATTGACTTATTCACCCCGCTCCGTAATCCATATGATTTGGCTAGGCCAATTCCAATTGACATTAGCCTTATTGACTTGGACCAAATTTTCTCCCCACCCTCCTTTTCGGAGCTCATCCTATTTGAGGAACTGCTAAGGGCTTCGACCAGCTATATTCCTCCTTCATCGCCACATTCACCCACATCACCTTCCACTAGAGGTCCCGAGGTCTTTCAGGCAGAGTTAGGCATCGATAAGCAGGAAAATTTGGATGACATCTTAGACAACATAAATCTAATCCCAACACCACATCAACTTGATGAAGGCTCACACATGTCCATTAAATATACCATCGATGTGAACCTTAGTTCGGATCCCGACAATCCCCAAGTTGTCAAGCTTGGCAAAATTTTAACATCCGACGAAAAAGAGCAATTTATTGCTGTCCTCAAGAAAAAGAAAGAAGTGTTTGCATGGTCCTACAAGGATATGTCTGGCCTTGACCCTGACCTTGTTGTCCATAATATCACCTTGCATCCTGATGCCAAACTGGTAAAACAAAAACTTAGGAGAATGCATCCTATCGTGGCCCTCATAGTCAAAGATGAAATACAAAAGCTATTGGATGTACATTTTATCATTCCTATTGACTATCCTAAGTGGCTATCAAACATGGTACCCGTTCGCAAGCCCAACGGGACGATACGCGTGTGTAATGACTTTTGAGATCTAAATAAATTGTGTCCTAAGGATGACTTCCCTCTTCCAAACATCGATACTATTGTCGACACCTGCGTAGGCCACGAAATGCTTTCCCTCATGGATGATTTTTTAGGATACAACCAAATTCAAATAAATCCTGATGACCAACACAAAACCGCATTCACAACACCTTGGGGAACATTTTTTTTTAGGGTTATACCCTTTGGTCTCAAAAATGCAGGAGCTACTTACCAAAGAGCCATGACTTATATTTTTCATGATTACATGCATAAAATCATCGAAGATTATGTCGATGATATCTTGGCTAAATCTAAAACTCGACAAGAACATATTGATGTCTTGGAAAAGATTTTTGATCGACTTCTAGAATATAAGGTGAGGTTAAATCCCAAAAAGTGTGTCTTTGGTGTTACCTTTGGTAAGCTTTTAGGATTTATTGTCTCTAAAAGAGGTATTGAAGTGGACCTAAACAAGGTCAAGGCCATCATATAAATGACACCCCCAACCAACATTAAGGAATTGTGTAGCTTACAAGGCAAAATTCAATCAATCAAACGTTTCATTGTGTAACTTTTCGATAAGTGTAGACCGTTTAACCACTTACTATAAAAGGGGGTGTCATTCGTATGGATAGAAGAATGTCAAAAAACATTTGAGGACATCAAGCGATACCTAAATTCTTCGCTAGTCTTAACTCCTCTTAGGCCGAGGGTCCCTTTTCATCTATATGTCTCAGCCACAGAGGCTGCTTTAGGGACGATGCTTGCACAAAAAAATGAACAAAATCGAGAGCAAACAATCTATTACATTAGTCGAACATTGGTAAGTTATGAAACAAGATACACTTATATAGAAAAGTTATGCCTAGCAGTGGTCTTGACCACTAAGAAGCTATGCCATTATATGCTAATTCAAACAACCTATGTCATAGCTAGAGAAAATCCTCTGCGTTATATGATGTCTCGCACTTATAACAACACCCATACCGCTAAATGGATAATGCTACTCACAGAATTTGATCTCAAATTTATTAGCCAAAAATCCATTAAAGGTCAGGTTATCACCGATCAACTTGCGAAAGCTCCACTACCTAGTGATCATCCTTTAATTATTGAGCTCCTAGATGATTCGGTATTTTCAATCACTGAAGTAGACAACGATGTCATTCCCGAGGAAGATGTCGATATCACATTATTCTTTGATAGATCTAAGTGCGAGAAAGGTCAATATACGGGAGTTGTCTTTCATACGCCACAGGGAATTCCTTGAACTAGGGTTTGAGTATCATTGCTATGTGAAGATTGTTTTATAAGCATTGTTGTTGAAGCCATTGGTTGTGTGAAGAACTTGAACTAGGGTTTGAGTATCATTGCTATGTGAAGATTGTTTTATAAGCATTGTTGTTGAAGTGAGTTGTTGAGCAAAGAACTTGAACTAGGGTTTGAAAAGAACATGAGTATCATTGTTATGTGAGATTGGTTGTTGAGCATTGTTGGAAACATTTTGAGTGAATGTCATATGCTTGGACTAGGGTTTGTGAGCAAGGATTATTTCATTGAGTGATTGGTTGAGTAGAGTTGGTTGAGCCTAGTCAAGTGGGTGTGTGAAGTGATTGTTCAAGTTCCATAAAACAAACTATTCTATATTCTGAATTGATTTGAGAAAGTGATTGGGCATTGAGGTGAATAAGAAGCATATTGAGTCTCTAAAAATTCTCCTTATGTTTCTAAGAGAGTGATTGAAAGTAATTGAGCATTGTGATAAGTGTAGAACATATTGAGTCTCTAAAAATTCTCTTTATGTTTCTATGAGATTGGACAAGTTCTTGTGTGGACTTGTTGAGCAGATTTGAGGTAAGTCTTTGAGAAGACTTATGGACATATTTGAGTAAGCTTTTGTGGAAGCTTACAATACAGATTGAGAGCAAACTTGGATAAGTTCTAGAGAGGACTTGTAGAGAAATTTTGGACAAGTTCTAGAGAGGACTTGTAGAGCAGATTTGAGAAAGTTCTAGAGAGGACTTGTGGACAAATTAGTGTGAGCTTTTGAGGAAGCTTACAAGGCAGATTTAAGACAAGTCTTTGAGAAGGCTTGAGAGTAGAGTTGATTGATTGATTTTTTCAAACCTTGAGTTAAGGTTTGGAGCAGATCCAACAGAGTTGATTTGAGATTGAGTCAAGCTTTGAGTTAAGGCTTGAGGATAGATATTGAGGATAGATTTGTGCTAGATCGAAGGACTATGTTTAGTGCAAAATTGAGGATAGATTTTGGTGCAGATTTGAGGATAGGTTTGTGCCAGACCAGAGATAGAGATTGAGCAAATTTGTGTTAGACCGAAGGACTGTGTTTAGTGCAGATTTGAGATAGATATTTGGAGGTGATAGAGAGTAGAGGATAGTAGTCTCTAGTGGATAGAGATCCATTAGCCATGGTAGTGAGGATAGGTCTTCTGAGTGAGGACAAGAGTCTTCAGTGGAGAGAGATCCACAAGCTAGTGTAGTGGAGGTAGTAGTCTTCTAGAGGATCACCAACTAGAGCAGAGGAGGAGTTCTCCTATGGATAGAGATCCATGAACTTGATTTAGGGGATTGGTATCTCCTTTGGACAGAGGTCCATAAACATTGTAATAGGGAAAGGATTCCCAAGAGATTTATTGAGAAAATTTTAGTGAAATATTTTCTTCGTGGAGTAGCCCACATTGGGTGAACCACGTAAAATTGGTGTCTCTATTGTGTGTGATGATTTGTGCATTGCTTTGGTTACTTGCTATTGATATTGCTATCTTTACATTGCATAATATTGATTGGAAAGAAAAGTAAAAAGTGGTCTTATACTGTTCACCCCCCTCTCAGTATAAGCTTGTGTTCTTCAATTGGTATCAGAGTTGGTTCCTTTGAAAAAGGTTTAACAACTTGAAGGAAGATCTTACAAGAACACAAATGGCAAAGAAAGGCAAAGGAGAACCATGAGACATAAGAAGAAAAGAACACACATGGTCATGAAAGAAAAGGAAGATGAATTTGATATTGTTGTTTTGGGAGGAAAAATGGAAATAGATTCAAGAGATGAATCAAGCAGTGGAGAAAAGATCATATGGATAAAGTTTTGTACCAGATGTAGGAATACAAGTCACCATGCAACTTATTGTCCACAAGAAGGTGAAGAATGTTTTGTTTGTGGTCAACTCGGTCATGATGCAGGTTATTGCAATGGGTTTAGTAGCGGTGAAGATGAAGATGATATTCTCAGAAATGAAATCCTAGAGGTTGGTTCAAGAAAGGATAACAGGGACAATCAAAATAGGTATGAAGAAAAAACTCTACTTTCAGTATTAGAAGAAAATACTCCTATTGAAGACCAAATAAAAGAGAGAAATTTAGAAAAATAAAAGGAGGAAGCTACTCTTAAGGAACTTGTTAAGTTGAAAAAGGAGAACTTAGAATTAAAGGCTCAAATACAAGAGGATGAGAAATGTAAGACAAAGCTTCTACAAGATCTCTCTGACTTGAAAGATAAGGTTGAAGAGGCAAGGAAAGTTGAAAAAGGTATGGTTGAATAGTCAAAGGTAAAAGAGATAGAATGTGAAAGACTTATGGTTACTCTTGAAGAATTAAAAAGGGAGAACTCAGGATTAAGGGTTCAAGCTCAAGAAGATGAGAAAGCAAAAGCAAAGTTTCTATAAGAACTCACCAACTTCAAAATCAAGGTTGAAGAGGCAAGAAAAATTGAAGAAGGTATGGCCAAAAAATTAAAGATAAAAGATCTAGAGTGTGAAAGATTAGAGCATGAGATAGTTTCACTAAGGATGGAAGTAAAAGGTTCTAAGGACAAGCTACACAAGTTTGAGGAAAATTCAAAGACTTTGGACAGGATTATCAATGCACAAAGGTCATCGATCACCAAAACAGGGATTAGTTCTAAAGAAGAACAAAGGAAACAAGAAGCAAAAAAAGGAGAGTCAAGCTCAAACACCAGAAAAGAAGAAGCATCAAAAGTAAGTAAAAGAGAGATTGAGACTTCTAAGGATAAGTTGGACAATAGAAAGTTCAACAAGGAAAGGAACAATGCACAAGGAAGAAACATATGGAACAGCAATCAGAATAGGTTAAGAGAGACTAAGAGACCAATGAGGTCAAGACAAGGAAACTTCAATGGAAGATGTTTCTCATGTCACAGGTTTGGGCACATGGCTTCACAATGTAGGACACATGAAAGACAGGAATATGGGAATCAAACATGAAACTTTTCCATGGGTATTGCTACTCATGTAATCGGTTTGGTCACAAGGCAATGAATTGCAGGGTTCATGACAGAAGAGGGTATGGCTTCACTAGGAGAAATCCTAAGACATTTGCACCTCCAAGGAATAATAACATTAAGTGTTATAAGTGCAATAATGATGGTCACACAACAAAGTGGTGTAGAGCAGACATTCTAGAATCAAGTAGGAACAAGAATAGGAACATGGATATGAACAAGAATAGGAACATGGATATGAACAGGAATAGGAGTATGGATATGAACAGGAACACAAACATGGATATGAACAAGAACAGGAATAGGAACAGGAACAGGAATGTAGACATGGATAGGAACATGGACATGGAAAGAAATAGTCAGAGGAATCAGAAGGATCAGATAAGAAGGAAAGAGGATAAAGGTAAAAAGAATAGTGCTTTATGGGAGTAGAAATACTCCCACCCAGAATTAACCACCTCAAGAGGAGGTGGGGGAGGGGCTAAGCTAAGAGGCTCATTCTTAGCCCCGAGCCCCAAAGGTGACCCTTTGCCATTGATGTCAAAGGGGGAGAGATTTGAGTAAGGGGGAGAGATTTGGTATTTGAGTAAAAAAGAGAGAGCATTGAGCCAGGGGGAGCAATGTCCCAGGGGGAGCAGAACAAAGAAAAAGTCAAGTTTTTAGTAAAAATAATTTGGGTTGCCATCAATGACAAAGGGGGAGATTGTTGGACATTTTGAGTCATTAAGTCAAAGTTGTCATTGATGTCAAGGAATGAAGTCATCATTGATGTCAAGGAACAATGCAAAGGTTAAAGGCAAAAGGGCTTCATAATATTTTTAATATTATGTGGAAGCATAAGTTAAAAGGTTTTTCATAAAAACCCAAGGAAGCTTATTGCAAAGCTAAAGGAAGGTTTAATATTTATTTTATAAAATATTTAAATTCAAATTGAATTTAAATTTTATAAATAAATATTATTTATACAAAGTTGTACAATGAGAGATGGCCTTAATAAAACCAAAGGGTTTTAAAGAATTAATTTATAAAATTTAAATTCAAAAGAATTTAAATAATTTATAAATTAATAAAGTTTAAAGGAAAATAAAAAGCGTCGACGTCTAAAATTTTGAAGGAAATTTGAGCGTTGACGTGTATGCATGAAGGAGGAAATCAATATATATACCCATGCCTTAGAGGCATTAAATTTATCCTTTTGCTCGAACGTTAATGCGTGCAATTGTGTTGAGAGATCGTGTGGAAAAAGAGAAGCGAATTTTGTTTTATGTGCCAGTGAATAGAGACAAAAGGAAAAGCATCGAAAGTTGGAAGCCATATGGGCAGCGTGGCCTAGTGGCAAGAGGGCAGTGGTTAGAGTGTTTGGGCGCTAGGTGACCTGCGTTCGAAATGCGATGGCAACGTGTTTTGGTGGTTGTGTTTGTGTTGGAAGCACCAAAGGGAAGGCGCACATTTTTCTTGGCAAAGCGGGGAGCTTCATAGAGCACGTGGTGCTCTTTACTCCCCAAGCGAGCGCCTAGCTCGTGCGGTGGTTGGAGCCACGGCTAGGGCGTTGGTTGAGGCTACATTGTGAGTTCAATTCCCTCCAAGGCAAAGGTAATAAATTTTGATTATTATTTTTGTGTTGCCTAAAGTTTGACATGAGGTCTTAGGGAGTTAAAAGGGTTGCTTAAAAGATTTTTGATTATTATTTTTGATAAGTTGGAGGAATAAGGAGTTAGCTTTATTTTTGAATAAAGTGTTTGTGTCACATTGATTTGTTGAAGTTTTAAAAGGATAAAGGGAACTTCTTGCATTGAGTTATTTTGAAAAGAAGAGTACATTGAATATTATTTTAATTGGGAGATTATAAGGTGTAAGTGGTGAATTATTTTTGTAAATGTTGATGAATGTTTTCTTAAATATGGAGTGATAAGGTGTATGTGTGTCTTGATATTTACATTGTATTTTTGAGGGAGTTTATCATCTTATAATTTATTTGAGCTTGGAAAAGAAGTGTTTGTGGTTGTGGCAGATTTATGAGATTCCTTCATCATCAAGAAAAAGGTATGAGCACATTCTTCCATAGTTAAGTTGATTGGTTGGTTTTTTGGAAAATAAGTTTGGAGTGAAAAGGACTTGATTAGGGTTTCCTATTGAGTGTGTTGAGTTAATGCTTCAAGGTTTTCTAGAATAAAGAGTTGTTAAAACATTGTTTTATAAGCATTGTTGTTGAAGCCATTGGTTGTGTGAAGAACTTGAACTAGGGTTTGAGTATCATTGCTATGTGAAGATTGTTTTATAAGCATTGTTGTTGAAGCCATTGGTTGTGTGAAGAACTTGAACTAGGGTTTGAGTATCATTGCTATGTGAAGATTGTTTTATAAGCATTGTTGTTGAAGTGAGTTGTTGAGCAAAGAACTTGAACTAGGGTTTGAAAAGAACATGAGTATCATTGTTATGTGAGATTGGTTGTTGAGCATTGTTGGAAATATTTTGAGTGAGTGATCATATGCTTGGACTAGGGTTTGTGAGCAAGAATTATTTCATTGAGTGATTGGTTGAGTAGAGTTGGTTGAGCCTAGTCAAGTGGGTGTGTGAAGTGATTGTTCAAGTTCCATAAAACAAACTATTCTATATTCTGAATTGATTTGAGAAAGTGATTGGGCATTGAGGTGAATAAGAAGCATATTGAGTCTCTAACAATTCTCTTTATGTTTCTAAGAGAGTGATTGAAATTAATTGAGCATTGTGATAAGTGTAGAACATATTGAGTCTCTAACAATTCTCTTTATGTTTCTATGAGATTGGACAAGTTCTTGTGTGGACTTGTTGAGCATATTTGAGGTAAGTCTTTGAGAAGACTTGTGGACATATTTGAGTAAGCTTTTGTGGAAGCTTACAATACATATTGAGAGTAAATTTGGATAAGTTCTAGAGAGGACTTGTAGAGCATATTTTGAACAAGTTCTAGAGAGGACTTGTAGAGCAGATTTGAGCAAGTTCTAGAGAGGACTTGTGGATAGATTAGTGTGAGATTTTGAGGAAGCTTACAAGGTATATTTAAGACAAGTCTTTGAGAAGGCTTGAGAGCAGAGTTGATTGATTGATTTGTTCAAACCTTGAGTTAAGGTTTGGGGTAGATCCAGCAGAGTTGATTTGAGATTGAGTCAAGCTTTGAGTTAAGGCTTGAGGACAGAGATTGAGGAGAGATTTGTGCTAGACCGAAGGATCATGTTTAGTGCAAAATTGAGGACAGAGTTTGGTGTAAATTTGAGGACAAGTTTGTGCCAGACCAAAGACAGAGATTGAGCAGATTTGTGCTAGATTGAAGGACTGTGTTTAGTGCAGATTTGAGACAGAGCTTTGGAGGTGATAGAGAGTAGAGGATAGTAGTCTCTAGTGGATAGAGATCCATTATCCAGGGCAGTGAGGACAGGTCTTCTGAGTGAGGACAAGAGTCTTCAATGGAGAGAGATCCACAAGCCAGTGCAGTGGAGGTAGTAGTCTTCTAGAGGATCACCAACCAGAGCAGAGGAGGAGTTCTCCTATGGATAGAGATCCACGAACTTTATTTAGGGGATTGGTATCTCCTTTGGATAGAGGTCCATAAACATTGTAATAGGGAAAGGATTCCCAAGAGATTGATTGAGAAAATTTTAGTGAAATATTTTCTCTATGGAGTAGCCCACATTGGGTGAACCACGTAAATTATGGTGTCTCTATTGTGTGTGATGATTTGTGCATTGCTTTGGTTATTGCTGTTGATATTGCTATCTTTACATTGCATAATATTTATTGGAAAGAAAAGTAAAAAGTGGTCTTATACTGTTCACCCCCCTCTCAGTATAAGCTTGTGTTCTTCATGATGTAGTGGATATTTTAGCTTATCTTCTTAGGGAGAATTGTTTCCCCCATTAGTGATGCATGTTGTTGTAAGCTTACATCTTGCTTACCACTACAATAAGCTTACAACTTGCACATCAATGCAAATGTTGATCATATTGTGCAAATATATTATATATTTCTAACATGTGGTATTAAAGTAGGTTGATATCAAAATGAAGCTTTGATATCAAAATTAAAGACAAAAGATCTAGATTTTGAAATATTAGAGCATGAGATAATTTCACTAAGGATGGAAGTAAAAGGTTCTAAGGATAAGCTACACAAGTTTGAGGGAAATTCAAAGACTTTGGATAGGATTATCAATGCACAAAGGTCATCAGTCACCAAACCAGGACTTAGTTCTAAATAAGAACAAGGGAAACAAGAAGCAGAAAAAGGAGAGTCAAGCTCAAACACCAGAAAAGAAGAAGCGACAAAAATAAGTAAAAGAGAGAGTGATACTTGTAAAGATAAGTTGGACAATAGAAAGTTCAACAAGAAAAGGAATAATGCACAAAGAAGATGCAAATGGAACAACAATCAGAATAGGTCAAGAGAGACTAAGAGACCAATGAGGTAAAGATAAGGAAACTATTCTATATTATGAATTAATTTGAGAAAGTGATTGGGCATTGAGGTGAATAAGAAGCATATTGAGTCTCTAACAATTCTCTTTATGTTTCTAAGAGTGTGATTGAAAGTAATTGAGCATTGTGATAAGTGTAGAACATATTGAGTCTCTAACAATTCTCTTTATGTTTCTATGATATTGGACAATTTCTTGTGTGGACTTGTTGAGCAGATTTGAGGTTAAGTCTTTGAAAAGACTTGTGAACAGATTTGAGTAAGCTTTTGTGGAAGCTTACAATACAGATTGAGAGCAAACTTGAACAAGTTCTAGAGAGGACTTGTAGAGCAGATTTTTAACAAGTTCTAGAGAGGACTTGTAGAGCAGATTTGAGCAAGTTCCAGAGAGGACTTGTGGATAGATTAATGTGAGATTTTGAGGAAGCTTACAAGGCAGATTTAAGACAAGTATTTGAGAAGGCTTGAGAGCAGAGTTGATTGATTGATTTGTTCAAACCTTGAGTTAATGTTTGGGGCATATCCAACAAAGTTTATTAGAGATTGAGTCAAGCTTTGAGTTAAGGCTTTAGGACAGAGATTGAGGATAGATTTGTGCTAGATCGAAGGACCGTGTTTAGTGTAGAATTGAGAACAGAGTTTGGTGCAGATTTGAGGATAGGTTTGTGCCAAACCAGAGATAAATATTGAGCATATTTGTGCTATATCGAAGGACTGTGTTTAGTGTAGATTTGAGATAGATCTTTGGAGATGACAGAGAGTAGAGGATAGTAGTATCCAGTGGATAGAGATCCATTAGCCAGGGTAGTGAGTACAAGTCTTCTGAGTGAGGACAAGAGTCTTCAGTGGAGAGAGATCCACAAGCCAATATAGTAGAGGTAGTAGTCTTCTAGAGGATCACCATCCAGAGCAAAGGAGAAGGAGTTATCCTGTGGATAGAGATCCACGAACTTGATTTAGGGGATTGGTATATCCTTTGGACAGAGGTCCATAAAAATTGTAATAGGGAAAGGATTCCCAAGAGATTGATTGAGAAAATTTTAGTGAAAGATTTTCTTCGTGGAGTAGCCCACATTGGGTGAACCACGTAAATTGTGGTGTCTCTATTGTGTGTGATGATTTGTGCATTACTTTGGTTACTATTGTTGATATTGCTATCTTTACATTGCATAATATTTATTGGAAAGAAAAGTAAAAAGTGGTCTTATACTATTCACCCCCCTCTCAGTATAATCTTGTGTTCTTAATGATGTAGTGGATATTTTAGCTTATCTTTGTAGGGATAATTGTTTCCCCTATTAGTGATGCATGTTGTTGTAAGCTTGCATCTTGCTTACCACTACAATAAGCTTGCAACTTGCACATCAATGCAAATGTTGATCATATTGTGCAAATATATTATATATTTCTAACATGTGGTATTAGAGTAGGTTGATATCAAAATGAAGCTTTGATTTGTGAAGGTGATCTAGTTGTTGAGGAGTAGGAGACACCCCAAAGTTCATGAAAGTATGCTACTAGTGGAAAAACAAAAAAGGATCAGATGCAAGTTTGAGTAAGGAGAAGACCTTGTCGTTTGGAAATGAAAAACCTTTTTTCTTTTTTATTCTTGTTGGTTTTTTTAGGTGTCATAAGCATTTATTTAATCTTAGGGGCGTTGTAGAGTTGTCTAAGAAAAATTCAATTCATGTCGAAAGAGTTACCGTCATGAAAATGATTGTTGATAAAAATATGTTGTTGTCTAATGTAAGAAACATGTCATTTGAAGAAAATAATGGGTAGTTTGGAGCATTGTACTAGAGTTTGAACATGTTGGAAATCATCCACTTTGTATCTTGCTACATTTTTTCATGTTAAGGATGAAAAATGTGGAGAAATATTAATTATACATGATTATTTCCATCTAAAGATCATGCTATCATAAATTTGGGTCTTTTGGAGTAGAGTTATCATGTTGTCATCTAGAGCTATTGTCTAGAACTACCATTTTGAGTTGTTTAAAGGAGAGTTATCGTCTAGAGTTGTTATCTAGAAAAGAGTTGTCATCTAGATAAGAGATACCACGAAGTTATCATCTAAAGCTACTATCATCTAGAGATGCTACCATCTAAAGTTTCCATTTGGAGCAACTATCATCAAGAGTTGCTATTGTCCAAATTTGTCATCTAGAGCTACTATTTTATAAAGTGCTCATCTAAAGCTATCGTCTAGATTTGTTGTCATGTGGAGCTACCATCTCGAGCTATCATCTAGAGCTTCCATATAGAGTTATTGTCATCTAGAGCTACTATCATCTAGAGTTATTTTTCAAGAGCTGTTGTTTAGAGTTGTCTAAAATTGTCATCTTGAGTTGCCATAAAAATAAGAGTGTCATATGAAGTGAATTTGGACTCTACCATCTATTGATCAGGGCATCTAACAACAAGACCATATGAAGATGCACAAGGTCCATTTATTTTGAAGTTGTATAATAAATGCATGGGCCATCCAAAAAGTTGACTTCTAGTGAAGTGTTGTCAGTTGAAAGCTTATGCCGCAATTTTAGAAAAAAATAAATAAATAAACCTATTACTTACAGTTTATTAGGAAAAAATAATTGATCTACTACATGCAATGAATGGGCAGTTTAGAAATGAAAAGTAGGCACAAATATATTTAAATAAATAAATAAAATATTCGACATGCTTCATGGGAGGCTATTTAAAGCCTTAAAAAAATACTTAAATTTATTTTTATTGAATGTAGGTGACAAGACAATGATTTGGATTTTTTATTATTACCTTGGAATGTTGATAGAATATTTCTTGAAGATTCAAGTTAGACGGAAAATAACTCAAAATCCTACACCATATTTTTTGCCTAGCAAAATCCTCCTATTTTCTCATAGTTAGAGGCATAAATCATTGCACAAGTGTAGGCTTATATATACTCACTAGAAATATTTTTTTAGTCCATTCTAGTGGAAGCATTTGTTTATATATTTATGAAATTTTAAATGGCTATTAACAACCTAAATATGTTGTTACCCAATTCTTAGTTACTAAAACATAATAACTATTCTACATGGAAGACGAAGTTGAAAATTCATCTAGAGTTTGAAGATTTATGGGGAGTGGTATCTAACATACCACTAATCTAGATGAATAAAAAAATTGATAAAGTTTATTAGAAATCTATATTGATCATCATGTTTGATGTATTTGATAAGATCCAACTATACATTCATGATGTTGTGACCATGAAGGATGCATAGAACAAACTTAGAATGGTGTTCAATCAAATTATACACCTACAAAGCTAATTGTATTTTTGGTGCAAATAAATGGAGGGTTGGGCTTAATATTTGTTCTACTATAAAATGGAGCAGCCATGGTGACAGTTGAAGATCCATCTGCAATTTTTTTGTGCATGTGAACAACAGTTTGAAGAAGTTTGTTTGGCTAGAATCGTGGAGTGCACGCAATAAAGCTAAGGTTTGCAAAGTGAAGCATAGAGAAAAAAAAAACACAAGTGACAATAATTTATTTTTCTAGAAAATTCTTTCATTGGATTGGGGAGGAATGAATTTGGGGGAAGATAGAAAACCCTAGCATCGATCAATTTTTTCAAGAGAGATCGCAAGTATCAATTCAGGTATGGTTTCCTTTGGCTTTAGCTCTAAAAATATTTTATTGGCTTGGGCTTTGAAAAGAAGGACCTCTTCTTTGGGAAGTGATTTATGGTAGTCTATTGGTTGCAATGACAACAATGACCTCACTTTTCAAACAAGCAGGCAATGAGGCCTTCTCCATGTTTTCACAACAATTTTCCTTTGATGAGGAAAATTTGGATCATATGTGTTAAGTGCTTAAAGTGAGAAAAGTACCCCATTTAAAACCACCAACTCACTCTAAAAATTGTACCTTTGTACCCAAGTTAGATGAGTCTTTTATGATTGATGTGCCTCCAGCCCTCATCCAACATCTTTTGCTCATGCTTTCTACCCAAGCCCTTGCATGCAAATTTATGGGTATATGGCCTAGTTCAATCATAATCCATAAATGGATTAATACACATTGGGGGGTAAAGTCTACTCTTATGAATTCATGATTATAGGAAGGGGATAATTTTTCATTATATTTACCTCTATGGAGGACAAGAGCAATATATTTCATGGAGGTCCCTAGTTTCTAGGATCCAACCTGCTCTACATGATCTTGTGGAGCATGACATTTGATCCTCAAGAGGAGGAGCCTAAAGAAGTTTATGTTTGGGTGAGATTCTCATTTATACCACTCCACCTATGGAATAAAATTTTGATGGAATGAATAGGGAACACTATTGGAACATTCATTGACTAGGCTCCTCCAAAGGTCAATAACACTATATGTGCATGCATCTGTGTGCAAGTCAATCTAAAAAAGAGTTTGCCTAAGAATATTAGAATAACGATGTTTGAATGGATACATAACCAACCCTTGGACTACAAGCATATACCATTCAAGTGTATAACCTACCATGAGCATGGGCACTTCTCCTGAAACTGCCCAATTAAACAAGCATAGGAAACAAAAAAGGAAGAACCATGATTCCAAAAAGTCAAAAGGAGACCATGCAAATCAAGAAGCAATAAGTGACAACCTCAACCATATAATAAAAAAAGCTACCATCACAAAAATAAATTTGCGAGTATTAATGAAGGAGAAAAGGAAATTACTTGTCTACATGTGATAGCTCCTAAAGGTAAAGAGAATATACCTACATTTGAAGCTGACAACTCGTCAGAGATCTTAGAAGATACACCAGAGAACATAACAGTTGGAGAAGAAACTGATGGGAACTCAGAGGAAGAGGTAGAAGAAACACAAGTGGAGGAAATAGTGATTCTTGGGGGTTTTTTGACCACATAATCTACAACTAAGGGAAGAAAATTGAACCAACAACTCAGAAATGAGCAAGCACAAAAAGACTTACAATCCAAAACATAGGTCAAAATTAAGGAGAGTTTCACAAAAAATAAGAAGCAATCCAAAATATGAAGATTATGTCATGGAACTGTATGGTAATAGGAAGTCCTCTAAAAAAAACTATCTCAAAGTTCTAATACAGGATCAAAAGCCAACAATAGTTTGTATTTAGGAAACAAAAACAATAGAGGCAACACTGACTACAAAATGGTAGAAGATATGGGTACAATCAGAATTAATAATTGTTGATTATGTGGGAGTTTTAGGGAGATTGGCTTTGGCTTGGGACCCACAAAATTTAGTTTGTAGCTTACAAAATAAGCACAATAACTAGATAGGTACAAAATTCCTCTTACTAGGTGGAACTAGTGTCGCAGTAATAAAGTTTTATGGTCCAAATCATCCTATCTAGAAAAGAGAAGCATGTAAAAACTTAGCACAATGTCTAGACACTTATAAGTTTGACAATATAATACTGGGAGGAGATCTCAACATGATTCTCTACCACTAGGAGAAGGTTGGGGGAAGTTTAGCAAGGGATCCAAATAGAGATATACTCAATCAAATTATGGCAAATGAAAGCTTACAAGACATTTGATCGACCAAAGGGAAGTACACTTGGAGCAACAAAAGAGCAGGGGTAAACTATATTGCAAAAATATTGGATAGATTTTTTGTCAATGAAAATCTCCTAATACACTTTCCCCTCACTTCTAGTCACATCATTTAGAACTCTATCTCAGATCGTAAGCCAATTCTCTTGAATAGCAACCAAAGACTCCAACCCCCAAAAATTTATTTTAAGTACAACTCTAAATGGACGACAAAAGAAGATATTAGTGAACTGGTGGAAAGCACTTAGGACCAACAGCTCCAATCCACCAACCCCCAAGAAAAGTGGAAAATCAAAATTCAAAAATTGAAGCACGTGATAAAAAATGGTTGGCAAAAAAGTGAGATTCAAACCAACCAAGAAGTAGTTGATGCAAAAACTAGAGCATCTAGAAACATAAATTGGGGACCATCCTCCTCAACCATGGCAAGAAGATGCAATAAATTACCTGATTTATAAGCTCAATAAGCACTGAAGAAGAAACACATTGGAGGCTTAGATCCTTAATGGTTTGGCTAAGCAAGGGGGATAGAAACACTAAATATTTTCATCTAAAAACCATGCAACACTACCAAATAAACATAATGAAGGAGATAGAGCATGAAGGAACCACTTATACAAACAAGGAGAAAATTAAGGAACTTGCCAATCAACATTACTCAGCTCTGCTCTCTAGAGAAAATGGTAACCCACATTCCCAGGGAATACTGCTGCAACATATACTGACAGTATTAAGTTTAGAAGACAAATAGGATCTCAGTCAACCAATCACTATGGAGGAACTTAAGGAGATTATAGTAACTCTACCGAAGGAGAAAGTTCCCAAACCTGATGGATTCACAAATAAATTTTACCAAAAATACTTACACAACATTAGAGAAGATTTGCTATGCATGATTGAGGATTTTAGGGTGAAAGGTAAGCTTATTGGAGCCATAAACTCCACCTTTCTAGCATTGATTCATAAAGAAAAAAATACCACTACTTTCTCTAGATTTAGACCTATTTCTGTATGTAACTCTTGCTATAAAATTATTACCAAACTACTGGCCAATAGAATAAAGAAGAAACTTGACAAACTAATATCAAAAGAGCAAGGGGGGTTCATGCCTAGAAAACAAATATATGATAATATCATAATGGTGCATGAAGCCCTCCATAGTAGTAGAAAATAAAAAATAAACAAATTGTTATAAAACTTGATATGGCAAACGCCTTTGATCGAGTTAATATACAATTTGTAGAACAGGTCCTACAAAAGTTTGGATTCCAACATCAAGTTTTCAAGTGGATCGAAGAATGCATAAAAAACCCATGGATAAGCCCCTTAATAAATGGATAGCCAAAAAAAATCTTTTAGGCTACAAAGGGAATTAGACAAGGGTGTCCATTATCACCATACCTTTACATCATTTTAGTTGAAACTCTTGGAAGATTAATTAACCATCTTCGAAGAGAACAAAAAATAACATTGATAGAGGCTACAATAGGATGAAAAGTTGTAACACATATGCAATTTGCAAATGACACCATTTTTCTAGGCGAGACCACCAAGTAAAATGTTAGACAATTCAAGCAATACTTGGAGGTTCACACAAGCTATCGGGGCTCATATAAACACTCAAAAGAGTCAATTTTATACAAAAAATGTTGCAGCAATAAGAGTCAAACTCTTTTGCACTATCCTAGGGTTTTGGTTTTGCACAAAAAAATACTTCAGATACCTGGGAGTGCCCATGAGCTTCCACTTCAAAGCCTTAGACTGTTGGACCCCAAAATTGGACAAGATGGTTAGGAGGATACAGAGTTGCAGTAATAGTTGGCTCAGTCTTGCAGGAAGGGCAGTATTGATAAAACCATTGTTAGCTTATCTTCTAGTCTACCAACTATTAGTATATTATGCTCTTAAGTTTATTTTGCAAAAGGCAGATGGAATCATACGCAAATTTCTATGGCAAGGAGGTAGGCAATCAGAAAGAAAAAAGTTCCACTTGGTCAATTGAGATATGCTCACCAAAGGTAAAATTCAAGGAGGACTAGGAATAAAAAAAATGGAGATAGTTTTGAAAGTAGTGGGAGCAAAACTTCTTTGGAATATGCTTAAGAAAAATCAAGCATGGTAGCGCATACTAGTCAACAAGTATGTAAATAATCAAACGAGTATTCAAATGCTCAAACATGTAGATAAACTTCCTAGAGCCTTGTTGGTTTGGAAATGTATAGTGGCAACAAAGAGCATAATAGAGGATATGTTTTATTGGTTACCGGGAGATTGTAATTCAATTAATCTATGGGAGGACCCAATCCTAGGAAATCCATAATTAAGAGTGAGAACTCCAATCGAATTGCGGAATCACTTAGAAGCAAAGAATACTCAAATTAGATGACTTTTTTTATTGGACCTCGAAAACTCTGAACTGGATCTCCCCTCCCATTCCATCTTAGATTCAAGGAGATTCGAATTATTTTAAGTCCTACATGGCGAGCATTAGACCTCTTCATACATGATTCCAAACAAAATTATTTGGGGTAGCATCAACAATAATGGGAAATACTCAGTGCATCTAGGAGTCCAACATCAACAGATTGGACCTGCTAACAAAAACTATCGATAATGTGGAAAAATTGAGCACCACCTAAATTGCAAGTATTCAGCTAGTTAGTCTCTCAAAATAAAATATTAATAGGTTATAATATGCAAAAGAGGAGTATAGTAGGACCTCATGTTTGTTATAGGTGTATGTAGAACAATGAAATAGTTTTCCATATTTTATTTGAATGCCCGAAGGTAATTTCAATTTGGTTAGGAATAACCAAATTTCATGGCACTTCCTACTCTAGAAGGTTAACCATAGACACGTGTTTTATGTTGGAATATATTACATAATTTTGTACATTCTAATGTACTACATTTGTTACATCTTTAGATTAGGAAAGAGTGTCCTAGATTAGAGGATGAGTATTTACTTTATACAATGTAATAAATGCACAAGTATTAGTAAAGTGTGCAAAATATTTTGGTATTGTAAATGTGCATAATAGTCCATGTGCACATGATTCTATAGAATAGGAAGATGAAGAGTCTCTAGAAGAGTGAAGGCTAAGAGTGCTCCATATGAAGAGTCACATTACATTATATATGTATCTATGTGTATGTGAGCAAGTAACATGATTTGTAGTTTGAGAGTATGTAAGTATGGGTACTTAAGATCTTGATTCAATGGAGATACAATTTTTGTGAGCATTTTTAATGGTAATTTTATGAGTTATTGTTAAAGTTATTTTTGAGTTTTATACTTTTAGAATATTGTCATTATCATATATTTCATATTGCAACTTTATTTTAGATCTTCTAGTTATTTTTATCTTGATTATTTAGCTTCAAAAGCTAATAGTGGTATCAGAGCTACAACAAGGTTTTGATTTGTACAGGTTTTAAAGTTGCAAAGGAGATTTCCACTAGTTAAGGAGAAACTAGTGAAATTAAAGAAATTACCTTTAGAAAAGAAAACCAGGGAAGTTTGAAGATTTACCTATTCCAAGAGCAAATTCAGAATAGAAGGAAATTACAGGTCTTGAAGATAGACCTTGACATTGATGAGATTAAGAGATCCAATAAGGAGGTCCTATTGAAAAGTTTGATAGATTGAAGAAGATTTATATTTGGCTAGAGTCTTTCCATAAGGTTGAAGGAGAACTTGTGAAGACTAGGACTCAACATAGATTTCTTTCCACTAGTTTTGAGAATAACTAGTGAAGTTTATTCATTTTAGAATTATGGAAATTTGAATGTATTTGGTTGCTACTATCTAAGTTTTTGTTGCAAAAAAATAGTTCTCAAAAGTTGAGAAGCTTCCTATAATAGATAGAGAAGAATTTCACCTTCTATTACCTGAAATTCTATGTGCTTTCCTCGTGTAGGGATTAGTTTTGAGTTGCAACAAAAGAGTAGATATTGCAGATTAAGAAGGTCCAAGAAAGAGGCCTTATTTGAAGACTACAAATTGAATCTATAAGAGATCCAAGAAAGAGGTCACATTGAAGAACTTTCAGATTTGGAAGATAAAATATTGAAGATTGAAGATAGAGAAGTACTAAGAAGAGGTCCTATTGCAGATTCAAGAAGCAACATATTTTGGAGATCCAAGAAAGAGATCTCATTGCAGAATTTCCATAGTTGGAATATTAGAGAGACCAAGGAAATGTCTCATTGAAGTTTTGAGAAGAAGAATTGAGGAGCTACAAAATTAGAAGACCTAAGGAAAGAGGTCTCTAGAGAATTTGGAGAAGGAGAAGAAGGCTAGAGAAAGCCTCATTGCAGAATTGAAGAAGTGGTCATTGGAGGAGTTGTGAAGAAAGCTAGAGGAAGAATATTGTAAGCAAGGAGAAGGTTTTGATAAGAAGGATTTGGGACAATTTTTGCCATTCGACAACAAGCCCAAAAGGAATAAGGTTTTGGCAAGAAGATTGCCAAATTTTGGAGAATATTTTTGAACATCTCAAGACATTCAAACTCTTGAGAAAGAAGGGAGTGGAAGAGATCATATTTGAAGTCAAAATTTGAAAATAAGGTTGAAGGAGAAGGGAATATTGAAGAGGCCACAATTTTGAGAAGTTTAAGTATAATCATAGTATTTTGAAGTCTGATTTGAAAAGGAGAAGGTTGTTGATTTTTGAGGTAGAAATTAAAGGGTTAACAGGACAGTAAATTGAAGGAAGTATAGAGCTATGATTTGGAAAATATTTGAGAAGATTTTGAAGTGCCTTTGAATAGTATATTGAAGGAGGAGTTGATAGCAAAAAAAGGCAACAATTTGGAGATTTGAGTTACAGTTTTGGATAGCGAAACAAAGGAGGAATTGACTAGAAAGTTGTAGAATTTTTTACAACATTCGAGCAACACTAATAATTTCAAGTTGTAGAATTTGAGAGAACAAATTTGAAGGAGATTTGAAGCCACAAAAATTATATTTTGTGGGCAACATTAGAAGAAGGAAAAAAGCTCATTTTGGAGAACTTCAGGACAGGTTTGAGAGTTTTTTGGCAGCAAGCAAGTTGGTATTTGAGCAGTAATTAGAGCTGCAAATTTGATAAGTTTTAAAGTAGCAAAGTGAAAGGAAGTTAAGGTGTAATATTTACAAGAATAGCAAAAGGGTGAATCAAATCACCAAGGAAGTTAGCTGCAAAAGGAGATAAAAAAGGCATGCAATATTGGTGCTACATAAGTTTATTATTTAAGCATTAGAATCAGTCTACATTAAGTATTTGAGAGCACCATATTAGATTTATTAAATTCTGAAGAAGGAAGTTGAAATAGAGAGTCTTCAAGCAAAAGGAGTTGGTAGCATTTGCATCTTAAAATCTGCAAGAATAAAACAACAAAGATCTAAGTTAAATCTTACTTGAAAAGGAGAAATAAGAAGGAAATAATATTAATATTGAATGTTGTTTTTTAGCTCATAAAAGTGCAGATTTATTGGAGTAGAAAGAAATAGAATAAGAGTATTTCTCTAAGCAAATAGAAGACCAAATAAGGGGTCAAAAAGTAGAGCAGATTTTTAAGTGTCTAAAGACACTAAGAAAACCACCATGCAAAGAAGAGGTGAAAGCATTGGTTTGGAGTAGTGAAGCACCACCATAGCTCAAGGAAGAGCCACCACCATTCAAGGAAAAGCCACCATAGTCCAAGGAAGTGCCACTATAGCTCAAGGAAGCACACCACCATTTAAGAAAAAGTTACCACAGTTCAAGGAAGTGCCACTATTGCTCAAGGAAGAGCCACCACTGCCTAATGAAGAGCCACCACCAGAAACATGAAGAAAAGCCATCAAGTTGAAGTTCCAACACCATAGTATCTACAAAATATAGTGAAGGAGCGTACGTAGAGGAGATAGAACATTGAAAATTAGGGTAAACTCCAAGTGTTAAATATTGGAGGAAATGTTACATGCAAAGGATATTGAAAGGATAGGTGTGAAGAAGATAAAGCATTGGAAAGGACAAGCTAAAGCAAATTTTGAGTGCCAAAGGAGACATTGAATCTTAGCTGGAGGTGAGACACTAGTGTAACACTCAAAGTGTCATAATTTTATTAGACAATGCAAAATTACATTACAAGCACTTGAAGAGAACAAAGGAGTTCATTTTGGAGCGTTAAAAGAGTTTGAGTGCCATGTGGCACATGTGAAGTGGAAGGTCAAAAGGTTTGAAGTAGTTCAAACATTCACAACAAGGAGGATAACGTATTTCAAGGTACCAAAGATAGTATAGTGCAAGAGAGATTCAAGAGAATGCCGAAAATAGGAGAGTGTAAGGAAGTTTGAGTGCAAGTAAGGAGGAAATACTCCATTTGGCACATGCAAGAGAACCATTCAAGTTACGTACAACAAAGGAGTTGAAGAGTCAAACTGAAGATACGACTGCATTACTTCCATTACAGCAGCAAGGATAATGTATTAGAGCACCTTTACAAGGTTGGAGGTCAGTTGACCAATCAAGGAGGAGAGAGAGTAATCTTTCCAAGGTAAGCCAAAGTACAACATAAAAAGAGGAGCACCAATTAGAAGTTGGTCAAACACTATTAAACAAGAGAATCACCACATTCAAGACTGAAGGTAATTCATTCCTTTTAAAATTTATTTATATGCTCAAAATAGGAGATATAAGGTTACATAAGGGTATTATTTTCTAAGGTTAAAGTGAAACTATTTATTTTGGAGAGATAAGAATTAATATTTGAAACCTTAGAAATTTGATTATTGCTATTAGAGAATTTTATGAAGATTTGAAATTTGGTTTGAAGAATTGAAGGAATAAATTTGAAGTTTTGTAATTTGATTATTTGAATTTACAAAACAATTTGAAATATTTGCAATTTGATTAGATTGGAGTAATAAGGTTTTCTACATCAAATTAAATTTATAAAATTTGCAAATATCTTTTTATGGAATTTCTAAATTTCTAAGTTTGGAGTTATAAGGAATTAAACACCAACATAGGATTGAGAAATTTATAATTAAAAGAAATTATATATTTTTAGATTAGGAATATAAAAGGTTGTTGATGAGGCCAAATAATACCTCATTTTTGCACCATTTTTGACATAAAAACTGCCATATTTCAATACATAATATAGATATATGCCAAATATTTGATTAAAGTGCATTATTTTGTTGATGTTTGCATGATTAAGTGTTAAGAGATAATATGCCACTATTTTGATTATTTTTTGCACTTTCTATCCTATTTTTGCATGATTTTAGTAATAAAACAACATAGTGAAATTAGTAGTAAATAAAGGTTTTTGTAACTTATGATTGGTTGAGCTATTTTGTATGGTTTTCCCACCTAAAACAAGTTGTTGAGGTGATGTGGTGCCAAATCAACCACTCTACTATTGAAATAGGGCATGACAACTAAGTAGTAGAATATATAGGGGTAACTCTTAAATATCGGGGCAACCACCTGCAACATTAAAGGAAGACAAAGACAAAGTCAAGATAAGAAGTTGAAACCTATTGGAGAATGTTAAAGGCAATGAGGGAGGACTTACCATACACTTGGAAGTTCCCCCATGTGATAAAATTAGTAGCAACAAAACATGATAGGTATTCAACTTGATATTCCAGAGTTGCTTCGGAATAACAGGTAGAAACAATCAATAGTAGCAAAAAAATAGAGTTTTGATCCAATCCACAAGGAGAAAATAAGTTGGCATGAGGATAGGTGTGGTAGTTGATGATTCACCTATTCTTGGCTGATTCCTACCAATTTGGAAGCACGAATAATTGCACAATTGGTTGCCAAAGTGGATTTTATCTTAAATTAGATTGAGTCTATTGTAATAGAACAACAAATCAAGCATGAACAACAAATTATTGATTTTGTATTTTAGAATAGGGATGTAAGAATTAGTATAAATAATACTACTCACCTATTGGTTGGAGTTAGTCACGAGTCAAAAGTCAAAAATTAGAGTCAAGCTTAGTCAAGAATTAGGACTGTAATTGCATACTGTAACAACAACATTATTAATAAAGTGCAGTAATTTCTAGAATGTGTTGATTTATGAGTGAATGAGTGATTAGAGCTTAGGGTTTGGAGTGTATTACCTTCTACTAGACCAAGGAGCAAGGGCCCACTCTCGGGGCTGGTGGAAGGAGCCATTTTGTAGGTTTTTCGGGTTTTTTTGTCTTGTTCAATTGTTGTCAATTTCTTGTCATTTCTTGTAAACAGAATTTCCCTTATTTTTACCCTATTTTTCCTTGTGTTTTAAGTGTGATGTGTGAGAGTGGATTTGTAGCTAGCTAACCTATGTTTATGTTTGCATTTATCATTTATGTTTCTTATAATTTTAGTCACAACAACTTTTTACAGTTTTTAGCAACTTTTCCTGTTTCAACAATTTAGTTTCAGTAGTTTCAATTTCAGCAATGTTAAACTTAGTTGATTTCAATTCAGCATTTTTATTTCATGTTATTTCAATTCAGCAAAAGTAATCTAGTTTCTTTCTTCCTTCAACATATTTCAAATTTTGCAAACTTAGATTAGTTTCAATTCTACAATTTAGAGTAATTTCAATTCTACAATTAATTAGTTTCAATTATACAAATTAGAGATAGTGTGATCCTTGAAAGACCTTTATGAACCTCTGTTCCACTAAATAAGCATGTGTCCTGATTTCTAAGCTGTATAACTCCCAAACCTCCTCTATCATATATAGCCTTGGACACCACCTTGGATTTGATAAACATTGAAATTAAATGATGACATTAATGACACTCATCATTTTTGGCATCATTGTTAGGGAACATAGGTGTTGTTAGAGGATAAAATAATCATACAATTATCATTGTGTCAAGTTGTAACAAATGAACCTTAGAGTACTTTTTGAAATAAAAACTTGCATAAAACATAGTTGTGTAGCTGACAGTTGCATTTCAGACCATTAGGACACAAGCATAGAATGAATGAATAGGTTAAGGGATGAAAAAGGATGATTTATTAAAACAAACCCTTTACCTACCATAGGAAGGTGATATTCATTCCAAGGGGGTGAATTACCTACATTTGAGATTCCTAACATTATTGAAAGGAAACCACCATCCTCATCATCAGGAAGTGTATCTCCTAAGAGAGAATTATAAGAGGAGCAAATTGCTAGTACCTCCTCACCTACTCTTGATATATCCTTACCATCAAGGTAGTTTAAATGAATCTATACCAGGTGTTGGGAAGACATAATGGTAGATTTACAAGGGAACCTAGATAGGGGTAGCAATGCTCACACTCAAGGGGACAATCCTACTCCTACCAGGACTTTTGAATATCCTATTCGATTAAATCCCACACAAAACTCTCCAATGAAAATAATTTCACCTTCGATGCTACCAAACTTTAGGGGAGTTGCATTCGAAGATCCTGATCAATTCTTATTTGAATTCAAGGTTGTATGCCAAACATATGATTACACAAATGACAACCAAAAACTTAAAGTATTCCCTTCCACACTCAAAGATGCAACTTTACGTTGGTTTATGAGTTTAGCACCCAAATCAATCCGAACCTGGAAAGAAATGGAGCAAATATTTTTGGACAAATACCAAGAATACCGTCAGGTGAAAAATATGAAGGATGAATTATTCAAAATCAAACAAGAAGAAGATGAAACTCTGGAGGATTACTTGGATAGGTTTGCTTTTGTGCAAAAGATATGTGGGCCTGTTGAACCAAAAATATGCAAGGCCATATTCTTAAGAGGATTACAAGATGACTCTAGAGAAGTGTTAGATTTAATGGGCAAGGGAGATGTGAGTACCCTTGACATTGATGAGATTTTGGAACTATGTAGAAATTACTCCCACACAAGACAAAGAAGATGAAAGTGGAGTAATAATGGTAGTGATGTGAAAGAGCTAATGGAAGAATTTGCCAATTTAAAAACTGACATCCTTGTGCATCTAAATACTACGCTAGGGGAAATGAATGCAAAAACCAAATCTATGAAACCCCTAGCCATTTACTATCCAAGATGTAGAAACAAACATGCTCTTCAAGATTATCCTTTAAAAAAAACCTCTATATCTACTATTTGTAGCCTTTGTTCAAAAGGACATATCATGGACCAATGTCATTTACTTCCAGGACTCAAAAATATCTTGGAAACACAAATAGAAGAACTCAACTTTGTTGGGCAAAGACAAGGGAGAAATTTTTCACAATATCCAAATACCCCATGTTTTCCCACAAATTGGGGATAAAATCCTTGGTCTATGCCATGGGGTTACTCAGAACCACCACAACAATCTTGGAGTCAACCTCCATGGACATCTTCTCAAGATTGGTCACAATTTGGGTGGACGAATCCACAATGGAATCAACATAATCCACCATGGATGCAAGCACAATCTCATGGATAAAATTGGGGATAGCAATACCAACCATACTAGGGACAACGAAGATATCAAGGTCAAACACAAAATCTGTTGCCTGGTCCTGCTCAAAATTTTCCTCAAGGAAGATAACAACAACAACAACAATAGGTGAAGCAACCTCCACTTTCGGCCCAACCTATGGCCAACCCTAATAATACTAGATAGGAAACCCCTATCTATGTGGCTGAATCTAATGAGACTACCATGATAAATGTAATCGATTGTAGTAATATCCAACTACGCTCAAGAAAGACACTTCCTGAGCCTACTCCACCTATTATTGAAGAAATGAAAATCAATGAAGAAAAATAAGAACCCTTTATCCCAAAACCATAAAAATCAACTTTGGATAAAGGAAAATAAAAAGAAGAGAACATTCCTCAAGAAAATTTACCTTCATCTGAAAAGATACCATACCCTGAATGGTTTGAAAAATCTGAAATCACTTTGGAATCAAATTTAGTAAAGGAACTAAAACGTTTAGACATTTCAATTCCTTTATTACAAGCTATTAAGGAGATACCATTAATCAACAAAACCATTCAGGACCTTTGCCTTAAAAATTCAGGAAGGAAGAAGAAATCCTTTCCCAAAACCATACAGGTAGATGGAAAATTGGCTGACCTGCTTTCTGGAAAACTTGTTCCACCCAAATATGGTGATCCAAGAAGTCTAGTAGTCACAATAACCATAGGATCAATGCAGATATCTAATGTTCTGATTGATCTTGGGGTAGCCATTAATGTTATGACCAAAGATATGATGCAAATATTACAACTGAACAACTTGAATCCTACATCTACTGTATTAGAAATGGCTGACAGATATGTTGCTAAACCAGAAGGAATCATAGAAGATATTCCTATGATGGTTTCCTCATGGGAATATCTAGTCGACTTCTTGGTATTGCAACCTTGCAATTCTATGAATGGTTATCCAATAATATTAGGAAGGCCTTGGCTTGCTACAACAGTTGCTTTCATCGACTGTAGGTCAGGGGATATGACCATTTCAAATGGGATCAATTCAAAGAATATTTTTTTATATCCTCCTATGAAACCTTCGACAAACTTTTTAGGTCGCTTATGGTTTCTTGATTCTGATGAAGAACATGAAGAAACCATCTCGACACTAGCCATTGTAATAGTGAAAGAACATGTAGAAGAGTTAGATTCATATGAAAGAGAGGCATTTGAATATGAAACCATCTTAGTTAATACAATGCATGAATCAAGACTTGAAGATGAACCAATCACTATTCATCACTTGTTATGGAATGATGAAGGTCAAACATCTGAACAAATGTCACCCATTCCATTATAGGAAAGTCCCTTCAAATTGCCACATGGATGGCATCGTCATCTTCTATCATCCTTTCATTGTCCCATATCAAACATGATTCCATCAGGAATTACAATTAACAATGAGACACGAATATTTCACTCTCTTCTACCACATCATTGTCCTCTTAACTCCCTAGTAACCAAATTCGAAGGAGTTAATTTTGTTCATCCAAGAATAAAACAAGTTGAGGTACAACCAAGGAAATTTTTGAACATCAACAACTGGTTGACCAATGAATAGGAAGCAAAATTGCTTGTTGTGCTAAACCGACATATCAATGCCTTCGTGTGGGAATACAAAGATATGATGGGGATTCATCCTGATGTATGTACCCATAGGATATATACAGAATATGTGAAACTTGTACAATAACCACAAAGACAATATCCTGCTTTAAGAGATATTGTCAAAGAAGAAATAAAAAAACTCTTAGAGGTAGGTTTCATTTACCCAATTTTTGATAGCCGATGGGTTTCTCCATTGGTTATTGTTCCAAAGAAAAATGGAAAAATGAGAGTGTGTGTGGATTATCGAGAGTTAAATAAAGTCACACACAAGGACCATTTTCCATTACCTTTTATTGATCAAGTGTTAGACACACTCACGAGAAAGAAATATTTTTGTTTTCTTGATGGATTCAGTGGATATAACCAGATACAAGTTGCACCTGAAGACCAAGAGAAAACAACATTTACTTGCCCATGGGGAACTTTTTCTTATAAGGTCTTACCTTTTGGCCTTTGTAACGCCCCAACAACTTTCCAATGAGTTGTTCTGGCTATTTTTTCTTATTTAACTACTGAATGTGTAGAAATCTACATGGATGACTTCATAGTTTGTGGGGAAGCCTTTGACATCACCTTAGAACATCTTGACAAAGTTTTAACCCACTGTGAAACTTATCATTTGGCCCTAAACCCTGACAAGTGCTTCATGATGATGGAAGAAGGAATTATCCTTGACCATCATATCTCATTTGAAGGAATTAAGGTAGATCCTAAGAAAGTAGAGATCATTAAGAACCTTCCTCCTCCCCAGACTCAAACTGATGTTAAGAGCTTTTTGGGACATATTGGATTTTATCGACGTTTCATTTCAAATTTTAGTACAATTGCAAACCCTATGTTTGCATTGCTAACAAAAGATTCTGAATTTAAATGGACCAAAAAGTGCCAAAATTCTTTTGATGCTTTAAAAGAAAAACTGATCACTCCACCTGTGTTGAGAGGTTCAAACTGGGAATTACCATTTCACATCCAAATTGATGCATCCAATACTGCAATTGGAGTAGCATTAGGGCAAGTGGAAAATGGGGAGCATTATTCCATTTACAATATTAGCAAGAACCTCACTAGAGCAGAAAAGAACTATACTACCACCAAAAAGGAATTTCTAGTGGTAGTATATGCTATCAATAAATTCCATCACTACATCACTGGTTATCAAGTATTTGTCCATACAGATCATTCAACTATTAAATACCTGATGAAAAAACCTATGGTTAGTGCGAGAATAATTTGTTGGTTATTACTATTGCAAGAATTTGATATCACAATAGTTAATAAACCAAAAAAAGCTAATGTAGTAGTAGACTTCTTATCTAGACTAAACAACATAGGAGAAGAAGAATCGATAGAGGATACTTTTTCTGATGAAAAATTGTTTGCTATATCAGTTTCATTACCTTGGTGTGCTGATACAACTATTTAACAATAAGGAAAATACCCTCACTTTACCTCAAAATAAAAGAAAAAATTGTAAACCAAAGCTCAACCTTTAAATGGATCAACAATCTATGTTTAGATGTGGACCTAACCACATATTATGTCGATGTATTCAAAAATATGAAGTGTATGATATCCTTCGTGCATGTCATGATGAACCTTCAGGAGGACATTATTTAGTTAAAAGTATTGTTAGGAAAATTTTGGGAATTGGCTATTATTGGCCATCTCTTCACAAGGATGTGAAAAAGTACATACGACATTGCGATGCATGTCAAATAATGGGAAAACCCACACATACAAATGAAATGCCTTTACAACCTCAAGTGGTTTTAGAACCATTTGAAAAGTGGGGGTTAGATTTTGTTGGTCCCATTGACCCACCTTCTCAAGGAAAGGTACATATCTTGGTATGTACTGATTATGTAACCAAATGGGCTAAGGTGCATGCTTTTAAACATGCACATGAAGAGAAGGTCGTTGACTTTTTGTATTCCCAAATATTTCAAATATTTGGAGCTCCACGATCTATTACCATGAATCATGGACCCTAATTTGCATCAAAAGTCATAGAAGTTTTTACTGAAATTTATGAAATCAAACATAGAAAATCATCACCTTATTACCCTAAAGAAAATTGTCAAGTTGAACTTAACAATAGGGAATTAAAAAGAATTTTAACCAAAATAATAGCTTCCTATATGGTGGGCTTCTCAAATTAGGGAAGCTCTTTTTTCTATCATTTCTTTGGATGGCTCTAGTTCTGAAGGTACCTAGTTTCTTTTTGTTTTTTTTTTTTTGCTTCTCTTTGGTTCATTCAGTTTTTTTAGTTCTCTAGCTCATTCTATTCTTTATTTTGTTTCCTCTGTTGATTCTTGCCTTAATAGTCTTCTAGTCTAGATAGGTCATTGTTTTGTTCATTTTTTATTTCTTTTTTCTTTTTGGTTTTTTTTGTTTAGTTTTTTAAGGTGGGTGGGTTTTTTTATTTTTTGTTTTTTGTTTTGTTTTTGTGTTCTTTGTGTTGTTTTTTGTTGTTCTTGTGTTTTTGTTGTTTTGTTTTTTTTTTATGTTTTTTGTTATTGTTCTTGTGTTTTTTTCGTTCTTGTTCTTGGGTTTCTCTTTGTTTGTGTTATTTCGTGTTTTTATGTGTGAGTGTTTTCTATGTTTTTTGTTTTTGTTTATTGTCTGTTGTTGGTTGTTTTTTATGTTTATTTTTATTTTATTTTTAAATTTTTTAGGTTTTGGTTGTGTTTATTTTTCATGTTTATTTTTGGGCTATGTCTTTGTAGTGTTCTGTTATTTTTGTCTTGTTTGTGTTTTGTTATGTGGTTCTTGTGTTTTTCTATGTGGTTTGTGTTGTGGTTTCTTTTATCTTTTTGTGCGTGTTTGGTTGTGCTTTTGTTTTTGACACACTCAAGGAGCATGTTTTTTATTTTATTTTATTATTTTTGTTGTTATTTACTTATTTTTAAATTGGTTTTGTGTGTTTGTTTGCTCCTTGAGTATGTTAAATGTGGTAGGCCAGGTTCGAGTCCTAGGCATTTTTGCGGAATGGATACCCCTGCCTCCTTGGGTCTTACCCAAAAGTGGCATCCCTTTTGGGATGTTTTCCACAAAAAAAAAACATAGGAGGAATTGGTTAAACAAATTACCAGAAGTTGTTTGGGCATACAATACAACATGGAAATCTACCACAAATTTCACACCTTACAAATTGGTTTATGGTAAAAACCTCATTTCCCATTGAATTTGAGTTACTAACACTTCACACGTCTTTAGAAATTGGTATTGAATTATCATAGGTACAAATGGATAGGATTCTACAACTTAACACATTGGATGAACTTTGATTAGAAGCATTACGTCAAATGAAAGTTATCTAACAAAAATGAAATATATGGCATGATAGTCACATTCACTAATAGAGAAAATTTGAGCAAGGAGATTGGACTTTATTGTTCGATTCTTGTTATGAGGATTTTCCTAGAAAATTGTAGACTAGGTGGCTTAGACTATACCAAATTGAAGAAGTGTTCGAAAATGGAGCAATTCATATCTCTCCCATTGATGATTCAAGAAGAAAGTTAGTGGTAAATGGACATCACCTTTGGGTATACCATCACCCATTAACTAAGGAGGAGTTTGTAGAAAAAATTGCATAGTTGGATTTACACATGATGGAAGAGACTTTCTCTCTCCCATTACAAATTCAGAATGATTAAAAAAATTGAAAAAAATCAAGAAAAAAAGAAAACAAAAAGAGGAATAAGCTTGATTGTGAAATTCCTTCATGGGCACAATCTGGAGGAATGTTGTGAAATTCTTTCATGGGCACAATCTGGAGGAAGGTTATGAAATTATTTCATGGGCACAATCAAGACAAATTAGAGATACTAAAAAAAAATGAAAAAAGAGATTAAAAAATAGATGAAAAAATATTTAAAAAATAATAATTTAATAGTAAAAACCTTGTTCAAAAGGTGTTATTGAATTAAGGGATACATGAAAATCGGTTTTCGACATGTTTGCCTTCGTGATTTATCCATCATTGTACAAAAATCACTTATTGCACATATGTCAAATTTTTATTTTAAAATAGCTTGCTACCAATCATCAGAAGCAACGAATTATAAGGTGTATGATAAAGTTTTAGAGTAGTAAGGTATGTGTTTCTTGCATTTAGTCATAGTTAGCATTAACATGTAATGTATGATAATTAGATATTTGGCATAAAATATTTGTAAATTTGGCAAACAAATAGAACATTTTGTTCAACATGTCAAGAAACACCCTATCCTATCCTTGGTTGCATAAAAAGTTCGGTCTGATAGCATAAAAATGGTTAATTTAAAAATCTTTGGAATGGCTAGAGCTCCAGAAGGTCACAAATCCACAAGGTTTAGAGCTTCGGAAGGTGGCCTGACGAATCTAAAAACGTAGGGGCACACATAAATTTGAAATGCGTAGAGCACATGTTACAAATTATATATATATATATATATATATATATATATATATATATATATATATATATATATATATATATAATTCTAATGTTGTGATGCCACCTCACATAGCACCCATTGACCTTGCAGCAATTTTTGAACTTAGATGCAACATCATGTATGAACACATGGCAACCATCGAAGGAATATCACTCGCATGATTTTTAAGCAACCCATAGTACCTCGTTATCATACCTCCTTCCAGAGCCATGTGGTAGCGAAGTTTCAAAGTGGATGGTGCATAGATCAAGAAGGATGACATCCACTTTTTTGCAAAGAAAAATCTATCATGTAAATCGAACCGTCCAACTCAGATTAAATTTTATTTTTGCATGGTAATCCAGAAATGCTTTGGCCTGCCATCTTTGTTTCATGCTGAAAATCAAATTTTTGTGATGAACCAAATAGACATGCACCACATGTCCTGCTAAAGCATGTAAAATCACAACGTACTCTACACCATATTTCAAATTTGATTCTTGTGTTTTGAATTTATGAATAAAGAGGTTTTGTAATCATCAGATCAACAAGGGTTGTTGAAATCAAAAGCAAACTATAAACAAAACTAGACCACGTTGCAAGGAAGGATTTTCAAAAAACTATCAGTGTAGTAGAATTATCAAAAGAAAAATAGAGTTGCAAATAATCATAGTAGGGGAACAAACGAACGTTGGTGCATTGTTGTTAGTTATCATGGGGTAGAAGAAGAAAGTTGAACCAGATACCCTGGATGAACTCCAACAATACCCTGAGGTGGTGTAAATTTTTTAGTGAGCTGGGCTGATGTCGTTATTGTAGAAGTTTGAAGGATACTTCAAGGGGCTAGCCGTAGAATTCACTTGCACTCTCTACAACAACATAGCCCTAATAAATGACATGTGGATAGAGGTAACTCCCTTAAATTTAAGTTAGATTACTGAATTGACATTATAGGGAGTAGAGATAACTATAACATTTAAGGCCACACTCCTTGAGGTAGAGTTTTTTTAGTAGAAGGAGATATTCATTTTAAAATGCAAATAAACAACATCTACAAAGGGGTAAAACGAGCTAGTTTACAACCACCATGGGATGAAGTTGTAGTGTGGGTTATCAGGTATATGACATGTGAGGGGTAATTCATTTTTTTGTGTGGCCATCACATGAGAGTTCTTACTCACCTTAGACATGGTGCATAGTACCCAGAGGTTAGAGTGAATATCCCTTTATATTTACACCAAGAGCTCCAGAACATGGCAAAAAGGTACCAGTAGGGCCAGGGATCTATTAGACACCATGGCCTTATCAAATTAATTTCTAGGCATCATTTTAAGGGTAATTTATAGACTTTCAATAGGTTTTTTGAATCTTGGAATGAGTGGGTTCCTACTGAAGATGAGCTAGAACAAGAAGATAGGGTAGCTGCCAATGGAGCAGAGACTTCTAGAGCAAATGTTGATGATAGGTTTACTCTTGAACTTGAGTAAGTCCCATCATCCTCCCATGGTCCACCTGCTACTAGAAGTAAGGCACAAAATAAAAGAAGAGTTGAAGGCAACCCTACAACAAAACCTAGGACTAGGAGGGTAATTTTTAATGAGGACACTGAGATCTCTACTCGGGTAAAATATTCTATACAACCAGAGCCTTTCAGTTTTGAAATAACTAAGGCACATGTTTAAATAGCAAACTTGTAATTTGTAGAGGAAGTTGAACTTGATAGGTCTACAACAAAAAAAACTAAAAAAATAGAGGAAACTAGTGGGACACGAAGGACAGGCGCACAACCATTAAGAAAGTCCACCAAACATAGGAGAAAATTTATTGCAAAGGAATTTGTTGAGCCAGGGGAGAAAGATGCTGAAACTCATATAAAACCACCTTCACCCCCTCTTTTGAGAAGAATTTTAAGGAGAAAGTAGCAAGAAACTGCTGCAACACAAGAAACAACACCCCTTGCACCATCTAGACCAAGGAGAAGGAGGAAATTGATTTTGTAGGAGGATGAAGATGATGTTGCTAAGGAAACACCTTTCAAGTAACACTTGTTCAGATAGAAGAACCACCTGTAGAAGCTAAAGAACATATGGAGCAAGATTCCCCACCAGTAATGGATTTGCCCACATATTCTTTAGAATCTGAAGAATATGCAGAGTTTGAGCTTGAAGATCCTATGAAGACTTGTAGGGTAATAATTAAGATCCAGTAGACCTGGATTGAAAAGGGGGAGGCAACTATCAAAGAAAATATGAATATATTTTTCAAACAATAGCATAAATAAAATTAATTGAAGGGGAAAGTGGCACAGCTGAAAAGTATATCTACAATTATTGATTCAAGAGAAGAAGCAGTAACAATCTTGCTTGGATTGGTAGGGTAGATTACAAAGGAGACATCATAAGAAGATATCCCACAATTACCCCATAGAGTTGAAGAAACCACCTTAGAGTAGGGACCTCACCTTTTTGTTCTTGTCATGGTTGTTGTTTCAACAAAATCACAATAGGTAAAATGGAATTATTGTCAGGGAACTTAACAATTTGATTATTCCAATGAACGAATAAATAATACACTATAGGCTCTAATTAGGTTGTAATAAGTGAATCTCGTGAACAATAATGAGCCCTAAATAAACTATGCTAACAATAAGCCTAACAATAAAATAATGTAATAAAAGCTAATAGGAATATACGCTAACATCCCCCCTTATTACATTATTTGGGTAATGTAATAACTACTAGCTACACTATCATCCCCCCATACAACATATTTGGGTAAAGTATATAACTGCCCCAATACAGTGAAGAAGAAGAAGAAGAAGTGAAATGAAAAAATGGTGGCTCGTGCTTTGTCTTCGGCTCTGGCTTTGGCTCATGGCTCTGGATCTGACTCTAAGCATACCTCTGGAATTGGACCTCTAGGTCTATCTCAGGATTTGCCTGTGAATCTACCTCTGGATTATTGCCTCTGGATCTGCCTATAGATCTGCCTCTGGAAATTTGTCTCTGGGTCTGTCTTTAGGTCTGTCTCTGGGTCATTATCTCTGGGACTGCCACTAGGTCTATCACTAGATTTGCCTTAGGGTCTAACATAGGTTTTACCTTTTCGGTATAAGCCATACAACATTTCTTTCATCATAGTCCATTGTGTGAAATATGTCCATCCACAATCTATATGAACCTTGTTGGCCATTTTCACTTTGTACCAACAACTGGAAGAAGAGTGATTCGTACATCCACATGAATCACAAGGATGTAATTTCCAACACTTAGCTGCAACATGTCTTGTCTTTCCACAGTGACTGCAACAATGCTTTTTAGGAGTTGTAGGAGATTTAGGTTTTATAAACATAGAATTACTGGTACTTGCATGTCCAGTATAGCCAAGGCCTTCATGCTTTGCCCTGACACTTAGCATTATTGGAGATTTAATGCCTTGTTCCTGTTTACCTAATCTCTCACCATTGAATCCCATTTTCTTCATTATTTTGGAACCAAATCCTTTGGTGTGTTTTTCAAAACACCCAATTTCATCATCTTCATCAATGCTTTTAACAATATTGCATTTGTCGCTATTGATGAGATTATGGAGCTCTTTTTGAGGAGGTTTAGTTTTTAAGTCACTAGTGTCACAAGCAAATTCTACTACTGAAATGAGATCACCTGTGCTACAACTGATATCTACCATAGAAGGTATGAGGTCGCTTGTACTACAACAAGCATGTGCCACAATGGGCTGAAGGTCACTCGTGTCACAACAAGCATTCGCCACAATGGGTTGAAGGTCACTTGTGTCACAACAAGCGTTCGCCTTTAGGACCTCACTTTCCTTATTTATTTCCAATTTACGTTGGGCACGGTCAAGTGCAACAAATACCAGGTATATGCCCCTTAGAACGCCAATAGGAACTTGAGCACCATTTTTCTGAAGGTCTATACAAGACTCAGAATCATCGAGGAGAACTACTAAACCATTGTTTAGTGTGAGGAATGTGCCCTCCTCATAAAAATCCAACCCATCCATCTCTGGTGGAAAGTATGGGTCTTTAACTGATTTAGCAACATCGGTTTTTAGGGCTATCTTTTTCTTTGATCTACCCATTCTTAAGGTGTCGGTCTCTGTTGAAAATGCACCTTTTACAATAAAATTTTGCAAAATAATTTGACTAAGGTGTCGGTCACTACCGAAAATGCACCCTTATAAGTCTTCCCCCCTTGTTTGTGCAAAATTATATCTCCCTTTAGTGCAAAAAATTGCAACAATGAAGCCACAAAAGGCTTTTACAAAGCTTGCCTTCTTTTGACAAATGTCAAAAAATAGCAACAATAAAAATCCCCCCTCTTATTTCAAGAACTCCAAACACAAGAGTGTGCTATTTATGAAGTCTAAAAAGGTTGCTTTGGGATGACTATTGCGTTCTAGACAATTTTGTCAAATACACTCAAAATTGAGTGTTACAATTTTGCAATAAAGAATTTGGTTCTCTTTCTCAAAGGTGTTTAAAAAATTTTGTTTTGAAAGCAAAAATATAATTTAATGAAAAAATTAATATTAATCAAATATAAAAATTCTTAAAAAAAAAAATAATATTTAACTAATAAGAATTAAATCATTAAAAAATAAAAAACTTAATCAAAAACCAAAAAAAAATTATATACCTTTGGGAGGCAAAGGGAGTGGAACCCCAGACCTCTAGTAGGCTAGGTACTACCACCATCCAAATTTACCACGGTAGCCAGCATCGCTACTTAGTGTTCGGCCAAAGACCACCCAAGCTACACTGCTCGATGTGTTTTAAAGAACACAAAGTGTTCTTTATGGGATTGACAATGCCGCTTCCTCCCTGTGGTGGCGCCGCTTCCTCCCTGTGGTGGCACCACTTCCTCCCGGTGGCGATCCTTCTCCTCTTGCACGTGCGAGGTGCTGCTCAAACAATAGCTCCACACGATATGCATTTGTTGAAAAATTTGGCAATCCTCACACCTGGTCTACAATCAGAGGTGCGACAAATTTTTCACAACTTTGCAAGGGTGCAAAAAAAATTACAACAGATCCCACCTGCACTGTTGTTCATGCGCTTGCTGCGCTGCACCGATCTTCTGAATCTGCAACTCAACCCAAAACAACATTTGTGCTGTGTTGGACCGCACCAAACTGTAGCAAACCATTGACGTCGAAGATCCGTCGGACCATGTGAAGCAAAAAAGAAAGCCTCCTACAAATATTATTTCAGCGATTTTTGCCTGTGTCTCACGACATCTGTGACATCTCACGAATCTCCAATGGCAGGCTACGAATCATGCTGGAAATGAAATTTACTTGCAATTTTCCTCTGCAGTGTCGACGCTTTCCTCTATTCTGATAGATATCTATATATGGATGTAGAAAACAGTCCCTTACAAAACCAAATTTGTGAACAGTGATTGACTACTTCACAAATACATCTCCGTGGGCATCAATGGCACCCGGGTTGCACTGTTGGGACTGCGAAAGCTCAAAAATAGAACTGGCGCATATATCCCACATGCGCTATGAGGATAAAAAAATAAGGTTTATAAACAAGAACCCTCAATTGGGTGTTTGTCTACCTTTGGGTAGGCTATACCCGTCCTTGCCTAGTCCCCCACATATGCCCAATCAGCAATGTCGTAATGTAGGTTTTGTCTTGAGTCTCCTGGTCACATCTAGTTGCCCACGTGTCTTGAGTCTCCTGGTCACGTTTGGTTTTGTCTTGAGTCTCCTGGTCATGTCCAGTTGTCCACGTGTCTCGAGTCTCCTGGTCACGTCCAGTCGTCCACGCTGTCGAGTCTAGTCACCTCATCCCTAGTCTCCTAGCTGGTTTAGGAGCCTTTCTAGTCGTGTCCGTCAGGTCTTCTAGGATGTATACATCCTTAGATCGAGTTTCATTGTTGTGTCAGGTCCCACGTCTTGGTGACAATCCCCGTCAGAGGTCTGCGTCCATCAACCTGTTGGTTGTTCGCGTCACAGGTCCATAGTGAGTCTGGTGTCAAAATACTAAAGTCGAATCAAACCTCCAAGTCGGAGCGAGGTCCCTCGCACCTGCTCTGATACCATGTCAGGGAACTTAACAATTTAATTATTCCAATGAATGAATAAATAATACACTGTAGGCTCTAATTAGCCCGTAATAAGCGGATCTCATGAACAACAATGAGCCCTAAATAAACTACGCTAACAATAAGCCTAACAATAAAATAATGTAATAAAAGCTAATAGGAATATACGCTAACAATTGCACCTATCAAGAGGGCTAGTAAAGAGATAATGGATGTTAGAGAGAGTTCCCACCAAGGAAGGGACACTTTGGAGCTAGAGCAACAGTAAAAGTTTTAGGATCAGATTGTAATAGAAGACGCTCCCAAGCTTTCGCATGCAGCTCAGGAACATTTTGAAGCAGCTTCGAAACATTATGGAGATGAACAAGAACCTTTCAAAGTAGCTTTGGAACATCTCGAAAAAGCTCTAGAATGTCCAGAAGAAGCTCTAAAATGATAAGATGAGCAAGGTGCATCCATACCCAAATTTTTTGGAGTATAAAATACTTCAATGCATGTAAGTACATTGCCTAAGAAAGGGGAAAAACATATTTTCATAGAATCTGTTAAAACAGTACATACTACATAAATAAGCATACAAATTGATTTACTTCTAGTACATGAACCTCCACTAGTGGTAGTGCATCTACCAGATATGGTGCCATTAGCATCACATAACGAGGTCATTGTAGGTTGGGTAGTATGCTACCAGGTGCTTGAATTGTGATTGGTAGCAGTAAAGCCTCTAGAAGTGCAAACCAATAAATAGACTCTAGAAATGCAAAATTGAAGGTCAAGGTAAAGGATTTGTGCCTAATTGTAAAACACCTGGTGTAATGTAGATGGCCTACCAAATTATACATCTTATTTCTCAAGGAATGATTTCTTCGGTGGTAGGTAATATGAATTTGTTATGGTTTATCATATGATTTATCTTCTAGTGAGGATTTCCTTGATGCATATTTGCACAGTCTGAAGGAACAAAAGAATATGTTGTATGAGTTTTATCTGCACAAGTTTATAATGGTAGAGGATGTATAATTCATGCCTCACATATACAAGTGATGTCTAGCTTAGATATTTTGTTTCTACATTGCAAAATCAAATATGTTGGGATCAGGAAAATAAACAAAACAAGACTATTGAAATAGGACCTGGTCTATTGATGAGACATGTCCAACCTAAACCTGTAGCACTAAGTAGTGTACATTTCTCCTTGATGAACAAGCCCAACATCAAAGCTACCTATATTAGGAACCTCAAGGAGAGTTTGATATATTTTCAGCTGTTATGTATAAGCAATTTTAACAACTCTTTGGTAGCATGTAAGAGCATATGGGATGAATTGCCCAATATTTACATAAGAGGGAACCCATATCATCAACAAAATTGTTATGGTCATGAAGAAGGATAGATGAATTGATGGATTTAATCTTGGAATTGAAACATCATTGGATAGGCCTACGGTTTAGACCACACACTATTATTACAATTGTACCATTTTATTTTGACTCTGATCTTGAGCCAAAACAACAATTGCAGAGATGGTTGGAAAAGATAAAGAAGAACATAGGATACCATGATGGATATCACACATTTTAGAGAAATTGGTACATAGAACTAGACCTAAGTGCATTTGTCGCCTAATAAAATGCATAAGGACATGCATCAAGTTAAGTTGGGGGGAATGATGAGGCCAAATAATGCCTCATTTTTTCACCATTTTTGACATAAAAAACTACCATATTTCAATACATAATATAGATATATGCCAAATATTTGATTAAAGTACATTATTTTATTGATGTTTGCATGATTAAGTGTTAAGAGATAATATGCCATTGTTTTGATTGTTTTCTACACTTTTTGTCTTGTTTTTGCATGATTTTAGTACTAAAACAACATAGTGAAATTAGTAGCAAATAATGGTTTTTGTAACTTATGATTGGTTGAGCTATTTTGTATGGTTTTTTCATCTAAAACAAGTTTTTAGGTTGATGTGGTGCCAAATCAGCCACTTTGCAGTTGAAACAGGGTATGACAACTAAGCAGCAAAATTTGCAAGGGAAGCTCCTGAAGATCAGGGTAACCACCTACAACAGTAAAGGAAGACAAAAACAAATTCAAGATAAGAAGTTAAAACCTATTGGAGAAAGTCAAAGGCAATGAGAGAGGACTTACCACACACTTAGACGTGCCCCCACATGATAAAATTGGTAGCCACAAAACATGTCAGGTGTTCAACCTAATATTCTGAAGTTGGTTCGGAATCAACAGTAGCAGAAAAACAAAATTTTGATCCAATTTGCAAGGAACAAATAAGTTGGCACGAGGATAGGTGTGACAGTTGATGATTCACTTATTCTTGGCTATTTCCCACCAATTTGAAAGCATAAATAATAACACAACTAGCTACCAAAGTGGATTCTCTCTTAAATTAGACCGATTCTACTGTAACAAAACAACGAATCAAGCATGAACAACAAAACATTGATTATGTATTTTAGAATAGGGATGTAAGAATTAGTTTAAATAACACTACTCACCTATTTTTCAGTTAGTCACGAGTTAGAAGTCAAAAATTAGAGTCAAGCTTAGTTAAGAATTAGGACTGTAATTGTAAACTGTAACAACAACATTATTAATAAAGTGTAGTAATTTCTAGAATGTGTTGATTTATGAGTGAATGAGTGATTAGAGCTTAGGTTTTGCAGTGTATTACCTTCTGCTATACCAAGGATCAAGGGCCCTGTTGGCTCGTCTTTCATGCACACCCTATGAAGAGTAAACAGAAAACACAAGTAACATTAAATGGGAATAAATTTCCTCTCACTTTAAGATCTAACTAGATATCCAAAGTGTGAATTACAAAGTCGAGTCAAATGCTTTTACTCTTTTCCACTTTTGAAATAGTTTCAGTAGATTGTATTTTACCTTACAATGGGTTCAACCTTTGTTCATTGGTGTTTGGTGGTGGTTTGTGATGTTCATTCATCAAATTTGCATTTGTGAATTGATCTAGCTCTTCGAATTTCAGCAAATTAAAAGAATAAAGAATTTTAAAGAACATAAAAATGGATCTTTGTAAAATGGAAAACATGAGGCTAAGGTAGGGTAGAAAAGAAGGATGAAATTTTGCAACTTTAATTATCAATTATTCTTTCAACTTGGCATATTGTTATGTTCTCCAATTGTAACCAATAGAATAATAAATTGTCCAGCTTTCTAAGATCAATTTATTACCTAGCAAGGGGTGAAACAAGTTTATAGAACAGACCAATCTATTTAAATCATAATTTTCCTTGTAACTAACAAGATGTATCTGTGGATAGCAAACGCTCATGCACACAAACTTGAGCTATCAGTTCCAATTATTTAAATTATGGATTTAAACACTTTCTTAGGATAATTTAATCATTTTAAAGATTCAATCTTGTTGGGATGATTTTTGCCAGTAGCTCCGCTCACACAACAAAACCAGAGCTAGTAGGAAAATAACTAAATTTTAGAATGAGTAAACTTCAATGAAGCTCTTCACATCAACAACATGCCAAAATCAATCAAATCCATAACAATTACTATCACATACATTTCAGTGAAAACAAGAATTAGGAAAGAAAGCACCGTTAAAATTTAAGAAGTAGATTAAGCACCTCGCTATGCCATTTTAGAGTAAGAATGCCGAAAAAGATCCCATGTCAATAACAGATGAGTTCTTCATATCAGTTTTCAAAAAAAAATACTTCTATTATAAATTCTTGCATGTGTTCTTTACATTTAGTGGGAGTATTTATAGACTCAGGACATATCCTAATCTTTTCACAAAATATCCAACTCCTAGCCAAGCAAAAACAATTTAAAATCCCACCGTCGGAGCCTTACATGATAAAAAAAAATTTAATAGTTTCATTCAACTCCAACTACTTATGAATATTTGCTCGAATATCTTGCCATAAATGGTGAAGAAAGAATTTGATCCTATCCTTATCAAATTTTGATCGTATGCAGATGTTTTCATTTTCCAGATAGTAGCAACCGCACTTCATTAAATGGGTACTCCTTCGATCATGCCTCATCAAGTCTTTATTTACGGTGAGCTCTGCAAAATCCAGGTGGATTATTAACTTCTCACATCTTCTACCTCTACATAGCCGCATTCGCCCACTTTTGCATTGAAGTTTCATGTCTGCCATCACATCTGCCATTACTCATGCCATTAGCAAATTTCCTGTAAAAAATAATAAAAGGGCAAAGATTAGACAATTAATAGAATAATTAATTAATTAATTTTATTTTTCTAAGGTTTAAAGCTTTTGATTTTTAATTAATTAATTAATTTTTAATTATCCCTAAGGTTTAAGCTTTTAATTTTTAGGGCAAAAATATAATTAAAATTTTAAATTCTAATGCCTTTCTTTTTAATCGCAAAATATAGAAATGAGCTGGAGAGAGCATGAGTGGGATAGAACACAATTTTTAGCCAGAATTAAAATGAAATGGAATCTCCCAAAAAATTCGTAACTTTGCCTTGGAAGATGGTTCTAGCCCACGATTTGATTTTACACTTTGCCATTGTTGACCATTTTGACCGCGAGGTAGAGCAAGGTTGATGAAAAATTTGGAGCAAACTTTGATTTCAAGGAAGATAGTTCTATCCCGCAATGATTAAAGAGAATTTGGTAGTGGAAGAGAGCAAGGGTTTTGATTCTGCAAAATCCAGGTGGATTATTAACTTCTCACATCTTCTACCTCTGCACAGCCGCATTCGCCCACTTTTGCATTGAAGTTTTATGTTTGCCATCACATCTACCATTACTCATGCCATTAGAAAATTTCTTGCAAAAATAGAAATAAAAGGGCAAATATTAGACAATTAATAGAATAATTAATTAATTAATTTTATTTTTCTAAGGTTTAAAGCTTTTGATTTTTAATTAATTAATTAATTTTTAATTATCCCTAAGGTTTAAGCTTTTAATTTTTACAATGCCTTTCTCTTTAATCGTAAAATATAGCAATGAACTGGAGAGAGCATGAGCGAGATAGAATATGATTTTTAGTCGGAATTAAAATGAAATGGAATCTCCCAAAAAATCCATAACTTTGCCTTGGAAGATGGTTCTAGCCCACGATTTGATTTTGCACTTTGCCATTGTTGACCACGAGGTAGAGCAAGCTTTGATTTAAAGGAAGATGGTTCTATCCCGCAATGATTAAAGAGAATTTGGTAGCGAAAGAGAGCAAGGGTTTTGATTTTCCAAAATTAATAGACTTAAGGTTGAGAGATTACGAAATTTCAGAGATGATTAAATTGAATAAATTGGCAATTGAAATCCAACAAACTTTCACTCGCAGCATGGAGCAAGCTTTTAGCCAGAATTAAAATGAAATTGAATCTCCCAAAAAAATTGCAACTTTGCCAAGGAAGATGGTTCTAGCCCACGATTTATTTTTAGACTTCTCCTTTGTTGACCATTTTGACTACAAGAGAGAGCATAAAAAGATAAAAATCTTGGTAGCGAGCCAGAGCAAGCTTTAGCCAAAGGAGTTGGTTCTACCCCACAATTTTAATTTTGATTTCTTCATTTTGACCAAGTCTGATCGTGGGATGGAGAAAGGTTTTTCTAGGGCGCGACTTTACTCCTGAACCCTTGTAGTGCAAAATTAGGTGAAAAACAAAATGCTCATATTTTGATGAAATTTTGTACATATGTAAAACGACCAAATGGGTATCCATATCTACATATAAAACGTAAAAATTAATTTTTGATCAAGATATATTGTATTAAGAAGATCACAAGCTACAATAAGAAACTGCTATTCTGGAAATGAAATTATGTCCAACTTTTGGAAAATTTGGTATCATTGGAAAGAGGAGATTAAGATATTTCACCCATAATTTGAATCACCTCAAACGGATTTCTCAATCAAAAGATATGATGATTTCAAATTTGATGTGAATTTAGGGTAAGATGAAGAATTGTAGAAAACCCTAAAATTTGATTTTAATAATTTAGACTTTAGGAAAACCATTGAAGATTAATTTTTCTGAAACCGATAACCTGAAATAATATCATTGAGGTGCAACTATCTAAATAATTTTAATTAATACCAATGCTTTTAGGCAAGTAATTATGACACCTTGATGTGGGCAAAATTTAAAACCATGACGAAAGCAAAATTTTGAAATAAAATCAAAATACTTCAAGAGGGTCCCCTCAAGAATACAATTTAATTTATTATAAGATCAAAATTTTATGATTAGTGGGGTGTGTTACTTCTCAACAAATGGCAACATCTGCAGGGAAATATTAGCATTATTTAGAACCCAAAACTCTAGTTTTAAAACAACTTAAATCATGTACCATACCTTTCCACAAAGATTTTCAAAACATTTTAATTGCTATTTGCCAGTTTGTAGAAATTTCTCAGGAACATACTAGGTTGAATCACTCAAGGAAAAACTCTGGTGTGTAATTGCAAGTGTAGAAATCCTTCCTCTTTGAATGACCATGGCTTAGATTCTTAATGAGGATCAACCAAACTGTTTGGACTGCATAATATTATTTGAGTAGAGCTATGATTCTAGTTTAGCCTTTTATAGCCCCGACAAAGTTACTCTTAACTTTATTTTTAAGACCTTGGTTCACAGCCATGGAGCGTCTATAGCCCTGGTGAACATGTCTAAGATTTCTCTTTCAAAAATCTTGGCTATCTCTCTTTTATTTGTAGAAATCTCTCTTTTTTAAAATTTTTGATAGAGACTAGATAGTCGGGAAGTCTTATTGAAGGTTCGAAAGTTGCATTTGCCTTGATATTTCATTAACCAAACAGCTGATCAACTAACCATTTCAGTTTTCAGACACCAATAGCCTCCTAAGAGTCATTAAAATGATTTTTTTGTGAATTAGAGTTTTCCTCTTATTACTAACTTTTCTTGGATTTCCTAGGAGTTCTCCAGCTAAACAACATAAGAGTTCATTTTATAATTAAAATAATTGTGGCAAGCAAGGTATATAATCTAAATTTCTTCTCTACTATCATTCTAGATAACAAGCATTACCACTTTCTTCCCACTTAGAATATCCTTTTGCCAAAATCACCCTGCTTTCATTTGCAAAACCGAGACAAAGACCCAAAAGAAGAAAGAAAATGAAAACTTGGAAAACCATAACCAACTTAATGTCGATAAAACAAACTAAAAAAAAATACTACTTCACTACCTTTTCACAATAATATATACATATGTACAAAGGTCCCTTCAATTACTCAAATGATGCAGTAGATGGAAAAGCAGAGAAATAATGCTTTAAAATTTGACCATTTATAGGTAAGTTTAGAAAAATACCTTCTAGGTCCTGTAGATGAAATGTACCCCAGTTTATGCTTCCCAAAATTTTTGCTACCCGAGAAAGACTTGGTGTGTTTACCTTTCTTTTCGTGGGCTTTGTCCCACAAAAACACCAAGTATGCAAGTATTTCACCCTACAAATTAGTCAAGTCATATAATAACATGAATGGTGAAGTTTTCAATGCTTGCTTATGTCTTATTCTATTAGCCCATAGCGCATACAGTTTTTATACCTCCTTCAGAATCAGGGCTTCAACATTTATGTTTGAAGGGTTTATAGAATTCTTTCAAAGGGATTGTATGTATAAACCTCCCAGGATCAAATATCTTAAGGCCTTTATAGGACCAGGCCATCACATCTTTAGACCTGTTGGACATTTTGAGGAATGTTATTGTCATTGATGTCAAAAGCATTGTTGAGCAATGTTCGTCATTTTTGAGGACATTAGGAGAGCTCAAAAAATGAAGATCTAAGAAGGAGAAGTCAAATTAAATAATAATATTTTATTATTATTTTCGGCTCCAAGATCAAGTTAAAGGAGATCAAGGACAAAGTTGAAAAGACCCACATGTTAATTTAAATTAAAATATTTTAATCCCTGATTAAAATTTTAATTTAAATATTGATAAGTGCTAAGGTTAATTTAAATATTTATTTAATATTTAAAATTAACTTTACTACAGATCTAGTTTAAATTAAAGTATTTTAATTATTGATTAAAACTTTCATTTATTAATGTTGGGTGCTAAAATTTAGTTAAATATTTATTTAATATTTAATTTTAACTTTCCAAATCAAATTCAAATTTGAAATTTGAAATGTGTCGATGTTGAAGGAAGCAAACCTTAGGTATATATATGCCAAAATATTGGCATTCGAATTATCCATGCGACTTATGGTTGGCTCATGAAAAGAGAAGGGAATTTCACATGTGAAAATCGAGCAAGGAAAAAAGACAAGAGTTTGGCATCCTCCAAAAAAGACATGAAGTGCTTGCAGCTTAGTTGGCAGCCAAGGGCTGCATAAGACGTCGATGGGATAGTTGAGGCAGGTTCGAAACCCGCGCACGCTGATTTTTGGGAAGAAGGTTTGTGTTTGTCTTTTATGTCGAACATGGGGAGAAGGTAAAGGCACCGAAGTGCCTTTTGGCTCTTGTGGAGCCATGCAGCCCAAGCGGTGGGCACTAACGCTGCAAAAGTGCTTGGGGGAGAACCAACGAGGGCCCACCAAAGAGTGCATTGAGGTATGTGATTTAATTTGGTTGTCTTGGCCTGCGAAAAGTTAAAGGGAAAAATAATGTTTTTATTTTTCTAAAGTAATTTTAATTAAAGTACTTTGCATGTTATTTGGTGTGTAAGTAATTAAGGGAGTTAAAAGGAAGTGCAAAGCTTTAATATTTGAGTTGGAATTTTAGAAGCTAAGGAGTTATAAGGTAGAATTTTATATTTTGAAATTGAAGAATGTTGAATATTATTTATTTCAAGTTGGAGATTATAAGGAGTAATTAAGTGCTAACTTTTGTATTGAAGAAATTTTTTGAAGAAGAGTTAGAATGATATTTTTATCATCTAACCTTGGTGTTTGGTAAGGAAAGTGGTTATACTTGAGACAGGTTTAAAAGACTATTCTTCATCAAGAAAAAGGTATGGGCACATTCTTCCATAGTTGAGTTGATTGATTGTTTTCTAGAAAACAAGTTTGGAGTGAAAAGGATTTAATTAGGTTTCCTTATTGAGCTATATGTGATATTGGTTTATAAGCATTGTTGTTGAAGTGATTGATTGAGTGAAGAACTTGAACTAGGGTTTGCAAAGATCATGAGTATCATTGTTATGTGATATTGGTTGATAAGAATTGTTGGAAACATTTTGAGTGAGTGTTCATATGCTTGGACTAGGGTTTGTAAGCAAGAATTGTTTCATTGAGTGATTGATTGAGCCTAGTCAAGTGAATGTGTGAAGTGATTGTTCAAGTTCTAGAAATTATTCTTTATTCTGAATTGATTTGAAAGTGATTGAGCATTGAAGTGAATGTGAAGCATATTGAGTCTCTAACAATTCTCTATATGTTTCTAAGAGAGTGATTGAAAGTGTTTGAGCATTGAAGTGAATGTGAAGCATATTGAGTCTCTAACAATTCTCTATATGTTTCTAAGAGAGTGATTGAAAGTGATTAAGCATTGTGATGTGTGTAGAGCATATTGAGTCTCTAACAATTCTCTTTATGTTTCTATGAGATTGGACAAGTTTTAGTGTGGACTTGTTGAGTAGATTTGAGGTAAGTCTTTGAGAAGACTTGTGGATAGATTTGTATGAGCTTTTGTGGAAGCTTACAATACAGATTGAGAGCATATTTGGATAAGTTCTAGTGAGGACTTATAGAGCATATTTGGACAAGTTCTAGAGAGGACTTGTGGACAAATTAGTGTGAGCTTTTATGGAAGCTTACAAGGCAGATTTGAGACAAGTCTTTGAGTAGACTTGTGAGTAGAGTTGATTGATGATTTGTTCAAACCTTGAGTTAAGGTTTGGGGCAGATCTAGTAGAGTTGATTTGATATTGAGTCAAGCTTTGAGTTAAGGCTTGAGGACAGAGATTGAGGATAGATTTGTGCTAGATCGAAGGACTGTGTTTAGTACAGATTCGAGGACAGAGTTTGGTACAGATTTGAGGACATGTTTGTGCCAAACCAAAGACAGATATTGAGCATATTTGTGCTAGACCGAAGGACTATGTTTAGTACATATTTGAGATAGAGCTTTGGAGGTAATAGAGTACATAGGATGACAGTCTCCAGTGGATAGAGATCCATTAGCCAGGGCAGTGAGGACAGGTGTCTTTAGTGGACAAAGATCCATTAGCCAGAGTAGTGGGGGCAACAGTTCTTCTAGAATATCACCAGCCAGAGCAAGAGGAGAAAGGAGTTCTCCTGTGGATAGAGATCCACAAACTTGAGTTAGGGGATTGGTGTCTCCTTTAGATAGAGATCCATAAACATTGTAATAGGGAAAGGATTCCCAAGATATTGATTGAGAAAATTTTAGTGAAAGATTTTCTCCGAGTAGACCACATTGGGTGAACCACATAAATTTTGGTGTCTCTATTGTGTGTGGTTTTTGTGCATTGCTTTGATTATTGCTATTGATATTGCTATTTATACATTGTATAATATTGATTGGGAAAGAAAAGTAAAAAGTGGTCTTATACTGTTCACCCCCTCTCAATATAATATTGTGTTCTTCAAGACCTACATAACAACTCAATGAGATCGTATTTCATTTGTGGGTCACAGTTCTTAATAACTTGAACATTCTGTGGTTGCTCTAATGCTCCAATGTTCAGGTTTTAAGTTTCTATTCCGCTAGTGGAATTTCCATAATTTGCTCTTGTATGTGAGCCTTGCTTAGACTTAGCACCATCAATATGTAATATCCAAATGACATTGTTGTGATTGGTTGGAGCTTTAACTGGCGTTGTCAATTTATAAACCCCAATATCTACATCATCATAATTTACAACCCCATTTTTACATTATTTTCAATGATCATGTGTTTATATTTGGGCTCTATTTCTATTATTAGTTGGTTGGTCACATTCATATTCACTATTTCTTTTTCTTGAAGTTTAACAAAGGGATCAAAGTAAGTCTTGATTTTCTTTATATCCTCAATGATGTTATACTCCTTCCCAAGCACTACACCAATTTGATCCTGAGTCTTATTTTTATTACCCTTTAGTGGAGGAGGATCATTATTAGGAGTAGGTTTTGGATTTTTGCATCTCAAATTATAATTACCCCTTTGGAACTTTTGAAAAGCTTGTACTTCATCCATAGGTACTTATGCATAGTCTTATGACTCATCTGGAAAGGTGAATGAATCCAAAACCATAGCAACACTATGTTTGGATGAACCAAAATTATCAACGTTTCTCTGATTTTTAGGAAAACCCAACTCACCAGACAGAGCTTCAAAAGCGTTGTAAAATTCTAGGTAATCTAATTCCCCGTGTTGAGATATTCCATGAATCCTACACCAGTTGGGTAAATCCAGGTCACATATGTTTACTTCGGATCCTTTACCTTTGTTGTAATCCTTATTGGCTTCATACAAAGGTTTGGGGAGTCTGTTTAGTTGGTAAGAAAACCAGTTTGAACTTTCTCCCACAGATACTTGTCTCTTTAAACTCAAGAAGTCATTTTCGAGGTTTTGGACCATCTTAGATACATCTTCCACCTTGGCCTTGTCATAATATTTCTTCGCACCTTGCACATGCTTAGTTTGTGTCACGGTTAATGGAGTTTCCTCGACTAGAGTGTGACACGTTGGCATTAATACCTAATGTGGAATGGGATTCAAAATAGGTATGTTCTATGTAACATAGGATATCAAAGGACTGCTCAAAATTTGAGGTCCTAATTATCTTTCAAGAATTAGAGCTTCCTTATAAGCTCATGTTAGGGTTGTGATATTGGTATCTATCTTGAGGAAAAAGAGGTCACTGGATCCAAGGTATTATTTTATATTTCTAAGGCCAAATTTGCACTTGGTATGTAATTACGAGTCATTTTGCCATAAGCCTTTTGGGACCTTACATTGAAAGACCTAATGGTTTCACCAGATTCCATCTTAATGTTGGATAATTGCTGATATAGCATGTTGGGATCAATCACTTGACCGAATTGGGAAATGAAAATAGTTTCTAATTAATCTTAGCCGATGATGGAGTCATTAGTCAGATTCATAAACCAATCATATGCTCCCTCTTGGAGAGTGAACAGGAATAATCTACAGGTAACATCTTAATGAAGGACATTTAACAATTTAAGAGCATTTTTTAAGGCAACCATGTGCTCTTAAGTTGTCCTAACACCATCATGTTTGTAGGTGGGAAGATATTTCTCAAGATTCCTTGGTAAATTATAGGTTGCACCAGGGATATTCAAGGCAGTGGAGCCCAACCAATGAGCCATGGCTATTGGATTAATGACCCATAAAAGATAAAATAAAATGTAAAACTATGTTTATCACTTTAAACACACCTTGTTAAACATCGAACGAAAGTTTGGCCCTCTTTATAGTGTCAATTTATGTTGGCTAGTGTTTTGCTATTTAGACAATACATAAACAAACAAGATTTGAAAGCTAACGAGGAGGGAAAAGCCACTTTTAAGGATAAAAAATTTACAGAGTATAGAAGACAAAACCCAACATACGATTATATTTCACAACTTAATTAAAACACCACGAACGCAAGTCGGCCCTCCTTCTAGCACCAATTTATATTGGCTCATATTTCATGCATACCTTGTGAAGAGTAAACAGAAAACACAAGTATAATTTAATGGGAATAAATTCCCTCTCACTTTAGGATCTGATTGGATATCCAAGGTGTGAGTTACATATTCGGATCGAATGCTTTCAATATTTTCCACTTTTAGAATAGTTTCAGTATGCTCTGTTTTACCTTACAACGGGTTCAACCTTTGTTTATTGGTGTTTGGTGGTAGTTTGTGTTGTTCATTCATCAAACTTGCATTTGTAAATTGATCTAGCTCTTCAAATTTTAGCAAATTAAAATAATAAAGAATTTTAAAGAACATAAAAATGGATCTTTGCGAAATGGAAAACAAGGAGAGTAAGGTAGGGTAGAAAAGAAGGATGAAATTCTACAACTCTAATTGTTAATTATTCTTTCAACTTGGCATATTGTTATGTTCTCCAATCGTAACCAATAGAATAACAACTTTATAATATCAATTTATTACCTAGCAAGGGGTGAAACAAGTTTATAGAACATACCAATCTATTTAAATCATAATTTTCCTTGTAACTAACAAGATGTATCTGTGGATAGCAAATGCTCATGCACACAAACTAGAGCTATCAATTCCAAATCCTTAAACTATGGATTTAAACACTTTATTAAGATAGTTTAATCATTCTAAAGATTCAATCTTACTAGGATGATTTTTGCCAGTAGCTCAGCTCACGCAACAAAACCATAACCAGTAGGAAAAGAACTAATTTTTAGAATGAGGAAACTTAAATGAAGCTCTTCACATCAACAACATGCCAAAATCAATCAAATTCATAACATTTACTATCACATACATTTCAGTGAAAACAAGAATAAGGAAAGAAAGCACCCTCAAAATTTAAGAAGTAGATTAAGTGCCTGGCTATGCCACTTTAGAGTAAGAACATCGTAAAATATCCCATATAAATAACAGATGAGTTCTTAAGAATAGTTTTCATAAAAAGTACCTCTATTATAAATTTTTGCATGTGTTCTTTACATTCAGTAAGAGTATTTATAGACTCAGGACATGCCCTAATCTTTTCACAAAATATCCAACTCCCAACCAAGCAAAAATAATTTAAAATCCCACCATCGGAGCCTTACACGATAAAACATATTTTAATAGTTTCATTCAACTCCAACTACTTCTGAATATTTGCTTGAATATCTTGCCATAAATGGTGAAGAAAGAATATGATCCTATCCTTATCAAATTTTGATCGTATGCAAATATTTTTATTTTCTAGCTAGTTGCAACCGCACTTCATTAAATGGGCACTCCTTCGACCATGCCTCATCAAGTCTTTGTTTATGGCAAGCTCTGCAAAATCTGGGTGGATTATTAACTTCTCACGTCTTCTACCTCTGCATAGCCGCATTCGCCCTCTTTTGTATTGAATTTTTATGTTTGCCATCACGTTTGTCATTACTCATGCCATTAGCAAATTTCTTGCAAAAAAAAATAAAAGGGCAAAGATTAGACAATTAATAGAAAAATTAATTAATTAATTTTATTTTTCTAAGGTTTACAGCTTTCGATTTCTAATTAATTGATTAATTTTTAATTATCTCTAAGGTTTAAGCTTTTAATTTTTATGGCAAAAATATAATTAAAAATTTAAATTCTAATGCCTTTCTCTTTCATCGCAAAATATGGCAATGAGCTAGAGAGAGCATGATCGGGATAGAACATGCTTTTTAGAAGAAATTAAAATGAAATAGAATCTCCAAAAAAATATGCAACTTTGCCTTGGAAGATGGTTCTAGCCCGCTATTTGATTTTACACTTTGCCATTGTTGACCATTTTGATCACGGGGTAGAGCAAGGTTGATGAAAAATTTGGAGCAAGCTTTGATTTCAAGGAAGATGGTTCTAGCCCGCGATGATTAAAGAAAATTTGGTAGCGGGAGAGAGCAAGGGTTTTGATTTTACAAAATTAAAAGATTTAACTCTTTTGAGATGAGGCGGAGAGATTGCAAAATTTTGGAGATGATTAAATCGAATAAATTGGCAATTGAAATCCAACAAACTTTCACTCGTGGCATGGAGCAAGCTTTTAGCCAGAATTAAAATGAAATTTAATCTCCCAAAAAATCTGCAACTTTGCCAAGGAAGATGGTTCTAGCCTGCAATTTATTTTTGGACTTCTCCTTTGTTGACCATTTTGATCGCAAGAGAGAGCAAAAAAAGATAAAAATATTGGTAGCGTGTCGGAGCAAGCTTTAGCTAAAGGAGTTAGTTCTACCCCATGATTTTAATTTTGATTTCTCCATTTTGACCAAGTCTGAAAGCGGGGTTGTTAGTCTCACAATGACACTGAGAGGGGGGGGTGAATCAGTGTAGCTCTTTAAATCTTAAAACTTCAACTCTTAAAGCCAAAACAATGAAAACTTAAAACCAAATAAAGCAAATATAACAAGAGAGCATCACACAACACAAGATGTACCGAGGTTCACCAGTTTTGGCTACTCCTAAAAAATTGATTGTTTGGACTCCCATCCAAATCCAGCCTTTGCAAAATACCAATTTTACAATCAATTTACCAGCACCCACTGGAAGGAGCACCAACCCCTGATTTATCTACACCAACAGAAAGGAGCACCAACCCCTGATTCCAAGAACCAACTTGGACTACAATTTTGAAACTATAAGATTGACATAAAAAATGCCTTCGCTTATATAAGACCCTGACTGGTCTATTGCTAACCCAACCTCTCTCGCTATTCACCAAAACACCACACACACTTACGGCTCTACTTGCTGCACTTTTACAACCCTCTTACAACCCTCTTGCTGTGCTTCTTACTGCACTCTTACGGCTCTCTCGGCTCTGCTTAACGCTCTCTTACGACACTCTTCCAACCCTTTTGTAGCTCTTTTTCTCTTTTTTTTAGCTAACTAATTCTCCACGCAGACCTCCTTTTATAACAAAGTTCTGACTTTTCTCGTATCGCTTCACTGTAACTGTCATACCGACTTCAGTTAACTCTTCTTATTTTAGCTACATGATTTTCTTCTGTAACTGCACCTGTAACTGTCATACCGACTTCAGTTAACTCTTCTTATTTTAGTTGCATGACTTTCTTCTATAACTGCACCTGTAACTGCCATACCTACTTCAGTTAACTCTTCTTATTTTAGCTGCGTGATTTTCTTATGTAACTACACCTGTAACTACCGTATAACTTCAGTTAACTGTCACATATCTTATTTCGGTTGGGTTCTCTTCTTAGCTCGCGAAAACACAACATGTCGTGATATCGCGACACTTTCGCCTCCTTGCTTCTTTTCTTGGCTTGTACCTACGAAAACACATGTCACGATATCGTGACACTTTCGCCTCCATACTCTTCCTCTTTACTTTTGTCGCGATATCGCGACACTTTTGCCTTCTTACTTTCTCTCTCCTCCTTTAGTCACGAAAATGCGACATGTCGCGATATCACGACACTTTTGCCTTCTTACTTTCTCTCTCCTCCTTTAGTCACGAAAATGCAACATGTCGCGATATCGCGACACTTTTGCCTTCTTACTTTCTCTCTCCTCCATTAGTCGCAAAAATGTGACATGTCACGATATCGCGACACTTTTTCTCTCTCTGCCTGCCTGCCCTTTTTAAGTCGCAAAAATGCGACATGTCGCGATATTGCGACACTTTTTCTCTCTCTCTCTTACTCTTTGCTTTGGCCCCCGAAAATACATGTCGCGATATCATGACACTTTTTCATTCGGACTATCTCTATTGCAATATGTCACGAAATTGCGACACTTTTTCTTTCGTACTATCTCTCTTGCAATATGTCACGAAATCGTGACACTTTTTCTACTTGTATTTTTCTCTTCCAACATGTCGTGAAATCGCGACACTTTTTCTACTTGCGCTTTCTCTTCGAACATGTCGTGAAATCGCGACAGTTTTTCTTGCTTGCGCTTTCTCTTCGAACATGTCGCGAAATCGCGACAGTTTTTCTTGCTTGCGCTTTCTCTTCGAACATGTCACGAAATCATGACAGTTTTTCTTTCTTCTCAACATGTCGCGATATCACGACAGTTTTTCTTTCTTGTGCTTCCTCTTCGAACATGTCGCGATATCGTGACAGTTTTTCTTTCTTGCTCAACATGTCGCGATATCGCAACATTTTTTCTTTCTTGCTCAACATGTCGCGATATTACGACATTTTTTTTTTCTTGCTCAACATATTGCGATATCACGACAGTTTTCTTCCTTGTGATTTTCTTTTGATTTTTAGCATATGGGCCACTTCGATCTTTTGGAAAATCACTGTACATACTCTGAAGAACCTCTTAACTCCTGTCCATTGCATCAACCGATCTGTCTGACTGTGTTGACAACAATGACAATACTATTGTTGCACCTTTCTAAACAAGGATGGAGCAAAGATTGTTCCAAACCGTGACTTTACTCCCGAACCCTTGTAGTGCAAAATTAGGTGAAAAATAAAAGTGCTCAGATTTTGATGATATTTTGCACACTTGTAAGACGGCCAAATGGGTACCCAAATCTGAAAATAAAACATAATAAATCAATTTTTAACTAGAGATATCACATTAAGAAGATCACGAGCTGCAACAAGAAACTTCTATTTATGGAAATGAAATTAGTCCAACTTCTGGAAAATATAGTATCATTGGAAAGAGGAGATTAAGACATTTCACCCATAATTTGAATCACCTCAAACAAATTTCTCAATCAAAAGATATGATGATTTCAAATTTGATGTGAATTTAGGGTAAGATGAAGAATTGAAGAAAACCCTAAAAATTGATTTTAATAATTTAGACCTTAGAAAAACTATTGAAGATTAAATTTTCTGAAACCAATAACTTGAAATAATATCATTGAGGTGCAACTATCTAAAGAAATTCAATTAAGACCAATGCTTTTAGGCAAGAATTGTGACACCTTGATGTGGGCAAAATTTAAAACCTTGACAAAAGCAAAATTTTGAAATAAAATAAAAATACTTCAAGAGGGTCCCCTCGGAGAATATAATTTAATTTATTATAAGATCAAAATTTTATGATTAGTGGGATGTGTTACTTTTCAACAGGCCCACTTCTCGGTGTTGGTGGAAGGAGCCATTTTGAAGGTTTTTCAGGTTTTTCTATTTTGTGCAATTTTTGTTCAATTGTTGTCAATTTCTTGTCATTTCTTGTAAACAAAATTTCCCTTGTTTTTACCCTATTTTTCCTTGTGTTTTAAGTGTGATGTGTGAGAGTGGATTTGTAGCTAGTTGAACTATGTTTATGTTTGCATTTATTATTTTTGTTTCTTGTAATTTCAGTCACAATAACTTCTTATAGTTTTCAGTAACTTTTCGTGTTTCAGCAGTTTCAATTTCAGCAATGTTAGGCTTAGTTGGTTTGAATTTAGCATTTTCTTTTCATGTTATTTCAATTTAGTAAAAGTAATTTAGTTTCTTTCTTCCTTCAGCAATTTCAATTTTGTAAACTTAGATTAGTTCAATTATGCAATTTAGAATAATTTCAATTATGCAACTAAATAGTTTTAATTTTACAAATTAGGATAGTGTGACCCTTGAAAGACCTTTATGAACCTCTGTTCCACTGAATAAGCATGTGCCCTAGTTTTTGAGTTCTACAACTCCCAAACTCCTCTATCGTATATAGCCTTGGACATCGCTCTGATTTAACAAACATTGAAATTAAATGATGACATTAATAACACTCACCAGTTATCAACTTTAAGATCAACAATTTATAATAACTAGTTAAATATTATATTTCAGAGCCGAAGAGATTTCTGGTTACTGTGGATTTGAAGACAAGATTGCTGCCCCAGGAGGGTCCAATGGGGACACCTCTGGATCCTCTTCTAGAGAGACATAGTTCTTTTGTAGATTTGTTAAAGGATAAATCTCCATCAAAGACTAAAGAAGCACAAAAAACTGCATTAAAAATGCTTTTTATGACTGCTGGAAATAGATCAACATCTCAACGAGTTAATGGATGCTTGTCATAGTCAGAATCAAGGCCAAAGATTGTCATTGAGCAAAGGATGGTTGAAGAAACAGTTTTATATAGAGCCAATCATGATTTGATCTGTAAATTCATGGGTATTCACCCTACCTTGAATTTTTTGCATTCTTGGGTCCGACAAAATTGGGAGCCTCTTGGTGAGTATTATTTATGGTTTATTAGCAATGGATATTTTATTGTTAGTTTTTCTTCACTTGCCGATAGAAATAGGGCTTTTGAATCAGAAAAGAGGAATCATGGTCCGACAAGATTATTTGTTCAACCCTGGAGAGTGGGATTTGATCCTCGAATTGAACCCACTACTGTCCCGGTTTGGATCCATTTGTATGCACTTCCAATGGAGTTTTGGAGTGAGCAGGTATTGGAAATTATCGATAATTCCCTTGGAAGATATTTGGGTGTTTCCAAAGACACAATAGAAGGAAACATAGCTGTTTATGCAAGATTATGTGTGGAAATGGATCTTAGCCAACCTCTACCGACAGAGGTGGAACTTGAACTTGCAGGACTATCTTGGATTCAACAAATGGATTATGAGGCATTGCCCTTCAGATGAAGAGTTTGCCACAAATATGGGAATTTAGCCCGATCTTGCCCAAATAATATGAACATAAAAATGGAGGCTTCTCTAGGAATGTCAAATTTTCCTAAGGAGGGTAAGTCAACAATCAACAAAGAACCAAAAAATATTTCTCAGGGTAAAGAAGCACAGGGAGATGGTTTTGAACAACCCAAAATAAGGAGAATGCAAAAGAAAAAAGATGGTAAAGAGCAAACCCAACTCAAGCCCTCCAATAGGTATGAGATATTTAAGACACTAATGGACCAAGAAGAACAATTCATGGAAGGAGTGTATGGGAATAATGAAAATAATAACATCCATGTTCAAGCTCCTCTTTCATCTCCCCCCATCATAGAGCAAGTAATTGAGTACAGTGAGTTACCACAGTCAGAGAGTGGAGGGGCATTGATAGTGCATAACCAAGAGCAGCCAATAATTAAGGATGTCGGCATGGGCATAGCAGAAAAGAACAGAGAAATGCCAACTTTAGGGATAACTCAGGTGGAAAAGAGATAAAAAAATAGCAACTCTCAAGGAGTGGGTAGAAAATCAAATAAGGAATTGATAGCAGTTCAAGGAGACAAATTGATCACTGGAGGATCGGTGAGGCCAATAGATTTTTATTGCTCTCAAGGTAACCAATGATTATACAATCATGGAATGTTAGGGGTTTAAACAGTAGAACCCATCAATTTGTTGTTTGAAGACTCTTAGAAAAATGTAAAACATATTTTTTGCTTATCCAGGAGACAAAAATGTTGTTAGATCTTATGTGTAAAATAGTTAACAAAATTTGGAGGGATGCTGGTCATATGGAAGTGGCTGGCCAAGGTGCCTCAGGGGCGATAGTTACTCTTTGGAACTCTCTTGAATGGACTACAATAGAACATATAGCTTGGAGGGGTGTTCTCACATCACATTTTAGAAATAATGTCACAGTTGAACATGTTTTAATCACAAATTTTTATGGGGCTCAAAACCTAGATGGTCATATGCATCAATGGAAAGTTGTGCATAACATGAGAGTCTCAAGGGAAGATTTAAACTGGATTATTGTTGGGGATTTTAATGCTAAATTATCCTCTAGAGATCAGGAAGGGGGAACCCCAATTTTGGACCTAGGGGATCGACTTATGATTGCCCAAGTCCAGGCATTACACTTGGTGGATATTAAATGCCCTGGAACCAACTATACTTGGACTAATAAGAAGAGGGAGTCACATAGCAGGAAGGTGAAGTTAGACCGTTTTTTGGTTTCAGAGGAGGCATTTGTAAAATGGAATATAAAATTTCAGATTTTGGAGGGTCCAGTTTCAGATCACTTTCCCATTTTGTTGGAAGGAGGGATCAAGACAATGCAGCATCACAAACCATTTAAATTTGAAAACTTTTGGTTACAAAAAGAGGAACTTCGAAAGAAAATTCCATAGTGGTGGGAAGAAGGTTTCCCAACATATGGGACAATAATGTTTAGATTCCACAAACAACTTCATTATGTCAAAGTTCAACTGAAGCAATGGAGGCGAGCTAACAAGACAGACTTCCAGGTCCAAAGAGCTCCATTGGTGGCTAGATGGGATGAGGTTCAAAAACACTTTAGGGAAGGAACAATTACGGAGCAGCTCAAAGAAGAGGATGATGCATTGCGTAAAGCGGTTGAGGACATTGACAACCAAGAGGAGACCTACTGGAAACAGAGAGCAAGAACCACTTGGTTATTTTTTTTTTTTAATTTTGAAAAAAACTTGTATTAAAACATTGATCAGTTACAATTGGGATAAGACACATTCCAGCCGAAAACAATGAAAGCACATGATTACAAGAGAAGAGGAAGATTTGCACTGGATCCAAATCTCTTGAACCAATACCAAGCTAGCTGAGAGAGCTAATAGATCTGTTACAACAACTTATCACAAAAACACGCAACAAACACCAACTTCACCTCTATCCGCGAAAAAGCTACAAGTCGCGAAATCGTGACACGACTCCTCTGACCACAAAAAAGTCAACTTGTCGTAAAATTGCGACATGTCACAAAATTGTGACAAAAATCCATCCTTGGCCACGACGGAGCAACATGTCGTGATATCGCGACAAAAAGCCACCAGCGGCCACAATGACGCAACACGTCGCGAAATCGCGACAACTTTCCTCCAGTAGCCGCGATGGCGTAACATGTCACGATATCGTGACAACTTTCCTCTCTTGTCCGCGACGGCGTAACATGTCGTGATATCGCGACAATTTTCCTCCCTTGGCCGCATCGGCGCAACATGTCGCGATATCGTGACAACTTTCCCTCGACGACAGCGATGGCGCAACATGTCGCGAAATCGCGACAACTTTCCTCCCTTGGCCATGATGACGCAACATGTCGCGAAATCACGAAAACTTTCCCTTGGCGGCCGCGACGGCGCAACATGTCGCGATATCGCGACAACTTTCCTCCCTTGGCCGCGATGGCACAACATGTCGCGATATCGCGACAACTTTCCTCCCTTGGTCGCGACGGTGCAACAACCACTTGGTTATTAGAAGGTGATAAAAATACCAAATTTTTCCATCGGATTGCTTGTGCTAGGAGATAGATGAACAACATGGAAGCTCTTCAAGATGAGAACGAACACTCCTTTGATACAATTCTAGGTATGCATTTCCATTCAATGGATTATTTTTCTAAACTATTTAAGGAAAGTATGGTGCAATATGAAGAGGCTCAAAAAGAAGTTATTGTTGTCATACCCTCTGTTATGTCTGAAGAAGAAAATCAGACCCTACTTAAACCCATTGATAGAGAGGAACTAAAGAATGTTGTCTTTGGAATGAGCATCAAAAAAACACCAGGTCCAGATGGATTTCCAATTGAGTTTTTTCAGGCCTTTTGGGATAACTTGGAGGAGGATATAATAGTTGTTATAGAGGAGTCCAAAGGTAGTAAAAGAATTATTAAAGCATTAAATCATAATTTCATTACTTTAATTCCAAAAGGGGAGGAGGGGGTACATATTTCAGATTATAGACCTATTACCTTATGCAATGCCATATATAAAATAATCACAAAGGTAATGGTTGAGCGGTTAAAACCTCTTCTACATAACATTATCTCCTCGGAGCAAGGGGGTTTTGTAGAGGGTAGGCAGATCTTGGATGGTGTGGTTCTAGCTCAGGAGGCAATCCATTCAATGTAAACATCTGGTAATAGAGGAATGTTTATAAAATTAGATATGTCAAAGGCTTGTGATAGGGTGGAGTGGAGCTTCTTCTCAAAGATGATGGCAGCCTTTGGTTTCTCTCAGGATTGGATAGAATGGGTCATGAGTTGTGTTTCTACTCTGACATACTCAGTGTTAATCAAGGGTTTTCCCTCACAACCGTTTGGAGCTACTCGAGGCCTTCGTCAAGGAGATCCTTGCTCTCCCTATATTTTTCTCATATTGGATGAAGGATTGGGTAGACTTGTCTTGAGGAGAAGACAACAACGTTTGCTAACAGGTATCAAGGTGGGTGAGGAAGTTTTGACTCACCTACAGTTTGTGGATGACACAAGATTGGTGGGAGTGGCCAGCTTCAGGGAAGCAAGAATGATTAGAGATACACTTAATGTCTACCTTAGGGCTACAAACCAAGTCATCAATGATGAAAAATCCAAAGTGGTCTTTTTCAATCTTGATCAAAGGCTTCGGGACAGAATTTTAGAGATCTTGGGATTCACAAGGACTTATCTCCCAGTGGTATACTTGGGGGTCCCTTTGTATTTTAAAAAACCAAAAATAGATATCTGGAGGAATATTTTGGATTGTATCAAGGACATAATTAATCATTGGTCTCACAAATGGTTAAGCTATGGGGGTAGATTAACTTTTTTACAGTCAGTCATTCAGGCCATGCCAATTTATAAATTTTCTATCCTTGTTGCCCCACATACCATATGGAAAGAGTTGGACAAGATGGCTAGAAAATTTTTATGGGAAGGAGTAAAAGGAGAGAGGAAATGGGTCTTAGTAGGTTGGGATAAAGTAAGCTAGCCCAAGGTAAAAGGAGGTTTGGGATTGAGAAGATCAAAGTTAAATAATAAAGCTTTGGCTGGAAAGCTTTACTCGAGGTGGATTTCCCAACCAACTTCTTTATTCAGTAGAACCTTAACTAGTAAATATTTGGGACATGTAAACCCAAATGAGGTGGGTCGTTTTCCTTTGGATGGTAATGGATCCTTAGTGTGGCAGGCTCTCAAGTTAGGATCTCAGGTAGTAAAAGATAGATTATTTTGGAAAGTGGGGAGAGGGGAGAAGACACGATTTTGGATAGATTCATGGGATCAATACCCACCTATCATTGTTGAATTTCCTGAATTGCAACCAATAAAAACAACCATAAAAACCAAGGGATGGGTCCAAATTGAAAGTTATTTCAACACTAGTCAGCTGGGGGATTATAAGTTTAAGCAATTTAAGAAGTTGGATGAGTGGCCAATTTCAATCCCTCCGGATTTGACACCCATCATGACTAAAATCTTGGCAGAAATATTTCTCACAGGTAGAGACGAGGAGGATGAATTAGCTTGGGTATATGGGAGCCTTGGTGTCTACACAATGAAGGACGAATATGATAAGATCCTTCTAGAGCCTCCTCATACATATCAGGTTGAGGATTGGAGAAAGATTTGGCAGTCCAAGGGTTGGCCGAAAGTAAACTTTTTTGCCTGGCAGTTCATGCATAATGGAATTCTTACTTTTGATAATCTCGGATGTAGGGGAATCATTGGTCCATCTCAATGTGTTTTATGCTACAAGAGCGAGGAAATAGCTGATCACTTGATGTTTGAGTGCCCATTCATGCGCCAGATTTGGGAGAGATGGTTTTTATATTATAAAATTCAAGTTAATGGTGATTTGAATCGGATTAATATTTGGGAAATATGGAAGAGGGGTAGATTTAAATCTAAAGCTCTTTGTATTGGTTGGGAGCTTGGATTAAACTTTATTTGGTGGCAAGTGTGGTTGGAGAGAAATGCTAGAATTTTTAGAGAAACTTTTTCTTCTTTAGATGGAGTTTGGCAGGTTATTTGGAGCAAAGTCATAGAAACTGTGGCAATCTATGCTAAAGAGGAAACTCGAGGTTGTTATTGGGGCAATGGAGAAGGAAGTTGAAGTGCAAGAGGGACAAGACAGAGCTAGTTGGAAACCACCCCCAGAAGGTTGGATTAAAATTAATACTGATGGAGCTACAAAAGGCAATCCGGGTAGAGCTAGAATTGGAGTGGTTTACCGGAATCATGTTAGCACAGTGCTCTATTGGAAACTGCAAGGCTTGGGAAGAGCCACAAACAATGAAGCAGAAGCCTTAGCTATCAAATTTGCTTCTATTTGGGCGATAAAACAAGGTCATAGGAGGATAATCCTAGAATCAGATTCTCAAATAATGGTTGGAGCTCTAGATTGCATGAGGAACTTTGCTTTGAAAACATGGAGGTTGAGGATTCTTGTCACTCAAATTAAGGAATTATGGAGGGAATTAGATGATGTAATTCCAGTTTATGTGAGTAGAGATCTAAATAAAGTGGCAGACTTCCTGGCTAAGATGGGTACTGAGAAGGAGGTAGGGGTTCAATGGCACAGTGACATGGCTATTGAGGATGAGATGATTAGGCAGGTTGGTGAGCAAATCCAGTGCTTAGCTAATTTGGATAACCATTCCAGAAATACTGTTTAGGAGATTTATGTTTCAATGTAGATCTTCTTTTATAGTTGTAAACAGGTGAACAGTCATTGTAGAAATATGGTTTAAGAGATTTGGCTCCAATGCAAATCTTCTTTTACTGTTGTAAACATGTGTTCTCTCTAACTAAGGCTGGGAAAAGTCTCATCCCAACTTGTAAATGATCTTTGTTTTAATACAAGTTTTTTCAAATTATTTTCAAAAAAAAGATCAACAATTTGAAAATTGTTCTTGTTCTATCAACCAAAACTAAGGTGAAATGAGGGCTCTGGTCCCTCCCCTGCTCCCCTCCCATGGCTCCTGGTTTCTGCCCAGTCCCTGGCTCAACCCAGGTCATCCCTCCCGGGGAGTGGTTGTTTGCAGATGATCTCCTAGGGGGAGATCCTTCTCCACTATCTGCGCCCCTCCTGGCCGGCTAGGGTTTCCTTGGTTGTTTTTTCGGACTGGTGCTTCCCAGGGATCCCTGTTTGGTTGGGGATCCCTTCCCTTTTTCCCTCAGGCTTCCCCCTGGGGTTTTTTGCAGGTGATTGCGTTTCTCAGTGCGGTGGAGGTGACGATTTAGGGTTTGGACAGCTTCCCCCTTTTTCTTGTGAATCCTCGACGGGCTCTGTGCTTGGACGGGATTCTTGGTCCCTGCTGCTGGGATCCTCTTTTGTTTTCCCGGGGCGGGTTCCTTGTGGTGCAACTCTCTGGTCACTTCCTGATGGACTGGATCCTCTCTGTGCTGGCTGTCGGCTTCCTACAGGATGGCTCTCGCTGAACTGAATGTTTTCCCGATGGGCGGGATGGTTTCTCCATAGGGCGGGATCCGCCAAATCCACCGGTTTTCCCACGAGGCGGGATCCTTTCTTTTCTGTTGGTTTCTCGGATGGCGGGATTTCCCTGTTGCTTCCCGCTAGGCGGGACTGTTTGTGGTGGTTTTGACTGCTTCCCACGAGGCAAGATTTTATTGTAACGGTTTTTCTTTGCTTCTCGCTGGGCGGGATCTTCTCGATGGTGGTTTTTGGCTACTCCCGCCGAGTGGGATCTCCAAAACTACTTTTTTCTTATTTGTTTGTTTCCCGCCGAGAGGGATTGTTTCATGCTTACTGTTACCGTCGGGCGGAATTTCTGTTTTGGTGTTCAGTTTCAAGGGATTGATGCCCTAGGCCCATTGCTTATGTAATCAGGTTTTGGGATCCTTGTTAAAACCCGCTATAAATACAAACACATAATTATCAAAAAAAAAAAAAACTAAGGTGAAACAAAAGTAGAGATTTTGAAATTGCATTCAAAATTATTTTTAACTTACTAGGGAGTCATAAGGTAGTCAATTTCAAAATTTTTCTCAAGAATTATTTTCTATACTCAATACTAAGGAGCTAAAAGGATGTCTACTCCAAAGATTTCATTGAATAATGAAATGGAAAATGAAATTAGAAAAGGAAGAGTAAAAGTTATAAAGTATGGAATTAAAAATTTGGTTGAAAAGTCTAAAGGAAAATTAGATTTAGTTTCAAGTTTCATTTATAATAAAGCATTAGAATAAAATTTTGAAATATTAGAATACTATCTACATGCGAGAATGTTTAAAGCAATTGACAACAACAAAGATAGTATTATGATTTCTTAAAACATTGCTAGTATAGTATACATGGCATTGCTTGCACTTAAATATCACAAAGAGAATAACTTGAAACAAAAGGAGTTGATTGAATCCCTTAAGAAGAAAACAAAAGTGGATGAATCATTCTTAGAAAAATATTTCATTCTTGATGTAATATTAATGCTTCAAATTCATCCAATTCAAGATCTTATCGTGATGCTATAAGTGAATGCTTAGAAGATTTTTTACAAAAAAAAATTATAATATGAAGGACAAAGGCAAAGAGAAAATGTTTTTGCAGGAATCAAATGACAATGTGACATCATCTAAAAGCTTACAAATTGACATTAATGATGAAGACAAGCAAGAAGAGAAAGACCCTGATCAAGAAGGCATATAGTGCAAAGTGAGTTAAGAGATGAAGATCCATATTGAAGACTAAAGTCTTCAATAACCAAATAATGTAATATATGGGGTGTTGGAATATATTACATTATTTTGTACATGCTAATGTACCACCTTTGGTATATCTTTAGATTAAAAAAGTGTCCTAGATTAGAGAATGAGTATTTAATTTATGCAATGTAATAAATGCACAAGTATAATTTAAGTGTGCAAAATATTTTAGTATTGTAAATGTGCATAATAGTTCATGTGCACATGAGTCCATAGAATAGGAAGATGAAGAGTCTCTAGAAGAGTGAAGGCCAAGAGTGCTCCATATGAAGAGTCACATTACATTATATATATGTGTATGTGTGTGTGTGTGTGTGTGTGCAAGTGGCATGATTTGTAGTCTTAGAGAGTATGTAATATGAGTACTTAAGATCTTGATTCAATGGAGATACAATTTTCACGAGCATTTGTTAATGGCAATTTTATGAGATATTGTTAAAGTTATTTTTGAGTTTTATACTTTTAGAATATTTCCATTATCATATATTTCATATTGCAACTTTATTTTAGATATTTTGGTTATTTTTTATCTTCAATATTTAGCTTCAAAAGCTAACATTTTACCAAGCGGAACAAATAATATAAAGGTAAAGTAGCAAGTAAGCCCCTCCTAAAATATTCGTGGAGCTTTGTACCATATTTTATCATCTGGGACATCTGGTTGGACAAAAACTTGAGGATTTTTTAAGGCAAAGGTAAGGACAACATAACTATAATACGAAGGATAAAAGACAATTAAGTATTAAATGTCAAATCTAGTTTCTATAAACAATAGTATGAAGAAGACCTATCATCCATAGAAAGAAGAATGATCTACCAACTTAATCTCCAAGATTTCCTTACATAGGGAAACTCTAGAGCAAACAATTGCCTGCCTGACATCTATTTTTTGGCACTCCTCTTTGATGATATCTCCAAGTCCAACCCTAGTCAAGCAGTGGTAATGGGACTGATTCTTACAGGACCTCGTGAGATCTTGCTCAAATCCATGATCAGCTTGGGAACAACATCTAACAACGTGGCAGAGGCTATTGGATGTGAAATCAACTTAAAATTGGTGGTAAAGCAAGGAATCACTCAGGTCATAGTTTACGAGGATTTTAAACTGATAATAACAGCTCTTGCCAAAAATAAATATTTTATATCTTTACAACTGAAGATTATTCAAGACAGGATTAGACAACTAGGTAGGATAATTGGTAAAATATCCTATCAACATGTAAGGTAAGAATTCAACAAAGAGGCCAACACACTAGTGAATGAGGCTATAAATATAGCCATTGGTTATTATTTTCAAATCATCAAGAAGCAGAAGGGTAGGGGTGGTATACGAGGATGAGGAGGACTCCAATAATGAGGTCCTTTTTTGTCTTCATATTCTATTTTCTAGAATGCTTTATTCACTTTGATCTCTCTGATTAGAGAGTTTTGTATCTTTTTGTTTTTTTTTGTTTTTTGAAAAAATGAAAAACTTGTATTAATACAAAGAGCAATTACAAGCGGGAGAGAACACATCCCAACCAAGAACAGCAAACAACACTACAAGAGTAGAGCACAAAGTCAACCCAGCACAACACAAAGCAAAGAAGTCAACTGGGCGCGAAAAAGCGACATGTCGCGAGATCGCGACAGTCAACCCCGTCTCCTCCGCAGCGGTGCCAACAGTCACGAAAACGCGACATGTCGCGAAATCGCGACATGTCGCAAAATCACGACGACATCTCCCTCCAGCGACCCTTCGCCAAAATTGTCGCGAAATCACGACTAGAAGACCAACTTGCTCCATAACGCCAAAAAGGTCACGAAATCGCGACAGAGTGCCTCCGAATCATCCAACCATCAAAAGTGTCGCGAAATCGCGATAAATTATCCTTATGGCATCCAGATCGCAAAAGCGTCGCGATATTGCGACAGTTTTCTCCATTTCGCTGGTAAGCCAAAATTGTCGCGAAATCACAACGAGATTTTCTTGCAGCAGCCATCGCCAAAAAATGTCGCGATATCGCGACAAATTATCCACTTTGCACCACATCAGCAAAATGGTCACGATTTCGTGACGGGTTTTCCTTATGACACCAGATCGCCAAAAGTGTCGCGATATCGTGACGGTTTTTCCTTTCGACGCCCAGTTCTCAAAACTGTCGCGATATCGCGATAGTTTTTCCACTTTGCTCTCCATCTGCAAAAGTGTCGCGATATCGCGACAAGTTTTCTAGTTAGCCCCAAATTGCCAAAACTGTCACGATATCGCGACAATTTTACCATGCGCCTTCCTCGAGGGCCGTGATGGCGCGACATGTCGCGATATCGCGACAAAAACCCGCCAAAGGCCGTGAGGGCGCAACCTGTCGCGATATCGCGACAGCTTCCAACTTGAAGCTGCGACGGCGCTACATGTCGCGATATCGCGACAAAAATCTTCCTTAGCATAAAAAACACTGCACATCATTTCAAAAAACGTTCAAGGCCTTGTCGAATCTCTGCATCCTCCACAGGCATGTCACTGTGCAGCTGCATCCCAACCTCCCTTTCAACACCCATCTTAGCAAGGAAATCGATCGCCTTATTGAGATCTCGATTCACGTAGACAGGTATCACATCATCTAATTCCCTCCAAAGCTCTTTAATTTGGGAGACTAAGATCCGCAACCTCCAAGCTTTCGAGACAAAGTTTCTCATACAGTCAAGAGCACCCACCAAGATTTGGGAGTCAGACTCAATAATAATCTTCCTATGTCCCTGTTTGACAGCCGAGAAGGAGGCAGATTTAATGGCAAATGCCTCGGCTTCATTGTTTGTGGCACATCCCAGACCCTGCAGTTCCCAATAGAGCAAAGACCCAGCATGATCGCGACACACTACTCCAATTCCAGCACTTCTCGGATTGCCTTTAGTAGCTCCATCAGTATTGATTTTGATCCATCCTTCAGGAGGAGGTTTCCAACTACCACTCACCTACCTTTGTTGAATAACAACTCCCTCTTCCAAAGGCTCAGAAGCAGACTGAATTTCCCCCTCGGCATGAATGGCAATCGTTTTCACCACTTTGCTCCAAATGACTTGCCATATTCCTTCTAGAGAGGAGAAGGTTTCACGAAAAATACGGGCATTTCTCTCCAACCATACCTGCCACCAGATAAAAAATAAACCAAGCTCCCAGCTAATTCGAAGAGCTTTGGATTTAAATCTACCTTTCTTCCAACTTTCCCATATATTGTTTCAAGACAAGACCCCATTAGCCTGAAGTTTAAAGTGGGAGAACCAGCGTTTCCAGATCTATCTTGTGAAAGAACATTCAAACATTAGATGATTCACAGTTTCCTCCTGGTTGTGGCATAACACACATTGAGAAGGGCCAATGATGCCTCTGAGTCTGAGATTGTCATAGGTGAGAATTCCATTATGCAAAAACTGCCAGGCGAAGAAGTTCACTTTTGGCCAGCCCTAGGGATGCCATATCTTTCTCCAATCATGAACCAAAAAAAAGTGTGGGGGGGGCTCTAGAAGGATCTCATCATATCCCTCTTTCACAGTATAAACCCCAAGGCTCCCATAGCCCCAGGCCAGTTCATCCTCCTCATCTCTCCCAGTAAGAAACCGTTCTGCCAAGATTTTTCCCAAAGTAGGTACCAACTCCGGAGGGATTGGTATTGGCCACTCATCCAGCCGCTTAAACTTTATGATCTTGTAGTCCCCCAATTGACTAGTGTTAAAGTAGCTCTCAATTTGGATCCATCCCTTATCTTCTATAGCAGATTTTATCGGTTGCAATTCAGGAAACACAACAATAATGGGAGGATTCCGGTCCCGGGAATCGATCCGGAACCGAGCCTTATCCCCTCTCCCCACTTTCCGGAATAGTTGATCTTTGATGAGTTGAGCTCCAAGCTTGAGCGCCTGCCACACTGGTGATCCAAAACCTTCCAGAGGAAAGCGGCCCACATCATTAGGATGGACAAAACCCAAGTATTTGCTAGAGAGGATTCTGCTGAAGAGGGATGTTGGCTGAGAAATCCACCTCCAGTACAGTTTGCCAGCCAAAGCCTTGTTGTTAAACTTGGAGCTTCTTAGTCCCAACCCTCCTTTTTCCTTGGGTTGGGTAACCTTGTCCCAACCAACCAAGGCCCATTTCCTCTCTCCCTTGGCACCTTCCCATAGAAAGATTCTAGCCATTTTATCCGAGCTCTTTCCAAATAGACTGGGAGCGACCGGGATGGAGAATTTATAAATTGGCATGGCCTGAATAAGCGACTACGAGAAAAGTTAGAGCGACCCCCATAACTTAACCATCTATGAGACCAATGGTTCATTCTATCTTTGATGCCATCCAATAGGTCCTTCCAAACATCTATTTTTAGTTTTTTGAAATGGAGAGGGACCCCCAGGTAAACTCTCGGGAGAGAGGTCCGAGTGAAACCTAAAATCTCAATAACTCAGTCTCTGTAACCGTTGATCAATATTGAAGAAGATCACTTTGGATTTATTGTCATTGATGACTTGATTAGAGGCCCGGAGGTAGACATTTAGAGTATCTCTGATTCTTCTTGCTTCCCTAATGCTGGCCACTCCCACCAATCCAGTATCATCTACAAACTATAAATGAGTCAAAACTTCAGCCCCGACCTTAATACCTGTTATCTGACCTTGAAGTCTTCTTCTCAGAAAGAGTCTACCCAATCCTTCAACCAAGATGAGGAAGAGATAAGGAGAGCAAGGGTCTCCTTGCCGAAGGCCACGAGAGGCACCAAAAGGAGGCGAGGGAAGTCCCTTGATAAGAACAGAGTATGAAGGCGTAGAAATACAACTCATGACCCGATCTATCCGATCCTGAGAGAAACCAAAGGTCTGTCAACATCTTTGCCAAGAAGCCCCACTCCACCCTGTCATAAGCCTTGGACATATCTAGTTTAATGAACATTCCTTTGTTCCCAGATTGGTGCATTGTATGGATAGCCTCCTGTGCTAGAATCACTCCATCCAAGATTTGCCTCCCTTCAACAAAACCCCCTTGCTCTGGGGAAATTATATTATGCAGGATAGGTTTTAACCTTTCATCCATAATCTTAGTGATTATTTTATAGATCACATTGCATAAGGCAATAGGTCTAAAATCAGATAAATGAACCCCCCCTGCTCCTTTTGGAATTAAAGTAATGAAGGTATGATTTAGAGCCTTGAGCATTCTTTTATTGGTTCTGAACTCCTCAGTGACAGCCAGAACATCTTCCTCCAGGGTATCCCAAAAGGCCTGGAAGAACTCAATAGGGAAGCCATCAGGACCGGGCGATTTACCAGTACTCATCCCAAAGACCACCTTCTTAAGTTCATCTCTATCTATGGGTCTAAGTAGGGCCTGGTTCTCTTCAGGAGAGATTATAGAAGGAATGACATCAATAACTTCATCTTGGGCTGCCCCATCTTGCTCCATACTTTCCTTAAAGAGTTTTGAGAAATACTCCATTGAGTGGGAGTGCATACCAGGAAGAGTGTCAAAAGAGTATCCATTCTCATCTTGAAGGAATTCCATATTATTCGCTTGTCTCCTAGCATAGGCAGAGCGCTGAAATTTTTTTGTATTTCTATCTCCTTATAATAACCAAGTATTTCTTGCTCTCTGTTTCCAGTAAATCTCTTCTTGATTATCAATATCCTCAACGCTTTGCGCAAAGCATCATCCTCGGATTTAAGGTGCTCGAAAATGTTTCCTTCCCTGAAATGTTTTTGCACCTCATCCCATCTGGCCAACAAGGGGGCCCGTTGGTGCTGGAAGTCTGATTTGTTAGTTTGCCTCCACTGTTTCAGTTTACACTTGACAAATTGAAGTTGTTTGTGAAATTTGAACATTGCAGTCCCAAAAGGTGGGCGGCCATCTTCCCACCACTGAGGAATTTTTCTTCGGAGATCTTCTTTTTGCAACCAAAAATTTTCAAATTTAAATGGTTTATGGTATTGCCCTGTCATAGCCCCTCCCTCCGACCAAAATGGGAAAGTGGTCGCAAGCTAGGCCTTCCAAAATCTGAAATTTAATATTCCATTTCACAAATGCTTCCTTCAAGACCAAAAACTGGTCTAGTTTTACCTTCCTATTGTGTGGCTCTCTTCTCTTATTAGTCCACGTAAAATAAGTGCCAGGACCTTTGATATCAACAAGGTGAAAGGCCTGGACTTGAGCAATCAGAAGCCTATCCCCTGGATCCAAAACCGGGATACCACCTTCCTGATCCCTGGAAGATAATTTGGCATTAAAATCCCCGGCAATAATCCAATCGCAATCTTCCCGAGAGGATCTCATTGAATGAACAACATTCCATTGAAGCCGCTGGCCATCAATGCTTTGAGCCCCATAGAAGTTTGTGATTAAAACCTGTTCAGCTGTAACAATGTTCTTAAAGAGAGATGTGAGAACACCCCTCCAAAGTTGTATGTTCTATTTTTATCCACACCAGAGGGTTCCAAAGAGTAACAATCCCCCCGAAGCTCCTTGGGCCGCCACATCCATATATCCAGCGCCCCTCCATATTCTACTAACGAGTTTTACACATAAGATCTAAAGACATTTTTTTTCCTGAAGGAGCAAAAAGTCTGTTTTGTGTCTTCCTAAAAGTCTTTGAACAACATATTGATGGGTTCTCTTGTTTAAACCCCTTACATTCTAGGATTGTATAATCATTGGAAACCTTGGGAGCAATAAGAGTCAATTGTTCTCACCGATCCTCCATTGATCAGCTTGTCCCCTTGCACTACTAGTATATCCTTATTGGATTTTCTACCGACTCCTTGGGAATTACGATTCTTAGACCTCTTTTCCACCTGGGTAATCCCCAACGTTGGTCTTTCTCTGTTCTTTCTGCACTTCCCATGTTGACATCCTTAATAACTGGTTGTGCTGGGGAATGGATTACCATAGCCCCTAGGTTCTCTGGCTGCAAAGTCTCAGGGGTTTCAATCACCTGTTCTAAGACAGGAGTAGATGATAGAGGAGCATGAGAGTGGGTGTTATTATCCTCAACATTCCCATCCACTCCTTCCATGACTTGGTCATTTTGTATCTTTTTGTTAAGTAAATAAATATTTTCCTTTTAAAAAAAATTCAATTATGTTTCTTGAAGATGAAGAGTGGTGAGAAGTTAAAAGGCTTTTTTTGACATATTGTTGAATTGTGAGCCTTGATACAAGTCTTAAGTGAAATTGCTAATGATGGTGTGCTTGTTCCAATAGTGCTATGTGCACTACCACTACCATTCAACATTTTGATAATAGTTTTGAATGTGACAAAGCAGAGTCTTACTTTTGAGATTATTGTGAATTTGCTTTAACAAGAGGAAGTGATTTGAGAGATGATGATTAAAGATGAACATGATTTGCTCACATATTAAAAAGACAAGAATCCAATGTAGGTTAAGAAAGGTGGTATGCCCACTAACAAGAAACAAAACCAACAAAAAGACAAAGGTTAAAAATAACAACAACATCAAGGACAAAGCAATATCATATGTTTGATTTGTAGGATACTATAACACATCCTTCAAGAGTATCGGAACAACACATTATCACAAGGATAATCCAAGAATAAACCAAATAATTCATTCGGAGTCAAGCAAAAGAGTTCTCACTGGGAAAGGAGGAACACACCTTAATGCCAACATGGTAATGTAGATAAGGGCATTGATTATGACGTAGAAGGATAATACTATGTTTAGTTTAATCTTTTGATGCTATTTCAAAATGAAGCCCAATTTGCTACATTGATTTAGGAGCTACTAGACACATGATAAATAAGGAATGGTTTATGAGTCTTGACCATTCATCTTACCATGGATAAATAATACTTGGTGATAATTTAATATACATCATAATTAGAATTGATGAAGTTTGATTGCTTTTAAAAGAGCATACATGTCGCTTGATTTAAGTTCTTTATGTGCCTAAACTCACGAAAAACTTGATTTTTGTGAGTCAATAGCTTGATCACAATTTGCATGTTGAACTTTAAAAAAAAGTGTAAAAAAATTATCTCATTCAAGATAAATCTAGAGGTTCAACAATCATTCTCATGTTATTGCATAGGCAAGATGTATTATCTTGTGGTTGTAATGCAAGACAACCAAGAATTGTCAATAAAAGCATATGAAGCTACTTTGCTATGGCACAATAATTTTGAAAATTTAAGCTTCAACCATTTAAATTCACTCCTACATCATGGCATGGTACATGGAATTCAATATTTGATGAAGTCTCATAATCTTTGTATGAGTTGTTTGGTTAGAAAATAACATCCAACTCCATTGTGTCAAGCAGTCGTAGAGTGATTGGTCCACTTTAACTAATGCATACCAATCTGTGTGGACCCATAAATATAAGTTTTACTGGCTATAGAAACTTTCAAATGTTCATTGATGATTATACCCAATGAATATGGGTGTATTTCCTGAAGACAAAGGATGAAGTTTTTCACTATTTTCAAGAGTTTGAAGTTTATGTTGAGAAGATTGTTGGTTTTCCCATTCATACACTCCACTTAAATTGAAGGGAAGTATACTGCTAATTAATTTTTTGCTTTCTTGAAACAACATGGTATCTAATGATAACTCAAATGCCTACACACCTTAACAAGATAGAGTTATAGAGAGGTAAATTTGTACAGTTCAAGGGATGGTGCAACACATGTTGAGCAATGTCAATTTATAACTATAATTTTAGGCAGAAGTTCTTTATACTACGGTCTATTTGTTGAATTATACAACCACACTCATGTCAAATGGTGTCACACCTAAAGAGGTATGGACGAGAAACAAACCTTCCATGTCACACATCTACGTGTTTGGATGCACTGCATTTATGCATATTTTAAAGCAAAAGCGAATGGGGCTCGAGGAAAAATCTAAGTGATGTATCTTCATTGGTTATAATAGTAAGTTTAAAGGATATCATCTCATGGATCTTGATAACAAGAAGTTGTATATTAGTAGATATGTTGAGTTTGATGAAAATAATGAGTGTACCTCTTCTTCTAGACCATGTGTTGTTGATAAAGCACATATTTTTCTATTTGATGATGATGAAGAAGCCTTTGAGAGATAGGGTGTTGATTTTGATGAAGATGAAGGATATGTTCGTGATGGAGCTAATAACCCAGGATCATCCACTTTGAGTACCACTTGTCGATCTAAGTGGTATCTCAATATAGTTCGTGATGTAAACTTAGATCGTGTAGACCAAGAACTTAGAGCAAAGTTTGAAATGAGGTCAACCTAGCCCTAATGAGCAGTATGGTGCAAACATGTGAACCTTCAATGATTCATGAATTTCTTGCATCAAAGGATTAGAAGGATGCCATGAACGTTGAGTATCAAGCATTAATGAAGAACAAGACATGGCAACTTGTTGATCTTCCACCTAACAAGAAATCCATTAGTTGCAAATGGGTATTCAAGACCAAATACAGAGTTTATAGGAGCATTGAAATATACAAAATAAGACTTATTACTAAGAGATATGCATAGAAGGGATAAATTGAATATGATGAAACTTTTGCACCAACAATGAAGATTAAGACCATTTGGATTGTTTCCATAATGGTTGCAAAATTTGGATGGAAATTGTAGCAAATGGATGTGAAGAGTACATTTCTCAATGGTGACCTCAATGAAGAAGTCTACATGACATGGCTAGAGGGATTTGTCATACCTATACAAGAGAATAAGGTTTGTAGGCTCATCAAATCTCTTCAAGGATTGAAGTAGACACCTAAAGCCTAGTATGTGAAGATTGATGAGAATCTTTTATGACATGAAGTTCATCACAATCCATATGATCCAAACCTATATTTCAAAATACAGGAAGAGATGTCATGATCATCATTGTGTATGTTTATGACTTGTCCGTCATTGAAAGTTTGGAAAAGTTGATTAAAGAGACTAATAAGGTATTGAAACATTCATTTGACATGACTGATCTTGGGCTAATGCACTATTATATTGCCTTGGACGTGTGGCAAACTGAGAACAATGTGTTCATGTCGTAAATGAAGTATGTTAAGACATTGCTCGAGAAGTTTTAGATGATATATTACAAGCCCAAGGACACTTTAATGGAAGTAAGGTTACAACTGTCATGTTACGATCCATCTCCATAGGTGAATGGAACTCTCTATCATCGATTGATTAAGAGTCTTATTTATCTACCATACACCAAAATTGACATCATCTATGTTGTGAACTATCTTTCACGGTTCATCAAATAAACAAAGGTGTGTCCTTAGAAAGTAACAAAGCAAATGCTTAGGTATATCCATGGTACAATAGAGGATAGTTTGGAGTATAAGAAGAATGATCAAATCTTCTTGGCAGGTTTCATAAGTGTAATCTAAGCAGAATCATTGATGATAGGAGATCCACTTTTAGATATGTAGTCTTTATAGGATTTGGTCTAATTTCTTAGGGAAGTAAGAAGCAACATGTTGTTGCTTATTCTTTCATAGAGATTGAATATCATGTTATAGGAGGAGATTTCGACAAAGCAATATGGTTATGTCATATCTTGTTAGGAACGAGCATCCCGCAAAATAAACCAATGACCCTTATTCGTGACAATCAAAGAGTTATAAAGCTTATTTGCAATCCTTTTTTCATGAGCGCAAAAAACACATTGAGGTTTAGTGTCATCATACATGAACATGTTCAAGAACACAACATACCACTCTACCACTCTAATTTTATCCCATAGAGGAGCAATGTGCAAATATTTTAACAAGGTCTCTTGCATGTATAAAGTTTGAAAAAATTAGAAATTTTCTCGTAGGTACTTTTATTAAGCATTGATGCAATAAGGAGGAATGTTATGAATATTACTTATTCACCTTATGGTTATAAAGGTTATAGAAAGTTAGAAAGTAGTTGTAACTTCAAACCTCATACCTTCTTGATTTCACATGTATATATACTTCTATCACATCAATGCAAATGTTGATTGTGGTGTGCAAATATAATTTGTTTTTTTAACATAGATGGGTAATTAGATAAGTTGAAATGGGGGTAAGGGTGGGGCCATGATTGTGATTGTACTTCTTCTTTCAATACTAGTGTCGATATTTGTGCTAGTGCTACCATGGGGTGACCATTTATAGAGGTAATGCTAGTTATGAAGTAGAGAAAGGCAAAGAAACAAAGAAAGACAAAAAAAATTGATTTACTAGGACTGTACATCATGGGTGAAGAAACCAATAGATGCAGAAAATGAAAGCTCTACTAGGAATTATACACCTTATATTCCAACAATAGTCCAAAGCTAAACCAGAATTAATATTTTGTGTATCTCGGCTAATAGTTAATTCTTTGGACCTACTTAAGATGCTCATTCCACTTTTACTTAATGCATCATGTCAAATTTGACAATTACTTAAATATCTTGGCATATATAAGGACAATTTGTATTACTATCTACCTTTTAAATTATGCAAGTAGTAAATTGATGGTATTTTGATGAACTTGTATGCCTTGTTCATTTACATAATACAAATTTATATGCAATTCATTAATGCATGTTGATTCGCTATGTTGAGTGTATGAGTTTTTTAATAAACATATTAATTTGCAAAGTTTTCATATAAGGAATTGAATACGTACAAAGCTACATGCTTGGGCCATGACGAAGATAAACAATTTGCTTTACAACTAGTCACTATGTTGTTCAACCACCCTTATGTATTTTAATAACCATGAACTTGAGACAACTTTTTTGAGAAGTAGTTGATGGGCATTACCAATAATATAAAGTACATGAATCAATCTTGCATTTAATTGTCAAGTTTATTTCTATGTATGAAATTCATAACTTTAATAAAAAGGTACAATTTATCTAGATCAAGAGAAGTAGTTTGTGTTGAAAACTCGACCCAAGATGGGAGTTGCTTATAATCTATCAAATATCCATGTTATTAGGTTGTATTTATATGGGAAGTTTAACATATTAAAAAATAATAAGGAGAAGGGAGATCACCTAGCCATCTTCCTAACCACCCACTCATATAACGTACAAACAAATTAAGAAACCAAAATTTGATGTATTCATAAAATACTAAACTACACAATTCCATTTCCTTGATAAAAAAGAACCAAAACCTTGATGTAAATAATAAATTGAAAGCAATAGAATCTGTAAGTCATATATTTCTAACTTGTGATTTTTCTTGTACAGTCTTCCAAATGATCCTGTCCAAATTTCATATAGATTGGGTCTGTCCAAATAGCATGTCTGACTTCTGCATACAATGGGCTTCCCCCTTCCGGGCTAAGCTTTTGACTTGGCTCTGGAAGCTCGACTTACCCCATTTTTTATGGGGGATATGGAATGAGAGAAATAAGAGAGTATTTAAAGGACGTAAGAAAGATCCCAGGTTATGTGGTAATAAAATAATCAGAGCTTTGAAAGAAAACTGGAAAACTTTCTTCTTCAAAAATGAGAACATGTCTCTAAGGGAAAGGAGGATTTTGCGAAACTGGGGAGAGGAACTTCCAGACCTAGACATTACAACCAACCCACGGGATGATGTCAAGTGGATACCCCCCACACAAAAGTGGGTTAAGTTTAATTTTGACTGGGGCGACTAAAGGAAATCCGGGGCTGCAGGAGCGAGGAGGAGTTTTGAGAAATGAGGAAGGAAAAGTGGTCCTTGCCTTTGCAGAGCCTTTGGGAACTCAAACAAATCATTTTGCGAAGCTCGAGCCTGCATGCAAGCAATGAGAATTGCCAGACTTGAGGGTTATAAGGAAGTTATCTTTGAAGGGGATTCGCTTAATATAATCAAGGCAATTAAGGAGGATAAAGACCCCAGCTGGACCATATTGGAGCTTATCCTAGAAGCAAAGATTCATAAATCTCATTTGGTTAATGCCCGAATCCAACACACCTTCAGAGAAGGGAACCAAAGCGGCGGATCTAATGGCAAATATTGCAGTTTTTGTTGGGGAGATGCAAATTTGGAAGGATAACTTCCCTCAAGAACTATTGGTGTTGGTTGCTAGAGAAGAGCTAAGATCAAACTCGTTAGAGCATCGGGGAGATCAGAGGGGCTGATGATGAGTAATCCGACAGATGGAATTAGGTAGAAAAGGCATTCCATTTGCTGGGGCCTGGGAGGTGACAAGTGTACAATACAGCAACCTAGTGTTAGTAAGTGCTAGGTGTTGTTTGGTTTTTGTTTTATCCTGAATAGTCAAGCGACAAGTATAGGACTGTGGACTCTAAGTATGGCTTAATGTGAGTCTTAGAAAGATCCATTTTGTATTTTGATTATACGGGCTTGATGCTAGAACTAGCCCATTTTGACTTTGTAAAAGGTTTGTGGACCTTATAACCACCTCTACCTTATACCAAAAAAAAAATAATAAATCAAGTCATAGTAGATAAACATGCTCAAATCATGCAAGGCCTAGTTTTTGTATTGCTTATCAAATTGGGTGATGGTCTCCACAAGAAGTATGAGATTATCCAACACCTTTACATAAATGGGTGCCTATAGATTTTTTAGTTCTTTAACATGATTTTCCCACATTAGCTAATATTATAACAATTGTTTGGATACATACAATATCTTGGTCACTCAAGAATTGTAAGAGTTGCAATAATTTGGACATCAAATTAGCCACTTCAAAGGCTAGAGTGTCAATTTCTATCCTCTTTTTTTAGGACTTAGATTTGTGTTTCTTGACCCTCTCTATAATAAACAAATTATGGTCACATAATGTACAAATAAATTAAGAAACCAAAATTTGATATATGCACAAATTGCTAAACTACTCAATTCCCTTACCTTGATAAAAAATAACCAAAACCTTGATGTAAATAACAAATAAAATCATGCAAGGACTAGTCTTTGTACTGCTTATTGAATTAGGTGATGGTCTTCACAAGAAGTATGAGATTATCCAATGCCTTTACATAAATGGGTGCCTATGATTTTTTTTGTCCTTTGACATGGTTTTCCCACATTAGCTAATATTATAGCATTTGCCTGTGTTGGATTTTTAAGCCTTTATACTACCACAAAATATAGCGAAATATCTCACAATATCACACAGGTTCCCAAATATAAAATAGCCACGATAAAGGTCAATGTAATAATATGATGAGTAGAATAATATGAGCAAATTAATATGTATATCAAGGCTTATAATAAATCAAATAATATTCATTTATATACTGAAATATGAATGCAAATAGTTTGAATCATTCATGTACTATGCATGAAGAACAACTTACAATATTAATTGCTCAAAATATATACAAGGTTTATTGCTCCTTTTTCTGTTACAATTATGAACCCTTGAATGTATTGATTTTATTTCTTTCTTTATTCGATTGCTTTCTTATGGAGCAATATCTCCATAATATAGCAATAGTAATGTGACTCTTCAAGTACTTGACTATTGCTCTCCATATGCCAAGTCTCATGACTCTTGGTTTATCAACTTACCACTTGCATACTTGATGAACACTTGACTCTATAACATTTGCACACCTCTACATGACTCTTGAACTCCTACATGCACTCCTAATCTAAGACACTTGTGCACATATTTACATTACATATTTGCACTCTTACATACAAGACACTTGTGCACATTTACTCAACCTACACTTGCACTCTAACTCACATGACACTTGTGCATTATCTACACATTACACTGTTAACGACACTTGTGCATTTCCTACACATTCACACTTATATAAAAGACAAAAATATAACTCACACTCTTAACCATAGACTCAACCCCAATCTACTATTTACAAATATACCATGAAGGTACCATGGGGTACATTAACATGTACCAAATAGTGTAATATACCTCAACAATATGAAGACATACAATCTATTGGTCAAGAAATGTAAGAGTTGCAATAATTTGGACATCAAATTGGCCACTTTAAAGGCTAGAGTGTCAATTTCTATCCTCTTTTTTCAAAACTTAGATTTGTGTTTCTTGATCCTCTCCATGTATTACATGCATAATTGAAACCAATGTAAATTTTAACTTAATGATTACTTATGTTTTATATGGACTAAGTATTGGCTTGTGTAGATTGACATGCAAGTTCATTTGAAATATTTTTGTGCATATATTACAAAAATAAAGATGATGTTCAAAGAGACTTGTGCATATTTTTTAAAATTGTATAACTATAACAATAACTCTCTCTCTCCATATATGAATGATCAAAAACCATGTTTTTTCAATTGGCGTGCCCATGCATAGCCAGTAGCCCGATTTGACTCCTCTGCGTGTTGCACTTGATTGATGACGGCGATCTGTTTCATGTTTGTCCGACGGTCCCCTCCATGCCACGTGTTGAACCAGACTGACGAAGACAGTGTGAACCCTTTGCGTTCGGCGGTCCCCATCTCACGTCGGGTTATGATTAACGAGACGATGGGTGTGTTGGAAGCCTTCGTTGATAGTTTGAACTAGCTAATAGTTACTAAAAATTGTGATTGTAACCAATTCATCTATGTAACAAAAAAAAATATGGGATTGAAACGACCTCACCTGTATTACATCATCACCACATAGTGGTATTACATCAAAACTGAAATATTATCCATGTATCGCTTGGCAAGATTTGAACATTGGTATCCTCCTTAAATGTTGAGGAATCTAACCAATTGAACTAATACCACTTGACTCATCAAATGCCATGTCATGTAAATTACCCTTCACAAGAATTAAAATTTTGCTTAAAAATACCATAAGCATAAATTATGAGATCACAACTCTCAATTGTAATAATATAAGTTTACGTATAAATAAATTAGTTTAAAAACTATATAAAGCTTTCATCTACCAATGCACTTCTTAAAACACTAAAAATATTAAATTTAAGTGAATATTAATTAATTATTATATATTTTTCTTATAAGATAAAAAAGAAAATGATTTATTAATTTCCTTTATAAAGAATAATTTGTTAATTTCTTTATTTATTTTGAGTGTTATAATGTTATAAATTCATTAGAAAATTGTTTAAACTATTAAGAAAAGTTCACTAGAAAGTTGTTTAAAAAACTAAAAAGATAAATATTTTATCCCATCCTTTAGATTGAATTTTTAAATTAAAGATCTCTCGTCTATGAACATAAAATTATATATAAATTTTACTTAAATTTTTAACATTATTATAAATTTATTAAGAAATTATTTAAATAAGTAAAAAATAAATACAAAGTTCAAAACTCTATTTTAAACAATTTTATTTAACTCTAAATTAAGCCTTGGATTGGTATGTGCTTTGAACTTTTGATGAAGGGCCCATATCAAACAATATAAAGTTATGTGGTGCTCACTTGTAATATTCGAAAAATTATAAGGTTTTATTTGAAAAAAAATATTTATAGATATAAAAGAGAAAACTAAGTTTTAAACGATTATTGTAGCACCGCCGACCCGTCTCAAAGACTAAAAGTGCCCCCAAAAAGGGCTAAAATAGGGCGCTTCATAGCCCCTTCTACAAGACTCATCAGACTTTTTTGCCTCTACAAATCAAAAACAATGTGCGACACATGGAATTTGGATTCCACGTAAAGAGTTGAAAGTCAAAGATCCTAACGTCGGGGACACTACGGCAAAACATACGTAGGTTCATGTATTTTTAATTCAGAGACAATTCTAGCCGTCGATGCTAAGGGCGTATTAACTACCCCTTCGCAACCTTTGATATAAATACTAAAAATTAAAAGAGTGTATTAACTACCCCTTAGTAAGGTTAGATATAAATATTAAAAATAAAAGAGCGTATTAACTTTCACCATAGACATAAATACTAATAAAAATAAAGTAACGGAGGGGTATACGAGGAAGTGGATAACATTTCGGCATTTTCAAATTGAAGAAAATTAGTCCGACGCGACTCCACTCGACACTACTCACGGAGCAAAAGCCGTGGAGGGCGGCGTGGTTTGCAAAACACGCCACCGCTCCACGCCACCTCCCCGCGGCTTCTGCGTCCGCGCCTCCTTTCAAGCCCGTCTACGCGGTCAAATAAACCCCAAAGAAAAATTATAAATAAACCACAAAGGAGAAAATCTCCCCATTGAAATTCAACAGGAAGGAGGAGGAGAGGAAGAGGGAGAAGAAAAGAGAAGCCGAAGTTCCATATTTTGTATGAATGCAAGAGTGAATGAATGAGAACTAATGCGACAATGGCCGCTGCGGCAGCATCTTCGTCTTCAGGGCAGCAGGACGAGGGCGGCGGCGGCGGTAGCGGAGGCGGAGGAGCGAGCGGCGGAGGAAGCGGAAGCGGAGGTGGCGCCGCGGCCGCGCCGCCAGGGCACCACCTGGTCATTCACAGGAAGCCGCCGGGGCCGTGGACGGAGACGGAGACAAATCATCTGATCGACGCATACCAGGAGAAGTGGTACACGTTGAAGCGCGGCCAGCTGAAGGCGCGCCACTGGGAGGAGGTGGCAAATCAAGTCTTTATCCGTTGCGGCGGAATCGAACCCTCGAAGTCCTCCGTGCAGTGCCGCCACAAGATCGAGAAGCTCCGCAAACGGTACCGAACGGAAAAGCAGCAGCAGCAGCAGAGCTCACCGTCGTGGTCGCCGTCGAAATGGGTCTTCTTCGAGCGCATGGATCTGCTGGAAAATGGCCCCGCGCCGCTCCGGGCGACGGAATCTGTCCCCAACGGCCGTCAACTGACGGCCGCTGCGGCGGAACAGCACGACTCCGACACCACCGACAACAACAATCACCACCACCACCCGGGAAACCCTACCGGCATCGGTTATCCTCGCGGTGCCTTCCACCACAAGGCGGTATACCACTCCGGTTTACCGTCGGACGACGATGCGGCCGCCTTCCTCTGCCTGAGAAACGGGGGCGCCGACGCGGATTCCGGCGGGAGGGCGTCCCCGTCGCCGAGGTTTTCCGTCAAGAGGCGGAAACCGCCGGACGATCCCGAAAGCGCCCAGTTTCAACCCCAGCTTCAACCCCAAGCCGTGCCGCAGGGGTTGTCCGAACTGGCGTCGGTGGTTCGATCCCTGGGCGAGGGTTTCATGAGGATAGAACAGATGAAGATAGAGATGCAGAGGGACAACGAACGGATGAGGATGGAGATGGAGATGAAGCGGACGGAGATGATCGTCGAGTCGCAGCAGCACATTGCTGACGTCATCGCAAAGGCCTTCGCCTCCAAGAAGAAGACCAAGAAATTGCAGTCCCCGGACTTGTAGGGTTTCGAGGTTTGTCCTCTTTTTTTCTTCCTTTAAAGAAAACTGGGTGAGAAGTCTAGTCCTGGCGAGCGTAGGCGGAGAACGAAAACGGTGGCCGCGGTTACGCGGGCGTTTCTTTTTATATGACCGTGCGAAGTCTGGCTCTCTCTATCCTTTGTCCTTTCTAGTAAATAAGGCATTTTTGGTTGCCAGCAGGGTCCTTTCTGGTTTTGATTTTTATTTTTGGCTCGGGTTTGGAAAAAAATCGGTTACAATTTTTTTACATTTTGTATTTTGTAAAATAAATGTACAATGAGAATATTTATATAATTTTGTATGCCAGGATATATTATCGGAAATTTGGATGTTGCTGGACTCTTTTATTTACAATTTGCCGTTTGTTTTTTTTCAAGTGTAAAATCAACATTTCGCAGTTGAATTAGTCGGAGTTTGATATTTGAAGGTGAGAGCTGCTAATGTATAGACAGCTATCCGATATGTTTTTGGTGATGAACATGATGCAACTATTGTTGAAGCAGTAAGCTGTTTTGAATTTAATTTTATTGAAGAGGAAAACTGATCTCGTGTGAAATTAACCTACTTTATGGGTTTTATTTTTTAATGGGAAACTATTTAAGTTCAGTTGATGACCATAACCTGCTTCATGTGCTCGCTCATGTATGTCTCCTTGTATGTACGTAACAATGTAATTTTTATAGATGTTAAATGTTCTTAACTTTATCGTGATACATGCGATTTTTTTTCTGTATATCAAGGCTTGAAGCTGTAGTATGGCCCTACGAATCACAACAAGAGCACCTGAATGGTTCATTGTGTTTGGAATTTCAGATTCAATCTCTTTAGGAGGGACGACACGGAAATGTTAATATGACAAGTGTCTTGTTCCACAGGAATGAACTTTTTTCTATGGTGTCTCCAATAATTCACAGCATTTCTGAACTTATATTTTTTTGAACAACCACATTCAAATTGGTGCTTTTGGAGTAATCCTAGGACCAAGCCACTCGTCGCCAAATGCCAAATAATTAGAAATAAATTCCAACCTATGAAACCTGAACATATTCACTTACGCTTTAACCAAAGCAGCTTGAGGAGCAGGGTCATATCTCTTAACATAAGCTGTGGGATGATTTGGGGTTGAGGAAGAAGTTTTGTTCTGACAGCAGAACCTGTCTTAGATAGGTTGAAGCAGAGTTTTCTTTGTAGGCCAGAGGTTTACCCGCAGCTTCATTGCTTGGTTCAATACTTGAAAAATATCTACTGATGTGCTGTGAAGAAACGAATCTTCTTCGGAGCACCCAGGTTGTAGAAAACACTTTATTAATGAATGGTTAAAAATATGCAATGGCCTTAAGGGAGCTATCCAATTAAGCAAGTCAATGCTGGGGGATTTGTCTACTATTAAAACCGACGGCAATGCTCTGCTAGAATCATGAAAGGTCTTATTGTAAGAGGAGGCATTGGAAAGCTGTTTTTTTTTCAGGAATTTGAGATTAAAATTGAGTGACAGTGATGAACCTTAATGTTATGTGTGTTGGGTGCCAAAGAGAAAAAAGAGAAGGAATTTTTTTTTTATCAAATAAGTTGTACTCAATGCCATATCTGTCTTGAACTCCATGGTGGGAGAGAAATACGACTCCCAGGCTTCCCTGCCACTAGGAAGGAAACAACCGCTAAGAAGTTACTATTCCACTCACTCTCTTGTCCTTTTCCTTCAGAAAGATCTCAATTTGGTGAGAACTACCAATTTTACTAATGTTGATCTTAATTGGATATAATGTTTTCTATTGGCAAAGATTGCTATGTACACATCTCAATGAATTTTGTTGAGGTAAAATCATCATAACATTCTTATTTGTGATTTCTTTCTTTTTGCTGAAGATTCAAATAGCACAAAGCAGCTACTTAATTGAAAAATCATTTTATTCACTGGAGTTAACTGCTTGAAGACCAAGTAAGGATCCTAGGTATGATATATGAGCATACTCTATATATTTAGGAATTATGAAGCATTCTCATCTAATATTGAAATGGAATAGTAATAATAGTAAAGGATATTTCTCTAGATTGAACAATGAGAAGGCTAGTAAGTGAACCTTTGTTTTACAAAGATACTGTCATTTGTGAGTTTGAAGTAGAGAGGAGGTCTTAGTGTGGATTGAAATCAGCAGACATTGATATGCAATGCAATGTGTATGCAAATAACTTGCAATTAAAGAGGTATCACAAGGATAAAAGTCTCAACCCAAGGTGATCCTCAAGGCACTCTTAATAAATATTACCATTGGAGAAAGGGAAGCTAAACAACAAAGAAGTCACAAGTAGAATGTAAGTTGATACTGATATCTTGTAAAAGTTGTGCAATAAATAACCTATCACATTTTGTTTATTCTTCTATTTTATTGGATGAATTCATAGTATACTGAGTTGGAATAGTTTTTTAATGCTAATTAGAGATTTTTTGATCTACAGGAAATGCCATGAATATGTTTCAATCCAAATAGGATGGTTTTTTTTTTTTAATAGGTTATATGTGTCTTCTATGCCACTCCCATCAAAATACCAGAATATTACATTTGCTGTAGCAAACATTTTTATCACTGTTTTTTTTTTCTTTTTTTCTCTTAAATATATTCAACTTTCTCAAAGTGCTATGTTTCCACAATCAACTCCTTGACATCATTTTGATTAAGACATAAAATCTCACTTGGCCAGTTGTCTTCTAAAATTGGAATTTCATGGAGGTGTAGATCAACACCATAATTCGCTAATTTATCTGCTACTCGATTTCCTTATCTATAAATATGCTCACACTGCCAGGAGATTGCCTCTAGTAATAGATGATGAACATCAACAATAATATTATTTTTTATCCAGTTTCCACATCCATTTTTGTTAATAGCATTGATGATAATTTGTGAGTCCCCCTCAATTGAAATATATTTCCATCCCTTTTCTGCTGCAATTTTAATCCCAGTAAGAAGTGCCCTAGCTTCTTCATAGTTGTTAGTTGAAGTTCCATATGATTCTGAATAAGTGAGGAGAATTTTGCCTTCACTATTTCTAAAAACACCACCTCCACCAGCTTTTCGTGGATTTCCTTTTGAATTACCATCAAATAATTTTGATAAACCCAATTTTTGGACATTTCCATTTTACCATAGATCGAAGTAGATCCTTTGTTTTAATTCCGTTGTCGCAGATGACTCTTCCATATGTTCAAATCCTGTAGCCAAATTATTAGCACTTCTTTATCTGCATTTGAGACTTCCCATGATGAGCACCATATTTGTAGACATTCTGCAAGAGAGGCATTGATACGGTTCCAAACTGCATGATTTTGATATTTATTATTAAAAATTCTATTATTCCTTTCAAGCCATAAATTCCAACAAATAATGGCAGGGCCAACCCTTCAAAGAATACATAATGCTTTAGCTTTAAAATAATTTATCCAACATTTTATCAACTCTTTCAATGTTGATGGAGATACCCAATATAATATCATATTTTTTAAAAAGTAACCCCAAATGGTGTGAGCAAATGGACAATGAAGGAGTAAATGGTCTGATGTTTCTAAATCCTTCTCACACAAGGCACATTTGAAGGGTCCATAATATCCTCTTCTTTGTAGACTCTCTCCTAAAAGAATCTTACTTTGAACTGCTAACCAAAGAAATGTTGAGGCCTTAGGGAGAGCTTCTAATGACCAAACATTCTTCCAAGGAAAATCTTTGGGAGAAGGAAATTTTGATTGTTCTAAATTCTCATATCCCAACTTTACTGAGTATCCACCATCCTTTGATAAGTTCCAAACCAACTCATATTTTCGTGTAAAAATTGGCAAATAAAACTCTAGAAGCATATTTTGAAGTTCATCTGCAATTTGTTTTTGTTCCTCTCCTTCAACCAGGTCACTAAAAGAAATCCATGATCTGGAGTTTATGTTCATAATAATATAATCTTTGACCGTTGGACCTTTACAGGCTAGGCACACTTGAGCCAATGGTTTCCATTTTGAGTTTGAGATGAGAGGATAAGGCTTCAACCAAGCATCAGACCCAAATTTTGCATAACTCCCCTCATTGACTGACCATAAATAGGATGGTTCTTTGTTGAAGTCTTTTTTTTTTCCTTTTGTTGGAGTAAATTTTGTATTTTTACACAATCTGGATTTTTAAAATTAAATGTCTTTTTAGTAGCATTTTCAAGTTATTTAAAGTTCTTATTTGCTATAATAGATATTATAGCCTGTGTTGATGAATCTTCCTTGCACAAGCTCTCTTGCATATTTTTCTTGAATTCTGATTACAAATTTATACACAAGTTTTTTTTCAATTGGTTATATGAGATTGAAATGGGCCTTACCTGTATTACATCATCACCACTTAGTGGTAATATAACAGTTTAGATGTTATCTATGTATCACTTGGCAAGATTCGAACCTGGGTCTCCTCCTTAAATGTTGAGGAATCTAATCGGTTGAGCTAATGCCATTTGATACAACGTATACACAAATTATTAATTATATTGTTTGTATTATCTACACGTACATATTTAAAAATATGTATGTTTCTGTTGAATTGGTTATAGAGGATTGAAATGGGCCTCATCCATGTACTTCATGACTACATGTTGGTATTACAACAAGCTTAGCAATTATGCATGTATTGATTGGCAAAATTTAAACCTTGGTCTCTTCCTTAAAAGTTGAAGAATCTAATCGGTTGAGCTAATACCGTTTAATATATTAAAAAATATGTATATTGTCTAACTGTCAAATTCTATATTTATGATTTCTTTTTGCATTTCTGCACCCACACCTTATGATATGCAGGTGAAGATTGTAATGGAAAGTTGAAAAAAGTGCTGATATCCAACTGAACCATCTTTATAACATGGCACGGTCTTTTACTTCTTGTGGGAATGCGTCTCACATTGGGTTCTGTTTCATCATTAATGAAATTTGGAGTGAGCTAAGATAAAATCCAAAGACATTTTATTCATTTCTTAATCTCTACATTCTTAGTCCAAAGACATTTTATTCATTTCTTAATCTCTACATTCTTTTTTTTTTGGTAATTATTATAGTAGATTAAAAAAGGGTTTTTATAGAGGATCCCAAAACCTTATGTACAAAATCAGCCTTGCATCATGCCTCCTGGTTTTATGTATAAGCCTATTACAGAAATTGTAACCCCTAAAAAAACCTGATTACATAAGCAATGGGCCTAGGGCATCAATCCCTTGAAACTGAACACCAAAACAGAAATCCCGCCCAGCGATAACAGTAAGCATGAAACAATCCCTCTCAGCGGGAAACAGACAAATAAGAAAGAAAGTAGTTTTGGAGATCCCGCCTAGTGGGGAGTAGCCAAAAACCACCATCGAGAAGATCCCGCCCGACGAGAAGCAAAGAAAAACCGTTACAATAAAATCCCGCCTCGCGGGAAGCGATCAAAACCACCACAATCAGTCCCGCCTAGCGGGAAGCAACAGGGAAATCTTGCCATCCGGGAAACCAGCGAGAAAGAAAGGATCCCGCCTCGCGGGAAAACTGGCAGATTTGGCGGATCCCGCCCTGTGGAGAAACCATCCCGCCCACCGGGAAAACATTCCGTTCAGCGAGAGCCATCCTGCAGGAAGCCGACAGCCAGCACAGAGAGGATCCAGCCCATCAGGAAGTGACCAAAGAGTTGCACCACAAGGAACCCGCCCCGGGAAAACAGAAGAGGATCCCAGCAGCAGGGACCAAGAATCCCGCCCAAGCACAGAGCCCGCCGAGGATTCACAAGAAAAAAGGGGAAGCTGTCCAAACCCTAAACCATCACCTCCATCGCACCGAGAAACGCAGGGGACCAGATCCACGCGAAAAATCTGCAAAAAACCCCAGGGAAAAGCCTGAGGGAAAAAGGGAAGGGATCCCCAACCAAACAGGGGTCCCTGGGAAGCACCAGTCCGAAAAAACAACCAAGGAAACCCTAGCCGGCCGGGAGGGGCACAGATAGTGGAGAAGGATCTCCCCCCAGGAGATCATCTGCAAACAACCACTCCCCGGGAGAGATGACCTGGGTTGAGTCAGGGACTGGGCAGGAACCAGGAGCCATGGGAGGGGGAGCAGGGGAGGGACCAGAGCCCTCCCCTCTCTACTTTCTTCCCTCCCATAAAATTTGAATCTTCTTAATCTCTACATTCTTAGTCCAAAGACATTTTATTCATTTCTTAATCTCTACATTGAGGATTTTTAGGTAGCAAAATAGCTGTGTTATGTCTTAATTTAATATTATTGCTTATTTTAAACTAGAACCTCTTTAAAGCTCTCTATCTCCATCGTTTTGGTTTTAGAATAGAGAGCTCTGGAGATAGCTATTTTAAAAGGGCACTTGACCTCAATTGGGGGAAGAGTTAAAGACTGCAACTTTTTTAGAAGTGTTTGAATTAAAAATACACCTTAAATCTTATTACATTTGCCTTTTTTTAGTTAGAATAAATATAGGATTGAAAGGGTTCATACCTTTTCTCAAGTGGGGCACAACAGGGGCCACCCTTCCCATGATTCGAACCTGGGTCTCCTGGATGAAAACCTAAAGACATATTAATTCGGTGTCTTGACAGGGACTTAATTTATCGTCAACATTGACTGAAATAAAGCCCTATAAAGAATTGTTCTCATAATTTTGTTGAACACGCTCACACACCCACCACGTGATTTGAACTTGGGTTTCCTTGATAAGAACCCAAAGACATACCAATGCCGTATCCCTTTCAGGACTTGAATTAAATTTGCCTTTTTATTATTACTTTTTAAAACTTATCAGCATGACTGTCTCTCTTTCCTGTGAAGAATTGGATTTTTGTCCTTATTTGCATATAATCGGTCGAGCAATTTATACAGGTTTTGATTCCTATTTGACACTATTAGTTAACTATGTTTTGATTGCATTTGTTGTTGGGGCTTGTTTTACATTCGGTACCAACTTCATGTTTTTCCTGTAACATTGGCAATTTTTTTTGTTTATCATGTTTTCCCTCACCAAGACAACTGTTACTGATTTTATCTATAAAATGAATTTTCTATTTCTTGTATAAATTTGCTTCAATCGGTTCTTGTTTGAGTTGATGTGTAAGACATAGGATATAGCATTGAAATTTAATTGCATGGCTTGTGAAAATCTAGTAAGCTACCTTTCAGGCCACAGTGAAGTTGAAGGTTTATAAGGATATCCAAGATAAAATTATGGAATGCCATCTATACCATCAGGAGTTATGCTTCTAGAGTTTTTTTTTTTTTTTTTTGCAGTATGCCTAGATTTGAAAGAGCCACGAGGAAATATCTATTTAGAAATTATTTCCCTGAAATTATGATTCTTTCTGACCTGTTTGAAGATTTTGGGCATTAGTTACTATAAACATGACTATTCCTTGGGATTTATTACCATAATTATTTCCGAGAAAATTAATCTGCTAAAATTCTGCAGAGCAACTGACAATCTTGCTCACAGTTTTTGAAGATTTAAGGTGAGCACTTCAAACAAGTGTTCACATTCATTTTCGGAAGATCTCTCTGTACCTTCAGGGAATGACTTTATCATTCTAGGCTAGGGAACTTCATGAATTTGCACATTTAGAACATCTTCATATCTTCATGAGATCTACATAAACGATTGCAATGCTATTCCAAGGGATCTTGAGGATTTTCAGACAGAACACCGGCAAATGTGTCTAGGTAGCCAGCAAGTGGTTCTACAAAGCCATTGAGGCCTCTAAAACATATATTTTTTTGATTAAGGTAGAAGAAGGGGTTTTGAAAGGGGATCCCAAACCTTTAATAATAAACAATAAGATCAGACCTTAAACAAGAAGATCAAACAACATCTATACTATCTAAATTTTTTGACTTTAGGATCATTTAAGATTACAAAAAAAATGTAGAAACAGACAATGAACAATCAACAGACCCAGAAAAAGCTTAAACCAACAGAGACCAAAAACTATCTTTGGGACGAACCATCCCTTTGTTGTCCAGTGTTTTCTGCTGGACCTTGAGCATCAAGATCCTCCTTTTTAGGTCCTCCAAGTGATTTTTTGCTTCTTTCATTTTCTCAAGAACAATTGGAGCAAACATTTTGACGAGTCAATAAGGTCTTTCAAAATGCAGTTCAGTATGCAGGTCTTTTAGTATGCAGTTCTAGTCCCTTATTCAAGGCTCTAGTCACAAATTGTCACCTTCTATAATGCTTCCAAACTCAGAATCAAACTTTCAGACTGTTGAGTCACCTCTATCCCTTCCACAAAAAATAGAAGGAAGATCGCCAGCAGGCGCAAGACTCTCGTGGAAACTTATTACTCAACAAGATCAAGCATGTCATATTTCCTTTTGATGCTCCAATTGTTTGTACAAATAATGACTGATGTTTTCTAGGTGGACTTAGAATCATGAGTATTGGGACTTAGTGAAGCCCCCCATACCAGCTCTAGTCCCATTGAGAATACTAGATACAACTTGTAGCTCACAAAATAATAATTAGTAAAAAACCAAGGGTAGAGCAGACCAAACCAGAGAGTGGAGTTCATCAGAGGCAAAATCTTGTCCGCCCAATAACACTCGTTCCAACTCCAAAATAAAGGATCCACCACTGTTGGATACTCACTGTCAAGTCCTCTTTTCTTTCCTTCATCCTTGAACTTATACTTGTAGCTATTAGGTTTGTTCAAACTCCTCCCTCTAGATGAACAATAAAGCTTTACCCATAAAATCTTTAAGATCCCCCTAGCAAATTTAATCTCTGATCTCATTTTGGTCATCATCCTTGGCTTTGCTCTTTATAATTTCTTGAACACTATGAGGTAAGGTTAACACCCAACACTGCAATTCATCCAAAGGTACACCCTTGTTTGCCAGATACTCAACCGTCCCATTAGCCTCTCTATAGACATGGACAATATGCACTTTTTCAAGGAGCTCTAGTTTAGTGTTAATCTCATTTATCATATTTGCTATATTCCAACTTGGTGGATGTTTTCCATTCAAAACATTAATGATGTTTTGCAAATCTCCGTATATTATTAATTTCCTTATATTTAGCCTGCCAAGAAGTGACACACCCATAAAGACCGCTCTAGCTTCAACAACATGGCTTGTTTGATCTCCTAGAGGCTCTGCATAGGCCAAGAGTGGTCTGCCCCAGTGATATCGAAAGATGCCTATTGCTCCAGCACTCCCAGGATTTCCTTTTGCCGTTCCATCGAAGTTTAATTTTATCCATCCACTTGGAGGCCTTTTCACTTTGAATTGGTTCGTGGATGAATTGGGGTTGAGCAGGATTTCTAAAAATTTTGAAGCTAGCCCCCAAACTCTAGTAATTTCTTTCTCTAGGTTTGGTTCAAAATCATTTTTGAATTTCATGATACTTAAATTTTCCAACACTGCACTTAAAATTCTATTTGCCATTGAGGTGCAGTTTCTCTTCTTGTCTTTGAAGATCCAATGGTTCCTTTCTTTCCATACCCCCCACAGAACATGTGGAAGACTTAATCTCCATAACATTTGAAGCCTTTTACTTTTGAAGGGGAACTCCCATTGAAGACAGAGATCAAAGAGAGACTTGGGGAGGACCCAATCTACCTGGAAGTTCTTCAAAATCTTATTAAGTAGCTCAATCGTGAAAGGGTAGGTAGAGAAGAGATGGTCAGTATCTTTCTCACTCATTTCCTAGAGAACACACCTATTTGGGAATGTGAAGCCTCTTTTACGCCAACCAATAAAAGTGTGCTATCTTGGGAATGAGGTCTTTGATCCAAATCTTAGCTACTAGCAACCATCCAAAGCCATCCCCCTTCAAGGAGATAATAACCTGATTTGGTTGAGTATGTTCCTTCCTTTTGGCTCATCCAAATAAGAGAGTATAAAGATCTAGCATTGTTCAAGAAATAGACCTTGTAGAAGTTTATTTAGTTTCCTTTCTTCTGTTGATTTCTGTCATCAAGATTATCCACCTATAAATGTTTCCATTTCTTTCTATTTTTCTTAGAGATTATATAATCTTCAAGGTTACCAGGTGCGGGGGTGCAGGTGCGATGGGAATCGCAGGTGCAAGTGCGGCCCTGTCAAAAATAGGGTTCGTTGGGTGCGGCTAGTTTTTAATTATATATATATATATATATATATATATATTTATCAAAAAATTAAAAAATAAAATAAATATGCACATTGTGAAATAATTAAATAAATGATAAATCATACACATTGTGAAATAAAATAAATCATTCATACACATTGCAAAATAATAAATATTTAAATATGGCATCATAAAAGCATATTGATATATGATATTTCATATTCATGTAAAAAAATGACAGGATGTCAAGTCATAAAGAGTCAAGAGATAATAATATACTATATAGTAGTGGACATGTATAAAAATAACATCAAATATTTGATATTTGACTCTCATTCGTCATATTCCTCATCATCATCTTCTAGGCCCTCCTCCTGTGGATCTGGTGGTGGTAGATCTAAAAAGCCATCACACCTATTGTCATCTCTGGTGTCATCAGGAACTGCATCCCAACGTGCAAAAGGCCCCTCTATATAACCCTTGTCCCTACGAGACATGAGTTGAAGAGTACTATGGACATACACGAGGTTCTCTAATTTTTTTTTAATAATTTGTTTTAGCCTGTATGGGTTGGGTGTGGTTGGGCCTACCTTAAAAAAATAATAATAATAAAAAAAAATGTTTTTTCCTATGTTAATGTCCAAACTGGGTTGGGTTCAGCTAGGTGAACCCTGATTGATTGTTGGGTTCGGCTTCGCCGAACCTTGATTGACAGGGTTCGGTCAAAGCTGAACCTTGTCAGACAGGGTTCGGATGGGGTTTGGCCCAGTTGTACCCGATCGTGAACCCGCGAACCCATGCGGGTGCAAGTTCGGGTTCGTGCACCAAGCCAACTGGGTGCGCGAACTCGGTTACACTGATAATCTTTGACTAGGTCCTTATAGACAGCCTCAACAAAAGGTTTTAACCCTACAAAATATGGATCCTTATTGAGAGGGATACTTTTAATCCATTTATCATTCCAAAAGTGTACTTGGGATCCATTCCCAATCTGTCAACAATTTCCTTGTTGTAAAAGTGGCTTGGTTGTTTGAAGACTATTCCAAAGGTATATGACCCTTTTTGCAAATTATCCACCTCTAAGAAATTTGAGGCAGGTCTCAAATATTTTGCCCGAGGATGTGAGCCCAATTAAGATTTACATTAGTTGCTAGTTTCATCCTAACTTACCCATTAGGGCCAAATTCATTTTCCTCAGTTTTCTAAAACCTAGTCCACCCACTTCCTTTCTGGAACACACCTTATCCCAGGACACTAAAGCTAATATTTTCTTCTCCTTCGCTCCAAACCGTAGGAAGTTTCTCTGAATTTGCTCTATTCTCTCACATGTTTTGGTTGGCATTTTGAATAGACATGAAATAAATGGGTATGTTTTGAAGCGATGACTTGACCAGTTGAGCTTTACCAGCCTGGCTAAGTAAGGAACCCCTCCAACATGAAAGTTTTTTCTTGAAACGCTCCACCACTGGGTTCCAAAGAGCTACCTTCATCCTCCCTTTAAACGGTGGCATTCCTATATAGGTGGCTGGAAGGTCTCCAATGCTGCAGCCAAAGAGTCGAGCTAACTTAACCTGTCTAGGGCAAGAAGTGTTTAAAAAATAAAATTTGCTCTTATCATAGTTAACTTTTTGACTCGTAGCCTGCTCATACTGATCCAGGATCAATTTTAGATCTTTTGCCTATGGAATAGAGGATTTTAAAGAGATAAGTGTATCATCCACAAACTACTGGTGGGACATTGGTTGCAAATTAGTAGTTGGGATGATCCCATCAACCCTACCAACTGTTGTTGCCGTTGAGATTGTCCTCCCCAAAATCTCAACAAGGATAATAAAGAGATAGGGAGATAAGGGATCTCCTTGTCTCAACCCCCTCTTGTTTTGAAAATACCCTATTGGAGATTCATTCACCACGATGGAAAACATAGCAGAAGAGAAGCACCCCTTTATAAGACTTACCCATTCTTGGTGAAAACCAAACCTGCTCAAAACCTTAATTAGGAAGTCCCAGGAGACTCTGTCATACGCCTTGTTCATGTCCAACTTTTGTAACATTCCTGCATTTCCAGTCTTATCAATGGAATGAATTACCTCATGAATGGTAATGATTCCATCTTAAATTTGACGGCCCTTCACAAAACCTCCTTGTTGAGAATCAATTATAACTGGTAATACATTTTTTATCCTGTTGGCAAGGACTTTTGAAACAATTTGTAGAGAATGGATCCAAGACTTATCAGTCGAAAGTTAGAAAAGGACTTGGCTCCAGCTACTTTTGGTATTAAAACTAGAAATGGTGAGTTGACATCTCTTGGCGTAAATTGAGTTTTGTGGAAATCCATTACTGCTTGAGTGACATTCTCTCCAACAATATGCCAAAAACGATGGGAAAAAACAGCTGAAAAACGATGGGAGAAAACAGCTGGAAAACCATCAGGTCCTGGAGCTTTGCCTCCTTGCATCCCAAAGACAGCTTTTCGAATTTCCTCTTCTTTGAAGGGGCTGAGCAAGTAATTATTTAATTGGTCTGTAACCAGGCAAGGAATGTTTTGAAGCAGTGAATCTGAAGCAGGCCCATTTACGGGATCTTCCACACCTATGAGGTTGAAGAAGAAATTAACAGCCTTCTCTCTGATTTGTATGGGGTAAGAAGTTATTGATCCATCAGGTTTAATTACTTCTTTAATTTTATTATAACTCCCGTGTCTTAAAGTAGAGACATGGATTTTTTTTGTATTCCTGTCACCTTCTTTACTCTGGATTTTTGCCTCCAAAAGGTTTCCTCACAAGCTAAAACATTGTGGGATTCGCACAAAAACTCCTTTTCTTTTGCTCTCAAATCACAAGATAGATTTTCGGATTGAAGGGTTGACTCTAAGTCATTTAGCTGTTTTTCAAATCTGCCTTTTTCTTCTAAAGATCACCAAAAACCTCCCTATTCCACAGCTTAAGATTTTTCTTTATAAATCTTAGTTTTTTTGCCACTTGGGTTAACTTACTTCCAAAAAATCCTGTCACCACAAATCCTCAATCTTGTTTTCCAAATCCTCATGTTGGAGCCACATCTTCTCAAAACGAAAAGGGCTCTTGAAGGTTCTTTTTTGGACCTTTGACTCCCAAACTAGAGGATTATGATCAGATCTTGTCCCCAAAAAGGAGAAGACTCTCTTGTGACAGCAAAAAATGATCCAAACGAATTTGAATTAATTGGTCTTCTAGTCATCTATTACTCCAAGTATACTTTGCTCTTCGAAGCTCTATATCCATAAGTTCATTCTCATTTACAAAATTTGCAAAATCTATCATGCCTTCAGTAATGGACCAACTCTCTCCCTTTTTGTCTGAAGGGTAAAAAGTCCCTTGCCAAAACCCTGGAAGGTCCATAAAGGCATTCCTTAATTGGCTTAGATCTTTCCATAACTGTTTCCTTCCTATAATTGAATTTGGAGCATAAACATTAGAAACTATCCATTGCTGGTTTTCCTCCTTATTAAAAAAATGGTTTTCCTATAATTGAATTTGGAGCATAAACATTAGAAACTATCCATTGCTGGTTTTCCTCCTTATTAAAAAAATGGATTGCCATGAAGCTTCGGTTCAAAACTATCAATCTTCCTTCAAATCTATTCTGATTCCATATACTTAAAAGGCCTTTGAGGCTCCTACAACTGGGCCTACCACAAAATTGGGCCCTCTCCATAGTCTTTGTTTGATAAGTTCAGCTTGAGGTTCATCAAGCTTTGTTTCTTGTAACAAGATGATATCCAGGTCAGTTTCTCTTCTCAACGCTTGGACTACTTTATGCATGCTTAGAGGGGGTGTTGAGACCCCTCACATTCCAAGAAACTATCTTCATTTTTTGGGTTTGGTCTGCTGCTTTTTCCCTCCACCCCAATCCAAGATAGACTGGGTACTATTCGCAATCTCAGCAGCTGTTTCTCTTTCTCTGATTTCCTGGTTAGTGGGTCTGCCAGTTTTCGGGTCAATTCCTACATCTACCCTCGTTTTTTTTTTGTTTTCTAGTGATTCTTATTGGGGTAGCTGAACCCTTCCTTTTTTTTCCCTCATTATTAGAGAAAATGAATTCTTTATTTCGTTTTGAAACAATATTCTCCCCCTTAAGTTTGCAAAACAAAATTTGATTTTAGGGTTTCTCCTTTTCCACCGACTACATGCAACTAAATCTGTATTCCTGGATCAATTTGATGCTCTCTTGGGTCCCTCGACAAATCCACCTTCGTACTTGAATCCTCTGAAGCTGACTTGGGGCATGGGGCTGTAATCTGCAGAATCCCTGTCGAATCTGTGTCCTTCTTGTCATCCCCGCCGCTCCTGCTCCCGTTACCATTCACCATCTTCCTCAAATTCTTCCATCCACATCTTTCACGCCTATAAAACAATAATACCAAGCTGTGTGGACAGCATTAAATTAATGTTTCATTATCAAACAGCAAGTGGTTCTACAGAGGTCATTAAGGCCTAGAAAACAATATTATCGAGCTGTGTGGACAGCATAAAAATATTTGTTTCATTACCAAACTATAATTTGATTCGCTTGTATTATAAATCTGTTTTATATGTACTGTTTTTTAATTGGTTAGATTAGATTGAAACAGGTCCTGCCTGTATTACATCAAACAACATAGTGGTTTTACAACACCACTTTTGCAATTATGCATGTATCACTTGGCAAAATTCTAAATTGGGTTTCCTCCTTGAAAGCTGAGGTGTTTAATTGGTTGAGCTTATGCCATTTGATAAATGATAAGGTTCATCCTTGTGATTGGAACCTTGGTTTGTAGTGGGAAACGTATTACTCCCCACCGATTGTCCCAAAATCCCGTTGGACTGTTTTATATATACTGCTATGAATTCGATTTTAAATAGAAACTTCTATGCATGATGCCAGATGGCTCATGTGCTTGACGGCTCATGTGCTTGATTGTGTGGCTCGAGGCCATCCCCAAGGTTTGATGCTAGACAGCTCATGTGTTTGATTGTGTGGTTCGAGACCATCCCCAAGGTTTGATGCTAGATGTCTCATGTGCTTGATTGTGTGGCTTGGGACCATCCCCAAGGTTTGATGCTAGACGGCTCATGTTCTTGCTTGTGTTTGAGAACCGAGGCTTGAAGGGCTTGGTTGTGTGGCTTGAGACCATCCTCAACGGTGGGCAGAAATCTTGCGGACCAACTAATGAAGAGTTTTCTTGAAATATAAAATAACATTATTTAGTGAGGATATTAGGGTAATGACGAGTTGACTGTGAGTTCTATATTATTAATGAGTTGGAGTTCCAATAAGAGAATGACTGTAAACATCAGAATATGCCGATGCATATGTAGTTTGGAGTTTTTGTGTTATGTACTACCATTTATTGTTGTGTCAGTTGTGTCTCCCTTGTGTGTTATGCAGGGAAAGCTGTCTTTAACAGCATGGTGTGAAACAATTTGTTCAATAGTTGTCCTCCCAATTTTGTGGTCTCAGGACATTCTGATTAGTAGATGATATTTAGTTAGAGTACTTTCATCTATTTCTACTTTTCTTTTAAATTGGTTATATGGGAGCGAAACAGGTTACACCCATATTACATTATGACCACATAGTGGTGTTACAACAGTTTGGCAATTATGCATGTATCGCTTGGCAAGATTCAAACCTAGGTTTCCTCCTTGAAAGTCGAGGAATGTATCTGGTTGAGCTACTGCCATTTGATCATCTACTTCTATTTTTTTATTATATGCTTTTGTGGAGTTTCTAGCCATGTGTGTATGCTAGAAACTAGAAAAATACATGTTTCTAGCATACACACATGCACACATGGAGCTGCCTTCATGCTGCACACTAATATAATCTTCATAGATAAATACACACACATAGACATATGGAGGTGCCTTCATAGATAAATACACCTCCATTGATAAATACAGACACATAGACATGAAGGTGGCTTCAATGGGTAAGAAATCAATTCTAGTGCTTGCAAAGAAGAAAATTACCATTGCAACTAGATTGATAGATCATGTCGAAATTGTGTAGAATTGGAGATTGAGATTGAAGGTTCCAACTTTTCTTTGAACTGTGCCACAAATATGCGTCATCAAGTTCTATACATTCATTTACTAAGGCATTTTCTTAAGTTTTTAAACTAGTTCAACTTTTCTTAATTTTGGTCAAATTTCCAATAGAAAACTTGTGTTTTCATGTTGATGAAATAAAACTTGCACCTCAATTATGCAAAATCATAAGTCTAGCAAGGATTTATAGAGTTACACATTGTGATTGATTTATCGATTGATGAAAGCACATGGTTTAGAAGTTTACCCTATAATACCTTTTCAACTGTCTTAAGATGATTATGAACAAGGGGCAAGGACGCATCATAAGCAAGGCATCATTCATGAGCGGTACATAATCTTACAGAATTAACAATAGTTCACAATTGCAATATTCTCTCTTTGGAGACATGAGTTGTAATATAGTGTTCTGTTATGTTTATCCATTTTTTTGGGTTATTGTGGTTATATGATCCACATTTATATGTGATAAATTTGGTAAATAGTAAACAATGAACATAGGGGTCTTATTCTTCTGGACTTGTACTTGACTGTGTACAACAATACTTTTAAGGATTAGGATTTATGATATTTTCAGTGGTGTTTTATTGATTGTCTACCTATACACAATGAAGTACAAAGCTTTTCCATAGCTTTTGTATGGAAAAGTGTTGGGTTGCACAAAGCATGACCCTAATAGCTGGCAGATGGGATGGGCACCTAATCACAGTAAGAAAAAGCAAAAATTTACCAGTCTATGAAAAGGTAAATTGAGAAGATAAAAACAATTATGCCCATCCACCTCAATGGAGGCATCAAGAGAAACATCTGGTAGCATCAAAGGCATTGGCTTTAGCGAAGCTTATTCTTCCAATGCTCAAGCTTCTGCAACAAATATGCACTAGATGAAGGTGGATCGTTATTGTTGCAATTAACTGTGACCCGTCCACATTGTGTTGGCGTAAGGACTGGCTCCAACGATCATCTGCACTGTCATCCTGATCTTGCTAATCTTCCCATAAAAATGGCAAAACAGTATCATGGGGAATTTGTCATTCCTAGGTATATGTGCCTGCCAACTCCAAGCATCTTGAGAAAATTCATGAATCCGTTATTGAGTAGTATCTGTCTCCTCATGGAACCATTGCGACATGGCTCTGTTCTCTTCTAACAAACTTTGGAAACACCCAGAGGAAACCTCTGAATGAACCTTGTTAATAATGCGTCTAGCATTACCCCATATGTAATGATATGGGTGTCTAATGCCATCAATCTCATATTTGCTTGACACTAGATTTGCCTGGATATGTTAGCAAGAAACGTCACTTTTGAGAGTTAGATCAGTGTTCATACAAGATATTCATGGATTATAGGCCTTCAATAAGTAACAGCATATCTCAATTCTGATTAATTGCCAAGCTTTGTGAAACTAACTCAAGGGACCAACAGTGCACATCATCAGAGCTACTTCTAAGGACATTGAGTCAAAGGTAAAGTTCATCAAAATTGTCAATCAGAATTTGTAAATTTAGAGATGTGTCTATCCTCGAGATGCTGGTATTACAAACCTTACATAGTGGTACAACCTTTGCGAAACTCAAGGGACAAGCAGTGGATATCCACTGGAAGAGCTACTAATTAGGACATCAAGTGCTCATCCAATGAAATCTGGGCTTTGGGACAAGACTAAATACATGTATGGTAGTTTACAGGCTTATAACCAAGACATATCTCTGTTCTGGGAACCCTAGATGAAACAAATTTGTACTCCCCTTCCCCCGCCCCCCTCCCTTGATAGGCCCCTTCTGAATATTCTGGATTTTGAACAATAAAGTCAAAAGTTTAGACTGTAAATCCCTTTGCTTATTGAGTTTTATCATCCAATACTGTAGTTTGATGAAGATGTTACTATGAATTAGGATAAAATACGCTGTAGAAAAGGTTTGGTACAATTGCAGTCCCAGGCCTCATCACCTTGGGAGTTATTATGAGACTTGTAAATTAGATAAGCAGAGACCCTATCTGGATTTTTTTCATTATTATTTTCTTGAGATTCTAGACTCTGAAGGTGTCTTGTAGCTGTTTCCAAGAAATCTGGCTGTCTAACATATAAGAAAATGAAACTTAAAAGTAGTTTAAATTCTGTATTTTATAGCTGTGCAAGGCTAAAATCAGAGTCCCTCAACCAAGGGTCTTCCATTTTGTGATTGCAAGTAGACCGCTACAGGAAATGGACATCTAGAAGAGAAACCATATATAAATGCATTTCCTTTTTCACATAAGGTGTGGCTTAACAGGTTTCTAATCTTTCCAAGTACTTAAGGCGACTGAGGATCCTTGAATTTTTTCAGGTTACAGAGATCTTGTAAGGAGCAAAACTTCCATACTCAATTACCATAAACAGTTGATGGAAGGCTAAAGCAATGCGTTCCAGGTCCTTTGTATTGATATTTACAAGAAACTCTGTTTTATGTCTTGCGGGTCTTTTGAGGTATACCTGTTCTTTGGAAAAAAGGATCTTGATTTGGTAGGCAGTTGGAGAGCACCCTTTCATACTCTTTTAAGTTATCATCTTTATTATGATTGAGGTATTGTTATACTTCGCAGCTTGCACGTAGTGGAATAGAGTCTGATAATACAGATGTTTTTTTAAGTGTGTAAGTTTGCAAATATCTTGGAGAATGTTTCCCAATTTGCAAATCTAAAGGATTGAAAGAGAGTCAAATTTTTGAACTTTCAGTGGCTAACCAATAACAGTTTTTATGGTTTGTTTGTGTGAAAAAAAGGGGTAAGGGATGTCTAATGAAGGCTTCATAATATATTGAAAAAACAGGGTTCTATGGGATACCCCTGCCTCCTTGGGTCTTACCCGAAATTGGCATCCCTTTTGGGATGTTTTCCACAACAAAAAAAAAAAAAAAAAAAACAGGGTTCTATGACCCTTTTTACAGAATATTGGCATCCTTTCATTGGATCTCAAAACCTGCACCTGGCTCAATGGAAGGGGCTATGAAGAAAATATTCTTGAAAAATTGGCACCTTTGCTTTAAAAAAAATGCAAAATTTGGCCACTTAGATTAAAAAATTAATACTCATTTTGTATTTAAGAAGAATGGAGAGAGAACAAATCACTCAAGTCTTAGCAAATATATAGTGATTCACCAAGAAGCTGGTCATGCACAGGTTTTGTTATTGCTGCTGTGATTGAGAGCTCATGACATGTATTATCGTTAAATCACAGTTGTTCATTTTGCATGATCAGCCCTGGTGTCAGTGATGTGTGGTAAGGCTCAGGTTTTCAGGAGTAGGCTCTGTTGGTGGTTACGAGGGGCTTTAGTATTGTAGAATGAGTTTTGACAAATGTACGGTTGTTAAAAAAAATGCAAAATTTGGCCACATAGATTAAAAAATTAATACTCATTTTGTATTTAAGAAGAATGGAGAGAGAACAAATCACTCAAGTCTTAGCAAATATATAGTGATTCACCAAGAAGCTGGTCATGCACAGGTGTTGTTATTGCTGCTGTGATTGAGAGCTCATGACATGTATTATCGTTAAATCACAGTTGTTCATTTTGCATGATCAGCCCTGGTGTCAGTGGTGTGTGGTAAGGCTCAGGTTTTCAGGAGTAGGCTCTGTTGGTGGTTACGAGGGGCTTTAGTATTGTAGAATGAGTTTTGACAAATGCACGGTTGTGAAATAGAAATTTTGATTGAGCACAACAAAATAACTTTTGAGACAATGGAGATGGACCGCGAAAGACTACATAACTATTGTTGCTAAAGGTTTAGATGGTAAATTAACATGACATATACATGGGAAAACAAGGTCAAAGAGCCTTGTAGATATCTACAAAAATGATCCGTTAAAGCTGTTCAATGTTTTGGCCAGAAATTGGGGACCAATCTTAAGATGTGATTGGTATGTATAACAGCAGATGGAAGAATTAGATTCCAGAGGAAACTGCAGGTAGGGATTCTATACAAATATTGTAGTTTCCCAACATTTCATGATGCAAAAACCGTGGATTAGTTTAAAATAATGTTGAATTGGGGCTTAAGGTGTATTTGCAGCATCACCTTTTTATGTTTGTGCGACATGGTATTGAGAATGAAATCACGATTTCCTCTCTAGAGTTAAGTTAACCGTGGCTTAAGGTGTATTTGCAGCATCACCTTTTTATGTTTGTGCGACATGGTATTGAGAATGAAATCACGATTTCCTCTCTAGAGTTAAGTTAACCCACATTAGATAGGTAGGTGGGATGTTCTAATTTAGTTTTTTTTGTTTCCTTTTTATATTCAAATGTTTTAAAATAAATCTTTGATATAAATGCCATTTAAAAAAGTTGATGTCTTTGATATCGAGAAAATATTTCACGTATTTAATTCTGAAAATCGCATCTTCGCCAATATCCTAAAATTCTAACCATGTATTCGAGTCACTTTACCGAACTGTCTTTAGGTAACTATGAGTTGAGTTGGCACAATTTTGGTTAAGTTTGTGATTACGCCGATAGGCGTCCTACAATGGCAACTAGGTAGGGAAGGTCAGCCACGTCGAAAACAATATTAATATTTTATTAAAAAATCGTCATTAACGCTTGAGATTGATAGCATTTATATATATATATGTTATATATTTAAGCTAGTTGTATAATGTGTAAGGAACTACTTCATGGGGAGAAAAAAAAAAAATATATATTATATATATCTAAGTTAGTTGTATAATGTGTAGGGAACCTACTTCATGGGGAGAAAAAGAGGGGTTACGTAATTTATAACCATAAATGACGTGATGATGAGATGTCCTGAACTTATTTGTTTTAGATGTTATCCTAGACTTGAAAGCTGTAGAAACTAACTGGGCGTCATAAAATTGTAGAGTAACAGCTTTAAGAAAAAAAAGTCAGATCAGCATACATTTATACACATTTTTCTAATACATTAAAATGTCTTTTTAAAATCTGCTTTATTTTTATTTTCTCAGATGTGAATGTGTTATTTCAAATCTTGATTTAAGGTTGTTGATATAAGGTTGTTGATATGAGAAATTAATTCTAGGTGGTGGCGGTAATTGGAATAAATTTTAAGTTCAGAATGAAGTAAATATTAAGCTTGACATTGGGTTCAACATACTTACAAGAATTCTTGTCCATTGTCTTTGATTTTCTTTGTACAATATCTAGATTACTTTTATTTTAAGAGATAAGTTTGCATCCGGAAGAACTCTTAAATCAAGACCTTCCTTAGTTTTATCATCACACACCTTGCTCCATTTTACCAAAGAAAATGTCCCTTTATCGTGTAATCTTGACCACAAAAGGGATTGCATAATATAGATTAAACTTTTTTCCCTATTGATTTTGGCATAGTACACAATGACATAGACTGACTTAATTAGTTGCACTCTTCTTGTTAACGATATACATCTACTTTTCCATGTCAGTAGTTTATTTTAAACTTTACTCATAATTGGATTCCATAATTCTATCCTCATTCTCCCCTCAAATAAGGGCATCTTTGGATAAGATGTTAGCAAATTTACCTCCTCCATTTGAAGTAACCTATAACCTACAAATCCTTCCTTTGATTTTAGTTGGAGTGTTTAGGTAGTAAATTTTGGGTTTTGTCTTATTAACGTAAATTTTGGATTTTGTCTTATTAACATTTTGCCTTGACGCTCTTTCGTATTCCTTTAATAAGTTATTTAAAGCTCTGGCATCGTTTATCTTTGCCCTCCCAAAAATGGTTGTATCATCTACAAACTATTGATGGGTGATGTTGTGGATGTTATTAATTGCCTTAAGTCCACTTGTAAGCCCATCTTTGTTAGCCTTCTTCAAGTTCCCACCCAAAACCTTTGCCATAATAATGAACATATATGGTGATAGAGGATCTCCTTGTCTAAGACATCTTTTGGCTTTAAATGATTTTGTTACTAAGCCACAAGCTTTAATCCATCTAACCCATTTTTTTCCAAATCCATACTTTTTTAATACTGCAAAAAGAAAATCCCATTTAACCGTATCATAGGCTTTACTCATCAAGTTTTAAGATCATTGCTTTCTCTTTTCTTGAAGCTGCTGAATGTATAACTTCATGAACTACTATGATCACGTCTAAAATCTCTCCATTTCACAAATTCTTTTTGCTCCTTTGAAATAATTGTCTAATAATGGCCTCAATTGATTTACCATCATTTTGGAGATAATCTTATATGCCATATTACACAGGTTTACATGTCTAAATGAATCAAACAATTCAACATCCTCCTTTTTTGGAATTAGGGTAAGATATGTTGCATTTATTTTATAAGATATGTATTGTTTTACCCTAGACTGTTCCATTATCACCAGTAAAGCATCTTCTACTATGTCCCAATTATGTTGGTAAAATGCTGCAGAGAGCCCATTCAAACTTGGGGATTTATCCTTATTAAAAGAAAAAAGAGCTAAATGAACTCCCAAAGTAATAGGCTCCATCAGTTTTCTATTGTCTTCATTTGTTATAACTGAAGGTACTTCTTGTAGAAGTTTATCATCATGAACTTTAGACTCTAATCTTAGAATATTTTGATTAAAAAACCTTGACTCTTTTCTACTCTCACTCTGGTCTTTAATTCAAACCCCTTCTACTGATTTAATTCTACTGATTTTGGATGCTGATCTCTGTACTATAGCCATCTTATGAAATTCTTTGTATTTTTATCTCATTTTAACCAAGTGTCTTGATTTTAATCTCCAAAGTTTCTCTTCTTTACACAAAATATTATGATATTCACTAGGCAACTCCCTTTCCTCTAAGCTTGGATTATTATGATCACTTTTTTGAAATTTTAAATGTTTATCTATTAGTTCCTTCTAAAAAATGTTTCCAAAAGTGTTGTTTCATTTTTTAAATTTAGATGTCATTTGAAATTAATTTGTTTTGGAAGTGCATACAACCCACTGTTTATTGAAGAATTCCATGTTTGTGCTATCATATCAACAAATTGAGGATGGGCTTCTTACATCTACTCACATTTAAAATATGATATTTTTTTGAATTCACTTACAACCATTTTAATTCTTATTGGCCAGTGATCTGAACCAATCCTTGTTAAGGTATTAATTTTAGCATAAGTTCCTTCAACTAGCCAATTATCAGAGAGTAGGAATTTGTCTAATTTTTTTGCTAGTAGGTTTTGACCTCTCCTATTGTTCATCCATGTATAGTTGTCTTTTTCAAACTCAACCTCCCATAGATTATTGTTTTGAATAAAAGCCAAGAAATCTCTCGTACTTTGGGTTAATTTCTTAATTCTCTCAAATTTTCCATCTTGCTTGGTTATGGCATTAAAATCTTCTATGAACATGAATCGAGTTTCTTGGTCTTTACTTCTCATAAAGGCTTCAATCATACTCCAAACGTCTAATCTACTTGATTGAGTTGTAGGTCCATAGACATTGATAAGGATGAAACAAATATCTGCAAAGTAGCACGCGACTAAAGAGCCTATCCAATGTCTAGTTTTATGAATGGTTACACACGAGTTTCTAGTGGGATTCCAACAAATTAGAAAACCCCTTGCCACTCCTTTAGAATCCATAACATCCCATTCACATCTTGCCCATACCACTTTCATAGTTTTGGAAACTTCTTTTGTCATTTTAGTTTCCTGGATATAAAGAATATCGGGCTTATTACTTAAACAAAGGTCCTTGATACACCTCCGCTCTGAGGGGGCATTAGCATCCCTTATATTCCATGAGATGATAATCATGTCTCATTGGGGGCTATTGGCCCCGATTGCAAATTACCAATATCATTTTGTTGTTTGGTAAAAAGAAGTTCAACCGACTTAGTTTGTGTTTTTCCTCTATGCTTGCTCTTGCTTCCATGGATCTCGCTTGATAATTTGAGGGTTTTTCTATTTTTGACTTGCTTGTAGAAGAAGGTCTTATTATTCTATTTCTCAATGTTCTTCACAACTTTGTTTTTCTTTAGATGTATCCTCTCCTGGCTTTACTACAAAAGCTTTTGACTTGTTCTGCTCATTTTTGGTATTTCCTTATTAATGGTACAGGTATTAACATCTAACATTGCATTTTCTTTACCATTTTTTTCCTTCTGAATGGTGCATGGTAGTCTAAGAGAGCCTTCAAAACTTGATGAAACACATTCCTTAGGTTCATTGAGAATGTTCTTCCTTAAATCAAGATCACACTGAATAGACGGTTCCTTGTTAATATGTTGAAATTGTTGTACTATGTCCTCTACGTTTTGATCTACTTTTTCTTCATACGCTAAAGCCTCAAGAGTTGGTAATTCTTCCAATATCCTTCCTTATTGGTCTCCACTGTTTATGTTCTTTTATTTTTCTAGATCTATTTTTGGAAGTTGAAAACCATCTTCATCCATAACCTTTTGTAATTTTCTCTTGCGGTTTTCTACAAATGATTCTGTTGGGCTCTTCTTAGGGCATGATCTCTCCATATGCCCCAAAGATGAAGCTTCACGAAGATATGGCTCCTAAAAGATTACATTTAAAAAAAAAATGCCCTAATCCTTTTCACAAGGGAACAATTTCTTAGCCATGTTCGTAAACATTATGTAAGAGATAATAATACAATTTCAAACTTGGTATGATTTTGAGATCTATTTTTAAAATTCTCTCAAGCCATAAATTCCAACAAATTATGAGAGGACCAATCCTCCCTAGAATACATAATGCTTTAGTTGTAAGACAATTACTCTGATGTTTCAACTCTTTCAATGTTGATGGAGTTACTCAATATATTCTAATGTTTTTTAAAAAGGGCTGCAAATAATAAGTAAATGGACAATGAAAAAGTAAAATGATCTAATGATTTTTATATCCTTCTCAAACAAGGCACAAATCAAATGTCCATGATATTGTCTTCTTTGCAAACTCTCACATGTAAGAATCTTGCTTTGGATTGCTAACCAAATAATGTTGAGAACTTTGGATGGACCTCGAGTGACCATACATTCTTCCAAGGAAAATGTGGGATGTAACATCACTCTTAATATTTTTTATTTTTCCAAATTACACAGGTTTTTATGAGGGGTCCTGGTCCCCTCATATTGAGTGGGGTTTGAACCTTGGACCTCTCAAAGAGAGGCCAAAGTCCTTACCACTGCAGTTTGCTTGCAACTCACATCACTCTTAATCTTAATATTTTGAATACATACTAAAATAATAGCAACCAACAAGGTAGATCAGGAGACATTGTTTAATTCTTAGAGAAACTAATAACTAGATTCAATATTTCAACAACTATTATAACTAACAATGGTCCTACATTCATAGGTGTTAAAGTCTTAGAGTTTACAGTTAAATATGCCATTTATCAGAAGATCTCATCTAATTACTATCCACAAGGCAATGGTGTGGCTAAATATAGAAATAAGAATTTGCTAAGAATTATCAAGAGGATAGTAGGAGAAAACCAAAGAAATTGGTATCGAATGCTAGATCAAGCTCTATGGTTTGGTCGGATCACAATAAAAAAGGCCTTAAAGACATGTCCAATTTCATTGGTCTATGGTAAGAGAGTTGTACTACCATTTCATTTGGAATTGCTTGTGATAATTTTTTTGAGCCAATGGGACTTCCTAGACATGGAGCTAATGGAAAGAAGGATGGTTGAGTTGTTGTTTTTGGAAGAATGGAGGGAGAAAGCATAAAACAACTTTTTACAACATCAAGATATGATAAAGCATTGGTTTGATAAGAAGGCCTTTATGTAGGAATTCACAATTAGTGATTTGATGCTAAAATGGGATGAAGAAAGAACCAAGACAAGAAAACATCAAAAATTTGATTCTCTATGGTCCAAACCTTATCAAACTTTTATAAAACATGAATATAATGCATTTGAATTCGCTACAACTAATGGACAAAATTTTCTAATACCAGGAAATGTCCAATATTCAAAACACTTTGTATAAAGAAAAGCATGCCAATTTGTACTATGGTATATATAGATAAGTGTTAGTAGATAATCATAGGGTAGGTAATAGGTAGCATACGACTAATTTGAAATGTAAAAAGCCTATTGGCTTAAAAAAAGCAATGATGTTTAAACTAGAAAATAGATCAAGGTGCTTATACATGTCACAACTTTAATAAGTATTTTTGGCAATAAAACATAGCATGCACACTTTACAACATTAATGATGCCAATTGCTAACAAAAGTCAATAAAATCAAGCACTTGTGGCTTCATACGCACAAGGAGTTACACACTTAAGAGCTAGACTACCTAGGAGATAAAGCACTGAATAATTTTGTAAGCATCGTTGCAATCTATTTCCTAAAAGTAATCTTGATATGGCTAAAAAGCTTGAGCTTTAGGATTGTATAGCACCATCAAGATAAAAAACTAAGAGATGAAGTAGAGTAGAAAGCTATCAGGTTATCACAAAACCATCTAGCTACAAGTTCATGAATTATCTTCTTGGCACAATATACACCTAGGCACGTGCACCCTTGCTTGAAGATGGTCAAAGCAGTTGTAAACAACTATGATGCAAAAACTAGGACAATGCAGGGTTGTGAAGGTCATGTACTTTTCTCTCTTAGTCTAGAATTTTTTATAGCAACATTTGTAGCTAGTGCTCACCCTGAACAAGCCCCCAAACCTTTTGATAAGGAAATGCAAATGGTCTACTATAATGATAAGGTGATAATTTGGCTCAACAATCAACTATACCAATACATTTCTCAACTTCCTAAAATTCTTGTCCAACTCGTTGATTTTTAGTACTTGCAATAAATGTTTTCCATCATTTTTGGTGTAGATAGTGATAAAAGTGTGTTTGACTACCAAGTAGCCATGGTATATGCCATAACCAACCCCATAAAATTTATTTATTTGATTGGACCCAATACCTAAACTTAGCAATGCATTCCTAGTTGGTAGAGTTTAAATAAAATGAATATAGGGTGTTTAGATATCCTTCCTACTTGGCATAGTGATTCTTATATTTTAGAATACATAGCTTCCTAGATTTAAAATAAGGAAGTGAACCCTAGATGGGAAAGTATTATCAATGATGGATTGGACATCAGGTCTTAAATTTTTTAACTCTTATTTTAATTTCAAAAAGTTTTTTTCTAGGCCTTGTTATGGCTTTGTATTTATGAAAAAACTCCTTGAATAATTAAAAAAGCAAAAGCTTGTCTCTAGACTCCTAGACAAGAAACTAGAGTTTGGTACTTTTTGAAAAAGGATGCAGTAATTTGAGTATAAGACTTTACTGGGGAATCCTTTTTGCTACCCTACTATGTGACTAATAGGGTCTTTGGGATGGAGTTATGCCATTAAATAGACTTACCTTTGAAATATGGGCCAATTTCCTTGAGGTCTTGAAAGCAAAATGAAGTGCTAAAAGCTAAATTCCATGCATTAAGCTAAGGGTGTGCTCAAACAAATGGAGATATGGCCTAGATGGTGTTATGAAGACTTAATTGAAAGAGGAAAATAAAAATCCTCCTACTTTCAAGCACGTCCAAAGGCTAGAGGTAGAGGTACACTGAAATAAGTCAAAAGAAGAAGTTGATATAGATACGAACGCTAAGAAGAAAATGCCTCCTTAGACTTTATTTTATGAGGTAGTAGTGCCATATGATCTAGATAATAAAAGTCACATCTTGACTAATAAAAGGAAAGAGATGATGAAAAACAAGGGGTGGTCAAATAAAAAAATCTAGGAATGGTGGATTTTCAGGTGTGAAGCCAACATATAGAGCAAAGGTGTTGATCTCAAGATAGACAATTAATTATCAAAAAGGTTTGATGAAAAATTACCAAAGTGGTAAATGTGATGATGAGGAGGATGACTCTCAGGGACAAAGCTATGAAAAATACTACTTGGAGGATGAGGTTCACTCCCAAGAGTAAGACAAGCAAGCCCTAGAATAGGGTGATTAAGAAGATGACCAGGTTACAGAGAAATTATAAGCTGCTAGTCAGTAGTTTGAAAGTCCAAAAGAATTAGTTCTAGATAAACATTAGTAGCTGGAGGAAATACCAACTTGGTAGCAAGAAGGCCAATCACCATCACCACATGATATTTGATAGAGGTATTCAGTAGGAGTAGAACCTATGCTCAAGATGGGTTATACAGAAGGAGGCCTTGGTAAGACTTCATCAAGTATGATTGAATTTCTCCAACCAAAATGAAGAAAAGGCCTAATGGGACTTGGAGCTAGCTATTCCCAACCTCCCATAAAATATAGGTTTGTGCCTAAGCTCTCTAAGCCCAATCAACCCCCAACATAGCTAAAAGTTGGAGAGAAAGCAAGAATGGAAGGCTCCTCATTGCATAAGTTGGATGAAGGAGCAAAGAAGTCTAAGATAAATGACATGATTTTGATAACCCAAGAGAAGTCTAGACTACAAGGAGTAGGTACATCTTCTCTTAACCCTACTCTCATTTCATCTAATCCATCTCTGCCACCTTCATCCCCTCTTAAGCAACTTCCACAAGGGGTAGCCCATATCCAATCATCCACCAAAAGCATTACCTGTAACACACTCCCAAAAAATGTGTAGGCCTCCGAAAGTTCACTACCTCCAACTTTTGAGGGTGCTGTTATAGCCCAAAAAGCCTCTATTTTTCCATTTCTCCTTTTACAATATTACTTTGTTGTTGCTCCCCTCACAAGTTATTTGACCCTAAATGTTCTAATATAGCTTCAATAGGCTCAGGCTAATGCCGAAGCATGGATGGATAAGAAGGCACCTAGGATTGAGTTGGAGAAAGCACTGATAAGGATGATTAGTTTTGTGGACCCAATCAAAGGAAATACATAATAACAACCTTCACCCCATCATAGACAAGCCTGCCTCTAAGTTGACAGTAATAGATTATAAGAGGGAAGTGCAAGAGACATGTTGCACAAGTTCCACTAGGTGATAATGCCCAGATAGCTCATTCATCAATTGATGTGATGCATATGAAGGGAGTCTACATAACAACAAAGTAACACAAAGAGAGGGATAAGGCAGAACACCTGGCCAAGGTTCTAGATGAGGAAAATACTAAAAACAAGGTATTGCACATACAAGTTGAAAAACTGCAATAAAGCCTTGATAAAACTCCAAGTCAAGCATAATTGTAAGAAAGGGACACTAGAATTCAGGTCTTGGAAGAAATTTTAGAGAAATTACAACTGGAGCTTGCTAAAGAGAGGCAAAAAGCATAAGCTCCCCACTTATCTAGGGATGCAATAGTGAAAATAAACAAATAGAATTGGAGTCAAATTTTTTTAACAACCACACTTATGTACTTGATCATGGAATTCTTGAGTTTTAGCCTACAAATTGTCAAAGCAACCCAAAACAATTTTGAAAGGGTGCAAGAAGTAGAAAGCATTATAAAATTTTTGAAGAAAGCATTTGAGCCACAACTTATAGGATTTACAAGTCAAGAAAAATGTGAATGTAACTGGCTAATGAGTTCATAGAGTGGCATCAATTGGTGTAACAAGGATGGGAGTTGACAATTTTATTAAGTGCAAAAGAAGACAGGATTATTATTGCATTGCAGGAAATCTTTAGCCTTGGGTTTCCCTATCTCTGGAATGAAGATGAAAACTTTTACACTTTGGAGCAACTAAGCCAAAATTTCCACTCATGGGCAGTAGTGTGGGTGAATTTTATTGACCGGAATCTATTGGGAAAGATATGGTTTTTGCATTTTTTAGTAAGCTAGCCATAATACATGTCAAAGTACAATACCTAGCAAGGATATATCTGAATCCCTCTTATAAAAAAATCTATCAACTAATAATTATCCATAATAAGAGCAAAAGATTCAAGTCCCCTTCAAAGAAGTCTTGGGAAGTGGCTTGCCAGATATTATGACTTAGGAGAGGCATGACAATCAACCAAGGGTTAAATAAAGTTGATTAGGGAAAGGACCTAATGGTGGGAGAACAAAATCAAGAAGTGGAAAGCAAAACCATTGGAACTTTGTGAACTTGATCCTGCTAGGTGCGTTTCTCCATTTCTCACAATAATCAAGTTTTGTTATTCTACTCCCAAAGCATATTTTTGTTATTCTTTATCACCTCTATTTTTTTACTCACATTTTGTCGTACAGAGTCCCATATTTCTTCAAGCCTCCAAGTGCCTGTCCCCCTCACATCTCAATATTTTATCTTGTTCTTCTTACCTTTAATCTTGTGACTACATTACCCAATGGATAAACCTATTTGGGTTCTCTATTTTTACAAGCAAAAATCCCCCTAAAAGCACCATTAATGTGGTCCAATGTAATTGTCTACATAGATAAGTCCTAGCAAACTATGCCATACTATAAATTTTGTAAAATTTTTATGGCTAAAATTGAAGTAAACCTCATCATACTTTATATCTCTTGTATATGACTAGCCAAATCCCAAATGCATCTTGTCAAGCCAAAATTTTGCTAAGGCAAAGAGTCCAGACACTTCTTCCTAGAAATATTTATGTCTAGATCAACAAGGATTAGGGTGGCTGAGACTTTTGAGCAATGATGTAAAACAACGTGCCTCAAAATCCTTGGATAGGTGAGTGGTTTATCTCAAGCAAGCAATTATCTGGAGTAATCACTAGTTGAGGTTTTTCCAAAGATGATATCAACAAAAATGATCAAAATTCTCAAATAGGTCCACTAACACTCAACAAAGTAGAAGCAGCCTAAAAAGCAATAGTGGTCAAAATTTTTGTATGAAGATGTTAGCTAAGCCTCCTAAAAGTCTTTGCAAGTATCTAAGACTCCAACAACAAGCTAAAGATTGGCAACATATGATGAGAAAAGAGAAAAGCTCCTAGATGAGTCCCTTTCAATAGAGATCATACATGTCAAAAGCCTAGAATATTTGGACACTCCTAGTTAGGGGAAATATGAGAAAAGAAAATATCTCATCCATCCAAATAAAAATGGTTAGGCTGAGACTACAACTACTAACATAGGAAAGTGGCAACTAGTCTTCAGGAACTTGCAAAAACATCCTGCCCTAGTAATCATGAATAAAATGTTGGAGAGTATTACATTATTTGGTACATGCTAATGTACCCCATAGTACCTTAATGGTACAAATATAAATATGTAATGTATTAGGGTGTGACTCTATAGTTTAGGAGTGTGATTTATAATTCCCCTTTATGTATGTGTTCATGTGTAGGATGTGCACAAGTGCCATGTAATGTTCATGTGTAGGATGTGCACAAGTGCCATGTAATTATGTGTGCAAATATGAAGAGTGAGAATGTGCACAAGTGTCAGGTAATGGAGTGTGCATGTGCATAAATGCAGGAGTGTGCAATGTGTCATAGAGTAAATTATGCAAGAGTAAATAGAGAGTCATAGTCATGTATACAAGAGGAAGATGATAAGCCAAAAAGCATGAGAGGCTTGTCTTATGTGTGGAATAGGAAAATATTTCTCTCTATTATGTGAGGAGAGTAATAGACAAAGAGTCCAAGAGTCACCTTTCTAATGTTATATTATGTATACAAAGCTTCATGCTGGATATTGAAGAATTCATTCAAGCAATTATAATATTGAAGCTTGTATATAGTTTGAGCAATTCTATTGTAAGTTTTCTTCATGTTATTTCATGAATGACATTGACAATTTTACTTCATATTATTTTTATTTTATATGAATGTTATGTTATTTAATATTGGCCATATTTATTGAATTCTAAAATACTAATAATGTATTTGATCCTAAACATTTAGACCTGTGATAATTTGTCTAAAAATCCAATAGTGGTATCAGGGCTACTACACTCTATCCATCATGTTGAAGTCATCATATTTATGAAGCTAGCATCACAGAAGGATTTTGATGTGAACATAATTTAGGAAAAATGTTCAGGATAAAAGTTAGCATTAGAGGAAAAAATGGTGTGAAATTGAAAATTGAATATTGAGTTCTAGAGAACCACGTGAATAAAATGTAGGCCAAGTTTTGGATACTTTATTACCTTGATAATATTTACAGTAAAAAAAAAGAAAAGGGAGGTCAAAGAAGCCATCTAATTTGGAGAATATCCAATTATATTCTACCTAGAGTAGAAAGAATTGCAAGATACATTCCAAGAGAACGTAGATTTTTAGTGCCATCATAAGCATAATATTTGAAGACATCAAAAGACAAGATTTGAAAATATCAAAAGAAATTAGGTGCTATTAGAAGCACTAAGACTAGAATGAATAACTATTGAGCACATTTAGGTTGGAAGTAGCAAGCATCAAGGAGGTCAAAATAGTTTCTAAAGAATATTGGCCCAAGAGGAGACAAATAGATTGAGACGTTTCATATTGCACCAATGGATATTGGTGAATATAGTAGAATCTACTACAACCTAGAGAAATCCTAAGTGCTCAAAAGATATTGTGACTAGTAACAGACATCGAGAGCTTAAGATTCAAGTTTCTAGAGTTTGTATGTGAATAATGGATCTTGAGTTGAATACCTATGTGAACCAGAGCTTGATAAGAGATAATGAGATGAGCCTTGAACAATGTTAGTATGAAACTCTACCCAAGGTTAAATTTTGTGCCCTAATATTTTGATCAAAATTAGATGACCTTGAAGATGTGAAGCTTCAAATGTCAACCTCCAGAGTAGACCAGTTCCTTTAGATCTTAACTACCTAACTACAAGACATGGGGAGATGAAAAGAGTGCAAAGATAAAAGAAAGAAAGATATCTAAATTTATAGTGGTACAAATTCAACCACATCAATAAACATTATGCATGAAATATTGTGCAATTCAGACATGTATTAAATTGCTAATAGACCGGCTAGTTACTTCTACTTATAGAGTTTCCAAATCATTTAAATAATAAAATACTACGTTGCTCATTCCAGAACTAGAGAATGAAACTACTTATAAATTCAAAAAATAGTATTACTATTGCATTCATTCAACTAGTGAATAATAGAAATCATTAATAGTTTATACGTACATGTCCTACAAGAATTTGAACCAAAGGCCAAACAACAATCCAATCTTCTATTTCTCAAAGGCACAATATGTTTTCATACATTTCAAATTGTAAAAGCTCAAGAGTTGACCTCTAGAACCTATTACATTCTAGTATATATAGCTTTTACAGTCTATTATGTTACTTAATTCTTCATTACTTTGAGAGTGGATGTTGTTGTGTTAGATCTCCTGGCAGCTTGCACACGTGCTTGGTAACACACTTGCTATAACCAACTAGTCATGGCCTACTGTTGTGGCTTGATTAGGTTCCATCTAAAGGAGAGGTAATTGTGTTATTTGCATATGATTCTTAGGATCTTCTAACATTTTTGTTATGCAGCTAATTCTTACATAATCATCCATTCGTACGAGCATTAGTGAGTGATTGGTTGTTAGGATTTTTGACAGCACACCTCAATCGTCTGATGTGAGTGACCACCTATTCTTTGGACGACTTTGAACATCTAAGATCTACTTACTGACCTTTTTTCAGACATCATATTTTGATTCAACCTTGTTGTTGAGTGTCTTCTTATAGCTATCAAATGATGGAATTTGGTTCCCTTATCACTATTTAACTGTTGAGTTCCAATTATTTGATACCCTTCTACTACCGCTAGATAAATATGATTTCTAGCATCTCCCATACTTAGTCAATCTTACACTTTGCTTGCTCTTTACTGGGAGACAAAGATTTGGTACTGGCATGATGCCACTCAAGGTATAGAATCTTCGACGGTCTCGACACTTAGCCAATTTTGCTTGTCCTTGTTCCTTGTTAGATGATGAGTTTTTGGTACTGACCCACTATTGCTAGAGGTACAAAACCTTTGGTGGTTTCAACACTTAGTCAATTTTTTACATTTTTTAGCATTTTATGGGAATAATTTTTTTTTACCTATCTGTTGTCACTCAAGGTACCAAATGTTCGATGCATGCCATAACTATTTTTTTTATCATTTATCGAGCGAGGAGATTTTGGTACTGCCCACTATTGCTAGAGGTACAAAACCTCCAATGGTTTCAACACTTAGTCGATTTTACCTTCATTTGCTTTTCATCGAGTGACAGGGTTTTGGTACCTATCTGTTATCATATTTAGTGTAAAAGGCCCAAAAAACCTGTGACTTAACCAATTCTGCTTCCCTTGCTAGCTGTCGAGTGCTAGAGGTTTGGATCTATTTTGCTTATCGCCTGGCAATGAGATTGTGGTACCTTCATGTTGGCATTGGTGGTACAACATATCCGACGGGCTTAACAGTTAGTCAATTTTTGCATTCTTCAGCATCTGATAGATGATGGTATTTTGGTACCCGCCCGTTGTCACTCGAGGTACAGAATCTCTAGTGTATGCCATACTTAGTCAAAATTGCTCTTTTTAATCATCCATTGGGTGACAAGGTTTTGGTACCAACCCACTACTACTAGAGGTATAAAACATTCAACGATTTTTACACTTAGCCAATTTTGTCTTTCTTACCTTTCGCTAAGCGCATGAGTTTTAGGACCTATCTATCAACTATTTGGGTACAAAATATTCGATGATTTCTAGACAACTATTTTTTCTAATTTTGCTGCCTTTTTCTATTTCATACAAAAGTGCATGTGGGTGATGACAAAAAATATCCACATTCTTGATGACTTAGAAGGGATTTTCACTTATGAAAATGAGAACTCAAACATACCTTCTTTTGTTTATGGCAAGAAAAGGAAAATAGACTAGTTGGGGATAATGGAGAATATGGCAATTTATTGATATACTACAAGAAATAAAGACATACTATTTATGTGGATGTGTAATATTGGAAAAAATATCATGCAAAAAGGAGGTAAAATAATGGTATAAAATATATGGTCAAAGATAAGGATAGGGACATTATATAATGAAACAGACTTTGAGAGACAAGAAAAAACAAAAGACTAATGGAGACATAGATGATGAAGTTTGTGGCACAATTTACAAGCGATTATATGGAAATAAGGGGAAGAAAAGAGGGAGAGAAGGTGCACGGGGATACCTACAATATGGGACACCCTTACAAAAATAAATCTCCATGACCAAACTTCACCACAACTTATAGCTACTTCAGGTCCAGGCAAGGCACCTCAAGAATACTGTATTTTTCTATTTTTTTCCTTGTCTGCTTTTGCATCTCTGCCTTTAGACCCATTATCAACTAAAAAGCATTTGTTTTATTTTCTAGGGCAAACACATCTTTATATAGCAAAAAGCATTACACACTGACCTAACTAGCTGACAATATTTATAAAGATTACATAATCCTATCTATTGATCATGCTCTCTTCTCAATCTTTCCAAAACCATGTGACGTAAATGTTTACACTTATTCATTTATTCCAATATATGGTTTGCATGTGCCATGCCTAAGACAAAGTACATTATGAAGTAATTTTGACATCCTATTGATGCCATACTATATTATCACCCATTTATCTTGTCTTGTCCATTGGGTTATGGAGTCAAAAAGTAGATTCTACAAAACAAAATCTGTACAAAAAAATAAAAAAGTTGTACAAATTAAAGATTATTGTACATTTCATTTTTTCGAAGAGTGAACCATCTCACTTTATTGTTCAGGTCCTATCAAGGGTACACCCGATGATTTGCCTTGTTGCACCACTACTTGAATCATTTCACCCTACTATAGTATTACCTGAGTTTGTGGAGTTGTTGCAATTTGAAATATTTGGCACATCTCACTCCATGTCTCTTGATGGGGTACAGGGATCCCTCTGAGCCAACAAAGAATATCTTGTAGTTCATAGTATAGCTAAAAGAGGGGTCACTATATTTTTTGGCTACTTCTTTAGATTTAGCCAGAAGGAAAGAGAGCCTGTAAAGTAGATGGAAGACTTGTTCTATTGCAAGTGGTTTTGATAATGATTCAATCTCACTTTCAACATTTTGTTGATGTTCCAATAGCTGGTCAATATGCTCTTGTTTATAGAAGTGCCCCTTTTTATCCCAAAATCCTAGGCAACCTAACACTTTTATTTCTTTGTCATCTTTTCTCATTTCTTGGGATTCTTTTATGAGTTTATTAAGCACTTTTTTCCCCTTGATAAGTCAACTCAGTCCCTAGATCCACATAACAAATGACAAATATACATTCATCGAGATACCTTTCCTTTTGCTTTGCCATAAAATGATATTATTCTCTGGTCATTAGAATTTGTTTGGCGATTCACGCTTTATTAACCTTGTTGAGCAACTCTATTCTACTCTTCTCAAACTCCTTTTGTGCTTCAATGATCACCTTAGTAGTTTGGTTTACTATATTGCCAAAGAGAAGATAAGTCCGTAAGGTTTCTCTATGATTTTTTTCCAAACAAAGAAGAAGATTGAGTAGAGTCATGAGAAAGGGAGGATTGAGAAGGAAAAATTATAGAAAACTTAACTATTCCTTGCGCTTCTAGCTCCAACTCCACCCTTTTGGTTGCTTTAGCTTTAGCTACTTTGAGTTTCTTTCCTTTTGCTACTTTGGCCTCTACTACTACAACTTCCACTTCAGTTATGTGTACCTCTTACTACAACTTTTATCTCCTAATTACCACTCTTTTTGCATATGAATCTCCAAGGCTTGGATAGGTCTTTCATTTCATCCATTGTTTGGGATTTTTTTGAGGTGTCCTTGATTGTGCCACTGGTTGTACCCAAAAAATTTTAGAAGTGCTTGATATCCTAGTATATTTAGCCAATTGTACTATTTCAACACCAACAACGCATCCTTTTGTTGTTTGCCAGAATTAAGGTAATGATTCTTCCTCAGAGTTATCATAGCCCACTAAGGATGTTGCTTGTGATTAAGGCTTAGTAGTTGCCTCTATTATGATTCCTCTATTTCTTCCTTGGAATTTGTTGTTATCTTGACCTTTGAAAATATTTCCTTCTCATGTTGCTTCATCCAGCTGTTAAAATTTGCATCAAATTATTTGACAAATCTCTTATCTATGTCATTTGGGTAAGCATCCTTGAGTTGGTCTTGTTTGCATTACGAAATCCAGCATTCTTTTATCTTATGCTCCTCCCAATCGAGTCATCTATAATTGTCTAAATGAGTTTAGAGTTGATCCATTAATATTTATTTCTTTTTGGATAAAAAATTCTCTTATACTCATTCCACGTCCTCCATGGTGGCCTCTCTTGCATTTTTATTATATCTAACAATGCTTCTTAGTCATCAACTAGATTCTTGAAACTTTTGATGTTGACCATTGAAACATGTTTAAATGGTGGTGGTTTGTTGTTCAAAACTACCAACCTAGCCTTAAAAACATTGTCTAGGTCATAATGCCATTTGTGAGGTACCACTAGAAATTGTAAAGCACCAAGATTTTCATCCAAAACTTGATACTGTTCTAGCTCCCTATTTGTCATAGTAATATCTTCAAATTTTATAGGAAGCCAAAAATGATAGTTTTCTTTATTTTGGTGCCATAGTGCCTTTCTGTTACATGTATTTATCTGCAAAACTCCAGGCCAAAGTTTGTAACATAGTATGGGAGTAGATATGGGGTGCTTGGGAAACCATATAATCTGACTATGGTTCCTTCCTTCAAGAAGTGCAAATCATCTAATTTCCTTTTCTTTCTCCTTAGCCTATCTATGGCTTCTAGACTTAGGCACTAGAACTGCCCATATATTTTGGTAATTGCAAGTCCTAAATTTGTTTTGTTGAACTCAAGATATGACGTACTTTCTCTAAGTTTATGGGTCCAATATACAACATGATGCATTAGATAATCTCATTTCTGTAAATTCATGCTATGCATGTTTGGGGGTAAGTTAAACAAGACCACCCATGCTAAATATGATGGGTAAGTAAATTGCTCACTATGGCCAATTTTCATAATGACAAGTTGACTATGTATAGTGGTGCTCAAAAGTTTTTCCCAATCAAAGAAGATGAGAGGATGTGCACTTTTCTCTATATAATTATTAGTATTTGTAACTACATAGGCAAGGGACAATTGATATGGGTACACCATAGCATCCATCTTCAGCCCTAAAATTACCACTAACATAGATAACACCATCTGCATTAGGGGCTTAAAAGTTTCCAACTTCATTATTTTCTCCATGTAGTCGTCCAAAAGCATACCCAACAAGTCAGTTAGGCACTTCTTGAAAGTGACTTTAGTGAGAAACTTCTTCTGCTCTTGTAGGCTTATTATTATCTTTGGCTTGGCTTCTGGCATAGCCCTCACTATAAAAGCCTCAGTAATTTTCTCTTTTTTATATTATGAACAACTTCTCAAGCTTCCAATTATGCACAATAGTTGTATTTGGATTGTAAAATTTCACCACTGCTTTCAAAAGCTCTAGGCACAAATGAAAAGGTCTAGGCATATATCGAGATAGCAACACATTCCATCATGTACATTCTAGGTAGCTAAGCGACAACATTTTCCTCTTATATTCTACCACTTCTCTAAATTTATTTAGCTTTGACTTAATTGTGAGAACTATGTCATGTATTCCTGCAAGCGTCTCTTAGAGCTTTTTGCTAGTCTTTTGCACCTTTGGACTTTTCTTTGCTCAAGCTTTCCTTCTACAATATGTTCTCACATCGCTCTATGGCTATTATCTTCCACAAAACACTTAGGCTCACTTGCTTTGTATTAATGCAATATGTAGCAATCTGTGTGGCTCAGATTTTAGGCTTATTTTATAATGCTTAGCTACGATCTTGGTCGAGATATGACCATTAACCTTTGCATGTAGAAGGATCCGCCTGCCTAGAAATATTTTCTTGGGATTAGAAACTACTGCAAATAATTAAAGTGCATGCTTTAGGATATCATTCCCCTAGCCAATAATACTATGGCAAGATTTAAAATTTAGCAACTTAAGCGAGTTTTATTGGTAAATTAGGCACATATCCCTAGGAATGCTTCTAATAGCCTTTAACTGCCATTGCACTTTATGATCAGCTATCATAAGGAGATGCGATGAAATATTTTAAATCAAGTGTTATCGACCAATGTAGATGATGTCAGACATAATTTGATGGTTTCTCAAAAATTCCATGTGCCAATCAGGAACTTGACAGGGACCTGGAAAAATCACACGTAATACCCACTCAGCAAATCCAAAAAATCTCATTCATTAAATCTAAAAATGCTTCTACAAACAGCCCGCAGGCTTACAATGACCAGCGCTCGGCTTGGTCTTCACACTTCACGCTTCTATCCTCTACGTGCAATCTTACCCGAATCCACCATCCCGACTAAAACAACAAACTAGGTTTTTATAGAGGCCCCGACCCTCTCACGCATCAACTCCCGTGCAAATGGGTTCACCAACCCGATTAATTACATTCACAAAAATCGGGACACCAACCCGATTAAATTCCCGCACTCCGCACGGTCCCTGCCACTGCTGACTCGATCAGAATACCCTGCACGTCCATCCTTTTTGTCTTCCGCGCTTCTTGGTATTTGTCCACCATTTACTGCACCCTGGGTGCCATGTGTCATTCTGCAACAATTTTGAAAATACCGCCTGTCGCGGTTCCCGCCATCTTTTTCTCGTCCTTCTCCGTCGCCTTCTTCTCTCTCCGTCGCGATATCGCGACTTTTCTGCTCTCCTGTGCCCATTTCTCATTTTGGTCACGATATCGTGACCAATTTGCATCTGATCGCGACCAATTTTCCTCTGAGTCCCTTGCTTTGATTTGTGTCGCGATATCGCGACGTCGCGATATCGCGACAAAACTACCGCCTCGCCTTTTTTGGCAATTGACGTCGCAATTTCGCTACGACTTTCTGACTTCACCTCTACCTCGCCAGGACGTCACGATTTCGCGATAACTTTTCTCTTTCGCTTTTGCCTCGTCTGGATGTCGCGATTTCGCTACTCTTTTCTGCCTCCTTGCCCGCTGCACTTCTCCGTCGCGATTTCACGACATGTCGCAAAATCGCGACCTTCCAACTCCTCCGCCTTCGCTTCCAAAATTTGTCGCGATTTCACGACGTCGTGAAATCGCGACGTCGCGATTTCGCTACAACTTCTAACTCCTGCCTCTGCCTCGACTTGATGTCGTGATTTCGCTACCATTCTCTGCCTTCACCTCCGCTTCCAACTTTTCGTCGCGATTTCGCAACGGTCACGATTTCGTGACATGTCACGAAATCACGGGTCGCAATTTCGTGACATGTCGCAAAATCGCGGTCCCTTCTGCTGCACTTTCTCTCTCCTGTCGACTGTCGTGATTTTGCGACGTAGCGAAATCGTGACAGTTTCTGCTGTGAACTTCCTCCTTGCCTTCTGCTTTCTCTTCTTTCGACTCTTCAGCACTGACTTTCCCGAATCTTGATGCCTCTGCATCAGATGCTGCTGGATGCTCCTGCATCAGACACCCGGGGTACGTGGAGAAGTGATCTTCACTTCTGCTTAGTCTGGTTGCTGCCCCCTGCAACACTTCCAAATCCTTCTCTGCCTCAGTAGTCTGCTTCAACCCCGGCTCCCGGTCCATACTTCTGTCTTCTTTCAAACAGATTTCTCCACTGCTGCAAACTTCTTCTGCAGCCTGCTTTAACTCCTCTACTTGCACAGAAAAATCTGTGCCTTCTTTCGAGCAGGTCTCGGTACTGCTGCACTCTTCTGCAGCCTTCTTCAACTTTTCCTCTTTCTTCCTCTTTCTTTCTTCCCGTCTTCTTTGCCGCTCTTCTTGCTCCCGCAATTTAATGCTGAGCCACTCTTTTTGCAGGGCTTTTAATTGTCGCTGCAAAGCTTCGAACTCTTCCTCCGACACCATATCGTTTTTATTGACACGGCTTCTTCGAGAATGCATCTTCCTTGCTTTTCTTACAAAGCTTTAACGATCCGGTGTAGCTGCCTCACGTCCGACGATCTGCTAACATGCCCGAGATCTGAACTCACTCTCTCTCAGAACCCTCCTGCAGGTCCTGGCGCAAACTGCCTCACGGTCGGTGATCTGTTTATGCACTCAGGATCTTCGGCTCTGATACCACTGACGGGGACCCAAAAAAATCACACGTAATACCCACTCAGCAAATCCAGAAAATCTCATTCATTAAATCTGAAAATGCTTCTACAAACAGCCCGCAGGCTTACAATGACCAGCGCTCGGCTTGGTCTTCACACTTCACGCTTCTATCCTCTACGTGTAATCTTACCCGAATCCACCGTCCCGACTAAAACAACAAACTAGGTTTTTATAGAGGCCCCGACCCTCTCATGCATCAACTCCCGCGCAAATGGGTTCACCAACCCAATTAATTACATTCACAAAAATCGGGACACCAACCCGATTAAATTCCTGCACTCCGCACGGTCCCTGCCACTGCTGACTTGGTCAGAATACCCTGCGCGTCCATCCTTTTCGTCTTCCATGCTTCTTGGTATTTGTCCGCCATTTACTGCACCCTGGGTGCCACGTGTCATTCTGCAACAATTTTGAAAATACCGCCTGTCGCGGTTCCCGCCATATTTTTCTCGTCCTTCTCCGTCGCCTTCTTCTCTCTCCGTCGTGATATCACGACGTTTTTGCTCTCTTGTGCCCATTTCTCATTTTGGTCACGATATCGCGACCAATTTGCCTCTGAGTCCCTTGCTTTGATTTGTGTCACGATATCGCGACAAAACTGCCGCCTCGCCTTTGTTGCCAATTGACGTCGTGATTTCGCTACGGCTTTCCGACTTCACCTCTACCTCGCCAGGACGTCGCGAAATCGCGACGTCACGATTTCGCTACAACTTTTCTCTTCCGCTTCTGCCTCGTCTGGATGTCGCGATTTCGCGACTCTTTTCTGCCTCCTTGCCCGCTGCACTTCTCAGTCGCGATTTCGCGACCTTCCAGCTCCTCCGCCTTCGCTTTCAAAATCTGTCGCAATTTCGCTACAGCTTCTAACTCCTGCCTCGCCTCGACTTGACGTCGCAATTTCACGATGTCGCAAAATCACGACGTCGCGATTTCGCTACCATTCTCTGCCTTCACCTCCGCTTCCGACTTTTCATCGCGATTTCGCGACGGTCGCGATTTCGCGACATGTCGCGATTTCGCGACATGTCGCGAAATCACGGTCCCTTCTGCTACACTTTCTCTCTCCGTCGACTATCGCGATTTCGCGACGTAGCGAAATCGCGACGTTTCTGCTGTGAACTTCCTCCTTGCCTTCTGCTTTCTCTTCTTTCGACTCTTCAGCACTGGCTTTCCCGAATCTTGATGCCTCTACATCAGATGCTGCTGGATGCTCTTGCATCAGAACTTCTTGCTACAGAGCACTTTATGAATATCGAGCTTTTCTATGCAGCTATTTACATGTGTAGCTATTTACATATTACAAATTGGGTGTACACTTTTCTATGCATATTGTTTCAAGTATTGACCTTATAGGTAATACACAACCTTTTAATTCATGAAGCTAAAATGTATTTAAATATCTTTTTTGATCTATTAAATATGGCACACACAATATAGATTCAAATTTTGTCATGTGCACATGGCTTGCCTCTATCCACATCATATTTAAGTATAAGATCACCTGTGTTAAGATATTTTGATATTGTTTTCTTGTCAAACCATCGCTTGATAGTTGTTTGATGTTGTTGTAGATTATGAAATACCTTTTCACATTTCTATTTTAGTTACATTAATTTTGCCATTCTTTTTTCTATTGGTTGTGCATCTTCAAAGTCAATTTTGCTATTAAATTTTAGAGCCGACAATTCTAAATTGATGGGAAAAATTGCTTCCTTCCTATGCACTAAAGCATATGATGAAGTCTTCAATGCAATTTTCACTATTATCCTGTTAGCCCATAATTCCTGGCTAAGCAATAAATTCCAACTTCATAGATTATCCTCAATGTTGCGTTTAATTATCTTCAATAGATTTTTGTTTGTGGATTCTGCTAATCCATTTCCTTGAGGATAATAATTGGAATATGCATTCCAATATATACCATATTTTCTCATGAAATCAATGGTCTTTGCACCAATGAAATATTTGGCATTGTTTTAAATGATTGTGGTTGGGATTCCAAATCTTGTAATCAACCTTTTCAAAAATTCAATAACTGTATCTTGGTTTGCATGCTTGGTAGCTTCAACTTTAGACCAATTAGTGAAACAATCCATTGCTGTCAAGATATACTTGTATCCTATGGATGAATTGGGATTAATCACCCCAATAAAGTCCAACCCCAATTGCTATAAGGGTTCTTATGATATTATTGGATGAAGACGCATTGTTGGGTGTTTGTTCTTGCCTACAAATATTTGACATTTGTCATAGGATCTGACCAACTTAAAGGCATCTAAAACGATCAAGGGCCAATAATATTAGCTATGAGCATTTTCATAACTGTGGTTTGTCTAGAATAACACCCACCTAAGAAACCATCATGAAATTCCTTTAAGATCTCTTTAGCCTTATCTGGATGTAAGCATATTAGCAATAGCCTTAAAAATTCCTTTGATATAGGATGCCTTTAATTACAACATATTTTTTTCCTATAGCTTATATCTACATCTATGAGAAGTTGTGAAACCCTTTGGGCATCTGTCGAATTAAAAATAGTGCATTAATTGTTCAATCCAGGTATTTGACCTTGATTGGGTATCTTTTGATTATGAAGTTTGTAGTTAATCTATCAACATGTTTGCATTCTGCAGTGTTGACTCAACTAGCTATTGGCATAGTTCTTTGCCTCTCATGAATTTGGTTGGCTTAATTTCAATGTCATATTATTGAATCTTTATCACTTATCCAACTTGCTTGTCACCCAATTCTCCTTGAATTATGAAGTTTCAGACATTCGAGTGCACTACATATACCATTGTTTTGCTTTGAGACATACAATGTCTAAATTTTTTTAAGGATTTCATCAAAGCGTAGACTTGCTTTTCTATAAAATTATATCTTTCCTCATGATCATGTAGTGTCTAGCTTAGGAAAGCTATAGGTCACTCATCATTTTCCTCCTTTTGAGTGAGTACAACTACATAACTCTCTTATGCTCTGAATACATAGAGAATGAAATCTTTGGAATAATTTGGATTGACTAATATAGGATCTCGAGCTATAGCTTCCTTAATATTTTTGAAGGTATTCTTTCTGATATCCATTTACTTGAAACCCATTTCTTTCTTTAGCATTTATGTTACGGGTTTACAATCTGAGTAAAATCTAAGATAAATTTCTACATAAAGTTGATCTATCCAAAGAAAAACTGTAACCCCTTCTTATTTAGTGACAATAAGAGTGCCAAAATGGATTTCACCCTGTCTGGGTCAATAGCTAGTCCTTACTTAGACACAATATGTCCAAACAGTTTTCCTTCTTATACAACAAAAATATACTTCTTTGGGTTCAATGAAACCTCAAATTCTTTGTATTTTTGGAATACCAGTCAAATATGTTTAACATACTTTCATTTATGGTGAGATAAGACTATCATATCATCTAGATAAATCACTATTATCTTGTTTACCAATTCTCCAAATGCTAGGTCCACTTCCCTCTAAAAGGTTGCACTAGAATTGGATAGACCAAAGGACACTCATTGATATGCAAAAGTTTCCCACTTGGTGGTGAACATGGTCTTATATTGGTCTTCATATTGGACCCATACCTAATTAAAACCAAATAATCCATCTAGAAAAGAGAACCTCTTTTCTCTAGATACAATGTGCAATATGTGATCAATTTGGAGTAGAGGCTAGTGGTCTTTCAATGAGGCTCTGTTAAGGTTTCAAAAATCTACACAAATATGAATATCACCATTTTTCTTCCTTACTGGAACAATATTTGCCACCCATGTAGAGTGCTTAATTGGATAGATAATTTTAGCATTCAAGAGCTTCAACAACTCTTGCTTCATCAGAGCCTCTATCTTTATATTGATTAGTCATTACTTTTGCTAGAAAGGTTTAGCATCTGGAGTAAGTTCAATGGTATGTTGAATGGTTTATTTGCTATACACTTTAAGATCATCATAAGTCCATGCAATAATATCATTGAACTCATTAACAAATTCCATAATTTGATTAACTTCCTCTTCCTAGTAATGCACTCCTACTTTAAGATGCTTCCCAAGCTTAATTTGGACTTCTTTATAACACTGGATATCAAATTTCATTCTATAAGCAACTGGCCTATCACCACTACCAAATAAACTTTCCAAAGTGATCAATCCTTTAGGAATATGATTATTCTTTAATTGTATTAAATCTTCATCCTCTTCCTTGAATATTGACTGACTGGTCTCATTTGCACAGTTCGTTTCTTGTATTAGGAAGTCAACTATTTGTTCATCAGAGTCAAAAACTTGTCAAAATATATCTTTATCTAGAATTGAGGGCTTGTATATTAGCTTGACTATATTAGGCTTGTGTATTATATTGGACATCGGGTAATAATTAGCTCTCATCGAAGCCAATATGTTAGCATGTATATTTTGTTCTCTCAGGATAACTTTCATGTTAAGTGCTTCAAAATTCTCCAATAGGTCCCATACTCTATTCTAGTAGGCTTTAAGGTAGTGTTGCCTACTACTGCATCGCTTTGTGACCTAGTTAACAATTAGTTTCAAATCTTCATGAAAATTGCTTAATACTCATCTTTTGAGTCTTCTTAAGACCAAGGCAAAGTGCTTCATAGTTTGTCATATTATTTGTGTAGCTCTAGTCTAATCTATATGAGAATCCTTTCTTTACCTCAGTAGGTGAAATCAACACTATGCCTACTCTGGCACCATTATTGCACCTTGCTCCATCAAAATAAAGCTTCAATAATGCATCTTGTTGTAATTCCTACTTTATCTCAACTGAGGGTTTCTTTTCCTCTGGCTTAGTGATTGAATATGTGCCTATCCTAGTTTCAATCATGGCATTGAAATCCTTTAATGATAATTGTTCATATTTTTGCAATTCATCCAAAATTTATTCCATCAAGTTAGTTTCTTCAGTAATCATGCTAATTGTATTGACTTGTTGATCTTGTTCTTCAATCCTCTCTATGTGATAGGTGGATGGATTTTTAGAGAATATTTTCACTATTTTTCCTTTGTATGGAATCTCCATATGTGAATAGTCAAGAGATAGATATCCACCTAGTTTAGCTATGAATTCTCTAGAGAGGCACATTCTAAAGTAAGGCTCTAAGTCCACTACCACCACCTCTTGAATGACTATTATCTAGGGCATTTTGTGCAACACCATAGGTATATATTTAATTACTCCCATAATTTTTACAGGAGTACCATCCAACTATAGCATGATAGGAGTACTTCTGGTATATCCCATAATCTTCCTATAGTAATCAAATCCTTTTTATCATTAATGTTGCCTAAAAAATTTGTGGGAAGGTGAATATATTAGATTGCCTTATATCCATGCCTAGATTTGAGTTAAAAGCCCTCAGATAATAGTACATTACTTGTTCATCCATTGGACTTAGACTTGGAGGTACTCTTTTCCATGTATGACTAAATCTAATATTAAAATCCATTATTTAATCATGGGGATGCCTCTATATCATAGTAAATTATGCTAACAGGAAGAAAGGATCAAAATTTTCATTAAAATCTTACACTAATCAGCTAGACAGTTGAGCCCATGAATTTATACTATGATCCGAAAAGGTTTTGTATCAATATAGCATTACCAATAACCTTATCATGATATCTTCATATTGGATGTTATGTATGGTAGCCTATGAGGCCACATCCTAGCAATGCTCATAAGTAGTTTTCTCGCTACCATCATATGTGTGAAGGAATTTTAACATTGATTGAGGAACAAGGATTTGATTAAGTATATTGAGAGGTCTTGTATTGTTCCAGTTTTGGAAGTCCTATAGGTTTTAATTGTTAGTCATTGATGTTGATGTTTTTGAAGATACTAAATATTTCACGTACTTTTGATCTTATAATGCGCTTGATGGGGACGAATATAAGGATGATGGGTTGGAGAATTGTCTTTTGAATCTAAGAGGGGGTAGTTCTATAAACTCTACCAGTTCATCCAACCTTCTAGTTGCTTGTCTAGTGATCATATATTTGGAGAATCAATAGAGCAACTAGATTTTGAATGTTGTCTTGAAATTATATATATATATATATATATATATAGATTTTTTATATGGATGAAGTTGCTAGGTGAATTTAAAAGATATATTCTATCAAAGAATCACCAAGTCTCTAATCTATCAATGTAGTGGTTGGGTCCAACTAGGTGTGCCAATAATTATTGGTCTAAAAATATACCCAAGGTTAAATTTTGTGCCCTGAGATTTTGACCAAAATTGGATGACCTTGAAGATGTGAAGCTTCAAATGTTAAATTTTGGAGTAGGTTGGTTCCTTTAGATCTTAACTACCTAACTACAACACATGGGGAGATGAAAAGAGTGCAGAGAGAAAATAAAGAAAGATAGCTAGACTTATAGTGGTATGGATTCAACCACATCAATAAATATTATGCATGAAATATCATGCGATTCAAATATGTATTAAATTGCTTAACAAACCAACTAGTTACTACTACTTACAGAGTGTCCCAATTATTTAAATAATAAAATATTGTGTTGCTCATTCCAAAACTAGAGAATGAAACTACTTAGAAATCCAGAAAATAAAATTACTATCACATTCATTCAACTAGAAAATAACAAAAATGATCAACGGTTTATACATACATGTTTTGCAAGAATTTGAACCAGAGGCCAAACAATAATCCAATCTTCTATTTCTCAAAGGCACAATATGTTTTCATACATTGCAAATTGTAAAAGCTTAAGAGCCGACCTCTAGAACCTATTACATTCTAGTATATATAGCTTTTACTATCTATTCTATTACTTAATTCTTCATTGCTTTGAGAGTGAGTGTTGTGTCAGATATTTTGTTGGCTTGCACACATGCTTAGAAACACACTTGCTATAACCAATTGGTCATGGCCTACTGATGTGGCTTGATTAGGTTCCATCTAAAGGAGAGGCGGTTGTGTTGTTTACATCTGATTCTTAGGATATTCTAACATTTTTGTTATGTAGTTAATTCTTCCATGATCATCCATCTACACAAGCATTAGTGAGTGGTTTGGTTGTTAGGATTCTCTGACAGTACACCTCAACCATCTGACGTGTTATGATAGTGATTGCCTACTCTTTGGATGATATCGAACATCTAATATTTGCTTGCTAACCTTTTGTTGGGCATAAAATTTTGATTCAACCTTACTGTCGAGTATCTTCTTATAGTTGTTGGTCTCATTCCCCTGTCACTATTTGACTATTGGTTTTTGGGGATTTGATACCCCTCTACTACCGCTAGAGGCATAATATTTTTGCTGGCTCCCATACATAGTCAATCTTGGACTTTACTTGCTCTTTGCCAAGAGATAAATAATTGGTACTATCCCGATGTCATTAGAGGTACAAAATCTTTGACAGTATTAACACTAAGTCAATTTCACTTTCCCTTGTTCCTCATCAGGTAACGAGATTTTGTTCCGACCAACTGCTGCTAGAGGTACAAAACCTTTGATAGTTTCAACACTAAGTCAAATTTTTACATTTTTAGCATCTAACAGACGATGTAATTTTGGTACCCACCTACTATTGCTTGAGGTACCAAATATTTGACACATGCCATACTTAACCAAAATTACTCTTTTTTATCATCTGTCAGGTGACAAGGTTTTGGTACCAACCCACTGTTGCTAGAGGTACAAAACCTCTGACGATTTCAACACTTAGTCCATTTTACCTTCATTCACTTTTCATTGGGTGATAGGGTTTTGGTACTCGTCTACTATTATATTCAATGTAAAATATCCGAACCTTTTGACTTAACCAATTTTTCTTCCCTTGCTGACTGTCGAGTGTCAGAGCTTTGGCTCTATTTTGCTTATCACCTAGCAATGGGATTGTTGTACTTTCATGTTGGCATTGGTGGTACAACATATCCAAAAGGCTCAACACTTAGTAAATTTTTGCATTCTTTAGCATCTAATAGGCGATGGGATTTTGATACCCACCCACTGTCACACAAGGTACTAAATCTTTGATGCATGCCATACTTAACCAAAGCATTTTTAATCATCCATCGGGTGACAAGGTTTTGGTACCAACCCACTACTGCTAGAGGTATTAACCAATTTTGACGTCTTTTATCAAGTGCCTAAGTATTGGGATCGGTCTATCGATCAGGTACAAAATATCCGACGATTGCCATATTTAGCTATTTTTTCTTCTTTTGTTGCCTTTTGCTATTTTGTACGAAAGTGCATGTGGGTGATGACCAAAATACCCACAAGCAAGAACATATTTGCAATCTAGAGAGCAAAGAGCATTTCAAAGCAATAAGATGAGACCTAGGAAAAATAACCCCTACAAATATGAAAGCATAGGGTGATACGAAGTGACAAGATGAGTTGTAGAAGATATTAGGTCTAACACCTAAGCATAACAGTTGTTGGAGTATGTGTTTCTTCCAAGAATCGATGAAATCAGAGGGTAATGACTATTGCCAACTTTCATTGCAACATCCATGATTTCCACGTGGAATTTTGCATGCATGAAGATTAAAGGTAATACATAACATTTGCTTAATATTTCATTTTATGAGCACACAAACTTGAAAATTGAAGTTGGATAGATTTATATTTGGTATTAAGATATTTTAATTGATAAGAACTTCCATTTTATTTTTGAAATTTGAAAATTTAGAATCGATTAATTAGGGATTCAAAAGGAATTCAACTCGAAAAAGATTTCTAAAAATTGAAAATTTTATATTTGTAATTAGATTTCAAAATTTTGATTTAAAAAAAAATTGAAATTGATATTTGATAAAGTTTTAATTTTGGAAAGAGAATATTTTCTACTTCAAATAAAAATTTGAATTTCAAAAACCCGATTTTATGAAATTTACTTATTTAAATATTATTTATTTGTTTTTCAATTTGAAGAAATTGATTTACAAAATTGCTTATTTGAAATTTGGGAGACACAAGGTCTCCTACTCCAAAGGATTTGAAATTTTGTTGAATTTGTAAATAGAAAAAAATATTTAATTAACCTTTGGAGAACTTGTTAAAGAAATTTAAACTTTGGAGTTATAAGGATTTCAACTTCAAATGAATTATCATGGAAGAAATCATTAAAAACACATTCAACAAAGATCATGAATAAATTATGAACAATTTAAAATTTTACAAATAGGATTTGATAGATGATTTTGATGGAAAGAAGGAAATATCAAATGACTTAAAAATAAAATTACCTTTATTTCTCAAAAATGTAAAAGATGAAAAGTTCACTACACTTATCAACTATCTTCATGAAAAGCTTTTTAGAGCTTGGTGGAATCACAAAACACCATTGAATTTTCTACTAAAATATGCATTATGATGTATATGGCTTTACTCACTTTTGAGTTTTTTTAGAAGAAAATATGAGAAAAAAGATGTTAGTTGTGACACATGATTTAAATGAAGCATATGTTAGCTTCAATAGGGAATCTCTAAATTCCAGAATATATTATTGTGATGACTTACTAATTCCTTATTCAAAAGTCACATCAATTGTCATAAAGAAGAAGAATAGAGCAAAGCATAAAAGAAAGAAGAACACAAGCCATGAAGCAGAAATTGAAGACAAAGAAGATCAAATCAAAAGACCGAAGGAAATAGATTGAAGACTAAAGTCTTTAATAACCAAATAATATAATACAAGGGGGTGTTGGAGAATATTACTATTTGTTACATGTTAATATACCCCCATAGTACCTTAATAATACAAATATAAATATGTAATAGATTAGGGTGTGAGTCTATAGTTTAGAAGTGTGATTTATATTTCCTCTTTATGTATGTGTTCATGTGTAGGATGTACACAAGTTTCATGTAATTATGTGTGCAAGTGTGAAGAGTAGGAATGTGCATGTATCATGTAATAGAGTGTGCATGTGTATAGATGTAGGAGTGTACAATGTGTCATAAAGTGTGCAAGAGTAAATAGAGAGTCAAGAGTCATGTATACAAGTGGTAAGATGAGAAGCCAAAAGACATGAGAGGCTTGTCTTATGTGTGGAATAGGAAAATATGCATCTCCCGGATATGTGAGGAGAGCAATAGACAAAGAGTCCAAGAGTCACCTTTCTAAGGTTATATTATGGAGACAAAGCTCCATGTTGTATATTGAAGAATTCATTCAAGCAATTATAATATTGAAGCTTGTATACAGTTTGAGCAATTCTATTGTAAGTTTTCTTCATGTTATTTCATAAAATAACATTGGCCATTTTACTTCATATGTTATATTATTTAATATTGGCCATATATAGTGAATGTTGAAATATTAATCTTATATTTGATCTTGAACATTGGGACCTATGATAATCTGGCTAAAAATCCAACACAGAAGAACCTATAAATTATGTTTGAGTCCCAAACTGACAACTAGCATGGTAATAATGCATAGTGGTGAAAATTCAAGCATGCTAAAGATACCTGAGTCTGTTAAAGACACGAGGATGATAGGATCATGATTGGCTGCATCAAAACCCATATCAAAATAACTAGGCTAAGGTTGCAACTCTAGTTGTGGCAGGGTAGGAAAACAAAATCTAGTATTCCCAAACGTGTCAATAAAACTTAAGTCTCAAATTGAGCCAAGTTGTACCTATTCACAACCGGCCTACACTAGGCTATCATTGTAATCATTAAGCTAACCAAATTCATTGTAAAAGACTATAAATAGCTTAAGTTTCCTTAGAAAGGGGGTTAACATTTTTAGGGTTTGCCTATTGTAAGTTGTTTGAATGCTTTGCTATTGATATAAGTAGATGTTGTTTGACCTCTACCAATGGATGAATTTTGAATTATAAAGTGTATGTTATCTATGCATTTCTAGACATTTCTATTTATGCTTTATATGAGATAAATTTTTTCAGGTTTGGATTGTTATTTGGATTATCTTTCATAGAGTACTTGGAGTGTTACATAATGCATGATATGATCTATATATATATATATATATATATATATATATATATATATATATATATATATATATATATATATATATATGCTTCACTTGGCCATTAGTTTGTCAGAATCTGTTTATAATTAAGTTGTAGGACATTCGTATAACAAACTTTTGTGTTGTTACCTAGTTTTTGACCATTTTTTAATCAATTTCTATCCTTATTTTCCTTTCTACCTCACTCTCTTATCTCTATCATTAATCTTACCCCCATTTATTTATGTTAACATAAATAAGGAACCAACCTTCTGCATAGGTTGGCTCAGAAGCAATTTCGAGTTATCCAACTAGACTGCAAACCAAGAGTAGGTATAACATCAAAATTGATAAAATTTAAAGATATTTTTTTTGGAAAGGATGCAAGGAAAAATTAAGTTTTCTCTTTGTAAGTGCGATAGGGTTTGCAAAGGAAAGAATATTGGAGGAGTAGGCTTCCATAATTGTAGACTTATGATCTTTTCCTTAGGGGAAAAACTTGGGTGAAGATTATTCAAATATCAAGGAAAGAGTTGGGAAAAAATATTACATCAAAAATATATAGGTTCTTTTGATGCAATGAAATTATTTAGGAAAAGAACCCTACTTGGAGGATTGCCAACATGGAACTTCATATCAGATAATTTGTAATTGATTAAGAAATATATTAGATGGTTAGTCCATGAGGGAAATTATGTAAATTTTTGGTTTGATGCTTGATTGAAGCCTCGTTTCTAACTTGTAAAGGCAACCATTGACATGGGTATACCTAAGTTGTAAAGGTCTAATGGTCAAATATTATATATTAATGCGAGCAACAACTCTAAATCATTGATTTCTATTAGTAACATGGTTGAAGGAGAGGAACTTAAACAAATTGTAGATGAGCTTCAAAATATGCTTCAAGAGTTTTGTTTGCCTATTTTTACATGAAAGGATGAGTTACTTTAGAATCTATCAAAAGATGATGGATACTCGATCAAGTTGGGATATGAGGATTTAAAGCAATCAAAGTTTTCTACTCCCAAAGATTTCCCTTAGAAGAATGTTTGGTCACTAGAGGCTCTTCCTAAGGTGTCAACATTCCTTAGGTTAGTAGTTCAAAGTAAGATTCTTACAAGAGACAATCAACACAAAATAGGATATCATGGCCTTTCAGATGTGCCTTGCCTGAGAACGATTTAAAAACACTAGACCATTTACTTCTTCATTGTTCGTTTGCTCACATCATTTGGGACTAGTTTTTAAAAATAATAAGAATATTTTGGGTAGCTCCATTAACATTGAAAGAGTTGATGAAATGTTGAATTATATTATTTCAAAGCTAAAGCATTATGTATTTTGTGGAGGATTGGTCTTGCCTTTATTTGTTGGAATGATTGGAAAAGGATAATATATTTTTAGGTATAAATCTTAAGTTTGATACCATGTTATTATCTCTCTTGTAGAATGTTTATAGATATGGTGTGGAAAATCTTAAGTGCAGAGAATGAAGTGTAACCACTTGGTTACAAGGTTTGAATATATATGGAAGAGTCATTGCGACAATGACATTAAAACAAAGGATCTAGTTTGATCTAGGGTAAATAAAAAATATCCAAAATTAAGGTTGATCAAAAATAATTTTGATGGTGCTTTGAAAGGTAATTTGGGGAAAGTTGACAGAGGTGGCGTTTTTCAAAATAATGAAGACAAAATCCTCCTCTTACTCAAGAATCATATGGAACTTCAACTAAAAACTATGCAAAGGCCTAGAGAACCTTTTATAAGGATTAAAATAATGGATGAAAATATATTGCAATTGAGAGGAATTCACAAATTATCGTTAATGCTATAAAAAAAAAACAAATGTGAGGATTGGATAAAAATAATGTTATTGTTGATGTTCATCATTTATTATTACAAGCAATGTTTTGAAAATATTCTCATATCTATAGAAAAGGAAATTAAGTCACATAATTCAACCAATCATAGTATTGATCTTCGTCTTGGTAAAATTCAAATTTTAGAAGGCAAACAACCTAGTGAAATTATCTCTTAATGAAAACAATATCAAGGAATTGATTGTAGAAACATAACACTTTGAGAAAGATCAAAAATATATTCTATAAAAAAAAGAAAATAAAAAATATCTTTAATAAAAAAACAAGCTAAATATAATTTAATTAATTTAACAACAAATATAATATTTTAATAAAAATAATCCTAATAAAAACTTAATGACAAAACCATAAAAAACTACCTATATATTATTAATAATTAATAATATTATTATAAAAATCACTAATAATAAAAAAAAACCATAAGATTATAAAAATGACCTTTTTGAGACTTCATATACACGATTGTATATCCCTTTGGAAACTTTGTTAGAGACTTCATATACACGATTGTGTATCCCTTCGGAAACTTCTCTTACACTCAAAAGAGGATTGTTGCTATAATTTGACATATGGCCTTGTCGGAATGATGAATGAAGAGTAGTTGGGTTTTAGAATTAGAATTTATTAAATATTGATAAAAAATAATTATATTTGATAATATTTTTTTGTGATTGTTTTTTTAAAATACATATATAATGGGTCATTATTATTGATTTGAATTTGGATTTTTTAAAGAAAATTCAAAAACATATTAATTCGTTTCCTCATCATTCATATTTTGGATTTTTTTCAAAAATTCCACAAACATTAATTCGGTATTTTCATAAAAAAAACATCTTTGTAGTTGTTTTTTTATTTTGGTAAGACTTTTTGTCTGAGGTAGACATTGGATAGAACTTAGATGTCGCCACTATAACCTTATAACCTTAATTGACTAAGAAAAACAAAGAAAAAAAGCTTCCAAAAAAATAGAACCCTTATGAAAAGTGCCCTTCTTCACTTATTAAAATTTAAACTTAAATCTCGAATCCAAAGACTTGCCGTAGTAGTTTGTTACCCTCACAGTCTAGTCCGGCATGCATGAAAAAAAACTCACAAGAAGTGTCATCTCCTTTAAGCATCATCTAAGAAAGACAACCGAAACATAAAGTGACAACGGTAGTAGAAAGGTCCAGAGGAGAAACAATGCCAAAAGGTGGATCCAAAGTTGAGCCAAAAGGTGGATCTCAACCCACATGGGCGTAGGGCCTTGGCCCAAGTCAAAATAAAATTATATGTCAAAACATGAAAGCAAACAAAGCTCTTACAACTGTAAAATTTCTCAGTATTTCACTGGGGATGTGATAAACATCCCCATGCCAAATATTCCACAGGCACATCATGACACGTAGTGGAGTCGCATAAAAATAGATAAACAAATAATTTAAAAATTCAGATATAATCCACTCTCTTTTTGAGGAAAGTAATTGAGCCGACACCCATCATTTCACACACTTTACTTTCCGTCACGTCAATACTCGATCTCCTCGCTTTCCCACCTTCCATACAATTTAGCCCATCGACTTATATCCACGGCACTATTTCAGACTAGCACATACGAGCAAAGAACAGATAGAAAAAATTAATAAGTGAAAGTTGATTTCCGGGGGATCGACCTGAGGACTTCTGATATGGCGAGTATTCTGATGAACGCAAGCGCCCGGCAGACGGGCATGGTTCAGCTGAGAAAACGCTACAGCAAGATGAAGCCTTCCATGGAGGCCGAGATATTTAAAAATAATGATGATGATGATTTTGGCGGTTATGGTGAAGAAGAGGAAAGTGTTAGCGAGGGTTGTACGTGTAAATTAAAGCAGCGACATAAGAGAAAGGCGTGGCGGATTCATTTACGGCGGTTTGGCGTGAAGGTGAGCGGTTTCCGGAAGCGGTTTCGGGGATCGGTGATGCGCGGGGTTCAGGGCACCCGGGCTCTCTTCTTTCACGGCGCTACGTCGACGGCCGCCAATCTGGTGAGGTCCACGTCATTCTTTTGCCATTTCAACCAGAGATTAAACCTCATGTTTCTTTCGTCCTCTCATGATGACGAAAGTAAGAAGAAGATGAAGATTTTCTGATGGTCGCCATTTTTAATGGAGAGAAATATGTTCTGTATAGTCTCTGTACAAATAATGTTAGATGAATGTTATGAGCAGAAAAATAAAGATACACGCTTCAGATAAGTGTTCAATGGATTTGAGGTTAGATTTAATGTATCCCTGACACAGACAGACAGATAGGTATTATAACTTTCAGGATTTAGCCATTAATTCCTGAGACCTTATAAATGTGAATATATTTTTTTATTAAATTTATAAATTATGTGCAACTCCAGGTTACAGTTGGGAATTTTTTTTATTGTAAATGGATAACATCAATGTGAAATAACAGTTATCATTATTATTTTGATTGGATTGTTGTTATTATTGTTATTTTTTTCATAAATGCATTACAATATATTTGAATTTATCACTGTACTTAATACTACTCAAACAATCTTCACTGCAATATCAAAATCTTACAATTTTTTTTTTGAACCACAAACAAATATTTTACAGGAATTGAACAACAAAATAAAACTCAATCAAAATAAGCACATACATATTTAAGGAGATGACCAATCACAGGGTCATTGTCCGCTTCCATGTTGTTGCATATATCATCCTCTTTGGGCGCATTCAAGGTTTATCCTCTCCTCCCTACAAAATATCCTGGGCATAGGCATGTTTGTAGTTATGGGATTTGAGTAAAAAAACATAATCAATTTATACAAGTAATATTATAAATCAAAATCATCTCTATACATCTTCAATATCCAAGGCAGTCCCCCAATCTTCTATCTCCAAAATATTTAATAGATTATTCAGTGGGACACACAAATTGTCTATCTATGGCAATGACAATCTTAATGAGATCTCTCCGGAGTGAAGTGTCCATGAGTAGGCTTGAAAGGAACGACATGGAAGGGGAGGATATGGGGACAAAGCTCAGCAGGGTGGAAACATAGGTGGTAGGGTTTGCAGTGGGAAATACTGTCGGGTACAAGGCGATCGCGGTAGCAGCAGGGAGGGTGTGGCGGTCGACAATAATATGAGCGGTGTGGAAGTCACGAGGGTGGCAGTGAGTGGGGTGTGGAGGGCGAGGGCCTTGGACGGGGGCCCTGACACTACGGGTGGTGTGCCATGGGGTGGCAGTCATGGGATGCACGGTTGCAGTAAGAAATGGATGATGTTGTGGATGTCATTAAAGGTGCATGCCATGTCAAGAGGTGATCAGCCTTGCGAGGAGGAAGAGCATGAGACTATAAAATTATAGTTTTATAAAATACTATAACAAATTCAAAAGTAAATTTGCACTTGAACATCCTTCACCACCTATAATTTTTTTTGGCTTGGAGAATCTCTTGAATAAAGACGAAGTGAATGGACCTCAACCATCTAGAAAATTGAACGGAGGCACAAGCACCTCACAGACAAGTACTCGACTATCCCCAACCCAGTGAGACCTCTCTTACCACTTATTTACAATCTACTAATTGAAAAACCTTATAACAAATATATAAAATACTAATATCTATAGTTGGTGCTATTAGAACATTTTAGAAGGACTAGCATAATTTGAAAGTAATTTACTATTTAACATCTTTTATTCCTTATTCTTATCTATAAATTGATGTCATTAGAATATTTTAGAAGGATTAGTACAATTTAAAGTAAAATTACAATTCAACATAATTTATCCTCTACTTTCATTAGTGCCTTGCATATTTACAAATTGGTGTTATTAGAACAATTTATAAGGACTAATACAATTTGAAAGTAAATTTACAATTCAACATCTTTTATCCCCTATTCTAACTAGTGCCTTGCATATTTACAAATTGTTGTTATTAGAACATTTTAAAAGGACTAGTACAATTTGAAAGTAAATTTACAATTCAACATCCTTTATCCTCTATTCTTACTACTGCCTTGCATATTTACAAATTGGTGCTATTAGAACATTTTAGAAGGATTAGTACAATTTGAAAATGAAGTTGCAATTCAACATCCTTTATCCCCTATTCTCACTAGCGCCTTACATATTTACAAATCGGTGCTATTAGAACATTTTAGAAGGACTAGTACAATTTGAAACTAAATCTACAATTCAACATATTTTATCCCCTATTTTTACTAGTGCATTGCATATTTACAAATTGGTGTTACGAGAACATTTTAGAAGGACTAGTACAATTTGAAAGTAAATTTACAATTCAACATCCTTATCCCCCATTCTCACTAGTGCCTTGCATATTTACAAATTGGTGCTATTAGAACATTTTAGAAGGACTAGTACAATTTTAAAGTAAATTTACAATTCAACATATTTTATCCCTTATTCTCACTAGTGCCTTGCATATTTACAAATTAGTGTTATTAGAATATTTTAGGACTAAGTACAATTTGAAAGTAAATTTATAATTCAACATCCTTTATCCCCTATTCTCACTAGTGCCTTGCATATTTACAAATTGGTGCTTTTAGAACATTTTAGAAGGACTAAGTACAATTTGAAAGTAAATTTACAATTCATCCTTTATCCCTTATTCTCACTAGTGCCTTGCATATTTACAAATTACCTATTGAAAAACCTTATAACAAACATGCTTCAAATAAGGAAATAGTTCTACATTATTCATTGACAACTTCTATCACCTCTTTAATTTCCTTATAAGTTGGTTGTTATAGTCCCACCAAGGGTTTGATAAATAAATTTTGTTTTCACATGCATAAAAAAAATTTATTGGATGTTTTGTCCAACATCGTATCCTTGGTGTGGAAATTAAAAATTAATAAACTTTGTTTTACATGAAAAAACTTTTATTGGATGTCCTATCCAACATCTTATCCTCGATGGTAGATAAATAAAAATGAATAAATTATGTATTTACCTCTAGTAATTTATAGTTTTCAAAAATTAAATTTATATTTTTTTTTCGAGTTGAATTGATCCCTTATTTGTTGAATTAATCTCTTACTTGTTTTGTTCAATTGGTGGAAGCTATAGACCTATACTTTGCATAGAGTGATAAATTATTATATTTGTATTTTAAATTTTTAGATACAAACTAAATACAAATGTTGTCATATCATAGAAAATAGTAAAATTATAGAGTGTTGTGTTTAACATCTTATCCTTGGAATTGAACAATTAAAAATAAATAACCTTTAATTTTATCTCTCATAGACCACAGTTTTCAATGAATATATTTTAAATTTTATAAAAAATAATTTGTTGAGTTTAACACCCCTTGTTTGTTTTGGTGAGTTGAATGAAGTCCATAGTCTTGTGCTTTGCATGGAATGATAATATTCTTGTTTTAATAATAAATTGGCATGAACTCAATTGGTCAAATGCATAGACTCCCAATGTGAAGACTTAGGTTCAAATCTAGCCATAAGATTTATGCATAAAGGATTTGACTATCTTTTAGTAGATGTTTCCAAGGGTTGGGTGAAAGGGATAGCCCTTCTAGGCACCTATCAATATTTACTTAATGGGCACTTCATAGATGAATCCTTCCTCATTTTTTTTTTCAAAGCGAAAAACCCCTTGCGAGGCCGCCTTGGTCTGAAAGACCACGAACAGGGGGTTTTACACCGTCAAAGTCACCCGAGGGTCGCACCCGACATTGCCCGCACCAACATTATCAATTGGATTTTGGATACCCAATTCAGCTTTTTGGTAGGGTGGAGATTTGAACCTGGGACATCCCTTGGAGGATTGCCCTCTCCTCTCCAACTCACCTACAACACCTGGATATGAATCATTCCTCATTCTTCTTGAGGATAAGGATAACATTAAGCACACCCTTGTAGTGCTTTAACACATTCTGTTTGGCATCTAACTTTAATATCCAATGGCAAAAGACCTACTGTTATAAGCAACCCTTCTTATCAAAGTCCTCCTAGATCAATAGATATGGCTAGAAGTGGATCCAACATAGATAATTGTTGTTGGAAATTCTGCTAGATTATCTCAAAGATTAACTTTCCCAGGATCAAATACCAATCACATAAGTCACATTCATGAATAACAACAATATCTCACAATGTAAAGCTTTATTAATAATCAAAGAAATACATCAAAATTCATTACAAAATTTAATTACAATAAATGGAGCTCTATCTCCAATATATAGCTTTACATGATAAACTCTTCAATATCCTAACTATTGATCTTCTCAACACTCGGAGATGCAACCTTTCACATGACTCACACTATGAAAAAACTCATGATTACATGACTTTTCACTTTACATATTGACACATATTTCATGACTCTTCACTTCCATTCTTGACACCTAATACCTATGACTCTTAACTTGCTCTCTTGACACTTTACACTCTCACAACTCACACTTGCACACCTTACATACTTTATTACATAACACATGGACACTCACACTTTGACAGATACATTAGACAAATATTTTTACATACTCCTAAACTAATATTTACAAGTGTTCCCTGTGGTACTTTAATGTTACCAAATAATGTAATATATCCAACCCCTCGTATTACATTATTTTGAGTGAATACTTTTATTATTCAATCTTCATATTCTATCTTTGTCACGTTTCTATCCACATATTCTATTTGTTGATTTTGCTTGATATTCTAGTATTGTGTTTGGTCCAATACCTTATTTCATGTTCTTTTGATAAGTCAAAAAATGCATCGTTATACTATTATTGTGGCAATAGACGATGTAAAACTTCTTACGATAATCCCATTGTATCTAATAAAAATATTCCATTCTTGATGGAACCTTAAAATGGTTGTACAACTCAACTACATATGTTTTATTCGTCATAAACTATATAGGCATACACATGCTAAAAATACGTGATTATACAATCTCCAGAATCAAGCATACACTGCTTTGTTGGGAAATACACTTAGTAGTAGCTAACTTAGATTAACTAAAAAATAATCTAAGCTAGGACTTAGTCTAACTAAATACTAACTTAGGGTTTCTAGAAACTATCCTAGGTCAAAAAACTCACATGAGAAATAAGTTCACATTTACATTTATTGATTATGCAAAACACATCTAGGATCTAAAGAAATTAATCCTAGAAAAGATAAACCTAGACCTAAGGTGAACATAAGATGTCCTCATCATACCTCCCCACTTAAGAAGCATTGGACTCCAATGCTTTTACAATAGAAGTAGGAGGGTGAGTCACCAAATGCTAAATACATATCCCATGGATAGGATGAGGTAGAAGTTGAGAAGCCACATCACTGCTGGTTTGAACAAGGTCAAAAATACCCTGAGATGCCAATGCTAAAAAATAATGTTTGATCACAAATCTCTTACCAATCGATGAAGGAAATCGACAAGGAGCAATGGATTGCTATAGAGTATGCGAGGTCTACTACACAAGACCTATGAAGGTGGGAAGGAAGAATGCCACTCAAAAGTAGGAGGAATAACAAGAGGAGTAGGAGGAGTAGCAAAAGGAGGTACTAATGAAGAAGGAGGAATGACCTCCTTGTGAGAAAGTGGAGCTACAAAACCAAGTGTGTCCTAGGGGCTAAAGATTAAGGCAACTTTTATGGTTGATGCGAGGAAAGCAAAAGTGTGGATTGTGGAAGGTTACGAATAAGAAATGTCTTATTCACATGATGCATTGTGTAGGTTTGATTATATGCATCATATTGAGCCTGTTTATAATATTGATAGGGTTGGCCAAGAATGAAACCACAATAATCCATTAGAGTCACATCCTAGGTGACTTGATCCACAAAATGAGGGTCTAAAGCAAAGGACAAAGTGATTTTTTTTGTGATGTAAGAGGCAGAACATGTATCCTTCCATCCAAGTGAATATGGACGAGGATGTGGTTCTACAAACAACTTGAGCCTATCGACTATGTATTTTGCAATCAAATTGGTTTGTGATCTGTTGTCGATGATACAATTTACAAAATAGTTGTGTATGAGGTGGGCTTTCATGATAAGCAAACTATCATGACCATATTTATGATGCATGAGGGTAACATTATTCAATTGATCCTTTAATTCTTCATATTCTTTATCTTCACCTACAACCTCAAGGGGACCATTTTGTGGTGCCTCCTGTTGAGGTTTTACAATGAGGTTCTTCCTCTTCTTGAAACATTCAAATTCCTTATGTCCTCTTCTTTTACAATGATGACAAAATTTCTTACCATTATAAGAAGGATAAGAAGAAGAAGAAGGAGAAGAAGAAGAGGAAGAAGAACTAGTAGAATAAGAAGTAGGCATCTTAGAGTTAACTAACTACTGCTGATTTTGAGGTCAAGAAGCTCCCCTAGACTGTGTCGCAAGCTTTTCCTCAGCCAACTATGCATGGTTAAATGCTTTATTCAAGGTTTATAAGGAAGTATATTTCAACTCCCGATACAAAGGTTCAAGGATTACACTATTGAATTTGATAATACGGGCTTCTATTGGATCCTTCACACAAAGCAATATTCTCAATCTATTAAATTGAAAGACATAATCTTGAACAATAGGTTTGTCTTAACCTATACCATTTGACCATGAGGTCATATTCATAATCTGAAGGATAAATGCACCCTTCAAGGCTTGGACCAAACCATCCCGAGTGGTAACGAGGTTTTAACTTTCTTGTCTTTCTATAATGACAAGTTTTGCTAACCTTATCAACTAGAACTTCGTAAAGGGTACTTCTTTTTTATGTTCAACCTCTATATAAGAGAGCCATGTCTCTATGTCTATGATCCAACTATTGAGGACATCTAGATCTCGAGATTCATCAAAGGTTTTGAATTCACATTTTGCTTTACTTCTTTGGTCATTATGATAGATCTTGACATCATGAGAACCTTGGACGGTTATGTATTGGACTTTGGTGGCTAATTGATCCATTGTTTGGGCCAAAGCAGTCATTTGTTCTGCTAGATTAGATGTCATTTGGGAATGGGTATAAGCTAGGAGAGGCTACCAAATCATCCCAAAGAATTACAAATTTTTTCCTTTTGAGGCAATTACAATAGTTTATCCAAGTGTGTACAAGGGTTACAAAGTTTTGCCATATCTAGACAATCACAAAGAAAGAATTGAATATTTGGTTAAGATGTCTTAACAATTACAATGATAATTTTTCTAAGTTTTGTGCCAACAAGTTAAAAAAATCAATAATTTATCTCTTGTAAAATAAAGTTACTGTGGAAGTTTAAAAAAAAAAAAACTTAAACAATGCCCAAGGTAATTTATTTGTTAAAAAAATGAGAATTAAATAATTAATTCAATAAATTAAACAATCATTGTTTTATTTAATTGATTAAAATAAAAAAAATAATAATACTATACCTTAGCAAAAAGTTTAATGGCCAATGTCTGTCCAACGCCTTCCCTGGCCAAGGAAAGTTTGCTGGTCAACTTTTTGACCACGTGTCAAACAACAAAATTAACCTACTCACCCACTCTCTACTGTCAACTTCGACAGGGCAACATCTCAAGGGTCTATACCCTAAGGTTAACGCGTCTGCATACGGCCTACATTTGATCATCGGTCGTCGGATAGCTAGCCAATGAACGACATGTGGCACGTGAGCACTCAGTCCATGTGGTCGATGCTTGTCTGTGCAGATAAGATTTGGACTAAAGATCGTTTCAGTGCGTGAAGATTCTGTCAAAAACTGACAGAGGACAGTGGAATTTTGTTCCCGTCGACAGAAATTATCTTCACCTTTCTATGATCCACTAGATCGCAGCCTTCAGACAGGATACGATGTCTCCCCCTAGCTATAAAGTTTGGGCGGTGTATCCTCTGCATGGAGAGTATCAAGTCCGTCGGAACTCTATAGAACCATCGGGATGAATTGGGTCAGAAGCCGACATTTGATCTCCTGGTTCTGTCTTCACCGGATTGACGTCATGTTTCTCATCTCAAATAGTGCGTGCTTTTAACCAAAGGTTATTTTGTTCGATGTAGCCTTCAATGACCTGTATAGCGAGAGCCTAACAGCCTCTTTGTCGTCACTGGGAAGTGACTCTTTGTCGTCAAAAGACACAGTAATCAGGCAAAAAAAAACTATATTTGTTCAAACAAACAGAGTGTGTGACTTTACACCATTTATATTTGTCCAAAGAAACAGAGGTATTGAAAGTCTCTCGTGTTGGGTGTGAAGCCTGTCTGATATAATCCTCGTCTGGGCTGTGAGTCAGCATCCACTTTGGATGGATGGTTGAATCTCGTGTTGGTGGGTAGTGATTCAAACTTGAAACGGTCTGATGAGTATCATTTTGGAACAACCGGGAGTCGTTGCAACAAACTTGACAGTAAATAACCATTTCCGTTTCGTGACTAATGAGAGTTTTTGGAGTTTTGCAATGCTGGAGAACGTCTTCAAAAGTATGTTGATCAATCCTATGACTATTAGGGTGTAAAACTACTATAAATCCATAGGCCTGGATCGGGGATGAGATGCACAGGATTTTCATAGTGTGTATGTGAAATTTGTAAGTTTGCAATTTTGTGGCATTGTGAAGAGTGAGAGACTGTTTGTAAGTGAGGTTGCATTGTATTAGAGTGCATTGCAGTGGGTAACATTGTTGATGTACTTGATTACAAGAAGGAGGAATAAAGAAGGATTGAAGGAAGGTTTTTCTGGGGATGTAGCTCAACACATGGTTGAGTGAACCTCGTTACATGTTGGTCTCTCATCTTGTGGTTTGCATTTCTGTTTTTCAGTATTGTGGGTGTATTAATTTTGTTTTAGTTTTCACATAAGGATTGTTAAATGTGTATTTGAAAATACTAGAACCCAACAAGTGGTATCAGAGCTTTCATTTTGATGGGTAGATTTGACAATTACTTGTTTGAGTGGGAGCTATGGCAGAGGATGGAAGGATCCTTGGGATTGAGAAGTTCAATGGGCAAAAATTTCAATTTTGGAAGATGCATGTTGAGGACTATCTCTACCAAAAGGACCTGTTTCTACCCTTGGAAGGAAAGACAAATAAACCTAAAGACATGTCTGAGGAATATTGGGAGCTCATGGACAAAAAGGCACTTGGTATAGTGAGGTTATGCCTGGCTAGCACTGTGGCATTCAATATTTATGAGGAGAAAACTACAAAGGATCTCATGGACACTTTGAAAAGGTTGTATGAAAATCCCTCTACTTCAAACAAAGTCTTCCTCATGAAAAAAACTCTTCAATTTACGTATGTCTGAGAATAGTTTTGTAGCTACACATTTAAATGAATTCAATACAATAGTAAATCAATTGGCCTCTGTTAAAATAAAAATTGATGAGGAGATGAAAGCAATTCTATTTTTGTGCTCATTGCCAGAAAGCTGGGAGAGCCTAGCCATGGCAATTAGCAACACAAGTATTTTCGGTGTGCTCTCTTTTGATAATGTCGTGAGTGCAGTGTTGAGTGATGAGATGAGGAGGAGGACCTCAGGGGAATCTTCTTCAAATGATGTTGCTTTGATCATGAAGGGGAAGCAAAAGAAAAGGGAGAAAGAACAAACCAGAAAGAACAAAGGAAAGATGGAATGTTGGCACTGTGGGAAGAAGGGGCATGTGAAAAGGAATTGTTGGCTACGGAATGGAGATGGTAATGGTGAAGGAGGGGGTGAAGCTAATGTAACTGATGTTGAGTTTTAGGAAGCTTTGATCCTAAATTCAGAGGAGAGTGTAGAACCAGTGGAAGCATGGTACCAACATGTCCTGGAGGGAGGACAAGAGGTTCATCTCGGATAATTGGGAGATGAATCACATGATGTGGGTGTGGCAAGCCACATTGTGTGAAATAAGGTTCTTGCCATGGAAATGGTGATGGTGCAATCATCATTCGGGTTATTCTAACATGTAGATTGAGTATGTTGCTTGTTGATCACAACTAAGTGCATGGAAGACACAATGATGGTTCAAAGCATATTAGTACGTCAATCTGAAGGAGGACGAATCCTTGATGTTTTTGCTTGGAGTATGACTTCAAGAGTTGCAGCAGTGGTGTAGCTGATGCGGAACAGTCTCCAAGTGGAAGATTGTTGGGTGTGAAGCCTGTTCCTTTACTCCGTTTGACATAATCCTCATCTCGGTTGTGAGTTAGCATCCACTTTGGATGGTTGAATATCGTGTTGGTGGGTAGCGATTCAAACCTGAAATGGTCTGATGAGTACCATTTCAGAACAACCGGGAGTAGTTGCAACAACTTTGACAGTAAATAACCATTTCTGTTTCGTGCTTAATGGGAGTTTTTGGAGTTTTGCAATGCTGGAGAACGTCTCCAAAAGTCTGTTGATCAGTCCTATGACTATCTTGAGGGTGTAAAACTACTATAAATCCATAGGCCTGGATCGGGGATGATATGCATAGGATTTTCATAGTGTGTATGTGAAATTTGTAAGTTTGTAATTTTGTGGCATTGTGAAGAGTGAGATACTGTTTGTAAGTGAGGTTGCATTGTATTAGAGTGCATTGCAGTGGTAATATTGTTGATGTACTTGATTACAAGGAGGAGGAATAAAAAAGGACTAAAGGAAGGTTTCTCAAGGGATGTAGCTCAACACATGGTTGAGTGAACCTCGTTACATGTTGGCCTCTCATCTTGTGGTTTGCATTTCTGTTTTTCAGTATTGTGGGTGTATTAATTTTGTTTTAGTTTTCACATAAGAATTTTTAAATGTGTATTTGAAAATATTAGAACCCAACATCTCAAATCATGCACACTAAAATTTGACAACCAGACTGGGCTTCTAACATCCAAAAGGAAGAGCGATTTTCCACACCGAGGCTTTTACATAGGAGGGATACTTGTTTTGATATCAATGAAATGATTGTTAGCTTTTACATAGGAGGGGAACTTGCTTTGATATCAATGAAATGGTTGTAAATTGCTGTTAGCTTTTACATAGGAAGGAACTGTTCTGATATCAATAAAATTATTGTACAACTTAAATATAGATGTTTTATTTGTTATAAATTATATAAGCATATGTATCCCAAAAATACATGATTATACAGTCTCCCAAATCTAGCATAGTACCCAACTTAAACTAACTAAGAAATGATCTAAGTTAGGATTTAGTCTAACTAAATACTAATTTAGGGTTTCTAAAAATAGTCCTAGGTCTAAAAACTCACCTGAGAAATAAGCCAACATTTACATTTATTGATTATGCAAAACACATCTAGAAATTAAAGAAATTAATCCTAGAAAATATAAACTTAGACCTAAGGTGAACACAAGATGTCCTTATCAAACCCATAAGTTTAATTTTATTATTTTTCTTGATAAGACATCTTTTGTTTACATTGATATACTTAAATTTCATAATCCTTCATCTATTAATCAATTGAGATATTGAAATGAGATTATTTTTTAAGTCTGGAACATATAATACATCTAATATTCATTTTGAATACAAACCGAGTATCACATTCTTAAATCCTTGTACATGATAAATTATGTCATCTACAATCTTCATTGGAATGTTTGTTTTAAATTGTATAAAATCAAATCAATATAAACTTCATGTCATGTGGTGACCTGTACCTGAATCTATGTACCATAAGTCATCTTCATTCATCATTTTTTTGATGGATTTCATGTAATCTTGTCTCATGTCTTTGAGTTTAAACTTTTTTTTATAAAATTTAACCCTTTGAATTTACACGATCTTCGTGATGTATTCATTTTGAACAATTTTAATTCCTTTGATGTAATACACCTTATTTATCCTAATTTAAAATTTTAATTAATATCTTAAAACAATTTCAATTTCAAATTTTTAATCTTCAATCAAGCAATTAATTTCAATTCATCATATTTCTTCTTATAACTCCCAAAATTTAATTTCAAATTCTTTCCTCTTCTTTAATCACTCAAATTTTCTTCATCAAATCTCAAAATCCACATCATTCTCAAATCATTCATCAAATGTCAAATTCATCAATTTCAAGTTCAGTTCTGTAATCTCCTTTTATCTCCCAAGTTTTAAAATTTAATTTCACAATCCTTCATTCAATGTTAATCAAACAATCTTCAAGTTTCAATTAATCATTTATTCAATATTCATTAATCAAATTCAATTCTTATATCTCCTAATTCAATTCATAATTACAAATTCACCTTTAAATTTCAATTTAATCAACACTCCACTTAATTCAAACTTCAATTTAAATTTCAATCATTTGGTTTCCTTATATCTCCCATGCATTAATTCAATTCATAATTATTCCTTTTATCTCCCCAAGATTTGATTAAAAATATAAAAAACTCCAATTTTAATCTTAAAACATTATAACTTTGTTAAAATTAATAAAACATTCAAAATGATGTTAAAAAGTGATTGCACCCTTAATAAAAGATTATGTGACTATACCTTAACTTTAACCATGTTGTAAATTTAGGGAATTAAAATTTATGTGCTCTATTTTTGTTATTTGTTTTTCTCACTTTTGCTCTATTCACTTTCACTCTACTCGCTTTCATTCAACTCGCTTTCGTTATCCTGCTTCTATTACTCTACTCACTTCCAAGGTTCCTCCAAATTCCATCTATGCTCAAGGATCTCTACTTATACTCACGTTCTTCATAGCTTCACCATGCCACTTTCTTCATTCACGTTCTCATGTTCATATACTCAATATCTTCTTGCAGGTCATGTTCTTCATTCCTACTACTCACTATCTTCTCATAGATTCAAAGTCTCACAGTCCACGCTCTTCGTCCTCATTATTCATGGTCTTCTCATGATTCAAATTGGTATTCAATGTTCTCAGACTTTCTATCCACTTGTTCTCTCTTTTGAAACTTTTCTATACAAAAGGCAATCACCTTTCTTTCTCTGCAAATTGTTTCATTCTCTAATGTATTTCTATACACTCATTTCTTCATGTTCCAACATTTTTGCAACAATGTTTCCTTTGCCCAACCAATGTATCTCTTCAATCTGCTATCAATAAATTCTTCTTCAACAAATTCTCTTTTAATTTATTTTTCACAATATCCTCTGTCACTTTCTTCTTCAACAATCTTCGTCCAATTCTTCAACAATTCTTCTTCTCCATAATATTCTCCTTCAACAATATCTTCACTCCTTTAAATTCTTCTCATAGAGTCCACTCAATGTGGCTCTAATACCACTATTGGCAATTCTGCCAGATTATCTCATAGGTTAATTTTCCAATGATCAAATATCAATCACATTCACCAATAACAAAAATATCTCATAAAGTAAAGCTTTATTAATAATCAAAGAAATACATCAAAATTCATTATAAACTTCAATTACAATGCATGGAACTTTATCTCCAATATATACTTTTACATGATAAACCCTTCATCTACCTAACTATTGCTCTCCTTAGAGGAGATGCAACCTTTCACATGACTCACATTATGACAAAACTATCATGATTACATGATTACATGACATTTAGGGTTATGCAACCTAGTGTCTTCTTTTTCAAGGTTTACCCAATGAGGAACACCTGATCCATTTGGAGGTGAATAACCCTAAATGTCATTTCTATCATCATCAAGAATCCATTAAGCACCTACTTTGGTTTTGTCCCAGGGCCCATGCAACATGGATCTAGATTCATGACTTGTTTACACCCTTTAGGCCCTAAATATTCTCTTGGAACATGATCCTTCTTGAGGATAGGACTAGCATGCCTACAAGCATGGATTAGATCTAGCATATATTTAGAGAAAAAAATTTGTTTAACACTTAGAAAAACTGAAATAATGTTATTTTTGCTAACATAAAAACATTTATAGATTTTTCTACGTATGTGAAAGCTACGATTTTCTCTAATGTTTTATTTTAGATCTAAGTTCAAAACAATAAGGTGGATATTAAGGTTCAGTACTTGGAGTATTTTTTGGATCAATGGTTGAGTGGTTCATGTACAATGTCTATAGTTTTACCCTTCCCTCCTTTCCAAAAGAGTCACTCTCCTCTAAGAGGTCAAAAGCAGGCTTGTAACTAGTCATCTCAAGCTTTACATAGTCCTAAATCCTAAGATCATGAAACAAGAGGTTGGGCTAGTTCCCCATCCCATCCCTCCCAATATAAATATTGGATTTATAGAGAACTACATCCCTCTTCTTCTGGATGGGCCAACTTGATGATTGTTCTATTAAGAATGGGGGATACTCTAGGGAGTAGACAAAGCAACAACAAGAAGATGACTAATATGGATGAGAACCCATTTATGAGAAGATCAAACCATTGGTTGGGTGGGGTAATACCACAAATAAATATCTCCCTTCTGTTGTTGCCAAACATATTGCTACATGATCTCTAGAGGGCTCTCCCTTTTCTCATTTTATTTTGGTTTTTAGTTTATAGTTCCCAGAACCTTGTTTTGTGAATAGTGTACTCTTATTATTCTTTTAAATAATATAAAGTTAATTTCCAACAAATAGTGTAACCCTAGTCTTAGGATCACTAGGAGGTTCATTTGTCCAACATAAATGGTTATCCCACATGCCATATCCACCCTAATTTATCCCGTCATCAAGGTTATGCATAAACACGAAATATCGTAAATTGGCTATATTTATGATTTTCAAAATTTTAAATTTGCTAATTTTGGAACATTTCACTGGGGACCATTCACCCAAATTGGTGGAAGTTTTTTGGGGAAAATTAGCCCGCTGTTGACAATTATTATCCTACTTTTATTTTAATTTGTCGATCAATTTTACCCAATTCCATGGATAATTCACCTTCAAATTATAAATGATTTTGTTTTTCCCATCCAATTCGCCTCATATACTACCCGTATATATACTTTAGTAGTTACCTATAAATATACATCTAAAACACTCTAACTCGGGAATAACTCACAACAAAAAACTTGACAAGGTTGCAGAGAAATTTCTGTCGACATAAGCTGATTAGTTGCAAAGGAGTGTCGATCGGTATAAGACTATCGATATAAGTTGATCGATTATAGAGGAGTGTCAATCGACATGTGCCTATCAGTTACAGAGTAGTGTCAATCGGTATAAGACGATCGATTGCAGAGGAGTGTAAACCGACATAAGTCGATCGGTTGCAGAGGAGAGTCTATCGACATAAGCTGATCGGTTGCAGAGAAGTGTTTATCGGTATAAGTCGACCAGTTGTAGAGAAGTGTTTGTTGGTATAAACCAATCGATTATAGAGACGTGCCTATAGGTATAAGCCAATGAGAGATTATCAATATAATCTGATCGGTTGTAGAGAAGTGTTTATTAGTATAATTCGATCGGTTGCAGAGATGTGTCTATCAACATAAGATGATCAGTTGCAGAGGAGAGACTGTTGGCATAAGTTGATTGGTTATAGAGAAGTGTCTATCGACATAAGCCAATCGGTTGTAGAGGAAAAACTGTTACCATAAGCCGATCAGTTGTAGATAAGTGTTTATCAGTATAAATCAAACAGTTGCAAAGACTTGTCTAGCAGAATAAGTCAATCAGTTGTAGAGGAGAGTCTATCGACATAAGCCAATCGGTTGTAGAGAAGTGTTTGTCGGTATATGCTGATCGGTTGCAAAGGATTGACAATCGACTATGATCAAGCAGTTGCATTGTAAATCAATGACAACAAGTTTTGACAACTATGAAAATAGGTAGAGTATTCTTCTTCCACTATTCTTTTATCCAAAGATATTTTTCTTCAGTTTCATAGGCACTGTAGATACACTATATGCAACTGTGGTAGACAAGTATCCATGTCATCTGGTTGTGTGTTTGGAGCATTTTTCTTGTCAGACTGCTTCTTGTCTGTCAGAGTATGTTTCATAGGCAGTGTAGAAGCACTATTTGCAACTGTGTTCGACAAGTATCCATTTCATGTTATGTGTTAGGAGCAGTCAGAGACTACTTCTTGTCTATTAGAGTATATTTCATAAGCAGTGTAGAAGCACTATCTGCAACTGTGGTCAATAAGTATCCATGTCATGTTGTGTATTAGGAGCATTTTTCTTGTCAGATATTGCTCCTTGTCTGTCAGATGTCATTCTATATGGCAGCGTAGGTTCATCTGAAGATTCATAAATTCTTTATGGAATTACAGTTTAACCTTGGTTACTAAGAAACACAATTTTTTATTGAGGGAAGTATGTTATTTTTCTTTAATTTCATGTTTATTTCCTAATATCTAAAGGTTTTTTCTTTACAGATACAATGTCAACTACTGAAGATTGAAATAACAGAGATCAATCTTTTGGTAAAAAAACAATTCTAAAATAATTTACACAAATATCAAAATGCAGTGAGGCATCAATATCTACACAATATGCAGGTACAAACACCTTTTACCATAAAACCATTAATTTTCTCTATTATTCTTAAATGTAAAGTCTTTATTTATTAATAGATAAACGGTTGTCTGCTTATCTACCTCTTTTTAAATGCTTTGTAAAAATGTATTATGCTAATTCTTTAAAATAGTATCTTTTTACATCCCAAAATGATAGTAAACACCAAATATTGAATGTAGTAAACACTGTCGATCCTGATGTGCATTCACTCGAAGATATTCCAACGGATGATATGGGACCACATAATAATTTTTATAATAACAACATTCAACAATCACTTCAGGAGATGTTTAATTTAGACACATCAACCGAAAAAGAAAATGACAATACAATTAAAATGTAGACCTATGGGGAATCTTGTAGTCAAAAATATAAATGTCAAAAGATAAGTGAATGAATTATTGGAAGGGATTTTAAAAATTAATGGACATGATTATACCCCTTTATTGAGTGAGATGAGACACAAAAAGTGTGTAAATATGTTATTTGTACTTGGAAGTTGGGAAAGGATTATTTGTTGCAAAATAAGAAAGACACTGTGGAAAAGTTTACATCAAAGAAATACGAAGTGATGGAACAATTAAAAAATTTTATAGGTGGAAGGATGCATCGGAATGTGTGCATGTGAGATATGCACTTGAACACGAAAAAGTAATAAAACAACAACAAATTCTCATTGAGAAGAGCAGAAAAATTGAGGCCCAATTTCAAAAAATTAATAAGACTGTATTAGCCTAATTTTTTTTGCAATTTTATGTTGTATACAATATTCTAAAAAAGGGTCGATACATATCTGATTTTGTTGATTTTAAACAACTACTTCAACTAGCCGATGTACAGAACCTTACCAGTTCATATTGGTCAGAGCGAAGTGGTTGGGAAATGGTAAAATATCTATCACTGGTTGAGAAGGAAGACCTGAGAGAGAATGTAAAATAAGTCAAATTTATTTCACTTTCCATTGATGAGGTAACAACTATTGACAACACATCTTGGATTTGCATTCATGTTTACACATTTCAAAATCATTTGAGACAACCTCATCTACAAGCACTACATAATATGATTAAAAATTGTAATGCAAAAAATATTTATAATATTGTTGTAACCAGTTTAAAGGATATTACTGGAATGAACGAAAAGGAAATTGCCACAAATTTAATTTGTGTTGGAGCTGATGGTGCTGCTACAATGCAAGGACAAAGGAATGGTCTTTGTGTTAGGCTTCAAACATCAATTTCTCCATATGTGATTCCCATTCATTGCATGGCTCATTGAATGAATCTTGCATATAAAATTGTGAGCACATTTGATAATGTAGCCAGAGTGGAAGATCTCATCCGTGAAATACACTCTTACTTTTCATACAGTCAAAAAAGGTTTACAGAGTTTCAATAGTTTTCTCTAGGTGTAACCGAAGGCAAAAAAATGTTAAAATATGTGGACACCAGATGGATTTCACTGTCTTCTTGCAAAAAGGGTTTTTTCAAAATATTAATCCTTGGTTGGGTTTATGTATGCACATCGTAGGGATGTTGACAAGGTAAAATATTTGCTATTTCGTATGAATGACTTGGAAACTCTTCTCACATTATGTGGTATTCTTCCATTATTGCAAGAAATGAATTATTTGATTAAACTCTCACAGGAAAGGGTAATTAATATTGTTTATTTCATCGGGATGAGAAAACAAATATGTATGCTTATTGACAAGATTTACTTATCCAATTTTTTTTGAGGATCCCAAGTTTGATAGTTGGAATACATTAGTTCAAGTCAATGATCCTAACAACTTTTTAAAGTTCAACATCAATGATAATCTTTGTATTGCTATCCATGGAAATATGATTTCTTTATATCGTTATGAAAAGTGATTAGATACACTTACAAATGATGTTGAACAAGTGCTCGTAACACATTCTGAATTTGATGAGGTTTTGGATAGCACTAATAATAAAATTAAAAAGAACTGCAAATACATTACCAAGTGAAATACATTACCAAAGGAGAAAAAGTGTCACGATATTGCGACACCTTTCTCTGACCGTGATAATGCAACATGTCGCGATATCGCGACACCTTTTCTCTTTGGCCGCGATAATGCAACATGTCACGATATCGCGACACTTTTTCTCTTTGGTCGCGATAATGCAACATGTCGCGATATCGTGACACTTTTCCTCTTTGGTCGCGATAATGCAACATGTCACGATATCGTGACACTTTTTCCTCATTTGGCCGCGACAATGCAACTTGTCGCGATATCGCGACACTTTTTCTCCTTCGGCCACGACGCTGCTACATGTCGCGATATCGCGACATCTTTTCTCTTTGGCCGTGATGTTGCAACTTTTGGCCGCGATAATGCAACATGTTGCGATATCGTGACACTTTTTCTCCTTGGTCGCGATATTGCAGCATGTCGCAATATCGTGACACTTTTTCCTCATCTGGCCATGGCAATGCAACTTGTCGCGATATCACGACACTTTTTCTCCTTCGGCCACGATGTTGCAACATGTCGCGATATCGCGACACCTTTTCTCCTTGGCCGCGATGTTGCAACTTGTCGCGATATCGTGACACTTTTTCTCCTTTGGCCGTGACATTGCAACATGTCGCGATATCGCGACACCTTTTCTCCTTTGGCTGCGACAATTCAACTTGTCGTGATATCGTGACACCTTTTCTCTTATAGCTGCGATGATGCAGCATGTCGCGATATCGCGACACTTTTTCTCTTGTGGCCGTGACAATGCAACATGTCGTGATATCGCGACATATTTTCTTCTTGGGCCTCGACGATTCAACTTGTCGCGATATCGCGACACCTTTCCTCCTCTAGCCGCGACGATGAAACTTGTCATGATATCGCGACACTTTTCTATTCTGGCAACGACGTTGCAACATGTCACGATTTCGTGACACTTTCTCTCCTTCGACCGCGACGCTGCATCTTGTCGCGATATCGCAACATATTTTCCTCCTTTGGTCGCGATTGCACAACATGTCACGATATCGCGACACCTTTTCCTCCTTGCTTTTCTATATGCTTGGAACCATGAAAATGCAACATGTCATGATATCGCAACACCTTTCTTCTTGTGGTGTTTGAATTTTTCTCTGATCTTTAGCTCTTGGGCCTCTTCGGTCTGTTTGAATAACATGTAAAATTATACTTGTACAAGGTTCAGGGACCTTTCAACACCCTTTCAACCAATCAAAAAAAAAAAGAGATCATTTTCAAAGATATGAGACACTTGAGGCCATGGCTATTGTTAATCCCATCTTTTGGAATCCTTGTGTTGACCATAATAGTAGAAGTGAGTTGTTTATAAAATATATGGGCAATCATATGACACATTTCTATAAAAGTGTGGAAGTAAATGACATTGAATTAAATGGTATTCTAAACAAAGAACTTTTGAGACAACAATCAACCAATTTTGGAATAACAATGGATAATCAAATTGCACATTTTTTTTTTTGAGAAATTTGAAAAAACTTGTATTAAAACAAAGATCATTTACAAGTTGGGATGAGACTTTTCCCAGCCTTAGTCAGAGAGAACACATGTTTACAATAGTAAAAGAAGATTTGCATTGGAGCCAAATCTCTTAAACCATTACCTAGCTAACAGGGGAGTCGACAAATCTGACATTCAAGTGTGGAGAGACTCCTTCCCCATTGGCCTAAGGCATGATCCCACAAGTTTCAATGTTTGCACAATGAGAGATGTTGCCAGGGGGATCGGTTTGGTCTGTTGATGCAACTTGTCGTGAAATCGCGACACTTTTTTTCCTTCTTCTCCTTTGGCCACGAAAATGCAACATGTCGCGATATCGCGACACTTTTCTCTTTTGGCCGCGAAAATGCAACATGTCGCGATATCGCGACACTTTTTCCTCTTTTGGCCGCGACGTTGCAACATGTCGCGATATCGCGACACTTTTTCCTCCTTTGGCCACGACGATGCAACATGTCGCGATATCGCGACACTTTTTCTCTTTTGGCCGCGATGATGCAACATGTCGCGATATCGCGACACTTTTTCTCTTTGGCCGCGACGATGCAACATGTCGCGATATCGCGACACTTTTTCCTCCATTGGCCGTGGCAATGCAACATGTCGCGATATCGCGACACTTTTTCTCCTTTGGCCGCGACGTTGCAACATGCCGCGATATCGTGACACCTTTTCCTCCTTTGGCCGCGATGATGCAACATGTCGCGATATCGCGACACTTTTTCTCTTTTGGCCGCGACGATGCAACATGTCGTGATATCGCGACACTTTTTCTCTTTTGGCCGCGACGATGCAACATGTCGCGATATCGCGACACTTTTTCTCCTTTGGCCGTGACGATGCAACATGTCGCGATATCGCGACATTTTTTCTCCTTTGGTCGTGACGATGCAACATGTCGCGATATCGCGACACTTTTTCTCTCTTGGCCGCGACGATGCAACATGTCGCGATATCGCGACACTTTTTCTCTTTTGGCCGCGACGATGCAACATGTCGTGATATCGTGACACTTTTTCTCTTTTGGCCGCGACGATGCAACATGTCGCGATATCGCGACACTTTTTCTCCTTTGGCCGTGACGATGCAACATGTCGCGATATCGTGACACTTTTTCTTCTTTGGCCGTGACGATGCAACATGTCGCGATATCGTGACACTTTTTCTCTCTTGGCCGCGACGATGCAACATGTCGCGATATCGTGACACTTTTTCTCTCTTGGCCGTGACGATGCAACATGTCGCGATATCGCGACACTTTTTCTCCTTTGGCCGTGACGATGCAACATGTCGTGATATCATGACACTTTTTCTCCTTTGGCCGCGATGATGCAACATGTCGCGATATCGTGACACTTTTTCTCCTTTGGCCGTGACGATGCAACATGTCGTGATATCGTGACACTTTTTCTCCTTTGGCCGAGATGCAACATGTCGCGATATCGTGACACCTTTTCTCCTTTGGCCTCGACGATGCAACATGTCGCGATATCATGACACCTTTTCTCCTTTGGCCGTGACGATGCAACATGTCGCGATATCGTGACACCTTTTCTCCTTTGGCCGCGACGATGCAACATGTCACGATATCGTGATGATGCAACATGTCGCGATATCATGACACCTTTTCTCCTTTGGCCGTGATGATGCAACATGTCGCGATATCGCGACACCTTTCCTCCTTTGGCCTCGACGATGCAACATGTCATGATATCGTGACACCTTTCCTCCTTTGGCCGTGACGATGCAACATGTCGTGATATCATGACACTTCTCTTCTAGCAGCGACGTTGCAACATGTCACGATATCGTGACACTTTCTCTCCTTCGACCACGACGATGCATCTTGTCGCGATATCGCGACACCTTTTCCTCCTTTGGCCGTGACGTTGCAACATGTCGCGATATCATGACACTTTTTCCTCCTTGCTTTCTCCCTTTGCTTTGGATCGTGAAAATGCAACATGTCGTGATATCGTGACACCTTTCTCCTTGTGGTGTTTTGCTTTTTCTTTGATCTTTAGCTCATGGGCCTCTTCGGTCTTCTTGGAAAACATGCAAAAAAAGTTAGTTCTTCTAGTTGGTTCCTCTGGGTGCCTTTACCTTAAGTGGCCCCTACTATTTTTAGGCTATCTCGATCTGCTACCATCGTTCTTCCCCTTTGCCTCCCTCTTCGGAGGCCCATGACTACTTTGAACAAGGTTCAGGGACCTTTCAACACCCTGCCTAATCACCTCATCCTCAATAGCCATGTCACTGTGCCACTGAACCCCTACCTCCTTCTCAGCACCCATCTTAGCCAGGAAGTCTGCCACTTTATTTAGATCTCTACTCACATAAACTGGAATCACATCATCTAATTCCCTCCATAATTCCTTAATTTGAGTGACAAGAATCCTCAACCTCCATGTTTTCAAAGCAAAGTTCCTCATGCAATCTAGAGCTCCAACCATTATTTGAGAATTTGATTCTAGTATTATCCTCCTGTGGCCTTGTTTTACTGCCCAAATAGAAGCAGATTTGATAGCTAAGGCTTCTGCTTCATTGTTTGTGGCTCTTCCCAAGCCTTGCAGTTCCCAATAGAGCACTGTTCCAACATGATTTCGGCAAACCACTCCAATTCCAGCTCTACCCGGATTGCCTTTTGCAGCTCCATCAGTATTAATTTTAATCCAACCTTCTAGGGGTGGTTTCCAACTAGCTCTGTCCTGTCCCTCTTGCACTTCAACTTCCTTTTCCATTGCCCCAATAACAACTTGAGTTTCCTCTTTAGCATAGACTGCCACAGTTTCTGTGACTTTGCTCCAAATGACCTGCCAAACTCCATCTAAAGAAGAAAAAGTTTCTCTAAAAATTCTAGCATTTCTCTCCAACCACACTTGCCACCAAATAAAGTTTAATCCAAGCTCCCAACCAATACAAAGAGCTTTAGATTTAAATCTACCCCTCTTCCATCTTTCCCAAATATTAATCCGATTCAAATCACCATTAACTTGAATTTTATAATATAAAAACCATCTCTCCCAAATATGGCGCGTGAATGGGCACTCAAACATCAAGTGATCAGTTGTTTCCTCGCTCTTGTAGCATAAAACACATTGAGATGGACCAATGATTCCCTTACATCTGAGATTATCAAAAGTAAGAATTCCATTATGCATGAACTGCCAAGCAAAAAAGTTTACTTTCGGCCAACCCTTGGACCGCCAAATCTTTCTCCAATCCTCAACCTGATATGTATGAGGAGGAGGCTCTGGAAGGATCTTATCATATCCGTCCTTCACTGTGTAGACACCAAGGCTCCCATAGCCCCAAGCTAATTCATCCTCCTCGTCTCTACCTGTGAGAAATATTTCTGCCAAGATTTTAGTCATGATGGGTGTCAAATCCGGAGGGATTGAAATTGGCCACTCATCCAACTTCTTAAACTGCTTAAACTTATAATCCCCCAGGTGACTAGTGTTGAAATAACTTTCAATTTGGACCCATCCCTTGGTTTCTATGGCTATTTTTATTGGTTGCAATTCAGGAAATTCAACAATGATAGGTGGGTATTGATCCCATGAATCTGTCCAAAATCGTGCCTTCTCCCCTCTCCCCACTTTCCAAAATAATCTATCTTTTACTACCTGAGATCCTAACTTGAGAGCCTGCCACACTAAGGATCCATTACCATCCAAAGGGAAATGACCCACCTCATTTGGGTTTACATGTCCCAAATATTTACTAGTTAAGATTCTACTGAATAAAGAAGTTGGTTGGGAAATCCACCTCCAGTAAAGCTTTCCAACCAAAGCTTTATTATTTAACTTTGATCTTCTCAGTCCCAAACCTCCTTTTACCTTGGGCTGGCTTACTTTATCCCAACCAACTAAGGCCCATTTCCTCTCTCCTTTTACTCCTTCCCATAAAAATTTTCTAGCCATCTTGTCCAACTCTTTCCATATAGTATGTGGGGCAGCAAGGATAGAAAATTTATAAATTGGCATGGCCTGAATGATTGACTGTAAAAAAGTTAATCTACCCCCATAGCTTAACCATTTGTGAGACCAATGATTAATTCTATCCTTGATACAATCCAAAAGATTCCTCCAGATATCTATTTTTAGTTTTTTAAAATGCAAAGGGACCCCCAAGTATACCATTGGGAGATAAGTCCTTGTGAATCCCAAGATCTCTAAAACTCTGTCCTGAAGCCTTTGATCAAGATTGAAAAAGACCACTTTGGATTTTTTATCATTGATGACTTGGTTTGTAGCCCTGAGGTAGACATTAAGTGTATCTCTAATCATTCTTGCTTCCATGAAGCTGGCCACTCCCACCAATCCTGTGTCATCCACAAACTGTAGGTGAGTCAAAACTTCCTCACCCACCTTGATACCTGTTAGCAAACCTTGTTGTCTTCTCCTCAAGATAAGTCTACCCAATCCTTCAGCCAATATGAGAAAAAGATAGGGAGAGCAAGGATCTCCTTGACGAAGGCCTCGAGTAGCTCCAAACGGTTGCGAGGGAAGACCCTTGATTAACACTGAGTAAGTCGGAGTAGAAACACAACTCATGACCCATTCTATCCAATCCTGAGAGAAACCAAAGGCTGCCATCATCTTTGACAAGAAGCTCCACTCCACCCTATCATAAGCCTTTGACATATCTAATTTTATGAACATTCCTCTATTACCAGATGTTTGCATTGAATGGATTGCCTCCTGAGCTAGAACCACACCATCCAAGATCTGCCTACCCTCTACAAAACCCCCTTGCTCCGAGGAGATAATGTTATGTAGAAGAGGTTTTAGCCGCTCAACCATTACCTTTGTGATTATTTTATATATGACATTGCATAAGGCAATAGGTCTATAATCTGAAATATGTACCCCCTCCTCCCCTTTTGGAATTAAGGTAATGAAAGTATGATTTAATGCTTTAAGCATTCTTTTACTACCTTTGGACTCCTCTATAACAGCCATTACATCCTCCTCCAAGTTATCCCAAAAGGCCTAAAAAAACTCAATTGGAAAGCCATCTGGACCTGGAGTTTTTCCGGTGCTCATTCCAAAGACTACATTCTTCAGTTCCTCTCTATCAATGGGTTTAAGTAGGGTCTGATTTTCTTCTTCAGAGATAACAGAGGGTATGACAACAATAACTTCTTTTTGAGCCTCTTCATCTTGCACCATACTTTCCTTAAATAGTTTAGAAAAATAATCCATTGAATGGAAATGCATACCTGGAAGTGTATCAAAGGAGTGTCCGTTCTCATCTTGAAGAGCTTCCATGTTGTTCATCTGTCTCCTAGCACAAGCGGTCCGATGGAAAAATTTGGTATTTTTATCACCTTCTAATAACCAAGTGGTTCTTGCTCTCTGTTTCCAGTAGGTCTCCTCTTGGTTGTCAATGTCCTCAACCGCTTTACGCAATGCATCATCCTCTTCTTTGAGCTGCTCTGTAATTGTTCCTTCCCTAAAGTGTTTTTGAACCTCATCCCATCTGGCCACCAATGGAGCTCTTTGGACCTGGAAGTCTGTCTTGTTAGCTCGCCTCCATTGTTTCAGTTGAACTTTGACATAATGAAGTTGTTTGTGGAATCTAAACATTGTTGTCCCATATGTTGGGCGACCTTCTTCCCACCACTGTGGAATTTTCTTTCGAAGTTCCTCTTTTTGTAACCAAAAGTTTTCAAATTTAAATGGTTTGTGATGCTTCACTTGTCTTGATACCTCCTTCCAACAAAATGGGAAAGTGATCTGAAATCTGGACCCTCCAAAATCTAAAATTTTATATTCCATTTTACAAATGCCTCCTCTGAAACCAAAAAATGGTCTAACTTCACCTTCCTGCTATGTGGCTCCCTCCTCTTATTAGTCCAAGTATAGTTGGTTCCAGGGCATTTAATATCCACCAAGTGTAATGCCTGGACTTGGGCAATCATAAGTCGATCCCCTGGGTCCAAAATTGGGGTTCCCCCTTCCTGATCTCTAGAGGATAATTTAGCATTAAAATCCCCAACAATAATCCAGTCTAAATCTTCCCTTGAGACTCTCATGTTATGCACAACTTTCCATTGATGCATCTGACCATCTAGGTTTTGAGCCCCATAAAAATTTGTGATTAAAACATGTTTAGCTGTGACATTATTTCTAAAATGTGATGTGAGAACACCCCTCCAAGCTATATGTTCTATTGCAGTCCATTCAAGAGAGTTCCAAAGAGTAACTATCCCCCCTGAGGCACCTTGGGCAGCCACTTCCATATGACCAGCACCCCTCCAAATTTTGTTAACTGTTTTACACATAAGATCTAACGACATTTTTGTCTCCTGGATAAGCAAAAAATCTGTTTTACATTTTTCTAAGAGTCTTCGAACAGCAGATTGATGGGTTCTACTGTTTAAACCCCTAACATTCCATGATTGTATAATCATTGGTTACCTTGAGAGCAGTAAAAATCTATTGGCCTCACCGATCCTCCAGTGATCAGTTTGTCTCCTTGAGCTGCTATCAATTCCTTATTTGATTTTCTACCCACTCCTTGAGAGTTGCTATTTTTTGATCTCTTTTCCACCCGAGTTATCCCTAAAGTTGGCCTTTCTCTGTTCTTTTCTGCTATTCCCATGCTTGACATCCTTAATTATTGGCTGCTCTTGGTTATGCACTATCAATGCCCCTGCACTCTCTGAATGCGGTAACTCACTGTACTCAACTACCTGCTCTATGACGGGGGAGATGAAAGAGGAGCTTGAACATGGATGTTATTATTTTCATTATTCCCATCCACTCCTTCCATGAATTGTTCTTCTTGGTCCATTAGTGTCTTAAATATCTCATACCTATTGGAGGGCTTGAGTTGGGTTTGCTCTTTACCATATTTTTTCTTTTGCCTTCTCCTTCTTTTGGGCTGTTCAAAACCATCTCTCTGTGCTTCTTTACCCTGAGAAATATTGGTTGGTTCTTTGTTTATTGTTGACTTACCCTCCTTAGGAAGATTTGACATTCCTAGAGGAGCCTCCATTTTTATGTTCATATTATTTGGGCAAGATCGGGCCAAATGCCCATGTTTGTGGCAAACTCTGCATCTGAAGGGCAATGCCTCATAATCCAATTGTTGAATCCAAGATAGTCCTGCAAGTTCAAGTTCCACCTCTGTCGGTAGAGGCTGGCTAAGATCCATTTCCACACATAATCTTGCATAAACAGTTGTGTTTCCTTCTATTGTGTCTTTGGAAACACCCAAATGTCTTCCAAGGGAATTATCGATAATTTCCAATACCTGCTCACTCCAAAACTCCATTGGAAGTGCATACAAACGGATCCAAACCGGGACAACAGTGGGTTCAATTCGAGGATCAAATCCCACTCTCCAGGGTTGAACAAATAATCCTGCCGGACCATGATTCCTCTTTTCTGATTCGAAAGCCCTATTTCTATCGACAAGTGAAGAAAAACTAACAATAAAATATCCATTGCTAATAAACCATAAAGAATACTCACCAAGAGGCTCCTAGTTTTGTCGGACCCAGGAATGCAAAAAATTTAGGGTAGGGCGAATACCCATGAATTTACAGATCAAATCATGATTGGCTCTATATAAAACTGTTTCTTCAACCATCCTTTGCTCAATGACAATATTTGGCCTTGATTCTGACTGTGGCAAGCATCCATTAACTCGTTGAGATGTTGATCTATTTCCAGTAGCCGTAAAGAGCATTTTTAATGCAATTTTTTGTGCTTCTTCAGTCGTTGATGGAGATTTATCCTTTAACAAATCTGCATAAGAACTATGTCTCTCTAGAAGAGGATCCGGAGGTGTCCCCATTGGACCCTCCCGGGGCAGCAATCTTGTCTTCAAATCCATAGTAACCAGAAATCTCTTCGGCTACCCAACTGATGCCCTAGTTTTTCCTCAGAACCCTAATCCTCTTTTTGCGATCCGCCCGAGGAACACATAATTGTTAAAACCAAAAATCAGATGGATAACTCAGAGGAAAACATCAATCAAATTGCACATTTTAGAAACTCACATGTGATAGGTTCAATCACACGTTTCTAACAAAAATTGTATCAAAGTAGTGTCTTACAAGAAACTATGAGTGAATACTTTATTTTATATGAATTATATCAAACAATGATTTTGGGATCTGTTGAAGACGAAAGGGTTTTCAGTGCACTATATTTTGTTAAATTGAAAATTCATAACATGTTGAACGAAAATTTAGAAAATTGTTTGAGAATGTATGTGTCATGAGGTGGGTAAGTTTCTCTATGACAGAGCTATGACATATTGGAAGTCCCTAGAAGAAAGGAGAGGTCTCACTAATACTATTGATAATGACAAAAATGATTCAACTTGGAGTGATGATGAGATTATGGAAACACAAAATTCACAAATGATTCTCGGTTCTTTTGGAGAAGTCGATAAGGCTTTGTATCGACTTCTAGAAATGTAAAATTTTAATGAGTTAAACAAATTTATATAATCAATGATTTTTTGGATTTGAAATTATTTGTAAAATTTTAGTGATTTGAAAAAAATCATATTATCAATAATTTTTTGTATTTGATATCATTTGTAAAATATCAATGATTTGAAAAAATTCATATTAACAATGATTTTTTGTATTTGATATCATTTGTAAAATTTCAATGATTTGAAAAAATTCATATAATCATTCTATTTTCAATGATTTTACATATTTACTTTTTAATTTTATTGACTGTCTATGTTGTCAAAATTTATGATTTATACTTTAACTTTGAGTAAACTAGAAATTTGAAAACCATGCATGCATAATGATGCTTTGTTATTGAATTAACTATCTATGTTGACAAAATATAATGATTTATGCTTTGAATTTGAATGTATGTATGTATGTGTGTATCATTAGTATCATTAGTATGTATGCTATGACTCTAAAAGTGTTATTGACTGTCTATAATGATAAAATTTTATGATTTATGCTTTAGCTTTGAGTAAACCATGATCCTAAACTTCCTATTATTATCGAAAGATAGTAGAAAACACAATAGTATGTATGCTATGACTCTAAAACCATGCAATTTATCGGACATATTATTTTGTGCTAAATCCTAAACTTCCTCAACTCTCTCGTAGCTGTAGATTTCCTCATACAATAAATTGCGTTTATTGTTTATTAAAGTTTTATTTAATTCTTATAATTAATACATAACATTAATAAAATTAATTATTTTAATATAATCAACTTAATTAATATTAAGTAATAATTAATCATATAAGTCTTGGAAGAAAAATAAGAAGAAGAAGAAACCATGCCCAAGTAATAAGCCCCCAAAATAAAAAGCTTCTCCAAAATACCTGAACCAAGGATTTTACTCCATAATCATATTTTGCATTCAACTTCAACATAATTAGTAAATTTTTCTTTTACAATAGTAGAAAGCACAATGTATTTAGCATAAATCTCAAGTTACAGAAACAATTCAATACAATAATGCTTTGTTATTAAATTAACTATCTATGTTGACAAAATATAATGATTTATGCTTTGATTTTGAATGTATGTATGTATATGTATCATTAGTATCATTAGTATGTATGCTTTGACTCTAGAAGGCAAAATGCAAATAGCATATTACTCTAGATATGAAAAATAAAAATTTAAACCTATTTATAGATATATCCATCGTAAACTCACTTTGAAATATAAAAATAATATAGCATAATACACAAGAAAATACTCATTTTTATACAACAACAAGAATGACTATGAATAAAATGAAAATCTAAACCCATGCATATAAATATCCTTCGTAAACTCACTTGAAAGTTGAAATATAAAAACAACATAGCATAATACACAAGACAATACTCATTTTTATATCACAACAAAAATAACTTTGAATAAAATGAAATTCTAAACCTATGTATACATATATTCTTCGTAAAATCAAGCATATTTAAAACCCCATAATACTCAAGAGATGAAACTTACTTGAAAAATATAAAAGCAACATAGCATAATTGTTACATCCCCACAATTACCTTATATGTCTAAAAATTTTTGTTTTGGAACAAGGTACTACTGATATTTATCTATAAGTGTAGGAACTGAAGTAGATATGTTTGGCAGAACAATATACCTGACACTCAACCACAGGTAGAAGGATAAGGCTTGACACTCTAGTAAGTAGGGATATGATGCCAGTGCTTTATAGCACCACAGTTGCGAGTACATAGAAGCTCGTGGAGGTAAACTCATATAGGTGCATGTTATGTGTGTCACAATATGTAATGCTTGCAATAGATTTGCATTGTTGACCTCCATTATTATACATTTCATATAGGAGCTTTTGATTTACATGTAGTCATTGTTTTGCTTGCAATTGTTTTGTTTTTTTTGTAATAAAAAAAAAATAACACACACACACACATATATATATATAATAATAATAATAATAAATATAAATATATGTGTATATTTATATTCAAATTGGAAATAAAATAATAACATAAAAATATATATATGAAAATGCTCATAACGAAACAAATGTAAAAACATCTTAATTTTAAAATATAAGAATAAATAAATAATAAATAAATAAATAAATATATATATATATATATATATATATATATATATATATATATATATATATATATATATATATATATATATATAATTATACATGATAAACTTCCCCATATCTACAGTGATTTACTTTTTAAAATATATTTACATATGATAAAGCCTTTGCTTATAGATTAAATGGTGAAAGACACCCGATAAAATTTGGGCGCTCCCTATGCATGGTTTGTTTATGTGTCCTCAATTTGCCAAATCATCATCTCCTTTAAAAGGAGGAGGAAGTTTGATGAAAGATTATTATTCGGCACTACGGATTATTGAGAGCTCTTTTGCGTCGATGGAGGCATACAAAGTTTTCTTCATCGGTTAAGAGGTTGGCTCTGATTGTTCTAAAATTTAGTTTCTAAAGCGTGATTATACTATCCATTTTATGTTTGCCTTTGGTGTGTTGCATATATATATATATATATATATATATATATATATATATATATATATATATATATATATATATGTGTGTGTGTGTTGATAATGGTCTCCAAAATTTTGACTAGTTGTGTGTTTATAGAATTGAAAATATAGAAATCAAATGATATACTTGTAAAAAATTTGGAATGGAGATTAAGAGAATATCTATTATAATTTTAAAAGAATTGAAAATAAATCAGATTTTATACAATTTAATTTTTCTTGTAAAAATATGCTCAAATATATCTATATGGGGAATGAATTAATTTATAAATATATATAAGTCTGTGGATGGATTGCTTGCTGTGTTTTTTCCCTGCATTATAAAAAAATGGTGTGAACAAGTAGTTACATATCATGGGAAAACTGTGTTGACCCCTTAAAAGTTGTCTGCCTTATCCTTCACTATGTAAATGTTTGCCGTCGAAGCTGCGAGGAGTCTCTTTGTGCAAAGAAGAACTTTTGAGGAGAAGCTTGAAAGTATTTTACAATTATTTTCTTTGATGAGCTGAAGATATGAGTCAGCCAAATTCTTGTGTTATTTCAGAACTATCAAGGATACGATTAAATAAAAAATATATCTCTACATATTTCTTGAGAACTTGGTTACAAGTCTATCAAATCTCATTGATGTTTTACTGCATATGTTATCAATTTTAGTTTATTTCATTGCGTATGCTCTCTGAAAATCTAGAGAGTCGGTATCTATAGTATGACAACAATTTTATTTGTTGTTTTGAATTCCAACTAGCCCAAGCTGCAGTGTAAAAATTATTTATAAAGTCTTTTTAATCTGCTGGTTACACTATATATTAATGCTGGATTGTTATATAAAGCCCATTATCTCTTCTTCGTGTGTTTTTAAGACGTATATCAGACCCGGATGAAAAATAGTGGATACAACATAATTTAATCCAAGTTTTTTTAGAATTTAGATGAAGATTTTGCCTTTGGTTTTGATTTATTTTTTGATATTGCGTTTCGCTGAAAGCTTCATTAAGAGGATTAAATAAGTATATAACTTTGTTTTGTTTTTCTATATGTTTTAATCTCCTTTTAAAAATAAAATATAACCCTGGTTTAAAAGAGAATGAACAGTTTGGTCTCATTCTTTGGTATACGTCAACAATACCAATCATTCGCTTTGTAGCTGACTTCCAAGTTTCATATTGTGAAAGAGCTTGATAAATAAACTTTTTTTTTTGGAGTTTGAAGAGTCGAGTGCAGGTAAACGTCAAACAAACGCAACGGAATAATAAAAATTAAAATTCAAACTTTATTAAATCTTCTCCAACCTCAAACATTACAAACTATGGGGAATATATAATGTAGGATATGGGGAGAAAGTCGACGAGGGGAAGTTGGAGGGATAAGGGGAAAGGGAGTTGGAGGGATAAGGGAGAAGAAGGAATAATGGAGGGATAAGGAGGAATAGGAGGAAGGAATATAGGAGAGGAGTTAGGGAAAAATAAAACAAAATTGCCGACAAAACTTGCCGACAAACCTGAAGAATTTTCACACTTAGGGCTAGAAAAAGATTTTTCTAAGCCACTTAAGGTGAAACCCTCTTCACACTTGCAACATTCTCCCCTTAAAGTTGAGAGGACCGACTACACAGCCTCTCGCCTTTACAAATTGAGCTTTAGTCATCGCCTTGGTGAAGATGTCCGCGACGTTCTCCAAAGTGTGACAAGATTGAAGCTCAACAATTTCATGTTCCACCATATCTCCGATGAAGTGGTACTTCATATCAAAATGCTTCGTTCTTGCTATGGTGGACAGGATTATATGCCAACTGAATGGCACTGATGTTGTCGCAAGAGATTCTGGTCGGACCACTTTGCTGTTCTCCAATCTCTTCTAGTACTTTCCTTAGCCACAAGGCTTGAGTACTTGCATAAGTAACCGCTATATACTCAGCTTCGTTGAAGATAGCGCTACTACTGTCTGCTTTTTGAACTCCAAGTTATTAGTCCCGATCCAAGACTAAAACAGCTTCCCGATGTTGACTTCCTGTCATCAATATTGCTACCCCAATCACTATCACTGAAGCCTACAAGCTTGATAGTGTTACATTTATGGTACTGGATTCCAAAATCCAATGTACCTTTCACATATCTCAAAATTCTTTTAGCTGCCTGCAAATGCAACTCAGATGGGTTAGCCATAAATCTAGAAACAAGAGATACAACATACTGAATATCTGGTCTGGTGTTGGCGAGAAACATCAAACTCCCAACCATGCTTCTGAAAGTGGTCACGTCAACTTTTGGTGCTCCATCATCTTTGCTTAATTGGATCCCATGTCCAACCGGAGTTGCAACTCGGTTTGCAATGCTCCATAGCAAACTTCTTGATCATATCCCGAGCATACTTATGTTGACAGATGAAGATCCCCGTATCCGATCGATGAACCTCCATTCCAAGGTAGTAGTGCATTAAGCCAAGATCCTTCATCTCAAACTGCGTCATCATGGAGTGTTTGAACTCCATATTCATTTTTTCATTACTACCCATAAAAATGAGATCATCCACATACAAGCAAACTATGAGGATGTCTTTACCTTGCTTTAGGTAGTAGAGTGTGGGTTCATTTTTGCTCCTGGTGAACCCATAATCTTTGAAGTACCCATCAATGCGTGAGTACCAAGCTCTTGGTGCCTCGTTTAAGACCATAGAGTGCCTTCTTCAATCTGTAAACAAGGTGTTCCTTACCTTGCACTTCAAATCCCCGTGGTTGCTCAACGTACACTTCTTCTCGTCAAGTAACCATTGAGAAATGCACTCTTGACATCCATGTGTTGGACTTTCCATCCTTTGTGTGCAGCTAAGGCAAGAACTGCTCCGATAGTCTCCCCGTCCGGCTACAGGAGCAAAAGTCTCTTCATAATCTATTCCATATTTCTGAGTAAAACCCTTTGCCACTAATCTTGCCTTATGCTTCTCAATGCTTCCATCAGCATTAAACTTGGTCTTGAAGATCCATTTACAGCCAACACATTTCTTTCCTTTAGGAAGCTTCACGAGCTCCCAAGTGTCGTTGTTTTTTATAGAGGTTATCTCCTCTTTCATGGCATCTTGCCAAATCTTCTCGAGTACATGCCTTCTCATAACTAGAAGGTTCAAGCTGTGCACTAGTTAACAAAGCATAGTTAACTTGATCTCCCCTAGGTTCCTGCTGGGATTCATCATCACCATACAAGTGCATACTTTCTAATCTGTGTAAAACAGATTCCATTTCACTAGCTTGACTCCTAGTGTATCTTCTTGAAAAATTTTTATCCAACATCTCGAGATGATGGATGATACTATAAAGTTATCTTACCTTTGGATGGAACATCAATGTCCATTGGTGAGGAACTTACCGATCGCCGTGGAGAAGGACTTGGTGAAGAAGTTGAATCGAAGATGGACTTGGAGGATGTGTGGGAGGAGACCGCTTTCCTTTCGTGGGAGCTGTGGTTGCACTCGCCGAGCAACTATATCAGTGGCTTCAACATCACTGAATATTTGGGGCTTACCCCACTCTCCCCCTTCATCAAAAATCACATCCCTTGAAATCACTATCTTTCGAGTCGTAGGATTGTAGAGTCTATAACCCTTTGTGTTTTCACAATATCCTACAAAAATGCATGCCTGACTCTTTGGATCCAGCTTCTTTCTCAGCTCATCAAGAATGTGAGCATATGCCAATGAACCAAATACTCTGAAATACTTCACATTTGGTTTCTTACCATACCAGGCTTGGTAAGGTGTCTTTCCTTTCAAACTTGAAGTAGGACTTCTGTTCAAGATGTGAACACTAGTCCTTGTTGCATCTCCCCAATATGAATTACTCAAATGCTTTGTCTGAAGCATTGATCTTGCCATCTCCACAATGGTGCGATTCTTCCTTTCTCGCTACACCATTTTGTTGTGGAGTGTAGGCAGCTGTGAACCGCCTCTTGATGCCATGATGTTTACAAAAATTCAAAAACCGATTAGAGGAGTATTCTCCTCCTCTATCTGATCTAAGACATTTTACGGAATATCCACTCTCACTTTCAACTTTTGCTTTAAAATCAACAAAGCATGCAAATGCTTCATCCTTATGCTTCAAAAAATATATCCAACACATTCTTGTGCAATCATCAATGAAAAGTAGGAAGTAAGAGTGGTTACCTAGACTCTTGGTTTGCATCGGACCACAGATGTCTGAATGCACTAACTGGAGTGGATAGCTGGCCCGCCATGCTTGTCCATGAGGAAATTTCGATCTGGCATGCTTGCCCAAGGCACACCCTTCACAGACTTCCTTACTATCTTGAATTTTGGGAAGTCCAATTACCATTGCTTGTGAAGTTAGCATTTTCAAACTTGCTGAATTCAAATGACCATATCTCAAGTGCCATAGGACACTTGGATTGGTAATAGCAACATTTGCTAACTTATTTCCTCCTCGCTGGCCAAACTTCAAAGGGAATAATCTATTCTTTGACATTGGCACTTGTGTAATGATTCTATTACTATTGTTCTTGTCAAAAATGGTGCATTTACCCTCATCAAAAATCAACTTATAATTCTTTTCAAGCATTTGACCAACACTTAAAAGATTGTGTTGAAGATGAGGTGTGTAATAGATATCACTTACTTGCTTGATGCCTTCTTTCGTTGGAACCTCCATGGCTCCAATGCCTTCAACTGCCAATGACTTGTCATCTCCCAATCGGATGCTGGATTTGTATGAGGAGTCTAAAGTAGCAAAGAGTTCTTCTTTGCCACTCATGTGATTTGAACACCCAGTGTCCAAAATCCATGTATCATTCATATTTTGCTCTGTCTGGCCATAAGAAAGAAAGAGATTTGTGGACTCTTCCTCTTCTCCAAAATTTCCAAACTGATCGCTCTGGTTGTTGTTGCTTCCTTGCGAAGTCTTTGACCAACAATCTCGAGCATAATGGCCAGGTTTGCCACAATTGTAGCAAACTTGTTTTGATTTATCTCCTCCTTTTCCTTTGCCGGATTGTTTCCCTCTATATTGCTGCTGTCCTCCTCTATTCTGATTTCCACCTCTCGTTGGATGATCCTCCTCTCGTTAGGAGTTCCTCCTCTTTGATTATTCCTGCGCTCCGCCTCTTTGTTGTCCTCTCGCCACGGCCTCTACCTCTTCCTTCATGTGTGGCAAAAGCTTTATCATCTCCTCCATAACCGGTGGTAGGAGTTTCTTGTAACCTCTCTTCATGTGAGAGAAGTGAACCACTTAGGGCATCAAAAGACAATGAGGTTAAGTCTTTGGACTCTTCAATAATTATTGCCACTGAGTTCCATTTAGGAAGAAGTGTTCTCAACACTTTCTTCACCATAACCTCTCGCTTAATATCTTCCCCTAGTGTGACCATTTTATCAACTACGGCTTTCACTCGCACGCAGTAATCTCCCACTTTTTCATTTTCTTGCATCCTGAGATTTTCAAAATCTCGTTTCAATGTTTGCAGCTTTACCTGCTTTACTTGGTCACTACCTCTATAGCTTTCTTTTAGGGCATTCCATGCATCTTGTGCAATTACATAAGAGGCAACCCTAGGGAAGATACTTTTATCTAGGGCAGCATGTATGTGATAAAGGGCAAAAGCATTGTTTTTCTGTGCTTCTTTTCTAGCCTTTTTATCAGCATTAGAGAAAGCTGCCCATTCAGCAGTAGTTGGTTCAAAGATAGCCCTCTTCGACTACATCCCATAAACCTTTTCCTATCAAAAGGGTTTTCATTTTAATAGACCAATATTCATAGTCTCCTCCATTGAACTCAGGAATCGGAAGACTAGTATTGGATGCCATTGCATAATAAAAACAAACTTTATTTGAAGCAAACAAGTACTATAAAGCAAGACAAAGAGATTAATGATTCAAATCAAATCTCGCCTTTTTAGTACATTCATGTTCTGCTTCGAAACCGTCGTCGATGACAATGACCTCGTGTTCTTCAGATCCACTTCCTCCGGATCTTCTTCTTCTTCTTCTTCTTCTGCTTCTTCTTCGTCTTCTTCTTCTTCGTCTTCTTCTTCGGGTTCAGGAGAGCGTGGTGAATAGCTCTCACTTGATTCTGCTACCCGTACACCAGGTGTATAACTGGCACTTGCTTGATCCTCTGGAACAACTTCCTCTGGTACAACTTCCACAGTCTCGGACTCTTCAATTCTTTGTCCGAAAATGTTGTCTTCTGAATCTGCCTCGTACCCTGAATCCGGCTTCCTCAGATGATCAATCACCTGATTTTCCAGCTGACAAAACACTGTATGGAGACTTGTTCGTCGAACCCTTTCATCAAAGGATTCCGGTGTCTCTCGTCTCAAAATCGAGAGAAGTGCATTATAACACCCCCAGACCGGATCATCTAACATTTCACGGGCACATTATTTCTCTTTTTCAAATGCTCATCAAACTTGGTTTTTAAAATTTTTATAAAGTTTTTTAAAAAATTTAATAAATTTTTATATTTTTTTAAATTACCTTTTAAATTAATTATTAAAAAGATAATTTAAAAAATATATAATTAAAATTATTAAATAATTTAAAAACTTAAATAAAAATTAAAAACCTTTAAATTTTTTTTAAAAAAAATTTACCTTTTCTATTCTGCACGCGGGCGATTCGACCCCGCGACCTCCCTGAGCACGACGGGCGTGCTTTGCCGCTACACCACGCGGCCGGATGAAACAAAACAGGGCTTCGATCCCTTTAACCCTTCTCGACGACGATAAAATAAATAAATTATTATTATTCTTTCCTTTACGCGAAGCTCGCAGCGGATTCGATCCCGGGTGGTCTGCCTACTAGCGGACCGCCTTGTCCGCTGGGCTACGTCCCTCGGACGTACCTCAAAGGGCACCAGGGTAGATTTAAAGATGGGAGGCGGGCAATTTTTTAAAAAAAAACTTTGTTTTAATCCCACATGCAGCGGGAGACGACCGCGTAGGGGGTTTTTAAACCCAAAAGCGCACAAGGAGAAGTGACTGCCTTTGGGCAGTCAGATGCCGCGTTTTGCCACCAATCGCAGCCAAAGACAACTCGCCACGTCAACCGCCATGTGGCAATTCCATCGCCACTCGCCACGCCACTCCTCGATCCATGCCACCTCTCGCCATTCTCATCTTTGCCACGTGTCGCCTCGAGATTCATGTCGAGCCTGTGCACGATCTGCATTGGGATCCATGCCTGATTTTGCTCACGATCCACCTCGAGATTCGAGCCCTGCTAGCAACTCCTACCTCGAGATGCGTGCTCGCCTGGCATCGCCTCGGGAACCATGTCTGGGCTGACTGGCTATGATACCAGTGAAGAGTCGAGTGCAGGTAAACGTCAAACAAACGCAGCAGAATAATAAAAATTAAAATTCAAACTTTATTAAATCTTCTCCAACCTCAATACATTGTAATTTATGGGAAATATATAATGTAGGATATGGGGAGAAAGTTGGAGGGATAAGGGGAAAGGGAGTTGGAGGGATAAGGGAGAAGAAGGAATAACGGAGGGATAAGGAGGAGAAATAGGAAAGAATTTAGGAGGGGAGTTAGGAAAACTAAAACAAAATTGCCGACAAAAATTTGCTGACAATCCTGAAGACATTTCACACTTAGGGCTAGAAAAGTGTTTTTTCTAAGCCACTTAAGGTGAAACCCTCTTCACACTTGCAACATTATTTTTATGTAATGACTCGTCTTCTTAAAATTGAAAATAAAACCAAGTTCTTCTCTGTTATGATTTTGAATGGCTGAATAATTGAACGCATATGGTGTGAAAGCTTTCTTAAACTTAAAATAATGACTTAGCTTCTAGCAAAAGGATTTGGGTATAAATTTTCATATATCTGGTTTTCCTCTTCTCCAAGAGGAGCAGCGTAGATTATTATTGAGCAATAGAGTCTCAAAATAAACTAAAGCTTTTCTAGGTTAAAAAGGTTTTATTTTGAAAATTCGCAATCATTGGGAAGTGTGAACATTAAAGAAAATTTAACACTATGAAGAGACTTTTGTTGAGACAACCTAGAAACTTGTGAAAATCAGAATTCGAGATTTTAATAATGCTCTTGTCTAGGTGTTATAAACTAGACCCTAATGATGTTATATATACTTTGGGGTAGATTACTTTATGTTTTGATTAAAGCAAATCAATGATAGTTCTTTTGGTTTAATAATATTATAGTATAAGTTTACGAAAATAGTTCTCCTGACTAGAACCTTAGAATAGGGTTAAAGGTCTAAACTATATAAGGTGTTTTATCTTTGAATGTGGAATATATAATAACTTTCAAATGTGAAATGTGAGTATTTATTTATTGATTTGCTTTCATATGTTCAAAAATAAAATTATAAATTTTATATACATTATTCCTTTTGAAAATGTTAGAATAAGTATTGGTCTTTGAAAATAATTTAATTTGTTTTATTCCAAAGTAAAATTAATTTGTTTCTTATTTTATTATGATTATTTATTTAGGAAGATTTATTCTATTGATGATATAAGAGGTAAAAGTATAGCATGTGAATATTTAATAAGCTTTCTTCTTGCTTTCTAAAATTTAAATCAAATAAGGAGTGGATACAGTAAACATTAGTTTGAAATCAGACATAATCTTGCTTTTGTTTAAATTGATGGCTTCATTAGCATTCTTAGTTTACCATGGAGTTTAATTTTGGCTGATATTAATACTAAGACTCATCGAGAAGGATGATAAAAATATATATTCTATAAAACCATCGAGGATGGTATGAATTTCTTGATGACATCGAGAAGGATGCCAACCACCCATCTTCGATAGTTCATAGTGGTGACTATTGTGATACGGGGATAATTGTTCTCCAACAAAAAAATAAGAGGACATGGGTCCTATGCTGTAGAGAGTAACAAATGATGGTATGGGACATCATTCTAGGTTATCATACATTGTAGTACGTGAGGATGCTCAAGAAACCATACTTTGGTTGTAGAATTACCAACAAAAATCAAGACTAGAGAGCTAGTTCTTGGGGTTGGAAGGTCCAACAGTAGATGGTATGGGTAGCATTACTATCAACTAGGTTTGGTTTGAGATATCTGGTCCGGATGCTAGAGTATTGGTGGACCCTGATAACACCTTAGAAGAAGGTCAATAATCAAGAACTAGCATAGCTACGCTACCTCTAGCATGGGCTAAAAGGTTTATTCATGATTTTGATTTTGGTTAGTGGACCATTAGGACAAGAATAGGATCATAGATCTAGTCCTCCATGCTATGAGATGGGGAGAATAATGTGTCCACCCTTCCAGGTGATATGGGCCCTGGAAGGGCAACCCCTTTGTCGAGAATCCAAAGACTCGAGTAGGATTAAATGGGTCTCAAAAGATGGCAGTTATTTGTAGGAGGTTGGTCATTCTTGAGCACTCAAGATACCATCTACAATGGTAATAGATCTTGGAGTGTGGATATCTATGCCTAAGTACTAATACAAGATGGGTGTGCTTACTTCAATGTATGACATTTGTGTTTGAACGAGTCAAAATTTTGAAATTATGTTTTTGACAACTAGGTGAGGAGACTTGGGTTGTTACAGTTGGTATCAGAGCCTAGGTTGCGAAAACCCTAGGTTATAAATGTGATTTTCTATTATAACATAGCTCTTTTATCACCAAGTATGGTGGGGACCTCAAGAAGAGCAAGTGCTAATCTGCAAGAGGAGGTTGCAGAAGTCCCAAGGAAGGGACTAATATGACTCATGAGGGAGTCAGAGCGAGTACAAATAGCCGAAGTACCTCAACATGTTTTAAGAAAAGAGAAGGAGCCAGTAACAACAAGGGTTGCTCAAAATGATGAGAATATGTCAAAAATGATTCAGTTAATGCAAGAACAACTGAATCAAAAAAGGGAACAAATGGAGATCTAGAGGGCTCAAATGAGTGAGCACATGGATCAGAAAAGAGCATAGATGGCTCAAAAATAGGAAATTATCACACAATAATAGAAAGTAATTGAGAATATGACTAAAAATAAGGAGTCAAAAAAGATAAGTGAATTTCCTGAAGGATCTTCGAGGAGGAAGGTCGACGTAGAATTGTAGAAAGAAATTAAGAAGTTAGATATTTCCAATTTTGATGGTAAAGGTGATGGTGAAGCAATTGTTAATTGGTTGAGTGAAGTAGAAGGGTATTTCTCAATTCAACCCCTTTATGCAGAGTCCAAAACCACATGGGTAGTGGCTCATTTAACAGGTCCGACTAGGGATTGGTGGACCACCTATAAGAAAACCAGTTAGAAGGAAGTTGTTGACATCCCTTGGGATGTATTTGAGAGAGAATTTAAGGATCGATTCCTTACACCACAATTCTACATTGAGAAATACGTTGAATTCACTAATTTGCACCAAGAGAACTTGTCAGTAATTGAATACTATCAAAGGTTCGTTCAACTTTTGAAATATGCTCCTAAATATGATAAGTGAGAGGAGTTCAAAGCCCACAAATTTATAATGGGTTTACATCCAATAATAGGGACCCCTGTTGGTCGGGGTAAGCCTAAAGACTTGACAACAACCTTTGATGTGACTCACTATGAAGAGGTGAGCCAGAAAAATAAAAAGGTATACTACCAAAAATTTGAAAAGGAAGAATTTAAGAAAAGAAAATACCCAGAGCCAATTAAGGGTAAATATCAGTATAAGAAATATAGATATGGTGGCCATTATAGAGGAGATAATAGAAACAAAGGAAAATTTCAGGGGAATAAGGGTCAGTTGGATAGAAGAAATTTTCAAGAGAGAACCATGCAAAGAACTACTTACCAAGAAAAAGGAAAGAATACCAACCAGAATAGAGAAGGGGACAAGAAAAAGAATAAGGGACCAAATGTATGCTTTGTGTGTGGAGCCCTAGATCATTATGTGAATCAATACCCATAGAGATCCAATAAGAGAAATCCAATAGAAGAGGCCCCACATAGAATCTATGCTACCACAGGTAAATCTAATCTTTTAGGGCAAGCTACTCCATTTCTCATAAAAGGAAAACTAGGCAAGAAAGATGTTCGTATTTTGATAGATAGTGGTGCAACTGATAGTTTTATATCTTCTAGTATATTAAGAGACATACCAGTAAGACCTGGGATAATGGAAAATGGGTGGCAAGTTGAGTATGGTTCAGGACAGACCTATATGGTCAACCAGTGTTTATTTGACCCTCAAATAGATATACCCCAAGGAAAGATTAATTGGCACCTATATGTAGCACCCTTACATGCCTTTGATATTGTTCTAGGAGTAGATTGGCTAAAATCCCACAAAGCCCTACTAAATTTTGAAGAGATATGGCTAGACTTCACAGATGATTCCAATCAGTGAATCCGTGTTCATTGTAGTAGAGTATCTTTTGAACCCCACCTGATGACTGCAATGCAAGTCAAAAGAGCTTTAAGGAAAGGATGTAGACTATATGTAGTCAAACTAAACAAGAAGGAAGAAATAGAATCTAGCTCTGCTCTATTTCAGCAATATCCTATATTGAATGAGTTTAGAGATGTTTTCCTTGAAGACCTGCTTAGACTTCCTCCAAAAAGAGAATTTTACTTTTCCATTGAGCTTTTACTAGGAGCATCACCTGTAGCCAGAACCCCTTATCGAATGACTCCCCTTGAATTGCAAGAACTCAAAACCCAATCTATTAAAAAAGGGCACATTAAGCCTAGTGTCTCACCGTGGGGAGCACCAATTTTATTTGTAAAAAAGAAGGATGGATCTTTGAGACTTTGTATTGATTACAGAATGCTCAATAAAATGATAGTGAAAAACAAGTATTCTTTACCAAGGATAGATGATCTATTTGATCAACTAAGGGGGACAACTATCTTTTCAAAAATTGACCTTAGGTCAGGATACCACCAGTTGAGAATCAGGGAAGAAGATACTTTCAAAACTACTTTTAGAACTCGATATGGGCATTATGAGTTCACAGTGTTGCCTTTTGGATTAACAAATGCTCCAACTGCTTTCATGAACTTAATGAACAATGTATTCAGGGAGCAGTTAGATCAGTTTGTATTGATATTTCTAGATGATATTTTGATCTATTCTCGAAGTAAGGAGGAACATGATCAACATATGAGAATAGTTCTAGGAATTCTCAGGAGAAACCAATTGTATGGAAAATTTTCTAAGTGTGAATTTTATACTCCACAAGTTCAGTACTTGGGGCATATTATCTCAGCTGATGGGGTAGCTATTGATCCCAAAAATATAGAAGCCATAGTATACTGACCTACTCCCACTAATGTTATTGAAGTAAGAAGTTTCATGGGAATGGTTGGATATTATCGATGATTTGTAAAGGGATTTTCAAATATTACCTTTTCGATCACCAATTTGCAAAGAAAGGGAAAAGTATTTAAATGGACTGCTCAGTGTGAGGAAGCATTCAGAATCCTTAAGGAAAAATTGACAACTGCACCTATCCTTCAGATTCTATATCCAATTAAACCATTTATAGTTTGTACATATGCCTCCCTAGAAGGGCTAAGAGGTGTCTTGTTGCAAAATGAATGTCATTGTGGCATATGAGTCCAGAAAGCTTAAAAAACATGAGGTTAATTATGCTACTCATGATCTAGAACTAGTTGTTGTAGTCCATGCTCTTAAAATATGGTAGCACTACCTACTGGGTAAACCTTTTGAGTTGAAAACTGATCACCAAAGTTTGAGGTACATTTTTACCCAGCCATTACTAAATGCTAGACAAAGGATATGGATGGAATTTTTGGTTGAATATGATTTTGGGATTGAATATATAAAAGGAAAAGAAAATAAACTAGAAGATGCTCTTAGTAGAAGGAAACATATAGTTGCTTTAACACGATGCCAGTATGGGCTAAAAGAGCAAATTAAGGAGTTATAGAAAAATGATGAATTTTACAACCAATGCCGCACTAAGGTCGAACAAGAACCAAATCGGCATACAAATTTTAAAGTCAAGGAAGATTTGGTATACTTTAGAGATCGGATAATAGTACCCAATGAGGAAGGGATAAAAAGAACAATTTTACAAGAAGCACACTATGCTCCATATTCTTCTCCCCCAGGTGTGGTAAAAATGAGAGAGAATTTGAAAAAGGACTTCTACTGGCCTAGCATGAAGAAATATGTGGTTCAATTTGTTGCAAGGTGTCTGGAATGTCAGAAATTCAAAGTTGAGCATCAACATCCTAGGGGACAACTACACTTATTTGATATTCCAGAGCAAAAATGACAAGTAATTTCCATGGATTTTATAGTTGGTCTTCCCAAAACTCGATTTCAACATGATGCAATATTTGTTGTAGTTGATAAGTTAACAAAAGTGGCACATTTTATTTCGGGTAATGTTCATGATGATGCCCCTACTATAGCACAAAAATTTGCTCGAGAAATCATGAGGTTGCATGGTTTTCCTGAAATAATCATCTCGGATAGAGATTCATGATTTACTTCTAAATTTTGGCAAGCTTTGCACCAAGCATGGGGTACAAAGCTTAATATCAGCACAACCTATCATCCTAATATGGATGGGTAGACCGAGAGGGTCAATCAAGTGTTGGAGGATATGCTACGAATGTACTGTATGGATCACCAAATTAAATGGGAAGATTATCTCTTCCTGGTGGAATTTACATATAACAATAGCTATCATACCACGTTGGGCATGGCCCCTTTTGAAGCTCTATATGGGTGTAGGTGTAGAACACCATTAACATGGGATAATCTGGATGATCAAGAAATGATCGGTCTTGATGTTGTAAAGAGAATGGAGGTCCAATTAAAATAAATCTACCAGTGACTTCGAGAAGTCATGGACCATCAAAAGAGTTATGCTGACCTAAAATGAAACCCTCGAGAATTTGTTATTGGTGATAGGGTCTTTCTAAGAGTCAAACCGACCAAAAGCTCCATCAAGTCTACCAAACTTAGCCCCATATTTTTCGATCCATTTGAGATCATTGCCAAAATAAGTCTTGTTGCATATAAGCTAGCTCTACCACCTAATTTGTCCAAGATTCATAATGTCTTCCATGTGTCTCTCCTCCATAAATATGTGGCTGACCCATCCCATATACTAGATGTTTCCCATTTGCAGACATCGGACCCGTAACTCATTGAGGTTCAACCCATCAAAATTTTGGGATTTAGAACCAAGAAACTAAGGAAAAGAACTATTGACCAGTGTAGAGTCCAGTGGGATCTCTATTCAGAAAGGAACGCCACATGGGAATATGTGTCGAAAATGAAAATACGATTTCTATTTTTATTTGAGAACTGATAATTATACAAACAATAGAATATTTTCTATGTTAGAAACTGCATATTTTGGATATATGATATATTTAAAAAATGTTGTAATACTGTATTTTGTATGGCTCTACATCATTTTTTGTTGATTGATTAATTTGAAATTTGTACTACTAAATAGATTAACATAGGGACTATGTTAAATTCTAGTGGGGGAGAATATCACATCCCCACAATTACCTTATCTATTTATCAGTTTTTTGTTTTAGAACAAGGTACTGCTGATATTTTTTTGTGAGTGCAGGAACTGAAGTAGATATGTTTGGCAGAACAATGTACCTGACACTCAACCACTGGAAAAAGGATAAGGCTTGACGCTCTAGTAAGTAGGGATATGATGTCAGTGCTTTACAATACCATAGTTGCGATTACATTGAAGCTCATGGAGGTAAACCCATATAGGTGTATGTTATGTGTGTCGTTGCATGTAATGCTTGCAATAGAGTTGCATTGTTTACCTCCATTCTTGCACATTTCATATAGGAGCATTTGATTTACATGTAGTCATTGTTTTGCTCGCAATTGTTTTGTATTTTTTGTAATAATAAAAAAAATTAAATATAAATATAAATATATATGTATAATATTAAAAAATATATAATAATAAATATAAATATATGTGTATATTTATATTCAAATTGGAAATAAAATAATAATATATATATATATATATATATAAAATATATATATATATATATATATATATGAAAATGCTCATAACGAAACAAATGTAAAAACATCTTAATTTTAAAATATAAGAATAAATAAATAATAAATATATATAATTATACATGATAAAATTCCCCATATCTACAGTGATTTACTTTTTAAAATATATTTACATATGATAAAGCCTTTGCTTATAGATTAAATGGTGAAAGACACCCGATAAAATTTGGGTGCTCCCTATGCATGGTTTGTTTATGTGTCCTCAATTTGTTGAATCATCATCTCCTTTAAAAGGAGGAGGAAGTTTGATGAAATATTATTATTATTCGGCACTACGGATTATTGAGAGCTCTTTTGCATCGATGAAGGCATACAAAGTTTTCTTCATCGGTTAAGAGGTTGGCTCTGATTGTTCTGAAATTTAGTTTCTAAAGCATGATTATATTGTCCGTTTTATGTTTACCTTTGGTGTGCTGCATATATATATGTGTTGATAATGGTCTCCAAAATTTTGATTGGTTGTGTGTTTATAGAATTGAAAATATAGAAATCAAATGGTATACCAATAAAAGATTTAACTGCCTTGGAATGGAGATTAAGAGAATATCGATTATAATTTTAAAATAATTGAAAATAAATCAGATTGTATACAAATTAATTTCTCTTATAAAAATATGCTCAGACATACCTATATGGGGAATGAATTAATTTATAAATATATATATATATATATATATATATATAAATTATGTGGTTGGATTGCTTGTTGTGTTTTTCCTTGCATTATAAAAAAATGGTGTGAACAAGTAGTTGCATATCATGGGAAACTGTGTTGACCCCTTAAAATTTGTCTACCTTATCCTTTGTCGTGTAAATGTTCACCGTCGGAGCCACGAGGAGTCTCTTTGTGCAAAGAAGAACTTTTGAGGAGAAGCTTGAAAGTATTTTACAATTATTTTTCTTTGATGAGCTGAAGATATGAGTCAGCCGGATTCTTGTGTTATTTCAGAACTATCAAGGATATGATTAAATGAAAAAAAAATCTCTCAATGTATTTCTTGAGAACCTGGTTACAAGTCTATCAAACCTCATTGATATTTTAGTGCATATGTCATCAATTTTAGATTATTTGATTGTGTATGCTCTGTTAAAATCTAGAGAGTTGGTGTCTATAGTATGACAATAGTTTTATTTGTTGTTTTGAATTCCAACTAGCCCAAGATACAGTGTAAAAAATGATTTATAAAGTATTTTTAACCTGCTGGTTACACTATATATTAATGTCGTATTGTTATATAAATCCCATTATCTCTTCTTCATGAGTTTTTAAGAGGCATATCAGACCCAGATGAAAAATAGTGGATACAACATAATTTAATCCAAGTTTTTAAGAATTTAGATGAATATTTTGCCTTTGGGTGATTTGTTTTCAATATGCATCTCGGAAGCAGAGGATTAAATAAGAAATAATACTTGTTTTGTTTTCCTATATGTTTTAACCATTTCCAATTAAAATGTGAGATTCTACGTACCAATCATTCGCTTTGTAGCTGACTTCCAAGTTCATATTGTGAAAGAGCTTGATAAACAAACTTTTTGGAGTTCAAATTTTGTTTATACGTAATGACTCATCTTCTTAAAAATTGAAAATAAAGCCAAGTTCTTCTCTATTATGATTTTGAATGGCTGAATAATTTAACGCATATGGTGTGAAAGCTTTCTTAAACTTAAAATAATGACTTAGCTTCCGATAAAAGGATTTGGGTATAAATTTTCATATATCTGGTCTTCCTCTTCTCCAAGAGGAGCAACGTAGATTATTATTGAGCAATGGAGTCTCACAATAAACTAAAGCCTTGTTAGGTTAAAAAATTTTATTTTAAAAATTCGCAATCATTGGGAAGTGTGAACATTAAAGAAAATTTAACACTATGAAGAGACTTTTGTTGAGACAACCTAGAAACTTGTGAAAATCAGAATTCAAGATTTTAATAATGCTCTTGTCTAGGTGTTATAAACTAGACCCTAATGATGTTATATATACTTTGGGGTAGATTACCTTATGTTTTTATTAAAGCAAATCAATGATTGTTCTTTTGGTTTAATAATATTATAGTACAAGTTTAGGGAAATAGTTATCGGTACTAGAACCTTAGAATAGGGTTAAAGGTCTAAACTATATAAGGTGTTTTATCTTTAAAATGTGGAATATATAACAACTTTCGAATGTGAAATGTGAGTATTTATTTATTTATTTGATTTCATATGTTCAAAAATAAAAATATAAATATTATATACTTATTCATTTTGAAAATGTTAGAATAAGTATTGGTCTTTGGATATAATAGAATTTGTTTTATTCCAAAGTAAAATTAATTAGTTTTTTATTTTATTATGATTATTTATTTAGAAAGATTTATTTTATTGATAATCTAAGAGGTAAAAGTATAGCATGGGAGTATTTGATAAGCTTTCTTCTTGCTTTCTAAAATTTAAACCAAATAAGGAGTGGATATAGTAAACATTAGTTTGAAATCAGACATAATCTTGCTTTTGTTTAAATTGATGGCTTCATTAGCATTCTTAGTTTACCATGGAGTTTAATTTTGGCTGAGATTAATACTAAGACTCATCGAGAAGGATGATAAAAATATATATTCTATAAAACCATCAAGGATGGTATGAATTTCTTGATGACATCGAGTAGGATGCCAACCACCCATCTTCAATAGTTTGTAGGGGCGACTATTGTGATACAGGGATAACCATTCTCCAATAATCAAATAAGAGGACATGGGTACTATGCTACAAAGAGTAATAAACGATGGTATGGGATGTCATTCTAGGTTATCAAACGTTGTAGTATGTGAGGATGCTCAAGAAACCATTCTTTAGTTACGAAATTGCCAACAAAAATCAAGACTAGAGAGCTAGTTCTTGAGGTTGGAAGATCCAACAGTAGATGGTATGGGCAACATTACTATCAATTAGGTTTGGTCTGAGACATCTGGTCCAGATGCCAGAGTATTGGTGGACCCTGATAACACCTTAGAAGAAGATCAATAATCAAGCACCGACATAGCTATGCTACCTCTAGCATGGGCCAAAAAGGCTTATTCATGAATTTGATTTTGGTTAGTGGACCCTTAATAATAGAATATTATCACAGATCTAGTCCTCTATGCTATAAGACAGGGAAAATAATGCGTCCACCCTTCCAGGTGATATGGGCCCTAAAAGGGCAAACCCTTTGCCGAGATCCCAAAGACTCATGTAGGATTAAATGGGTCTCATAAATGGTAGTTATTTGTAGGAGGTTGGCTTTTCCTGAGCACTCAAGATGCCATCTATAGTCGTAATAGATCTCAGAGTATGGATATCTATACCTAAGTACTAATACAAGATGGATGTGCTTACTTCAATGTATGACATTTGTGTTTGAACGAGTTGAAATTTTAAAATTGTGTTTTTGACAACCAGGCGAGGAGACTTAGGTTGTTACAATAATACACAAGACAATACTCATTTTTATATCACAACAAGAATAAATTTGAATAAAATGAAAATCTAAACCTATGCATACATATATTCTTCGTAAACTCAAGCATATTTGAAACCCCATAATACTCAAGAGATGAAACTCACTTGAAAATTGAAATATAAAAACAACATAGCATAATACACAAGACAATACTCATTTTTATATCACAACAAAAATAACTTTGAATAAAATGAAAATCTAAACCTATGCATACATATATTCTTCGTAAACTCAAGCATATTTGAAACCCCATAATACTCAAGAGATGAAAATAACATACTATTATAAATGTAAATAGTATAATAGTAAAGTAATAAAAGCAAATGTCTTGTTTTCAAACGAAAACATATGAATGTCATAAAATTATCTTTTTGAAATATCAAAATTTCAAAAGCAGTTTCTGGCTTCAACATTTTTTTCCTGTTCCACTCCTTTTTATTTTTCCATGACTTCCACGACTTCCACATTCTGCATTCCAATGGCTCCTCCCTCTGGCTGGGTAACAATACTCTCAATTTCTCTAGAACTGACAAGGATATTCTCAGCACTTTACAATCCTTCGAGCAGGGTATTTTCCTCTTTTTCAACATCTTAGGATATTGATGCAAGAACTTCTTTACCCTTCTCCTTTAGCAGAACATTAGGATCTAATCTATTTTGGATAATGATTCTTAGAACAATATTGTTTTGTTGAACTACTTTATGAGCTCTTTTTTCCATTGCCAAAGAAGCATTTAAGAAATCCTTTGCCATTTGGAGATAATATTGTAGATTTTGAACATGCTTCTTGAGATTATCATACTTTACCTACAAAAGAAAAATAAGTAGTCAACAAATATTTACATTTTAAAAAAGAGAACAAAAATAAATTTAGAACACATTAGTCAAACCTTGACAATATTCTTTGTAGCTACAACAACAACAACCACAATATTATCACACGCCTATTCATTATAATAATCTTGGGCCTCAAATTTTATGTTCTCTAATCTGTTCAACATAAACTTTAAAGTTTCATCTACGTAAGATGTAGTAACCTGTACAATATCAAATTTTGCTTGATTTAGTAGACCCTCCATATTTTCAAGTTCATTTTCAACTAAAGAAAAAATATTTTCTCTTTTTGAAAGTTTTTGAATCGGGCATTAATTTCCTTTATCAACACTTTGGTACGATACTCTCATTTTTCATTTCTGTTATATTTGGAAGTAGTGAATCATTAATGGTTTCTTCAACTTTGTTAGAACCTAAATATTTTAAAAAAATATGTACTCTTTCATTCTTTGATAGAGGATGATCCTGAGGGGGGTTGGTTTCCCTAGGAGGAAATTTGCTTGAACATTCTGCTACTTCATTTTGAGGATCTCGAAGCAGTTCTGATACTTGAATAGCAATGGGTGTTTTGGCTTGTAAAAAGAAATCCTGATCAAGTGGAACATTATCCAACCCAACACCAAAAGCTTCCTATACACCTGTAAAATTACCAAAAGATATATGTTCGAATCCTAAAAATTACTTTGTTGCTTATCTCTCTGGCCTAGATGGAAGAATGTGTTTTCTATCTGGGAAGCATTGACCTCACATCTGAGGTTGGCATGGTGGAGGATGCGGCAGCATCGACGGTTGATTTTGATGATGCAATTGTTGTATAGGAACTTAAAACATCAAAATAAAAATTGGTTACAAAATTTGTGAAGGTAGATTATAAAAATTGGTTATAACACTTACCACCAGAAGAAGAGACCTATTATGTATCCATAGATGCAAATGGAATGTGGGTGCACTGTACATCTAAAAACACAACATAAAATTTAATAAAAAATAGTAAAATTTGATAAATTTTTTTGTGAAGGCAGACTGTAAAACTTACTTCCTGAAGAGGAGACCTCTTGCGTAACTATGCCCATTGGAAGTGGACATGCAAGTGGAGGTTGTCGAGGATTAGGAGAACTAGATCTTACACGTTTCCTTGTTGATCTTATTCTTAGTGGTGGCATTGTTTCCTCTGTAGGTATTTCAAAGTCTCCTGATTCATTTGGATTATAACTTCTGAAAGCAACATCCTGCTTTAAAGAAGAAGAGGATACCATTTTATGTGTTTTGTATAAAATGTTAAAATTATAAAAAAGACAAACATATGAAATATAAAAAATATTACTTTAATATTAACTAAAAATATCCTGAATCTACTGTTCTATCATGACTACATTGGCTAGGGTTGAGTTGCAAGAAGTTGGTACTTGAGTGTTCTGCAAATGATAAAAAGATTCATGAAAAAACAAAGAATATAGTTGCATGTGCTTATTGTCGGTGAAGGTGAAGCGTGGGTTATCACGTTCTAGATATCCATTCTAATCCAATGTGGGACATAGGTGGACTAGTCAAATTTTTGGTGTGCAATACAACGAACCAAATATGCTAATGCCTACATCAGAATTTCTATCGGTCTTCCTTGTAGAATGATTCCAATAAGGAAGAATTCGTAGCATACCCAAAGAAAGTTATTCTCAATAACTGGTACAATCAAACTCCTTTTGGACTTTGTGGCTGTAACTATAAAAAATAGTAATTGTAGACCCTAGAATTTCAATTTAATTAAATAAAAAAATGCAGTTATACCTTGAAAAGATTTCGATTGCACATTGAAGGTGGTCTCTAGGTATAGTTTATCATCATCAGTTCATGTGAATTTGAATGTGTTTGGATCACAATTGGTGTGGGGCAATCCTGTCAATCTGACGATGTCAGAGGTTGTGGAAGAAAATACGATGTTTTTGTTGTCAATGATAATATGTACCTTACCCGAATCAATGCTGTCTCCTACAATTATCTTCTCTAGCAGTTTAGTGTCCGTGTGTAAATAAGGTATCAAAACTAGACCCAAAGACTAGAGTCTGTTACCCATGACATGTTGTAACCCAATGCCGATAAAATTTTAGAAATTAGGGGGCAAAAAAGGTTTTTGAAACTAATTTATGATATTCTAGGGGTGATAGGGGATGCCATTGGATAATTTTATTACGCACGAGAGAATATGGATCAAAAGGTATGGTGGAAGGTATTCAAAAATTGAGGAAAAGGGTTAAAACTGTGTTAAAATTGAGGAAAAGGGTAAAAAAACTACGTTAAAATGGGAGGAAAAGGGTTAAAACTGCATTAAAATGGGAGGAAAAGGGTTAAAAATACGTTAGAAAATATGAAAAATGACTGTTTATACCTTTATATAGACTTTTCAGCATGCAATCAGTTCATGGATGGTTGACACGTGGTATACGAATGTAATCATTTCATGGATGGTTAACACGTGGTACAGATGCATCATCAATGCAAATGATCAGGTGTTCTACAACCGACAGGGTGTGCTCCAATCAATAAGGTGTGCTGCAACTGATCAAATTTGCTGCAACCGATTGACTTTACTACAATCGATTAACTTTATTGCAACCGATCGCCTTTGATGCATCCGATTAGCGTGGATGCATATGATAGGCATATAATGGGTATTATTGCAATTGATCGGCTTAGCTACATTCGATCATCATTAATGCATCGCATCGATATTGTTGTAACCAATCGAATTTACTACAACTGATCGATAAACTAATCGATATTGCTGTAATCGATCAACATTGTTACAACCGATCGACATAGCTACAACTAATCGGTATTGCTACGATTGATCGATATAGCAGCGACTGATCGACATTGGTGCAACTGATCGGCATAGCAACAATAAATCGATATTGATGCAACCAATTGGTATTAGTGCAATCAATCGACATTGCTACAATCGATCAGTATTGCTGCAACCGATCGATACAGATGCAACCAATAAATATTGCTGCAATTGATTGGCACAACTGCAAATGATCGATATTCCTGTAACACATCAATATATTTTCTCTTGATCATAATTTTTCTATCGTCATGTCTGCAACCAATCATCTCAGATCGATCATCATAGATTTTAATAACGACACTGTCCTCTAGGCATAGGGTGATCGACATAGCTTTTTATGTCGACATAAAGCTTGTAAGTTTGTCGTACATTGTTAGAATTTACAAACCAATATTCATAGCCCCTAACACTAAAAAATTTCCACAATTTGATTTTTTTTGTGAAAAATGAATGCAATTCACCATGTCTCCTTGGACATAATTCGTCGAGATTTCGAGACAATTAATCTTGATTTTATAAATATATTTTGGGGTCAACCCCTTATGGATAACCTTGCCCATCATCATTAACACCAGCATTAGAAACTATTTATTCACCATCCATTTTTTATATGACCCCCATATCGCAAGCATCATTGTATCACTCCATGCATCCTCATTTTATTTCCTCAAATCACCCAACATCACCCAATACATGTAATCACCCATATCACTACATCAAATTGGTATCCTCACCCTCATAAGTTTATAAGTCATTATGGAAATAATGACAAGTTATATTCAATAACATCTTGAGTGTCTAAGAAAACCCCTAATACCCAAAAATAAACACCCCATATTTGATGTTATTCAATTGTTTCCTTACTAGGTAATAGAAATCCCTAAGAAAAAGGATACACAGGAAAATATAAGATATCACATAGGAGATAAAAAAATAAATTGATAAAGATATTTCTAGGTTCTCTAACACTTGCCACACCTATGATATTGCATTCCTGATTTGTAAAAAGGATCAAGAAATTGTTGATTGCAAAGGCACTTCCAATAGATCCAAGACAACCATAAACTACCCTAGCCAACCACATTACTAGACTGTATATATTAAAAGGCTAGTTTTTCCATGTGGTACATCTAATAGGGAATTCACAATAGGCAATGGATACCAAATGTGTATAAGCAACTATTGAAGCTAAAAGATACAAGAAGCAAGCCTTGGACAATACAAGCATCAAAGAATTTGATAGAAGATACACAAAGGTAAAATGATGTAGCTATAACAAGCAACAATGGCATTAAATAGTGGGAAAGAGTGATACAAGAGGGTATATAGAAATAGAGGAGGAAATAAGAAAATAATTATTAGAGTTGAAAGGGTAACAATATCTAGAGCAAGGGAAAATATAGATTGGAGTAATGAGAGATATAAGACTTATGAATTCAAAAATATTAGTTGATAGTAACAATGTAGAGTGGGAGGTAGTATTATGCCTAGTATTTCAAACATCACCAAGTTATAGAATATGTTGGACATGTTAAAGAGCATAGAAAATCAATGGGAGAGTCCTTCAAAGGGGCCAATATGAACAAGCATTAGATGGTGAGACATAAAATGATTTGGACCTAACTTATAGTGTAGACTAGTAGGTGCTTCCAAAACCTACTTTTCTAGAGTTTAATAACTAACCCATAATATTATAATTTTTCTATGAGATGATCTTAATTTTGAAGATTCTATACCCAAAAATAAGACATCATCTAGGATCTCTCTCCTATAAAGCTTGGTGACATATGAAGTTGTTAAAAATGTAGGAGCTTGGCTACTACCTTAAAATTATTGTATGTAATTAATCATTGGATGACAAAGGAGAAGAAATTTTGTAAAGAAAATTTTGGAAAAAATTCTAGAAAATTGGCTAATTATGAAAACTCTCGATTTGTATATAAATTATCGATTCATCAACTTTCCTTCTAGCATTAGAATGACATCATGTAACAATTCCTTTATTTTTTGAATAATCACAATCTATAAAAAAGTTATAATCTATTGGAAAGTTAGAATACATCAAACTCTAGATTTATCAAAATCCAACAATCCATCAAAAAAATTACTACTAGAAAGGATTAGTAGCCTTAAAATAACATTTTTATCATTTTGTTGTAAAAGGTGATTGTAAAAATTTATTACTAAGGGTGAAAATAGTGAGATCCTTTGCTATAAATATGATTCTAGGGATCATTGTAAATATCTATTGGCCATTTTGAGAAATACTAGAGTTACACTCTTCAATGTAATCTTTATTTTTTATTAATAGAAAATTGTGTTTGGTTGTCTTACAAAACTATGCCCCAATTGGTTGGATCTCTCTTTGTATGAATGTGGTTTGGTGATGCCCTTATATTTGCATGTTAGTCCTCTTTTTTGCTTAATGTATGCTTGAGATGAACCTAGATAGTTGTTACTTTATTTAATCTAGATGGCACAATTGATCAAAAACTAGACTCATTATAGTCTCTAGTTGCATTCTTGATTTATTACATTTTGTTTTATCTCTTGCATCTTTACCTTATTGCATTTTTATTTTTCTACATTAGAATAGTTAGATTAGCATAGGTTAGTGGGGAGTTGACCCAAATATAAAGGTTAAGGAGGTTGAAAACCCCTTTTTTCCAAGGCTTTAGATGCGAGGTCATAGGTGTGATCTTAGATTAATCAGCCTCATGGATCATCAATAATATGAAGAACATCTCAATGATCACACATACAAGTAAAATAAAATTTAGTTTTGCTTGCTTTAATACACACTTTTCAGTTAATAGTGATGAATATTGATGATATTTCTTTGCTTCCTTATTTTTTCTACTTTATCCCCTTCAAATTATTTCTAAAACTCTCTAATTTACAATATCGAGGTCTACAATCACAATAATGATAAGAATGGATAATAATAATAATCATATAACTATAATAATACTAGAAGGAATGCCATGAATAAGTCAAACACCATGCTTTCACCCTTCTCACATCACTTCCTTTATAATATTTAATGAAAAAGTATTAAATGCATTTTAAAGCTTTGCTATCCTTTTTACTAACAAGTTTTATTTTAAATACTTTTGGTTTTGATTATGTTAATAGAAAAGCTATGAGATTTTTTCAATTTAAAATTGAAGAAATATATATGGATAGAAATAGTAATGATATTAATGAAAATAATAAAGAATAAAAACCTCATATGAAACCCAGGTGTTGTAGGTGAGTTGGAGAGGAGAGGGCAATCCTACGAGGGAGGTCCCAGGTTCAAATCTCCACCCTACCAAAAAGCTGAATTGGGTACCCAAAATCCAATTGATAATGTTGGTGCGGGCAGGGCTGGGTGTGATCCTCGGGTGACTTTGACGGTGTAGAACCCCTGTTCGTGGTATCTTAGACCAAGGCGGCCCCGCAAGGGGTTTTTCACTTAAAAAAAAAAAAAAAAAAAAAAAAAACCTCATATGAAAATCAAGTGGCATTAGTCCAGCTGGTTATATTCCTCAATATTTAAATAGGAGATCAAGGTTCAAATCTTGCCAAGCAATACATGGATAATATCCAAGATTTTTTGTAATAACACTATATGTGATGATGTAATATGGGTGAGGCCTATTTCAATCCCATATAACCAATTGAAAACAACAAAAAAAACTCACATGAAAATCATCCTTCAAATTAGAATTATAAGGTCAATACTAGAAGACTATATATCTCTTAATACTAAATAAAATGACTTATGTGGCCAATTAATTTTATAGCACTTGAAATGTGAAACATAATGGTGCTATGTCTATTTTGTAATACCACTATATGTGATGATGTAATATGGATGAGGCCCGTTTCAATCCCACGTAACCAATTGAAAACAAAAAAAAACTCACATGAAAATCATTCTTCAAATCAGAATTATAAGGTCAATTTTAGAAGACTATACATCTCTTAATACTTATTAGAATGACTTATGTGGCCACTCAATTTTATAGCACTTGAAATGTGAAACATAATGGTGCATGTATGTCTATTTATAAACCAAGCTATTAAAAAGATGTGTCTTTGAGAAGAAAGCAATTGGTTTTAGATATTTTATTTTAGTTTGTTATTAGAAAAAGTTATCAAATTTAAAATTCTATAATAATAGTAATAATAACAATAATAATAATAGAAATTATCAAATAACATTAGTTTAACTGTTAAAATCTTAAAATCTTCAACTTTCAAGGAGACCTAAGTTTAATTATTGCTAAGCAATACATACATAATTGACAAACTAATGTAAAAGCACTATATGATTATGATGTAATATGAGTGGGCATCGTTTAAATCCTATATAACCTGTTTTAAAACAATATTAAATTAAGTTTAAAAAATAATTATTAATAAGAATATAATATTTTTAAATAACAATGTCTTTAATTGTCCCTGTCAAGATACCAAATTTGTATGTCTTTGGATTTTATCCATGAGACTCAAGTTTGAATCATAGGGAAGGTGGCCCCAATGTGCTCCTTGTTGAGAAAAGGTATAGGCCATTCAAAAAACCTTATATTTACCCTATTAAAAAAAGTCCCTATGTGGATATCAAAATGGTACGTCTTTGTTGGGACATCAAATTGGTATATCTTTGGGCTTTCATCTAGGAGACCCAAGTTTGAATCATAGGAAGGATGGCCCCCAATGTGCCCCTCCTTGAAAAATGGTATGGGCATTTTCAAAACACCCTATATTTAATGTCTCTGATTAACAATAAAAATAAAAGAAAAAATAATTTAGCCTTTTTAAATAATAATGTATTTTTTAATGAGTTATATGAAGTTGAAATGGGTCCCACTACATCATGATTATATAATATATATTATATAATGGCATCATATATGACTTGATAAGATTCAAAACCAGGTGTCCATGAAAGTTGAAGAATATAACCTATTAAACTAATGTCATTTAATAAATAACAATGCCTTTAAAAACTCCACTTGTAAATATTAAATTCTTTTCAAGATATTTATATTTATTCAAGAACATAACTATTGACCATATTTTTTCGAACCATCGATAATTTCAATTTATTTTGAAAATAATATTATATATTTTATTAAAATAATCTTAAACACATTATTATAATTAACCATACATCAAGTGCATAGAATCTCACTAGTCATAAGCTATCTCATATATTATTATTATTATTATTATTTTGAGTAATACATTCACCATGGATATTGAACTGGGATCTCATACATTTCTTATGTTGATGTATAATGTAAAGTAGAATGGAGATACAATGAAGACCACCTTCCCATGATTTAAACTTATTTTTTTAATGAAAATGCCAAAATATACTACATCCCGATAAGAAGATATCTTGCACATTTCTTATCTTATGCTAAATACTAATAATATTGATCTTAACTAATATAATAATTGTCATTTAATGTATCCTTATGACCAGAAGATAAGTCCCATACTAATTGTAGAAATCCCACTACGTGGTTCAAGGAAAATGAAAGGGACATGATGCCCTTCCTTTTAATTGATGTTGACTCGACCACACTTTAACACAAGACTATTGTTTTATTTGGAGTACTAGCCTTAGATGAGATAAGAGTTCTATAAGAATTTCATGTTTATATGGGCATGGTAAATATTTTTCTATCACACTCTTTAAATATTAGACCTATAACGAGGTTCATCTTCGTTATATTAGTTAAGGATGATTATTGACGTGTCACTATTCTAAATTTTATTTTCTCGTTCCAAGACTTTTCATGATTTTTTTTAGATGTGTCTAAACCACAGTATTCTACCATGATGATTTTAAGATGTTCACTTAGATCGATTTGGAGTAGTATTACATCCATCACTAATATTATCCATGTCTATCTGGTAAGATATACTAGATGTAGAACACTAATCACTAAGTATCTAATTTTGAATTTGATTATTACATATTTAATTTGGATCTAAATTACAATTTCCATTTGGTCATTATTACTTATGCATTTATGAAATTTATTGTTGTTGCTATTATTTTGAAGTTGTTTTGTAACAAGTGGTATCAGAGTGTAGTTATGGAACCAATGGAAATTAACAAAGATATTTGGTGCCCTAAAAATAAAATTTTCAATTTTTCGTAGAGAAACAAAGGTTTTCAAAATATCTCTTCCAAAAAGGTACATTTGATTTCCCATAATTAATTAGGATTTTTTTTTAAATTATTCGAGCAACTCCCCTCCCTACTTCATATTAATAATTACATTAAATAAAATTTAATATGATTATTAATAGAGAGGGCAAGCATCCCCCTTTTATTTGTTTTGCCATTCTTCTCCTTGTGTATCCACAGTTTACATTTCATTTTTTTTAAATTATGTTTTTGATTAGATATAGAAGGGGTTTTGAAAGGGTCCCTGACCCTTTTTACAATAGGAGAAGCCCTACAAAACTTGACCTAAGACAAGGAATACAGGGACAAGAACAACTATAAGGCACTACAACTAGCCACCCATCACCAAGTGGACCATCTACAACTTGATACAAGAAAAAAAAAATTAGAACATCATAGCCAAGGGCTACCTAGAACATAAACCAAAAATAAGCTGAGAAAACCACATGATAAAGCTAAAACTCCTCCACATGATCTACTTGAGGGAAGGTAACACATGCAATCCCACCACCTCAACACAAAGCTGGCAATAAACACAATGATAAACAAATTCAAAAGGCCACCAGCCAACCCTACCTCAGACAAGTCTGGTGAGCCCCCTAGCCAACCAACACTCCCACTTGGCTGAGACACAAAACCTTTCTTCATAAATAGTAAAAGCTTACAGAGCATCAAGAAGCATACATCACTAAATCCAATTGAATAAATCCTTCAAGAAAATTATCTCTCCAAATAGATAGACCATTGAGACTTATACCCAGGTTTTCCATAAAGTCAACATGGTAGTTTCCTTCTCTAAAGATATGCTTTATCTCCCTATCCTCTCTAGCTTGAAGAATATGTCTAGACTCCATAATCACAACCTCAATGTTCTAGCTGAGGACTGAATCACCTTTGACAAAATTTATAATATTAAGTGAGTCTCCTCCAATGCAAAATTTTTGGTACCCCATCTTTTCCACAAGTAAGAGACCCTAGTAAAGGGATCTGGCCTCTGCAACATGGCAAGTTTAGATATATAAGAATTTGGCATACGCTAGTAGAAGCCCACCTCTATCATCCCTAAGCACCCCATCAGTGCCATCATTACTAGGATTACCTTTTGAAGCTCCATAAAATTTTAGTTTAACCCAACCCAAAGAAAGAGGTTCCCACCTCACAAGGGCTTGAGGATTAGAAGTAGGAAGACCAACAACCCTATTACTTTATTGAAATTAAATTTTCCTTTTGAGCTTAGCATCCTCAAAACCATCCTTCTCCAAAGCCAGAGATGACACATTCTCTAGGGTGGAAGCCAAGGCTTTGGTGCAAATAGAGGCAAGATCTCTTTTGAAGTTTTTAAAAATTCTACTATTCCTCTCCTTCCACACCTACCAAAAAATATGCGACAAACAGAAGTTCCAAAAATATTTCAACCTTAGAGAATAAAAAGGATATGACCATTGAGTGCAAATATCAACAAGTGAACTTGGCACCACCAAACTCAGTCTCAAAAAATTAAAAATAAAACTAAGAACTTGCACAAATAATTAGCATTGAAAGAATAGATGGCTTGTCTATTCCTCATTAGCACCACAAAGGTATCACTCATCTACACTTGTCCCAGTCGGAGATAATATTGGATTCTCAAAATTCAAAATTGACATATCCCATAGGTTCATTTTGAGTTCCCTTTGTTCATATGTTAAGTCAATTGTTTATTAATTTTGGTTAGAATGTTTCTTTATATATTTTATCAATAGGTATTTTTTTTTTTTTTTTTAAATAAAGGGGTAAAAATTTATTGATAAAAAGTCTGGATTACAAAGTACAGCTGAGCCCCCACCCAGGACTCAAATAAGCAACAAGACAAACTAAATCACCAGACAAGGTCAACTCCCAAAGAAAACCAAAAAAAACAAACCACATTAAGTCTGAACATCCTTATGGATCAACTCCCGTAGGTGTTGAGAATCCCTAGACGGGAGACTCTCCCAGTTATCAATACTCTGAGTATCCAATAGCTCAGAAGCCCTTTTGGCCAGGTAATCAACAACCCCATTCCATTCCCTTGGAATGTGCACAAAGGATATAAATTCGAACTCTTCACTCATTCTGAGAATCTGAATGGTCACAGAGGCCAACTGCCAATTAACATCCTCCACTCTTTTGCTGTTTAAAAGATTAACCAAAATTTGAGAGTCAGACTCGCAAAGAATCCTACGCCAGCCAAGAGAAAACCCCCTTTGCAAGGCCTCAAGTATCGCCAAAGCTTCCATAAGATTGTTGGAGTGAACACCTTTATAAATGGAAAAGAAAAAATGACCACGCCAAGCAGAATCTCTCCCAACACCACCAATTCTAGCATGTCCAGGATTGCCCCTGGACGACCCATCAGTATTAATTTTTAAAACTCCTCTAGGGGGCAGCCTCCATCTACCCTCTCTCCTAACCTTCTTGCTAAGCCGAGGAATCCTACTAGGGCTAGAAGAATTCACACCAACCCCAAACAAACCAAGGGCCTCTCGTACCTTCTCCTCCCTAGAGTCCAAATGAGGGTCCACATCACATTTACTATGGATAGTTTCTTGAACCATACACAGGATCCTTTGCCGGATCTCGTTGAACAGCCAAATGACTTCCCTCAAAAATGCGTCGGTTTCGTTCGAGCCAAATCTGCCAGATGATGCAAGAAGGGCCCAAATTCCAAGCCACTTGGAGGAAGGGGGCCTTGGCTGGAGGTCTGCCCATACTACTCCAAAACTCCACCAGGGAGAGCACATGAAAACAAGGATGGTTCCAGGCACTCCACCAACAATGCCAAATGTCTCTCGGCAAGGGAGCATTGGAAAAATAAATGAGAAGAGTCATCCTCATTCTTACCAAAAAGGACACATAAAGAGGGACCCTGAAATCCCCTCTTCCTCAAGTTATCCCAAGTGAGGCATTTATTACGAGCTACCAACCAGAGAAAAAGTTACATTTCGGCCAAGCAAATCTATTCCACACCTTTTTCCACCATGTGACAGGGAGACTCCAAACTTTTGCTTATCAAGAACCTGATAACCATAGGCTACATAGTAGGTTCCCTTGGGATTAGGGTTCCAAGCCATAATGTCTTTATCCCTCAATGAAGAACAAGACCTCCCCGCAAGAATAAGAGCAAGCACCTCTCTATCCTCGGCCAATCCCCCTTGGGGCCATTCCCGCGGATCTTTCCATCTCGTACATCTCCATATTTCCAAAATACTAGATTTTTTTAAAGTCCTCCACATGAGACCAACCCGCTTCCAAGAAACAAATGCTTAGGGAATGTAACCTGGGATATTGAGTCAAGATAGGAGGGTGGCCATCCCAAGAATCCTCCCAAAAAAGAACATCTGATCCCCGATTGCAAATCCGTAACAAACCCCGCTTAATTAAATTAGCTCCTCTTTCGTAGTGTCCCAGATAACATAACCTTTCCCAACCAAACTGGCTCTAGGGATATCTGCCTCGAAAATACCTCTCAAGTATTTATAAGATAATATTTTAGCCCAAATCTGATCTTGAGAGGTACACCATCTCCAATAAAGTTTCGCAGCCAAAGCTTGCCTAGAAAGAGTTGTCTGTCGCAACCCAAGGCCTCCCTCTTGAACTGGCCTACAAATGGAATCCCATCTAACCAAACTCCATTTAGATTGATCAAGTTTGCCGTACCACAAAAACTGTCTTGACAAAGCATCCATGTCCTTGATGAAACGAGAAGGAGCTGTTTGCACAAAACATCTATAAATGGGTAAAGCTTGAATAACAGATTTTAAAAGCAATACTCTACCTGCAGAGGATAGCCATCTGACAGTCCAATGATTTACCTTCCTTCTAAACTTATCAATATAGACTGCCAAGAAGATCTAGGCAGAGGATGAGATGAAATCGGGATCCCAAGATAAATGAAGGGGGGAGTCCCGACCTGGAATCTTAGAATGCGAGCAATCCTGGCTTGAATAAGAGGGGGGGTATTGAAGAAGAAAATAAAGGACTTGTCCTCATTAATCACCTGTCTAGAAGCACCAAGATATATGTCAAGAGACTGTCTAATGTTTCCAGCTTCCTTGATAGTGGCAACTCCCAACAAAGCAAGATCATCAACAAATTGAAGGTGGGAAAGAGGTGGCAAACTGTTATCCCACTTCCACCCCTGAATGAGACCATGCCTGACCTGAGACTTGAGTAATCTGCCCAACCCTTCTGCCATAATGATAAACAAATAAGGAGATAGAGGATCTCCTTGCCTCAATCCCCTTGAGGCCTCAAACAGCTCCGATGTCTCGTTATTAACAAGAACAGAGAATGAGGAAGAAGAAATACAACTCATCACCCATCTAATCCATTCCTCCTCAAAGCCAAAAGCAGCAAGAACTTTTTGAAGAAAGGACCATCTAACTCGTCATAGGCTTTTGCCATGTCCAACTTAATGAACATAGTTTTCTCCTTAGAAGTTTCCATTGAGTGAATAGCTTCGTAGCAATAACAACCCCATCCATGATTTGTCGGCCAAAGAACAAACCCACCTTGCTCCTCGTAGATGATTTTGCTCAACCATATCTTCAACCTCTCAAAGAATAATTTTTGTGATGATCTTATATACAACATTACAGAGAGCAATAGGCCTGAACATATCCAAGGAATTCGCTCCCTCTTTCTTGGGAATAAGCACCACAAAGGTAGCATTTAGGGCCCTTAGCATCTGTTTGTTCTTTTGGGACTCACGGACCACTTCCAAAAGGTCAAATTTGATTAACTCCCAAAACTCTTGATAAAACTCAATCGGGAATCCATCCGGACCCGGGCTTTCCCTTTTTTCATCTTGAATACAACACTTTTCAGCTCCTCAAGGGAAATTGGATCCATCAAGTGCTCATTCATCTCTCTAGAAACAATCGAGGGAATACAGTTTAGAATAAGTTTTTCTTCCTCATCATCTGAGAGGGCATCCTCCTTGAAGAGAGAGGAAAAATACCTCTTAGTCTCTTCTGAAATATCCCTGAAAGAAGAAAGCAGGGCACCCTGAGAATTAACAAGAGAGGTAATCAGGTTACCATTACGACGAGCCTTAACAGAGTTATAAAAGAAGGTTGTGTTCCTATCCCCTTCCTGAAGCCAATCTACTCGAGCTTTTTGTTTCCAAAAATTTCTTCCCTCAGTTCCCATTCAGCAAGGTCTTTCACAACCTCGAATTCCTCAACAAGAAGCTCCTCCGTGAGTCCCTGATCTCTAATCTTCCTTGAAGCTTCTTCCACCCTCCTAAGAGCCGCCAACTTAGCCAAGGAAAGGTTCCCAAAATTTAGTCTATTCCATCTCTTCAATTTATGCTTAACAAATTGAAGCCGCTTCATAAAGGAGTACATAGCGGTGCCATGAGGAGGTTTGCCATTAGTCCACCAGCCTCGCATGAAATCATGAAGCTTAGGATCTCGCAGCCACATAAGTTGAAACTTAAATGAGGGATTCTTTTTAGCCCTAACTCCAGAGCAGAGAGTTTGATAGGCCAATGATCAGATCCTCTACCCTCCAGAATCACAAAACTAGCGCTTCTATTATTGCCAATCCAAAAACTAGAGATCAAAAACTATCCAGCTTCTCTCAAATGGAATATTCCCCACATCTTCTATTATGCCGGGTAAATATCCCATTATCCGGCTTGATGTCAACCAAGTTCAAGGCCCGGATATGAGCATTGAAGACCGAAGAAAAAGGCTCAAGACGATCAATCCCACCACGTTTTTCCTCCAGACAAGTGATAGAATTGAAGTCTCCACCAAAATCCATGGGTACAGGGGAGCCAGACTTCTCACAAAGCCAATGTGCTCCCATAAATTCACTTTACCATTGTAATCAATAGGAGCATACACGTTTGTAAGTAGGATGGTCTCACCAGATTCATTATCATGCCCGATCATCGAAATAGACCACCTACTGGAAATCCAGGTAAGAGGAGAGATCTTAACCGGATCCCATAAACAAGCAAGGCCACCAAGATATCCACATGCACCAATACACCGACATTGCCCCTTTCTCCACAACTTGGGAGCAATATTGAACAAACTATCAATAGCTAATTTAGTCTCCCGAATAAAAACCACATCCGGAGAATGAACACGAATCAAATCACGAACAACTTTTTGTCTGGGGATGCTGTTCAACCCCTTTACATTCCATGAAAGTATAATCATTTTTGGGGGTTATAAAAATGGGAGTCCAATGTTCTCACCAAACCCGACTCTACCAAAGTCTCCCCCATTAACTTAATTTTATCCTGGTCTTTCTTCCGACCCACCTTCATATTCTTATCTGAAGCATTTTTTTAAATTATTTTATGCCGCAATCCCAAGACCGTAGGAGTTTTACACCCATGGATGACCGCACTCTGCCTGGGTAGGAGAGGGCATATCTAAATCTGTGCCATTTTCTAAGATAACTTCACTTCCAGGGCTAGGGCCAACCATATCACCTATACTCAAAACCAAAGCCCTCTGTTCTTCATTTAAACCCCTATATCTGGTTCCCTTGGTTCCACCTCATGAAGAGACAACTGATTTGGTCCCGTTATATCTATAACAGTAGCGATGTTTCTGTATCTCCACGCACCGATCAAGATTCTCTAGAATTTCAAAACGGTTGAGCCGAGCATCCGTCAGGTTATCCTTAATGTCTCTTTTTGCCTTTCTTCCTTTGTTTCAAGGTTTTACCGTAACAAAGCCTTCCTTATCCTGATCCCCTCCTTTATCGGGGCTTTTCCTTTATCCATATTTTGTACAACTCGAGAGGGCCCAGGATTTGAAGCCACAGGCAGGACAAACTTAGGGCATTTTCTTTGTAAGTGGCCATATTCATGGCAAATCCGACAACGAAATGGAAGAGCTTCATAGTCAAGTTTTTGAACCCATTTGGTTGATCCGAACTGTATTTCAATAGAATCTGGAATAGGATTGTTTAAATCAATTTCAACACAGATACGGGCAACAGAGATTACCTTTTTATCCAACGTCTGTCGTGACGGCCCAACCGGCTTCCCAAGTAGAAGGGCAATCATATGCAAGATGTCATTTCTCCAAAATTCCAATGGGAGCCACAGAAGCCGAACCCACACCGGAACCCGTGACGGCCGCTCCTCTGATGGGTTGAAACCCACATGCCAGGGTTTAAGAAAGAGTCCCGCTTGGTTACATAAATAGGGACCTCCTTCAAATGCTTTGTTACGATCCGCAAGACAAGAAAAACCACCATAAAATAGTTGTTTGCACTCAGCATCACCTCCACATCACCTTCAGGGTTCCAAGTCTTCCTAACCCAAGCCTCCACAAAGGGAAGAGAAATTCGGATGCCCATAAATTTACCAATAAGCGCATGTTTGGTTAAATACTCCACATCTTCTCGCCACCGAGTCCGGTTGAACCACTAGAACCGGCCTCGCTTCACATCGTTCCAAACATCCATTGTTCTTTAACAAGCGATTCCCGGCATGCAATGGGAAATCCTGTTCCTTCCAATCATTTTTAAAAGAAATACCAGCCCTAGCATGCACGCTCTGTGACGGACCCGATGCCATCACTACATTCCTCCAGTTGTTCATACCTCCTCCAGAAACTGCTGCCATCCCCGCAGAGCCCACCAGATAGGTCTCAAAAAAATTCCAGCAAAGCAACTTTCCTCATCAAACCCTAGCAGAGCTCATCAATGTCTTATTAAGATTTTTAATTTTAATTTTTTTTGTCAAGTCTTCTCTTTTTAATTTTTCATTCATGAATTTTATTCATATATGATTTTTCCTTCAAAGATTCTTAGGATTATTAAATATCCACCTTTATCACATTAATCTACCCCATGAAGCATATTTTTTCCCAGCCTTAGTCATCTAACGTTTCCCTTCAAAGTCTTCACGAGTAAATTCAAAGTCTCTCACCCCATAAACCTCCTGATTAGATGGGCAATCTGCACTCATCCACCTGATCAAATGGATGGATTACAAGATTAAATATGAAAGTTATTTAATGGCTAGTCGACCGTAATTGACCAATATATCAAGATGAATCTATGACGTGCATTTCTTTGTATCAGAAATAGATGGTCTACATACATAGATGAATAAAGATGATGCACCTTGCTGGAGCCATAACTTGTGAACCGTACGCCTGTATGCCTTGAAATTTAATAGGTGGTTCCATGTGCGTGTTCTAAATCAGTATGATCTTTGATCCTCCTGACCCTCCAAAAATCATGTTTTCGGGACCTAACTCCGACATCTAGTACCCAAAAATTAGCTTTTAGAATAGGTTCCCGAGTTTTTGGGTTTTTTTGGATGTTAGAAGTTTATTATATTTTGTTATACCTTAATTTGAGACATAATATTTTAAATTAAGGTTCATTATTGTAATAGGGATGTGTGCACCTAATTTGGGCGTAATCCGAATCATTTCTATTTTTAGCAATTTTTAGGAAAAAGATCTATTTTTAGCAGTTTTTAGAATTTTTTTTTTTTAGGGTTTCTTTGGTTTTCGGTTGCTATATGATGGATTGTAATATTTTTTAGAAGGGGTGTGAATTTAGGAATGAGAAGAATATCAATTGGTAGTTTTCTTCCATTATTGCATTTGTGTTGTGTGATTGGAGTCCATTTTGTTGGTCTCTTGTAGCTGAGTTTACACCATTTGGTATCAGAGCGGGTGTGATCTCGCTAGTGAAGGGAAGATGCCACCTAGAAGATATGCCCAAATGAATAGGCAGATTGAGGATATAAATGCAAAAATAACACGACTGACTGGTGTGATTGATCGCATGTGAGAGAGACGTCCTAGGGCACGTGAAGATCAAGGATCTAATGATGAAAACATACATGAGGAACGTGGATCTGAGGTCCACACAAAAGTAGAACTAAAGGGCCTAGAGGAAGAAGGGCATAGTTTTTAAAATTGATTGATACGAGCTCTAGAGGGGCTTAAGGGGAATCGATATGAGATCAAGATCGAGGTTCTCGAGTATGCTGGTGGGTTGAAACCAGAGGAGTTGATCGATTAGATCAATAGCCTAGAAAAATATTTTGAATGGAGTAACCTTGTTGAAGAGAAGAAGGTTAAGCTTGCATGCACAAAGTTGAAGGGATATGCATTGATTTGGTGGGATCATTTACAGACTACATGACAGAGGAATGGAAAGGAAAAGATCAAGGATTGGACAAAGATGAAGAAGTTATAAGAAAAATTTATACCTGTAGACTACTCCCAAACCCTATTTCGTACATTTTAGAATCTTCAATAGAAGGATCAAAGTATTGAGGACTATACTAATTAATTCTAAAAGCTATAAATTCGAGTGGAGCACAATGAGACAGAGGACCAAAAGGCTGCCAAGTATGTAAATGGCCTAATTTTTGCTGTTCAAGATGAGATGAGCATGCATCACACTCTTACAGTGGAGGATGCATATCAAATGGCCCTCAAGGCAAAGGAGAAATTAAAAAGGATTAATAGAAGAGGTAAGAATAGATTCACACCCTCTTCAGGTCAGGGTTGAAGTGGATCTAATTTTATCAAGGAAGAATCCTCAATACCTGCTAAAAAAGAAGAAGATGGGCAGAATCTGAGAGGAAGAGGATACCAACGAGGTAGAGGTTACGATGGTGGAGGAAATGGGAATGATACGAGGAGGTCGTATACCTATTATGGATGTGGTGAGGAGGGGCACAGAGCATTTGAGTGTCCCCAACATGATGTCTAAGAAAGGGGTCAAGGAGGACAAGGAAGGGTCAATCTGGTTGAGATGGAAGAGCAGGATGAGGATGAAGTTGTTGTTGACATGGGGGAAGCACTTATGATAAGGAGGATGTTGATTGATCCTAAGAAATATATGGTGTAGAGAAAAGCAAAGGGGCAGACCATAGATGGTGAAGATTATTGGCTGTGAACGAACATATTTTGAACAAGGTGTACATCAGGAGGGAAGGTATGTAACATTGTCATTGATGGTAGTAGCTGTGAGAATATGGTGTCAAATGTCATGTTTGATAAAATGCACCTGAAATGTGAAAAACATCCTTATCCATATCACATCTCATGGGTTAAGAAGGGGAATGATGTAACAGTAGATCAGAGGTGTTTAATTAAATTTTTAATTGGGAGAACTTACAAGGATGAAGTGTGGTGTGACGTGATCTCGATGGATGCATGTCACATTCTATTGGAAAGACCTTGGCAGTACGACAGGGATACTAACCATAATGGGAGAAAGAATACCTACACATTTTGGAAGGATGGCGTAAAGGTAGTTATTGTACCTTTGAAGGAGGATGGGCCGAGTGAGAGCATGTTGACGATGAAGGATTTTCTTACAGAGATCAGGGATGCTAGCTTATGTTATGCCTTAATAGCTAGGAAGCTAGAAACAAAGGAAGTGGTTATACCTACAACATTAGCTAAGTTGATAAGTGAATATAAAGATATCACACCAGAGGAGTTACTAGATGGAATACCACCAAAAAGGGATATCCAACATCACATGGATTTGATTTCAGCGTTCCAAAATCAGGCAGCTTATCGGTTGAACCCGACACAAAATGCAAAGTTGAGTAGGCAAGTGACAGAGTTGATAAAGAAGGGATTAGTTAGGGATAATATGAGTCCATGTGCGACTCCAGCATTGCTGACCCTGAAGAAATATGGTGACTGGCAAATGTGTGTACATAGTAGAGCCATATATAAAATCACAATAAAGTATCAGTATCCTATGCCAAGAGTGGATGACATGATGGATGGATTGGCTGGAGCTAAATACTTCAGTAAAATTGATCTATGGAGTGGCTACTACCAGATCAGAATTCGAGAAGGGGATGAATGGAAGACAACTTTTAAGACAAAATATGGATTTTACGAGTGGATGGTGATTCCATTTGGGTTTTCTAATGCACCCAATATATTTATGTGGTTGATGAACAAAGTACTACGAGAATATAATGGTAAGTTTGTGGTTGTGTATTTTGATGATATTTTGATTTATAGTAAAAGTGAAGAAGACCTTTTGTTACACCTGAAATTAGTGTTAGACGTGCTCAGGAAGGAGAAATTGTATGTCAACCTGAAGAAATGTAGATTTCTTCAAGATAGTTTAGTGTTTTTGGGAATTGTAATCTCGAGATATGGCATGAGGATGGATGATGAGAAAGTGAAGGCGATTCTGGAATGGCCTCTTCCATGATATATAATAGAAGTAAGGAGCTTTCATGGACTAGCTAGCTTTTACAGGAAGTTCATCAGGAACTTCAGTAGTATAGCTGCCCCTATAACTTAGTGGACGAAGGGGAAAGAGTTTGTATGGACTACGACAACAGAGAGTTTTGAACTCTTGAAGAAGAAGGTGTTGAAAGCCCTTGTTCTAGTGTTACCAAATTTTAGCAAGGTGTTTGAGGTTGATTGTGATGCCTCATTTGTTGGAATTGGTGGTGTCTTAAGTCAAGAGGGCCGACCTATAGCATTTTTTAGTGAGAAGCTGAATGATGCAAGGAATAATTATTCTACATATGATGTGGAATTTTATGCAATTGTGCAAGCATTGCAACATTGGAGGAACTACTTAATCTCAAAGGATTTTGTGTTGTTTATTGATCATGAAGCATTGAGGTATGTCAATTCTCAGAAAAATTTAAATAACAGGCATGCCAAATGGGTTTCATTTTTGCAACAGTATACATTTATCTTGAAACACAAGTCAGAAAAACATAATAAGGTTGCTGATGCATTGAGTAGGAGAGTCTTGTTGTTGACCACTATGGAGAATGAAGTGGTAGGATTTGAGGGGATTAAATATCTGTATGAATCTGATGTGGATTTTGGAAATATTGTATGACAGTGCAAAAGTGCGGTAGGGGACGAGTTCCGTACTATTTTTGAAGAGTATTTTTTATAGAATGGTTACTTGTTTAAGGGTAATCGATTATACATTCCCAATGGCTCTATGAGAGAGAACATATTGAGGGAATTACATAGTGGGGGTTTGGTTGGTCATTTTGGAGTAGCCAAAACTACCACTCTTGTAGAGAAGAAGTACTATTGAACAAAAATGAAGAGAGATATAATCAAGTTTGTCTCTAGATGTAGAGTATGTCAAATGGCTAAGGGCCATGCACAAAATATAGGGTTGTATATGCCACTGCCATTTCCTACAGGACCATGGATCGATCTGAGTATGGATTTCGTGTTGGGGTTGCCCAAGACACAGAGGGGTAAAAATTCATTTTTTTGTGGTAGAAAATTTTTCAAAAATGGTGCATTTCATTGCTTGTCAAAAAACTAATGATGCAACTAGGACTGCAGTCTTATTCTTTGATGATATTGTGTGGTTGCATGGTGTTCCAAAGACTATTACTTCTGATCTGGATACTAAGTTCTTGAGTCACTTTTGGAGGAATTTGTGGAAAAATTTGAATACCAGGTTGCAGTTCAGTAGTGCTTACCACCCACAGACCGATGGGCAAACAGAGGTAGTGAACAGAAGCTTGAGAAGCGTCTTATGATGCATAGTTGGAGAAAAACCAAAATAATGGGATTTAGCCTTGTCACAAGCCGAATTTACATACAACAGTCCAATTAACAAGTCAACAGGTAAATCTCCTTTTCAAATTATTTATGGTCAAAATCCTAGAGGTGTATTAGATTTTGTTGAGTTACCAATTGGGGAACAAGTTAGTGATGATGCAGAAGCATTTGCTGAGCATATCCAAAAAGTGCAAGAGTCAGTGAGGGAAAAATTGCAGAGTAGTAATGCTCACTACAAAGAGTCTGCTGATGCACACAGAAGGGTGAAAGTGTTTGAAGAGGGTGATATGGTCATGGTTCATATTAGGAAAGAAATATTTCCTAAGGGGACGTATAAAAAATTGAAACTTAAGAAAATTGGGCCATGCAGGATTTTGAAGAAGATCAATGATAATGCCTATAAAGTGGAGTTGCCCGATGAATTTGATATTTCACCCATTTTTAATGTTTTTGATTTATTTTAGTATCCTGGTACTGTCAAGGATGGAAAATTATAGGAGACAGTAAATTGGGCATGACAAATGCCTAAGAAGAAAAAAGATAGAGTTGCATAGGTGCTCGATAAGAAGGTGATCACCACCAGACATGGGAGCTACAACAAATTCTTGGTTAAGTGGGAAGGATTACCATAGTCGGATAACACTTGGGTTTCAAATTCAGAGCTAAAGAAAATTGATAATCAGAAGCTATAGGATTTTAATTCAGTTGAACTCGCAGGAGCTGAGTTCTTTTTCACCAGAGAAGAATGATGCACCTTGCCGGAGCCATAACTTGTGAACCGTACGCCCGTTTGCCTTGAAATTTAACAGGTGGTTCCACATGCGTGTTATGCATCATGATGATCTTTGATCCTCATGACCCTCCAAAAATCATGTTTCTGGGACCTAACTCTGGCATCTAGTACCCCAAAATTAGCTTTTAGAATAGGTTCCCAGGTTTTTTGGGGTTTTTTGGCTATAGAAGTTTATTATCTTTTGTTATACCTTAATTTGAGATCTAATATTTTAAATTAAGGTTCATTATTTTAATAGGGATGTGTGCACCGAATTTGGGTACAATCTGACTCATTTCTATTTTTAGCAGTTTTTAGGAAAAATATCTATTTTTAGCAATTTTTAGAAAAAAGATGTTTGTAGGGTTTCTTTGGTTTTCAGTTGCTATATGACGAATTGTAATATTTTGTAGAAAGGGTGTGAATTCAGGAATGAGAAGAATATCAATTGGCAGTTTTCTTCCATTATTGCATTTGTGTTATGTGATTGGAGTCCATTTTGTTGGTCTCTTGTAGCCGAGTTTACACCAAAAGACAAAGGACTTGGAACTTGAAAAATAAAGAAATAATTTGCACCACGTTGGGTTGCAAAATAAAAGAAATAAATGACTCAATTAAAATGTAAGATAAGAAAAATGAGATGGACCTCAATGAAGAAAAAGGCAAGCAACTGGACAGGGGGTAACAAACACTCATGTTGGGGGAAAAATTTGGGATACGACGATCGAGTCATCGACGGAGATGAAGAAGGGTTTTTTGATGGCAAGCAAAAGGGTAGAGGATGAATCCAACTCCCATCAGGTAGAGGATGAACCAACAAGTGAAGCTAATCTAGGTGCAAAAGGAGATGGGAAAGAAGAATGCAGAGGAAAAGACCCACCAGATAAACATGAAACAATCGATAAGAAGATCAATCAATCTTCTTTTGTAGAAGCGCTTCAAGGAAAACCTAAAGCTAGGCACTCGATAGCAAACAACTCCGTAACCCAAGGCTATAATTTCCTCTATCCTGAGCAAGTCATGATGAAATACGCCAACCAAGATGTATTTTCCCTGGTAGGGAAATTTGTTGGAGGGAGGCCGAACATGGACTCACTACGACGGTGGACGATGATCAAGTGGAAATCCAGAGGGTGCCTAGAGTTTTCAACCATATTTGGAGGATTTTTCATGGTCTACCTCAACACACAGGAAGACTCAAATCACATCTTATCTAGAGGCCCATGGTTTTTTGGGAGGAGAAGTCTCTTCCTCCGAAAGTGGGGAGAAGACTTTGATCCAGAGTTGTAGAGCATAAATTATGCCCCCATTTGGGTGTGGCTCCCAAACTTGCCACCACACTTCTTCTACGAAGATGCACTCCAAGTGATAGCCCGAACAATAGGAAAACTAGTAGCCATTGATCCAGAAACTCACGCTCGGACTCACTTGATGCAAGCATGCATATGCATCAATGTCAACCTTGAATTGCAGCTCCCTAGCTAGGTTAACCTAATTTATGGAAATTACAGGTGAAGCCAACCATTGGAGTTCAAAAATAAACCAACTTTCTATTGCGAGTGTCAGCTACAATGGCACCTTTCGTCTCAGTGCCTAAACCGTAAAAAATCACAGACAGAGTTGCAGACTATCTATGGCCCATCTAGTTCAAGGGTAAAATCCAAAGACAAAGGGTGGAATGGGACAGAACCAGAATCATAAGGGCAAGCAACAAGTTTTTCCCCCTCCAAGCAGTGACAAAAAAAAGGCAAGTAATTTGTTCACTAGCTTCAACAAATTTGATTTACTTAGCAATTTTGGTCATAATGATAAAGTCCAATATGAGGAAATATTCTCCGAGGAAGCCCCTGACTCAAACCCTATCATCCAACCAGATGCTATTGAACCTAGTTCTCAAAAAACCCCCTCCCATACCCTCCTTTATGCCCTTCCCCAACTCTCGACAACAATCATGATTCCCTGAACCCCTCCCAAACCCCGAACCCCTCATTCCTATGCTATCGTCTTCCCCACCCAGCAAGATTACGTCACCCTACTCCCCATCAAAATCCCCTAAAGTTGAAGATGACAACGATGATTCTTCCCAAGATTCCCAAAAACCTTGGAGCCCAAAATAGACTTGAGGTTACAAAAAGACCCATATTGATGTGGGAGATGATAGAAATAAGGGAAGACCCTTCACAGTAGACATGAGAAACAAAGATGCGGTTGAAGACATAGCCAATGGCACCCAAAAAACCCTGCTCCAGGACCTAGGAATAACAAGCAAGGAAGAAACGAAAAGATCTGAAACCCCCGTGCAACAAGGCAAAGGGGGTAGAAAACCCTCCAAAAATTCCAAATGAAATTCCTCTCCTAGAACGCGATAGGGCTAAATGGGAGGTGGGATATTTCCTCTCCAGTGCCATTAGTGAAATCTAAAAGATCCCTACTATGTTCAAGGTCCTTCTCGCCCTTGATCAGAAAGATGCCACTAAGGAGGAAGGTCAAGCGGAATCCCAGGTAGAAGTGGGAAGGTGACAACAGGCAGTTGGACTGCTTCTATTTGTAATGGCTTCAGTCTAGTTCTGTTTTTGCTATTTTTGTTTATGACTTGTCTAGTCTGTAGGGTGATGGGCTCCCAGACTGTAATTTTTAGAATATGTCAATTGTGTACTACTGGCATTGACTATACCCAATGTAATATGATCGGGACCCTTCAACCCGTATAGTCAATAATTGTTTTTACCTACCAAAAGAAAAAGGTAAGCAAATTATACCATGGAAATTTATATGTGCATGAATAATGCCTTAAATCCTTAATTAAAATGAAGGGTCTGCATTCATTAGCACTGACATTAATGGCCTACATTTAAGCAATGGAAAAAGATAAAACATTTTGACCAAGATTCACCAAGAAAAGTTTACAGCCTGCATAGCTCCATGTCAAACCTATTAAAAATGGATGGCCCACGTGGCTTCAATGTCAAAAATGGATGGTGTGCATTCATTGGAAAAAAGAGAGAAAAGTCTAATTATTAAAATTGTCAATAATCAAATTTATCAAAAATTATATGGTTTGCAAGGTCCTGCTATTCAATAAATTGATGATATGGATTCATAGTTCAATAAGAACAAAATTTATTTTTCAATTTAGTCAAAAGATAAGTGACCTGCATCATTCTAGTGCTAGAATATTGTGTGGTCTGTAGTAACTCACCAAAAATTGGCTATACCTTTAATAAAAATGAAGGATCCACATTCATCAGATTTGATATCAATGGCCCATGTTTGTTTATGTAAGAGGAGAAAAACCTTTGAATAATCTAATTGAAGAATAAACCATCCACATTTCTCCTTATAGTCCCATAAATGGCTTAGATTCATCAATAAAATCTAAAGAAAAATAGAAATGACAGAACGACCCATGATCATCCTATCTAAAGAAATCAACTGCCATGACTTGACTTGTAAGTCTTGTCAATTAAAATTAATTTTATTTGACTAATGTATTTAATGGTTTATTTTGTGTAAAATTCAATGATCATGAGATTAATGGCTCATAATGCTTGAAGCACAACAAATCAATTTATTTGATTCATTGAGTAATAGTTGTCATGCATATGGATAGAAAGGAGTAATTTAACAAGTGTTGAAAAGTCAATAACAAATAAATGGTGCACGATTAACTGAGTATCAAGGTGGACTAGTAATTTGTGAACGATAATGCGCCTGAGTGTATTACTCATTGGACCTACTATCTTGGCTGATAGTTTCCTATGACCCTATGAACATTCTATTCAAAAACTTTGATGGTCAACCGATGTTCAAAATCATGATCAAAAGCTTTAGGAGAGCATTTCAATTGAAATTGGCTACTTTAACTTTGGATAAGGTAGTATCAATGAAGTCTCAGTATATTTTGACAATACAAATGTACGTAAAACTTTTCAAACATGACCAGATTATATCATACGAATTCCCAATAAGAAAGCAAACTCTATAGCCCTCGATAAAATATTTTGTAGATATGATCAACATTGCATTAGGATTCAAAGATTTGACTTGGATTACCAAGTAATGTACTTGATAATTCAATGCAACATGACATATCAGACCCCAATGTACTCATGGAAATATGTTATCTCTGGCAAGATGCACTTAGAGTTGGTAGAACTACAAAAATCCATCAATGAAGAAAGAGAATAGATGCCTTAGTTCTCATACTATTCAATTCTTATCAACTTGTTAATATCACATATTGACAAACTCAGAATTAAGGAATAGGGAGGAGCATATACCCTCGATGTGCAGGATAGGTTAACATGGATTCATGAAGGCAAGTCCAACTATTCAAAGTTTTTTGGGCAGATTTTACCAGCCATCCATATATATCTCTATGGATTCAAGTCTAATAGGATAGGCTATAGAGTTGTAGCATTCTTACATGAGAAAAATATAGAAGATGACTTCCTCACTAAGAATTTTACCTACATAAGACTGTATGGGGAAAAATGCCTCGAAATATGCTTCTTGCATACTCTCCAAAGTCCTTGGTTGCCTTAGAAATAACTAGATAGATTGTTGAAGAAGCTATAATGGGAGTGGATAAGAAAATAAGGAAGATCTCTTGGCTCGAAGTCCCCTACAAAATGGTCCACTATGTTTACAAAGGCTATCAAAGCTTGTTGAGGATAATATGTAAGATGAATGAGTATGGTTTTCTAAAGATAACTTGGATATCATATGATTCCCTATGAACCTATCGACAATCAACCCAAAAATTACAATATGCCTGTGTTTATCATAAAAGTGATCCATTCGAGGATGATCTATAGGGAACCATCATAAATAAGCAACCTCTTGAAGATGTGTGGAAAAATCATCCTATCAAGGTAAGAGCACACGTGTAGGTCGAATATGCTGAGGTATATCCTAATGAGTTAGTAGTGTTGAGAAGAGTTTCCATCGAAGCAGTTGATCAATTTATCCCAATAGTGTGGCTAGAAAAACTTGAAGATCCCATCCTAAAGGCTATCAATATAAACTTTGAATAAGTATAAGTTTTGATAGACACTATCAATTTAGCTAAAGCAATGGTAGAAGCATCCTAGCCAACTCAGCTTGATCTATACTACTATCCATATCAATATTATTGAAGAGAGAAAAGGTAAATAAGTTGCCCTTGCTCCTTCTACACAAGATAAATCAATCACACCAATCCCCACTCAAAAGAAATTGCCCTATGAAGCTATGCTTCAATTGGTATTGTATATGCCTAAAGTTGTACCTACATATCTTGTAGTGAACAACAAAGAGGTAAAAATATCCCTAATTATACAAAAATAATATAGGATGCTAGTGGAATATCTAATTTTCTCAAACATCATCAAAATAGGATACCAAGCCCAACTGGGTCCCCAAAGTATAAAAAGGCAATGATTGAAAATACTTCTTTAAAAACCATGAAAACTCTTACTTTGGTGAGAACAGAAGATGTTATTCCCATTGATCGCATTGATGAGAGGTAATCCCAAGTAATGGATGAAGGAAAAGACCCCTAGGATATCCAATATGCAATTGAAGGGCCAAGCACCCAAGCTCTGCTAGAACCAACTGAAACTATATCAATCTCCTTTTCCAAAAGGATCAAATCAATTCAAATTGGTCAAGAAATAGGGGAAGCACAAGTATAGGTCATAGGGTTCCCAATGGTCATGATAGAATCAAGAAATCAGCTCTAGATACAAGAAGCAAGCAATATACAAAAGGAGAATCAAGAGTTATGAGTAAAAATAGAGAAATTACAAGCTAATATCAAAATACTCAAAGAGAAAACATCAAATTCTTAGAAACCTGATTTCCAAGAGGCAATTAAACACTTTAACAGTACCACAATTATGCAAGGATATAAAGCTAAGATATATTATTGACTCATGACTGAAATGAACACATTATTCAGAGTACTCCAAAATTTTACTTCAACCATTAATATAGTAGAAGTTATTAAAATATTACTAAAGAAAGTAGACATTAAGGTGGCATTAGTTCAACATATCTTTCAAAAGTGTGGAGAAATATGAGCACATACGCTCCAAAAAAGTAACTATCAAAGAAGGTGCAACGTGGACTACAATTTAGAATTCACCAAATTAGTCATGTATCTCCATGAAATAACATTTTGGTATTAGCTTTTGAGGATGCATGTTGTAGAGAGATCTAACACAGGTCCTAATGAAATACAGAAAATATAAAAGAAAGTGAAACAACAATATGACTAAAATATGCTATAAATAGAAATGACATAATTACAATTTTGTATGGAGGAAATGGACACTCCATTACTATGAGCTAAAGAGCTACATGGTACTCCACATGGGAGCACCACTATCTACTACACTGCACTATATGAGAACTTGATTTTTTGTCACCTTGTTCATATAATCTACTACTATGAGATCCTTTATATAGGAATATCCTTGGCCAACAATCTACGTAGTTGTACAAGGGGACACCTTGCACATTAAAACTTACACATTGCCACTTGTGCATTTATCACATTGTATGAAGTAACTAGATAACTTTCCCCTAAAGTAATCTCCTATCCTAACTATGTACCTAAGGTGGTACATTTACATGATCCAAATGATGTAATATACTCTAACTCTAACACCCCCCTATATTATATTATTTGGGTATTGAAGATTTCAATATTCAATATGGATATTCTTCTTGAGAATAGTCTTCAGGTTGATGTGATCATTCTTTAGCTGCTTCAGGCTTCGTGTTATAGCTTCTTGTTCTTTCCAATACTCTATTATTTGGCATCAGATATCTTTGATGAACTAGTGATCTCATGATTTGGTATGTCTGAAGTGGATCAGAATTGCTCCATATTTTCTCCTTTGGATTCTTGTATGACCTATCTTTCTAACCTTCATAAGTATCAAACTTGAGCTCATTGTCAATAGATGCTTTTGGAGTAAAATTTTGAAAATAGCAATTTATTTTGTGCAATAATATTTCTTCATGGATTTTGTAGTATTTGTATTTATAGTAGCAGAAGAAATATGAATGATTTTTCCCTTCACAATATTTGCATGGATGGAAATTCCAACAATTGATCTTTTCATGACCGTATTGATTGCAATAGGTGCACAATAGAGATGTTCTGGCTGCTTTGTAGTCTATCTCAGGAATATCATGTTTGTCTATGTCCTTGACTAGTTCCTTAAACCATATGTGCACAATTGAAGCTATTTCACTTTTACTCCTTTTTATGATGTCCTCTTGATCTACCTTTTCTTCTCTCTTTCGAATGAGATCTTTTGAGTTTTCATAGTTATCATTAGTTTCATTAGAAGAATCTAATTTTCCATTGCTAAGTGCTTTAGAACTTATTTCCCATATTATTGATTCTTCTTTTCCTTTTTCATTTTCCAATATTCCACTTCTAAGTGTAATGCTTAATGTGTCGGTAGTCATATTTATAGTTCCTTAGAGTACATGGAATTGATAGAGCTTTGGTTTTGTAGGTTTCCTTATATCTCCCTAGTTAAGAGACGTGAATCATTAGAGTCCTTGTAGACTTTGTAGAGACATTATGGTTCCCAAATGGATTGTGCACTTGATAATATTTGAAGAATGCTATTATTATCAAGTTTTGTAGAATTCCTTATGTCTCCCTAATAGTTTTGGAAATGCTATATGATTGATAAAGTGCTTTTAAGAATAATAGTTCAAATTTGAGTTGATTTTGTAAAGTTTTATGAATAGAAAAAATTAACTTCTTTTACACCTTATTACTCCTATTGACCTTGAGCACTTTATATTTTGATGAGGTTTAATAGTTGGATTTCTTTTTTTCCTTTAATATATTTTGAGAAAAGTATCCCAATTAATTTCCAACTCTTAATGTTCTTTAATAAATATTTTTATAGACTTTAATAATTTGATATATTGTTTCTAATTTCCAAGTTCTTACTTTGATGTAGTATTCTTTATAACTCCCTAATGTGAAATATTAGAAAACAATTATTTGCAATAATAGAAATTCAAGTAGAAATCGTTATTTCTCCTATGTTTTAATATTGCAAATATTTAGGCTAATTTAATATTTATTTCCCCTTAGATATTGCTTTCAAATATGGTTTATTTATATTGATATTTCAACCTTATAATATACCTTATAACTCCCTATTTAATGAAAGCAATCTTGATGAAGTATAAACCTTACCTTTAGTGTTGTATTCCCAATGTATTTGGTGCAGGTTCTGGATGTGTATGATAGTCCTCTTAATGACTTCTCCTTGAATGTTATGGTGAACGTTGATTCACCTTTGACTTCAGGTTTTGGATGGTGCACTTCAACTCTTGAGATTAGAACTTCGTTGAACACCTTGACTAGAGCTTTTAATGCTCTTTACCTCTCCTCCAAACTATGATTTTGGTTGTTGTAAGTGCTATGACTCTTACGAATACTTCAAATGCTATCCTCTATAGTCTTTGACACCTTTTAATAGATGGAAGATCTTAGACTTTATGACAATTATCATAGTGATTACTCTTGAGTGCTTGAGATGACATTTGTGAAACTCTACCAGGTAGATGAGTGTTATGAACTTAAATGAGTTTTCATTCTTCTTCTTCCTTTGTAATATTTTATTTGTAAAGGATGGGCACTATTGGGGGAATTCCTGCACCCTTAATATATTTTTCACACTGCATGACTTCCCTGATCCAATAAGTACTGTGGACTCTGATGGATCCACCTTTTTAACTCAGGAAAATATTATCCTAAGACTCTAGACAAACCAAGTAGGTTAATGAAACCCCAGAGGTGAGCCTACAATATTTCTTATATGCTCATGATCATCAAGATTTACAAAAATGAAATAAAATTACAACATAAAATTTGAACAAGTCTAAAAGCAACTCCCAACTAGTGCTTCAAGCTGTAGACCAATGCCTTATCCATTGGGAAATTATAGTCATACTTAAAATATGATGAATATATAATGGGGAGAAGATAAAACTGAGCCAATCACATCCATTCAAATAATGTAATAGAAATGATTCAACATGCCAACGAAAGAAGATGCTATTTACACATTCAAATGATATAACATGTAAATGGAAGAACACACAAAATTGTACATAGAACTGCTAAAAGGAGGGAATAGGATTGCATTAAATAATAGATCATTACAATGGGAGTCTGATCAAAATAACCAGATCTCACTAAACTAGTAAAAATAAATTCTCCATTCAAATGATGCAATAGAGAAATGCAACTCTTTGTTTAAATGATGTAACAAAGAGCCTCCTAGATTCTAGCCTCAACCACTGGAAATTATCTCAATAAAATAGGTACCTCCTCAACAAAACTTGTAAAATAATGGGGAAGAAAAAAGGGGTGACTAGACAAGACACACAAAGGAAAATACAACTAACAAGGATGAGAATACTTGTATACTTCTTGTGAATTTATTGTGCAAAAACTTGATAATTTTTGTGTTTCAAGAACTCTCTCATATATCCTACAAATTTATTCTCATTCAAAGCTCGATGATGGTCCATAATTACAAAAACTGCAAAAACTGCAACTATTTCAATGATGGTCCATAACTGCAACTATCTTCATGATGGTCCATATTATTAATTGTGCTTGTAGTAGTTCTTATTTGTAGTGTAGTAGTGGTCTCGGTTGGTCAAAAATACCTGTTACATAAATCTTGATAATAATAATATTTTATAACTGCAATTACTAAAGTTGAATGATGGCCTCTCACTATCTCTTAATTGGATCTCAAAAAGACCCATAATAACCTATTTTTTGAAGGGCATAACTTTTTGATACGACCATTGGATCAACTTGAAATTTTATGTGGAACTAGATAAAGAGGAGGAAAATTTAATGGTAAGGGTTCTCTAGAAGCCTTGAAGATTTTTCAGTGTGTTATCAGGCCCTAATTCCTTCATCTAGTGCCCCGAAAAATGGGATTTAATATATTTTTAAAAAAATTGGAAGAAAGAAAAATTAGAATTTAATGACCTTTTAGGCATGGATAGGTGTTGAGATTTTCTAGAAGGCCTAATATGGGAAATGCAATAATGTGTGTTAATTTAGGGGGCTATCCGGGCTTTTTTTGGTGACTTACTAGAAATAGGGTAGCTTTGGCCAAAAATAACAAATTGCCCAAAAATAGTAATTTTTTTTTTATAAACAGGGGGTAAACTCAAGTTGGATTTTTGTTAGTGTATGTTAGCGTATATTACATTATAGGGCATATTTGTTAGACTAGCGTTAGTTGTTATTTCATTGTTGCAACAACTATCTATTGTTGCCTTGTTAGCTCCGTAGTCTCCGGGCTATTCTAAGGCCTACTATGTATTATTTATTTGTTGATTGATTAATCTATCACTACTGTTCATTCCTACATGGTATCAGAGCTAAAGATCTTTGAGCTCATTCGTAGCCAAGAGAAGGACCTGGGCGTTTCGAGGAGACCCATAGGAGTTGATTGATACGCTTTTCGAGGTAGTTTGCAGGCTGACTAGCATGTTTCCCGAGGAGCACCTGACCTATGAGCACCTCGACACATTTCTCGAGGTGACTCAGACTGGACGTAGTTTGACCCGGGCTAATTCCTATTTTTCTAGGCTGTTGGACTGGATCGGAACGGATCGGGCATGGATCTCGAGACGCGGTTGACTGGATCGGACTGAACCACCGGGCATAGATCTCGAGGCAGATTGGACTGGTGACTAGACCTCAGGCACAAATCCTAAGGTTGACTCGACTAGACCTGACTGGACCCCAGGTACAAAACCCGAGGTCGATGACGCGATGACATGTGGTGGACTATCCACGTGCCACCCGGACCAACGAGCGGGGGACACGTGGTGGACTAGCCACACGCCACTCGGACGCAACGTGTGGTGGACTGGCCATGCGCCACTCGGTGCAACAAAATGGCCTGCTGATTGCCTGCAAGCAATCATTGCTAAAAGGGGTTTGTTTTCTTTTTAAACAAAGAAAACGTAGCATCACACTGCGTGTGGGATAATTCCCACAGATTTAAAAAAAAAAAACGAAGGGATTGTGCTTTAGTAGCACAAAGCTCCCCTTGGCTGACGGATCAACCAAGGTAGCCCAACTGGCAACGAAGCCAGTCTTAGGGCCAACTCCCACGGGGTCACGGGATCAATCCCCAGTGGGGACCAAATTTTTTGTTTTGGTCTTATTCACCGCAGAAGGGATTAAAGGGAAGGATTTCCCTTCCCTTCCCGTTGGGCGGCGTAGCCCGACTGGCAGGAGCGCCAGTCGGAGCGTTTACAGCCGCGAGGTCGGGAGTTCGACTCCCGACGGCGTCAACTACATTCCTTTTACAAGGCACGGCCGAATCCCCCAAACAACGGTAAATTTTTTTTTTAAAGTTATTTTTTAATATTTTTTTTCTAAAAGTTAAAATTAAAATTTTTAAATTATTTCTTTTATATAGTTTTAAAATTATTTAAAAAAAAAAAAAAAGATAATTTTTTTGCTATAAAGAATAATTATTTTTTTTAAACTTTAGAATATAAAATGTTTTAAAATGCTTTATAAAGGAAAATTTTAAAGGGGGGAGTTATTTTCAAGGGGGGATAGATTTTTTTTCTCTCCACCATCAAAGCAATTAAAGAGGCATCAAATCATCAAACCTCAAACTCTGTTTTTTAGGCTTCATAAATAGCAACTTGTTTGTTTGAAGTACTTCACACAGGGGGGATTTTTTTTTGGTGATATTTTGTGCTAATCTGCCTATGAGGCAAGCTTTGTAATTTTTTTACAAACCAGTAAAAAAAGCCTTCTAGAGCACCCATTTTTGCGCTTCCAGAAATTTTTGCCCCTTGGAACCTCATATAGGGGAGATATAATTTTGCAAAACTAAGGGGAGAAGACTTATAAGGGTGCATTTTAGGCAGTGACCGACACCTTAGTCAAATTATTTTGCAAAATTTTATTGTAAAAGGTGCATTTTTGGCAAAGACCGACACCTTAAGAATGGGTAGATCAAAGAAGAAAACTATCCCAAAACAAACTGATGATGTTGTTAAATCAGTTAAAGGCCCATACTTTTCCCCACACCTGGAAGGGATAGATTATTATGAAGATGGCACATTTATTACACTAAGGAGTGGTGTAAATGCCATAATCAATGATTCTGCGTCTTGTGGAGACATGCAAAAAAATGGTGTTCTAATCCCTATTGGTGCTATAATGGGCATATTCATGTCATTTTATGCTCTTGACAAAGCACAACAAAAAAGGGACTTTAGTGAGGAAACAGAGGTCAAACCCCTAATGGTCGATGCTTGTAGTGACACAAGTGACCTTCAGCCCATGGTGGTGAATGCTTGTTGTGATACATGTGACCTTGAGGCCATGATGGCCAATGCTTGTTTTGATACAAGCGAACTCATGCCTATGATGGCAGATATCAGTTGTAGCATAGGTGATCTCATCACAGTAGTAGATTTTTCTTGTGACACTAGTGACTTAAAAACTAAACCTCCTAAAAATGAACTCCATAATCTCATCAATAGCGACAAATGCAATATTGTTAAAAGCATTGATGAAGATGATGAAATTGGGTGTTTTGAAAAACACACCAAAGGATTTGGTTCTAAAATGATGAAGAAAATGGGATTCAATGGTGAGAGATTAGGTAAACAGAAACAAGGCATTAAATCTCCAATAATGCTAAGTGTCAGGGCAAAGCATGAAGGCCTTGGCTATACTGGACATGCAAGTACCAGTAATTCTATGTTTGTAAAACCTAAATCTCCTACAACTCCTAAAAAGCATTGTTGCAGTCACTGTGGAAAGGCAGGACATGTTGTAGCTAAGTGTTGGAGATTACATCCTTGTGATTCATGTGGATGTACGAATCATTCTTCTTCAAAATGTTGGTACAAAGTGAAAATGGCCAACAAGGTTCATATAGATTGTGGATGGACAGATTTCACACAATGGACCATGATGAAAGAAATGTTGTATGGCTTCTACCAAAAAGGTAAAACCTATGGTAGACCCCGAGGCAAATCTAGTGACAGACCTAGTGGCAGTCCTAGAGATAATGACCTAGAGACAGACCTAAAGACATACCCAGAGACAAAGTTCCAGAGGCAGATCTATAGGCAGATCCAGAGGCAATAATCCAGAGGTGGATTCACAGGTAGATCCTGAGATAGACCCAGAGGTACAATTCCAGAGGTATGTTTAGCGCCAGAGCCAGAGCCATGAGCCAGAGCCAGAGCCAAAGACAAAGCACGAGCCATCATTCTTTCATTTCTCTTCTTCTTCTTTCACTGTATTGGGGCAGTTATATACTTTACCCAAATATTGTTGTATGGGAGGATAGTGTAGCTAGTAGTTATATTATTACCCAAATAATGTAATAAGGGGGGATGTTAGCGTATATTACATTATAGGGCATATTTGTTAGACTAGCGTTAGTTGTTATTTCATTGTTGCAACAACTATCTATTGTTGCCTTGTTAGCTCCGTAGTCTCTGGGATATTCTAAGGCCTACTATGTATTATTTATTTGTTGATTGATTAATCTATCACTACTGTTCATTCCTACAATTTTGAGGATCCAACACAGGCTCCAACTAGGATAGGTGATGAAAAAGGCTTTTGACAATGAATCACCTAAGAATTCTAGAATCTCCAGTAGACCACAAAAACTCAAAAACTTGCTTAATCACCTAAAAATTGAAACCTTAATCACCTAAAAGAAAAAAAAATAGGACTGAAATACACTTTTTTTTTAATCACCTGAGAATTCCAGAATCTCCAATAGACCACAAAAACTTAAAAACTTGCCTAATCACCTAAAAGGGACTCCTTAATCACCTAAAAAGGACAAGATTGAAACACACTTTGGAATAGTCATTAATTATCCAAACTTTGGAATAGTCATTTATTATTCAAACTTTGGAATAGTTATTAATTATTCAGAAGTGATGCTGACCTTCTATTTGGCAACCTCTAAACCCAGATCAAATTGATCTTTCTTATCATCAATTCCTTTTCTAGTTTTCTGATTAGCCAAGTCATTTTGTTGCTTTTGGATAATCTCCTCTATATCAGGCTCTTTAGGAATCATTTGCAACTTCATCTAATTTACCTTTTTTCATGAAATCACTCATGTAGCTTTCTCCTTTTGTGCAGACCCTTCATCAAAATTTTCCTCTATTGTTCTATTCTTGAGATTGATAGCATGTATTCTTTCTAAAGACTCAACCTCTTTTGCTATAGGTACAAGCTTTCCTTGCTTCATTCTATCAAATCTAGTATTAGTAGGCTCACTTGAGGTTGATGCCTCTCCAAAGACCAATGCTTTTTGCTCAAGATTACTAGCACATATGTCCATATACCTTTCAAATTATTATTCTCTGGTTTCATCCTCCTAAGTCTAGCATACATTAATTCTAATATCTTCATCTTCAGATTCAACATTTAAATAACCATTAGAATGTATACTTAGATAAATACCACAATCAATAGGGTTATGTGGTGTATCATAGGTAGAGCAATAAAAGGGATGATATGATGCTATATTATTTGATGGCATGGGATTTGGAACAGAATCTAGATCTCTCTCTACTTATTTATTTTTCCAATTCCCATTCCGATTCCTATTTTTCTCTTTATTTCCATTGTTATTCTAATTTGTATTAAAATTCCTTATGAAAGAGGCTTGCTATCTTCTTGTTGTCTATTATTACCCTATAAAGTTTCTGCACTATTGTATTTGCATTTTTCAAGTCTAGACAACCTATTATTCAAATTAGTAAACATATCATCCTGATATTTTTTCTGAGGGATAAAGAAATCAACCTTCTTAGGCTTCCTTTCTGGTTGATTGGGCTCTAAATAGTATGCTTTCATCTTACCACTATCAATCATATGTCTCTCTATTTCAATAGCCCTTTCCATACATATATCAATGGTAGTTTTTGCTTGTTGTCTCAAATCATAACTAAAATCTCTAGGGAAAGCATTTTTGTAGAAACAAATAGACTGATCATCATTTGACCTTAATGCTATTGGAATCTTATTTTTGGTCTTAAAGAATATTCTATTGAAATATTTCACTGATTCATTTTCTTTCTTTTTATGGTAGCCAATTTTATTAGCAAGTACTGTTCATTCTTTCTCTCTCCATTCCTAAGCATCCCTCTCTAAAGTTTGAAAGAACAATCTAAGGATAACATCTTCATCATCCACCTCAAGACTATCCATGGCATACAAAAAATCCCTAACATGATCTTCACCGATGACAATATTATTCCCTTGAAATTTAGGCAAGTACTTACGAGATTTACCAAGGATACGATTTAGAATTGCAGGTAAAAGAAAAGCTCTATATCTATTGGTCCTCCACTTATTAGCATTAACCTTGGTATTTTGATTTACACTGATATTTTGATTTGCATTAGGATTTACCATACTCACTATAGGTTGATTCACTATAGGTACTTGGTTTATAGTAGGAGAATACTGATTGAAACCAAGATTCAAGCTAGAAATAGAAATAGTATGAATTGGAATTGAAGATTTTCTATGAGACTTGAAGAATACCTTAGGATTTGGCACTCTAGCAAGCACTTCTTTACCACTTCTTCTTGTAGACGCTAGATCCAGATCCTTATTTTTTTTTATTTTTAAAATTTTGAGTTCATTCAGTCACCAACACAAATTTGCAAAGAAGGAACAAGATCTTCAACAATGCTTGGGTCAAGATTGCTCAACCTGATATTCACTTAACTCTCACAAATTTCATTTTAGGAAAGACTATGAGAAAAAAACTCAAAATTGTATTGAGTCTTCCATAACAATGATGCCAAAAACTTTTGGAAGAAATTATTGCACCCTTAATAGATTTGTCACGCTGCAAGACTTCCCTGACCCAATCAATACTTTGGACTCTGGTGGATCCACCTTTTTAACTCAGGAAAATATTATCCTAGGACTCTAGATAGAAGGATTAGGGTAAGGAAACCCTAGAGGTGAGCCTACAATATTTCTTATATGCTCATGCTCATCTAGATTTAAAAAAATAAAATAAAACTACAACATAAAATTTGACCAAGTTTGAAAGTAACTCCCAACTAGTGCTTCAAGCTATAGATCGGTACCTTATCCATTGGGTAATTGTAGCCATAATTAAAATATGATGAAGATAGAAGGGGAAGAAGATAAAACTAAGTCAATCACATCCATTCAAATAATGTAATAGAAATGATTCAACATGCCAGTGAAAGAAGATGCCATTTACACATTCAAATGATGTAACTTGTAAATGGTAGAACACATAAAATTGCACATAAAACTGCTGAAAGGAGGGAATAGGATTGCATTAAATAATGGATCTTTACAATGGGAGTTTGATCAGAATAACCATATCTCACTGAACCAGTAACAACAAATTATTCATTCAAATGATGTAATAGATAACTGCAACTCTTTATTCAAATGATGTAACAAAGAGCCTCCTAGCTTCTAGTCTCAACCATTGGAAATGATCTTAGTAAACTGGGTACCTTCTCAGAAAAACCTGCATAATAATGGGGAAGGAAAAAGGGGTAACTACACAAGACGCACAAAGGAAAATACAACTGATAGGGATGGGCACACTCGTATACCTCTTACAAAATTACTATGCAAAACTCGATAATTTTTTTTGTTTCAGCAACTCTCTCATATAGCCTACAAATTGATTCTCATTCAAAGCTCGATGATGATCCATAATTACAAAGTCTGCAACTATTTCAATTATGATCCATAACTACAATTGTCTTCATGATAGCCCATATTATTAATTGTGCTTGTAGTATTTCTTATGTATAGTGTGGCAGTGGTCTCAGTTGGTCAAAAATACCAATTACATAAAGCTTGATAATAATAATATTTTATAACTACAATTACCAAAGTTGAATGATGGCCTCTCACTATCTTTTAATTGGATCTTGAAAATGACCCATAATAGCCTATCTTTTGGAGGGCATAACTTTTTATCCGATCGTTGGATCGACTTGAAATTTTACATGGAGCTAGATAAAGAGGAGGACAATTTTCATGGTAAGGTTTCTATAGAAGCCTTGAATATTTTTTAGTGTGTTATTAGGCCCTAATTTCTTCATCTAGTGCCCCAAAAATGGAATTTAATGTTTTTTTAGAAAAAATAGATGAAAGAAAATTTGAAATTTAATAACTTTTTAGACATGGATAGGTGTTGAGATTTTCTAGAAGGCCTAATATGGGAAATGCAATAATGTGTGTTAATTTAGGGGGCTATCCAGGATTTTTTTTGATGACTTACTAAAAATAGGGTAGCTTTGGCCAAAACTAATAAATTGCCTAAAAATAGTATTTTTTTAAGGGGGGGCAAACTCAAGTTGGATTTTGAGGATCCAACAGGCACTTATGTGGAAAATGTTTTTCCTTCTAGGTGGCAAGTGTCACCTTTCCTTTGTTCATGGGTTTTTCTACGTAATGCTTCTCCAACGTATCTTGTAATCTTCCTATTAACCATGCAAAACTGTGAGCTCTTCCTTTGTTCGATGGAGCTTGATATGAGATGATTATAGTGGTGCCTTGAGATCTTAGAGCAATGCTTTTCAATGCTTGCGTGGAGTTTTTGGGATACTCCAATGGTGTTTCTTGGATGCACATATTTCAACCTATTCTAACTTTATTTTTATGAATGATATAACCTTGTAATATAATGCTTCTTCTTGATTTGTTTGCTTGCAGGTTCAACTGTCCACAATGTAGTAGATGTGAGCCTTTTGAGTGGCTCTATTCCCTTGCATGGAGAATTTTTTTGCACGGTTGTCTTGGAGTATTTTTATCCTTGTAAAGAGTGTGCCTCTTTGGCATAGAAGACCTGTCCTCTTTATGATGTAGAGCAGAATAGAGTAGTTCAAAAAATATAAATACTTTATATATAAGATACCTTTTTTGCACCTCTTTTTGCAATATTATTTTCTTGGTCTTATGGCAGCTTTTTAAAATAGGCGATGGCAGATTTGATGTTGTCTCTTTTTCTAGACATCTCTCTCCATTGATCGATGACTTTGGTAATAAACACAAGCTATTAACCACTTAGATAGAAGCTCTTTCTTGTAGAATTAATTTCTGCACCTTTTTGTAAATAGCCTTTGTTGCAATTTGAATTTGAGACTCACCAAGTCTTGATTTGAAGATTCTATTGTTCTTTTTTATAGTGGATTTTCTTCTCCACTCATTGGAGGAATATTATCTATTTTGATGGCTTATTTGGACCATGATATGTTGCAGGTTCTGTGCACCAATGGTGTCTCTAAACACTTTGATAATCTGCTGGTTTTTTTGTTGTTGATCCTTTAATCAACAAACACAAACTAACCTTTTTTTAGAGTAATTAGTGTAGTGCAAATGATCTTAATAATAATACCAATTTAATGCACTAAAAATATTAACTTACTACTCTGATAAACTCTTAAAATAATTTGAGATGCACTTAATAATCTTTACAAATTTTAAGAGTAATCTGTAATGAAATCCTAATAAGCATTTTGCAAATTTTCATTACAATCAATATTGTAAGATATAGTCTTTTTGCTTTCTAGATAGCAAATAGGTAGATAAAAATTTATTTCTCTCAAAAATATCCAATTCCTATTAATTGTGCAATTAATTCTTAAAATGAATTTATCCTTTTTGCACTTGAAGACTATAATGCAATCTATTCTTCTGAAACTTTTAATCCAAATATGGTGCTTAATGGAATTTGATAATGAATCCTAATTTGAAGTTAAACTAATTGAATCCTAGTTGCTTACATTTAATGGCTTTTGTAAATTATGTAGATCTTGATGTTTGGATTTACCAAGTTGTTGCTTGGTAGTGGATAGATACACAACTTCTTTGTTGTTTGTCTCGAACAACTTTATCCTTCACTAATCTCTAGCCTTGAACTTTTTGTCTTGAGCCTTGGATTTGGTGGTTTAATCCTTTCAGTGATCTTATTTTTGTTGTAGATTTAGAGAAAACCTTTCTCTAAATTGTACCTTCTTGTTGTGAGAGGCAATCTCCAAATATTTTGGATTTGGTAGGCTTCTTCTGTCTGAATTTTCCTTCAAGCTTCTTGTCAAATTTTGACTTCAAATAGGATCTTCTTCTCAAGATTTTGTTTTTCTTGAGTTCTTCACTATATTTTTATTATGAGATTTGGTACTTCTTACCACATTATTCTTCTCATATTTGGCAGTCCTTGCCAAATTCTTCCTCTCAGATTTGGTACTCCTTTCCAAATTTGTCTTCTCAGATTTGGTACTCCTTACCAAATTCTTCTTCTCTTGGGATTTTTGTTGGATGGTGATAATTGTCCCAAGTCCTTCACTATCAGGAAATTTTCCTTGGTAGTGGAATTCTCCAATGAGTTCTCCTAGGAACTCTTTTGATGATGCTTCTATGAGCTTTGCAACAAGGCTCTCCAAGCCTTCTTATTTTTCCTCCTTGAGATCAGTCTTCTATCTTGTAGCTTCTCTGGTCTTCCACCTGAGACATTTTCTTCAACATTCTACTTCTAGAAGTGTTGATGATGAGATCTTATTCTCCGATCTCTTATTCTACTACTTCTAGATTCTAGAATAGGACTTCGTTTGTCCTTTCTCTTTCTTTCTAAAATGGAAGTTCTTCAAAGAGATCTACTTCGAATATCTTTAGCTTCTTATAAAAAATTCTTTAATTAGTAAAGGAGATCACCAATCTCCTATTTTCTGGACTCTTCTCAAGAGTCTTCTTTAGGAACTCCTTTCTAGAGTTTTCTTATGAATTCAGGAATCTATCTTGTAAATCAGGATATCTTCTTTGAAGTTTTTCTTTAGGATTAAGGCTACGACCTTTTTATTTTTCTAGGCTTCTTTGGCCTATTATTCTTCTAGGCTTCTTTGGCCTATTATTTTTCTAGGATTCTCTAGCCTATTATTCTTCTAGGATTATTTGACCTATTCTTCTTATAGGCTTATTTGGCCTTTTATTCTTCTGTACTATGAAGGTTTTAATCTTGAATGAAGATCACCAATCTCCTATCTCCTCCTATGACTCAAATTTTGGAGTCTTATTTTTAGTTCAGGAACCCTTATCTAGAATATTCTATCGGATTATTGCTACTATGGCCTTTTCTTCTATGCAGTTATAAATCTAGCAATGGAGAACTCTAGTCTCCTAACTAACCACAACTCTTCTTCAGGTTTCTTCTTCCACAATGTTCTTTTCTTGTACAAAGAACTAATATCTACACAAGGAAAGCACACTAACTTTTAGGCAAAGAAGTTGAAATCTCCTAGCTTTCTGTTGTAATAGGTGTTCCAATCATCCGAGAATTAATTTTTTACAACAAAATAAACTTCAAGCAATAGTTAACAAATTCTATATCTCTTAGAGGGTCTTCACTAGTTGATCTATCAAACTAGTGGAATGGGTGATGAGTCCTAGTATTCACGAGTTTTTTTCTGTAACTCTATGGAAAGACCCTAACCAGATGTAATCTCAAATTTTCTACAACTGAGATTTGTTTCAGCCCTCACTTTTCTAATCATGTTGACTACTATGGCTTTTTCAATCAATTAAACTTAATGGCAGCTTTTGCAAGTAGTGGCACTCTATGGTAGATCCGATTTGCAAAGATGTAGGCCAATAGTAGTAATGGTGAATCTCTATATTCCTCTTGACCTACAAGATTTTTCTTATGATGGATGTAGATCCTCCTATCTCGAAGCATCATGGCTATGATACCACTGTTAGATTTTGAGGATGTATGTTATGGAGAGATCTAACACATGTCCTAATGAAATATAAAAGAAAGTGAAACAACAATATGACTAAAATATGCTATAAATAGAAATGATGAAATTACAATGTATTACGGAGGAAATGGACACTCCGTTACTATGAGCTAAAGAGCTACATGGTACTCCATATGAGAGCACCACTATCTACTACACTACACTAGATGAGAACTTGAATTCTTGTCACCTTGTTCATATAATCTATCAATATAAGGATTTTTATATAGGAATATAGATTCCTTGGCCAACACTCTACCTAGTTGTACAAGGGGACACCTTGCACATTACAACTTGCACATTGCCACTTGTGCATTTATTACATTGCATGAAGTAACTAGATAACTTTACCCTAAAGTAATCTTCTATCATAACTATGTACCTAAGGTGATACATTTACATGACTCAAATGATGTAATATACTCTAACTCTAACATTTAGGACTCCTCTATCAAATAAATTGAAGCATGGGAAGAAGAAATGGATGTTAGGAAAAAGTATACTAGAATATTTCTTGAGGAATGTATAACAACTGATAGTATTGATAATTTTGATAATCTAATAGCTAAGAGGATACAAGAAATATAAGTGTAATAAAAAAGAGGAACATGAATTAGCTCAGTATCTCAATGACTTGTTAGAAATGGCTATGTCATTAACTAGATTTTCTCAAGAAAATCATCATTCAAAAGAGAATAAAAAATGAAGCATTGTAGATAATGGACACAATTATGTTTGTAGCTTATTTATCTGATAAAGCATAGGATGAAATGGCTAGTATAGTTGGGATAAGTCAGTATAAGCAAGGAGAACTAGACAAAAATGAAGAAGTCAGCCAAGAAAAAATAAAGGTAGAGCCCACTATAGAAATGGAAAACGCATAAGGGAAATAGGATAATAGATAAAAAATAGGCCAATTGTAAGGCTTTAATGCAAGACAATTGTGCTCCATAGAAATATCCAAAGGCTAAAAAACTCCTAAGTGTCAATATCAATGTGAAACAACTCAAAACAGTTGTGATCTAGCTATAAGCCACCATAAAATTGAGGGAGCAGATGCAACCAAGTGTATAGACTAAATGGAAATGGTTACAACAGAATGAGCCATTTTCAAATTATAAATAAGGGTTTTATCAACCAAAGAAAGGATCAAGTTTTGCATAGCCAAATTTTTCCAAAGGTATAGTTGAGCATACTTGTCCTTGTTAGTTGTATTTCCTTTTGTGTCTTGTCTCTCGTAGCCATCCCTTATTTTTATCCATCATTGTGCAGGTCTTACCAAAGATGTTTCAGTTAGCTAAGATTATTTTCAATGTCTAGATCGAAAGTTAGGAGACTCTTTGTTACTATTTTTAGAATGAAGATTTGAGGTTCTCTGTTACATTATTTGAATAGAGAAATCTCTTTGTATCTATTTAATGAGATCTAGAATATTTTACTAGACTCGAATTCTAAGAATCTTTTGATATTAATACAAATTTGACTTCATTCTTTGTACATTTTTGTGTTCAATTACATATTTATTGCATGTTTACATGTTACATTATTTGAATGCGTCAATGGCATATTACTTTGTTGGTGAATTTCAATTATGGTTGTTACATTATTTAAATGAACATAATTGACCTAGTTATTTCTTTTTCCTTCTTTCTTTTTCAATAAATCGTTGATATCATTGCTACAATTTCCTAGTGGACAAGGCATCGATCTACTGATAGGGTATAATTATATGGTTTTTGTAAATATTGATCAAAATCTATTATATTTTACATTTATTTGTTAATTTGGTTGAAAATAAGCATAAATTTTATAATATAAGGTTGGTTTAGGGTTTCCTTACCTTACTCAATCTGATAGAAGACTTACGATAATTCTTTCCCAAGTAAAATAGGTGGATCCAACAGAGTATACAGTGTTGATTGGATTCCAAAAAATTTACGATATGACAATATTTGAGGGACACATAAATTTTCTCTAATAGAACAACCTTTAGAATTTTTTACCAAGGTTGGATCCTTATCTATATGTGATCTTTGGTGCTTTGTTGTGCTCCTGTACTAGACTAATCTAATAATCTCTTACTGAGAAAAAGGGATAGAGAGAAAACTAGCAAATAATTGAAACAAAATAATAGGAAATTAAACCTATGCTAAGGAATGTGATGTACCATAGATTATAAAATCCATCTTGCATACAAGTGGGACTAGTGAACACATGAGCCAATATAATACAACTAAAATGAACACAATCCTAATTATATACAATTGCAAATCAAAATATCTCCCAAGGAAGCCAAGAAAGATACTAGTTATAGTCCCCCATAGAAAGATATATGCACACAAAGACCATAATAGAATTAGCAATAGTCACATCTCCTTCTATTCATATTAGAAACGTAATGACAATGATATGAAATTGAAAGAGGTTCGATGGCCTATACACACAACAACACAAGGCTTGAATCTAGATTGACATACAAAATAGAAGCTGAGAGAAGAACTACCTAAGTCTAGATACTAGGTATGAAAACAATTCAACCTCCTTATAGATTTAAAATTGGCTATTTATAAGATTTACATCCTAAGTTCAAAATTGAAAATTTCCTTTACCCCTAAATGGTGATGGAAAATAATCCTACACTTTCCTTGATGGTTACGATGAAGGTATAACACTAAAGGATACACATCTAGTTCAAGTTCATTCACCATAAATATATATAATCAGAGAGGTATCTTGCTCCTGAACATGACATTAATTGACCTTGCCCTTGTGAAATGAGTCTAGGTAGCATTGTGAAATTTCCTCCAATGGACCATCTCACATTTCTAGTTATCAAGCTTTGACAATGCTCTCTAGCTAATGTATTCAATGGAAAGTTTGGTTGATCTAGTTGTAACCTTTTTACCTTAGTTTTTTTGCTAACTTTGGGTTGTTTGGTAGGAGTCTACCACAAAACATAGTGTAGTAAAGAATTTACTATAGTTTATAGCATAGACCATAGGAAAAGCAAGATATAATTTTCCTAATTGGATATATTCTACATGGGTAATGTCCTCAAAAGTTACGGATAGGGTGATATGATTAGCATTTTGGACCATCAAGGATAGGTTTGACTACAATCCCATTATGTAGTATTGAAAATATTACTCATTGAATGGTCAATCATTAGAGCAAATGAGGTACAATACCATGACAATTATTGTGTTGTAATCATGTATGTCTTCTTGAGGATGTCTCTATATGTCATTTAACTAGAAAAGGACCAAGTAACCATCACTCATATTTTAAAACCTTCTCGTAAATTGTTCAACCATAGAATCTCAATTAGTGACTAAATTATTAGGTATGTTATTATACTAGATATTTGCTTTATCCTTTAATATGTACATGAGTAACTACACTATAATATCTTCTTCTTGGATGTTATGCATGGACTTTAGTGTAGACAAGTCATTTAAATTATCCATAGTAGTTTTATTTCTTGTCCTATCAAAAGTGGTTAAGGACTTTGCAACAAAAATTGCAATGGGAGAATAGACCATTAGGTTTAAAGGCCCTTAGATGAAGAGCATTGATGGAACATACTATATCTAACACTAATTATATGGTTGTAACATATAATAAATCATCTATTATTGTGGGGCTAGTTGTGTATTCTAAGGGTCTACAAGTTTTTGATGAAAGGAAGATTTGGGTTTATGTAGCTTAAGGATTCAAATATGCTTATGGACTAGTGTTTTATATCACTTGTGGATTAGTATATTCTACTAATTTTGTGGGTGCAAAAAAAATGTGGGATCGATTTGTTGTAAGGAGATGGAATCTATAATAGATATTGTGAAGGTCAAATATCGAGAAACAATAATTAATTTTGGGTAGTATCATGATACATTTTATGCACCTAGTTAGCCAAGTGTTACTTGTTAATTATATGCATTACTCTAGCTTATTTGAGGGTTTAGTATGACCAATTATCCTTAGGTAGTACTAGTATTTGTATATGAAATTATTTACCTTACTACTTAAGTCAAAGTACCTAATTATCCTATTGATATAGGTTGTGAAGGTTGGATACTAGTGGGTAACAAATTAACAATTGATGTGGGATGCTACCTTGAATTGTTTTACCCCCAATTTACTATACAAGACTTGCACATTTGAATTTTTTTTTATTGGTTTAGCCTAAACTAAGGATGATGAGTGGTAGTGAGAAGATGGACTATAGGTCCTCATGTAGTTTTTGATTGATTAGAACCAACTTTTTGATTAGGTATAATCTATATATTATGGATGATTTTTGAAGTAGGCACATTAGTTTGTTGACCAATTAGCAACATGGAATCACTATACAACTATGATGTAGAGGTTTCTATGCAAAAGGATTATGGATTCTTTATATTAGGTAAAGCTTGGATCATTTAGGGCACATTGTATAAAGGATTTATAATCATAATAAATACCAAAGGACTTATGGAGATCTAGGTTTGGTTTATTTCAATTGTGGTTCACAAGGCATTTACTTCTCTTGGTCTAATTGAGTGGGAATAAAAGGAGGACTTGGTAGTTGAGGATGCCCAAAAATACTTCATTTTTATCATAGTTTTGCACCATTAGATTATGTTTTGCTTTATTATTATAATAATTATTTGATTAAATAAGGTAATTAGGAGTAAATACAAGCTTAGATTGGCAAAGTGATATTATGTACCAAGAAATATAAATAAAGGATATTTTTATTGATTAATATCAACATTTATAAATAAAAAGGGTTATTATGATTTTACATACAACTTGAGATTCCAGACATATTGGAATATGACATTGGTTTACTTGGTGTCAAAGATCAAGGTTGTAACATGCATTGCATGTTGACTTATATAGTTAGCATTAGACTTAATAACACACGACTGGCATTGGATGATGTAGCACTTTGCTAGCCCAGGATATGGACTACAAGCTGGAATCAAACATGGATGATAGCCTAGCACTAGATGCTAGGAATGCATGAGCTCTAGATATTATTATAGTAGGTAATATATGACATGATTGTAGAAAGTAGTGGCTAACATGGAAAAAGAGGACAAGGAGCATGGCATGGTTGAGGAACTAAAAATACTAAACCATTCGCCAATTTTACCTTGATATTTTTCTCAACTAATTTTTCTGTTGATTAACCAACTATGCATGATGTTAGCCAGCAATCAATTATTATTGAATTTATCATAACTGGAAGCAACTTACAAGAAAGAAAAAAAATGTTATTTTGCACATGGTTATTTTGAAAATAGTTTTGAACCTGCATTTTTCCATTTATAGCTCCTCCAACATGGTAGCCAAGATCACAAGTAGGTAGTTATGACTAATTTTGACTACTATTATACCTGGTTCTTGTCTTCACTTATTGAATAAATTGTCTTTGCTTATATATTTGTTGTCGTAACATCCTAACTACGAAGGCAGGGGAGGTCATTGTTCTCCTCAATTATAAATAAGAGTAATAGCTTTAGGAACTAAGGATAGAAGAATAGGAATTATACCATTATGCTACTACATTTGTGATTGATATCTATAAATATCTTGTAAGGACATTCTAATATAAAGTATATTTTGCTTTGAATAGCTATTACTCTATTGTATGAGCTGAGTTGAGTTTCTTTTCATTCCACATTGTGGAGTAAGAAACCACTCCTAGCTAGGTGGAAGGTACCATTTTGTTGTTCTTTTTATTTCTTGTAGCCTATATTAGTTTCTTGGTTTTTCCTACACTTTATGATAGCAATTTAGCTACTTTATTTCATCTCCTAGGAGGATTAATTAGCTATATCAGTTTTAGATCGATATTGCTGTAGCTTAGTATTGAAAGATAGTTTTTTATGCTTAGTTTTCCTTTATGTTCTTTATTTTATTTTAGCTTTAATCATTATATTTTAAGCAAGTTATATTACTTAGCTTAATTTCCTATTTTAATGAGTTTTACTTCTACTTCCTTAATGCTTTAGAGTAGAGAGCCTATACCCAACATTACCTAAGATATTACCTAGCACATATAGCCAATGGACACGACCTCATATTTGAAAAATTAAAGTAACATTATCAAAGTGTGGTTTAATAATACCCTTCATATTTTGGTGTCATTGTTGTGGGATATAATGTTGCTAGGATCATTTAAGACATGTTAAACATCTAACATTCAATTTGTTGTATAGGTAGCATACCTCCCTAGTTGGTCATTTTAGATATAAGTGTTCACTAGGACATATTGAAAGCTACTATTATAAACCAAGATACCTAGTGCCCTTACTTTCATCTTATGCCAATAGGAGATTGATTAGTTAAAACCAAGTGAAGCTAGTAGTGTTGAGAAGGAAAGGTAGAGATGTTAGAAAAGGATTTATTTGATAAGTTATAATGTATAAATATATCTAGTGATAAGAAGGGGATATTTTTTAAAAATAACCCCCAACAAGCCACAAGAGCACACCAATCACATTTATAGGTTGCACAAGAGTACTCACTACCCATAGTTAAGGTAACATGTGGCCCACTAAAAATAGAAGAAGAGGAAGGAAGTACTAGTAGAAAATCATCCTCAATTCTAGGGTTTGTAATATTTCCCAAATTAAAATATTTCCAACAACAATCCAGTAGTCTTCCACCTCCCTTATACACATTTACACCTCCTAAAACTTTAAACAAATTTATAACATTTAATGGGAAGATAATAATATGGGGGATACGTAGGATGAGAATAGCATTGGGGATGGTCAAAGTGATATGCATCATCATGGAGAATCTGATGAGTGTCATTAATCCCATCATTTAATATCAATGATTTATCAATCTGGGGTGGTGTCCAAGGCTATCTACGATAGAAGGTTAGGGCAGAGTACAATTTAAGTTTTCAGATTTCAAGCATTTATTGGGTGGGACAGATTTGTTTTAGCATTTTTGGTGTCACACTAAACCTAATCTGCAGAATGGAAACTTGCAAGAAATAAAAACTAATTCTAAGTTCAAAAAATTAAAGTTAACTACAAGTGCAGGAATTGAAATTGCTAATCTACTTTTGCAGAATTGAAATTGTTGAATTGAAATATTGCTAAAATGAAATCCTAAATTACATTTGCAGAATTGAAATCTAGTTTACTCTTGAAAATTTGAAATGATGCTTGGAAATGAAACTTATACTACAAACACCTGTCAATGTCTTGCCACAAAAGGTCGTCAATCTTCTGCTATAGGAATTGACAACAAAATGAAATTTGCTAAAATTGAAAGTTGTTGAAACATAAAAACATGGAAAGCAGGGAAAACAAGAAAATAAATGTCTAATATAATTTTTCAGCTGACACACATATTGGCTATACAATAATATAATGAAGAAAATATAAATAACATAATACAAAATTAAAATAAGAAAATGAAATCTGACAAGTAATCTGTTAATTCTGCTGCAACAAATTATAGATTAAAACCTGCCATAAAATCCCTCCTTCTAGATCTAAAATTTGGCCCATACTTCCTGATCTAGAAGGAGGTGAAAAACACTCCTTAACTAATTAAAGATCAAAACAAAATCTGACAAAAGAACTGCACTTTTATTACTCTGAAAATAACATTACAGTTCTGCTGCTGCAGACTATTACAAAGCTAAAAATTGCACTTATTTTTCTACTACTTATTCTCTCTCTAGCTCAACCAACATGGAAGCTATATTTTATATTATAAAAATATATTTACATACAAAAATATGCTATTCCTATCTTGCAATATCTTCTGCCTATTATGTCTGCAGTATTTCTTGGGTTTATCCTAGAAGAGGATCAATTGATATTTTCCTATAAATGGTGGCTTTTGGATGACAAGGACGACAAATACAGTTAGGGGATATTTTCCCTTAACCTTATCAAACTTCTTTTCATTTTTCCATCGTTAGAAAACAATCAAAAATTCAAAAAGCACTTTCTGTTGTCAATCTGAAGATAACTGGCTCAATCCAAAGAAACTGCATTCTGTCAATTCGAAGATGTCTGCTCAATCCAAAGCTCTTCGGATTGACTAATTGTGTGGTCTTCAGGTGATTTCAGCTGCTTTTCTCAGGTGGGTTATCTCTTAGGAACTGATTGCAATAGATATTATCCTTTTCCATGTGTGAATTCCATGCCCTACCATTCATTAGTAGTTGGCTAGAATTTACATGGTAAACTGCTACATTTTTTAGATTTGCTGCACAATTATAAAATGTTGGCATTTCTTGTAAGTTCAAAAAATTAGAACATGAGAAAATAATTCAAATATCAACATGAATAAGTACATCAATTTGCTACTAAATTTATACATTTTATTCACCAAGTAACCATGCTAAAATAGTGCAACAATCCTGCACAATTATCACTGCTCTATTATACCTTGTTGCTGCCTATTTAGACCATGTGGGAATGTTTCTAAATAGGTCAAATGTCTTCTGTAGTCCTTCTAAAATTATTCCATCTATTTCCTCATTCTTTTCTTGACATATTCAAGGTGCTCCTTTAATGTAATAGCTTGTTGTTTTTTGTATGCTGCACAATTTTTCCAACTGTCAAAACATGCCCAACTGCCCTTTTGGAGTGCTCATAACTTGTGTCTGGTAACTCCAATGTATACCAAATTTTATCCACATGTTCTTGGTTGTATGAAATTAATTTGGTTCAATTTTCAGCTCTTAAATCTTCAATATTTGTTCCCAAAATTGCTGTCAAGTTGGCCTCTAACACATGTTTACCAGAATTTCTAGCTATCAAAAAGTGTGAAACTACCATTTTACAGGCCCCATAAATTCTAGATTACCTATCCATATGCCCTAAAATTTGGGTTATGTGTTGTCTCTGCTATGGAGTACTATTGGTATAAATTTGGTACCTTAACTCACTTTGGATCATTCCTAGTAGATCCACCAATGTTCCTCTTAATTCAAATTTGCACCTGTTAACAGCTCCAGAAAAGACTAAGGTATGAAGATGATGTAACCTTCATAATTTTTTATCTACAACTCAGATTGACTTGCTTTAAAAAGCAAAGTTGTAGTTCTTGATGAGAGGAATCTGTTCATGCCATTAGAATTCAATTTTACTACATTTTTATTTGCTACTTAATCAACTGAAACAGTGCATAAAATGCTGAAAATAGTCAAAACAGGGTTATAATGTTCCAAACATAAAATCATGCAAAAAATTAACAAATAATATATTTTAATCAACTATTTGGCAATTAACTTTGTCATGTGGCAGTTTTTATATGTCAAACAAAGTGTAATAATGAGGCATTTCTAGGCCTCATCAGAATCCACTAATGGTACTAGGACCTTCATATACCCCATTCAATTAGATCCCCATATGCAAGCCTATATAAAAAATATTTCTCCATCAAAATTGTTTTGATGGCTTTTTAGCTAGAATAATATCAAATTCCAATATCCAAGATCTTAATATAAATCATATTAAGTCTAATTCATACAATAATATCAATATAAATGAATATAACATTCATAAAATAACAATGCCAATCATGAAATAATAACAATATTTTAGAATAATACTTACAATATTATTGAGAAAATATTCAAGCTCTCTATTACATTTTTCTTCAATATTTCTTGATTGATATACTATTGGAAGTATTACATTATTTGGCCCCCTTGTAAATATTAGTTTGGTAGAATGATTTATATTTTATATAATGTATGTATCAATATGATAGAAAGTGCAAGGTGTCAAGAGAGAGAATGAAGAGTCACATTGATATGTGGTAAGATGAGAGTTTTGTATTTATGAGAGGAATATGAAAGGATCCATCTCCCGGATGTTTGAGGAGAGCAATAGTCAGATTATTGAAAAGTAATGTAATATTATATATTGGAGATAAAGCTCCATGAAATGTAATCAATCGAAATCGTTCTTGTAATATTTTGATATTGTATATATTTGAGTTATATTTGTGAGATATTATTGTATTGAGATTTACTGTTATTCTTATTAGTGGATTATATTTGATTCATAATTGATCCTGGATAAAGTTTTCTATGATTTAATATACCTGAAAAGATAACAGTAGTATTAGAGCCATGGAGTGTTATGAAAAGTTATTTTACAATAGTAAGCAAAGAGACCATAACATGAAAATAATTTTAAATCACGAGCAAATCAGAGGTTGCACATTATTGAAGGTATTATTATTAAATATTTTGTTTAAGCCATTGAAGGAGGCATAAGGTTAATGATTTAAAAATATTTTAGGAGTTATAAGTTTATTCTCTGGTTTCTTAATTATTTTAGGTATGGAGTAATAAGGATGTCTACTTAGTTTTTTTTTTTATATTCAAAGAATTAGAAGATTTATTTTCTAAAATTTGGAGTGATAAGGAATTCAACTAGTTTTTTTAAAAGTTTTAAAGTTTTTTATAGAAGTTTAATTTTTTTTAATATTTGAAGAATAAAGAGGCCTTATAGAGAAAAAGTAGCATAGAGATTTGACTCAAGAAACTAAAATTAAAGAAATTTTCTACTTTTTTAATATTGTAGAGAGAAACAGATAGAATAGACGACTATATTGAAAAATAATAGTTGTATAGCTACAACTATTTGGTATTATGAAAAAAAAATGCAACTATTCGGATATATAGAGGAAAGGAAGAATAGTCATTTGGCTATATAGCTAAAAAGATCAATCATATACACCAAGCTTCAACAAAAAAGTTTTTAAATAAAACCAAAATCCCATTAGAAAAAAAGGGAACTAATAGATCCAAAGCCATTCATATACATATACAAAATGGTGGTCTACCAATACTATTACGCTATGCTAAATTAAATATCTAATAGCCTATTGGGAACACACAATTTACATATTTTGGATATTGAGTAACCTTAGAAACAACACCATGCTCATGGCTATCAAACCATTCAAAAAATGTGCTTAATTTTAGTTTTGATTGCAGGGGTTTCTAATGGTGATGAAAATTGGTTGGATTGAATCTCAAATTTACTACTGCTACTAATATTTAATAAATTGAATGACATCAAGGCCCTAGGTAGGTACTACACCATGTTGAAGAGGTTTAACAAACTGATGTCCCAGGTAGATAACATAGTGGTGAAGTGGACTACATGATTTTTGAGGAGGATAGTGGCTTGAGTGTCAAAGGCAAGGGAAAGCTTTCTAGCCATTTTGTGAGATTCATGTTGGGAAGCATCTTAAAGCACTTGCAGGTGATCTAGTATATTTTGGGGCCTAAGAAGGCCATTCTCAAGGAGGTATCTCATCATTCATCTAGCAAAGTTCTATGAAATTTAAATAAAATCAAGAATTTTAGAATTGAATTGCCTGGGGGAGAACTTGGCATCGAAGATGGTGTTCTCTTATAGTAGAAGTCCAAGTTTGGGACCATGCTTAGAAGTTGCATGATTATGGGGGCATATTCAATGGTGAAGAAGGGGTCAAAAAGAAAGTAGAAGAGAAATTATGACAAGTGCATGAGAATGGCTTCGTGACTTCTATTTCAACAAACCAATAGCTTGTGATTTGAAGATACCATTTTTACCACCATTTCTACAATTTGGTGTAGATATATCATGTGGCATTAATTTTGCATTTGCAAATAGTGGGAACAGTGTAACGAAATAATGTTTGGAATAGTGGAAGTAGCATAACAAAATATTATAATAGAAGTAGCAGCTAAAGCAATGTAACGAAAGCAACAACAGTGGAAACAATCTAGTAATAGGTGATTTCAAAAAATTTCCAGCCAAGCGACAGTTGAGGTGAACATTGAAATCTAGAAAACAAAGCATCATTTGCACTAGACATAGAGGAAACAAAACATCTTGGAGAGTTGAAACCTAAGTATCGCCAGATTGAATGCAATAAAAATATATCCAAAGATTATATGGTAATGTTCAACATCATTCATTCAATGCATAAGCTAATTGATAGTTGGGGAAAATTAGTTTTTAAAATTATTGGAGTAGTAAGATTTTATAAGCTATTTAATGTTTTGAATGCTAGTATAAGGGAGTAATAAGGATTAAAAGGTCTTTTTAGGTTTTTGAATTTATTTAAAATTTTAAAGTTTCTGTGATTTGATTTCATTGAAGTATTTTTAAATTTTAATTTATTAAGGAAAGCATAGGAGATATAAGGAGTAAAGATTATTAAGTTTTTTTTAATTTACGAAAAATTATGTTTTTAAGTTATTTTAAAAATTTTAAAAACTTTAAAACTTAGGGGTTTTTGGAAATTGAAGAATTTTTTTATTTTTTAAAATTTTCAAATCTAAATTAGGGAGTTAAAATATTTTCAACATCAAAGGATTAGAAAAAAAAACTTAAAATTTGCAAAAATTTTCATTTGAATTATTATTTTTTAACTATAGGATATATATGGTGGAGCTAATTAGACATTATTGAAAAATTAGTATTTAAGTTAAGGAATCAAGGATTTCTAATCCTAAAGTTTTGAAATATTTATTTTTGAAGTTTGTAATTAAGATTTTTAAAATTTTGGAGAAATAAGGTTTTCTACTTCAAACAGGATTTGAGTTTTTGTATTTGATTTGAAGGGTTAGTATAAAGTTTTTAAGTTATTTATTTTTTGAAATTACAATTCTTGAGCTATAAGGTTGTCAAATCCAAAGGAAATGGCAAACACAATATTTTCTTTTTGAATCTCAATTATTAAAGGGGTCTAATTTTCCTCCATGGAAAAATAAGTTGAGGTCAATTCTTATTGTTGAAAAACTCTGGGATGTGGTGAATCGACAAAGAAACGTTCTCAAAGATAAAAAAAGAATTCAAAAATTTAAAGATGATGATGCTAAAGCTCTTATGTTAATTTTGTTTGGTATAATTGATAAAATTCAAGCACACATTAGTGAAGCAAAAACTTCAAAAATTGCATGGAAAAAATTATGTAAGATATTTGAAGGAAAGAATGAGGTAACCATTTTACACCTACAATCACAATTGTATGCACTAAAAGTTCATGATGGAGAAAACATAGAATATTTTCTTTGAAGGGTATCAAAATTAAAATTAAAATTACATATCTTAGGAGAAAATATTGAAGATAAACTCCTAGTCTTAGTTGTTCTTAGAGGACTTCTTAAATCATTTAAATTTTTGGTCACATCTCTTCTATTATAAAACATAAAGGTATCATTTGAGGAGTTAATAAATATTATTTAACAATATGAACTTGAAAATCAATTGAGAAATTAGTCATCTAATAAGACTCTTGTAGTAGATAAAAGATCTTGTATTTCATCACAAAACCAAAAACAAAACAAAAAATATTGTCATATTTGTGAAAAAGAATATAATACAAAATTGTGTAAGTATAAAGCATTGACTACGATGGATCAAGATTGAGTATCTCCTAAAGGGAATCAAAGAGTTCAGAGTAATCAACTAGAGTATGTTATACAATCAAAATATGTACACATGAATCTTATGGCAAATCACATATGTTTGTTATCAAGTAATGAGGAATCTAATAAGGACTTGGAACCTATGACAATAAATGCATGTTGTGACACAAAAAGAAAATATATAGAGTGCAACTCAAATGATTTGAGTATAGTTCGTGATTGGTTAAAAAAATATTATGCTATCAAAATTGATGATGATAGGGATAGTGATTCTTAGAGTTGTGTTGATGTTGATAGGGATCCATATGATGATCATTTTGGTTATTTTGAAAGGTATACTAAAGGAATTGATTCAAAATTGTTAAATAAAATGGGATACAAAGACACAGGTTTGGAAAAACATGGAAAAGGAATGAAAGAGCCAATTGTGCCAAAATAATTCCAAAATATGGTCTTGGATATACAAGATAAACCAATAATAATAAATCAAGAACTAAATTCATGATAGAAATTATTGACATCAAATTAGTAGTAGAGACTGATAGAATCAATAATAGTGAAGGTCAGAATGGCAAAAGAAATTTTGTAATAAGGAACAAATGCAATCATTGTGGTAGATATGGACATAATATAGATACATGTTGGAATCTCTATTGTTGTAAAACTTGTGGAGGACATAATCATTCTAAAAAATATTATCTACATAAAGAGAAGGAAAATCAAAAATAAAAAATGAATTATGGATGGATAAGTATGAATGAATGGAATAAGTATGAATGAATGGAATAAGATGAAAGGAATGTTGTATGGTTTCTACAAAAGGAAACCAAGTGTGATGAAAAATCAAAGTTTATTAAATGTAAAGAATGATATTGGTCTTATCATGAAGAAATGTGAAATGAATGATTATGACCCAAGCATACCTTGGGAGGTGACCTATAGTGAAATATGTAGTGATGATCCTATAGATATGATAGTATTATGAATGTTCCAGAGGTAGTAACCAAGAGGAAGACCCATAGTTAGTTACCCAGAGGAAGGCCCATATGTAGTGACCTAGAGATAGAGACCTTGAGGTGACTCAGATACATTGATATAGAGGCAAACATAGATAATTTATAAAGGAAGACCTAATTAAGGTTGCATATATCCAACCATGTCAAATTCAAAGCTAAAGAATGAATAGAAATAAGAATAAAAGAATGAAGGCAAAAATCCTTCCAACAACCAAATAATGTAATATAGATGTGGTGTTGGAAGTATTACATTATTTAATCTCCTTGTAAATATTAGTTTGGTAGAATTATTAATATTTTATATAATGTATATGTCAATATGAGAGAAAGTATAAGGTTTCAAGAGAGATAATGAAGAGTCACATTGATATGTGGCAATATAAGAGTTTTATCTTTATGAGAGGAATATGAAATGATGCATCTTCTGAATTTTTGAGGAGAGAAATAGTCAAATTACTGAAAAGTAATGTAAAATTATATATTGGAGATAAATATCCATGTAATATAATCAATCTGAATCATTCTAGTAATCTTTTGATATTGTATATATTTGAGTTATATTTGTGAGATATTATTGTATTGAGATTCATTGTTATTTTTATTAGTGGCATAATTTTGATTCATACTTGATCTTGTATAAAGCTTTATGTGAGTTAATCTACCTAAAAAGCTAACATATACAATACATAGAGCTTTTCTCCATAATGTACCCTTTGAAGATGACTCATCAATACTTGACTATTGCTCTCCTCACATATCCGAGAGATGCATCCTTTGCTATTCCATATATAAGACAAACCTCTCATATATCTTGATTTACATCATGCCACATGTGAATATTCATGTGTATACTTGATACCTATACACATGACTCTTGAATTACCCATATGACACATTGCACACTCACATATTACATACTTGCATACTTTATTGCATGATACTTTGCACAATCTCACGCATTGACACTTACTTTAGGGAAATATAAATCACACACCCTAATCTACTATTTACAAATGTACAATGGTACCATGGGGGTACTTTAGCATAGTACCAAATGATTAAATATTCTTCAACACCCCCTTATATTTCATTATTTGGTTTTTGAAGACTTTAGTATTCAATATTTGTCCTCAACTTCTTATCTTTTTCTTTTGGATCTATCTTTGGTACTATTATTGGTACTGGTTTTATTCTAAATATATTGTTGAATAAGTTCATACCTTTCCTATTACCATATCTAAATTTTAAAAAATAATTTTGAGAAAATCCATTTAGTGCTTTTCCTGTTATTGTGTTTATCCATTTAAAAATATCATTTGCTTTATACCAACAATATTTTTAAGAATGATTGTTACCTCCACAAATTTCACAATAATAAAGATTCCATCATATTTCTCCTTTGTGACCATGCCTACCACAACGTTTACATTTATTGTCTGATTTTTGGAGATTTTATTTAGTTTGCTTTACAATATTTTCTTATCAATTTTTTAAAACTGCATCCTGTCAAAAACACTATTATGATATCTTTGTCACAATTATCATTACAATTATTATTTTCACTTTGTGCTAATTATTTGTATTCATGAACTATATATAAATCATTTGCATCACATGCAACATCTACACTTGGAACAATTTCTTCTATCTTTGCCATGGATCTCAAATTACAACTTGTATGATAATTCTCTTTTGCATTTTGATGAAGATCACTAGTATCACAACATGAATTTGTCATCATGGACCTTGAATCATTTATTTCATAGTAGACATATTTTATCATAGGCTTGTTCCCTAATTCTTAAATTTTATTCTTATTTTTTAATCTTGGAAACATTTGGAGTGATTATTCCCTTGTATGTTATTTTCCATATACTAATAGGTACACTAACAAAATTTTCATGACAATCATTAGCATATTTAAGAACACTTTGCATGCATTGTAGAAGTATTAAAAATTCCCCTTTTTTTATTCTTCAATAATAGATTGTAAGTATTCCATCACTTCATTTAACAAATGTTTTTTGTCTTTAGTAGCTTCTTGAGAAAAAAATTGTGAAATAATTTTTACTGTCTTTCTTTGTTTTTTTTTATTGTCATGATGAAATCATTTTCTTTTAATCTATTCCTTTGATGTAAAATACCTTATGTCTCCCAAATTATCAATATTATAATTCAATTTTAATTTTAAATTCAAATAATTTTTTCCCTTGTAACTCATTTTCATATCATGCATTCAATATTTAATTTAATATTTACCTTATTTATCCTAGAAGCATTAATCAAATAACAATTTAAATATGTGCTTATAGATCCTAAAACTCAAGTGCTTAACAAATTACTTTTTAACTCAAAATTTATTTTTAAAATTTACCTTATGCTTAGTCTACATCAAGGTCATCAGAGCATGTGAGACTTGTTAGGGCATGTTATACTTGTCAAGGCATGTTAGACTTATTAGGGTATGTCAGATATGATAGGGAACATGATTAATCATAGGTGAATAGTGTTTTAATGTTTCCAAATATTTCTCCTTCATGATTGAATATAAGGAGATTACTCCTCTTTAGGCATTTTCCCTTATGATTTCAAGTGGCTACCACCTTCATGCTTCTGTTTCACCTTTCTTCAACTTTGCTCACTAGTGCATTGCAAGATCTCACTTTTATCCTCTCTTCCTCTAGTTCTACTTTTGACTTTATCATAGGTTATTCTATTCTACTAATTCTATATTCACTTTATCATAGGTTCTTATTGTTTTGGCTTGCTCACAGGATCAACTCCATGCTTCCAAATGGCTATAATCCTAGCTCTTCAGGTTATTCAACTCTAGACTTGTATTTCTCGTTAAATATTTTTCATTTCTCATGTGTGGCTTGAATATAATTTTTCTTAGCCACTTTAAATAGTAGACATTTCAAAAAAGGCATCTTTATCTATCTTCTATTCTCTAGATGTTCAAAATTTACCTTTTCCTAGGCTTTGCCTTCAATAACTGGTGTTGCATATAACTTCTTCATAGTAGAATTGCTTCTAGCAATATCAGGATATAACCTGACTTAAATAATTTTTCTAGTGCTCTTACTTTCTTGGCCTACATTCTCCTCACATGGCTCCTTCTCCAAATATTTCCCTTTTCTCAATCTCTAAATTCACACTTGAGTACAACTTTGATGCTAGCTTTTCAAATTTATTTTTCAACAAAATTCAATTCTTCACTCAAATTCACACCAACATTTCTAGTGCTAGCTTTTAGTCAATAATATCCAAATTAATCCCTTCAAATTATTCTCACACAAAGTTATGACTTGTGGCTCTCACCAATGTGACTCTGATACCATTGATGGGATTTTAGTTAGATTAACCATAGGGCCTAATATCCAATATCTTAATATAAATCATATGAAGGCTCATTCATAGAATAATATCAATATCAATGAATATAAAATTCATGAAATAACAATATAAGTCATGAAATAGTAATAATTTATTATAATACTCACAATATTTTGGAGTAAATATAGAAGCTCTCTATTACAATTTTCTTCAATTGTTCTTTATTGATATACAATACATGGAGATTTGTCTCCATAATATAACCTTTAAAGATGAATATTTAATACTTGACTATTGCTCTCCTTACATATCTTAGAGATGCATCCTTTCCTCTTCTATACATAATACAAACCTCTCATGTCTCTTGAATTTACTTTTGATCACATATATGTGACTCTTCACTTGTATACTTGACACCTACACACATGACTCTTGAATTACCTATATGACACATTGCACACTCTCAAATATTACACTGTATACTTTATTACATGATACTTCACACACTCACACATTGACACATACTTTAGGGAAATCTAAAGCACACACCCAAATTTAATATTTACAAATATACAATGGTACCATGGGGATACTTTAGCATAGTACCAAATAATATAATATTCTCAACATATCCATATTTAAGGGGACTAAAAAAGAAGACCTAGATCAATTTATATTCATATTTAAAGTCATATATTAAACTAAAGATTACCTAACTAACAACCAAAAACTTAAACTATTTACTTCTACATTCAAGGACTCAACTATGCAATGGTATATGGGATTGGACCCATAATCAATTCATACCTAGGTTGAGATGGAAAGGGTCTTCCTAGAGAAATACTAGGAATACTTCCATGTCAAGGATAAAAAGAAGAATTATTTAGGATGAAACAAAGTGAGGATGAAATTATTGAAGACTACTTAGATAGATTCCTCTTCATTCATAGCATACACAGAGAAGGTATGGACCAAGAACTTCTCAAAGTAATATTTTTGTGAGGATTAGAAGATGAGAGAAGGGATGTTATAAAACTCATGGAAAAAGGTGATATGAAAAAGTTAATCCTTCCTAATATTATAGAACTATGTAGGAATTATTACCAAACAAAGATAGGAACAAAGAAACATCGAGTAGGAAAGAGTGACATCGAGATATAAGATAACTTTTAGAATAATTTTTCAGCATTAAAATTGATATTTTCCTACATCTAAACACAACATTGGATGAATTGCAAGCTAAAAATAAGGTCAATAAACCATTGTCCATATACTATACAATGTGTAGGCAAAAACATACCTTATAGGAATGCTATCTAAACAAGAAAAATATATGTAGCATCTATGAGAAAATTCACCCTACATATTGGTGTGATATATTACAAGAGATCAGGTCTACCCTTGGAAGGAGTCATCCTAATACAAAAGAACTCAATTATGTAGGATAATAAAACAATTTTTCCCATAATCACAGAGCATTGTGGGTAAAAAATCCATGGAATATACCCCCACCACAACAACAATGGGGCCAATACCCCTGGTATCCATCTCTTAAATGGACTAATAAAGGATGGTTTAATTTATCATGGATGCAATGAATACCTAATCAATCAATGGTCAAATTAGAACCAATAATGTTCAGGTGCATACCAATCTAATAAACCTTATGGGGGACAATGATGATTTTAAAGTCAACAATAAACATTACTACCAGGCCCCATGGGTTCTCCTCAAGCAATACAATCATAACCTCCAAAGCAACCTCCACTACTAGCTGAACCTGTGGCCAACCTAAATAATAATAGGTAGGCAGCCCCTATCTACAATAAAAAACACAATGATATAGTTAATATCAATGCTATCAACTATGATAATGTGCAAATATACTCAAGAAAGGCATTGCTTGATCCAAAAGCTTCTAAAATAGAATAATTATAAGAAGAAAGGCAAACAATTCCTTTATATTTTCAACCAATGAATAAAGAAGAAGAAAATATTCCAAAAAGAATACCTTCAAAAACTTATAAAGAACCATATCCTAGAAAATTAAAACCTAAGGAAGAAAATTATGAGGAATCCAATATATTAATATATCTAAAATATTTAAATATAACAATTCCCATAATCCAAGCAATCCAAGAAATATGCAATAAGAAGCCTAGGAGAAAATGAAAGGCTTATCTCAAGATGATACAATTGGATGGAAATTTATCTAACCTCTTAGTAGGGAAGCTCGTTCATTTTAAGTATGGAGATCTCAAAAAACCTATAGTTACTATTTACATCAGTGGAATATGGTGGTAAATGGACATCATTTGAAGCTATACCATAAACCAATGTCAAAAGAAAATTTCTTTGCTTACTTGCTTTTGTAATCTGATATGTATGTTGTGGGAGAAGCCTCTTCTTCCTTAATAAATAAAGTATGATTGTATTTTTTTGTATTAAAAAAAGGAAATAATAATAATAATATAAAAAAGGAAAAAAATTAGCTCCAATGGATAAAACCCCTTTAGGGGTACCATTGGGCCAAGACTAGTATGAAAACTAGTTTTTGACATACTAGTCTTGTAAATAAAAACTTGGTTGTGAAAATCCCTTATGGATGCAACCAGGGCAGAAGTAGACTAAAAACTAGAAATGGTGGTCTCTTTTGTGTGAAAAAAAGAAATATATATATATATATATATATATATATATATATATATATATATATATATATATATATATATATATATTGAATGTGCAACGTTGTAGGTTGTTCTAGTTTATTTTTAACCTTGAAAGCTATCTTGGTTTAGTTATAGGTCCCTACCCTCTTCAAGGCATCATGGTTGATCTCTCCTAATGAGGTATGTGTTTTTCATTTTTACTTTGTTTAATATCAAAATTGTTTCATGGCTTTAGAATTTCATAGTCTACAATCATAGAGGAAAGGTTTATTAAGGGACCTCAATGGATTAGAAATGTTTGTATGAAACTACAATATTTTGGTGCTTTCCTCTTTTCAAAATAGTTGAGCATCATACAAAGTTTTCTAATGTAGAACAGTTAGAATTTCCAAGTGGCAATAATCCATTAGAAATACAAAACACCTAGATTTTCCACATGGCAACGATCTACTAGAAACACAAAGGCAATGAAAATTTTATGAAATATATGGGAAATTTAAAATACAAGGTGATGTGTTTGAGCTCCAGAAAAAGAAAGAGTGCAATCATTGCTTGGGAAATGAACTATGGTAAAAATTTCAAACTTAACATGTTTCCTTTATGCACATGTTGTCCTAGCATATTTTGTTAGTTGTATCTACAGTTGACTATTACACAAGTGGCATGAAATAGTTCAAAGAATATTTGGCATCAAATTTTTTCCGTTCTGAGGAATAATATTGAGTTGATGAAAATTAAAAGACCACCTTTCTTGCATGCATGAGTAAATAGTAACCCACCTTATTCATCCTCACTCTACAACGAGGGATGTCATTGATAGACCTTGTGTACCAATTAATATTTTTAGTAACATAAATAGCATGGATCAAAAGAGGAATTTAGAGCCAAAAAGTATCTCTTAGTTGCTAAAAAATCTAGATATAGTGTAAATTTTTTATAATGTAGGGTGATTGTAGATCTTTCAATGCCTTGAAGGTTATAACATTGACATTTTAGATGAATTTACATGGAGCTTGTGATATGCATATGCCAAATTCATAGGAGTCAATATTCTGATATGTGCTCAATGAGATATCTAGGATTTCACTCACTAGTCAAGAATTCTTTTAGACCAAGAAAGCTCCCTTTGTATTCTTTGGGTAATTAAAAAAAGAAGACCCAAACCCAGTTTATGGCATCTTCCATAACCATTGTAAGGGACTAAAGTGCACCACTTTGGCTAGGCCATAGGATATCATTTCCCTATAGGTAATGATGTATCCAAACTACGATAGGCAATTTGCTTCTTGATCCAAACCACACTTGATGTATTTAATTTGATTATTATTAGAAAGGAAAATCATCCCCAATTCATTTGTTTTTCCATTCTTCTCCTTGTGTATCCATGGTTCACATTTTAATTCTTTTAATTATTAAAAGCCCCCCGCTTTCACATTTTATTTATTTATTTTTTGATTGGTGGAAGGGTTTTGAAAGGGCCCCAAAACCTTATTTATAGTGGGATTTTGAAAGGAACCCCAAACCTTTTACAATAGGGAGGAAACCTCTGAGAAGAAAAAAGTGCACAAGAATATAGTCCCGATGGGACTATATTCACACCCAATAGAATTGGGATGAGGGATCATCTAGAGTGAAATAGAAAAAATAGAAAAAAAAAATTAAAAGGTAAATCCTGCCCAAAGGGGCCCTAGAAATAAAAACAGGCAATAAAGATTCAAAACGGAGAATCCCACCCAAAAGACCCAAGATGAGAAAGCCGAAAAAAAATTTAAATATGGGATCCCATCCAAAGGGGCACGGGAACCCATAAATCCACCACAATTGAAACTTCTTTACAAGAAAACCATTCTTGTAGAAAAAATTAGTAGGAATAAAATCAAATACTATTTTCCACCTCAGAGAAATAGGAATGCTGAAAAACCTAAGATCCCACCCCAGAATGATGAACAGGGATGCAAAAAAACCCATAATCCCATCCAAGATGAGGGACAAGGATGCATAATAGTCCAAAAACCCACCCAGAATGAGGAATAGGGATGCAGTTTCTTACCTAGAAATATACCCACGCAGAGAAAAATGAAAAAGGGCTTCCCATCATAACTCGAAAAGCAACCACTCAACTAGGATGAACAAAAATGGAAATCCATTTATGAGATGGATCAACAACATGAAGAGATCACCACAAGAAAAGAAATCTCACTAAAAAGAAGATTTGTTGCATAGCCAACAAAAAAGAAATCCCAAATAAGTATCAATCCACCATGGCACCTCGGGACTGGATGGGACAATCACATATAGGGACAACCATGAGAGAAATTTTTTTGCAGTAGGCATGCACGCATAGGGTCCCCATCCAAGACCAAGAGACTACTAAAAATCCCATCAAGAAGTCACCCATAACCATCCCCACCAACTGTCCAACTAGGAAGAAACTAGAATACACCATTCAACTGCAACTACATGAGAAAGCGTAGGCCCACCCCAGACCAAAAATGAGTTGTAGAGAATGATTCCAATGGTGATCCCTAAAATAGACAACAAAAGGATCTTTCAAGAAAGATAAAAAAACCCTGAACCCACTCTAGAAGCCCATATTGAAACAACTGCAAGATCTTCCAATTTGTAGACAAGAAATCTATGGCCCCATCCCAAGACCATAAAGGATACAGAAGAAGACCCTAGGCTGCAAAAAATATAGGAAGTCAAGATAGTGGAATACCTCTTTGGTGAGCCTAGCATTGAAGCAAAAATGAGGAAACCTTCCCAGTAGAAAACAAAAAAGTATAGGACCCCCCAGACCAAAAAGATCTTCCAGGAAAGGCTTTAAAGATCCTGTTCGTGAGCCAAGCCAAATAAAAATAAACCACCACCAGAGATAGCTAAGGAAAGAAAATTCAAGACTAACCACAAAGCCACAACAAGCATGCCAAAAATGGGAAAGAACATCCTGAGAAACCCCTAAATAATCTTGTGCAGGTCCTGGAAAGTATCAGGGAGATCCCAGGAAGATTATCCCAGAAAGATCAACCCAACAGGGGATTTGTAGGACAGGAGGAGGGGAAAGCAGGGAAACTAAAATGGGGGTCTCCTATCCAGAGCAAGAGACCACCCCACTTCCCCTCACCATATTTTATTTATTTTTAATTATTAAACACCCACCTCATTTTTTTTTAAATTATTAAACCATGCCAAAACCAAAGAAAGAAATAAAGAAAAAAAATTATATTAATTAAAAAAATTAATAATTATTAGAGAATGATTATGGAAAATAATCTTCTACCTCATTTCACTTGTTGGTGCTACAATCATATTATTAACAATGTGCATTTGGATCTGGAAAAAATTAATGGACCCAACACACTAAAACAAAGGTTTTAAGAAAAAACTATGCAAAGAAATAAAATATTCCAAAATATTTCAAGGTTATTGGCCAAAAGATGCACTCCCAAACACAACCTCCATTACTTGATGGATAAGGTCAAATTACTCTTTAGTCTAAAGTAGTATTGCAGTTTAATTTTTTTTAACTTTGACATCGATAAATTCAAGAGTTTCTCATCAAGTGGAAGGAACTTCTAGAAGAAGATGCTACATGGGAGCTTGATGAGGGATCCATGTAACAATACTAATATAGCTATGTCAGCTAATTATTTTTATTATCTCAGACCATAAATTTTGTTAATAGGCCCTTGAGTATTAGGGTTAGGTTATTATTAATTTCATCTATAGATAGAAATAATCTTTTATTAGTTTGGATCATTGGATAATTTGGATTTGAGTCACCTTAGTGCTATATGAGACTTCTCTCTCTCTAAGTGGTTAAGTATCTAATTCTAAATTTGATTATTGCATAATTTATTTGGATCTAAATTATTATTTCCATCTAGGAATTATTACTTGCACATTTCTAGAATTTATTGCTACAAATGCTATTGTTCTAATGTAATTTCAAACAAGGGGATGGTGCTACCAAAGGCTACAAGGGGTATCTATCATTCCGAGATGGAAGTCTTCTCTAGTTCATATTTTGAAAGGTAACCATATTTTGTCATCAACTTCATCTATTATCCAAATTGAGAAAGGATAAAAGCAACTGAGGCTTTGCTCTTACACTAGATCTTGTGATGGATTCTAAGCTCATGAAACAATTAGCCTATCCTTTATTGCTTTATCTAGGCTCCATATCATTTTCTTAAATAGTAAATTCACCAGGTGGTGAATGTTATTTCTCAAAATATGGAGGCTTCCACCATAATATCATCCTATACTTTGAAATACAATTTATTTAGGGTATTCTTTTATAGTGGAGTCACCAGGTGAATCTTCAAGATGCTTCTATAAGTAGGGGATTGATACCTTCATTGAAACCTTAATATTATATGATTTTGTGTACCATTGGGTATGCTAAAAGAAATATTGGGGACCAAAAATATTCCTCATGCTTTGGGCACCATGACCACATGCAATGTGGTTTATGTTGCATGCATCATGTGCCCATGTCTTTCTTGGTGTGCAATTTTGAGAAGTTTGGGGGAGAGTGGGATGTAGGTCCTTTGGACGACCTTTAGGATTTTTTTACCAAGGTTGGATCCTTATCTAGATGTGATTTTTGGTACTTTGTTGTGCTACTACACTAGCCTAATCTAAAGGATAGAAAGAAAAGTAGGAAGTAATTGAAAGCAAATAATAGGAAACTAAACCTATGCTAAGGAATGTGATGTGCCAAAGATTAAAAATTCCATATCGTATACAAGTGGGACTAGTGAACACATGAGCCAATATGATACAACTAAAATGAACATAGTCACAATTAAATATGATTATAAATCAAAATATCTCCCATGGAATCCAGGAAAGATACTAGTTATAGCCCCCCATAGAAAGATATATGCACAAAAATACCATGATAGAATTAGCAATAGTAATATCCCCTTGTATTAATTTTACAAGCATAATGAAAATGATATGAAATTGAAAGAGGCTCAATGGCCTGTACACACAATGACCCAAGGCTTGAGTCTAGACTGGCATACAAAATAGAAGATGAGAAAAGAACTACCTAAGGCTAAACACTAGGCATGAAAACAATTCAAACTATTATAGCTTTAAAATTGGCTATTTATAAGATTTACATCCTACGTTCAAAATTGAAAATCCCTCGCTAAATGGTGATGGGAGAGAATCCTACACTTTCCTTGATAGTTACGATGAAGGTATGACACTAAAGGATACAAAGCTAGTTCAAGTCCATTCACCATAAATGTTGATAATGAAAGAGATAGCTTGCCCCCATATATATAATTAATTGACCTTACCCTTGGTAAATGAGTATAGATAGCATTATGAAATGTCTTTCAATGGACCATCTTCCATTTCTAGTTATTGAGCTTTGATGATGCTCTCTGGCTATTATCTCCTTGGGGAGTCTAGTTGCTCTAGTTGTAACCTCTTTACCTTATTATTTTTGCTAATTTTGGGTTGTTTGGTAGGTGTCTACCACAAAACATAGTGTAGTAAAGAATTTACTATAGTATATAGCATAGACCATAGGTAAAGCAACATATACTTTTCCTAATTGGATATCTTCTACATGGATCATATCCTCAAAATTTATGGACAGGGTGAGATGATTAGTATTTTGGACCATCAAGGATAGGTTTGAGTACAATCCCATTATGTAGTATGGAAAATATTACTCATAAAATGGTCAATAATTAGAGGTAATTAGGTATAATACCCTCACAATTATTGTATTGTAATCATGGATATCTTCTTGAGGATGTCTCCCAAAAAGAATTTGCTTGGTGATATTTTTCAGATTAGCATAACTCTTCTAGTGATTGATATCTTCCTTGAGCCTTTGTCAAATAACTCTGAGTTGTCCCTTTATCTCTCTAATAATGTCCAATTTGATCACCTCTTGATCCTCTAGATTGTACCATGATAGAGATTTTTTTCTTCTGCCATAAAAGGCTTCAAACAGATCCATTCCCAAGGATGCATGGTATCCATTATTATATGTAAATTCAACTAGATGCAAAAAGTATTCCCACTTAGACTTTTGATCCATGCAAAACATGTCCTCTAAAAATTGGTTTACCCTCTTTGTTTGACCATCTATTTCTATATGATATGTAGAACTAATATTTAGCTTAGTACCCACTACATGGTGAAGAGCTTGCTAGAATTTTGATGTGAACCTAAAATCCCTATCTAATATCATCATCTCAGGAAAACCATGTAACCTAGAATTTTTTTTGGTGAACTTATTTGCCACCATAGATGCATCATCCTTGATGTTTTCTAGTATAAAATGTGCAACCTTGAATACCACAAGAATTGCATCATGTTGGTACCTATTCTTAGGTAAACCCATAATAAAATCCATGGATATTACCTACTATTTTTGTATAGGTATATCATGTTGGTACAATTTTCTTGTTGGGTGTCAATATTTTGCCTTAACCTTTTAGCACTCTAAACATGTTGCAGTAAAACTAGTGATATCATATTTCATTCCTACCCAAAAGATGGTGTTTTTCATATTTTATCTTATATTTGTCCCACCTGGATGAGTAGAATATGGAGAACTATGCACCTCTTTCATAATAATTCTCCTCAAATCACCTATTTTGGGTATGAAAACCCTATCCTTAAAACATAAAAGACCATTCTTTATGTTAAAATCCTTGTTTTCTTCAAGATTTATCTAAATTTTAGCCTATATTTCCATGCGATACTTATATTGTATTTGCATTTCTTTGAATTTGTCCATCAAGTCTATATAACTCTAGGTTAAGGTTGTTATGTGTCTTCTTCTACTCAAGGCATCTGCAACCTTATTTTGTTTCCCTTTGATATACTCAATACCAAAATTAGATTTTGCTTAGAACTCTATCCATATTCTCTATCTTGCATTCAATATAGGATGGGTAAAAATATACCTTAGACTTTGATGGTCTGTCCTTAGCTCAAATGGTTTACCCAATAAATATTGCCTCTAGACCTTTAGTGCATGGGTAACTATTCCCAAATCTAGGTCATGAGTAGCATAATTCAGCTCATGCTTCTTAAGTTTCCTAGATTCGTATACTACTGTATCCTCATTCTTGGACAACATCCCATCCAAACCTTCTAAGGAGTCATCTATACACACCATAAAATTCCCAAGAGGATCCAATATCTTGAGAATTTATATTGTAGTCAACTCATTTTTCAAAGTTTCAAAGGCATATTCACATTTCTTTGACCACTTAAAATCCTTTCCTTTTATCTAAAGGTTGGTTATAGAGTAGTAAATATTTTAATAATCCTTCACAAAATGCCTATAATAACTAGTGAGCCCCATGAAACTTCTCACTTCAAACACATTTGTCAATGTGGGCCAACTTAATATAGCCTCAATATTTTTAGGATCTACAATTCCTTCTATTGAGATGATATATCCCAAATGTTGTAGTTGTGAGGTATAAAACTCATATTTAGACAATTTTCCATATAGTTATTTTTTCCTCAACACATATAAAACTAACCTTAAATGATGTTCATGTTCCTCTTTGGTGCAAGAATATATCAAAATATTATCTAAAAATACCAAAATAAAATGATCTAGATATTTCTTGAATACATTGGTCATGAGATTCATAAAATGTGTTGGTGCATTTTTCAACCCAAATGACAATACTATGAATTCATAGTGTCCATATCTAGTATTAAAGGTCATCTTATGAGTATCCTCCTCTTGAATCTTCAACTGATGATATCTATATCTCAAATCAATATTTAAAAATACAGTGGAATCCTTTAGTTGATCAAAGAGATAATTATTCCTTAATAAAGGAGACCTAGAATTGATGGTCACTTTATTTATCATCTTATAATAAATGCACAATATCAAGAAATCATCCTTTTTCACAAATACTACAAGGGCACCCCATGGTGACACACTAGTTTTAATTAGACCATTTTTCAACAAATCTTGAAGTTGCACCTTTAGCTCTTGCAACTCAATAGAGGTCATTCTGTAAGGTGTCCTTACAATGGGTTCTTCCTTAGGAATTAGTTCAAAGGTGAAATCAAATTTACATCAAGGTGGTAGGCTTGGGAGATATTTTGGAAACACATCCCTAAATTCATGCAAAATGGGATGTTTCTTAAATATTTCCTCATACCCTTTATCACCTATCTTTCCATTAATATTGAATACATACAACATACCACCTATTTTAATGGCCTTCTTCAACTACATAACCAACAATAGATGGGGTTAAAAATACCCTTGCCCACTTTGAACTCTTACTCTCCTTTTATCCTTATCAGTGTAATCCATCCACCTTTCTTGGAAGTTGATTAAGGGCCCATGAGCCTTCAACAAAACCATCCCTAGGATAATATCAAAAGAATGGAGTGGTACTACATACAAGTTCTATATAGTGGATCATAAGGTAACTTTAGTCATAGGCAAACATTGATCCACTGAGTAGGTATATCCAGAGCCATACTCAACTTTCCACCCTTATGCCAAAAATCTAGGTCTTTTTGGCATATCCCCAATAATAATAGTGGAAATAAAACTATCTATAGCCCCACTATCTATTAAAAATTTAACATCCTTATCAAACAACTTACCATTTAATAACATAGGTGTTGCTTGTCCATCTAGGTTTTTATTCTCTATAGTGACATAGATTCAATATTGTTGCTCCTTTTCTCTGTTATTCTATTATAACTATCAGGAGAACTTATTGGTGTAGTGAGGACCCACATAGGTGAAGCAACCTATTCTAGATGGTTGAGTTTTTTATTCGTTCCTATTTTTAATTTTAGGACCATTTCTTGATTTTCCTTTATCATTTCCATTGTTGCGTTCTTGTTCAACAATCCTCTCTAGCATTACATCTTATTCTATCTAGACTTGTATAGACCTAAGGATGTAAAATTCCTTAATTCCTCTTGCATAAACCCAAATAAGGAAGTGACATTCACCATGCTCTTATTGGGATCCTCTAATCTCCCAACTTCTTTATTGGAGCCCACTACTCTTCCACTTTTCTTACTAAAATCCATGGCTCTTCTTGCTATCTTGTTAAAGTTCTTTATTCTTCTAGATTTCCTTAGGTTATATACTACCACTTACTTCTGCATAACTACCCCCATCTTCTTGAATTATCTCAATACAAGTGACATCTCCTATCCACACAAATGACTTGGGTAAGTGATAATTTCCCTCAATTTTACTTAGAGTCAGTTAGTTTCATTTCCCCATGAAATAATATAGATCATTATCGTTCACTCAATAATAATCATCATCACACTTTCCTCCATAAGGTGGTATTCCCCAATAATAAACTATACTCTCTAGGATTTTTACTTCTTGGTCTAATTGGTCTAATCAACATGCAATATCCGACTTATCCCAAATCACATTAAGGTCCCTAGTAGAATAAGTTTTCCCAAAGTAGCACATCAAGTCAAGGTGTATTGTAGGTGCACTCCATGGAAGATTCTAGTCCTATGACCTAGGGCTTTGATACCAACTATAAAAACCCACCAAATATATATATATATATATATATATATATATATATATATATATATTTGCAAGTAGGGTTCACCAAAGGTCTCAATGTTATTTTCAATATTCTAAAGGCTTCATCATATTTGAGTTTGATGTCACTACAGATAACACTCAAGTAGATAGGATTGGTCAACATCCCGTATTTTTGGGGATCACCTTACTAAACCTCACCGTTTAGAAGGATGCCAAAGTGGTCCCCCCACCTTTCCTATACCATCATTGGTATAGGATAATTTGACCATAGCATATGGATTATACTTTAAGGCCCATAAAACTTAAAGGAGAATGATTATTTCCTATCATTTCCATAAATCTATCTATGTAGGTCAATCTGGAGTAAAGCCTTGGTGCATAGTTACCACACTTTCATTGGATAACTAAGGTCATTACCACTCACCAGTGGTAATAAACATAGTTAGCTAATATACACCATTCATATTATGACCACAACTATCTTGTAATTGATTCCATTAACTTCATAGTTAAGAAACACACGAGCCTCATCGATCAAGGTGTATCAATTACTAGCATTTGGCTATTGCATCACCATAACTCCTTCCAGATCCATGAGCACTTGACTATTACTTCATCATAACTCCATCCAAGACTCACCACTTCTTGGTTATTACATCACCATAACTCCTAGGATTGGGTTAAATCTTGTCCTAGGGTTCCTAACAAGGTTCTAGATCCAAACCCAAAACCCCACCCAAAATCCAAGATTTACATAAAATAAGCAAACTAACATTCATCTATGAAAATAATATAAGCTATAACCGAATATCATGTTTAGATATAACACAATGCTAGATTCTTAGATTCCTAAAGAAGACATTTAAAACCCATAAGGTATAAATTACATCATAAAACTAGCATTAAAGGATCATCTCTCAAAAGAAACATGATGTAATTAATCATAAGCAATCATTAAACATTAAACCAATATAAAACATTTGTTTAAATAAATCTAGTTTGACAAATTTTGAATAGAATGTAATTCTATCTTGAACAAAAACATCTTCAATAGGGATTATCTCTAACCCAGTATTTCATTTTTTTGAAAACCATAATATTCCATACATTTACATGGAGACTTTCCATATTTTTGATCAAGAGAAAAATAGTCAAATTTTACATAACAAAATTTCCATTCACATATCATTTTTCATTCCAAGCATGTTAGATGAAGCCTACCCAAGTGGCCCTTACACCATCTTGTTTTCATGACCTTATTCATATAGTAATCTTCCATCTTCCATGGTATTTAGGAAAACTTAGGGATTAGGACAACTCTTAATGTAATGCAAATTTACATGGTCAAAGTATAATTGCAAGTAACCATGTAAAATACAATTTATACAATCAATGATAGAATACCATACTTCTCTCTATAATGGTCCCCTTACCTACATAAGCCTCAGGAGACCACTATAAATCCAAAAATCCAAGTTTGTCTTACTTAAAAATAATATAACCCTTTTACCCATTTATTTTATAATCAACAAGAGAATATAAAAACTCTACTTCCCTATAACATAATAAAACATTAATATTTTATTTTAAGGAACACCTACATAATTAGCATGAATCCTTGCAATTACAAAATAAAACATCATAACAAGATCTATCCTTTATTTTCCATTAACAAATTCTTCAACATCCCATAACATTAATTATCCTATAAAGAACAATAATAATTTCAAAGATAACTTGTGATGCCATAACCACTATAAAATACCAACATACAAAATTAAGTTGACAATCAAGATAAGGAGACGATTTGGTAAATCCAAGCCAAGATCTATTTACTTCAATCTGACTCCAAGTTAATATCAACCTCGATATTAAATTATAACACCGGATAACCATCCAAAAGAAAATATAACAAACCATACACTCAAAATGAAACCACACTTCTATCAAAAAAAAAAAGCAATCAAACTCAAGCAAAATGGCTCAAAACACCAAGCCAAACTAAAAGAAGATAAAGCTTCATATGGGTGGCAACCTTACCCAAGATCAAATTGATAAAAAGAAGAAAAAATCTGCCATAATAGCCTCTCTAGGGAGGTATTTTTAGACCATAGACAACAAATAAAAATAACCTGAGATAGTATAAGAACATGCACACATAAACCTGAGGTAGACTATTGCACCAACTGAAGTAGAAAGAAAAATAACACATTAAAGGAACAACCCAATATTCAAGTGCTTAGCAAAATATCTCCCTGACATCAAGCTCAACTAGGACAACTAGGAACCCAAGATAGGATACCAACTAGATCAGAACCACCACAGAAACTTATCTAAGGAAGTTTCTTAAGCCTCTCTCTACAAGTGAGAGATCTACTAAGGTGGCCTGAACTACAAGGCATTGGATAAACAAACACACAATATAAAAGCTGCCAATAAGGCAAGACAACCGTTAAGCTCTATAGAGACACAAAAATCACCTAAATATAGAAGCAAAATGTAAGCCAACCATGCAAGAAAAAGATATCACAAAAAGACCTACATCTCAACCAATCCCAAAAAATATAATAACAAAAGATCCAGAGCAACAAACACAACAACTATGCATTTACTAGATCTTACCCCTTAGAAAAATATCTCTAACTCCAATCCTTTACTCTCCAAGCTTCCTTTCCTTTATTCTCTATGCTAGAAACCCCCAAATCGACACACAAAGCTTCTTCAAATAGCTTCAAAAGTCTCTTGGAATAGGAAGGAGTACCTTTCCATTCTTTCTTGGATTTATTGGACACTACCGCCATCATGCTCTGGTCTGATGGTAATTTGCTATGAATGTTGCAAAGACTCTTGAGTTCACATTTAGATGTTGTCTTCCATACATCTTAATTAAAGTTTAATTTTAATTAATTTTAGCCCCCTCAAGCTAATATTATTATTTTCTCTTATCAATTTTCCAACCTTAGGAATTCAAAATAATTCTAAGGTTAATTAATCCTTTACCCTTTTATTTTGAACATAGCTATAAGAAGGTAAAGTCATTAATTCCAATAATTAATCCAAAATACTATTACCTCAAACCCTAGTGTAAGAGGATTAATACCATATGTCAATATAAATTATTGACACTCATATTAATATTTAAATTATTAGAGGCCTTATCCCTACTAATACTTCATTGGGCTAACCACCCAATCCAAAGCTTCCAAACACAAGCAATACAAATATTTTCCAATTCAATAATACAAAATGTTATTTTATCCTTAAGTAGATGGCCTTTTTAAGATAAAACTAGAATGTTATCCCCATATTACTAAGAATGACTCTGCCAACAACAATATCCTAACCCAACAATGTATTCAAACATAAAGCACAAATACAAATGCATAAATATGATGGGTATATTTTTACCCTTGAGCCATTGATGAGCAAGTCATTAGCCATAATTTTACTAAGTTTATCTCAGCTTATGTGGTTGTCCCATATCCATCCACTAGTGAGAGTACCTAGTCCTACAACCACATTTACATTAGCAGTACCATATTCTCCATATATTTTAAGCAAAGCATAAAATGCAATACCAACTTATCTTGATAGCATATAAATAATAACATGTGTTAGATATCCACACATCAATATATAATTTAGTATCAAGATAAAGTCCTACCAAGGAGGATCATTACAAAAGTAACCCCATAGTATAATTGTATATTTGTAAATATTAGATTAGGGTGTGAGTTATTAGATTAGGATGTGTGATTTATATTTCTCTAAAGTATGTGTCAATGTGTGAGAGTGTGCAATGTGTCATATAGGTAAGTCAAGAGTCATGTGTGTAGGTGTCAAGTATACACGTTAAGAGTCACATATATGTGACAGGATGTAAAGTCAAGACACATGAGAGGTTTATCTTATGTGTGTAATAGGAAAGGATACCTCTCTCATAAATGTGAGAAGAGCAACAATCAAGTATTCATGATTCATCTTCAAGGTTATATTATGGAGTAAAGCTCCATGTATTGTATACCAATCAAAAAATATTAAAGAAAAATGTAATAGAGAGCTTGTATATTTTCTCATTCTAAAATATTATTATTATTTCATTACTGATATATTTATTTCATGAATTTTATATTCATTGATATTTATATCATTGTATGAATGTTCCTTAATATAATTTATATTAAGATGTTGTCTATTGGGATTTGATATTATTCTAGCTAAAAAACCATCAGGATAAGTTTAATGGAGAAATGTTTTTCATATGAGATTGCATATGGGGTACATAAAGGTCCTAGTACCATTAGTGGGCTACCCATGATGATGCATATCACTTTGTCCATCCCCAATGTTATTCCCATCCTACCTATCCCCCATATTATTTTCTTCCCAATAAATGTTATAAATTTATTTAAAATATTTGGGAGATGTAAATATGTATAAGGGAGGTGAAAGACTACTGGATTGTTATTGGAAATCTTATAATTTAGAAAATATTATATACCCTACAACTAAGTATGATTATATATTGATACTTATTTCCTCTTATTCTATTCCTTGACTATGGGTAGTGAGTACTCTTGTGCAACATCCAAATATGTTTTTGTAGGTAAAATTTTGCAATGTTGGATGTTCAACATGTCTTAAATGATCCTAGAAACATTGCATCCCCAAAAAATGAAAATAAAATGTGATGGGTGTCATTAAACCACACTTTGATAATGTTACTTTAATTTTTCAAATATGAGGTGGTGTCCATAGGCTATATGTTCAAGAAAATATCTTAGGTAAGTTTGGGTATAGGCCTTCTACTCTAAAGCATTAAGGAAGTAGAAATAAAACTCATTACAATAGTAAATAAAAGAACCAATCTAAGTAACACAACTTGCTATAAATAGAAATAATTAAAGTTGAAAATAAAAAAGAACATAAAGGAAAACTAAGCATAAAACAACTATTTTTCGACACTAAGCTACAACAATATCGATCTAAAACTAATCTAGCTAATTAATCCTCTTAGAAGTTGAAATAAAGTAGGTAAATTTCTATCATAAAGTAGCATAATGGTATAATTTCTATTCCTCTATCCTTAGTTCCTAAAGCTATTGCTATTAGTTATAATTGATGAGAACAAGGACCTCCCCTACCTTCATAGTTAGGATGTTACAACAACAAATATATTAGCAAATATGTAGGCAATTTTTTCAATATGTGAAGATAAGAAACATGTACAATAGTAGTCAAACTTACTCATATTTGTCTACTTGTAATCTTGGCTACATGTTAGAGGAGCTACAAATAGAAAAATGCAAGTTCAAAACTATTTTTAAAATAACCATGTGAAAATTACCTTTTGTTCTTTCTTGGAAGTTGTTGCCAATTATGCTAAGTAAACAATAATTAATTACTTTTTAACATCATGCATATGTGGTTAATCAAAACAAATATTAGTTGACAAAAATAGCAAGGTGAAATTGGCAAATGGTTTGGCATAGTTCCTCAACCATGTCATGCTTCTTGTTCTCTTTTACCATGTCATCCATTGCTTGCTACAATCATGTCCTATGTTACCTACTACAATAATATCTAGATCTCATGCATTCCTAGCTTCTAGTGCTAGGCTATCATCTATGTTGTATTCTAATATATAGTCCCTATCCTAGGCCAACAAAGCTCTACTTCATCCAATGCTAGTCTAGTGTTGTTAGGTTCGATGCTAACTATATAAGGCAACATATGATGCATGTTACAACATTAATCTCTAACACCAAGTAAGCCAATGTCATATTCCAAGTTGTCTTGGAAGCTCCAATTGTATGCAAAATCATAATAACCCTTTTTATTCCTAAATCTTGATATTAGACAACAAAAATATCCTTTATTTATATTTCTTAGTACATAATGTCACTTTGCCTATCTAAGCTCACATTTGCTTCTAATTACCTTATTTAATAAAATAAATTCTATAATGATAAATAAAAATACAATCTAATGGTACAAAAATATGATAAAAATGAGGTATTTTTGGGCATCATCAACTACCAAGTCCTTTTATTCCACTCAATTAGGACAAGTGGGAGGAAATACCTTGTGAAACATAATTTTAATAAACCAAACCTAGATCTCTATAAGTTCTTTAGTATATATTATGATTATAAATCATTTATACAATGTGTCCCAAATGATGTAAGCTTTACCTGATGTAAATAACCCATAACACTTTTGCATAGAAACTTCTACATCATAGTTGTCTAGTGATTCCATGATGCTAATTGGTCAACAAACTAATGTGTCTACTTCACAAATCATCCATAATCCATAGATTGTACCTAATCAACAAGTTGGTTCTAATCAAACAAAAAACAGATGAGGACCTACAGTCCATCTTCTCACTATCACTCATCATCCTTAGTTTAGGCTAAACCAATAAGCAAAATTTTCAAATGTACAAGTCTTGTCTAGTCAATTGGAGGTAAAACAATTCAAGGTACCATTCCAAATCAATTGTTATCCCCTAGTATCCAACCTTCACAACCTATATCAATAGGACAATTAGGTCCTTTGACTTAAGTAGTGGGGTAAATAAATTTAGACCCAAATACTGGTACTATCTAAGAGAATTGGTCATACTAAAACCTTAAATAAGCTATAGTATTGCATATAATTAATAATTCCCACTTGGATAACTAGGTGCATAAAGGAATCATGATACTACCCAAAATTAACCATTTATTTCTTGATATTTTTCCTTCACAATATCTATTATAGACTCCATCTCCTTACAACCAATCGATCGTACATTATTTTTTGCACCCAAAACATTAGTAGAATATACTTTTCCACAAGTGATATCAAAACCTAGTCCATAATCATATTTGAATCCTTAAGCTACATAAAACCCAAATATTCCTTTCATCCCACAATAACTTGTAGCCCCTTAGAATACACAACTAGCCCCACAATAATAGATGGTTTATTATATGTTACAACCATAAGCATACATAGGTACTACATAGTGTTAGATGTAGTATGTTTCATTAATGCTCTTCATGTAAGGGCCTTTAAACCTAATGGTCTATTCTCCCATTGTAATTGTTATTAAAAAGTCCTTAACCACTTTTGATAGGAATAGAGATAAAACCACTATGGATAATTTAAATGACTTGTCTACACTAAAGTTCATGCATAGGATCCAAGAATAAGATATTATAGTGTAGTTACTCATGTACATATTAATGGATAAAGCAAATCTCTAGTATAATAACATACCTAATAATTTAGTCACTAATTGAGATTCTATGGTTGAACAATTAATGAGAAGGTTTTAAAATATGAGTGATGGTTACATGGTCCTTTTCTAGTTAAATGACATGTAGAGACATACTCAAGCGTCCATGATTACAACATAATAATTGTGAGGGTATTGTACCTTATTCCCCTAATGATTGACCATTCAATGAGTAAGTTTTTCCATACTAAATAATGGGATTGTAGCTAAACCTATCCTTGATGGTCCAAAATGGTAATCATATCACCCTATCAATAAATTTGAAGGACATGATCCATGTAGAAGATATCCAAGTAGACAAATTATATCTTGCTTTGCTTATGGTTTATGCTATAAACTATAGTAAATTATTTATTGCACTATGTATTGTGGTAGAATCCTACCAAAAAACCCAAAGTTTTAAAAAACATTAAGGTAAAGAGGTTACAATTGGAGCAACCAGACTTCCGAATGGAGACATTAGCCAAAGAGCAGCATCAAAGCTCGATAACTAGAAATGGAAGATGGTCCATTGAAAGAAATTTCACAATGCTACCTAGAACCATGACACAAGGGCAAGGTCAATTAATATCATGTTTGGGGTCAAGCTACCTCTCTAATTGTCAATATTTATGGTGAATGGAATTGAACTAGATTTGTATCCTTTAGTGTTATACCTTCATCATAACCATAAATGAAAGTGTAGGATTCTTTCCCATCACCATTTAAGGAGGGAGATTTTCAATTTTGAACTTAGGATATAAATCTTATAAATAGTCAATTTTAAAGCTAGAATGAGGTTGAATTGTTTTCATGCCTAATATCTAGCCTTAGGTAGTTCTTCTCTCAGATTTTATTTTGTATGTCAGTTTAGACTCAAGCCTTGGATAATTGTGTGTACAGGCCACTGAGCCTCTTTTAATTTCATATTATTTTCATTATGGTTCTAATATGAATACAAGGATATATGACTATTGCTAATTCTATCTGATATGCTCGAAAACTAGTGCACCAATAAAAGCAACCAATGATAATGTAAAGCAGTAATGAACATGAACATATAACCAATACACAAAGATAAAGAATAAGAACAAGTGGGCCAAGTCCTTTATATTAATGATAATATCAAAGTGTATTACAAATACGTCCCCTTGAGGGAGTTCAATGATGTGATACAATAATTACAATAAACAAGGGATTTTATCCCTTTCTGAATGAATCCTGACACACTCTGCAAGGTCTTCTCACAATCACAAGTGTTTAGAGTGGGCTTCTATAACCATTGCTTAGGGCTTGATGCCAAAATATTGTGTTCCTTTATCTTTGTAGAATCTTGTAATCTGCACACAAAGAAAGCAAAGGATATCAATAGCATATATAGAGCCTTTCGAGATAAGGCTCATTTTGGTGATAATTAATAGTAAAATAAAATTGAATAAAATGCATGAACATAAATCTATACTACTGTAGCAAGAAAAAGCAAAATTTAAGCTAATGTAAAAGAAAATAATGCAAATCATATCTCTGTTAGAGGTCATCTCGAGGTAGGATGACCTTACCTATGGGTCATCTTGGGTCAAGATGGCTGCTAGCCTGGGATTGTGTTTCTTGTGGCCAAGTCAAGGTGACCTTTGGGTTTGATCTAGGGTTTTATCGATGGATTGGTGCACTATGAGAGCAACTTATTAGGTCTAATCAGTCACAGAAGCAAAAGTGTTTAATTTACGTGGAATATGGAAGCATGGTCTTCAATCATTGTAGTAATCTAACGATATGGATTTTAGTAGTGGGAGAGCTTGGGAGATCAAAAAATGTGGTAGCACGTAGTTGTATAAACCTGACCTTAGTAACAATAAATATTAAGGTAATAAATATTACAAAGAGCCAAGTAATAAAGATCACAGGGTGTAAATATCATAAGGTTCAATTTGAGGGGGTGAGTGCCAATATATAGATTTCTTGAAATAAATCTAATAATGGCACAAACCCTTTGCATGAAAAAGCAAAGAGGTAGTTTGCATTAATAAAAGTGAATGTTTATCTTTAGAATTTCATGCAATTGATTAATGCATATGTTTTGTCTATTTTGGCTCATGCATGGTGGTAAATCATAGTGTGAGATCATAAGTTTGGTTGCCAGTTATCCTGCTTTATTTTTAAATTTTGCTTTGAGTGGTATCATCTTAGGGTGAGATGGCCCTAATATGAGACTATCTCAGGGTGAGATGACTTTGGTATAGAGGTTGTCTCAGGATGAGATGGCCTTGTTTTCCAAGTAAAATATCCCTATTTAAGTAACAAAACTATTTTTTTAGCCCTAAGGCTTCTCAAGATGGGTTATATGGTCTAAAGGAGTCCAATTAGGTAGTCTCCTCAATATGACATTTTTAGGTATCTATAGATACCTCTTTTTGTGATGCATTTGTGTGAAAGCACAACACAGAGCAAAAATAGATGACTTAAAGTCAAATTGATGGTTGATGATGTCCATTGATCTAATCAATGTAAGATGCCCCAATCATGGAAAGAGAAAATATTTTTGAATCATTACTTTTGACAAGTTGAAGAACTTGGTTTTGGTAAACATTTCAATCATTGGTAGACTAGCTAAAATGACAAGTTGGGATTTTATGGGTGCATGCTTCAGGCATACCAAATTTTTGTTTGAATTTATTTTTGCTTGTTATATGCCCCAAGCAAGAAGGGCACATGATAGTCTTTGACAATGATTCTTGAATAAACATAATTTGCATGATTGAGTATTTGATTATTGAATTGATTATGAATTTTATAATTAATATGACTACCCTCTCAAGTGATGAGTCAATAAAGGAGAGGGAAAATTATGAAAGCAATGAGTTTCTTGACCAAGATGACTTGATTTGAGTTTGATAGGGTGATTACAAAATTTAAAGGGCTTATCTCCTTAGAACCTTGGTGATTGTGACCCATTATTATTTTTGTGATGATTTTTTTTTTAATTTGTGTAAAAAGCATGGTTGTCTCACCTTGAGACAGTCGTATGGTGCTTTGGAAACCATATTAGATAGTCGTGTCAATGGTGAAAATATAAAATATAAACTTTCATGATTTTTGATGTTATTCTTACCTTGCATGACTATAAAAAGAGAGACAAGGAGGAGAGAATTCACTTTTGAAGTGAAGCACTGCTAAAAAGTAGATTGAACTTAGCCATGGACCAACCCAAGACCTCTTTGAGTGGAGGAGATAGAGAGAGGAGGGTAAGTACCTCATTCTCACCTTGTTGATTTTGAAAGATAAAATGAACCTCACTAATTAATATGGTAAAGGAACATCACCTAAAAAATTTAAGGCAATGAACCACACCATAGATTAAAATGTAGTGTAGGATTCAATATGATTTATTTTATTTATCATGTTTTTTGTTTTTTTTGTAATTTTTTATTATAAATTTATAAATTTGATTGTAATTGTCCCAATTTTGGGACTGTCTTAGGCTAGGATTTCCCCTCTTTGGGAGCTAGGGGTCATCTCAAGTTGAGATGACCCTGTTTGAATTCCAACGATAAAAAATGTGACCATTTATGGAGGTCATAACGAGCTGAGGTGGCCATGATTGGATACCATATTAGGCCGAGATGACCTCTTTGAGGTTGTAGATTGCCTCAATTTTTTTTATTAATTTTTGTTTCTTTTTTTTGCTTGTGACTTGATTTATTTATTTATGCCATTTTTTTGTTTCAACTCCTAAGATCTCATCACTGATTTACCATCATATATAGGAAAGCATGCAATGCACTCTCTAAAGTAGATTGGTATTGGCTGAAGACCATAGGCCTTACGCATATTTCTAGACTAGAGCTGGTATATGCAGACCAAGCTTACCTAATGACCTTTGATAGATTTATAGGATAGTCAAACCAACACCTTTCATATTTCGACTAGTGATATGACAATCACGTTGGAAGATGTCTATTGGATTATCCATGTTTCAATTGAGGGACATACCATCGTGTCTTATCACACTAGTCAATGGAGGGTAGTGCTTCAAAGGATGTTTTGGTAGGATTGGGAGTTATTAGAGCATGAATCAGAGAGTTGTGGTGTGCTAATGGATGATTGTTATGATAAGGATATCCTGATAGCTAGGCATATATTGATTATGTCACTCATGTATAACATATTGTTGCTTGATTCATCTAGTGTGAGGTTCCCATGGAACCTCCTTGATTTAGTTTAGGACTTAGTCAAGTGCATAGTGGATGAGATAATCATTATGACATGGGATACAACATTGCTAGTGCAGGTATACAATGAGCTCTTTGAAATCTGGTAGTGAGGTAGACTTGGCTTGGGGTGCATCTTTCTCCTTCAGATATGGGGTTGGGAGCACATTTAGGTGGATAGATTGAATAGGCTACTTTGGGTGACTAGGAGTTATATGGTGGATAGAGATATTGGCTATGCGATATGCTAGAGGCGATATTCGAGGATGGAGTCATCCTCTTTATGTAGGATTTAGTATTATACTAACTCCTTGGATAGGTTGAGGCTAGAGCATGTGGTATGGTGGACTTACAAGGATTTTTCACCATGGGGAGAGGTAAACCAGTAGATGAGGTAGGTTAGGTATTGTTGATGGTTTGTCAATCACCATGGTACTAAGCGGGAGTACTTTCAATATTCTTGTATGAATCGATAGTTTGGGGTGCACCAGGGTGTACTTAATGAGCCCATGATATACCAATGTTAGACTAACGATACTTAGCTGGAGTGGCCTTAAGTTGAGTCTATGGGTGATGAGGTGGATCAATCGTTAGCTGATACTGGTGTGGAGAGCCTAGGGATAACTACAACATATGATACTTGGTGGGTCACTTTAATATGGTAGGGAGGTGAAGCTAGTGGTGGTTGGTAGGTTAGGGCTATGATGGAGAATGTGGACTCTGCAATATGGTGAGTGCATCACCAGACTAAGGGTGAGTGGGGGAAGACCTCTAAGAGAGAGGAGAAGCAGGAGGAGGTTGAGGATGATGAGGATACTCAAGGTTAGGGGGCTACTCTTAGAAAGTAGATCCAAACTCTACAAGCTCTACTAGTAGAGAGGGATACTATCTTTTTAGTTATCTTATCATGTGATTATTACTTGTGTTTATTGCCTATATGGATGCAATGATGTATGATGTATGTATGTCTATATATTGTAGTATGTATGCATAGATGTATTCTTGGATGCATTTGTAGTATGTTTTTGATGTTAGAGATCTAAATGTATGCCTATATATGCATGTATGTTATGTTCTAATGACATGATGATGCAGACTTATGAATTGTATGATTAAATGTAAAACATGATGAGTGAATCTAAGATGCAAAAAAACCTAAGTTTGAGCACCATAGAATGTATAAAATTCATGAATCAAAATGATAACCTTATCACAAAAGTCATACATTTGAAAGCCAACAATATGTAATATGAGAAAATATAAATGATGGATGGGAACAGTGAGAGATCATAAGTGAACAATGAGGTCTTTCATGAGACTCAAACACCCTAGTTGACTAGTAAAAAGTTGTATATTGACTATACATAATTCTAAAAGATAAAAATTTACTAGGAAGATACATATATTCAATATACATGTGTGTGCATAGTGATGTTCATAATGTGATGCATAAGATTACCCCATTTCCAAGCCGACTCTTAGATCCCATTTCTATAATGTAGATCACCCTATGGTCAATATTACCTTGATTTTTTACTTGGTTGGACTCGACTACCCTATACTACAAGACCACAAAATCTATGGAGCCCTTATATGCCATGTATGAGCATGGTCCAATGTTAGGGTCTTCAAGCTTTGGAGGGTCAAATTCTCAACCACTTGAATCGAGTCCTGATGAGAATGAAACCCTATCCTTACTACTTGAAGCCTCATTATTATGTGTTATAAATAAAGTTAGAGCTTTGGAAAATTAGATTATCAACCACTTGAATTGAGTCCTTATAAGAATGTAATCCTCATCCTTACTACTCATTTCATTATAGTTTTACTTTTGTGATAATAATTAGAGCTCTAGGGAATCATATTCTCAAACACTTGAATTGATTTCTAATGAGAATGTTATCTTCATCCTTACTACTCTTTCTATCATTTTTGTAATATTGAAGTGGTGAAAACCACTACTTGCATTGTTTGTTTTTGTAAAACTTAAGTGGTGAAAACCATTGTTTACATTATTTGTTTTGTTGGACTATGTGCATAATAGGACAACAAGGGAAACCTTTCACTTAAGAGGCCATGACTACTTCATAGTTTCATATTTCCCTGTGCTAAATAATTTTTTAATATGTGAAGATGTGTTTGGGATTTTGAGATACAAGGTACTATCAAATTAAGCCCCTACCTTCAAAAATCAATATAGCTTTCTACAAAATCTGAAAATAAAACTAGGAATGGTTGAATGACCAAAAAACCCTATTGAACACCCTATAACAACTTATTGGGTGAGGGGAAATAACACAAACACCTAGGATGGGGAATATGGATGTATATGATCTGTGGATGTGTGTATTTTCCTTATGAGCTTTTGAAAACTAAGAGGTGTGCGTAAAGTAGTCAATGGTTGTCTAAACATCATTGCTTATGGTCATCTAGTATCTACCCTATCTCACGAGGACCCCTTAATAATCAAAATATCACAAGAAAAATGTGCAAATTATGATGATGGAAAAAAGGTTGATTAAGACTCATGACATTCATACAAGCATGGTGCTCTATGAAATGCAAATAATAAAAATGAATGTGTGGTGTATGCAATGAATGATATGCCTAATACAACTAATCAATGAAATGCAATAATATGTAATGCACAATGTTGTAAACAATACAATATTTTGTGATTTTAGATTTTGTATTGTTTTTGTTGTTTTTGTTATTTTATTGTTATTTTTTATGCATTGTGCACTATGCATGAAATGCTTGCAGGTGGAGAATGTTAAGAGGTTTAGGTTCCTCAACACCCTCAAGAGAAGCTAAATGATAAGTCCTTGACCCTATATTATTTGTGATGATAAATGGACCTAACCAGTTTACCACAAATTTGTCCTGCAAGTGGGGCAAAAAGTTTGAATTATGTTGGTTCTCTTTAAGGAAAATATCCTCAACTTAAAATTCCCTGAGATGGACTTTCACATCATAAGCTTGTTAAGGCATCGTTCATCAAGAAGAGTCAATTGACCAAAGTGAGTTTGTCATGAAATATCATCATCGATGAACTCTTGTAAAGCAATGCACAACAAAAGAATTTCTAATTTCAAGTGCATGATGGCCTAAGCACCATATACTAGTGAAAACGGAGTGGCCCTAGTTGGTATCTAAATGCTAGTTCTATAAGCCCATAACGTGAGAGGTAGTTGAAGGTGCCACTATTTGTGATTATCTTTGATAGTTTTCTCAAGAATAACAATGACTATCTTGTAGGTCCGAGGTGTAGACCAATTGGTTCATCCAAATACCATAAGGGGGCGGAGGTCTAAGGTTAAAATCTCGGGCCTCGTCGGATTGAACGCTTGTCCCTTTCTTGGTGCTTTTAGTGGCGTAAAAGGTTTAAAATGATTGTGGCATGGTGGTTATAGGGACGGATTGTGCGAATATTTGTGGCGGCTTCTAGGGCGGACAATGCAGAATACTATGGTAGCCATATAAATCTGGACAACCTGCCTGAATTCGTGGCAGCTACCAATTCCACCATGTAAATTAAAAAAAAAAAAAACAATGACTATCTTGTTTGATGCATTTTCTTGACCATTACTCTACGAATAAAAAGGTGTTGAGAAGCTATGTTGTATGTTGTACTTGGTGCACAAAGCTCTCATATCCTTAATCTTAAATGAAGGCCCATTATTCAATATAATATTGTATGGGATACCAAAATAACATATGATGTTATACAATATGAAATCTGTGATGTGAGGTCCAGTCGTAGTGGTAAGAGAAATTGCTTCCATCCAATTGGTAAATTTTTTTATGGCCATTAGAATAACGTGTGACAGCCTGAAGAAGGGGGTGATATTTTGCCAATTAATTTAAAACCCCATTGCAAAAAATTCCATAATGAATGTATCAATTGTAAGGCATACAAAGGTACGTACGTAGATTATCATGATGCTAACATTTAATGCACTTATTGAAATAAGCGCAACAATATTTCTCTATGGTGGGCCAATTATAACCAATTTGGAGTATGTGCTTAGCGATAGCCATGCCGCTAAAATGGCCATCGTAAGTACCATCATGAGCTTGAGAGATTACCCAAGCATAAGAAATTAAGGAGAAGATCAACGTATCTTCAATGGTAAAGTATGTCTCCTAATAAGACATATTTTATCACTTTTTGCTTGAATATCCATTTGGTGGAGCAAATCAATCTTGATATAGTTGAGTTTTGACTAAATGAATTGCTTGCTCCTTTTGTGACTCATCTCTCATGAATGCATATTGGGATATGTTCTTGATATAGATGGTAATTGTGTTATAAAAAGGACCTTTTGGGACCAAGGACCCCCAAGATGCATGTTTCAAGAAGTCGTATATTTGAGATAACCAATATTGGTGCTATTCAATTTGAAGCATGTGTATATCTTGTTCATCTTTAGAAGTATCTTGCAATATTGTAGATTCAAAGAACGTTATGACTTGAATAGTAGTGACATCATCTTATGGATTTTATAGAATTAAGGATCCCAAGGAAGTTATTGTATCCACAAAATGATTAGAAGAACAAGGAACTACCTCGATGTCATACCATTCAAATTTAGTTAATAATTTCTCCACAAGGACTTTATATGATTCCAATATTGGACACTTGGTAATTTTCTTAACTTGGTTGACAATGAGCAAGGAATCACCAAAGATGTTGACCCTCTTGATGTACATGGTGAGAGTTGTTTGAAGATACAAAATAAGGGCTTCATACTCAAAATTGTTGTTGGTGCACGAGAAATCAAGTTTAAATGAAAAAGGAATAGGAGCCCCTTGCAGTGTGAAAAACATGATTCTTGCACCACCCCCTTTCTCACATTTAGAACCATAAAAAAATAACATCATATCAGCTTTATTTTTTGGTTCTTCAGGTTCTAGCGAGTCTGATAATGTGAAGACTACATCATCAGGGAACTCGATTATAAGAGGTCTATCATCCTATAGGGGAGCCCCTGCTAGTTTATTAGCGGTAACTTGACCTTTAATAGATTTTTGACTTATGAACTCGAGGTCAAATTTTACCAATAACATTATCCACTTTGTGGTATAACTGTTATGATATGTGTGACTCATCATGTAATGTAGAGGGTTTTCTTTAGAAATGATGTACATTGTTTGATTTAGCATGTAATGTTAAAGCTTATTTGTGTCAAAGACTACTACTAAGTAGAGCTTCTCAATGTATGCATACTTGAGCTCGTAGCTAACCAAGGTGCGACTGATGTAATAAATAGCTTGTTCTTTATTTACCTCGTTCTTCTAGTCTAACATGGTACCTAAGATAAAGTTAGTAGATGATATGTATAATAAGAATGGTACACCTAGTCTAGGAAAAGCTAGTACTAGTAGAGATACCAGGTATTGCTTGATTTCATCAAAGGCTTTTTTACATTTGTCATCCCAATTAAAGGGGACCCCCTTTTGTAACAATAGATTCATTGATTGATATTTATCCAAAATTTGTGCTATGAAGCATTGGATAGATGTGATCTTCCCTTGTAATCTGTGAGGCTACCTTGAATTTAGTTGGATCAACTTTGATTCCTCATTTAGAGACTATGAAACCTAATATTTTTCCAGATGTTACTCCAAAAACACACTTCTTGGCGTTCAGTTGTACGTTATGCTCTATGAGGCAATCAAAGACCTTTCTTAGAACATCGATGTGATCATGATGCATTAGGTATTTGACCAATAAGTCATCCATGTAATATTATAATATTTTATGCATATAATCATTAAATATGTATGTCATGGCCCGTTGATAGGTAGCACCAACATTTTTAAGACCAAATGGTATGACTTTATAGCAAAATATCCCCCAAGGCATTGTGAAAGTCATTTTGGGTTGGTCTTCTAGGTTGACTCAAATTTGGTTGTAACCCAAAAAACCATCCATGAGAGATAACATTTCATGACCATAAGTCGCATCAATGAGTGCATCAATGTTTGGGAGTGGGAATTCATCCTTTGGACTCACTTTATTAAGATCTCAAAAATTAGTGCATATGTGAATCTTCCCATATGGTTTCCTGATAGGGACCATGTTGGACACACAGTCAAGATAGTGAATAGGTTGAATGAACCCTGCATCCAACAAATTTTGTAGCTCATATTTAACCATTAAGGCTATTTTTGGATGCATCTTGCGGAGCTTTTGCTTGACTGGTTTAATTTTTGGATCAAGCATTAAGCTGTGCATGACCAGATTTGGGTTGGGATCCAACATATCTATGTAATACCAAGTAAAAGCCTCCTTCTCTGTCAAGAGAGTTGTGTAATCGGCTTGTTGCACAAGGGATATACTTTATCCAACTTGGTATTTTAAGGAAATATGGGATCAATGCCTATATCTATGTCAACTGTGTCTTCAATTGATATATGGGATCCCTCCTCAAGTTGATGAGGCATAGGGATCAAATGGATATCATCAACTAGATTTGGAGAATTTATCATATCATCAAGTTTGATCTCAACTTGAAAAACATCTTTAGATGACTCCAAGGATAAATAAAATAGTTGTAACATTTCTTCATAGGGTAAGAACTTTGAGAGTGATAGCAAAAACACGGTGTGATCAAAATCAATGGCTTCATAGTTGAGATACAAAGTTCTTGAAGGGTCACCTAGGTAATGGAGTGGTGTGGTGAGGTCAACGAAGATCATGTTTATGGCAGGAAAATGATCTCCATTCTCTCATGGGAAGAGTCGATAGATTTATGGACGCAAATGCACTAGGGGTGGCTGCAATGGTGGATGAATGACAAGGTGTGGCCTGTGCAGAATAGCAATGGCTGGATCCTCGAGTGGAAGGAGCTATCATAAAATGGGTATTCACCTAGGGAATAAAAAATGGTAGAATTCATCAAGATCATTGAAGGGCTTGAGAGTTATTGATTCATCCTCTAAGCTATCTAAAGTTATAGACATCACATCATACTCTTAGTAAGATGAATTGATAGATATGTCATCATAATCTTGGTCGAATTCACCATCCTCTTTGATCCAACTATTTTTAAGGTCATCACATAGTTCAAACTCTTCTTGTTTGTCATACTCATCATCAGATATCCAACCACTTGTATGCTCTTGATTAGAGAATAAAAGAGGGTTAATTTGAACATGGTCGTTAAGCCACTAAATGTGGCTAGGAATGAGATACTCTAAACTTGTCTCATCCTTCTTTTATTTGGATGCCTTACTAGAAGATTCGGAGGGCTCAATGATATCATTGTGATGGGAATATGGTAATTCATTAAATGAATGTATCCTAGATCAGCATAGTCATTCTCATCAATCTCATCCTCAAAACCAATTGTAAGGCACTGGAACGAGTTTACAAGGAGCTCATCCAGCATACGCATAAAATATCCTAAGCCAAAATTATCTATAGGCAGATGATATTATGGTTGGTAAGGGGTCTAGATACCTTGTTCATACCAACCAATACCACTTCCATGCCAATGGTAGCAGTAAAAGTATTATCGAGAAAAGTTTGGATTTGACATGTAACTGGTATTCACTAAGAATGACTCATTGTCTTCCATCATACGAGATGATTTAGAGATAATGTCAAAACCTTCATAGACAAAATTTGTCTGATTTGAAGGACACCCTAGAGGTACAATATTATCAATGAGAAGTGGTGGTTGATGAGGTCTACCTATGTCTTGCATTGACTCGATGAGGAGAGTAAATGTAATATTTTGTACCAAATACTCAATGAGCCCTGGATTGGCCATGTGGATAATGATTTGCAAGAAGATGAATGTTGATGATGGGGATGTAGGTTGGGATGACTCATACTTGGATTATGGGATTTAATTTATTGGTACCTTTTATAGATTCCTCCTCAAAGAATACGATGATGAAGGAATATGAGAAGATAAAATGGTGATGGCTAGGATGGAGGTTATGGTGATGGATTGGTGGATGATTGTAGTGAGGGATTTGGGTCTTTGGTTGGATGTCTAGATGCATCAAAGGCAAGGTGGATTCTTACAGATGATTTACCATATTGTAAAACTTGAAGGGCTCTAATTCTATAGGAACTACATGAACATGATCTTCATGGATGTACTTGATGCATTGGTGCAATATGAAAGGGATGCACTTCATATCATGGATCCAATGTCTGTCGAGTAACATGTTATATTGCATTGCACCTTCCAATACGTGGCACAATATAGGAATTGTATTTAGTCCAATATAAATTGGGAGGACTATTATATCAATAGTGGAGCATAGAGCATCATTAAAAGCTTGAAGGGTGAATGTAGACAATGTAATATGCGATGGTGGTAGATTAATATGTTGAAGTGCAATAGTGGTAATAATGTTAATGGAGGAACCTATATCTATCAAGACCCATTTATAAGGGACATGATTCACTCTAGCAATGATATGCAATTGGGGATTGGCTATGTCTGTGGGTACCATATTGATTTCATGATCATGGAATATTATAACAGGCTCCTTACAGTTTTGAACATACCCCAAAAAATTTGAAAGAGTTAGGATCCTATGGCTGTAATTTAGTTGACTTTAGAATTTTCATGAGAGCCTCCCGATGTGGAGTTGATTATTAGATCAGCTTGTATATGGAAAGCTTTGTTGATGCCATATTTAGACTCTAAGGGATTTTATTTCTTATCATGAGCATTGGACGAGGTGGTAAAATTTGGATTGGGGTTGGTAGCAACAATGACTATGATGTTGAAGGAATATGGTGTGGACCTTGGTTTGGGTTTCTTTGGTTCCTTGTCATTATGCTAACTATACCAACAAATCCCTGATGTTATGGGGATGTATGTATCTCATTCACTTGTCTAGGTTTTTCTACTTGGCCTCCATGCATAGGTAACGAATCCTAGAATATACCAATATTTTGGTTGTTTGTAGCGAGAGGATTATAAATTTGAAGCTCATTTCACTCTATCATATATTACACAAGGTTATTTAATGCATAACAAGTTTGAATGTCATGATAATTTTGCTGATGATAGATGCAATATAAATCCTCTCTATGATTCTTATATTTTGGCTTGTTCGGATCTGGTTGTCAAAATTTAGGCAAAATGATGGCTTTGGCCTTGCACAATCAATGAAAAATACAAGCCAAAGACTCAGGTAATGGTGTATACTGGTGAGGAGAAGGAGCATTATATTGCACAGGTGGGGGTTGGGCCTAATAATTAGGCAATTGAAGTAGAGTTTGTTGTGAAGGCCCTGGGACACTTAAGACAACTTGATTTACTAGAGCTAGCTTTTGTTGTGTGTAGTTACCTTTAGAATTTTTATTCTAATCCTTTTTTTGGAGCTTTATTTCTCCCTCTTGGACCTTGATGTCCTCAATAATATTTACCTAAGCTAAGGCTTCCTCAAATGTTCTATACTATTGGAGTTGCAATAAGAGTGAAATCTATTTTGAACAACTCCTAGTAAATAGTCGAGTTAGCTTTGTGATAGGCAAGGTGAATGGTAATTTTATAATAGTTGATCTCCATCACTTGCCATAATCCATGACTGACTCCTCTTCAAATTATTTAAGATTATACAAGTCAATAAATATTGCTTTCTTATTGACGCTAAACAAGAGGTACTCAAGGAAAGCATTTTCCAGTTGTTCAAAGGAGTGCATGTTGTGTTGTGGTAAATTATTATACCACTCTAAGGTTGGCCTAGCAAGGGTTATGAGAAATGTCCTAAGCATAAGGGCATTGTCATACTAAATATGAAAGCACATATTCATGAATCTTGTGACATGCTCTTGAGCATCTTCATCTCCTTTAAACTTGTCCAATTTTGGTATCTCAAAATGCTCAAGATATGGCAGGGATGGAACTAATGGATGCAATGGTTGGTTGTACAACTGATGCAAAGTAGGTTTTTGATAACCTATACCTAAATTTTATTTCTCTAGAGAATTAATATGATCAGTTAGCAACTGGTAAGAATCCGGTGAAATGATCTCATTGGCATGCCTTCATCCTCGAAGAGGGGGAGGTGGGAGGTTCCAATTTGGGTGAGGTGGTCTAATGTGGTCATCAACCATGTCCTCTTAAGGTAACTCAGGATGCCCTTGTTCTTGGTAATCTAATTGAAGGTCCTCATAGATATCATACTCTTGTTGATGGTTGTATGGTTGATGTTGTTTAGACCTATGGTGTTGAAGGGGCATACAAGGGGATGGTTCTGGTTTGGCCTAGGTGGCAGGTTTTGATGTTGCATGAGGCACCTTTGATGGACCTATAACCTATGAGTGCTAGGGGTAGGAACCATCTCATGCAATGCTTTTTGTAATTGTTCTTGATGTAACCATTACTGATGCAGCCTATGCTGGTGCAACCTATGCTGATTTAGTTGGTGTCATTGATCTAAGCATTATTGATCCAATCATAACTATTTAATTGTTATTGCCTATCAATGTTTGTCCTAGATTCTAGATCTATCTGATCAACTGTATGGTCATGGTTGGCCCTTGTATTAATACGAATGGTATTAATTCACTTCTTAGCCCTAGATGGGTTGGCCACTTGATTCCCATAATTAAGGGAGGCTACATTGACATGATACTCAGGCTTAAAGGTAAGCTCTATGTATTTAGGTGGCACAAATGCATAATGTGCTTGCACAAAGTACCCTTTATATCGAGTAGGAGGATGATCCAAGTATTTATCCTCCTCATATATGAGAAATGCATGAGTCAACATGGCAGTATTACTAGGATGATGAGTGTCATACCTATTAGGATGACGAGTGTCATACCTATCTAGATGGGCATATTATTGACTCATCCATGGGTGATCAAGTAGGGTGGCTTGATCATCTAGGTCTGGCCATGGTGTATATTCTTGCTCATGCTCTGATTGAGTGATAGGATGAGCCGAGATGCGAATGCACAACATAGACCTACTAGTACCCTCCATGTGCTAAGAATTTTATCTAAAGAAAGCACATAGAGTTTCTTGACCTTGAATTTCATCACTTTTATCATACTAAGGACCTAAATATGTGTTTTAAATAGAGATCTCTTGAATATTAGATTCCCTACAAATGATGTTGGTATAAGGATGAAAACTAGGATGCCATTTAGGAATGGTTAGATCCTTTGGATTGATTTGGATATGTTCCATATCTCCTTGTAAATTTTCAGTAGCACTAGCCCTTGATCAAGCTTGACCGCATGTTATTACCATGATCTAAATTATGCAAATAGTAAAGAAACAAACAAGAAAACAATGTGTTTATCTCTTTTAAATTTTGATTTTGATTGTTGATTCTTGTTACTATTTTTAGTGTGTTTTGATGTTTAAACCCCTATTCCTATGACAACTAAGGGTAAACAAAATAAAAATCTACTGAAGGTAGTTTAAGCACACCCCCTGTTGAGGAATGTAACCCAAATGGAAAAAGTGGCTTCCTATGCTAGATATGAATCAAGGTAAACCTATGGAAATAAAGAACCCTTGGAGGGGCCACATTATCTATTACCTTGCTACCAACTCATTCTAGTCTTTCACTTCACCCTCTCGTTTGAGCTTGGACATGAACAATAGCTATGTAGCCCCTAGAATGTAAGACATATAATCCCTCCTAATTTGGATGCACCAAAAAATAGGGGACTTTTTGGTGATGAAGTCCAAAAAGCCACTCACTTGAGGTAAGTATTGTTGCTATGGAACCAATCCATGGTGGGAGATGAATTCCCATGTCGCATGATTGTTGTTGGTCATTGGTGATGAAATCCAACTAACTAGCGTTAACTTGTTGCATGTGTGTGTGAGGGTTCATTTTAAATTTGTAAAAGTAAATCAAAGAGCATATGATGATTTTTCTTCTTTTTACTAATGCAAAAAAATAGATTTTGTAATACAAAATGCTATATGATGTGTAGCATTTAAACAGGAAACAAGCAGGTATACCAAATAGTAGCAAACATGGGGCTATCTCGCACATAGATAGCTATAGATAAAGGCTATTTGGACCTGATATAGTCACATATGGTGGTCATATAGACCTGAGACAATCACAGACAGGGACCATCTAGAACTGAGATGGTCATAGATAGAGACCCAACACTTAAAAAAATTTATACTCTTTTCTATAATTTAAAAAATTATTTACTTTTATTTAAGAAAATATAAAAATAAGGATATATGTACTTACTTTGATAGCATAAGTTTTATGTAGATCCAGTTTGCTATTGTTTTTTTCCTTCTGACCATAGATCATCTTGACCTGAGATGGTTGTAGAATAGAGGCTATCTCACCTTGATATGGTGGTGTATGAGTACCTATAACACACAAAAAATTATCAAAAAGCTAAACACAGGACCTAGCAGTCCCACCATTATCGCCATCTAATATGCTTGAAAACTAGTCAACCAATAAAAGCAACCAATGATAATGTAAAGTGTAGACACCTAAAACATGTCATGTTTAGAGGAGCTACTCACATAGACACATTCATAAGATCATATGACATAATATTGGACTTTCCAAGCATCAACGGTGGTTCTCACCACTCATTTGGGGTATTTTTAAGCCATCCAAGCCTAGCTGCTCAAGCCAACAATTACCATATCTTAGCCGTTGCAGACGACAACGGCTAAACACTAAAAGCAGTTTTGCCGAAAAATAGGCCTAATCATGGGTGAAAGTGGTATTCTGCATGCAATAAAGGTGAGTGAGAGTAACTTTGCATTCCCTTCCATGACCAGTTCACATAGGAGACTTGAGTTTGCATTTATATTTTAGTTAACTAGCATCCAAACATAGAAAAAGGACAAAAACTTCTCATGCTAACAACCAGTTTGCATAGGAGACTCAAGTTGGCAGTTAGATTTCAGATAACTAGCCTCCAAACATAGACAAAAGACAAAATCTCCTCATGCTAACTCTTACTATGCATGAGGAATTCATTCCTAGGGCTTGTGCATAGACCTAGGGTTATACACACTTTAAAAGGTGCAAGCCTGAGAGCACCAAGAGAGGATTTTATCCCAAAAATTGTTAGAACAGGTCATTGAGGAGAGATTTCGAGACTTAGAGAGCTTATCTTGGAGATCACATTTACAATGAAGCCCTAACAAATTGGAGAGCCAAAGTGACCACTATTTCAACATCAGATACAAGCTTTGATTGATAGCTTTGGAGCAAATTGAATGAAATTCACCTTTCCGACCGCTGTCTCAGACAGTGGCCCGTAGGCCTAGCTTAGGGTTTTATACATTAGCTCCATTATTTTGTTTAGCATATCATTAGAATAATATCATTTCATTCATTTAAATTCATAGCATAGGCTTAATTTGTACTTGCTTTCATTTGATATATTCAATACTAAAAACCTCATCCGGGGAGGCATTCTGGACATCTAAGCGTGTGTTGTTGTTTCATTGCTTACAGGGCCATAGGTTCATCGGACAAAATCTACAACATACGAGAGTAAAATAGATCCCTCCAGGAAACATGAGAGAAGGAGGCATCTCTAAGCCCTCATACATTTCTATGTGTAGAACTGGGAAGCTTTTTGAAAGCGCACCACATCTTCGCGAAAGGGACACTCTTTGCCCATTTGTAACCTTATTGTATCGAAATGGGTATCCCTAAGAGGGACCAAAATGTAACTGGGCTTCAATCCAAATAAAGAGATCTATCTTTGTTACTTTTGTGTTATATACTTTTCATTGTCTTCCATTTCATATTGGGTTTTTAATACATTGCAAGTAGCGTAAAAAGAGCGGTGTGTGCATCCCGGGGTCACTACAGATGGCGATCACAATGGGGCTTCCAGTAATTTTTTATTTTTTTCCTAAATACTAACTTAGTTTTGTGTGCAGGTCTAGCCGCTCTAATCTACAGTGGCTAGAATTCAGCCACTTTGAGCCACAGAGACCGATAGAGCCTTAGAAGCTCTTGCTAACAGCGGCCAGGAACCAGTCGCTCTGGTCGACAACGACCAGCATTGGAGTGTAGCAGAGATCAAAACACTGACTCTCTGATCTGGATCAAAGGTTGGTACAACCTCTCTAATATTTTATAGCTTTTTGTTTGCTTCTATGTGTCCAAAATAGAGAACATTGGCACATTTATGTTTAGAAATTGAAAGAATAAAAGGAGAAATGATTAAGCATTTTGCATATCTTAGATCTTCTTTTATATTTTCACTAGGTATTGCTAGGAACATCGACTTATGCCTAAAAATTTCACCCTAGAATCCAACATGCTAGACATTGTATGTTTTTTTCTTGCTTTGAGGCCTTGCAAGAGGCCATATTTGCACGAAATAAAGTGTGCTCATACAAATAATAGTAGTTCATGCATCTTTCTAAATATTGAAACATATTTTGCACTTAGGCATGTAGGAAAGACTCATGGATTCTATATTATGCACTTTATATTATGCAAGCTTAAAATGAACACCACACATACACATATCATTTAAACATTGGGGAGTTGGATTTCATTACCAACCCTTAATTCAGTCCAATGATGTTGAAATTCATCTCCTTCCACCGGTTTTCCCCCTATATTCTCCTAGAAATGGATTGAAGAACAACTTCATAGTGGCACTAAGGTATTTTGTGTTCAAACTGTCTCCCACTATTGGAAAATTATTAGTTCAGAGTGGAAGAGCTAGGCGAACCCCCCATTGGTATTTTAGTTGTGTACCCTAGTCTATTTTGGGAAATCATGTTTGGCATGAGTACTCTTGATTATCACTATGAATGAGTCTCCTCATTCCAAATTCGAAGCAAAGAAATAATAAACAATAAAACATTCAAATACATCAAACAATTAGAGCACACTTAAATCTATAATCAAGATAAACAGTTGTGTGATATTATTTTATCATATTTAAAGTGCAACACAAAAGCTAAATTCAAAAATTATGGTTAAAACAAGAAGTAGACATCATCGATCTGACACCGAGGGAGGGTTCCAAACAACACATACCCTTAGGCGAAGTCGCAGTAACATTGAATGACCTACTAGGAAGATTGTAAGACATAGTTCTGTGAGTCTAAGGGGTGATAACTCAACCCTTGAGGGATCTTCTCGAGAAACCCCTCATAGGGAACCACGGTATGAAACTACATCTCATAAACACAAAGAGGCCTCAAGGCCATCATCTTCAAGGAGACATGAGGAAACATCAAATGCTTCCTCTAAACACACAGAAACTTCTCAAAGACATGAGGAGGCTTCAAGAGCTTCCTCCTCACATAGACAAAGAGAGAATTATAGACCTTGTTATTCACATAGAGACAATGATGTTTCCCTTTCTCCATCCTCATGGATGGTAGAAAGAACCATGAAACCCTCATCACCAAAATGGTACACGAGATTCAAAATATCTCAACACTCACATGAAACACTTAGAACATATCAGCCCACTAAGGGGCAAGAAACTAGAAACACATCCAGTCATAGACATAAAACAAAAGATATCCTTCAAATAAGAGAAAGGATTTCATTAGACTATGACCTCATTGGATTTAATGGTACCCCATGGGATCAGCCATGGAGAACAAGACAATTGGATGAGTTGGATTGGTTGCATTCAAGACCACCTCCTAGAACTATAGCCACAGAGAATTTCGCATCTGGAAACTCACAAACTATGACTTCTAAGCACACTTCTCAAACTGGGTGTGCCTCAAGATGACCCCACAAAAACACATAAAATCTGATCATGAAGACACTCAATAGTATACTGAACAAGTCACATTAGCTAGTAGGAGTGAGGAAACAATAGAAACCTTCGAGAGAGATCTACGAATCAAAACAACTAGAACAATATCATATAAGCATGAGTCCTCTATGAATGCGCAAGTTGACAGAGTGCAATGGTTAGATAATGCCTTGCACAAAGAGCAAGAGCTTGTGGATGCTCTTGACCATGATAAATAGAGAGAACGATTGTTGTGCCAACATGAGCAACACTTAAGAGAGCAAGCTAAGCAACTAGCTCGCAACAACCAACAAACAAGAAAAAGTGATCATCAAAGAGATCAGCATGCCAACTCACCAAGAGAAGAGCGCATTAGATAATAAAGTAACTCGTGACAAAATCGCCCTCTAAATCATGAGAGGAATCCAACTGAGGAGGAAGGAATAAACTTAATAGAGCTGAATCAAATGCATCTTGAATCCCCTCATAGAAGGGAAGAAAATAGAGAAAATCAAATGGATAAAGGATTACCTCCACCGTTGCCATGAGTAGGCCTACAAGAGGAGGAAATATGTGCCTCAAAGGCATTTCAAGAGCTTGAAAAAAATATGAAAGCCTTTGAGAAACAAGAGGTAGCTAGGAACTCACAAAAATTGAACAAAATACACAACCAACCATTGTGTCCATCAGTTCCTAGCCCTCCCTATCCTAAGCATTTTGAGATGCCTAGGCTAGGATGCACAAGATCATGTCACCAACTTCATTAATGTATGTTTTCATATTGAATATAGTGATGCTCTCATGCTCAGAACATTCATTATGACATTCACGGGTGCCGCCACCCAATGGTTCAACCAACTACCCAAACATAGCATAGCAAATTTTGAACAACTAGTGAACGCTTTTCTGAAGCATTTCTCCTTTGGTGCTAAGAGGAAAGTGAAAGTTTTAGACCTGGCCAATTTGAGGCATTATGATGATGAGCCAGTAATAGATTATGGGAATATATGGAGAAAAATCATGGCAAAATTATCATTCTTTGTTCCCATAGAATAAACCATCCAGATGTTCACCAAGAGTTGTTCCAAACACATTTCCCTATTGTTATTGTTTTTTTCCTTCTGACCATAGGTCATCTTGACCTGAGATGGTTGTAGAATAGAGGCTATCTCACCTTGATATGGTGGTGTATGAGTACCTATAACACACAAAAACTTATCAAAAAGCTAAACACATGATCTGGTAGTCCCACCATTATCGCCATATAATATTCTTGAAAACCAGTGCACCAATAAAAGCAACCAATGATAATGTAAAGTGTAGACACCTAAAACATGTCATGTTTAGAGGAGCTACTCACATAGACACATTCATAAGATCATATGACATAATATTGGACTTTCCAAGCATCAACAGTGGTTCTCACCACTCATTTGGGGCATTTTTAAGCCATCCAAGCCTAGCCGCTCAAGCCAACAGTGGCCAGATCTTAGCCGCTGCAGACGACAATGGCTAAACCCTAAAAGCAGTTTTGTCGACAAACAAGCCTAATCACGGGCGAAAGTGGTAGTCTGCATGCAATAAAGGTGAGCGGGAGTAACTTTGCATTCCCTTTCATGACCAGTTCACATAGGAGACTTGAGTTTGCATTTAGACTTTAGTTAACTGGCCTCCAAACATAGACAAAGGACAAAAGCTTCTCATGCTAACAACCAGTTTGCATAGGAGACTCAAGTTGGCAGTTAGATTTCAGTTAACTAGCCTCCAAACATAGACAAAAGACAAAATCTCCTCATGCTAACTCTTACTACGCATGAGGAATTCATTCCTAGGGCTTGTGCATAGACCTAGGGTTTTACACACTTTAAAAGGTGCAAGCCTGAGAGCACCAAGGGATGATTTATCCCAAAATTGTTAGAACAGGTCATTGAGGAGAGCTTTCGAGACTTAGAGAGCTTCTCTTGGAGATCACGTTTATGGTGAAGCCCTAACAAATTGGAGAGCCAAAGCGACCACTATTTCAACATCAGATACAAGCTTTGACCCATAGCTTTGGGGCAAAGGGAATGAAATTCACCTTAGCGGTCGTTGTCTCGGACAGTGGCCCGTAGGCCTAGCTTAGGGTTTTATACATTAGTCTCATTATTCTATTTAGCATATCATTAGCATAATATCATTTCATTCATTTAACTTCATAGCATAGGTTTAATTTGCACTTGCTTTCATTTGATATATTCAGTACTAACAACCTCATCCGGGGAGGCATTCCTGGACATCTAAGCGTGTGTTGTTGTTTCATTGCTTACAGGGCCACAGGTTCATCGGACGAAATCTGCAACATACGAGAGTAAAAGGGATCCCTCCAGGAAATAGGCCTAGAGAAGGAGGCATCTGTAAGCCCTCATACATTTTCGTGTGTAGAACTGGGAAGCTTTTTGAAAGCGCACCACCTCTTCGTGAAAGGGGCACTCTTTGCCTATTTGTAACCTTATTGTATCGAAATGGGTATCCCTAAGAGGGACCAAAATGTAACCGGGTTTCAATCCAAATAAAGAGATCTATCTTTGTTATTTCTATGTTATATGCTTTTCATTGTCTTCCATTTCATCTTGGGTTTTTAATACATTGCAAGTAGCATAAAAAGAGCAGTGCGTGCGTCCCGAGGTCGCTACAGATGGCGATCACGGTGGGACCTCCACTAATTTTTCATTTGCTTCCTGAATACTAACTTAGTTTTGTGTGCAGGTCTAGCCACTCTGATCTACAATGGCCATAATTTAGCCGCTCTGAGCCACAACGGCCAATAGAGCCTTAGCCGCTCCTGCTAACAACGGCCAGGAACCAGTCGCTCTGGTCGATAGCGACCATAATTGGAGTGCAATAGAGGTCAAAACACCGACTCTCTAAGCTGGATCAAAGGTTGGTACAGCCTCTCTGATATTTTATAGCTTTCTGTTTGCTTTTGTGTGTCCAAAATAGAGAACTTAAAGCACATTTATGTTTGGAAATTGAAAGAATAAAAGGAGAAAGAATTAAGCATTTTGCATATCTTAGATCTTCTTTTAGATTTTCACTAGGCATTGCTAGGAACAATGGCTTATGCCTAAAAATTTCACCCTAGAATCCAACATGCTAGACATTGTATGTTGTTTGCTTGCTTTGAGGCCTTACAAAAGGCCATATTTGCACGAAATAAAGTGCGCTCATGCAAATCATAGTAGTTCATGCATCTTTCTGAATATTGAAACGTATTTTGCACTTAGGCATGTAGGAAAGACTCATGGCTGCTATATGATGCACTTTATATTATGCAAGCTTAAAATGAACACCACACACGCACGTATCATTTAAACATTGGGGAGTTGGATTTCATCACCAACCCTCAATTCAGTCCGATGACGTTGGAATTCATCTCCTTCCACCGGTTTTCCCCCTAGATTCTCCTAGAAATGGATTGAAGAACTTCTTCATAGTGGCACTAAGATATTTCATGTTCAAACTGTCTCCCACTATTGGAACATTCATTGGTTCAGAGTGGAAGAGCTAGGCGAACCCCCCACTGGGATTTTAGTGGTGTACCCTAGTCTCTTTTGGGAAATCATGTTTGGCATGAGTACTCTTGATTATCACTATGAATGAGTCTCCTCATTCCAAATCCGAAGCAAAGAAACAAGAAACAACAAAACATCCAAATACATCAAACAGTTAGGGCACACTTAAATCTATAATCAAGATAAACATTTGTGTGATATTGTTTGATCATATTTAAAGTGCAACACAAAAGCTAAATTCAAAAATGATGGTTAAAACAAGAAGTAGACATCCTCGGTCTGACACCGAGGGAGGGTCCGAAACAACACATACCCTTAGGCGAAGTCATAGTAACATTGAAAGACCTACTAGGAAGACCGTAAGACACAGTTCTGCGAGTCTAAGGGGTGATAACTCAACCCTTGGGGGATCTCCTCGAGAAACCCCTCATAGGGAACCACAACATGAAACTACATCTCATAAACACAAAGAGGCCTCATGGCCATCATCTTCAAGGAGACATGAGGAAACATCAAAGGCTTCCTCTAAACACACAAAAACTTCTCAGAGACACGAGGAGGCTTCAAGAGCTTCCTCCTCACATAGACACAGAGAGAGTTCTAGACCTCATTCTTCACATAGAGATGGTGAGGTTTCCATTTCTCCATCCTCATGGAGGGTAGAAAGGACCATGAAACCCTCATCACCAAAAGGGCACACGAGAGCCAAAACATCTCAATGCTCACATGAAACACTTAGAATAGATCAACCCACTAAGGGGTAAGAAACTAGAAACACATCCAATCATAGAAATAAAATAGAAGATATCCTTCAAACAAGAGGAAGGATTCCATTAGACTATGACCTCATTGGAGTGAATGGCACCCCATGGGATCAGCCATGGAGAACAAGACAATTGGATGAGTTGGATCGGTTGCATCCGAGGCCACCTCCTAGAACTATAGCCATAGAGAATTCCACATCTGGAAGCTCACGAACCGTGACTTCTAAGCACACTTCTCAAACTGGGGGTGCCTCAAGATGACCCCACAGCAAACACACAAAATCTGATCATGGAGACACTCAATAGTATATTGAACAAGTCACATTAGCTAGCGAGAGTGAGGAAATAGTAGAAACCTCTGAGAGAGATCTACGAATCAAAACAACTAGGACAAGGTCAGATAAGCATGAGTCCTCTATGACTGTGCAAGTTGACCACGTGCAATGGTTAGAGAATGCCTTGCACAAAGAGTGAGAGCTTGTGGATGCTCTTGAACATGATAAATAGAGAGAACGGTTGTTGCACCAACATGAGCAACATTTAAGAGAGCAAGCTGAGCAGCTAGCTCGCAACAACCAACAAACAAGCGAAAGTGATCATCAAAGAGATCAACATGCTAACTCACCAAGAGAAGAGCGCATTAGACAAGAAAGTAACTCATAACAAAATTGCCCTCCAAATCATGAGAGGAACCCAACTGAGGAGGAACGAATAAACTTAATAGAGCCGGATCAGATGCATCTTGAATCCCCTCGTAGAAGGGAAGAAAATAGAGCAAATCAAATGGATAGAGGATTACCTCCACCACCACCATGAGTAGGCCTACAAGAGGAGGAAATTCATGCATCAAAGGTATTTCAAGAGCTTGCTAAAAATATGAAAGCCTTTGAGAAACAAGAGGTAGCTAGGAACTCACCAACATTGAACAAAATACACAACCAACCATTGTGTCCATCAGTTCCTAGCCCTCCCTATCCTAAGCATTTTGAGATGCCTAGGCTAGAGAAGTTCAAAGGGGAAGAGGATGCACAAGAGCATGTCACCAACTTCATTAACGCATGTTTTCATCTTGAATACAATGATGCTCTCATGCTCAGGATATTCATTATGACATTCACGAGCACCGCCACCCAATGGTTCAACCAGCTGCCCAAACATAGCATAGCAAATTTTGAACAACTAGTGAACGCTTTTCTGAAGCATTTCTCCTTTGGTGCTAAGAGGAAAGTGAACCTTTCAGACCTGGCCAATTTGAGACATTATGATGATGAGCCAGTAATGGATTACGAGAATAGATGGAGAAAAATCATGGCAAAATTATCATTCTCTATTCCCACAGAAGAAATCATCTAGATGTTCACCAAGAGTTGTTCCAAACACATTTCCCTCTTGCTACAACTACAAAAATACCCCTCATTTGAGGAAGCTTTGGCACAGGCCAAGCTCATTGAGGAGATAAAAGTAGATGAGGGAACCATAAAACTTTGGACCAAGAAGGAGTGGAACAAGAACGACAAAAATGGCAAGTACAAGCAGAAGCAGGGAAACCCTACTCTAGTCAATCAAGTCGTATTGGCTACACCTAAGGATGGGGGTGCACAACAACCCCAGAACTATCAAGCACATCCCCCACCAGCCAATTACGATCAAAGGAACAATCAAGGGTGAAACAAAGAATGCAAGCCACCTCACTATTTCACACCTCTGACAGAATCAATGCAATCAATCTTCAATCAATTGAGCGAGGCCAGGAGGATCAGATTTCCTGATATACCTCTTATAGATCCCAACCATCCTAAGCCAAAAGGATATAGGGAAGATCAATTTTACCCTTATCATAGGATACCGGGGCATGACATTGAGGCTTGTGTTGGTTTTAAGCATCAAGTGCAAAACATGATTGAGGCGGGAGAACTCAAAGTTGACAACCCACTGGCTCTTGATAACAGAGACATGGGCATATACAAAAACCTATTGCCCAATCATGAGGCCCCTAGAGAGCAAGGGGCACAAGTCAACTAGGTCCAAATTGATACACCTACCCATGGGTGTGTTGGGATGGTTGAAATAGTCAATATAGCGACCAGGACTAGATGGTATGGTCAACCACAACCTCTTGCAGCTCCCAACAATGTCCCAGCTGCACCTAGGCAGAGGCTGGGGTAAGACAACCTTCCAGGTCCACCAACCTGACCTGTGGTAACTATCTAGAGTAGACTTGAGAAAAACTTACAAATGACTCTAGCTAAGCTATCAATTTATGAGCTCATACAATAGTCCCCAAAGCATAGGGAGACCTTGATGGAGATTTTATGGTCGATTGAGCTTCAACCACAAGATCCAAATGCATTCACCCATTTTGTGGGGCAAGTACAAGAGTGCCAGGAACCTATAATTTGATTCTATGATTATGAGATTAAGATAGTATCTACTACCTTACCAGACCCTCCATTGCACATCATGGCATCAGTTAATGATTTGTCATTTAAGCGGGTCTTGATCGATACAGGTTCATCCATCAACATCATCACAACAACAACAATAGAACACCTTAAGATCCCCAAGTCCAATATCATTCTGGGAGCCTATACATTAAGAGCTTTCAATGATGCTTTATGCAATATTGTGGGAATGATAGTCCTACCTATCAAGGTGGGGCATAAGACCATCCCCGTGATGTGTCATGTCTTGGAAGGGGCCATGCAATACAATATCCTCCTAGGGAGACCTTGGATAAGGGATATGAGATGTGTTCCATCGATCTTACACCAATGTGTCAAATATGTGCATGATAACAAAGTCTACATGGTGATGGTCGATGAAGAGCCATTCAAGTACGTTCACCAGGTGGATTGCCTAGGAGAATTTGTGATTCCTTTGACCCACTTGTCGGTAGGGCCTTCATCTCCGAATATTCAACTGGACAACAAAGACAAGGGGGCACAAAAGGACCCATCTGCATCAACACCTCATCTTGCACACAAAGCAACTAATGCTTCTAGTAAACCATCAATGCCTAAACCAAAGAATGATCAAAATCTAAAGGCACCTATGGTTGAGAAAAACAAACTCAAGGAAATGCTAACCATAGCTATTGAAGAGAGCCCAACTCCCATGGAGGAAGAAGGTCACCAAGACCAAGTCGAAGATGATGACTATCATCCCACTTTGCCAGTGTCATCCATGGGGTCATCCACCTCACATGCAACTATACACTTGGCAAGCATAGGGATAGGAGAGTATCTTGTGTAGAACATAACTTTTACACCTATCATAGAATCTACGTAGGACATGGGATGACCGAAATATCTAAGACCACAAGTGGGAACAGTGGTTTCGCTTGGAATCCCTCCCAACCAGACAAATTTCATCTACGCTAGCCTAGATTGCACCCATAAATCTATGGATATAGATGAGGACAATGAAGAGCTATTCACTATCAATGTTCGCTACCTCTCTAATCCTGAGTTTGCTTTGACCTATTTTGAGAATTGCCATTGGCATGGTTACGGTCTTGGTAGATATGAGCAGGGATGTAGGTGGCCATTCGAGCCACAATACCAACTCCCATCTGATATATTTGGGCTAGGATATCACATCAGAGGTCGAGATGACCTTCTAGCAGCAACATTAGATAGATTAACCTTGGGGTTAGGAGAAGACATCGATTTTATTCCTTATCATCCACCAAGTGCAAGATATCTGAGCAACAGGTAGGTGGCCATAGTGAACATACCACCTCCTGAGATTTATCATCCAAGATCCACAATTAATGTCACCCCAATAGGTTACAACTCATGGGATGATGAGCAAGAAGAAAATGCATATGTGGCAAGTGATGATGAAGCACAAGAGGGCTTGGCCTATCATGGGCCTCGCTATTTACAAAGCTTTACCTGGTCCATCCACAATGAGAGTGGGTACATATCGGATGAAAGTGACTATGAGTCAGAGGACTCAGTAGAGAGAGCCTACTTAGGGGTAAGGCAATGGCCCCATGACTTGGGGCAACATACTAATGCAAATGGATTCTTCATAAGTGATGAAGAATATGAGGATGAAACAGAAATGGCCTACTTAGGGCCAAGACATGAGCCCCTCACCTTGGGACCCCATACTAATGCTAATGGTTTTTGGATAAGTGATGATGATTTCGAGGATGAGACTGAGATGGCCTATCTTGGGCCTCACCATTTATGACAAGTCAATATGTTGGTGGAAAGAGAAGCAGTACTTCGGGCCATAGACCCTAGCTTGTGGTTTTTGGGGAGACCAATTGACTTGAATGTCATTCATCGCATGGTCAACCCCCCTCTGCCTACATTCAGGGAACTCTTAGAGCCTAATGATCCTATTATCCGACTAGCTCATGGACCGGATCCAGAGATTCCCATTCCCCAAAACCTCATCGCAAGCATGGAAGGGAAACTCCTAAAACAAGATTACACCCATGTGGTCCTGGAGATTTCATTCCATCCATCAATACAATCTCCATTGATTTGACCACTCCACTTCATAATCCAGTAGATCCTACAAAATTACCTTTATGTCGCGACTATTCATTGGGATCATGCTGATTCACCAATAGAGCTTGAAGATATTTTCCCTAATGAAGAGATGTTACAACCATTCCATTTTGCATCAGGTTTTGCATATGATGTATTCCATGCTAGTTTGGATCCTGAGTCAGTAGGACCTATAAATCCTATCGATGACATTCATTTGATACCCACACCTCACCAGTTAGAGGATGGGTCACATATGGCTATAGAAGTAACTTTCGAGGTGGACATCAACGATGATCCTACCCAACCAAGGAAATTCAAGTTTGGAGAAAGTCTATCTCCAAAGGAACAAGCCATCCTGATTCCTCTCCTCAAAGAGAGGCCGAATATCTTTGCTTGGACTTACAAAGACATGCTAGGGATAGATCCAAAGTTAGTCATTCACAACCTTTCATTGGATCCCATGAAGAAGCCAGTCAAGCAAAAGCTGAGGAAAATGCATCCAACCATCACTTTGATGGTGAAGAACGAATTGCAAAAACTACTGGATGTAGTGTTCATAGTTCCTATCGACTACCCTGAATGGGTGTCGAACATGGTACCCATGGGAAAACCCGATGGAAGAGTTTGTATCTGCACAGACTTCAGATATTTAAATAGGGCAACACCAAAGGATTCATTCCCATTGCCAAACATAGATGCCCTGGTAGACGCAACCGTAGGTCATGAGATGCTCTCCCTAATGGATGGTTTTTTTGGATACAACCAGATCCGGATTAAGCCTGAAGATCAACACAAGACTACTTTCATAACTTTGTGGGGAACATTCTATTACAAAGTGATGCCATTCGGTCTTAAAAATGTTGGTGCCACATATCAGCGGGCCATGACATACATATTCCATGACTATATGCATAAGATCTTAGAGGATTACATGGATGACTTACTATCCAAGTCCCTATTGCGGCAAGAGCATGTTGAAGTCCTTAGACAAGTCTTTGACCGCCTCATTGAGCACAATGTCCGATTGAATCCTAAGAAGTGCGTATTTGGCATAACTTCTAGAAATATTTTGGGATTCATCGTATCCAAGAGGGGCATTGAAGTCGATCCTGCAAAGGTAAAGGCTATATTGGAAATGGCCACCCCTACCAACATTAGGGAGCTAAGGAGCCTACAAGGCAAGATAACATCCATCAAAAGATTCATCGCATAATTGTCAGACAAATGCTGACCCATGAATCGGTTGCTATGCAAGGAGGTCCCCTTTCATTGGGATGAAGAATGCCATCAAGCCTTTGCAGAAATCAAAACTTACCTGGAAACACCGCTAGTATTGGCTCCACCAAGGCCAGACATACCATTTTTACTGTATATATCGACTACCGATTTTGCATTGGGCACCATGTTAGCCCAGAAGAATGCACAAGATAAAGAGCAAGCCATATATTACATTAGCCGCACCTTGGTGAGTTACGAGCTAGGATATGCGTATGTCAAAAAGTTGTGCTTAGCAGTGGTCTTTGCAACTCAAAAATTGTGACACTACATGTTGAGCCATATGACCTACGTCATATCAAAACAAAATCCTTTGCAGTACATGATGAGCAAGACATATCACAATACACGTACCACAAAGTGGATCATGCTATTGACAAAATTTGATCTAGAGTTCATAAGCCAAAAGTCCATCAAGGGATAAGTCATAGCAGATCAATTAGCAGAAGTGCCTCTTCAGGATGACAAGCCGCTCACCATAGAATTTCTTGATGATGCGGTCTTTGCATTATCAGATCCACCAGAACTCGAAGAACCTAAGAAAGAAAGGGACATGTCATTGTTCTTTGATGGTTCAAAGTGTGAACAAGGGGGTGGAGTAGGGATTGTCTTTATCACACCGTAGGGTGCTCCATTACCCTTATCATTCAAACTAGACTTCCCTTGCACAAACAACAACACAGAATATGAAGCATTGATCTTAGGACTCCAAATAATCATAGAAATGGGTATTACAAGATTGAATATCTTTGGTGACTCCTTGCTCATAGTAAACCAAGTCAAAGGACTATTTCAATGCAGGTGCCCACTCCTGAAGACTTACAAGGAACTTGTTGACACCTACCTAGCCTGGCTAGAATGGTATGACATCGAGGCAATCCCTCGTACGTCAAATAGATTTGTAGACACCATGGCCTCTTTGGGATCCTTAATCCCTCAAAATCCATCTGCTGATTTTACAACCATTCATGTGAAAGTGCTTTCACACTCAGCAATACATCATGAAGCTTTTAACAATCAAGAATCAATCAACATGATCAACATCGAACCAAATCAAGATTGGTCCTTCGTAGCAAGAGATTTCTTGCAAACAACACCTTGGGGGTCTTTGATCTCCCAAGGACCTGTGGAGTGTGGCGCAACCATACACCATAGAGTTGTTCCTCAATCCATGTTCACCAGCTCGAGAATACGGGAAGAGCAAGCCATATTTTCTATAGAAGTCATGGCTTATCAGGATTGGCTTTCCCAACTATGGGACTTCCTGAAACTTGGAATAATACCTCAAGGACTATCACATAATGAAAGGTGAACGTTCAAATAGAAAGCAACAAGATACATCTTGCTAGGAGAAATCCTCTATAGACGAGGATATGATGGAGTGTTACTCCATTGTCTTGAGCCCCAGGAAGCATCCTGGGCGATTTTGCAAGCTCACGATGGCACATGTGGAGGGCATTTCAATGGCATGGCCATCGTTAAGCGCATCTTGAGAATGGGTTACTATTGGCCCACCATGGAAAAGGACTATTATGAGTATGTCAAGAAATGCATTAAGTGCCAACATCATGCAAATCTAACGCACTTACCATCGCAAGCCTTGCAACCCATCCAGGAAGCATGGCCATTCTCATAGTGGGGACTAGACTTGATTGGGAAGATCTCACCCCCATCCTCAGGCCGACACACATTCATCATAACGGCCATTGAATACTTCACTAAATGGGTCGAAGTGATCCCCTTAACATCGACAACTGGACCAAGGATTGTGGAGTTTATACTCCACAATATCATAAGTCATTTTGGGGTCCCTTCAAAGATAATATCGGATAATGGGCCATCTTTCAAGAACAAAAATGTGCATGTTTTAATGAACAAATACCATATTCAGCATAGTTTTTCAATGCCTTACTATCCACAAGCAAATGGGCAAGCAGAAGCCTCGAACAAAACAATAGTCTCCATCTTGAGGAAGATGGTGCAAGACAATCACAAGGATTGGCACATGCAATTGCCTCTTGCACTATGGGCATACAGGACTAGTATACGGATGCCCATGGGGGCAACACCATTTTCACTAGTGTATGGCACCGAGGCCATCATGCCACTAGAGTTAGAAATTCCAACTCTACGCATAGCATTAAAGGACTTCATAGATGATGATGTCACGTGACAAGGCCGCCTTGATCAGTTGATGCTTCTTGATGAACGTCGAGTCAATGCTTTAGAGCATCTTCACATTTACCAAGATCACCTTGCGTGAGCTTACAATAGTAAAGTCCACTTAAGGGAATTCAAGGTTGGAGATCTAGTGCTCAAAGAAAACCAACAAAATTTGAATCTGTCGCCGCACCTGCGAGACAAGTTCACGGTAAACTGGATAGGCCCGTACATGATTTCACAAAGAGTGGGGCCTGGAGCATATCGCCTTATATCATTAGATGGTGTTGAAGAGCCTGAACCTCTCAATATCATTCACTTGAAGGCATTCTACACATAAAACACAAAAAAACATTCAAATATGTCATAAAACACAAAAACATTCAAATATGTCATAAAACACAAAAAACATTCAAATATGTCATAAAACAAAAAAACATTCAAATATGTCAAAAATACAAACAAATCATAAAAACATAAAAATTCAGATCCAATCAAAAAATGCTCCAAGGGTATCCAAGTCGCTTGGTCAAAAATTCAATCAAAATGCTCCAAGGGCATCCAAGCCGCTTGGTCAAAAATTAAATCAAAAAGCTCCAAGGATACTTCATGCTACTTGGTCAAAAATTAAAAAGCCCCAAAGGCACAATAAGCCCTTTGGTCAAATTAAACAAAAATACAAAAACAACATAAAAATCAAAATTACAAAAACAATTGCATCTCACATCTTGCATCCACATAATTGCATTACATTTTCATATCCATTACATTTTCATATGTCATGAGAGCCTTAAAAGTGATGCCACAGTTTGTCTCACAAACCATTCAAATCCATACCTCCATCAACACATGTGTGTCATTGTGTTTTTCAACACAACCATTATCTGTTGCTATACATAATATACTAAGGTTTTTCGGTTATTCAACCACACCTAGTGATCTTATCAACTTTTGTGGAAAACCATCTTGGCTAGTAGAGAAAAAGGTCTAGTGGTGACAAAGCCTAGCATATCTCAGAATCCCACCACTAATTAAACACTAAATTCTAGTTGGTACATGGGAAGATGAAAACTACAAAGTGGTCTAGGTTACCAAAAGCAAAAAGGAACTTCCTTGCTTATCCCCCTGTGCAACCGGTTTAAAGGTGCTGAGAATTGGAAAAAGGACAAGTTATGCCCTACCCAGAAATGAGTGATTATCATCATTGCATACATCCCTTGCTTTCATAAAAACAAGCAAAATCCCGAAACAAAGCCAAATTCAAATCTCAAAATCGAAAGTTCAAATTCTTCAAAAGTCAAATATCAACACCCATATTCATAGCTCAAAATATCAAAAGAACAAAAGCAAAATAAATAGTGATTATCATCACTACAAGAGTCCCTTGCTCAAGAGAAAACAAAAAAATCAGTCAAAATAAATAGTGATTTTCATCACTAAGTATGAGCAAGTATCCCAACTGAATGAAGAAAAAAAGGAATAGAACTTGAATCCCTGGAATTCTCAACATTGCACAAAACTGGAAGGAGAAATCCTTATGCATGACGATATGTCTATCACAAAAGCTATGCATTTGTATAGACCAATGTTTGAATGTGGATAAGCTAGCTTTAGGTAATCCAAAATTGCCAAGTAGAATAGTCCAATTGAGTCCAACATAAGAATAAGATGAACACTTGAGGATCCCCGATCTTAGCAATGGGCTGAAAGAATCCCACCTGAAATCAGAGGAAATGCATGGGTTCTATCTAAATATATTCATTTGCACACATAGGGAGAATGAGTATCTAGGACCATGATGAAAGCCTAATTTTCAAATGCTTAAGTGATCAGTACACAGTCATTGATAGGGTAACTAGAGTGTTTGGATCACCGAAAAGCCCCAAATATTTTTACATAGCAACAAATCATATCATCAATCACACCATCACATTCTTTATAAGATTCTATAAATTAGGGGGTATCAACATAGTAGGACAGATACCACATATATATTAGAAATAGTATATAGACGGCCACTGACTACTTTATATCTTTTAATTTACAGAAACTTATCAAGAAAATACATCTCACACCATTACATCTCACATGTGAATGCTTAATCAATTCATGATTAACTTTTTACTTTTTGTGGTATCACCCATTAAGATTGTCAATGTCATATGCATTCCTTATGTTTTAAGTGATTAGAGCATACAAGTTCATTTATACCATCCCATCACATAAGTTAGATGCATACAATTAAAGCAAAACTTAAACATGCATTTAACAATAAATCATCCACAAACAAATCATTAATCATCCATCATCACACCATAAAGCACATCATAAAACATATAGGCAATATCCATTTGCATACAATCATAAATTCATCATTCATCATCAAAATACATCACATCATACCATCAAATCATATAAGCATCTACACATCCATATAAGCATCTACAATATCATCTATCATCTAACATATACATCAAGTCACCATAATGCCATCATCACATCACATCATAAAACAAAATAACAACAAAAACATGAGCAATAAACGATACACATAATGAGTCATAATGCAAAGATATCATAAAAGTATGTGTGTCAAGTCCATGGATATACAAAAATGCCCATGGGCTACAGTCATATAGGTCAGTCGACCTCAAAAATGAATCAAAACCAAGTGAACCATCAATCAAATACTGGGCCTACGCCCCCTATAACACCACCCCCTATGGACGGATCTCTGGGAGAATGGTGCGAGCTGGACCCTGCTGGTCTCTCAATATGAGTCCGGGCCCCATGACCAGGCCGGATGGAAGACTACCCTACTGTAGAGCTCCTACTGACCTGTGACCCACCTGTGGCTCCTCTCTCCCTAGGGATGGCTCCTAGCCTCCTAATCTACCTCGAGAGAGCGACAATCTAGGCTGTATCCTCAATAATATGAACATCACTCTCATCCAACAAACCTTATAAATGACTAATCTCATCCTCGAGAGCTGCCCTCAAAGGACCCTCAGGAGCAGGAGGAGCAACAACAACTTGCATCCGGGTAGCTCCTCCCACCCCCCCCCCCCCCCCCCCCCCCCCCGATATTGATCTTGCAAACGACGAGCCATCGCTCATATCGCGTCCTAGCAGTATAACTATCAGGGTCATCCCAAGCAGGGCACTCATGATACGAGTGCCATATAACATCTCCAGCTCGAAGTCCAATGAAAGTATCAGTGTAATGAGTCAACTCCCCTACAAAAGTGTGACTCTTTCGCTCCTCACTTCCTCTAGCCCATCTAGCACTATAGCACTACATCTGCACATCCACAACTATGATCTTAACAGGAAGCCCCTTAGGGCGATCTACCCTAATGTGCTCCCATCCCCAGATCTACAAAAGCCAACTACAAGCGATGCTGACACGACCCCTCCAATGGATGTGGTATAGCTCATCATAACACTGAGCCAACAGAGACCTACCCCATGCATATATGATGGGCACCTCATTGTCCATCAGGTCCTGAACCATCGCAAGGAGGTTCAAAGGGAACCTCAAGCCTGAATAATATAGGATAAGAACATTGTTGATGACCATCAGGAATTCCGCATGACTTGTTGTGAAAACATGCTCTCAATACTAGTGGATGATAGAAACTCCCCCAAACTTGGTGTCCTTGAGGGCCACCTAAGAGCACCCTCTAAACACATGAGTGAAGACAACCACTTGATCATTAGTGGTCGAAGAAACAATCACCACTCCATCAAAAGGGATCCAAAAGATCCTATACACATCCTTCAACGTAATGGTCATCTCACCGGTCAGGAGGTGGAAGGTATTAGTCCGAGGGTCCCAGCGATGGGCCAAAGCCGTAAGGTAAGCCTAGTCTGACATAATGTGAGGCAGTCTAGTAACATATTGGAGCCCACGAGCCTTAAGCCACCTCCAATCAGTGGCATCTAGAAGGGGTAGAAGGTCAATCATGAGCTTCGGGTCCCGAGCCCGAGTAGTAAGGATCTAAGCAAAACAAAAGAAATATGAAATATAACTACAGGGCATCTAAGCATAAATCCTAATAAAATATAAAAAAAAAATTGACACTCTCCTAAATCTGAGCAAAGAGGGGGGAATAAATGCACCTAGGCATGCAACACATGCCAAAGAATAGTTCAAAATTCCAAAAAAATTATTAAACTATCTCAGAAAATCCAAGAAAAAGAAAAAATATTTGCAAAATTGGCTAAGGGGTTTAGTCGCTATCGCCTACAATGGCCAGAATCTGGCCACTGGAGACAATAGCGGCCAAAGCCCAATGATCAAATTTCTAACCATTGGGGTTCAAACCTAGCCGCTCTGAGTGACAGTAGCCAAATTTTCGCCGCTCTGAGCGACAGTGGCCAAAAGGTAACACGGAAAACCCATGAACCCTAGGTCGTAAGATACAAAAAAATTGGAAAAAAATAAAAATGGGGACCAACCCACCACTTAAAAACCTACACTAAGCCTAACTACGAATTTCGTTCATTACCAACAGGTTTAGTGAGGTTCATTTACCAATTACTTAGTGAGGTTCAGTTTTACCTAGAAAAGGAAAAGAGGTTAGGGTTTAAAAAATAAAATACCCGAGAAGCTTCGGCTCCTCCAACAGTTGATGCCTCACCCTGTGCAGCCATGTCCTCGATGCAGGTATCTTCAGAAATCGCAAACTGTCGTTGTCTCACCAGAGCTCTAAAAAGTGAACTGATAGCAAACGAAAGTGACAGGTCAAAACCCTAAAAGTGCATTTTTATATTTTCAAATTATGCCTTGGCCGCTGCTGGCGTTAGCGGCCCGAACTTCGTGGCCGCTCAAGGCGACAGCGGCCACAGGTAGAAACTCAGAGGTCGTTGGACCTGATAACGGCCTACTCCATAGATAAAAACAAGAAAATTCCTTCCATGGGGGATAACAAAAACATTTAATAAGCACATTTTGAAGACTTCTAGTCATCATAACGACCAAAATAACAAAAAAAATGACATAAAAGCATAATCTCAAGCAGGCCTCGTATCCAGTTACTTACTCTATCCACTCGATGATTGCAGCGATTCACACTCCATGCACTTTTATGAGATGAGTAAGTTACCATAAGGCCACTTGGGGCAAAAACATTTCATTTTGGAATTACGATGTGCCACCCTTCAATCTCAAAGAAGACCAAGATGGTCGGACTGCTCCACGGGTGCGAAAGGATCATCCTAATTCCCCTATGATACAAAAAATATTAAGCCAAAGTGATACAATATGAACATAAATAGAATCACTCATCCTAACTCCCTAAGAAGGCTATTGATAGCTGGACCGCTCCTCGGGATAGGGATGGATGATTATCATAAACAATTGGAATCACACTTGGATGTGGGATTACCCATTAAAAGCAACAAATGCTAGAAGGATACCAGATTAGTCATATTGGTCAAGCGACTGGTCACTTCATTTATTGTCATTTCTTCACCAATTCATTGAGTGAAGAGGTAGTTCAAAGCTTCAACATAATCATAATAAAATCAACAAAATATCACTCGATCATATCAAAATCATGTTCATCCTATGAATCATTGCATACAACAATCACAAATTTCCCTTGTTTGCTGAGAATGTAAGTAGACATGACATATTCAATTGTAGCTCTCCTACCGGTCGAAACTATTATAGCAATTGAAGCTACCCGATTGAGTTTGAGGAATGAGTGCAATTTAACATGCCCAAGCCACTGAGCTAAGTCCTCCGAACATTGAGGCAATGATTCAAGGGGTGAGTGCCATCTTGCATGATTGGGCCATCCAGCGTTGATCAGACCATTGATCACCATACACCCTACAAATAGATCAGTCTACATTTTTTCTCAGTGTTGCATCTTCCACATAGCGCATCGCAAAAAGGGGCATCTGTAGACACCTAAAACATGTCATGTTTAGGGGAGCTACTCACATAGACACATTCATAAGATCATATGACATAATCTTGGACTTTCCAAGCATCAACAATGGTTCTCACCACTCATTTGGGGTATTTTTAAGCCATCCAAGCCTAGCCGCTCAAGCCAACAGTGACCAGATCTTAGTCATTGTAGATGACAACGGCTAAACCCTAAAAGCAGTTTTGTCGACAAACAAGCCTAATCATGGGTGGAAGTGGTAGTCTGCATGCAATAAAGGTGAGCGGGAGTAACTTTGCATTCCCTTTCATGACCAGTTCACATAGGAGACTTGAGTTTGCATTTAGACTTTAGTTAACTGGCATCCAAACATAGACAAAGGACAAAAGCTTCTCATGCTAACAACCAGTTTGCATAGGAGACTCAAGTTGGTAGTTAGATTTCAGTTAACTAGCCTCCAAACATAGACAAAAGACAAAAGCTCCTCATGCTAACTCTTACTACGCATGAGGAATTCATTCCTAGGGCTTGTGCATAGACCTAGGGTTCTACACACTTTAAAAGGTGCAAGCCTGAGAGCACCAAGAGATGATTTTATCCCAAAAATTGTCAGAACAGGTCATTGAGGAGAGATTTCGAGACTTAGAGAGCTTCTCTTGGAGATCACGTTTACAGTGAAGCCCTGACAAATTGGAGAGCCAAAGCGACCACTATTTCAACATCAGATACAATCTTTGACCCATAGCTTTGGGGCAAAGGGAACAAAATTCACCTTAGCGGTCGTTGTCTCGGACAGTGGCCCATAGGCCTAGCTTAGGGTTTTATACATTAGCCTCATTATTCTGTTTAGCATATCATTAGCATAATATCATTTCATTCATTTAAATTCATAGCATAGTCTTAATTTGCACTTGCTTTCATTTGATATATTCAGTACTAACAACCTCATCCGAGGAGGCATTCCCAAACATCTAAGCGTGTGTTGTTGTTTCATTGCTTACAGGGCCACAGGTTCATCGGATGGAATCTGCAACATACGAGAGTAAAAGGGATCCCTCCAGGAAATAGGCCTGGAGAAGGAGGCATCTGTAAGCCCTCATACATTTCCATGTGCGAAACCGGGAAGCTTTTTGAAAGCGCACCACCTCTTCGTGAAAGGGGCACTCTTTGCCTATTTGTAACCTTATTGTATTGAAATGGGTATCCCTAAGAGGGACCGAAATGTAACCGGGTTTCAATCCAAATAAAGAGATCTATCTTTGTTATTTCTGTGTTATATGCTTTTCATTGTCTTCCATTTCATCTTGGGTTTTTAATACATTGCAAGTAGCGTAAAAAGAGCGGTGCGTGCATCCCAGGGTCGCTACATAAAGCAATAATGAACATGAACATATAACCAATACACAAATATAAATAATAAGAATAAGTAGGCCAAGTCCTTTATATTAATGATAATATCAAAGTGTATTACAAATACATCCCCTTGAGGGAGTTCAATGATGCAATACAATCATTACAATAAATAAGGGGTTTTATCCCTTTTTGAATGAATCTTGGCACACTCTACAAGGTCTTCTCACAATCACAAGTGTTTGGAGTGGGATTCCGTAATTGCTACTTAGGACTCAATTCCAAAGTCTTGCATTCCTTTATATTATTAAAATCCTATAATATGCACACAAATAAATCAAAGGATATCAATAGCATATGTAGAGCCTTTTGATATAAGGCTCATTTTGGTGATAATAAATACTAAAATAAAACTGAATAAAATGCATGAATAAAAATCTATACTACTATAAAAGGCAATAAAAATAAAACTTTAAGCTATTGTAAAAGAAAATAATGCAAATAAGATATCTGTTAGAGGCCATCTCAGGGTAGGACATCCTTACCTGTGGGTCGTCTTGGGTCAAGATGGTCATTGTTCTAGGACTGTGTTTCTTGTGGCCAAGGCAACCTCTGGGTTTGATCTAGGATTTTTTAAATGAATTGTTGCATTGTGAGAGCGACTTATTGGGTTTGATCAGTCATAAAAGTAGAAGTGTTTGATTTATGTGGAATATGGAAGCATTGTATTAAATCCTTGCAGCAATCCAATGACATGTCTTTCAGTAGTGAGAGAGCTTGGGAGATCAAAAAATGTGGTAGCGCTTTGCAAAAACCTGAGCTCTATAACAATAAATATTAAGGTGATCAATATTGTAGAGAGCCAGGTAATAAATATCGTAGGGAGTAAATATCATAGGGGTTCAAATTGAGGGGGTGAGTGCCAATATATAGATTTCTCGAAATAAATCTAATAATGGCACAAACCTTTCCATGAAAAAGCAAGGAGGTAGTTCGCATTAAAAAATTGAATGCTTATCTTTAGAATTTCATGCAATTGATTAATGCATATGCATTTTGTCTATTTTGGCTCATGCACGGTGCTAAATTGTGGTGCGAGATCATACACAATGTTAACTAGTAGTTTCGACTGCCAACTATCTTGCCTTATTTTTAAATCTTGCTTTTGGTGTGATAATCTTGGGGTGAGATGACCCCGATCAAAGGTCATCTTAGGCTAAGATGGCTCTGGTCTGGAGGTTATCTCGGGATGAGATGACCCTACTTGCCAAGGAAAATATCCTTGTTTAAGTGGTGAAAACCACTGTTTTAGCCTTGAGGCTACCCAAGGTGGGTCATATGGTCTAAAGGAGTCCATTTAGGTAGTCTCCTCAATATGAAATATTTTATATGTCTACACTATTATGGTCTTTGAGTGCATATATCTTTCTATGGGGGACTATAACTAGTATCTTTCCTGGCTTCCATGGGATATATTTTGATTTGTAATCGTATTTAATTATGACCGTGTTCATTTTAGTTGTATCATATTGGATCATGTGTTCACTAGTCCCACTTGTATGCAATATAGATTTTGTAATATTTGGTACATCACATTCCTTAACATAGGTTTACTTTCCTATTATTTTCTTTTAATTATTTACTACCTTTCTCTCTATCCATTTTACTTGGTAAGATCCTGTTATATTAGGCTAGCGTAGGGGCACAACAAAGCATAAAAAATTACATATAGATAAGTATACAATCTTGGTAAAAATTTCTAAATATTATCCAAAGGAGTTGTATCCCACTCTCCCCTAAACTTCTTGAACTGGGACTCCAGGTAAGGCATGGGTACTGGATGCACCCAACATAAACCACATTGTAGGTGGTCATGGTGCCCAAAGCATTAGGATTAGTTTTGGTACCTAATAGTTCTTTTAGTACACCCGATGATGAGGCCTGGAAATGCCTCCATCATAGCATGTTTTGAACAACTAAAACTTGCCTAAAACTCTGTGATTTACTTTATATACTAGTTAAGTTGATCTAATATGTTGTGTATTAATTGTTTGCATGATTGATGTGTTTGGAATATTATATGCTGATTTTTACAGTTTTTGTGTAGTTTTATGTCACTTTGCCATGACCTGTTACATAAGGGATATGCTTAGGCTGATAGCAACACTTTACTATTCTTATTTTGATGTTTCTCAAGCATTAATTTCTTTGAATTTAGCAAATAGTGCAAAGAACTATTATCTGTGCAGCAGAAACTAGTTTTCCTGTGTAAATTCCAGCCAACTACCAATGAATGGCAAGGCATGGAATTCACACATGAAGAGGAATGAAGGCTATTGCAATATGATCCTGAGGACTAATCCACCTGAGAAATGCAGCTGAAATAAATTGAAGAGTACATAGTTGGTCATTCCGAAGATCTTCGGATTGAGAAATACAGTCTCTTCGGATTGAGTGAATATCTTCGGATTGAGCCACTTAGCTCCGGATTGAGAACATAAAGCACTTTTTGACCTGTTGACTGATTTTTGATGGTGGAAAAAGGGAAAGAAGGCTGAGGAGGTTAAAGGAAAATATCTCCCATATAAATTTGTCGTCCTTGCCATCCAAAGCCATAATTTATGGAAAAGATCCTCTTCTAGGATAAACCCAGGGAATACTATAGAATAACAAGAATTGATTTGTAGAGTATATTTTTTGTTGTAATTAGATTTTAGGCATCTATAAAAGATAGCTCCCATCCAGGTTGAGCTAATAATAATAATAATAGAAATAGTAGTAGAGAAAATATAGATAGAGAATAAGTGAGAAAACTGAGACTATTATAGTTCTGTAACAGGTTTTAGCAGCATATTTGTAATCATGTTCTGAATCAATAAAGTACAAGTTTTTCTATTCATTCTATTATGTTTGAGTGTGAGTAATATTTAGAGAGAGAGGAACTCATACCTTCTTCTAGAAAAGGAGGTTGGCCACTTCCAGACCTAGGAGGAGGACTAACAGACAGGTTTTGTTCTGATTTTGTTACAATAGAATAAGCTGTGAAACTTGTCAATTTCATTCTTTTGTAGTAGTTAACATCCATTTCAGTCCTAATAATTTATTTTCTATTCAAGATACTTTTGTGATGTGATTAGCAGTAGATCTGATTAGTCTTTTTGCTTTCCAACAACTTTCCAATTTATTGCAATTTCCATTTCTAGCAATTTACAATTTTTCTGCATTATTGTTTTTGTTGTCAACCCCTGCACAGAAGATTGACAACCTTCTGTTACAGAGTATTGATAGGACTTAATTTTAGTTTTCATTATTGCAAGAGTAAATAGACTTTCATTTTGCAACTGTAATTAGGTTTCCAATTCTACAACTGTAACTAGGGTTTTAATTCTGTAATTTAATCAGATTTCATTCTTGCAACTGTAACTAAGGTTTCATTTCTATAATCAACAATTAGTTTTCATTCTTGCAATTATATTAAAGTTCAATTTATGCAATTTAGAGGTAGAAGAGACCTAAAAACCCCCACACAATCAGTTCCACCAATAAGACTTGTTGCTCCCAATTGACCTTAAATTATAGCCCTGTTCACTCCTTTCGTAGATAGCCTTGTACACTGCCCTGGATTGAAAAATTCATTGAGAATTAATGATGTGCTTAATGACAGTGCATCATTTTGGCATCATTATTGGGGAGAGTGTTGTTAGAAGGTGTCAACAGTTCAATAGTTATTAATTAGACTGAGTTGTGAAAATTCAGGGTAAAATCTGAATATAACAGCTGGTTAAGTAACAATTATTGACTTATAATTTATGTCATTAAGGAGTAGGCATGAATGAGTAGGCCTAGGGATGAAGAAGGCAAAATTATCCAAAGATATCCCTGGATTATTCCATTAAGAAGATCTTCATGCCTAAGGGGTGAATCACCTGTGTTTGAACTACCAGAAAAACTAAAACAAAAACCACCAACTTCATCATCATCAGAATCTCCTGAGCAAGAAAAATTACCAGACTCATTATCAACAGAAGGTTTTGGACCTCTTGAGAAAGAAATTTGGATAGGTTTAACTATTTCTGAAGAACAAGAAATTATGGCAGAAAGAGGCAATCCAGATGGGGATGACCAGCATGGTCGTGTCCATAATGAAAATGATCAAGATGATCAAGATGTGCTCCAACCTCCTAGAACATTTGAATATCCTATTCTTCTGAATCCCACATAGAACTCTCCCATGAAAACAATCTCACCTTCAATGCTTCCAACCTTCCGAGGTGTTGCATCTGAAGATCCTGATCAGTTCCTATTTGAGTTCAAAGTAGTGTGTCAAACCTATGACTATATAAATGATAATCAGAAACTCAAGGTTTTTCCTTCAACACTCAAGGACTCAACATTACGCTGGTTCATGAGCTTACAACCAGATTCCATCCAAACCTGGGATCAAATGGAGACTGTGTTTTTAGACAAGTATCAAGAGTATTGTCGAGTAAGGAACAGGAAAGATGAGTTGTTCAGAATTAAACAAGAAGATGATGAAACATTAGAAGATTACCTTGATAGATTTGTGTTTATTCAAAGAAGGTGTGGACTAGGAGAACCAGAATTGTGCAAAACCATTTTTCTAAGAGGATTACAAGATGAATCCAGAGAGGTATTAGATTTGATGGGAAATGGGGATGTAAGTACTCGTAATATGGATGAGATTGTGGATCTTTGCAGAAATTACTCTCGCACTAGGCAGAAAAGAAAGAAAAAGAGTACAAATGGCACTGATGTGAAGGACCTAATAGAGGAACTTGCAAATTTTAAGACTGATATCCTGGTACAATTAAACACAGCTCTGGGAGAAATGTCTGCTAAAGCAAAAACCATAGAACCTTTAGCAATTTATTGCCCAAGATGCAGGAATAAACATGCCTTACAGGAATGTCCTCTAAACAAAACATCCATTTCAGCCATTTGTAGTATTTGCTCAAAAGGACATTTGATCGACAAATGTCATCTGCTACCACAACTAAAAACTGTCCTAGAAACTCAAATAGAAGAACTCAATTATGTGGGACCAAGACAAGGGGGAAACTTTCAATAGTATCAAAATACCCCTCATTTTCCTACAAATTGGGGAAACAACCATGGAAACATGTCTTGGGGACAGTCAGAACCACCCCAACATCCTTGGAATTATTCTCAATGGACAAATTCTCAAGAATGGCCACAGACAGGTTGGAATAATCCATCCTAGAATCAAAACTAGAATAACCCATCATGGAATCAAAATAACCCACCATGGACTCAGAATCAAAGTAATCCATCTTGGATGCAAAATCAACAATAGTGGGGTCAACAATACCAGTCCTATCCAAGGCAACAAAGAAATCAAGGTCAAACTCAGAATTTGTTGCCTGCACCAAATCAAAATTTTCAAGGAAAACCAAATCAACAAATGCAATAGGTGAAACAACCTCAATTACCAGCTCAACCTGTAATAAATCCAAATAACATAAGGCAGGCAGCTCCTGCCTATATGGCTGATTCTGAAGGAAATTCAGATATGCAAATTCTGGATTGTAGCAACATACAACTACGTTCAGGGAAAGTTTTACCTGAACCTGTTATAATTGAAGTGAAAGAAGATGAAATTCAAGAACCTATTGAACCAAGCAAAGTCAAACCAACAACGGAAGAAGAAGAAGAAAAATAGAACCACAGGCAGAACAGTTACCTTCATCAGGGATAATTCCATACCCTGAGAGACTTAACACTACAACAAAAAATTTTGAATCAGAGTTAGTGAAAGAACTCAAAAAATTAACCATATCACTGCCCTTATTGCAAGCCATTAAGGATATACCTATGATTAAAATAACTATCCGAGATTTGTGCAATAGAAGAGCAGGAAGAAAAAAGAAAGCATTTCCTAAAACTGTTCATGTTGAAGGAAAGATAGTTGATCTCTTGTCAAGAAAACTAGTACCTCCAAAGTATAGTGACCCAGGAAGTCCAGTTATCATAGTGATCATAAGCTCAGTACCAATATCAAACGTCTTAGTTGATCTAGGAGCTGCAATAAATATCATGACCAAGGATACAATGGAACAATTACAGCTCAAACATCTCAGCCCCACATTCACAGTTTTAGAAATGGCTGATAGGTCAGTTGCAAAACCTGAAGGTATCATTGAAGATGTCCCTATAGAAGTTTCTTCTTGGGAATACCCTACAGATTTTTTGGTTTTACAGCCAAGAAACTCAGCACATGGCTATCCCATTATCCTAGGAAGACCTTGGCTTGCAACTGCAGCAGCCTTTATAGACTGTAGATCTAGAAAAATGACAATTTCAAATGGTATTGACCTAAAACAGATTTCTCTATATCCTCCTGCAAGACCTTTAAGCAATTTCATAGGTCAGTTATGGTTTCCTGACTCATATGAAGAACCAGAAGAGGTTATTTCCACACTAGCCACCTTGGTAGTAAGGGAACACACAGAAGACCTCCATGACACAAAAATTTTAGAAAATGAAATAGTCCTAATGAATGTTCTGCATGAACAAGGGTTAGAAGAGGAAGCAACCAATATCAATCAATTGCTAGTGAGAGAAGAAGGTCAAAGTTCTGAAGAAAGGCCATCTATACCATCATAGGAAACATCTGTTTCACTACCACATGGGTGGCACCATCACTTGATCTTCCCTTCTCATTGTTCCATACAGGATATGCTTCCATCAGAAATCAATGAGACAGAAACTTCTTATGTCCTCCCATCTCATCATTGTCCTCTTAATTCCCTAGTCAACAATTGTGAAGAAGTAAATTCAGTCCTTCCAAATACAAAACAAATAGAAGTCCAACCAAGCAAATTTTTGAACATAAATAGCCAGCTTACTAGGGAAGAGGAAGAAAAATTGATAGTTGTTTTGCAGAAGCATATCCATGCTTTTGCTTGGGATTACAAAGATATGTCAAGGATTCACCCTGATGTATGTACTCATAGAATTTATACTGAAGATGTCAAGCCTGTAAGACAGCCTCAGAGAAGACTGAATCCTGCCTTGAGGGATATTGTGAAAGAAGAAATTGAAAAACTTCTGGAAGTAGGATTCATTTACCCAATTTTTGATAGTCGGTGGGTCTCTCCATTGGTTATAGTGCCTAAGAAAAATGGAAAAATGAGAGTATGTATAGACTATAGAGAACTGAACAAAGTGACATACAAAGATCATTTTCCATTGCCATTCATAGATCAGGTGTTAGATACTCTTGCTGGAAAGAAATATTTTTGTTTTCTTGATGGATTTAGTGGATATAATCAAATTCAAGTTGCACCTGAAGATCAAGAGAAAACAACCTTTACCTATCCATGGGGAACATTTGCCTATAGGGTCTTACCTTTTGGTTTGTGTAATGCCCCAACAACATTTTAGCGAGTAGTGTTAGCCATATTTTCTGATCTCGACTACCAACAGTGTTGAAATATACATGGATGATTTCACAGTCTGTGGACAGACTTTTGACTTTACATTGGAACACCTTGATAAAGTTTTAACTCATTGTGAAACCTACCAGTTATCCTTAAATCCAGACAAATGTTTTATGATGATGGAGGAAGGAATAGTTCTTGGTCATCACATCTCTCCTCAAGGGATCCAGGTTGATCCAAAGAAGGTGGAAATTATCAAGAACCTTCTCCCTCCTAAAACTCAGACTGATGTCAGAAGCTTCCTAGGACACATTGGTTTTTACCATAGGTTTATTCCCAGCTTTAGCACAATAGGCCATCCCATGTTTGCCCTATTGACTAAAGATTCTGAATTCTCCTGGACTGCAAAGTGTCAGGAATCATTTGAAGCTCTAAAAGAAAAATTAGTAACTCCACCTATGTTAAGAGGACCTAACTAGACATTACCATTCCACATACAGACTGATGCTTCCAATACTGCAATTGGAGTAGCATTGGGACAAATCGACAATGGTGAACACTATGCTATCTACTACATTAGCAAGAACTTGATAGGAGCTAAAAAAATTATACCACAACTGAGAAAGAATTCTTGGCAGTAATCTATGCCATCAATAAATTTAGGCATTACATCACAGGTTATCAAATATTCATTCACACAGATCACACAACCATTAAATATTTGATGAATAAGCCTATGGTGAGTGCAAGGATTATCCATTGGTTACTGTTGCTATAGGAATTTGATATCACAATAATCAATAAACCAGGAAAAGCTAATGTTGTAGCAGATTTTTTGTCCAGGTTGCAGAACACAGAGGAAGGGGAATTAGTGGAGGACACTTTTCCTGATGAAAAATTATTTGCTATATCTGTCCAATCACCTTGGTTTGCAGATATAGCCAACTATTTGGTCACAGGGAAAGTTCCCCCACATTTTACTTCCAAACAAAGAAAACAATTGATCAAACAGAGCTCTTCTTTTGAATGGATTCAAGGTATGCTTTTCAAGAGTAGTCCTGACCATGTGTTACGTAGGTGCATCCGAAAGGATGAGGTATATGATATCCTTAGGGCTTGTCATGATGAACCCTCCGGTGGACACTATTCTGTAAAAAGCACAATTAGGAAAATTTTAGGAACAGGATATTATTGGCCATCTCTTCACAAGGATGTGAAAAAGTACATCAGGCATTGTGATGCATGCCAAAGAATGGGGAAACCCACTCACACAAATGAAATGCCACTACAGCCTCAAGTGGTTTTAGAACCATTTGAGAGGTGGGGGCTTGATTTTGTGGGACCTATTGATCCACCTTCTCAAGGAAAGGTGCATATTCTGGTATGCACTGATTACCTGACAAAGTGGGTAGAGGTGCATGCTTTCAAACATGCTCATGAAGAGAAGGTCATTGATTTCTTGTATAACCAAATTTTTTAGAGATTTGGAGCTCCACGGTCTATCACCACAGACCAAGGACCCCAATTTGCATCTAAAGTTATTGAGGCTTTTACAGAGTTGTATGAAATCAAACATAGGAAATCATCACCTTACCACCCACAAGCAAATGGCCAAGTTGAGGTAACAAACAGAGAATTGGAATGGATCTTGATGAAAATAGTAGTTGTTCATAGGAGAAACTGGCTAGATAAATTACCTGAAGCAGTTTGGGCTTACAATACTACTTGGAAATCCACTACTAGATTCACACCTTATGAACTGGTTTTTGGTAAAAAGCCCCTCCTACCTATTGAATTTGAGCTACTAACATTACGCACAACATTGGAAATTGGAATTGAATTGTCACAGGCACAGGCGGATAGGATTCTACAGTTGAATGCATTGGATGAACTTCGATTGGATGCTCTACACCAAACTAAAGTAATTCAGGAGCAGAGGAAGTTGTGGCATGATGGCCACCTACAACAGAGAAAATTTTAGCAAGGAGATTGGGCTTTGTTGTTTGATTCTCGCTATGTGGACTTCCCTAGAAAACTAAGGACTAGATGGCTTGGACCGTACCAGATTGAAGAAGTATTTGACAATGGAGCAGCTCGCCTCTCTCCCATTGATGATTCATGAAGAAAGTTGGTAGTGAATGGACATCGCCTTCGAGTGTACCATACACCTCTGACTAAGGAGGAGTTCTTGCAACAACTTGATAGCTTGGATGCACAATAGGTAGAAGAGATTCCCTCTTCCACCACAATTGCCACAGATTGAGCATAATCATGGATTTCAAGAAAATAGAAAAATAAAAAAAATAAAAAATCAGAAAACAAAAAGATGAATAAATTCTGGTTGTGAATTCCTTCATGGGCATAATCAGAATAAAAAAAAAAAAAGAAAAAAAAAAAGAGAAAAATGAATAACTCAGTAGTGAAAACCTTTTTCTAAGGCACTACTGAGTTGGTATGCATGAAAACCAGTTTTCTGGCATGCATAACCTTGAAAAATTTTGAGTCACCATTGTACAAATTCACCAACTACATTTTTTTTGAAGTATTGCAGTAAGCCTCAATAGAGCATCAACAAAAGCAGTCATCTTTCAAAAACTTGCATTAACTTGTTTTAACCAGGTATATGTTTCTTGCACTTTTCTCATTGTAAATATTTGATATATAGTATATGACAATTAACCATTAGTATAAAAGTGTTCATAAGAGTTGGCATAAGCAAAACATGTTTTAAAAGAAGAATGTTGGTTTCTGTTGTATCTTCGAATGATCTGCATTGTATCTACGGAATGACTATGCATTGTATCTTCAGAATGAAGCTTTATCTTCAGATTAAAAATTTCTTCGAATGACAATCCACATCCAGCCCCTTGTCTTCGTATTGAAAACTATCTTCTAAACATGAGTCCAAGTCCCTTTGTCTTCGGAGTGAACCTTTATCTTCGAAATGAAATTTAATCTTTGGAATGAGCACTTAATGTTATGTTTCCACATGGCATCCAAGGAGGGAGAAAAGACATGATCAACAAAATTTTTGACTCCATGTGATCATTGACACATGTCAGCTAGTTCACGATGAGATTTGTCTCATCTCGAGGAAGTATGAAATCATGGGGAAAATAACTAATAACGTGCCACCATCATTCATTGCTGATAACCATGCATGTGGGAAAATCACATGCAGATCGAATGAGCTAAGGAGATTTGACGGCAAGGACATCTATCCAATGATTGATGGATAGGTGTCCAAGTCAAAAATAGGGAAGCGTGCCACTCTTCATTCCGAAGAAGTAATCACTGATGCAACATGATTACAAGAATTTATTTTTGAAGAAGAACAGAACATTGCAAATCCAAAGAGAAAACCCTATAATTCTATAGAAACCAGAAACCAGTGACCTAGCAGACGACTGTAGCAGTAGAGGTGAGCAGTATTTTTAGCACAACAAGAACAAAAAAATGGGATGAAAGATAAAAATGGAACCAGCAGATACTACCATCCTTCGAGAGATTCCAGAAGTGTTGCAAATTTTTGAAGATGGAGGGTTTATGCCATTTTTAGACAAATTCGATGGAAGCTCTGAATATTTGGCTGCCGAATTTGCCCGCACATTCAGAAACAATAGGGTGCACATCAACGACATGAGAATTGAGGTAACCCCTGAAGTTCTTAGTCAAATTACTGAACTTCCATTAGAGGGTCTTCAAATTTCTAGAACTGGCAAGAATACACTAGCAAACATAGTTAGTCAATTTCTGGAAGAAGATGATAAAGAACCAGAATACTTGATAAATAACATGTGTAAGGGTGTAAAGAGGACCAACTTGCAAAAACCCTGGGATGAAGTAGCCACATGGGTAATCAAGTTTTTAACCTGTGAAGGGTAGTATGTAGTTTTATCAGGGCATCATTTTAAAATTTTGAACCACCTTAGACATGGTAGGCAACAACCTTGAGGTTAGGGTAAATCTTCCCCTATATCTACACCAGGAGCTGCAAAACATGGCAAAATGCTATCAGGAGGGAAAAGGGAGCCCTCGCCACCATGGTCTTATCAAATTGGTCTACAAGCATCATTTCAGAGGAAACCTAAGAAGCTTTGATAGGTTTTACTCTGCTCTGACTGATGTAGTCTTCGAAAAAGAGGATGAGGAGGAAGAAGACACAGATGTTGTTGTAGAGGAGGAAACAGATGTTGCTATAGATATTGCTACAAAAGCAATAGAGTACCTTTCCCTAGAACCTTCAACCTCACAAACTAAGAGAGGGTCTAGAACTGGCAACAGAAAAGGAAAATAGAAGAGGGTCCATTTTTCTGAGAATATTGTTGATCTGACAGAACAGGGGAGTGAAGTTCCCAGCAAAACTAGAGAAGAGACAGAAGTGGAAGCAGAGGAAATTCCACCAGAACCTGATACAATTCCTACAGCCCCTATTGACACAAGAAAATAGAGTAAGAAGAGAAAGTATACACCAGGAACCAGGAGGTCTACAAGACTCCACCTGAAAGAAACAGAAAAATAGATGATTGAAGAGGAAAACAACCAAGGCAGTCCTGATGTCATAGAAATACAACCAGCCACTATAAATACCACCTTGGAGGATTTTTCAAAATTTCTTGAATAGTTGGTTGAGGAAGAGTCTAGACAAGACAATTTTGAAATTGATGCAAACTTGGATGCAATCATAGATAACCTTATGGAACCTTCTGAACAGGACCGAACAGTTGAAACAGAAAGTGAGATAATGGTTGAGCAACAAACTGTAGATAATTTGTCTGCATCAGATTCTGAATCAGAAGAAGAGGAGGTGGACATTGTAGAACAGTTGAGAGCAGCCAAGAGTGTGATTAAAACACAAACCAGATGGGTTGAGGAGAAGGAAAATATCATTGAAAAACATGAAAAAAGAATTGCAGAGTTGCAGCAGGAAGTGGAGGAACTAAAGAGCAGACTATTACAATTTGAAAAATAGTCAACTACAATAGATAATGAGGAAGAGTTGGCTCAATTACTGCTTGGATTATCTAGGGCAGATAATTCTTCCCCCTTGATAGAGGCATCTTTGGATGAAAACACAAGAGCTCATTCCGAAGTAGTGCCCTTCCATTCCGAAGCAACACCTTCTCAATCCGGAGATGCTCCAGAATCGATCAAGAGCCCAGAAAAGAATATCTATGGAGAGTCACAATAGTTATGTCTGCAAGAAACACCAGCACAGGAGCATTTTGAACAACAAAATGTAAATAATCAAGTAAGTGCTCCTCTGAATAAGATTTATGTAGAAGTAGGGATACAAGTAGAATTGTTGTCAGATGTCCAACCAGTGGAAGTAGCAGAAAAAGGGATACAAGTAGAATTGCTATCAGATGTCCAACCAGTAGAAGTGGCAGAAAAAGGGGTATAGGTGGAACTATTGCCTAAGTTTCAACCTATAATTAGACCACCCAATATTGTATCCCTGGAGCAGTATAATACAGACATTGCTAACTGGATGATCAAATATGAAAAGCTTGCCACACAGGTTGAGAAATTGAAACTGGTAGGAAAACAGTTGGAGACAAAGGACACAAAAATTAGTGCATTGAATGAAAAAGTAACTGACCTGTGTCAAATTGCTGAATTTTTGGTTCAATTCAGAAGACCTGCCAGGTTTTACAGTCTCATTCTAAAGGAGAGATATCTGAGATGGCAGGTTATGAGAATTAGCTCAGGTCTCCCCTATAAACTGGAAAAAGCTAAAGAGTTTTTGGAAGCTTACTTCAATAGTCCTACAGAGCAGAAAAACTTGCTATGTGAGTTATTTTTGCATAACTTTTTCATTCCAAAGGATGTAGATTTCCACCCCCATATTTGCATAGGAGATGTGCAATTGAGAGCTTTTATGTCTACCTTACAAAATCAGTTTTATTGGGACCAAGAAAAAAGGTAAAATAAGGAAATTGAATTAAGAGCTGAATTGTTAGTCAGAGCAATTCAGCCAAATCATCCGATTATCACCAGACAACATTTTCTCATGATGAACAGGGACGATATCAAAAGGATGTATTTGAGAAATTTGAGGGACTGTGTAACTAAATTCCAGAATTTTTGTAATGACAATTTTGTTCCAGCATTATCACATTGTAGAAACAGATGGGCAGAACTTTCCATGTCTTTACAGAAAAGGGAGCCTATCTCCCCCATTAATCTGGAATGGTCCAGAAGAAGAGCAGAAGGGGTGATACAACTTATTGAAATTATGCAGCATAACTGGGTAGGTCTCAGATTTAGGCCTCCAACCATCATTACTCTAGTTCCCTACTATTTTGAAGAGGATCCTCAACCAGATGAGCAGTTTGAAAATTGGCTCAGAAACCTTCAGGAGAACAGAGGATACTATATAGGCAAAAAGTTGTTCTACAGATCATGGAACTTGAATATGGATATCTGTGATTCTATAGCCCAATAGAATGCATGAGGACATGCATTAATATAAGTTGGGGGGAAAATGATGAGGCCTGGAAATGCCTCCATCATAGCATGTTTTGAACAACTAAAACTTGCCTAAAACTCTGTGATTTACTTTATATACTAGTTAAGTTGATCTAATATGTTGTGTATTAATTGTTTGCATGATTGATGTGTTTGGAATATTATATGCTGATTTTTATAGTTTTTGTGTAGTTTTATGTCACTTTGCCATGACATGTTACATAAGGGATATGCTTAGGCTGATAGCAACACTTTACTATTCTTATTTTGATGTTTCTCAAGCATTAATTTCTTTGAATTTAGAAAATAGTGCAAAGAACTATTATTGTGCAATAGAAACTAGTTTTCCTGTGTAAATTCTAGCCAACTACCAATGAATGGCAAGGCATGGAATTCACACATGAAGAGGAATGAAGGCTATTGCAATATGATCCTGAGGACTAATCCACCTGAGAAATGCAGCTGAAATCAATTGAAGAGTACATAGTTGGTCATTCCGAAGATCTTCGGATTGAGAAATACAGTCTCTTCGGATTGAGCGAATATCTTCGGATTGAGCCACTTAGCTCCGGATTGAGAACAGAAAGCACTTTTTGACCTGTTGACTGATTTTTGATGGTGGAAAAAGGGAAAGAAGGCTGAGGAGGTTAAAGGAAAATATCTCCCATCTAAATTTGTCATCCTTGCCATCCAAAGCCATAATTTATGGAAAAGATCCTCTTCTAGGATAAACCCAGGGAATACTATAGAATAACAGGAATTGATTTGCAGAGTATATTTTTTGTTGTAATTAGATTTTAGGCATCTATAAAAGATAGCTCCCATCCAGGTTGAGCTAATAATAATAACAATAGAAATAGTAGTAGAGAAAATATAGATAGAGAATAAGCGAGAAAACTGAGACTGTTACAGTTCTGTAACAGGTTTTAGCAGCAGATTTGTAATCATGTTCTGAATCAATAAAGTACAAGTTTTTCTATTCATTCTATTATGTTTGAGTGTGAGTAATATTTAGAGAGAGAGGAACTCATACCTTCTTCTGGAAAAGGAGGTTGGCCACTTCCAGACCTAGGAGGAGGACTAACAGACAAGTTTTGTTCTGATTTTGCTATAGTAGAATAAGTTGTGAAACTTGTCAATTTCATTCTTTTGTAGTAGTTAACATCCATTTCAGTCCTAATAATTTATTTTCTATTCAAGATACTTTTGTGATGTGATTAGCAGTAGATCTGATTAGTCTTTTTGCTTTCCAACAACTTTCCAATTTACTGCAATTTCCATTTCCAGCAATTTACAGTTTTTTGCAATTTTCTTGCATTATTGTTTTTGTTGTCAACCCCTGCATAGAATATTGACAACCTTCTATTACAGAGTATTGATAGGACTTAATTTTAGTTTTCATTATTGCAAGAGTAAATAGACTTTCATTTTGCAACTGTAATTAGGTTTCCAATTCTGCAACTGTAACTAGGGTTTTAATTCTGCAATTTAATCAGATTTCATTCTTGCAACTGTAACTAAGGTTTCATTTCTATAATGAGTAAATAGTTTTCATTCTTTTTTTTTTTTTGTATTTACATGGTGGAATCGGTAGCCGCCACGAATCCGGGCAGGTTGTCCATATTTTATGGCCACCACATTATTCTACGTTGTCTACCTTGGAAGCTACCACACAGATCTTCGCGCAGTCTACCCCTAGGAAAGGGACAAGCGTTCAGTCCGACGAGGCCCGAGATTTTAACCTTGGACCTCCGCCCTCCTTATGGGGTTTGAATGAACCAATTGGTCTACACCTCGGACCCTCTAAAATAATTAGTTTTCATTATTGAAATTAGATTAAAGTTCAATTTATGAAATTTAGAGGTAGAAGAGACCTAAAAACCCCCACACAATCAGTTCCACCAATAAGACTTGTTGCTTCCAATTGACCTTAAATTATAGCCCTATTCACTCCTTTCGTAGATAGCCTTATACACTACCCTGGATTGAAAAATTCATTGAGAATTAATTATGTGCTTAACGACAGTGCATCAACCGATAGCACACAAAGTTATATAATATTGAGGTTTTTATGAAGGACTCAATCCCCTTCTTATAGAAGCACCTTGAAAATTCACCTGGTGACTCCACTACAAAATAATACCCTAAATAAATTGCCTTCCAAAGTATAGGTTGAGGTTATGGTGGGAGCCTCTATCTTTTGAGAAATAACATTCACCACCTGGTAGCTCTATTGTATAAAAAATGAGAGGAATCCTAGGCAAATAAATAGAGGGTAGGCTAATTGATTTATGAGATCAGGATCCATCACAAGATCTAGTGCAAGAGTAAACCCTCAATTTCTTTTATCCCTCTCAATTTGGGTAATAGATGAAGAAGTTAATGAAAAATATGGTTACCCTTAAAAATATGAGTTAGAGAAGACTTCCATCTTTGAATGATAGAAGCCCTTTGTAGTCTTTCGTAGCACCAACCCCTTGTTTAAAACAACTTCATAACAATAGTAGTTGTAGCAATAAATTCTAGAAATGCACAATTAATAATACCTAGATGGAAATAATAATTCAAATCCAAATAAAATATGAAATAATCAAATTTAGAGTTAGATAACCACTTAGAGAGGGTAAATTCTCATATGCACATTGAGGTACTAGTCATATGACACAATTATCAAAAACTTGATCAATATTGTAAGGTCTTAGTCATTGAGTAATATCCTTTATAAGGTTCATCATGACATTCCCAAATGATGTCATAGAATTCATCTTCCCTTACACATCTATGCAAAATGTGATTAGGTCCACATTTAAACAATAATACTTTATCCATTGAAATGATGAACTTTTCAAACTAATTAGCATCTTTAATTTTTCATAATGTGAGAAGGAATATTCCTAGTTATCAAATAGTTAGCAATATCTATGAAATATAGAGAGTGAACTGATATTGCAAATAAATTTTCATCAAAAAATGAATTATCTACTGGTTATTTTTCTTTGATAATGTTTAATCTTGATAAAAAGTCAACGAATATATTTGCTCTATCAAATCTATCTATAATAGTTATGTCAAATTGCTATAGTAGCAATAGCCTTCTGACAACTTGCCCACTTACCATTGGTTTATTCATTAAATATTTAATTTCACAATGGTTAGTATGTACATACATAGAGCATCCTATGATATAATGATAAATGTTATTGATGGCATAGACTACTACCATAAACTCTTTTTCAGTCATGGTGTAGTTCTTTTAAGCACCTATTAAATTCTTACTAATATAGTAAATGGTAAATTTATTTTCATTTTCTTCATTTTTTTGACTAAGGACTACACCTATTGTAGTATTAGAAGCATTAGTATGAATGTGAAATAGAAGCTTCCAATCAGGTCCTCTTAATACTAGTGCAGTGTCCAACTTTTCCTTGATGGCTTCAAATGCCACTTGACATTCTTGGATCCATTTAAAATCAATGTTCTTGATAAGGATAGTGAATAATGGAGCAATAACCTTGTTAAAGCTTTTAAATAATCCATCTGTAATAACCTGCATGTCCTAATAAGATTCTAACATCCTTCTAAGTCTCAAGTGGAGGTAATTGATTTATAACTTCTATTTTATTAGGATTCACTTTTATGCCTATGACTGAGATATGGTGCTCTATAAAACTTCCTTCATTCATCATCATTAAACACTTTTTATTGCTTAAAGATAGATTATGGGCTTTGCATCAAGTGAGAACTCGATCCAAATTATGGAGAGCCTCATCAAAGGTTTCTCCATATACTATGAAATCATCCATATATACCTTAATGCATTCATCAATAAGATAAAAATAACAAGAATTACCTATTGAAAAATTGGAGTGATGCATAACCCAAATGGTAAGACTCTATAGGAAATTGTTCCCTAAGGACACATGAAAGTGGTTTTATCATGATCTTCTAGTGCCACATATATCTGGTTGTAACCACATAAACCATCTAGAAAGAAAATTATTTATTATTAGAAAGGGTATCGAGTACTTGGTCTATAAAAGGTAATGAAAACTAATCTTTATCTACTAGTATGTTAAGTTCTCTATAGTCAAAACATACTCATAAATTTTTATTCTTTTTGGGAACAATAACCAATGGTGACCCCCATTGGCTATTAGAGATTGGGCAAATAAAACATGTGTCTAATAGCTTCTCAATATTTATCTTTACCATATCCCTCAAAGTAGGATTTATCCACCTTTGTGGTTGGAAGAAAAGGTTTATTCTCAATGGTATAGATTCTATGAGTGATTCCCTTAATATCACTATAGTGCCATGCAAACACATTGATGTGTTGGCTTAAGAAATAAAATAACTTAACTTCTTCTTCATCCAACAACAAACTATTGATATTGACAAATTTTCCTATTGTATTTATATTTTCTTGGTGCTTAGTTACACCAAGTTAACTCCTTTATTTGTCAATGAGTTTAAAAGACAATGGTGGGATAGAAAGGAATGAAAAAATCTAATTTTTCATTGAAAGTAATCCCTATAGGAATGATATTCATTAAAAGACATCTAAAATATAAGAGGATGTGCTTTTGCTATCTATGTGTCAAAGTAAATGGAATATCTTGTAGTGACACTAGTGACAAATTTTAAGAGGTTTCACCCTCATCCTTCCACAAGAATCTATGGATTTTTGTCCCCTCATCATCTAATTAAGTTCCATTTGAAGATTCTAATAAGATAGTTTCATCTTCAAAGAGATATCCTTCTATGTATTTAACTCTTTCACATGTTATTTTACTTTCACCATAGCTAGATATGCAAGATTATTTTATTCACTAGATTTTTTCACTCATAGATTTCCATAGAAATCCATGGAAGATCTAGTTGGAGGGTATAGAGAAATATTTTTGGTATTCAATCCATTGGAGATAGTCAAATATATAGAATCACAATCTATGAAATAATTAGCCTAAAGAACACAAGCTTATACTGAGAGGGGGGTGAACAGTATAAGACCACTTTTTACTTTTCTTTCACAATCAATATTATGCAATGTATCAATAGCAATATCAACAACAGTAATCAAAGCAATGCACAAATCACCACACACAATAGAGACACCAATTTAACGTGGTTCACCCAATGTGGGCTACTCCACGGAGAAAATATTTCACTAAAATTTTCTCAACAAATCTCTTGGGAATCCTTTCCCTATTACAATGTTTATGGACCTCTGTCCAAAGGAGACACCAATCCCCTAATCAAGTTCATGGATCTCTATCCACAGGAGAACTCTTTCTCCTTAGCTCTGGCTGGTGATCTTCTAGAAGAACTGCTGCCTCCACTACACTGGCTTATGGATCTCTATCCACTGAAGACTCATGTCCTCACTCAGAAGACCTATCTTCACTGCTCTAGCTAATGGACCTCTATCCACTAGAGACTGTCATCCTCTATACTCTGTCACCTCCAAAGCTTGCTCTCAGCTCTATCTCAAATCTGCACTAAACACAGTCCTTCGATCTAGCACAAATCTGCTCAATCTCTATCCTCAAATATGCACTAAACATAGTCCTTCGGGCAAAAAAATACAAACCCAAAAACCTTGGTCTAGCACAAATATGCTCAATATCTATCCTCAAATATGCACTAAACACAGTCCTTCGGGGTCTAGCACAAATCTGCTCAATCTCTGTCCTCAAATCTGCACTAAACACAGTCCTTCGATCTAGCACAAATCTGCTCAATCTCTATCCTCAAGCCTTAACACAAAGCTTGACTTAATCACAAATCAACTCTGCTAGATCTGCTCCAAACCTTAACCTCAAGGTTTGAACAAATCAATCAATCAACTCTCTCACAAGTCTTCTCAAAGACTTATCTCAAATCTACATTGTAAGCTTCCACAAAAGCTCACACTAATATATCCACAAGTCTTCACCAAGACTTACCTCAACTCAACAAGTCTTCACCAAGACTTACCTCAAATATGCTCAACAAGTCCTAACTAGAACTTGTCCAATCTCACAGAAACATATAGAGAATTGTTAGAGACTCAATATGCTTCACACTCATCACAATGCTCAATCACTTCCAATCTCTTTCTCAAATCAAATTAGAATATAGAACAATTTGTTTCACAAAATTTGAACTATCACTTCAACACTTTCAATTGACTAGGCTCAATCAACTCCACTCAATCAATCACTCAAAGAAATACTCCTTGCTTACAAACCCTAGTCCAAGCATATGAACACTCACTCAAATATTTCCAACAATGCTTATTAACCAATCTCACATAACAATGATACTCATGATCTTGCAAACCCTAATTCAAGATAGTTCACAACTTCACATAACAATGATACTCATGTTCTTGCACAAACCCTAATCATGCATATAAAGGTTCAACCAATGTTTCCAACAATGCTTATCAAACAAGGTTTCTATCTTCAACCTTTATTCCAGAAAACCTTGAAGCATTAATACAAAACCAAACTCAACAATGCTTACCAAACAATCCTTTTCACTCCAACTTAGCATTCACAACATCCAACAATCACTCACAAGAAATATGTGCCCATACCTTTTTGTTTGATGAAGAAGTGCCCTTAAAAACCTGTCTCAATTATAACCACTTTCCTTGCCAAGCACAAAGGTTAGATGACAAAAATATCACTCTAACACTTCTTCAAAATATTTCTTCAATACAAAAAATAACACTCAAATACACCTTATAATCTCCAACTTTAAAATAATATTCAACAACCTTCAATCTCAAAAATAATAAATTTCCTTACTACCTTATAACTCCTTAATCACTTAAAAATTCAACTCAGAAATTAAAGTTTTGCATTCCCCTTTTAACTCCCCTAAACAACTTATAATCCAAATTAATTATGCAAAAACCTTAATTAAAATAAACCTTTGGAAACAAAAATATTTTTCCCTTTTTATTTTTCGCAAGCCAAGTCAACCCAAATAATGTGCATACCTCTATTATGCTGCCCAAAAGGCCTTGGTGGGATTCGAGCCACCGATGGCTCTCCCCAAGCGCTTTCATAGTGCTCGCGCCCACCAACTGGGCTGCGTGGCTCCACAAGAGCCAAAAGGCATGAATGTGCCTTTGACTTCTTCCTCCTCGAATGGTGCAAAAACACAACACGATCTTCCCTTCGAAAAAATGGAGTGCGCAAGGTTTGAACCCGCACCTGGCATTCCCGAACGCGTCTAACGTAGCCCTTGGCTGCCAACTCAGCTACGAGGGGCTTCGAGTAAATTTTGGAGGCCACAAAATCTTGTCCTTTTCTACGCTCAAACACACATGCAAAAATGCAAGCCTTTCTCTCTTTTGCACGAGCCAAAAATCGTTCGCATGGATAATTTTCAAATGCCAAACCTTGGCATTATTTATATGCAAACCATAGCATATTCCAACATCGATGAGCATTCAAATTCGAATTCAAATTTAAATATTAATTTTAAATATTAAATAAATATTTAAATTAAACCTTAGCACACATCATTATTTAAATTAAAATTTTAATCAAAGATTAAAATATTTTAATTTAAATTAAATCTGCTTGTGGGTCTTTTTCAACTTGGTCCTTGATCTTCTTCAACTTGATTTTTGACCCAAAATAATAATAATAAAATATTATTATTTAATTTGAACTTGCTTCTCCTTCCTTGGGTCTTCATCCTTTGGGTCCTCCTAGGTATATAATATTTAAAAATAAATATTATAACCTATTGCTTTTCAAGACCTTCTTGCTTTTGGAGGAAACACTTAATGTCCTCAAAGATGATGAACATAGCACAAAAATGCTTTTGACATCAATGACAACAAACACTCCTCAAAATGTCCAACAATATCCCCCTTTGTCATTGATGGCAACCCAATTACTTTTTACCATTTCCTTAACCTTTTTCTATTCTGCTCCCCTTGACTGAATGCTTTCCTCCTAACTCAAATCTCTCCCCTTACTCAAATCTCTCCCCCTTTGACATCAATGGCAAAGGGTCACCTTTGGGGCTCGGGGCTAAGAATGAAACTCTTAGCTTAGCCCCTCCCCCACCTCCTCTTGAGGTGGTTAATTCTGGGGTGGGAGTATTTCTACTCCCAACATGCACTGCTCTTTTCCTTTGTCTACTTTCTTCCTCATATGATCCTTCTGATTCCTCTGACTATTCCTATTCCTGCTTGTCTCTGGAATCTCTGCTCTACACCACTTTGTTGTATGTCCATCATTATTGCACTTATAACACTTAACGTTATTATTCCTTGGAGGTGCAAATATCTTGGGATTTCTCCTGGTGAAGCCATATCTATTCCTATCATGAACCCTGCAATTCATTGCCTTGTGACCAAACTGATTACAAGAGTAGCAATACCCTTGAAATAGTTGCCTGTTCCTGAAGTTCCCATATTCCTGTCTTCCATGTGTCCTGCACTGTGAAGCTTTGTGCCCAAACCTGTGACATGAGAAGCATCATCCATTGAAATTGCCTTGCCTTGACCTCATTGGTCTTTTAGTTTCTTTTATCCTATGTTGGTTCCTGTTCCATCTGTTCCTCATTTGTGCATTGTTCCTTTCCTTGCTAAACTTTCTGTTGTCCAACTCATCCTCAGAAGTCTCACTTTCTCTTACACTCTCTTCTTCTAAAGTTTCTTCTTCTTTAGAACTTGAGGTTGACTCCTCTTTTTGTTTCTTTTGTACCTGTTCAAAACCAAGACCTATTTTGCTTGATGTAGGTTTTTGTGTCTTGATAATCTTATCCAAATTCTTTGAGCTTCTCCCAAACCTGTGTAACCTATCCTTAGACTCTTTCACTTCCTTCCTTAGTGAAGCTACTTCATGCTCCAACCTTTCACATTCTAAGACCTTTGCTTCTAACCTATCTTTGAACTTCCTTGTCTTAGCCATTGACTTATTTAGATCCTCTATAAGCTTTCCTTTCTCTTCATCACATTCTTGAAACTGAAGCTTAAGTTGGGAGTTTTGCTTTCTTACCTTCTTTAATGCATCAAGAGCATGAATAAGCTCTCCCTCAAGATCAACTTCTCCCTTCTCTGATTCTTCCTCTATTTGTTTACCTTTGAAAACATCTTCATTCTTTTCTGACTTGTCTTCTTTAGGATCACCTCCTTCTTCTTCTAGTGCCATAAGAAGATTCTCTTCTGGTCCTTCAAGTGTATCTTCATATTCATCATCACTGAAACTGAAACCACTCTTTGTACAACTATCCTCAAGATGACCAAAGTTACCACATCTAAAACATTTGAGGATTATTGGTGTTCTTTTCCTAACCACTTCTTTTTCTTTTTCCAGAAATAGAACTTCATCTCTATCATTATCTGAGGAACTATTATCACTATCACTTGAGTACTTACTTGCCTTATCTGCATAGAAACTCTTCTTGTGCCTCTGGAAAAACTTCTTCCCTTGTGTACCTTGTCCATCCCTATTTTTCTTTTGGTACCTGTGCCTTTCTGCATCCCTGTTCTTATGATCCTGTTTCTCATCACCACTACTATTTCTAGCTTCTGGACAATCAGATGCATAGTGACCATATTTTCCACATTTAAAACATCTAACTGATTTTGTACCTTTATATTTTCTTGAGTCCTTGTTTCTTCTGCCATAATTGGCTTCTTCATCACTGGATAGCTCATTGCTTGAATATGACTTCTTACCCTTAGTCTTCTTAGTGGCTTTAAATGTTGCTTCTTTCTGGGGAATAGGTTCCTCTTTTATTCTTATCTCAAATGTTGTGAGAATGCCATGTAATTCATCTCTTGTCAAATGATCAATATCTTTTGACTCTTCTATAGCTGAAATATTTTCACTAAACCTTTTTGGGAGTGACCTTAGAATCTTATCACACACATCAGGTTCTGAAACTTCAAGCCCAAGTCCTTGCATGGAGCTAACAACCTCATCCACATGAAGTAGATATCCTGCAATATTTTCTTCATCCTTCATTTTTAGGTCTTCAAATGCTCTCTTGAAATTTTGCAACTTTACCCTTTTGACCTTTTTATCTCCTTCATATATGCCTTGCAACTTATCCCAAATATCCTTTGCTGATTTGCAATGCATAATCTTTATAAACTCTATTTCACGTAAGCCCTTTTGAATTGCATTCATTGCTCTTGAATTATAATGATGTAGAAGCTTACCATATTTATCTATAGGTGGAGTTGTTGGTGGTGTGTATCCATTTTCAACTACTTCCCATACTTCATTTCCAAGTGCCATTAGATGAAACTTCATCCTTGTGCTCCATAGTGTATAATTGTTCCCATCGAACAATGGTGTTGAATTTCCTGAGGATCCACTCTGAGAATCCATCTGTGTTCTTGTAAGCTTTTCCTTCAAGCTGTTAAACTCTTTCGAAGGAACCCACTCTGATACCAATTGAAGAACACAAGCTTATACTGAGAGGGGGGTGAATAGTATAAGACCACTTTTTACTTTTCTTTCACAATCAATATTATGCAATGTATCAATAGCAATATCAACAACAGTAATCAAAGCAATGCACAAATCACCACACACAATAGAGACACCAATTTAACGTGGTTCACCCAATGTGGGCTACTCCACGGAGAAAATATTTCACTAAAATTTTCTCAACAAATCTCTTGGGAATCCTTTCCCTATTACAATGTTTATGGACCTCTATCCAAAGGAGACACCAATCCCCTAATCAAGTTCATGGATCTCTATCCATAGGAGAACTCTTTCTCCTTAGCTCTGGTTGGTGATCTTCTAGAAGAACTATTGCCTCCACTACACTAGCTTATGGATCTCTATCCACTGAAGACTCATGTCCTCACTCAGAAGACCTGTCTTCACTACTCTAGCTAATGGACCTCTATCCACTAGAGACTATCATCCTCTATACTCTATCACCTCCAAAGCTTACTCTCAGCTCTATCTCAAATCTGCACTAAACACAGTCCTTCGATCTAGCACAAATCTACTCAATATCTATCCTCAAATATACACTAAACACAGTCCTTCAATCTAGCACAAATCCTCAATCTCTATCCTCAAATCTACACTAAACACAGTCCTTCGATCTAGCACAAATCTGCTCAATATCTATCCTCAAATATACACTAAACACAGTCCTTCGATCTAGCACAAATCTACTCAATCTCTATCCTCAAATCTACACTAAACACAGTCCTTCGATCTAGCACAAATCTACTCAATATCTATCCTCAAATATGCACTAACACATAGTCCTTCAATCTATCACAAATCTACTCTAGATTCTCCTCAAACCTTAACACAACTATAATCAAATCAACTAAATCTATCAAACATTAAACAAGTCTTCTCAAAGACTTATCTCAAATATGCATTGTAAGCTTCCACAAAATCTCACACTAATCTATCCACAAGTCTTCACCAAGACTTACCTCAACTCTGCTCCACAAGTCCTCACTAGAACTTGTTCAATCTACTCAACAAGTCTTCACCAAGACTTACCTCAAATATCTCAACAAGTCCTAACTAGAACTTGTCCAATCTCACAAAAACATATAGAGAATTTTTAGAGACTCAATATGCTTCACACTCATCACAATGCTCAATCACTTCCAATCTCTTTCTCAAATCAAATTAGAATATAGAACAATTTGTTTCACAAAATTTGAACTATCACTTCAACACTTCCAATTGACTAGGCTCAATCAACTCCACTCAATCAATCACTCAAAGAAATACTCCTTGCTTACAAACCCTAGTCCAAGCATATGAACACTCACTCAAATATTTCCAACAATGCTTATTAACCAATCTCACATAACAATGATACTCATGATCTTGCAAACCCTAATTCAAGATAGTTCACAACTTCACATAACAATGATACTCATGTTCTTGCACAAACCCTAATCATGCATATAAAGGTTCAACCAATGTTTCCAACAATGCTTATCAAACAAGGTTTCTATCTTCAACCTTTATTCCAGAAAACCTTGAAGCATTAATACAAAACCAAACTCAACAATGCTTACCAAACAATCCTTTTCACTCCAACTTAGCATTCACAACATCCAACAATCACTCACAAGAAATATGTGCCCATACCTTTTTGTTTGATGAAGAAGTGCCCTTAAAAACCTGTCTCAATTATAACCACTTTCCTTGCCAAGCACAAAGGTTAGATGACAAAAATATCACTCTAACACTTCTTCAAAATATTTCTTCAATACAAAAAAATAACACTCAAATACACCTTATAATCTCCAACTTTAAAATAATATTCAACAACCTTCAATCTCAAAAATAATAAATTTCCTTACTACCTTATAACTCCTTAATCACTTAAAAATTCAACTCAAAAATTAAAGTTTTGCATTCCCCTTTTAACTCCCCTAAACAACTTATAATCCAAATTAATTATGCAAAAACCTTAATTAAAAAATTAAAATAAACCTTTGGAAACAAAAATATTTTTCCCTCTTTTATTTTTCGCAAGCCAAGTCAACCCAAATAATGTGCATACCTCTATTATGCTGCCCAAAAGGCCTTGGTGGGATTCGAGCCATCGATGGCTCTCCCCAAGCGCTTCCATAGCGCTCGCGCCCACCAACTGGGCTGCGTGGCTCCACAAGAGCCAAAAGGCATGAATGTGCCTTTGACTTCTTCCTCCTCGAATGGTGCAAAAACACAACATGATATTCCCTTCGATAAAATGGAGTGCATGAGGTTTGAACCCACACCTGGCATTCTCGAACGCGTCTAACGCAGCCCTTGGCTGCCAACTCAGCTACGAGGGGCTTCGAGTAAATTTTGGAGGCCACAAAATCTTGTCCTTTTCTATGCTCAAACACACATGCGAAAATGCAAGCCTTTCTCTCTTTTGCACGAGCCAAAAATCGTTCGCATGGATAATTTTCAAATGCCAAACCTTGGCATTATTTATATGCAAACCATAGCATATTCCAACGTCGGTGAGCATTCGAATTCAAATTCAAATTTGAATATTAATTTTAAATATTAAATAAATATTTAAATTAAACCTTAGCACCCATCATTATTTAAATTAAAATTTTAATCAAAGATTAAAATATTTTAATTTAAATTAAATCTGCTTGTGGGTCTTTTTCAACTTGGTCCTTGATCTTCTTCAACTTGATTTTTTGGCCCGAAATAATAATAATAAAATATTATTATTTAATTTGAACTTGCTTCTCCTTCCTTGGGTCTTCATCCTTTGGGCCCTCCTGGGTATATAATATTTAAAAATAAATATTATAACCTATTGCTTTTCAAGACCTTCTTGCTTTTGGAGGAAACACTTAATGTCCTCAAAGATGACGAACATAGCACAAAAATGCTTTTGACATCAATGACAACAAACACTCCTCAAAATGTCCAACATAGCCATATCCAATTAAGGTCATCCAATGATCAATGGATAACCATTCATCCTATTCCTTGGTTGGAGAATCATGAAATTGACATGATACTCCCATGATTCTATGGTTACTGGTACATCTTCTACTATTCCCTCAGGTTGTGCTATAGATTGATCTACTAACTAAAGTGTAGTAGAAATAGGTCACATATTGGTCAAGGATAATGGATTCATCGTTTCTATCATCATGACATTTATAACTGCTCCTAGGTCAATCAATACATTAAGCATTTTTGTTGAAGTAATGGAAATAGTAACCATAGAATTTTTGAGATCTTCATACTTTGGTGGAATGAGCTTCCCTACTAAGAGGTTGGCTAAATTCCATCCAATTGTATCATCTTGAGATAAACTTTTCATTTTCTCCTAGGCTTCTTATTGCATATTTATTGGATAATCTAATTGAATATTGTTACATCCTTGATTGCTTGGAATATGGGAATTGTCATTTAAATGTTTTAGCTCTAGTAATAGATTGGATTCCTTATAATGGTCTTCATTAGGTTTTAATATCTTAATATATGGTGCTTTATAAATTTTTGAAGGTATGCTTTTTTGAAGATATTCTTCTTATTTATTCACTAGCTTAGGATTTAATGGAATTGTTTGTATTTCTTCTTATAATTCTTTTAGGAATTTTTGGATCAAGCAATGTCTTTCTTGAGTAGAGTTACACATTATCATAGTTGATAGCATTGATATTAACTATGTCATTGTATTTTGTATTGTAGATAGGTGCATCCTACCTATTATTAAGGTTGGCCATAGGTTGAGCTGATAGAGGAGATTGTTTTAGTGGTTATGATTGTACTACTTGAGGAGTACCAGTCGGTCCTAGTAGTAATGTTTGTTGTTGACTTTAAAATCATCACTATCCCCCATAAGTTTTATTAGATTGGGATGGTCCTAACCATTGTTGGTTTTGATTTGACCATGATTGATTAGGTATTTGTTGCATCCATGGTGGGTCATCCTTGATTCATCCATTTAAGAGATGGATACCAAGGGTATTGACCCCATTGTTGTTGTGTTGGGGGTATATTCCATGGATTTTATACCCACAATGCTCTATGATTATAGGAAATATTGTTTTTTTGTCCTACATAATTTAGTTATTTTGTATTAGAATGACTCCTTCCAAGTTTAGAGTTGATCTCTTGTAAGAGAGCACACCAATGTGTAGGGTGACTTTTCTCATAGATGCTACATATATTTTTCTTGTTTAGAGAAAATTTCTATAAGGCATGTTTTTGCCTACACCTTGTATAGTATATGGCCAATGGTTTATTGACCCTAGTTTTAGATTATAATTCATCCAATGTTGTGTTCAAATGTAGGATAATATCAATTTTAATACTGGAAAAATCATCTAATAATTATCCTATCTCAGTGTCACTCTTTTCTACTTAGTGTTTCTATGTTCCTCTCCTGGTTTGAGAATAATTCCTACATAGTTCCATAATATTAGGAAGGCTTAACTTGTTCACATCACCTTTTTCCATGAGGTTTAGGACATCCCTTGACTCATCTTGTAATCCTCACAAAAATATTACTTTAATAAGTACTTGGTCCATCCCTTGTCCACATCTTATTTGAATGAAGAGGAATCTACCTAAGTAGTCTTCAAGAATTTAATACCCACATTGCTTCATCCTAAATAGTTCTTCTTTTCAATGCTTTAAATGGAAGTATTCCTAGTATTTCTCTAGAAATACCCTTTCCATCTCATCCTAGGTAATAATGGATTATATAGGGCCAATCCCATATACAATCACATAGTTGAGTACTTTAGTGTGGAAGGAAATAGTTTAAGTTTTTTGTTGTTAGTTATGTAATCATAAGTTTAACATATAACTTTAATTTTGAATAGAAATTTATTTTTTTCTTCTATTTTAGTCCCCTTAAATATGGACATGTCGGAGAATATTACATTATGTGGTACTATGCTAAAGTATCCCCATGGTACCATTGTATATTTGTAAATATTAGATTTGGGTGTGAGTTATTATATTAGGGTGTGTGATTTATATTTATCTAAAGAATGTATCAATGTGTAAGTGTATGAAGTGGCATGTAATAAAGTGTACAAGTGTGTAATATGTGAGAGTGTACAATGTGTCATATAGGTAATTCAAGAGTCATGTGTGTAGGTGTCAAGTATACAAGTTAAGAGTCACATGTATGTGGCAAGATATAAAGTCAAGAAACATAAGAGGTTTATTTTATGTATAGAATAGGAAAGGATGCATCTCTCAAATATGTGAGGAGAGCAATAGTCAAGTATTAAAGAGTCATATTCAAAGGTTATATTATGGAGATAAAGCTCCATGTATTGTATATCAATCAAGAAATATTAAAGAAAATTGTAATAGAGAGCTTGTATATTTACTCAATAATATTGTGAGTTTTATTCTGAAATATTGTTATTATTTCATGATTGATATTGTTATTTCATAAATGTTATATTCATTGATATTGATATTATTCTATGAATGAGCCTTCATATAATTTATATTAAAATCTTGGATATGGGGCCTTGTGATTAATCTAACTAAAAAACCCATCAATGGTATCAGACCCACATTGGTGAGATCCACAAGTCATCACTTCATGTGATAATAATTTAAAGGGATAAATTTGAATATTATTGGACAAAAGCTAGCACTAGAAGTGTTGGTGTAAATTTGAAGGAGTGAAGAATTGAAGTTTGTTGAAAAAGAATTTTGAAATGCTAGCATCAAACTTGTACTCAAGTGTGAATTTAGAGATTAAAAAAAGGGTAATATTTGGAGGATCCGTGTGAGGAGAATGTAGGCCAAGAAAGTAAGAGCACTAGAAAAATTATTTAAGTAAGGTTATACCCTGATATTGCTAGAGGTAATTCTACTATAAAGAAGTTATATGCAACACTAGTTATTAAAGGTAAAGCCTAATAAAAGGTAAATTTTGAGCATCTAGAGAATAGAAGATAGATGGAGATGTATTTTTGAAATACCTACTATTTAAAGTGGTTGAGAAAATATAAATTCAAGCCACACATGAGAAATGAAAAATATTTAGCAATAAATACAAGTTTAGAGTCAAATCACCTGAAGAGTTAGGATTCTATCCATTTGGAAGTGTGTAGTTGAGCCTATGAGTAAGACATACTAATAAGCACCTATGAGAAAGAAAATATGGAATTAGTAGAATAGAAGCACCTATGATAAGTTTAACATAGAACTAGAGGAATAGAGGATAGAAGTGAGATCTTGCAATGCACCAATGAGCAAAGTTGAAGAAAGGTGAAACACCAAGAGAAATTTATGAAGCATAAGGGTGGTATCCACTTGAAAGAATAAGTGAAAGTGCCTGAAGATAAGTAGTATCCACAAATTCAATTATGAAGGAGAAAGGTTTGAAAATATTCAAACACTATTCAATTATGACTAATCATTTTTCCTATCATATCTAACATACCCTAATAAGTTTGACATGCCTTGACAAATATAATATTTATTAACAAGTCTAATGTGCTCTGATGACTTTGACGTAGGCTAAGCGAAAGGTAAATATTTAAAATTAAATTTTGAGTGGAAAAGTAATTTTTTAAGCACTTAAGTTTTAGGATCTATAAGGGCAATATTCAAATTGTTATTTTATTAATGCTTTTAGGATAAATAAGGTGAATATTAAATTAAGTATTATATGCATGGTATGAAAAAAATTTATAAGGGAAAATATTATTCAAAATTAAAATTTTAATTTAAATTAAATTAAAATTGAAATTAAATTGTTGTCTGATTAAAATCGAAATTGATACCCTCACAATTTTTTCATTTTGGGCTCTCCGATTTTGAAACTAAGGAATCAAACTAGGGTTTCAGAGGAGGGATATCAAAGGTCTAATGAATTGAACTAGGGTTTTAGAGGAGGAATGCCAGAGGTCTATGATATTACAATAACATTTTGAATGATTAGAGCACAAGTAACAGGAGGAATATCGAAAGTCTGAGGAATCAAACTAGGGTTTCATAGGCTAGGGCAAAGGCTTGGAGAACATTTTTGTGTAAAAACACCATCAAAGAGGAACAATACTTTTGGAGGATATTTCAATAGTAAAGATCACAGTTTGAGAATGGGATACATAGGTACTTTGATATCAGATCCTCCAAATCAAGGAATATCATACCGGGATAAGCTATGTGGAACTCAAGATAGCTTCAATGACTATCAAACACAAGCAAGGACAATCATAACCACCATAAAAAAGTGACAAAAAGAGGATTCTTTGCTTGGAAGGGTGAATGGATATTTACCACAAGCAAAAGAAATACCAATATTGGAAATAGTAGAGGACTAGATAGCTAAGGATATAATTTATAAGACAAAACACAACTTGATAGGTAAATTTATGGGTTTCAGACCATCTGTGCACTTCATCCACACATGGATAAGGAAACAATGACATATGGAAGGAGAATAAAAAATTCTAACTCTCCAAAATGGATATTTTTCTATATATTTCACATCAATGGTAGACTAAAAAAAAGTATTTGAGGGAGGTTCGTATCATCACGGGCCAACGAGACTACTCCTGCAACCATGGAATATGGGATTCCACCAGAGGGTGGAACTGACTGTAGTACCAATATGGGTAATATTATTTGCCCTTCCCCTTGAATTTTAGAAAGACAAGGTACTGGATGCAATAGGTAACTTACTCGGGCATTATCAAGGTAGATCAAGAGAAATAATTTTGGGAGGATCAACAATGTTTACTAGGTTTTGCGTAGAAATGAATCTCAATTAACCTCTTCCAATAGAGATAAACCTAGAAATAGAGGATTTTTTTTGGTGCCAACAGCTAGATTATGAGGCTATTCCATTAAAATTTTAGGTGTGCCACGCTCATGGACATCTAGCTACAATATGCCCAATAGGTAAAGATCATCCATTTGGACAAGAGGGGACAAAAGAAAATATTAACATGGTAGTACAATATCTTCAATAAAAGATAAATCAAAAGGAATAGAAAGTCCCAACAGAATTTGAGGGCTTCCAAAATGTAATAAAAATACCAAACAAAAGAAATCAACACAGTAACAAGAGATAAGGAGAAAAGTGAGAAGAAAAAATAATAGATATGAGATATTCAAACAACTGGGAATCTTGGAAACAAAATAAAATTTTCAAATGGAAGGATTAGACGAAGATACTCAACAAGTCACACTGATGGATCAAGAACAATACTCCAATCTAGTGTCAGGTAACAAGCAAGGAGCAAAACCAGACACAACCTCTCTCATGGAAGAGGAGATTCAACCTACGAGGGAGACCACAGGAGCCGAATCAGAGTAGAGGATAGTCTTAACTCAAGAAATAGATATGAAGAAGAAAATAAGAACAAAGATAGCCCTACTTTAGGGATTCATCAAGAGGAGAAGAAATAGAAACTAAACTAATATGTAGGTAGAAAGTCAAACAAGTAAAATATAGAGGAACAAGGAAGAAATTTGAACCAAAATGGACAAGTAAGATTGATGGCTATTTTTTTCTCTTCCCATTATCAATAATTTTAATTACTTAGAATGTAAGAAATTTAGGCAATATCCCCAGACAAAAGAAAATTAAAAATATTATCGTGGATATGATTCTAGATATAATTTTTTTACAGGAAACCAAAATGCAAGGAGAAGACTTACAAAAAATAAATAGGAGGATATGGCAAAAAGGAGAGATCCTTACTCAATCGGCATAGGGAAAATTAGGTGGATTGGACACTATGTGGAATCCCCAATTGTTCCTAACAATAGGGGACCTCCGTGAGAGGGGTGTTGATGGTTCAATTACAAAATAGGGAAAATGGGAAAAAATGGACTATAGTTAATTTATATGGAGCACAAACAGATAGATTACAGAGGGATCAATGGGTAGCCATCCATACTTTTAAATATAACTACCTGGAGGACCAATGAATTGTGGGAGGAGACTTCAATGCAAATCTTAGAATAGAGGAACAACAAGGAGGTAGAGCTATGTTGGAGGAAAAGGATAGGTTATTTTCAGAAATAACATGTCAAATGAATCTATTAGATATCCCAACTGTGGATAGCTCCATGACTTGGACAATTAGAAGAAAGAAAGGGGAGAGTCAAATATTGCTTGGATTATTTCTTCATGGAGGAATTATTCTTGCATACCAAGAATCAAGTGAGGGTCATGGATAGGCTTTCTTTAGATCATTTTATAGTAAGCCTTACCATAGAAGAAGATAATCATAAATTTGCAAGAACTTTTAAATTTGAGCTATGGTGGCTGAAATATGAGGAGTTGGAGGATCATATAAAGGAATGGTGGGAATTAGGGAGATCAAGATTTGGGATAGCCCAATTCAAACTCCACAAACAACTAAAATATGTTAGGACCCAACTAAAGGAGTGGATTAAACACAAGAAGGAACTCACTAGAATCCAAAAGAATGAAATGAATGATTAGAAGTAAAAGATTGCTCAAGAGATAAGACAAGGAATTACTATGAAATATTTGTTGCAACGTGAGGCAAAAATTATTAGGAGAGAGGAAGCTTTGGAGGAACAAGAAGATATCTATTGGAGGTAAAGATCCAGAGTTACATGGTTAAAGGAGGGGGATCAAAACATAACTTTCTTTCATAAGACAACAATATCTAGAAGACAACATAATAGAATTATAGGTCTTACAGATATGATGGGTTAAGTAAAAACCAGTGGTAGTGAAATGAAAACTATAGCAAATTAATACTTCCATACTCTTTTCAATAGAAATGAGAATTTGAATGTAACATGGTTGGAGAAGATACTAGAGGTAATTCCATAATTAGTCAAATTTGAACACAATAAATTATTAATGGAAGAAATTTCTTTATAAGAAACATCACAGATCATACAAAAATGCAAACAGGAAAGATCCCAAGACCAAATGGATTCCCCATTGAATCTTATCAATGTTTTTGGAAATTGTGGTCCAAGCAGTGGTGGAGGCACTAGAGGAAATCAAACAGTGTAAGCAAATATTAGAAGTCTTGAATCATACTTTTATCACTTTAATTCCTAAGGGCCCACCTAGTGAGATAATTGGGAACTATATACCTATTTCACTATGTAATGTAGTATACAAGATATTAATAAAGCTTATGGAAGAGAGGTTAAGACCTTTTTTACCAAATTTAATTTCAAGTGAGCAAGGTGTTTTTGTTGAAGGCAGATAAATTCTAGATGGAATAGTAATGCCCAGGAAGTGATACACACAATATCCAAGCAAAAGGGCCTAGATATGATTATTAAATTAGATCTTCCTAAAGCTTATGATAGAGTAGATTGGTCCTTTATACAAAGGATTTTAGATAAAATGGACTTTACAGAGGAGTGGAGAGACTGGGTAAAATGCTATACACAAACTACATCTTTCTCAGTTTTGGTAAATGACATTTTGTCTCCCATGTTCACAGTAGGAAGGGGGTTGAGGCAAGGAGACCCTCTTTCCCCTTACCTTTTTATCCTTTATGCAGAGGGCCTAGGGAGACTATAAAAAAAATAGATACAAGAAGGGAGGCTAAGGGGGTCTAAAAATATGTTCTCATATTGAAATAAATCACCTCCAATTTGTGGATGATACTGCTCTTATTAGTCAAGCCAATCTCCTAGTAGCAAGAAGCATTAAAGAATTTTTAAATGGGTATACTCAAGCTATTGGAAAAAAATTTAATGAAAAAAGTCTGAAATAGTTTTTTTCAATACAACGAAGAGGGTGAGAGCTAAAGTTATATAGGTGTTGAAATTCATGGAAACTCCTCTACCCGTACAATATTTAGGAGTACCTTTATCGAAAAAGAAAATAAAAAACAAGGATTTGAAATAGTTGATTGACAAAATTCAAGCTAAGTTGAGCAACTAGACACACAAATGGGAGGAAGGCTTACAATGATTAAAGTTTTGCTACAAGATTTTATAGTTTATAAATTTTTCATACTTCAACCTCCAAAGAAAATTCTTAAAGATATTGATAAATGCACAAGAAATTTATTGTGGTCATGTTCAAGGGAATAACAAAAATTATCACTAGTTGGGTGGGAGAAGATATGCCAACCAAAAAAACAAGGAGGATTGGGGATAATATCAACATCCCAAAGTAGCAAGGTACTAGTAGGGAAGCTATATTGGAGATGGATTACAACTATTGGAGGCTTATGGAGTAAACTATTACAAGCCAAATATTACCCAGGAGAGGCTAAGAAATACATCCCAAGACTCATAGTGGAAGGAGAAGGATCTATAGTATGGAGAACAATGGAAGCAGGCCATGAGTTAATAAAGCCATACCTTTATTGGCAATTAGGGGATGGAAAGGATGTTATTTTTTAGAAGGATTCATGGAATCAATCTCAACCAATTATTCAAACATTCCTAGAGATGGAGAGTTGGAAAGTAGAGCTCCAAAATGCAAGGTGGTGGAAAGCCTCTTACTATATGAAATCATGGAATCAACATGTGCCAGACTTACTGTAATGGAAACATCCTCAAGAATTGCCAGAGAGGGAGATAGAGGAACTAACTAAAAAATTATGGATATATATCCAAAGACATCCAGATCAGGAAGGTTCTAAGAGGGATATACTTGGATGGGGATGAAGCAATTTTAGAATCTATAAAGTAAAGGAGGGATACAAGGTAGTCTGTGGATATGAGATTACCCCAGCACCACTTCTATGGATATTTATTTGGAAAAAGGAAGGATGGCCAAAAATTAATATTTTCTCATGGCTAATTAACCACAGAAAGTGCTTGACATTTAGGTTTCTATGGGCCTTCCAAATGTGTTATGTATGGAAAGGAAAAGCAGACCTTGAATCACCTATTTTTAAGTGTTATTTTGCCAAAGACATATGGATAATTTGGTGAAGTTATATGAGACAACATTGGGACATTTTTGAGAGCCAGGAAAGCTTTTATGAGAAATGGAAATAGTGTAAATTTAAGACTAGAACAATGAAAATGGCATGGAAGCTAGGACCTAGCTTCATATGGTGGAAGTTATGGCTATAAAAAATGCACACATATTTAGATTAGAGCACAAAACAAGGGAGCAAGTTTGGGAGAGCATTATGAGTAAGTTAATGGAAACATTATTAGATTACATGAGGAAATAAACATAGAAATGGAAGAAGTGATGATTCTAAGGAGCTTTGGAATAACTATAAAAGAAAAACAACTAAGGGTTAGTTGTGTAGGTGAGATTTCCTCAAATAACATAGAGTGGAGACCACTTGCTATAGAGTGGGTGAAGGCAAACATAGATGGGGCTTATACTAAAAATCTTGGAAATATGGTTTTGGCTTTATCATATGAAATTGGAAAGGAGAACAGGTGTACTAGAGAGAAAAAGGTATGTGGGAGACAACAAATAATGAAGCATAAGGATAGGTGATCTTTTCAGCATCAATGATAGCTGCAAATCTACATTTACATAAGCTATGGATTAAGATAGACTCTCAAGTATGGGTTAGATTCTTGGATCCAATAAGACCCTTTCAGATGTTGAGAATTAGAGAGAGAAGGAATGTGGAAGCAGTTCAAAAGATTTGGAATATTTTTCAATATGTTTTTAGTACACATATCAAGAAAGAGAGAAATAGGGTGGTATATTATTTAGCAAAATAGAGAAAAGAACTTGAGGAAGGGTAATATGTGGACTCTCATATGGAAAATTAGATAAGTTTGTGCCAAATAATCCAAGGGATGCAAGAGGTGGTACAGGAAGATAACATACATGTTCAAGATGCCAATAATGACTTCAAAACATAATGAACATAGATGGATGGTCTACAAAATTTATATAACTAAGAAAATTTGGAATTCAACTATGGTAATATTGATGTGTATGGATAACTATATTATGGTGGCCTCAGGTGATGTTTTCAACAAACACACCTATATATTGTTTTTATGGCTAATTTTTGAGCCAGGAGGGATTTGAGGAGGATTTGTTTCTTCCCTTGTTTCCTGTCCAGCTCATTTTACTTTGTAATACTTCTATAAATATAATATATTTTCATTTTTCAAAAAAAAATTGATACCCTCACAATTATTGTGTTGTAATCATGTATGTCTTCTTGAGGATGTATATACATATCATTTAACTAGAAAAGGACCAAGTAACCATCACTCATATTTTAAAACCTTCTCATAAATTGTTCAACCATAGAATCTCAATTAGTGACTAAATTATTAGGTATGTTATTATACTAGAGATTTTTTTTATTCCTTAATATGTACATGAGTAACTACACTATAATATCTTCTTCTTGGATCCTATGCATGAACTTTAGTGTAGAAAACCCGTTTAAATTGTTCATAGTAGTTTTATTTATATTCCTAGCAAAAGTGGTTAAGGAATTTTTAACAACAATCGTAATTGGAGAATATACCATTAGGTTTAAAGGCCCTTAGATGAAGAGCATTGATGGAACATGCTACATCTGACACCATGTAGTACCTTTGTATTCTATGGGATATATCTAATATTATCTATTGTCCTAAGTTTGGAACAATCAAGTTTGACTACATTTTGTAATTAATGGGACAACATATTGTTTCTCATTTTTTCTCTCATTTGTAGGCAGACAAGATGAGGATTTAATTATATATACTCCTTGTCTGCCCACTTTCAAAAGTTAATAGAAAAGTAACAAGGAATAAAATAATGCATTGGAAGAAGCATGTAATTGGTTAATTATCCTGAACTTGACCATTTCAATATTGTTATATGCATATGTTGACTCTATATGTTAGTTTACTCTCTTCTGAAACCTTCCACTTTTCACTAAGATTGGAGCTTGGGCCCACTCTAAGGATTAGTGGAATGTCTACTAACTTAGTTTTAGGATTATTTTTTAGTGTTTTCCTTTTATGGTATTTATTTTTAGCAACTGTATTTAGCATTAAAATCTGTCATTTTTTCCCTATTTTTAGTTATGTCTATTTCCCCTATTTTTTGCTATTTTTGAGTGTATTCTATTTTTTTTTATTATAGCCATATGACCTTAGTTAGTTTCTATATTTTTAGCTATGTTTTAACATTTAAATTTTAGCAGTTGATTTCCTATTTTCCCTGCTTTAAATTCTATTTTAGCTAGTTTTATTTTAGCATTTTATTTTTGCAATTTAATTTTAGTCAAGATTAGCATAAACTTTCAATTTTAGCATGTTTAATTTTTGCAAATTAGTTAGCTTTTCTTTTCATGCAAGTGTGCAAATTAGCATAGTTTCCTTTTTGCAAAGATTTCCAACTTTCTTAGGATAGTCTAGTATCTTGATATCTAAGTTGTAATTCCAAGGTCTCTATCATAGATAGCCTGAGGATACTGCCCTATATTTGACAAATTAAATTAAGTGAGAGCATTAACGACACTTATCAATTTTTTGTATTGTTGTCAGGAAACAAATTGGCATTTTTTTCGGGGATCAAATTGGAGTTAGAGAACAAACAAGTCATTCAATGTTAATTTTCGTCTTGAAAATTGACTTCACAATTAAAATAGTTTCATTTCTTGGTATTGAATCTCAAACATTAGGACACTAGAATAATATTTTTGCTTTAATAGGATGTATGAATATGCTTAGAGATGAAATACTTAGAGTGAACTTTCTACAATCCATAAGAAGAAGATATTTATGACAAGAGGTTGAACCTACGCCAGAGTTTCTTGAGTTAGTGATTTTTGAAAATATTGAAATTTTAGAAGAATCACAATAATCTACTTTAGGAAGTGAAAATTCCCGTGAGAAAATATTACAAAGTGATAGTTCAACACCACCTTCCCATGATAAATCTTATGATCAGGATAACTTAAAAGGATTTATACTTGGTGTTGGGAACATATAATGGCAGGCTTACAAGAGACTCTAGAAATTGCTAGTAATGTGCTCCACCCTTGTGAAATTAGTATACCTACCAGAATTTTCCAATAATCTATTTGATTAGATACTAATCAAAACTCTCCCATGAAATTTATTTCACCTTCTATATTACTAACTTTTAGGGGAGTGGCATCTAAGGAGCCTGATCAGTTTCTTTTTGAGTTTAAGATTATATGCCAAACTTGTAACTATATAAATGATAATAAATAGCTCAAATAATTTCCTTCCACTCTTAAAGACTCAACCTTACAATGGTTCATGAACTTAGCACCAAATTCAATCCAAACCTAGGATAAAATGCAAAGAGTATTTTTGGACAAATACCAAAAATACTATCAAGTAAAGAATCAGAAGGGTGAATTGTCTAAGATGAAACAAAAGGAAGATAAAACTTTAGACGATTATCTAGATAGATTTTCCCTTGTTCATAAGATATGTGGTGGTGTTGAATCAAAACTTATCAAAACTATATTCTTGAGAGGATTACAAGACAAATCAAAACATGCATTAGATTTTATGGGAAAAGAAGACGTAAATAAGCTTGAATTTCAAGAGATCATTGGAGTCTATAAGAATTATTCTATAGCAACCCATGAATACGAAACAAGAAAAATACACAACAAAAAAAAGGTTCATATAATTTTTTTTTATCAAGGAGAAGGATTCATAACTCCCTATCCAACCTTAGACCAACTTAATGTTTGCCATCCCCTAAGTTTCTCAAGAACCATACCACATGAGATTCCCCTCACGCAAGTTCATTTTGCATAGGCCTATCTCATTTCATACACATAATTCAATCCATCTCACCATTCTTAATGAGCTATACTTACCACCCTCGATCATTGTAAGGTATACATGCATCTCCATACCACATGCAAACCATTATGTGTAGGTATGCTACGTATATTGTGAGTTAAGCTATCAATCTCGTCCTCTGACAAGCTATCTTAAATCTTGGTATGAACTTCTAAACCTAGATAACCCATATCCCTAAGGGGGTCTTAAGCCCTTAGGTCATCCTCTAAGTTCACCTAGAACTTACAACTCTCTTTTATATATATATATATATATATATATATATATATATATATATATATATATATATATATATATATATATATATATATATATATATATATATATATTAAACACATAAGAACATCAAGGAGGAATATAGATACTAAATATAACAAAACAAGAAATTTAAACAAGCATGAACATTAATATAAAAGAACCATGCGATATCAATTAAATAACATTACAATCAGAAAGGGGAAACACAATATAATATTAAACAATGCTCATTTAATCCATTAGGGAAATCTCCCCATAAATCTTTTCTTTTGCATGATCGAGCAAGAAGTAAGTTAGAGATCAAACTTGCGAAGTAGTCCTTCTCTTAACTTTGGTCCTCCCATTATTCCATCGATCAAGTGAGGATAGTAGGGAATCAGGACACTCATAGATCTGGATAGACATGCTTCTAATGCATTTACTCATTTATTTGCCAAATTGCAACTATACAATTTACCCAAGCAATTCAACTTTCTAATGCATAGATATTATCATAGATTTTACCTCTCTATGACCCCTCTCACCCACTTATGAGATTCAACCTACCATGCATCCCACATTATTATTTAAATGATCTAACCCTCATTTAACAATTAAAGTCCCCTACCCTTAACTATTTAAAGCACTGAGTTCTTTCTTCTTATTTAAATCAAACAACCATATTTTAGTTTGTATCACAAACATCACTCCTCATTTCATAAAGCAAGGTCCCATAACTTCATTTCCCAAAATGAACCATAACATAATATATTTCCCATTCCATTTCATAAAGCAAGGTCCAATACCCTCATTTCACAAAATAAAACATAAATACATTAATTTTCATAAAACCCATTCCATTTCATTTCAGAAAGCAAGGCCTCATACCCTCATTTCAAAAAATGAACCATAAAATAATATATTTCCCATTCCATTTCATAAAGCAAGGTCCCATACCCTCATTTCACAAAATGAAACATAAATACATTAATTTCCATAAAATCCATTCCATTTCATAAAGCAAGGTCCCATACCCTCATTTCACAAAATGAAACATAAATACATTATTTTTCATAAAACCCATTCCATTTCATTTCATAAAGCAAGGTCCCTTACCCTCATTTCACAAAATGAACCATAACATAATATATTTCCCATTCCATTTCATAAAGCAAGGTCCCATACCCTCGTTTCACAAAATGAACCATAAATACATTAATTTCCATTCTAATTTATAAAGCAAAGTCCCATACCCTCATTTCACAAAATGAAAATGCATAATATAAATTAAATTAGAAGTCTACCACCAAGGAAAACTTCTCCTAAGATGAGCTTCCTACTCAACTAAAGCATGTGGGGGATTTTTACCCACCACCCTACAGTCCTAAGATGGCACTTCTAATCTACTAAGAATATAGCCCTCAAACTTCAAGTGCATAGCAACAGCGAGCTACACTCGATAATGAGCTACACTTAGCTAAGACCAGAACATTTCCTAGCCTTAGTATGGAATGATCTTTTCTCAGCCACTACAGATCTTAACAAAGCTCGATGACAGTGATAAAATTTGCTCGATTGCTACAGAGCTTAAAAAATTCTTGACAACAGAGATGAGCTTTGCTCGATTTCTATAGAGCTTAACAAAGTTTGATGATAGCGATAAGATTCGCTTGATCACTACAGATCTTAACAAAGCTCGATGACAATGACGAGCTTCACTCGATCTCTACAGGGCTTACAACAAAGCTCAAAAACAATCTTAAAAATAATGATGAGCTTCAAGTACCAACCTATCGCCTCCTCTGCTAGGCTCTGAGGGTCATCTGACTAAGTTAGAAACCTCTGCCTTCTCATTCCTTTGCCTCTCTTTATCTATTCTATCCTTTATCTTTTTGGCCTCTCCTCCTCCCTTTTCCTTTCCTTCACTCCCCTTTCTCCTTGACTTCCATCCGCCAACCACTGCTATTACTCCTATACCCTTTCGTTAGGTGGTAGAGGATACGTCCCTTCCTCACCTTTCCATCGCGCTCCACATTAAAGTATTTTCCTTTACGTAGAGGGACCCATCCCCTCGCTTTTGACAAGGGCCATTCTTGCATTAATGGAGCTATATTTTCTTGCCATCTAGGCTTTGCTCCGGTTGGCCCGCCCATCCTTGAGGTAAGCAAGATAAATTTCATTGTCTTTTTTTTTAATATTCTATTTAAGAATACGTCCAATTCATTTAACGTAAATCTTACCATTTATTCAAATGAAGAGTCACCCAAATAAGGCATTCTTTCTTATACAAGAATAAATATATTTATCCTTTAATTAAATTCACCATTTACTTAAAGGAATGACTATCTAAGAAATTTTTTTATTTAAGAATAAATCTATTTATTTCCCAAAATAAATTTACCATTTTATTCAAATGAATGACTATCTAAGACATTCTTTTATTTAAGAATAAATCTATTTATTTCCCAAAATAAATTTACCAAGAAGCTATGAAGACAGTCCATTCTTTTCAATTTTTCCATTGCTAAGGTGAAGTGCTGAATTAAAAAACAAAAACATGTGAGCACAAACAAAAATGGAGATCTTTCCATCAATTTAGTCACTCGTCTCTGCCTCATGAACTTATGATAGCTACTAGGCCATAAGTATGGGGCTTGAGGTGGTTATTTATTGATGATTATCCCTAACTGAATGCATACCTATATGAAGGTATCTATCCTTGTTACCTTTGAGTTGTCATATCATCATTTCCCCCAACCTCAAGTACCCTTGTCTTTGGTGGAGGACTCAATTTCTTCTACTTACGAGTGCAATTGATCCTACACATTGGAAATTTGTTGGTAGTAACATATCCTTCTTTATATAGTAATATTACATAACTGCTTTATTGCACAAAAACTAAGTATTGAATCATCACTTTTAAATACATTGTTTCTTCATTTCAAAAGTCCATCTAGGAGGGTCATGAAATCCTCCCCCACTAGGACTAACATCATCCTCATTTTTTTTGTTTCCCTTTGCTTCCTTGAGGTATAAGCCACTATAGACTCCCTTTACATGAGTACTCACCCTAATCCTTCCAACAATGCATCCATGCATACTATAAAATCTCCTTGGGGGTCTGGAATCTTCAGTATTGGTGTAGTAGTGAGTTTTTACTTTAATAGTGCAAAATTAGCTTCACACCTTTTCATCCATTTGAATTCCTTTCCTTTCTTCTAAAGGTTTGTTATTGTTGAATAAATCTTTGAGAATTCTTTTATGTCATGTCGGTAATAGCTTGCCAAGCCCATGAAGCTCCTTACCTCTATAATTTTGGTAGAAGGTGGCCAATTTAGCATGGCTTATATTTTCTCTAAATCCACTACGATCGCTTATGCTGAGATGATGTGACCTAAATAGTGTACCTCTGCAACATAGGACTCACTTTTTTCTAGACTCCCGTAGAGCTGTTTTTTTCTCAATAGTTCAACATGACCTTGATATGCTTGTCATGCTCTTACTTATTTTGAGAGTATGTTAGGATGTCATCTAATAAAACAAGAAAAAACTAATCTAGATGCCTTCTGAACACACTATTCATTAAATTCATGAAGGCAACGAGGGTATTAGTTAACCCAAAAGGTAGGACAGTGAACTCATAATATCCATACCTTGTATTAAATATCATTTTGCGAGTGTCCTCCTCATGTATCCTTAATTGGTGATATCCTAACCTTAAATCTATCTTGGTGAATATCATGGCATCTCTTAGTTGGTCAAATAAATCTTCAATCCTGGGTAGGGGGTATCATTTCTTGATGGTAGCTTTATTCAACATTCGATATTTGATACACAATATTAAATACCCATCATTCTTCTTCATAAATAAAACAGGTGCACCCCAAGGTGATACACTTGGTTTTATCAACCCCTTCTCTAATAATCCTTGCAATTGTACTTTCAACTCTTTCATATCAATGGGCAAAATTCTATACAGAGATCAATGGATTGGTTCAAATCCTGGAATAAGACCAATGGTGAAGTCAAATTCTTGTACTGGAGGGAGCCCTAGTAGATCCTCAGGGAATACATCTTGGAATTCTTGCAAAATTGGGTGTCTCATACATTTCTCCCTTTAGGTTATTTTTAACTTCATTCATCTTTACCACATAGACAATCCCTCCTTTCTTGAGGGATTTCTTTAATTGCATAGCTGACAATATATGGCATTTAAATGCCCCTTATTGGCTATAAATTTGAAGTCTTGCCTCACCTACCTCGAAATACTCGATTCATCTATCTTAGAAGTTGACTACGATTTTATGGGCCTACAACCAATCCATTCCTAAAATTAAATCAAAGGCATGAAGTGGGGCTATATATAAGAATCCTTCTATAGTTTCCTCGGCTAAGGTAATTTCCATCATTGAGAAACATTGGTTTACGAAGTAGGTCTGCCCAGATCCATATTCAACCTTTCATCCATGAGCTAAATACCCTGGCCTTTCTAGAATATCTTTGGCTAACTTACAAGAAATGAAACTATGAGTAGCTCCACTATCTATTAAAATATTTACTTGCTTGTCAAAAATATTACCTTTTATGACCAGTAGAGTTGTCTACCCTTCAATTTTCTGATTCCTAGTTGCAGCATAAATCTTATGCATTGGTTCCTTTTCTTTAGTGCTACGTGTGCTTGGTCCTGGTCAGTATGGGCATTGGTTAGCAAAGTGTTCTCCTCGATAATGATAACATCCATCCTTTAATCCTTATTTCTTTTTCGTCTTCTGCTCTTCATCCTTAATTTCTAGAACGGGGCCTTGTGGCCTCTTTGAAGGAGGTTTAGCGTCATTGGGTTTGTGGCATTGCTTATAAAATTTCTTTTTAAATTTTTTAGGCGTCCATTGAATTTCTTCTCTAGATTATAGGGATTTTTAGCCTTCCATTCTTACTCGACCTCCCACTTTACAAACTCGTTGCTATTCCCTTTCTTCAAATCTTGTCATTCCTGATTAGTCAAGGTTTCATATTTATAATGAAAATGTGACTCTGCTTTCTTTGTCAGGTCATATGCCCTTTGCAATGACTTAGGTTCATGCATCTCTACATCATACTTTAGCCTTGATTGCAATCCATGGGTAAACTTATGAATTTGTATTTTCTCATTATAGGCGAGTACATATTTTAGCAACTTTACTAGCTTCCTATAGTATATCTCCACTAAGTTGTTTCCATGCTTTAGACTAGCAAACTCCTCAAATTTTAGAGCATAAAAATACTTTGTGAGGAACCTCTTCTTGAAGATATCTACAAATTGTTTTCATGTAATGTCTACCGCCTCTATTTTGGTTTCTTCATAATAAGTCTCCCATCAATCTAGGGTAGCTTATTCAAGGTAGATAGTGGCCCAAACCGTTTGGTTTCTCAAGGAATATCCTTTTACTGTAAAGAAAACTTCTAGCTCCCTTAACCAAGCCTCAGTTGCATCCCTCTCTCCTTCTCCATAAAACTTGGAGATATGGATATTCTTTAGGTCTCTTACCATCTCCTTCTCTAAGAGGGTTCTTGCTTGCTTTTGTTCTGTTGTCAGTCCCTTAACCTGGTTGACTTTTAAATCTCTAGCCTACAAATTTTTATTCACCATAGTTTCTAGCACTTGCCTTAACTGATCTTATAATTCAACAACTATAGTAGTAAGTTCTTCTACTCCCATATTGGGATTTCTTGGATCCTCATTCTAGATCTCTTCTTTGACATTAATTTATTGATTCTATCGAGATGGAGGTCTCTTTATCCTGGCCTTAGGTGGCATATTGATATGGTTCCAACCAAGAAGAGAATTAGATCCTAGTTTATTTGTTTTTTCACTAATTCTCAACAACATTGTAGAGTTATTTCTTACCAATAATTATAAATCCAGTTAGGACAAGGTTCCAATTTTATGATGTAACATTAACACCAAATCCCATACTAAGGTATCACAACGTTCATCTCCCCTTAGGACCGATTCCACTTAGATTCTAAATGAGTAGAGACTCTAGGTTATTCCAGCCCTATTTTTCTTAACCTTAAGCAAGTTTTCATTGGACATACCCAAATCCCTTTTTGCACATAAGAAGCTCTATACCCTTGAACCTAGAGCTCTGATACCAAATGTAACAAACCATGAATATACAAACAAGAAAAATACACAACAAAAAAATAAAAGTTCATATATTTTTTGATCAAGGAGAAGGATTCATAAATCCCTATCCAACCTTGACCATCTTAATGTTTGACATCCCCTAAGTTTCTCAAGAACCATACCACATGAGATTCCCCTCACGTAATTTCATTCTACATAGGTCTATCTCTTGTCATGCACATAAGTCCATCCATCTCACCATTCTTGATGAGCTAGACTTACCACCCTCAATCATTGGAAGGTATACACACATCTCCATACCACACACAAACCATTATGTGTGGGCATGCTACATATATTACAAGTTAAGCTATCAATCTCATCCTATGACAAGCTATCTTAACTCTTGGTATGAACTTCTAAACCTAGATAACCCATCTCCCTAAGGGGGTCTTAAACCCTTAGGTCATCCTCTAATTTCACCTAGAACTTATAACTCTCTTTTTTATATTTTTTTTAACACCAAGGAGGAATCTAGATACTAAATCTAACAAAACAAGCAATTTAAACAAGCATGAGCATTCATAGAAAAGAACCATGTGATATCAATTATAATACATTACAATCAAAAATGGTAAACAAAATATAATAATAAACAATGCTCATTTAATCCATTGGGGAAATCTCTCCGTGAATCTATTCTATTACATGATCAAGCAAAAATTAAGGTAGAGAGAAAACTTGCGAAGTAGTCCATCTCCTAATTTTGGTCCTCCCTCTCTTCCATCGATAAAGTGAGGATAGTAGGGGATAACGACACTCATGGATTTGGATAGACATGCTTCTAATGCATTTACTCATTTATTTACCAAATTGTAACTATACAATTGACCCAAGCAATTCAAATTTCTAATTCATAGATATTATCATAGAGTTTCCCTCTCTATGACCCCTCTCACCCACTTATGAGAGTCATCCTACCATGCATCCCACATTATTCTTTAAATGATCTAACCCTCATTTAACAATTAAAGTCCCATACCCTTAACTATTTAAAGCAATGGGTTATTTCTTCTTATTTAAATCAAACAACCATCTTTTAGTTAGCATCACAAACATTTCTCCTAATTTCATAAAGCAAGGTCACATACCCTCATTTCATAAAATGAACCGTAACATAATATATCTCTCATTCCATTTCATAAAGCAAGGTCGCATACCCTCATTTCACAAAATAAAACATAAATACATTAATTTTCATAAAACCCATTCCATTCATTTCAGAAAGCAAGGTTACATACCTCATTTTATAAAATAAACCATAACATAATATATTTCCCATTCCATTTCATAAAGCAAGGTCCCATACCCTCATTTCACAAAATGAAACATAAATACATTAATTTCCATAAAATCCATTTCATTTCATTTCATAAAGCAAGGTCCCATACCCTCATTTAACAAAATGAACCATAACATAATATATTTACCACCCCATTTCATAAATCAAGGTCACATACCCTCATTTCACAAAATAAAACATAAATACTTTAATTTTCATAAAACCCATTCCATTTCATTTCATAAAGCAAGGTCCCATACCCTCATTTCACAAAATGAACCATAACATAATATATTTCCCATTCCATTTCATAAATCAAGGTCCCATACCCTCATTTCACAAAATGAACATGCATAATATAAATTAAATTAGAAGTCTACCACCAAGGGAACCTTCTCCTAAGATGAGCTTCATACTCGACTAAATCCCACGGGGTATTTTTAAACACCACCCTATGGTCCTAATATGGTGATTCTAATCCACTAAGCATACAACCCTCCAACTTTGGGCACACAGCAACAACGAGCTATGATCTATAATGAGCTATACTCAGCTAAGATTAATATATTTCCTAGCTTTAGCATGACATGAGCTTTTCTCGGCCTTTACAGAGCTTAACAAAGCTCGATAACAATGACGAGCTTCGCTCAGTCGCTATAGAGCTTAAACAAAGCTTGATGATAGTTATGAGCTTCGCTCGATCGCTACAAAGGTTAATAAAGGTCAACGATAGTTATGAGATTCACTCGGTTGTTACAGAGCTTAAAAAATCTCAACGACAGCAACAAGCTTTTCCTGGCCGCAAAAAGGCTTACAACAAATATTAAAAATAATCTTAAAAACAATGATGAGCTTCGAGTGCCAACCTATCTCCTACTCTACTAGGCTCCAAGGATCGTTTAACTGAGTTAGAAACCTTCACCCTCTCGCTCCTTCACCTTCCTTTCTTTGCTTTACCCTTTGTCTTTTTGTCCTCTCCTCCTCCCTTTTCCTTTCCTTCACTCCTATTTCTCCTTGACTTTTGTTCGCCAACCGCTACTATTACTCTTGTGCCCTTTCGTCAAATGATAGAGCAGGCATCCCTTCCTCACCTTTCCATCACACTTCACATTGAAGTATTTTCCTTTACATAAATGGAACCATCCCCTCACTTTTTATGGGGTCATTCTTACATTATGGAGCCATGCTTTCTTGCCAACTAGGCTTTGCTCTGATTGGCATGCCCATCCTCGAGCTAAGCAAGACAAATTTCATTGTCTCTTTTTTTTTTTAATATTCTATTTAAGAATACATCCAATTCATTTAACGTAAATCCTACCATTTATTCAAATGAAGAGTCACCCAAATAAGGCATTCTTTCTTATACAAGAATAAATCTATTTATCCTTTAATTAAATTCACCATTTACTTAAAGGAATGACTATCTAAGACATTCTTTTATTTAAGAATAAATCTATTTATTTCCCAAAATAAATTTACCATTTTATTCAAATGAATGACTATCTAAGACATTATTTTATTTAAGAATAAATCTATTTATTTCCCAAAATAAATTTACCAAGAAGCTATGAAGACAGTCCATTCTTTTCAAATTTTCCATTGCTAAGGTGAAGTGCTAAAGTAAAATATAAATAAATGTGAGCACAAACAAAGAGGGAGATCTTTCCATCAATTTATTCACCCGTCTCTACCTCAAGAACTTATGATAGCTACTAGGCCATCATTTTGGGTCTCAAGGTGGCTATTTATTGATGATTATCCCTAATAGAATGCATGCCTATATGAAAATATCTATCCTTGTTACCTTTGAGATGTCATATCATCATTTCCCCCAACATCAAGTACCCTCATCTTTGGTGGAGGACTCAACTTCTTCCACTTACGAATGTAACTGATCCTACACATTGGCAATTTGTTAGTAGTAACATATCCTTCATTATCTAGTAATATTGCATAACTTCTTTATTGCACAAAAACTGAGTATTGAAGCATCACTCTTAAATACATTGTTTCTTAATTTTAAAAGTCCATCTAGGAGGGTCATGACATCCTTCCCCCACTAGGACTAATACCATCCTCGATGTTGTTGTTTCTCATTTTTTTAACATAGGTAATTGTAGCCAAGATACAAATTACTAAACAAAAAAACAAAAAATGATTTTAAAGTTCATCAAACAAAAAAGGAAAATATTTTTCATATCTTCCACCTTCTCCCAATTTGCATTTCTTTTAGATAAACGGTCCCACTAGACCTTACACTGCTCAAGGGTTGAATTTCACATAGCCTTAGAAAAGAATTCAAGAATTCTCACTGGCATCACTTTAATTGCTTTTGGGTTTACCATCTGTAAATTAGAAACATTCCATACATGGTCAGGATCAACAACATATTTTCTATGAAAAGATATGTGGAAAGTGTCATGGATTTTTGACAAATTAGGAGGTAAGGCGAGTCGGTAAGCAACTGGACTAATTTTCTCTGTGATCTCAAAGGGTCCTACAAACCATGGATCCAAATTTATGGATTTGATCACACTTTTTATTGGTTGGACTCTTAAGAACACTTTATCTCACATCGAGTACTCTCGAGGAGTTCTTTTTAGATCAGTATAACTCTTTTCCCTATCAGAATCTTCCTTTACCATTTGCCTAATTACCCTAATTTGTTCCTCCATTTACTTGACCATTTTTGGTCCAATCATAGTTCTATATTCAAGATTATCCCAATACAAAGGCGTTATGTACTTTCATCTGTACTGAAAACACGAGATTCCGGAAACAAAAAGGAAAGACTAAACGAAATCGTATTAAAAGGAAGGAACACAAATGAATGAACACAAGATATAAGAACAATATGAAATGTAGCCCTTTTTTTATTGATATTCTTTTCAATTCGTGTTACAATACGTCTCCTTCCTTTTTAGGGGATAGGAGCGTTAGATATTGTTCTCTACAACTTGTCTCTCGAATTCCTTCTTCCGCGTGCCCACATATAAAATGGGCGAACCAAAACGTTGTCGCCGCTTGCATTGACAAAGGTCGATTCCTCGCTCGCTCCTTCAATAGACCTGAAATCTGTGTTCAAAGAAACAAACAAAGAATCAGTAGCACCTGTGTATGAAAAATAAAAGATAAATCTAACTATAGCTGAAATGAATCTAAATGCACTAAAAACTTGATAAATGCATAAACATGAAACTAGCTAAAATACTATAAATGAAGTAAAGCGGGGAGGTGCCCGAAGGCAAACCACCCGCGGATAAAACCTTGCTTCGACACCAATCCGCTTGAGATGGGTCCGAAACCCGATGTGATGTGTTGTCGTCAAATTGATAGAATATTGTGGTCAAAAGATTGGGGTTTGGGCGCAAATCGCAAGTAAGTGAATTAACAACACTTCGTTGCTCAGAATGCTCCTGCTCGGTATATCCTTTGGGTGAGGAAACTCACCATTTTATAGACCCAAGGGGTCTCTTTGAATTAACATGCAAAAGTGTTTCTTTGCATGAATGCTTTTGTTTGTGAAGAGAAGACTTCTTCTTGATCAAGGGCTTCTTAACTGCCTCTGTGCATGTCTTTGTGTGTTTTAGAAAAGCTCACTTGCACTCCCATGCAATGAAGGGATAACTAAGTGGCAAATCTGAGTTGTCTTAAAAAGCTTACTCTCATTCCCATGCAATGAAGGGAAAGTCAATTGGCAGATATGAGTTGTCAAAAGAACTCACTCGCACTCCTATGTCATGCAGAAGAGCTAAGTGGCGCTTCCGAGTTGTTTATATGCCAAGATTTGACTTTTTGCCGGTCAAACCCGACAATCGTCCCACCCCGAAGCGAGCGCTTATAATCGTCCCCGGGTGAGACGAGTATCGCAAGACTGCCGAGCAACACTCGCTCCCGGGTAGGACGAGTAAAATTTGCACTCGTCCCCGGGTGGGACGAATAAGCAATAAAGTGTCTAAAAGGTGCCAAATTGGTTTCTGACTTGCAAAATTGCCGTGTGAGTGGTTAGAACCACTGTTTAACCTCTGAGGGCTGCCCTAGGGGCTGTGTGTGTTGGTGCGATCAGTGCTTGTAATCACATAATCGGATTGGTGCTGTTTTGGTGTCTACAGATGCCCCTTTTTGGGAAGCGTTGTGCAAGGCGCAGCGCTGAGCAAAAATATAACCAAAGCACTAATGATTAAGGTTTTCAGGAACCCAACCAACTCTTGATGCCCCAAGTATGGAAAGGGCACGCATTCTTGAATCCTTGCTTCTGACGAGCTAAGGAACTTAAATCAAGCATTAACCTGGTTCGGTGAGGTATTACTTGAACTTAGGCATTGATCAGCCATGAATAGGCAAAGGGCGCAACCTTTTGTTGTGGGAACCTTGAGTTCATGATTCACAAATGCTAAGTATATGATCGCTTGTGATGATTGCTTGTTTGCTGCCCCATGCGAGGCGCGATTGTCTTTTGCAATGATCCTTTGAATGCGTGTCTTTTCCAAGACTAGGTATAATGTTGTTGATTGGCAACTAAGTGTGACTACCCCCTCAAGCGACGAATCGATGAGGGAATGACCGACATGAGAAAAGCGACGAGTCGCTTGACCCAAGATGACGTGTGCAAGGGTGCCTTTAGATGGTTTACCGCTAAGCATGCTCGAGCAGTTCTCCGACTGTGTTGACCTATTTTTGGTTTTGTTAGCATTGGTCATTTTTATGTTGTGGTTGTTTTTTTTTTTTTTTTTTTTTATTCGTCCCGGGGTGGGACGATTGTCGTGATGTTACTCGTCCTGGGGTGGGACGAGCATGCCTCGGAGGATACTCGTCCCGGGGTGGGACGAGCGCGCTGAAAAGCGCTCGTCCCGATAAAGGACGATTACCAGCAAACAAAAACTATAAATATGCGAAAATGACGGATTTGGTTCATTTGCACTGTTCATCGATTGCGATTTGGAGCTTGGGAGGAGGAGGTAGATTTCTGACGCGAAGCGCTGCCGGATTATCTAGCCACCATGAGTACACAGACCGGGTCGTCGAGCGGAGGAGCCGAGGCGAGACCAGTAAGTGCACTATCTCCTCGATTGTGAATTTCAAAAAAAATGCAAATGTGTTTTTATTGTTTTACGTTTATGAAAACACGAAACCCTACTTAATTAAATTAAAGGTAAATGAATGAAACCAAAGGAAACATGGATGCAAACCTATGGAAACTTAGATGAAAAACCGGATGAGAAACCCAAAATGAGACTTAGACGACAAACCGGATGATAAACCCAAAATGAAACTTAGAGTAACAACCTAGGGTAACCATGGTTAAAATGTTTTTCTATGTGAATGGTAAAACTTAGGGCGAAACCGTAGGTAAACCACACTCATATTTTTATGTTATGTTTATGGAATTAAAAATGGAAAATGAATGAATTTTTTTTTTTTTTGGTTGAAATGGTAAACGTAGGTAAAACCGTAAGTAAACCATGTCAAAATTTTTCATTGGTTTGGATGAAATTAAAGATGAATTTTTTTTTGGTTGAAATGGTAAACTTAGGTAAAACCGTAGGGAAACCATGTCAAATTTTTATTGTTTTGGATGAAATTAAAGATGAATTTTTTTTGGTTGAAATGGTAAACTTAGGTAAAACCGTAGGGAAACCATGTCAAATTTTTATTGTTTTGGATGAAATTAAAGATGAATTTTTTTTGGTTGAAATGGTAAACTTAGGTAAAACCGTAGGGAAACCATGTCAAATTTTTATTGTTTTGGATGAAATTAAAGATGCAAAATAAATGATTTTTTTTTTTTTTTTGAAGTTTTGGATGTACATGTGAATGAAAAATAGTACGGTATAGTTATGCATTTTTGTACATGTGATGGTGATGTGATGCATGTTTTTGATGTTTGTTGTTTTTTTTTTTTTTGTGATGTGCAGGTGGTGAAGAGTCGACATCGAGTGCCGACCATTTTTTCTAATGCCCGCGAGGCGTTGACTGATGATGACTGGGAGTGGCTTGATGCCTTAGGGCTCAAGCATGTGGCTCGGTTGGATGCAGTTGTGGCAGATCGGGCGTACATTACAACATTGATTGGCCTGTGGGATGCTCGGACGAACACCTTCCATCTTTCGACAGGGGAGATGACTGTCACCTTGGAGGACGTGTATCGGATCTTGCGGATTCCGATAGACGGGGTTCCCATTCGGACGACTCCACGGGGCCAGAGGACAGCGATACTGACACGGTACTTTGGACACGGAGGGGAGGGGGATGGGATGACCTCGTTGGAGAGGGCGGAGCTGGATTGTCAGATTGGGGGGATACTGGTACGGTGGTGGTACGCGAGGAGAGTGTTGGGAGTGAGGCATGCAATACTCATGAGCCTCATTTCCAACATGCTCCTGCCAGATTCATCAGGAGCGAGGTTCCCATGGAACCTAGTGGAGGTAGTATGGCAGTTGGTGGATTGCCCGATGACAGAGCCGGTTATTATGAGGTGGGGCCAGACGCTACTAGCGCAGTTATATGATGAGTTGTACGAGGTCCGCTGTCGGAGGCGAAAGGGGTTGGGGTGCAGTTTTTTATTGCAAGTGCTGGGCCTGGAAGACATAGCCATAGAGCGACCACGAGGGTTGCCCTGGACTACCCGAGCGGAGATGGTGGATAGGGACATTGGGTATGGTGCGCTATGGTATCGGTCTGAGGAGCGAGGGCACAGTCGACGGTTCACGGGAGACGTCGACCATTACAGAGATGCCTTTGCACGACTGACTCCCGGGGATGTGGTATGGAGGCCATATCGGGATTGTCCCGCATGGCCAGAGGCGGAGGATTGGCTTCGACGGGTTCGGAGGGGGAGATGGGTGATTGGGCGACATGGGACAGAGCAGGAGTACTTCCATTACCTCCGAGTGACGCGATAGTTTGGGGTACCTCAAGGGTTGCTTGGGGAGCCCGTAGCCTACCGACGTCGGAGTGATGAGAGGACCCTAGCGGCGCCGATCCTCGAGCCACTAGGGGAGGAGTCAGATGCTGTGTTGGACATTCCGGATGTTGATGACGTCGGCGTGACAGCCGAATATCAGGAGTGGTGGACGCTACGACAGTGGCGAGGGGAGGGGCCCTTGGGAGGAGAGGAGGCAGCGGGAGGCGGAGAGGGTGCAGAGGCACCAGGAGAGGGTTGGGGAGCACCTGCAGATGTAGAGATGGTGGAGGTGGCAGAGGTGGGAGATGACTTTGGGGAGGAGGAGCAGCCGGAGATGCAGGAGGCGTCAGAGCCGGCTGGCTCGGGGGAGACAGAGGTAGGGTTGCGCGCTGAGGTAGCGCGTTTGACGGGATTGTTGCAGAGGCGGGATGGAGAGCTGGCAGAGATGACGCAGGAGAGGGATCTCCTACGGACATAGTTGGCAGGGCAGGGGATCGCAGTGGCTGCGTCTCACCAGCAGGCGGGAGATACAGATGCTGCACGGGAGAGAGATCTCCTACGGGTGCAGCTAGCACAGCGCGACGATGCCATCGCGTATTACCGTAGGCGGGAGGCGGAGTCGAGGCTACGGGAAGAGGATTGGAGGCGACGAGAGGCCGCGTGGGGGCGGCATCGGTCGGAGATGGAGGGTGAGATTATCCGCCTGGGTGGGCGAATACCAGAGCCTCCGGCCAGTGGCTCGTCGTACAGGACGAGAGACAGCGGGACGGAGCAGTCGGCATCATCCCGTCGTCGACGACGAGATGAGGGAGGCGCGAGTGGGCGGGATGCAGGGGCGAGCAGTCGCCCTGAGAGATCTCAGAGGACGGATACCGCAGGGGGTAGCTCTCGTCGCACCGATCCTGCGTGATCATGGTGGCCGACGCCCTAGGCTGGGGATTTTGGGATTTTGGATGATGGGAGGGAGGTCTGAGGACCAGTTTTGTAGCCTACGGGCAATTTTGTTGTGATATATATACAGATGATTCTTTTTGGTGTTTATCTGTTTTGCATGATTTATTTTTATGTACATGTTTTTACATTGATGTATGCATATGCGATTATGAATGTGATGATTCTAATTTGTATGATGTATGCATATAGAATGAATGAAATGAATTGTGGATGATTTGTCGATGCACCATATACTGTACAAAATTGGAGTGATTTGCTATAGTAATAAGATAACTTTGTGGAATGCTTGTGCATATGAAAACTTTGTTTTTGTATTTTGTCTATTTTTTTGATGGTGAGGTATGGAATGAAATGTATCGGTTGTTGGAAAATGTAGTTAAGCTTTTCTGAGATGCAGATATTTTTAACTAACTAGCCAAGACTATACATTTATCTCGCAGGACTTTGGAACAAGGTCTAAATCTGACTTGAATTTAACCAAGTTATTTCACATCCCTGTGTGTGCAATTGAGTTCGTTTATGTGTTATTCATCAGGATACCGCCAAAGCCGGATGGGCTTTCAACCGAACTCGTACCGAGGATCACCTAATTAGCTCCACTAACTCCCGTATTGTATTTAGTCGTATTTGTCTGCGATGTTATCTAGGATACCATAAGCTAGCTCATCCACATGCAAACATTGATCTCGCACACAAGTTAATGTGACAGATATATCGTCATGCGGGAGGTTTATCGCCAGTGACCGATAGGCTATCAACCAAACCGGCACTGAAGCTTGCCTCATGACCTGTCGAAATGCTTGAAAATTCCAGGGATTCAAGGTCGACTCCCTTCTTTTCTTCAAGGGTATGGGGATACTTGCTCATTATAGTGATAAGATCACTGTTTATTTTTGTTTTATTGATTTTTTTTTTTTTTTTTGGAGCAAGGGATTGAAATATGGAGTGACGAGAATCACTATTGTTTGTGCCTTTTGATGTGTGCACTGTAGGATGTCAAATTTTAGTGTTTTGACGTTTTGCAAATGTTTGATGTTTTTGCAACTTTTGAGAACTTGGGATTCATGGGGAATTGGGTAGGGAGGAAGCTTGTCCTTTTGCCAACTCTCAAGGATTTCTAGGGTCAATTGCACAGGGGGATAAGCAAGATAGCCGTTTCGCTTTATGGTAGCCGGGATTACGTGCAGGTGTTTCATCTTTCGTCCACACAACTTAGGAATTATTTTATGTGTGTTAATTTGTGTTGGGATGCTACGTACCAAGGTGGGATCCAAGTAAAACTTTCCCATGTAAAATCCGCTTAACCGTGTACAGTTTTTGGCTAGAAATTTAAAGACATCTGAATGACGAAAACCCTATATACATTAGGCGACACGGACGATGCTAAAATAAAAGGATGATATGTGAGATGTAAGTGTTTATGAAAATGGATCGGAGGTGGAAATGATGGAGTTGCCAAATAATGACAGTCTATGGTGCTTTTGACTTGTATGACCTAGCGAAGTATGCAATGTATGGATGCAATGCTTAATGGAACCTATATTTTTGTATTTTGATTTTTATGAGAATGTATGGAATTAAAATGCAATTGTTTTTGTGATTTTGATTGATTTTTATGAGGATGCATGGAATTGAAATGCAATTAGTTTTGTGAGTTTGATTTGTATTGATGAGGATGCATGGAATTGAAATGCAGTTGTTTTTGTGATTTTTGATTTTTATGTTGACCAAGCAGTTGTGGTAACGCTTGGAGCTTTTGGGTTGACCAAGCGATTATGGGAATCCTTGGAGCTTTTGGGTTGACCAAGCGATTGTGGGAATCCTTGGAGCTTTTGGGTTGACCAAGCGATTATGGGAATCCTTGGAGCTTTTGGGTTGACCAAGCGATTGTGGGAATCCTTGGAGCTTTTGGTTGGACTATGGCTCTCTAGCTGTGAAATGGCCTCAAATGAATGATGTTCAAGGGTTCTGCTTCCTTGATTCCTTCAAGAGAGGCAAGCCGGTATGTTTCGGGTCCTATTCTACTGTCAATGATGTAAGGACCTAACCAGTTTGTTGCAAACTTGTCCCGTAGATGGGACGGCAAATTAGAATTCTGCTGGTTCTCTTTTAAGACCAAGTCACCAACCTGAAATTCCCTGAAATGGACTTTCATGTTGTATGCTTTCTTAAGTCGCTCTTGATAGATACGCAAATGCTCGAGAGCATTGACGCGTCGTTCGTCAAGCAACGTCAGTTGATCTAACCGGGTCTTTCGTGCAGTGTCATCATCGATGAACTCTTGCATTGAAATGCGTAGGGAAGGAATCTCCAACTCAAAAGGCATGACTGCCTCAGAGCCATACACCAACGAAAATGGAGTTGCCCCAATGGGCGTTCGAATGCTAGTGCGATAAGCCCATAGGGCAAGCGGGATCCGAATGTGCCGCCTTTATGATTGTCTGCAACTGTCTTTTTGAGAATGGCGACTAGCATTTTGTTTGACGCCTCTGCTTGCCCATTTGCCTGCGGATAATAGGGTGTGGAAAAGCTATGCTGAATCTTGTACTTTGTGATCAAAGCACGCACATCTTTATTCTTGAATGGTGTCCCATTATCCGAGACAATTTTGGATGGAATACCAAAACGACATATGATGTTATGCAAAATAAACTCCGCAATGCGGGCTCCAGTCGTAGTGGTCAACGGAATTGCTTCCACCCATTTGGTAAAGTACTCTGTGGCCGTTAAAATGAACGTGTGACGACCAGACGATGCAGGGGAGATCTTTCCAATTAGATCAAGGCCCCACTACGAAAAAGGCCAAACCGATTGAATCGGCTGTAAGGCCTGAGAAGGTACGTGTGTCAAATTAGCATGGTGCTGACACTTCACGCACTTCTTCACATATGCGCAACAATCTCGCTCTAAAGATGGCCAATAATAACCCATGTGAAGAATGTGCTTTGCGATGGCCATACCGCCGAAGTGGCCACCACATGTACCATCATGAGCTTGGGTGATCGCCCAAGCGGACTCTTTTTGGTCCAAACAACGAAGGAGGATTCCTTCATAATTTCGACGATACAAAATGTCTCCTAACAAGACATGCTTTGCCGCTTTCTGTTTGAATGATCTTTTCGCGGCTTGTGTCAATCCAAGTGGGAGAGTACCTAGCTTGAGGTAATCCCGAATGGGTGTATACCAGTCTTGCTGATCAGAAACCTCGATAGTATGAACGGCCAATCCCTTTTGAAGTTTATCCCGAACAAAAGCTAAACAGGAAAGAACTTGTAAAAACAACGTGGTGTTGCTAGCAAGAGGGGCCGGGGAGAACAAGGACCCCTAGTTGGCTTTAATCAAACAATCTCGAATTCGAGAGAACTTATCCGGAGATGGTTCAATCTGGATCATGTGGATTTCTGGCGTCGAATCAGAGCTTGCACGCTCCATCGCAGATTGCGATAATGTTTTAACCTGAATGGTTGTCATTTCACCGTAAGGGTCTTGCGGAATAAGTGACCCCAAGGAGGCCATAGTATCCGCAAAATGATTTGATGATCGAGGGAGTGCCTCGATGTCATACCATTCAAATTGTGCCAAGAATTTATCCACAAGGGCTTTATAAGACTTCAAAACTGGACATTTACATTGGTATATCCCTTTTACTTGGTTGACAATTAACAGCGAATCACCAAAGATGTTCAATCGTTTAATGTTCATGGTGATTGCTGTCTGAAGACCTATGAGCAAGGCTTCGTATTCTGCATTGTTATTGGTTAGCGGGAAGTCTAATTTAAAAGACAAGGGCATTGGAGCGCCTTGCGGAGTGAAGAATACAATTCCCGCACCACCCCCTTGCTCACATTTAGAACCATCGAAGAATAGGGTTATGTCACCCGTGACTCGTGCTCATCGAATCTGGCGACTCGAAACATGGAAGACCCCATCATCGTGTAGTTCAAAAGTCGGAGGCCGATCGTCTTCAAGAGGAGCCTCACCTAGTTGATCGGCGATGACTTGACCTTTTATAGATTTCTTGTCCAATGAACTCTATGTCAAACTCCGTCAACAACATGATCCATTTCGCCGTGCGGCTACTATGATAAGTACGACTCATCATGTATCGCAATGGATTCTCCTTAGACACAACATACGTCTTATTACTAAGCATGTAGTGGCGTAGCTTTTTGGTAGCAAACACCACCGCCAAGCAGCAGTTTTTCAACATATGCATAGTTAAGTTCATAACTCGACCGGGGTGCGGCTAAGATAGTATGTAGCCTCGTTCTCGATGAAGTTCATTTTTCCGGGACAAAGATGGCGCCCAGTGCCACCTCGTTGGTCGAGATATATAAATAGAACGGCACTCCCGGTCCGGGTGGTGCCAATACGGCGGCGAAGCCAAGTACTCGTTTAATGTCGTCAAAGGTCGACTGGCACTCATCATCCCAATGAAATGTGACCCCCTTATGCAATAATTTATTCATGGGTCAACATTTGTCGGATAACCGTGCTATGAAGCGCTTGATCGACGCAACCTTTCCATGCAGACTCCTGAGCCGCTTGATGGTGGTTGGGGGACGCATTTCAAGGATTGCCTTGACTTTGTTTGGATCAACCTCAATTCCTCGTTTGGAGACTATGAAACCCAAGAGTTTTCCAGAGGTGACGCCAAAGACGCACTTCTTGGGGTTTAATCTGACTTTATGCTCAATGAGGCGATCAAGGACCTTGCTCAAGTCATCGATATGATCTGTGCGCAAAAGAGATTTGGTCAACAAATCATCCATGTAATCTTCCAAAGTTTTGTGCATGTAATCGTGAAAGATGTATGTCATGGCACGTTGGTATGTAGCTCCCGCATTTTTAAGGCCAAAAGGCATGACCTTATAGCAAAATGTCCCCCAAGGCGTTGTGAATGCCGTTTTTAGTTGGTCCTCAGGATTAATACGAATCTGATTGTATCCTGAGAAACCATCCATAAGGGAAAGCATTTCGTGGCCCGCTGTAGCGTCTACCAACGCGTCGATGCTTGGCAAGGGAAAATCATCCTTAGGACTCGCTTTGTTAAGATCTCAAAAATCAGTGCATATGCGAATCCTCCCGTCGGGCTTCTTGACGGGAACCATGTTAGATAACCATGGCGGATAATCCACACAGATGACAAACTGGGCATCCAACAACTTTTGCAACTCATATTTTACCATTAAGGCCACTGTTGGATGCATCTTGCGTAGTTTTTGCTTTACTGGCTTGATTGTCGGATCAAGCGTTAAATTGTGCGTGACTAGCTGTGGGTCTAGTCCCGGCATATCCTTGTATGACCATGCAAAAACTTCCTTCTTTTCCTTAAGAAGGGCAACATAATCGGCTCGCTCTTCAGGGGAAAGACTTACCCCCGACTTGAGAATCCGTGGATTCATTGGATCCGTGCCGATGTCTACATCGGCCGTTGCTTCAATCGACATATGGGATCCGTCTTCCAACCGGTGTGGAATTGGGATCGATGGATATCGTTTGCTGAATTAAGATCGTCATTAGGAACCTCAAGTTCCTCTTCAAGATGGAAGACATCCTGAGTTTGTCCTGGAGTGAAATGAAACATCCCACCGCAAGGCCAATACTCTGATGGAGATGGTGGTGTGTCAGCGCGATCCCAATCAATAGCTTCTATGTCTAGATGCAATAATCATGTTGGATTGGCTGGATCATGGATGGGGGCGGTCAAATCAATGGAGACCATGTTAATGAAATGATTGTAATCTCCATTACCGCAAATGTGACAACTCTGATATTCTGGATGTTCGTGGTGCTGTGGATCTGGCTCTGTAGGCACTGGCACAAAGGGATCAGCCCTATATGCGGTCCTGCAAACAGGGTCCGCCCTAGACACTGATGAGTTGATAGGGTCTCCAGGCAGAAGATGTCCGTTGTATTCCTGGGGTGGCAGATGCAGTAATTGCTATAATCGCGCCAGGTTGAAGTGCCTCCTAGGTCTGGGATCTATGTGTAAGTGTTCCAACCCGTCATCTATGTCCAAAGGATCTTGTAATCTATGCTCACTAGGATCGTTCAATGGGAACATCCTCAGGAAGCTTTCCTGATCGTCATTCATTTGATAGTCATGCGAATGATCGTCCTCCGACTCATCTTCAGAAGACCCTTCCTGGTCTTGTCCATCTTCCCCTTGTGGGTGAGTCCATGAGGTTTCTCCTTGTTCAGCCGTAGGGAAAGGGTTGTTGAGGTCAACAAGGTTATTTGTTTGCAATGGGAAATAATCCCCTAATGTATAAGTTGTATTTGGATTAGCATATGGATCTGATGCCAACCCATCCTTGTTGCCTATCCCTAGGCCTTGCATGTTTTCGACCAAGATGTCGAGGGGCAAAGGGTGATTAAACCCTACTCCTGACTTATCATAGGGCATTTGGTATCTTGGTTGACACAAAACACGCATTCCTTGTTCATACCGACCTAACCCGTATCCATGCCAATTGCATTGGCTAAGATATCTTAATGCGAAGTCTGGGTTAGCCAGATAGTTGACATCTTCCACAAAGGGATCTTCATCTTCCTCTTCTTGTCGGGAAGGTTCAACGCCATGATCCAGGCCCCCAAAAATGAAGTTTGTCTGATTAGGTGGGTAGCCTAAAGGAACCACGGAGCCTATGGGGAGTCGAGGTCTTCCCATGTCTTGCATAGATTGAAGTGTGGGCGTTGCAACAACATTGCGCACTATATACTCCCCCATGCCTGTGTTAGACATCTCAACAGTAATCGTTGGCGATTGAGAGGGGTCAAATGGGAGTTCTCCTTGAGTCCACTCCATGTGGGGTGAACTAGGTGTCTCAGCTTCCATTCTATTAGGCGTCTTTTCTGTAGAGATGTTGGAAACGAGAGGTGGTTCTGCTTCTAGGGGCTTCTTTCCTTTGTCCGTTGGTGTGGCCACCGTAGGTGGCGTCGTTGTGGGAGGACAGGATGAAGAAGATGAACCCGCCTGGGAATGTAATTGAGTTGGCAATGAAGATTCTTGCTTAGTCGAACCCCGTTTAGATGGATTTAACTGGAAATCCACGTGCGTTGAAGGAAGGGTTGACTGCGGCATGATTTGCACTGAGTTGCAATACTTAAAAGGTTCCAAATCTGCGGGGACCACGTGCACTTGTCCTTCAAATGTATATTTCAAACATTGATGAGCAATTGAAGGGACACATTTCATATCTCGGATCCAAGGCCGCCCAAGTAAGATATTATAAGCCATCTCACCTTCTAAAATGTGGCACAACGTATGAATGGTCTTTTGTCCCACTTGTATGGGCAAGACAATTGTGCCAACTGTCGAGCATATCGTATCATTAAATGCTCGAAGGGTATAAGTAGAAGGTGCAATGTGAGAGGCTGGTAGTTTCAAATGTTTCAATGCAGCGGTTGTAATAAGGTTACTAGACGAACCAGTGTCTATCAACACCCGTTTGTATGGAGTCCCGTTGACCCGCGCAATAACGTGCAGGGGTGGATCTGTTACATCGCCAGTCACCATTTTTAGCTCATCTTCTCTGAAGGTAATGACTGGTTCAAGTACACTGTTTGACATGCCCCACAAAATTGTTGAACGAATCCGCTTCATGGGGTTGCAATTCAATCGCCTTTAATATCTCCATAAGAGCTTCCCGATGGGGTGCTGATTGTTGAATAAGCTCATAAATGGAGAGCCTAGCCGATGTGGTCCTTAGACTTTGAGTAAGTCTAGATCGAATCGTGACCACTGGTCTAGGTGGGGGCAACTGTGTAGGATTTGGTTGGTGTTGTGACGTGGATGAGGCTTCCCTAGTGGCTGTCGCGGGGACAACTCCTGGGTGTCTTTTGTTTCTTGTCACAATACTTATCATTCCAACATACCCTTCCATGGGGTAACTCGTTGCACTTCATTGACATGTAGAGGTTTTGTTTGTGCATCATGTGTGGGTAAAGGATCTTTGAAAACACCCATATGTTGGTTGTTGGGTGCGATGGGATTATCCACTACCAATGTGTGATTGTCAATGAGATCTTGCACTAAACCTTTAAACGCCCAACAAAAATTAAGGTCATGCCCTTTCCTTCTATGGAATCTACAAAAAAGATCCTCTCTGTAGCCCTTAGGCTTTGGCGCATTAGGATCAATTGTTGGAATATCTGGTAGATTAATCAAGTTTGCCGCTGACAAACGGTCAAACAAGGAATCTCTAGACTCAGTGTATGGTGTAAACTGTCGCTTTGGGCGACGCTGCTGATTTTGATCTTGCTTCTTGTTATCTTTCTCATAATTATTGTGAGGCACCGCCTGATAGTTAGCTTTTGAAGGCTGTGTTTCTTGGGCAAGCGTAGGGGCATTAATAGCAACTTGATTGACCGCGACGGGTTTCTGTTGCGTATTCCCTATTTTGGTATTCTTGTTCCACTCTTTTTTCTTAGGCTTGGCAATTTCGCCATCCTGTATCTTGATTTCTTCGATACGTCTAGCTTGCGCCAGAGCTTCTTCCAAAGTGGTGTATTGCTGCAGCTGCAATAGCACAGAGATCGATCGCAAACAGCTCTTTGCGAACATTTGAGTTAAATCGGACATAGGAGGGAGGTAAGACAACTTTGAAAGCACTGTCCTCCACCGATTCCCATATGCGACCATAGACTCCTCCTCATACTGTTTGAGGCTAGCTAGATCACTGAGTGACGTCTTTTTCTTTGTATTGAAAGCAAAACGTTCTAGGAACGTGTCAACTAGTTGATCTAAGTTGTAGATGCTGTGCTTCGGGAGATGGGTAAACCAATCCGAGGCAGATCCTGCGAATGTGGTTATGAATGTTCTCAATAATAATGCATCATTGTCTTGTATACCAAAGCACTGACTCAAAAATCGAGTCACATGTTCTTGAGCATCTTCATCCCCTTTAAAGAGTGCCAACTGGGGCAACTTGAAATGTTCGGGGTATGGAGGTGCTGGCACGGATGGATGTATCGGATGACTACGAAGTTGGCGTAAGGTAGGCTTTTGAGGCCCACCAGTCTTAAGTTCCATATTCTCTAAGCGTTCTAATAACACTTTGTAGGCATCGGAGGATATAATTTCCTCCTCCTTATTTTGTTCCCGCTGTGGGTTGCGGGGAACTTGAGGCCTTTGAATGACTAAATGGTTAGCATCCCTTCTGCCTAGATAAGGCGTTTCAGCCCGCTCTTCTTCTTGGTAATAATCCTCATAATCTTCTTGAGGAGTGTTTGGCCTAGGCCTATAAACATGGATGGGTGCCCGCGGAGGATGCCCGTCATGGTCACGAGGAATGGCCTCCCGCTCAGTTCTAGGAGGTCTAAGAGGCAATGTTTGCTGACGTCGCGGAGACCTGTCTCGCGCTAAGGGATTATGCCTCACATACATCTCAGATTGCTGTGCACGAGGGACTGGGGCTTTCTCAGTCACATAGTTGTAAAACCTTTCAGCAGTCTGACGCTGAATGCGCTCTTGATCAAGGCGACACAAATGTTCTAATTCCTGTTGTTCTTGTTGAAGCCGCATGATTTGTGCTTGGCGGGCGGCTAGTTGTGTAAATGCCAAGTTACTTTGTTCTGGTTGTCTCTTGTTTGATAGGCCTAGATGCTTCTCCTACATATCTGTTTTGATCATAATACTCGAGACTCCTATATGTTGCTTCCCTCCGTCGAGGTTGGCCGCATTGACTTGAAACTCGGTCTTAATAAGGGATCTGGATATAATGCAGGTGCAGACGTGCATCGTTTTGGCATTGGAAACTGACTTGGAGGAATGTAGTGATCCTCCTCTCTCTCTCTGTGATATGCATAAAAAGTGCGGGCATAATTGTCTTGTCCTGTTGGGAGGACTTGTCGTTCTGGATATGGTCTACTATTTTCGACATTAATTGGGGGTAAATTAGGAACCACAAAATCATGTGGTCCTTCCTTTTGAACCCTTTGTTGTTCCATAGCATTATACAGTGCTTCATCACTAGGCCATCCATAATGAGCTTCAAAAGGAGGCTTCGTGCTTTGACCAGGTGGTATATATAAGTTATTGTCTTGAAAAGATTCTTGTTGCTTAGGAGTTCCCCTTATAGAAGGGGTTCTAAAGTCTCGTCTGTTGAAGGCCTGATTTGGAGAGCCACTCCTTGAGGCACCTCTAGAACCTTGTTCTATGACTGTATGGGTTGGAGTACCCCTCAATGATGGGGCTCTAGAGCCATGTTCTGCATGATGTGAACTAACTGTTGTACCCCGTCGGTGAGGCGGAATGGCTAAGTCTTCAATGCTATATCGGAGACGAGTTGTCTCTCTTGGTGCATGTTCTGCAGCTTCTGCCCGTGATTGGGCTTGGCTACGAGTATTCACCATGATAATGCTAACCTAAAAAATGCAAAAGTTCTTTTTGTGATTTTCTTTTTATGATGTTTTTGGTCTAAACGTAAAATAGCATACACACTCACAAGCAATGATTATCTCTTTTAAAGATTAATAGTGTGCCCTAAATCTGGTTTAGTGTGTTTTTGTTGTTTGTTTTGTTTTTGAAGATTTTTGTGAAACGTTTAAATGCAAGTATGAAGGCTCTTATGACTCCCAATATGGTCGCCCCTTCAATATACCATTGCCGGACCGATATACCAACCTCTCTATATACCCGCCCTTACGTGAGGGAGACTATAGGTACGTGAGAGCAGATGATACGTGGAACATAGGCGGTACGGAAGGGGAATCGCTCTGTTTATGACACCTACCATAGAAGACTTATCCTCGCGTGCTGGGAATCACCCCAAGCTACACTCGGTCAGCTTTCGTCAGGATTTACGTCTAGCAACAGTCGCGATCGAGGTAATGGATGCAATATATCAAGCCAAAGTGATAATGGAATCCACCTTTGGTCTTGTTCAAGGGTTGGGGTTTTACGACCAACGCCTTGGTTTAAAATGCCTCGTGATGTGTGGGGTTCATTTTAATTGTGCAAAATTGAAACAGGCAAACGAAAAGAAATCTTTCCCTAAGCCATACAAACCGAAAACCGTAAAACAGAAAAACAAAAATTTGACGTAAGCCGTAAAAACCCCTACCTCTTCTCTCGCCTAACAGATGTCTCTCGATTTGCTCTAAAAATTGCACAAAATTATAATCGTCCCCGGGTGGAGCGAATAACATACCGTAATCGTCCCAGGGTGGAACGAATAGTTTATTCGTCCCGGGGTGAGACGAGTACCAATTCTGTAATCGTCACGTGCAGAGACGAATAACAGTCCGAGGTTAAAAAAATAGGTACCTGTAAAAACAAGCAATTTTAGATCAGTAAATTAACCTAAAAAAATAGAGGACAGTGGTCCCACCGTGATCGCCATTGAAAACACGAGATTCCCGAAACAAAAAGGAAAGACTAAACGAAATCGCATTAAAAGGAAGGAACACAAATGAATGAACACAAGATATAAGAACAATATGAAATGTAGCCCTTTTTTTATTGATATTCTTTTCAATTCGTGTTACAATACGTCTCCTTCCTTTTTAGGGGATAGGAGCGTTAGATATTGTTCTCTACAACTTGTCTCTCGAATTCCTTCTTCCGCGTGCCCACATATAAAATGGGCGAACCAAAACGTTGTCGCCGCTTGCATTGACAAAGGTCGATTCCTCGCCGCTCCTTCAATAGACCCGAAATCCGTGTTCAAAGAAACAAACAAAGAATCAGTAGCACACGTGTATGAAAAATAAAAGATAAATCTAACTATAGCTGAAATGAATCTAAATGCACTAAAAACTTGATAAATGCATAAACATGAAACTAGCTAAAATACTATAAATGAAGTAAAGCGGGGAGGTGCCCGAAGGCAAACCACCCGCGGATAAAACCTTGCTTCGACACCAATCCGCTTGAGATGGGTCCGAAACCCGATGTGATGTGTTGTCGTCAAATTGATAGAATATTGTGGTCAAAAGATTGGGGTTTGGGCGCAAATCGCAAGTAAGTGAATTAACAAGGACTTCGTTGCTCGTAATGCTCCTCGCTCGAGTATATCCCTTTGGGTGAGGAAACTCACCATTTTATAGACCCAAGGGGTCTCTTTGAATTAACATGCAAAAGTGTTTCTTTGCATGAATGCTTTTGTTTGTGAAGAGAAGACTTCTTCTTGATCAAGGGCTTCTTAACTGCCTCTCGTGCATGTCTTTGTGTGTTTTAGAAAAGCTCACTTGCACTCCCATGCAATGAAGGGATAACTAAGTGGCAAATCTGAGTTGTCTTAAAAAGCTTACTCTCATTCCCATGCAGTGAAGGGAAAGTCAATTGGCAGATATGAGTTGTCAAAAGAACTCACTCGCACTCCTATGTCATGCAGAAGAGCTAAGTGGCGCTTCCGAGTTGTTTATATGCCAAGATTTGACTTTTTGCCTGGTCAAACCCGACAATCGTCCCACCCCGAAGCGAGCGCTTATAATCGTCCCCGGGTGAGACGAGTATCGACACGCCAAGACTCGTCCCCGGGTAGGACGAGTAAAATTTGCACTCGTCCCCTGGGTGGGACGAATAAGCAATAAAGTGTCTAAAAGGTGCCAAATTGGTTTTCGACTTGCAAAATTGTTGTGTGAGTGGTTAGAACCACTGTTTAACCTCTGAGGGCTGCCCTAGGGGCTATGTGTGTTGGTGCGATCAGTGCTTGTAATCACATAATCGGATTGGTGCTGTTTTGGTGTCTACATGTACAAAGCATTGGAGGGTTCCATCCCTAGGGAAGAGTGGTATCCATTATTATAGGTAAATTCTACCAATGGTAGAAAATCTTCCCATCGAGTCTTGTGATCCATGCAATTCATGCAGAGTATGTCCTCTAGTTTACCCACTCTATCTAACCATATCTTTCAGGGTGGTATGCTAAACTCATTTGCAATTTTGTGCCCATCACCTAGTGAAGGGCTCTCCAAATTTAGAAGTGAACTTGGAACCCCTATCCGATATGATTACTTCTAGAAATCCTTGTAATCATAACATTTCCTTAACAAATATGTTAGCCACTATTTGAGCATCATCATTGGTGCTCCTAGGTATGAAGTGTGCAAATTTGGTCAATTTTTCAACCACCACAAAAATTGCATCATGTTGATACTAGGTTTTCGATAGATCCACTATGAAGTCCATTGATATGACCTACCATTTTTGAGTAGGTATACTATGAGGGTACAAATAACCTGCAAGATATTTGTAATCCACTTTGACCTTCTGACATTCAAGGCATTGGGCTACAAAATCTATAATATCCTTTTTCATTCCTACCCAAAAGAAGGTCCAATTTAGATTTTCCCTCATTTTAACCCCTTTGAGGTGAGATGTATAAGGGGATCCATAGGATTATTGCATTATAAGCCTCTTTGAATCTCCTAAATTTGGTACGATGACTCTTCCTTTATAGCACAAAAGGTCATCTATCACTCCAAACTCCTTGTTGGTCTTAGGATCTTTGCTCATTGTTGCTAGAATCTTGACAATATTCATCCTATTTTTGCTCCTGCCTTACTTGTTCTATGAGTTGTACATGACTCCTAGTTAGGGCTGCTATGTATCTTCTTCTACTCATAGAATCTGCCACTTTATTTTCTTTCCCTTTTATATACTCAATTTCAAAGTCATATTCAGTGAGAAACCCAACCCACCTTCTTTGTCTTGCATTGAGTATTGGTTTGGTGAATATATACTTTAGGCTTTGATGATATGTTTTAATTCAAAGGGTATTCTTATCAGATAGTTGTGCCAGACCTTCAGGGTGTGTACTACAATGGCTAATTCCAAATCATGAGTAGCATAGTTGACTTCGTGCTTCTTGAGCTTCCTTGGTATAAGCCACTACGAACTTCCTTTGCATGAGTACTCCTCCTAATCCTTACAATGATGCATCCATGCATACTGTAAAATCTCCTTAGGGGTCTGGAATCTTCAGTATTGGTGTAGTAGTGATTTTTCTTTAATAGTACAAAATTAGCTTCACACCTTTCTGTCTATTTGAATTCCTTTCCTTTCTTCTAAAGGTTTGTTATTGCTGAAGCAATCTTTGCGAAGTCTTTTATGTGATGTCAGTAATAGCTTGCCAAGCCCATGAAGCTACTTACCTCTATAACATTGGTAGAACGTGGTCAATTTAGCATGGCTTCTATTTTCTATGGATCCACTGTGACCCATTCTACTGAGATGATGTGCCCTAAATAGCATACCTCTGCAACATAGAACTCACTTTTGGATACTCTCGTAGAGAAGATTTGCTCTCAAAATTTCCAACATGACCTTGAGATGCTTGTTGTGCTCTTCCTTGTTTAAAGAGTATATTAGGATGTCGTCTAAGAACACAAGGACAAACTGATCCAGATGCCTTCTGAACATACCATTCATTAAATTCATGAAGGCAATGAGAAAAGTAGTTAACACAAAAGGTAGGACAGTGAACACATAATATCCATCCCTTATCTTAAATGTCATTTTGTGAGTGTCCTCCTCATGTATCCTTAATTGGTGATATGCTAACCTTAAATATATCTTGGTGAATATCGTGGCATATCTTAGTTGGTCAAATAAATCTTTGATCCTGGATAGGGGGTACCGGTTCTTGATGGTGGATTTATTCAACATTCGATAGTCGATACACAATATTAAAGACCCATCCTTATTATTTACAAATAAAACAGGTGCAGCCCAAGGTGATACACTTGGTTTTATCAAGCCCTTCTCTAATAATCCTTGCAATTGTACTTTCAACTCTTGCATCTCAATGGGTGACATCCTATACAGAGATCGGTGGATTGGTTTCACTCCTGGTATAATATCTATGGTGAAGTCAAATTCTCATAATAGAGGGAGTCCTAGTAGATCCTTAGGAAATACGTCCTGGAATTCTTGCAAAATTGGGTAAGTCTTAGATATTTCTTCCTTCAGGTTATTTTTAACTTCATTCATATTTACCACATAGACAATCCCTCCTTTCTTGAGGGTTTTTTTTAATTGCATAGTTGATAATATCTAGGGTTTAAATACCCCTTGTTGGCTATAAATTCATTGTCTTGCATCACCTACCTCAAAATACTCGATCCATCTATCTTGGAAGTTGACTATGGTTTTATGGGTCTACATCCAATCCATTCCTAAAATTACATCAAAGGCATGAAGTGGGGCTACATATAAGCATCCTTCTGTAGTTTCCCCAGCTAAGGTAATTTCCATCTTAAATAAACATTGGTTTACAGAGTAGGTCTACCAAGATCCATATTCAATCTTCCACCCATGAGCCAAATACCCTGGCCTTTATGGCATATATTTGTTTAACTTACAAGAAATGAAACTATCAGTAGCTCCACTATCTATTAAGATATTTACTTCCTTGTTAGAAATATTACCTTTTATGACCAACAAAGTGGTCTACCGTTTAAGTTTCTGATTACCAGTTGTAGCATAAATCTTATACATTGGTTCCTTTCCTTTAGTGCTATATGGGCTTGGCCCTAGTCGGTATGGGCATTGGTTAGGAAAGTGTGCTCCTTGAAAATGATAGCATCCATCCTTGGGTCCTTGTTTCTTTTTTATCTTCTACTCTTCATACTTAATTTTTGGAATGGGGCCTTGTGGCCTCTGTGAAAGGGGTTTTAGCATCATTGGATTTGTGGCCTTATAAAAGTTCTTTTTAAACTTCTTTAGGCCTCCATTGAATTTATTCTCTAGATTTTGGTATTTTTTAGCCTTCCATTCTTTCTTGGCCTCCCACTTTTTAAACCAATTGCTATTCCTCTTCTTCAAATATTGTTGTTCCTGATTAGTCAAGGTTTCATATTTGTAACAAAAATGTGACTCTGCTTTATTTTCCAGGTCATATGTCTTTTGCAACAACTTAGATTCTTGTATCTCTACATCATGTTTCAGCCTTGATTGCAATCCATGGGTAAACTTATGAATCTGTATTTTCTCATTATATGTGGTTACATATTTTAGCAACTTTACTAGCTTCATGTAGTATATCTCCACTGAGTTATTTCCTTGCCATAGACTAGCGAACTCCCCAAATTTTAGAGCATAGAAATACTTCATGAGGAACCTCTTCTTGAAGTAGTCTACAAATTGTTTCCATGGAATTTCTATCAACTCTATTTTGGTTTCTTCATAATAAGTCTCCCACCAATCTAGTGTAGCTCCTTCAAGGTAGATAGTGGACCAAACTATTTGGGTTCCCGAGGAATATCCTTTTACTATAAAGAAAACTTCTAGCTTCCTTAACCAAGCCTCAGTTGCATCTCTCTCTCCTTCTCCATCAAACTTGGAGATACAAACATTATTTAGGTATCTTACTGTCTCCTTCTCTAAGAGGGTTCTTGCTTGTGTTTGTTCTGCTATCAATCCCTCAACCTAGTTGAATTTCAAATCTATTTCCTATGAATTTTGATTTCTTGTAGGCAATTATTGATCTTGTAATTCAGCAACTATAGTAGTAAGTTCTTCTATTCCCATATTGGGATTTCCTAGATCCTCATTATGTATCTCTTATTTGATATTACTTTTTTGAGTCTATCTAGGTGGAGGCCTCTTTATCATAGCCTTAGGTGGCATCTTTATCTGGTTCTAACCAAGAAGAGAATTAGATCCTATTTTATTCATTGTTTCACTAATTCTCAACCACATTGCAGAGTTCTTTCTTGCCAATCATTAGAAATATAGTTAGGACAAGGTTCCAAGTTTATGATGTAACATTAACACCAAATCCCATACTAAGGTATCACAACGTTCATATCCCCTTAGGACCAATTCCACTTAGATTCTAAATGAGCATAGACTTTAGGTTATTCTAGCTCCCATTTGCTTAACCTTAAGCAAGCTTTATTGGACATACCCAAATCCATTTTTGCACATAAGAAGCTCTATAACCTCGAACCTAGAGCTCTGAAAATAAATGTAACAACCCATAAATACGAAAACAAGAAAAACACAAATAAAAAAAGGTTCTCATATATATATTTATCAAGGAGAAGGATTCTTAAATCCCTATCCAACCTTAGACCAACTTAATTTTTGACATACCCTAAATTTCTAAAGAAACATACCACATGATATTTCCCTCATGCAAGTTCATTCTGTGTAGGCCTATATCATGTCATGCATGTAACTCCATCCATCTCACCATTCTTCATGAGCTAGTATTACCACCCTAAATCATTAGAAGGTATACACGCATCTCCATACCACACACAAACCATTATGTGTGGGTATGCTACGTATATTGCAAGTTAAGCTATCAATCTTGTCCTTTGACAAGTTATCTTAACTCTTGGTATGAACTTCTAAACCAAGATAACCCATCTACCTAAGGGGTTATTAAGCCCTTAGGTCATCCTCTAAGTTCACCTAGAACTTACAACTCTTTTTTTATATATTTTTAATTTTTTTTAAAACACATAAGAACACCAAGGAGGAATCTAGATACTAAATCTAACAAAACAAGCAATTTAAACAAGCATGAATATTCATAGAAAAGAACCATGTGATATCAATTAAATAACATTACAATCATAAAGGGGAAACAAAATATAATATTAAACAATGCTCATTTAATCCATTGGAGAAATCTCCTCGTAAATCTATTCTATTGCATGATCAAGCAAGAAGTAAGGTAGAGAGCAAACTTGCAAATTAGTCCTGTTGGAATTCTTCCTAAAGTCCTAAATCCTAGTTTCTAGTACTTAATATTTAGTATTTTGGTTAGAATATTGAGCTAGAATAATTGGTCATTATTGATGAAAGTACGTGTTTAGTTTGTTGTAACCACTTAGGATTAGGTATGTTATTCTTTAGGATCTAAGACTATTATTATGGTTTATTTGTCATTTTGTGGAAACACCATTGTAGCATTTTATGTTTTTCTCCAAAGCTCTATAAGAGCATGTAATCGTGATTTAATTATTAGATCAATAAATTTATTGTTCTCATGGTATTAGAGTGATGTAGATCTATTGGGGTAGAAATAATTATGTGGAAAGGTGCACATTTGTTTGAGTTCACCAGCTGTTGTGTGTTAGAGAGAAATTTGTGTGTAGTAAGAAAATGCACCTCATGAGTAGAGAATTCATGCCTAAGTCTATTCAGAAGGAAAATTTCACCCAGATCAGTGTGGAGTGAATACGTATTTGAAGAAGAAAGGTGTGTGCACGAAGATGCTAATAAATATGTCTTACCATGGTTCATGAAGATCTCAAGAGTGATAATGTACGAGGAGACTCGTGAAAGTTGGCTCCTACAAATCTATTGTCAAAGGTGGTGTGAGCACTGCATGAAAGTTCTATGGAGTTCATGGTGTGGAATGTGCTCATGCGTGAAGTACTGAAGGTAGCAAAAGGCAGCTGGAGTATATTACAAATACAATACCCATGACGTATGATTTGGAGGCTGACGATAAGGAATTGCATAAAGAAAGATTGTGAAAGGCCTAAAACAAATAAAGGACCATGCACAGATGAAAATTCTATAGTAAGGAGGACGTATTGTTATCTACAACAAGGAGGAGGTATAAAAATATCAAATAGAATCCCGTAAGAAAGGATTCGATCTTCCATCCCACGCAACGGTAGGAAGGTGAACATCATTGCGATACCTGCATGTCATAAGAATATGACTTGTGTGGAGCCTAGCCTTTGGAAGACATTTTTGATTGGAGGTCATGAAGACTAAGTCTATCAATGAATCTACAAAATGAGGGAGCACCAAATTTGTAAGCTCTTGATCAGCCCAACTATTGATCATTCTTAGAGCGATTTATACAAGAACGTCAAGACTGTGTGATAATGTTATTGGTATTTGAGGCATAAATTATATTTTATTTTCATTGGGAAGATCAGATTCCCACGTCGAGCTAATAAGTGGATGGCTCAGTTGTGTATTGGAGCATAGCCCAATTGAAGGCCTACGATAATGATGTTATCATAAATGAAAGGAACACTGGAGTAGCCCACACCGAAGAGGAGTTGTCGATGTCGTTAATCTACTCGCAAGTGCAAAGGAGGATCCCGAGCCATCGTGGGAGCCATTTAAGATATGGTTGTGCATCAAATAGCAGTTAAAAATGATTTTGTTTTGAATGTTGTGGCAGTGACTGCCCAGATAGAGTGTCATTGAAGACAAAGGATCTCACAGTGAACATTAGCTACGTGTTTTTTTGTGTGACTACATTTGTGCAAAATAACACTATGTATCAGAATTAGCCATGTTTGTGGCATATATCTTCCAATATGGAAATAGGAGCGCTTAGTGCCTAGAGATCTGGCTCTTTATACTTAGCATTGAAGACGCTGAATGAAGGAGGCGGTGTTGAGCTCGTGAGGAGCCATCAGGAATGGTGAATTGATCGGGAGGAGTGTAATGCCCAATGAAATAAGACCTGTGCACTATGAATGCAATGAGAAGAAGGCTTTATGTCTCCATGAATGTCACCCAGCACACATACATAGGTGGTGATCAATAGGAGGGGTCTGCAAAGAGGAAATCGTGCAACACATGCATAATGGAGATCACACAGAGGACATAGAAAGAAAAATGTGAAGCATAGATTGGAGGTCGGCAACGCATCTACCAGTCAGGCAGATGTCAGAAAGAATCCAATGATATTGAATAATGGAGTGATGATCGATACGTTGGAAAAATAAGAGTCACGTACGATGAAAGAAGACGCCATCATGGATCAAAGTAGACCGTGTGAGGAGCAGAATCCCATCATACGTGCCTACATATATTTTTTAGACCTACAGATGAGTGTTATTCCAGATCCGTTTGTTATGGTGGAAAAATTGGCATGAGAGATGAAGGTAGCAACGTTGAGAATATTCTAATTCTATTACCTAATGATGCGGAATCGATTTTGAGGTAATCTTTATCACTGTTTTGTTAATATCTGATATTGATTGCAAGAGTTAACTTCAACGAAGGTTAAAAAGCTGCCCAAGGAAACATGAGCACGTAAAGATAACTCAACTACTAATAAAGGTGGACATCAATAAGAGGTGCATTATTAATGCGCTGAGAAGAGGTTCTTGTGAGTGTTGCGTAAAGGTGAATTCATCCATTTGATGAAACATTGTCATTACTATGAAGGAAGTGGATTCATCCATTTTGTAGAATTGTGTACAAAGATGATATGGAGGTCGGACCCATCTCGTGAATACATGGCATGGTGTTGTGTATAAGGTTCATAGTTAAGAATGCCCACTTGGCTGCCATGATGGAGAGCCCACGTTGAGAGGAAAATCCATTTGTTTAAACTACTATTGTTGAATATCACGTTACTCATAATCTTAGCAAAACATGAGGAGAATATCTACACCCGCACCACACTTGTGTTGTGTAAAGTGTAGAGGAAGGAGCCAGATTGATCTGGTTGAATAATTGCTATGTTTGAGAAGAGAAGACCTCATGAAGATAGTGAGTAAGATTGTGTGTGTAGATCATCACGGAGGTGGTGTGTGTAGAGTTCTATAGAAAGCCTACGCACAAGGAGATAAGAACGGCTCCTGTGAAAAAGCTTGCACAGTAAACTTTTTATTCAGAAGAATATAGAGGAATAAAGAATGTTAAATCTATGAGGGATTGAAGCCTAGCATAAAAGAGGGAACGAGAATGCAGATTGGTAAAGGTCGTGGAAGTATGGAGATTCTTTGATCTTCTAGTTCCTTTTTTATTTATATTGTAATTGCTCTGGCTGTAATGGCTAACAATTATGGTCTTGTAGTTCCAAGGTTTGAAGGAGATAACTTCCATATTTGGAAAGTGAAAATGAAAACATATTTGATGTGCTTAGATCTTTGGGACATTGTTGAGGTTGGATATGCAGAACCAGCAGATTGGAGCAGCATTGAAGGTGAAGAAAGGATGAAGAAGAAATATAAATAACATCTAAATTGCAAGGCACTCATTGAAATGAGGAAAGGTATAAAATCTAATGTCTTTCCTTTGATTGAAAGTTGTAGAACAGCTTTTGATATTTGGAGAATATTGAATGATTGTTTTGAAGTAGAGAAGATTGAATTTGAGAATGCTAGAAAGCATTTTGCAGTAGGTTGTAATGATTTGGAATACAATCTAAATGATATTGGGTATGTGAATTCAGTAGGAAATTGTGAGAATGAATTCACCCATGAAGAAAACAAGGAAGATGAACCCTTGTTTTATGATTTTTGTGAAGATATGTGTGTGCAGATCTGCAGAAAAGAAGTTTGTGTGAATCCCTGTGAAGATGTTTATTTGCAGGAAGAGAATTGGGAAGTCTATGAGAAGAACCTCAAGAAAAGAGGAGTGTATACTTCCAAAGGAAGAGGAGGCAAGAGAGGATTTGCTTCATGTAGAGGCAAAGAGAATAATGAAGAAGATGAAGAAGAGTGCAGGGTTGTTCCAGAGTTTGAAGAAGCACATGAGGAGTGCCATGATAAACAAAATATTGAAGAATAATGGGAGAGAGAATCCCATAGTACTGTTGTTCCAAAGATTGAAGAGTTTGAAGATATGTTTGCTAAGTGCTTCATGGAAGAGGCAAAAGAAGAAGGTTAAGAATAAGAGGTTTTTGGGAGATATTCTACGAGTTTTGAAGTTTCTCCAAAGGGGGAAGAAATTTATGAAGTTGGAGAACCTCCAAAAAAGGGGAAATCAGCGATTGATGAAGATAAATTCAGTCATGTTTTGGCTGGTTTTGATGCTAAAAATGATTGTTGTATTTCTAATTTGCATGATATTGATGATTTTGGTGATAGTATTTTTTATTGTGGTGAAGTTAATGAGAAGGTCTTTGATAGGAGTCCAATTTGGGATGAAAGTTCAGATTTAATTAATGAAAATGAAAGAGAAACACTCATGATGGAGTGTTGTATGGCTGAAAACTACTCACATAGAGTAGAGGAAAATTGTGAAACTCACTCATATGGAGTAAATGATGAAAAAGCTCAAGTGATGTGGGATGATGATCCACATGAACAGATTGATGAAGAGGAGATGAGAGCTATAAGCTCCATGCTCAATGAAGAAGACTATCTCAAAGAGGAGATAGAAAATGGTGAGATAGTCATTGATGAGTTTCATGTTGTGATGGCAATGGACCCTTCAATAGACTATGAAGAAATTCACTCACATGGAGTGACCAAATTGAAAAATGAGAGTTATCTTGGAGAGGTAACATTGTATGAAGGGGTACCATGGAGGTATCTTGAAATGGATAGAGAAAGGGTTGCTTGTGAAGAAACAAGAAAAGAAAGAATATGGACATCTACTCAAGGAATCACCATTGGAGGTGATAAATACTTGTTATTTGATACTAATGCTTTGATTAGATGTTTTGAAAATAGGTTTGGAAATACTCTTGTGTATGAGGAACAGGAAGAATGCCTTACCAAGGCATCATTCAAAAGCAAAATCAGATTTGAATATGGTCTCATGGAGACAACCTTGAAGAAGAGTCTTCTTGGAGTGAAGACAAATATTGGGAGCTTGGATCACATGGATCCAAATGATGTGTTCAAAATTCCTTGGGAGAAGGAATCATGTATTGTAACAAAGAGAGAACACATGTGTGAGGAGCAACAATTGTTTGTTACATTTGTAACTAGCTATTGCATAGATATATTTTTTTTGAAAATTTGTCTAGAGGTATGTGAAATTGTAATATGGCAAAACCATCTACATGAGATGATGCATTGTAAATACTCAGGAGGAGTATTAGGAGATGAAATATGGTTTGAAGACCATAGAATGAATGTAGGAAAAGATGAGCTAGAATGGTTGTTAAGAATAATTGCTATTGGCATTGTTTGAATGCCATTACAAAAGACTTTTGTTGAAGGGGGAGTTGTTCATCCAAATGACTTCAAGGAGAAAGCAAAAGACATGGAGACTAGCCCACATGGAAAGCGAAAACATGATGAGTGGCATGATGAGTGCCTCACATTTTTTGGCTTTGAGGATTTTCTTCAAACCAATTGGAAGAAGCGAAAAAGAATATTTTTTTTAGTTTGTGATGCTTAAGAACTCTTGGAATGAGTTCCTTTCGCATCAAGGGGGAGAATGTTGGAATTCTTCCTAAAGTCCTAAGTCCTAGTTTCTAGTACTTAATATTTAGTATTTTGGTTAGAATATTGAGCTAGAATAATTGGTCAATATTGACCAAAGTACGTGTTTAGTTTGTTGTAACCACTTAGGATTAGGTGTGCTATTTTTTAGGATCTAAGACTATTATTATGGTTTGTTTTTCATTATGTGGCAACACCATTGTAGCATTTTTTGTTTTTCTCCAAATATCTATAAGAGCATGTAATCATGATTTAATTATTAGATCAATAAAGTCATTGTTCTCAAGTACATCTCCTGACTTTGGTCCTCCCACTCTTCCATCAATCAAGTGAGGATAGTAGGGTATCAGGACACTCATAGGTCCGGATAGACATGCTTCTAATGCATTTACTCATTTATTTTCCATATTGTAACTATACAATTAATCCAAGAAATTCAATTTTATAATGCATAGATATTATCATAGAGCTTCCCTATCTATGACCCATCTCACCCATTTATGAGAATCATCCTACCATGCATCCCACATTATCCTTTAAATTATATAACCCTTATTTAACAATTAAAGTCCCATACCCTTAACTGTTTAAATCACTAGGTTCTTGAGGGAAGAAAGTAGAGAGGGGAGGGCTCTGGTCCCTCCCCTGCTCCCCCTCCCCTGGCTCCTAGTTCCTGCCCAGTCCCTGGCTCAACCCAGGTCATCCCTCCCTGGGAGTGGTTGTAGCAGATGATCTCCTTGGGGGAGATCCTTCTCCACTTTTTGTGCCCCTCCCAGTCGGCTAGGGTTTCCTTGGTTGATTTTTTGGCCTGGTGCTTCCCAGGGATCCCTGTTTGTTTGGGGATCCCTTCCCTTTTTTCCCTCAGGCTTCCCCCTGGGGTTTTTTGCAGGTTATTCGCATGGATTCGGTCCCCTGCGTTTCTCTGGGTGGTGGGGGTGATGGTTTAGGGTTTGGACAACTTCCTGGGGTCTCCCTTGAGGTCCTCACAGCTTTGGGGGTGGTCTGGGGGGGCCTCTTTCCCCCTTTGCTTGTGAATCCTCTACGGGATCCTGTGGCTATTGTTCTTCCCGCTTGGAGGCTCTTCATGCTGGTTCTGCTCCTTGGTGGACACCCTGGGCATCTGGTTTGGCCTTGGGGGGGATTTTCTCTACTTGGGCTATTCCCATTCCCAGTCCCAGTTCCCTGAAGCTACTTCTGTGCTTAGACGAGATTCTTGGTCCCTGCTGCTGGGTTTCTTTGGTTTCTGCTGCATGTTTCATTCTTGGGGGGGTCTGATCTATGCACGCAGACCATAGATCCCACATGTTTGGCTCCTAGGGATCCCATATCTGTGACTATTTACCTCTTCCCACTCGGGATTCCCAGTCCCTAGATCCCTGGTCCCTTAACCTACTTTTTTCTTGCTATTTTACCAGAGCGGGTCTTACGTGGTGGAGTTTTCTGGTTGCTTCCCGCTGGGCTATTCCTCCTCCTTGTTGGCTTTCGGCTTCTTGTAGGGTGGGATCCCCCTGTCTCTGGGTGAGATCCACCAAATCCGTTGGTGTTCCCGCAGGGCGGGATCCCCCTGTCTCTGGGTGGGATCCACCATTTTCGCTGGTGTTTCCCGTTGGGCGGGATGTTTTCCTGCTGGTCGGGATGGTGTTTCCTCAGGGCAGGATCTGCCTTTTTCGTTGGTTTTCTCGTTGGGCGGGCTTTTCTCTTTTTTGCTGATTTCTCGGACAGCGGGATTCTCTTGGTGGAGGTTTTTTGAAGGTTTTCGCTGGGCGGGATCTTCACTGAGATGGGTTTCTGATGCTTCTCGCTAGGCGGGACTCTCTCTTTGGTGGTTTTTGAATGCTTCCCGCATGGCGGGATTTTATTGTAACGGTTTTTCACTCCTTCCTGCTGGGCGGGATCTACTCGATGGTGGTTTTCGGCTACTCCTCGCTGGGCGGGATCTCCAAAACTACTTTCTTTCATATCTGGTTGTTTCCCGCTTGGAGGGATTGTTTCATGCTTTCTGTTCCCGTTGGGCAGGATTTCTGTTTTGGTTTTCAGTTTCAAGGGATTGATGCCCTAGGCCCATAACTTTATTGTAATGGCTTTTTCTTGGCATGTTTTCTGCCATCGCTTATGTAATTAGGTTTTGGGATCCTGTTTAAAACCCACTGTAAATACAATCACTACTTCCCAAAAAAAAAAATCACTAGGTTCTTTCTTATTATTTAAATCAAGCAACCATATTTTAGTTTGTATCATAAACATTTATCCTCATTTCATAAAGCAAGGTCCCATACCCTCATTTCACATAATGAAACTTAAATACATTAATTTTCAAAAAACCCATTTCATTTAATTTCATAAAGCAAGGTCACATACCCTCATTTCACAAAATGAACCATAACATAATATATTTCCCATTCCATTTCATAAAGTAAGGTCCCATACCCTCATTTCACAAAATAAAACATAAATACATTAATTTCCATAAAATCCATTCTATTTCATGTCATAAAGCAAGGTCCCTTACCCCCATTTCACAAAATGAACCATAACATAATATATTTTCCACTCCATTTCATAAATCAAGGTCCCATACCCTCATTTATCAAAATTAAACATAAATACATTAATTTTCATAAAACTCATTCCATTTCATTTCATAAAGCAAGGTCCCATACCCTCATTTCACAAAATGAACCATAACATAATATATTTTCAATTCCATTTCATAAAGCAAGGTCCCATACCCTCATTTTACAAAATGAAACATAAATACATTAATTTCCATAATATTTTATAAAGCAAGGTCCCATACCCTCATTTCACAAAATGAACATGCATAATATAAATTAAATTAGAAGTCTACCACCAAGGAAACCTTCTCCTAAGACGAGCTTCCTACTTGATTAAGCCTGCGAGGTATTTTTACCCACCACCCTATGGTCTAAATATGGCACTTCTAATCCGCTAAGCGTACAACCCTCCAACTTCGGGTGCACAACAATAGCAAGCTATGCTCAATAATGAGCTACGCTCAACTAAGACCAAAACATTTCCTATATTTAGCATGGCATGAGCTTTGCTCGGTCACTATAGAGCTTAAAAAAGCTCGATGACAGTGAGGAGCTTCGCTCGACTACTACAAAGCTTAATAAAGCTCAATGATAGTGATAAGCTTTTCTTGGCCGCTTCAGAGCTTAATAAAGATCAATGACAGTGAGGACCTTTACTCAGCTGCTACAAATCTTAATAAAGCTCAATGACGTTAACAAGCTTTACTTGACCACTATAGGACTTACAACAAAGCTCAAAAACAATATTAAAAACAATGACAAACTTTGAGTACCAACCTATTGCCTACTCTACTTGGCTCCGAGGGTCGTCCGATCGACTTACAAACCTCTGCCTTCTCACTCCTTCGCCTCCCTTTCTCTGCTTTTCCCTTTGTCTTTCTTGTCTCTCCTCCTCCTTTTTCCTTTCTTCACTCCCATTTCTCCTCGAATTTCATCCGCCAACTACTGCTATTACTCCTACACCCTTTCATTAGGTGGTAGAGGAGACGTCCCTTTCTTGCCTTTCCACCATGCTCTGCATTGAAGTATTTTCCTTTACATAGAGGGAACCATACCCTCGCTTCAGACGGGGGCCATTCTTGCATTAATGGAGCTATATTTTCTTGTAATCTAGGCTTTGCTCCAGTTGGCACGCCCATCCTCGAGGTAAGCAAGATAAATTTCATTGCCTCTCTTTTTCTTATTATTTTTTTTAATTTTTTATTTAAGAATACATCCAATTTATTTAACGTAAATCTTACCATTTATTCAAATGAAGAGTCACCCAAATAAGGCATTCTTTCTTATACAAGAATAAATCTATTTATCCTTTAATTAAATTCACCATTTACTTAAAGGAATGACTATCTAAGACATTATTTTATTTAAGAATAAATATATTTAATTCCCAAAATAAATTTACCATTTTATTCAAATGAATGACTATATAAGACATTCTTTTATTTAAGAATAAATCTGTTTATTTTCCAAAATAAATTTATGAAGAAGCTATGAATATAGTCCATTATTTTTAAAATTTCCATTGCTAGGGTGAAGTGCTAAAGTAAAGACAAATAAATGTGAGCACAAACAAAGAGGGAGATCTTTCCATCAATTTAGTCACCCGTCTCTACCTTAAGAATTTTTGATAGATACTAGGCCATCAGTCTGGGGCTCAAGGTGGCTATTTATTGACAACTATCCCTAATTGAATGCATATCTATATGAAGGTATCTATCATTGTTACATTCAAGGTATCATATCAAAATTTCCTTCAACCTCAAGTACCCTCATATTCGGTGGAGGACTCAACGTATTCCACTTACGAGTGCACCTGATCCTACACATTGGTAATCTATTAGTAGTAACATATCCTTCATTATCTAGTAATATTGCATAACTGCTTTATTGCACAAAAATTAAGTATTGAAGCATCACTCTTAAATACATTGATTCTTTATTTCAAAAGTCCATATGGGAGGGTCATGACATCCTCCCCCACTAGGACTAACACCATCCTCGATGTTGTTGTTTCCCACTTTTTTTTAACATAGGTAATTGTAGCCAAGATACAAATTATTACAACAAAAAAATAAAAATTGACTTTAAATTTCATCAAACAAAAAAGGAAAATATTTTTTTCATATCCGCCACCTTCTCCCAAGTGGTATTTCTTTTAAATAAATGGTCCCACTGGACCTTACACTTCTCAAGGGTGTGATTTTGCATAGCCTTAGAATAAAATTCAAGAATTCTCACTAGCATCACTTCAATTGCTTCTAGGTTTACCATCTTCAAATTAAATCCCATACATGGTCAGGATCAACAACATATTTTCTAAGCAAATATATGTGGAAATTGTCATGGATTTTTGACAAATTAGGATGTAAGGCAAGTTAGTAAGCAACTGGACTAATTTTCTCCGTGATCTCAAAGGGTCCTACAAATAGTGGATCCAAATTTATGGATTTGATCACACTTTTCATTGGTTTGACTCTTAAGAATAATTTATCTCCCACCAAGTACTCTCAAGGAGTCCTTTTTAGATCGGCATAACTTTTTTGCCTATCAGAAACTTCCTTTAGCCTTTGCCTAATTATCCTAATTTGTTCCTCCATTTCCTTGACCATTTTTGGTCCAATCACAGTTCTATCTTCAGGATTGTCCCAAGACAAAGGTGTTCAGCACTTTTATCTGTACAAAGCATTGGAGGGTGCCATCCATAGGGAAGAGTGGTATCCATTATTGTAGGTAAATTCTACCAATGGTAGAAAATATTCCCAGTGAGTCTTGTAATCCATGCAATACATGTGGAGCATGTCCTCTAATTCTTGGTTTACCCGCTCTATCTGACCATCTATTTTAGGGTGGTATGTTGAACTCATATACAATTTTGTGCCTATCGCCTAGTGAAGGGATCTCCAAAATTCAAAAGTAAACTTAGAATCCCTATCCGATATGATTACTTCTTGAAATCCATGTAATCAGAACACTTCCTTGATAAATCTTTTAGCCACTATTTGAGCACCATCATTGATACTCCCAGGTATGAAGTGTGCGACTTTGGTCAATTTGTCAACCACCACAAAAATTGCATCATGTTGATATCGGGTTTTCGGTATAGCTACTATAAAGTCCATCGATATGACCTACCATTTATGAGTAGGTATACTATTAGAGTACAAATAACCTGTGGGATGCTTGCACTCTTCTTTGACCTTTTGACATTCAAGACATCAGGCTATAAAATTTGTAATATCCTTCTTCATTCCTACCTAGAAGAAGGTCCTCTTCATATTTTCCCTCATTTTTACCCCTTCGAGGTGAGCTATATAAGGGTATCTATGGGATTATTGCTTTATAAGCCTCTTTGAATCTCCTGAATTTGGTACGATGACTCTTCCTTTATAACACATAAGGTCATATATCACCCCAAACTCCTTATTGATCTCAATATCTTTGCTCATTCTTGCTTGAATCTTGGCAATACTCATCCTATTTTTGCTTCAGCCTTACTTGTTCTACGAGTTGTACATGACTCCTGGTTAGGGATGCTATGTATCTTCTTCTACTCAGAGCATCTACCACTTTATTTTATTTCTCTTTTATATACTCAATTTCAAAGTCATATTCCATGAGAAACTTGACCAACCTTCTTTGTCTTGCATTGAGTATTAGTTGGGTGAATATATACTTTAGGATTTGATGATCTGTTTTTAATTCAAAGGGTCTTCTTACCAGATAGTAGTGCTAGACCTTCAGGGTGTGTACTATAGTGGCTAATTCTGAATCATAAGTAGCATAGTTGACTTCGTACTTCTTGAGCTTCCTTGAGGTATAAGCCACTACGAACTCCCTTTGCATGAGTACTCCCCCTAATCCTTCCAATGATGCATTCATGCATACTATAAAATCTCCTTTGGGGTCTAGAATATTCAGTATTGGTGTAGTAGTGAGTTTTTGCTTTAATAGTACAAAAGTAGTTTCACAACTTTCCATCCATTTGAATTTCTTTTCTTTCTTCTAAAGGTTTGTTATTGCTGAAGCAATCTTTGAAAAGCCTTTTATGTGATGTCAGTAATAGCTTGAGGAGCCCATGAAGCTCCTTACCTCTGTAACATTGGTAGGAGGTGGCCAATTTAACATGGCTTCTATTTTTTCTAGATCCACTGTGATCCCTTTTGCTAAGATGATGTGCCTTAAATAGCGTACCTCTGCAACATAGAACTCACTTTTGGCTAGACTTTTGTAGAGTTGATTTTCTCTCCATAGTTCCAACATGACCTTGATATGCTTGTCATGCTCTTCCTTGTTTCGAGATTATATTAGGATGTCATCTAAGAATACAAATATGAACTGATCCAAATGTCTTATGAACACACTATTCATTAAATTCAAGAAGGCAGCAAGGGCATTAGTTAACCCAAAAGGTAGGATAGTGAAGTCATAATATCCATACCTTGTCTTAAATATCATTTTGTGAGTGTCCTCCTCATGTATCCTTAATTGGTGATATCTTGACCTTAAATCTATCTTGGTGAATATCATGGCATCTCTTACTTAGTCGAATATATCTTCGATCCTGGGCAGGGGGTATCGGTTCTTGATGGTAGCTTTATTCAACATTCAATAATCAATACACAATATTAAAGACCCATACTTCTTCTTTACAAATAAAATAGGTGCACCCCAAGGTGATACACTTGGTTTTATCAACCCCTTCTCTAATAATCCTTGCAATTTTACTTTCAACTCTTGCATCTCAATAGGTGACATATTATATAGATATCGGTGGATTGGTTCCACTCCTGGTATAATATCAATGGTGAAGTCAAATTCTCATATTGGAGGGAGTCCTAGTAGCTCCTCAAGAAATACGTCTTGGATTTCTTGTAAAATTGGGTAAGTCCCAAATATTTCTCCCTTTAGGTTCTTTTTAACTTCATTCATCTTAACCACATAGACAATCCCTCATTTCTTGAGGTCTTTTTTTAATTGCATAGTTGACAATATCTAGGGTTTAAATACCTCTTGTTGGCTATAAATTTATCGTCTTGCCTCACTTACCTCAGAATACTTGATCCATCTATCTTGGAAGTTGACTATGGTTTTATGGACCTACAACCAATCCATTCCTAAAATTATATTGAAGGCATGAAGTGGGGCTACATATAAGCATCCTTATGTAGTTTCCCCGACTAAGGTAATTTCCATCATTAGGAAACATTGGTTTACGGAGTAGGTCTGCTAAGATCCATACTCAACCTTCCATCCATGAGCCAAATACCTTGGCCTTTTTGGCATATCTTTGGCTAACTTACAATAAATAAAACTATCAGTAGCTCCACTATCTATTAATATATCTACTTTCTTGTTAGAAATCTTACCTTTTATGACCAGCGGAGTGATCTAACCTTCAAGTTTTTGATTCCTAGTTGTAGCATAAATCTTATGCATTGGTTCCTTTCCTTTTGTGCTAGGTGTACTTGTCCCTGGTCGGTATGGGCATTGGTTATCAAAGTGTTCTCCTCTTCAATGATAACATCCATCCTTAGGTCCTTGTTTCTTTTTGGTCTTATGCTCTTCATCCTTAATTGCTGGAATAGGGTCTTGTGGCCTCTATGAAGGGGGTTTAGCATTATTGGATTTTTAGTTTTTCTTATAAAAGTTATTTTTAAACTTCTTTAGGTATCCATTGAATTTCTTCATTGGATTCTATGGATTTTTAGCCTTCCATTCTTTCTTGGCCTCCCACTTTGCAAACCCATTGCTATTCCTCTTCTTCAAATCTTGTCGTTCCTGATCAATTAAGGTTTCATATTTGTAATGGATATGTGACTCTACTTTCTTTGCTTAGGTCATATGCCTTTTCCAATGACTTAGGTTCCTGCATCTCTACATCATGCTTTAGCTTTGATTTCAATCCATGGGTAAACTTATGAATCTGCATTTTCTTGTTATAGGCAAGTACATATTTTAGCAAATTTGCTAGCTTCATGTAGTATATATCCTCTAAGTTATTTCCTTGCCTTAGACTGGCAAACTCCTCAAATTTTATAGCATAGAAATACTTCATGAGGAACCTCTTCTTGAAGATATCTACAAATTGTTTATATGGAATGTCTACCAGCTCTATTTTGGTTTCTTCATAATAAGTCTCCCACCAATCTAGGGTAGCTCCTTCAAGGTATATAGTGGCCCAAACCATTCGGATTATTGAGGAATATACTTTTATTGTAAAGAAAACTTCTAGCTCCCTTAACCAAGCCTTAGTTGTATCCCCCTCTCCTTCTCCATCAAACTTGGAGATACATACATTCTTTAGGTCTCTTATCGTCTCATTCTCTAAGAGAGTTCTTGCTTGCTTTTGTTTTTCTATCAGTCCCTCAACCTGATTGACTTTCGAATCTCCAGCTTGTAAATTTTGATTTGTCATAGTTTCCAACACTTACCTTAACTGATCTTGTAATTTAGCAATTGTAGTAGTAAGTCCTTCTATTACCATATTGGGATTTCCTAGATCCTCATTCTGGATATCTTCTTCGAAATTACTTTGTTGAGTATGTCTAGGTGGAGGCATATCTTTCTTGGCCTTAGGTAGCATCTTGATCTAGTTCCAAATAAGAAAAAAATTATATCCTATTTTATTTATTATTTCACTAATTTTCAACCACATTATAGAGTTCTTTCTTTCTAATAATTAGAAATCTAGTTAGGATAAGGTTCTAATTTTATGATGTAACATTGACACCAAAGCCCATGCTAAGGTATCATAACGTTCATCTCCCCTTAGGACCGATTCCACTTAGATTATAAATGAACAAAGACTCTAGGTTATCCCAACCCCATTTTGCTTAATCTTAAGCAGGCTTTCATTGGACATATCCGAATATCTTTTTGCATATAATAAGATCTATAGCCTCAAACCTAGAGCTCTAAAACCAAATGTAACAACCCATGAATACGAAAACAAGAAAAACACACAACAACAAAAAAATTCATATAATTTTTTCTTTTGATCAAGGAGAAGGATTCAAAAATCCCTATCCAAACTTAGACCAACTTAATGTTTGACATCCCCTACGTTTATCAAGAACCATACCACATGAGATTCCCCTCACACAAGTTCATTCTGCATAGGCCTATCTCATGTCATACACGTAAGTCCATCCATATCACCATTCTTTATGAGCTAGACTTACCACCCTCAATCATTAGAAGGTATACACGCATATCCATACCACACACAAGCCATTATGTGTGGGTATTCTACATATATTGCAATTTAAGCTATCAATATTGTCCTCTAACAAGCTATATTAACTCAGTACAAACTTCTAAATCTAGATAACCCATCTCCCTAAGGGGGTCTAAAGCCCTTAGATCATCCTCTAAGTTCACCTAGAACTTACAACTCTCCTTTTTTTATATTTTAATTATTTTTTTAAACTCATAAGAACACCAAGAAGGAATCTAGATACTAAATCTAACAAAACAAGCATGAACATCATAGAAAAGAAACATGTGATATCAATTAAATAACATTACAATCAAAAAGAGGAAATAAAATATAATATTAAATAATGCTCATTTAATCCATTGGGGAAATCTCCTTGTAAATCTATTCTATTGCATGATCGAGCAAGAAGTAAGTTAGAGAGAAAACTTGTGAAGTAGTCCATCTCTTGACTTTGGTCCTCCCGCTCTTCCATCGATCAAGTGAGGATAGTAGGGTATCAGGACACTCATGGATCCGGATAGACATGCTTCTAATGCATTTACTCATTTATTTACCAAATTGCAACTATACAATTAACCCAAGCAATTCAACTTTCTAATGCATAGATATTATCATAGAGCTTCCCTCTCTATGACCCCTCTCACCCACTTATGAGAGTCATCCTACCATGCATCCCACATTATGCTTTAAATGATCTAACCCTCATTTAACAATTAAAGTCCCATACCCTTAAATGTTTAAAGCACTGGGTTCTTTCTTCTTATTTAAATCAAGCAACCATATTTTAGTTTGTATCACAAACATTTCTTCTCATTTTATAAAGCAAGGTCCCATACCCTCATTTCACAAAATGAAACATAAATACATTAATTTTCATAAAACCCATGTAGAGGGGGAAAATTGCCCTACCACGTACAATTCCTAGACAAAAGGGCTAGATCCACAAGGAGGGAACCCTTTCGTGGGGTGAACCGCGGGGGTGTGTTGTACTCTACACTCGGTGTTAGGGGGAAGGGTTCACCAACAACGATTTAAGGACTCACTCCAAGTCCTCGGGATATTCATGTTTGTTTAATGTATTCAGTTTTAGACAATCACCTAAATTTGACCTTTCTAGATCTAAGCTACGAAAGATAAAGGACAATGCAAAAAATAGAATAATGCAATTGAAAATATAATGCAGGCATACAAGAGCTATCCTAGAATGATTCTTTATTTTGAATGCTCACTAACCTAGGGTTTTATTTCAAAAAACCTTTAAAGCAAAACTATGCAGAAGTAAATACATAGAAATTCTCCCTATATGCAAGCTAGATGCTCTTCACTTTCAAATGCCTAGAAATCAATAATGAAACCAAATTCTCAACCAATAAGAGTGATAGAGCACTTATCTAGATCGATGGTTGATTTATCATTTTTTTCCTCTTGTCTAATGCTATCAAAAATTCCTATTCTTGCAAGATCACTTATGAAACACTAAAAAATGAAATTAGTATTAGGAAGCATGCATAGGTCGTTGTATGATAGATCTAGTAGCAGTCAAGCCCCCTAGGTCCTTTTAGATGACCTTGTAATATAAAAGCAAAAATTAACCTTTGGAGGTTTAATCATAAATCAGAAAGATAGCAGTAGAAAACAAAAAAAAAGTACAAAAATATGATCTAGAGACAAAATGGAATGTAACAGTGAAAGCAAAATCTGAAAATTACCCACGGTGTGCCCTAGGGAAAAATTATACCTCGCTTGGAGCGGGTGAGATATCGCAGCAACAAAGTTGTGTCCTACCTGGACGGGGCATGATTTCGCTTTTGTGAATAACTTTACCCTAATTAGGGCAAGCAAATTCATGCCTCACCAATGCAAGGCATGATTTCACTACAGAATAAAAAAAAATAAGAAGCAAAAGCAAAAGATGAAATAAATACAAATAATAAAGTAATCAAAACCTAATAGACATCGTAGAAGTAGGTAGAAGAAAACCAAGCATCCAAACGGGTACTCTATCTCTCCAAGCTACACCACGGATCCACCAAGTCACATAGCAAATCAATCCAATCCATGTAATAGAAGATCAATCCAAAATTTACACTTCGGGGGTTAGCTTGCAGTAGAGAAAGTAAATAAAAAATGAACTCTAAATAATTTGCATATAGATCGCACATAGAAAAGTTTGCATATCACTCGTGCACTTAAACTTCGCATGTTTATATGGCAAGAACATCCTTCCTTTTATAGACAATCGAAAGAAGGAAAGCGGACATAAATAAATTCATAGTCGATGCCAAAATACACAAGGAGGTTTAAACCTGGGTCTTGAGCGGGCTTAAAAAATAATAAAATAAATTAAATTAAAAAACTAGGGTAAGCAACAAAGTCACGCCCCGTCCTAACAGGGTGAGATATCGCTAACACGAAGTCCTGCCCCATATTGACGAGGCGTAATATCATTGATGCGAAGTCACCCCTCGTAAATACGGGGTGCGATTTCACTAAAAGATAAATAAATTAAAAAGGGGAGGGACAGAGGCCTTCCCTTGTACTTGGCAAGGGGTGAGGGTCTCTTAAGGGCACTAAGAAATATTACCCACTCAAAGTGGATCAATTTTTCGAGTAGTGGTGGCAGTGCTTGCACAATTTTTTTTTATAAGGTATGCATATGATGCTTGACTTTGGGAGTCATAAGGATTAAGGTTATTATAAGTGGTCCAAAGTGCAAAAGAAGAAGCCCAAGTGAATAATATTATAATATTTTTTATAATATTATAAAGGGAAGTTTTAAATTAATTATAAATTAATTAATATAATTTTTATTATAAATTAATTTATAATTTAATTTACTTAAGTTATTTAAATTAATTATTAATTAATTTTAATATTAGTTATAAGTTAATTTATATTAATTTTTAACTAACCCTAAGGTGGGTTATTAAATTTAATTCAAATTTCGAATTTGAATTTCTAGCGTCGACGTGGGAAGCACATTTACCATGTGTGTATAAAAGGGGGATTACCCACCTTACCAAAACCTCCCAATGCTTTCGAATTAAATCCTATGCTATGCAAGTTCATGTGAATCATGGTGTGCAAAGAAGAGTTTTTAATTTTTAAAAAGTGCTTAGAGGAGGTGAGATTATTTTATCCACCAAGGAGGGAGCCTTGGTCACCAACCGTTGGTAGCATAGTTGGCAACCGTGGCGGTGGCAAGACGTGAGGGCAGCGATAGGCGCATGTTCGAATCCCCATGGAGGATCTTTTGTTTTGTGTTGGAAAACGCGGCGGAGTAAGGTTGAAAGGGAAGGAAGTTCACCTTCCTTCACGTGGGTGCTTCTAGCCCATGCGGTGGGCTCCAAAGCGCTAAGGCGCTTGGCGCTTGGGGAGACGGCGATTCGAATCACGCCGAAACCCTTTTGGGTGATAACAAAGGTATGCATTAAAGGTTGAGTGCCAAAATTTTTGGAGGATCTAGTTGAGGTATTAAAAATTAATTTTTGCATATTTTATTTGGTTCATAAGGTTTTTGGGGAGTTATAAGGTTGATGCAAAATAAATTTTGGTGTTATTTTCTTTAGTGTTTGAAAAGGAAATAAAGGTGTTTTAGGAAGATTGTTTGAGGTTTTGTGGTGTTGGATATTATTTTAAGTTGGAGTTTATAAGGTGTATCAAAGTGATTATTTTTCATGTATGATTTGATGGATGTTAATTTCAAAAAGGAGCAATAAGGTATAATTGAGCTTTGATTATTTTTGTGTCTAAGGAATATTTTGAGGAAGTGTTAAGAGTGATATTTTATCATCTAACCATTGAAATTGGAAAGAAGGAAATTGTGATTGAGACAGGTTTTCCAAAGGGCACTTCTACATCAAACAAAAGGTATGGGCATATTCTTCCTAGTGAGTGATTGTTGAATGTTGTGAATGCAAAGTTGGAGTGAAAAGGATTGTTTGGTAAGCATTGTTGAGTGTGTTTTGAATTAATGCTTCAAGGTTTTCTGGAATAAAGAGTTGTTGATAAAACCTTGTTTTATAAGCATTGTTGTTGAAGTGATTAAGTTGAGTGAACTTGAATTAGGGTTTGAAAAGATCATGAGTATCATTGTTATGTGAGATTGATTGATAAGCATTGTTGGAAATATTTGAGTGAGTGTTCATATGCTTGGACTAGGGTTTGTGAGCAAGGATTATTTCATTGAGTGATTGGTTGAGTAGAGTTGGTTGAGCCTAGTCAAGTGGATGTGTTGAAGTGATAGTTCAAGTTCTATGAAACAAATTGTTCTATATTCTGAATTGAGTTGAGAAAGTGATTGAGAGTTTGTGAGTGTGAAGCATATTGAGTCTCTAACAATTCTCTATATGTTTCTAAAAGAGTGATTGAGCATTGTGATGAATGTGAAGCATATTGAGTCTCTAACAATTCTCTTTATGTTTCTATGAGATTGGACAAGTTCTAGTGTGGACTTGTTGAGTAGATTTGAGGTAAGTCTTGAGAAGACTTGTGGATAAATTTATGTGAGCTTTTGTGGAAGCTTAAAATATATTTGAAAAAATATTGAGAGAGATTTGGACAAGTTCTAGTGAGGACTTATTGAGAATATTGAATAAGTTGTAGTGAGACTTTGAGAATTGGACAAGTTCTAGAGAGGACTTGTGGACAGATTAGTGTGAGCTTTTGTGGAAGCTTACAAGGCAGATTTGAGATAAGTCTTTGAGAAGACTTGTGAGCAGAGTTGATTGATTGATTTGTTCAAACCTTGAGTTAAGGTTTGGGGCAGATCTAGTAGAGTTGATTTGAGATTAAGTCAAGCTTTGTGTTAAGGCTTGAGGACAGATATTGAGGATAAATTTTGTGCTAACAATGTTTAGTGTAGATCAACAAATATTGAGGATAGATTTTGCTAAGACAAGGACTATGTTTAGTACATATTTGAGGATAGATTTTGGTGAAGATTTGAGGATAGGTTTGTGCTAGATGAGAGATAGATATTGAGTAGATTTGTGCTAGATCGAAGGACTATGTTTAGTGCAGATTTGAGATAGAGATTTGAAGGTGATAGAGTATAGAGGATGATAGTCTCTAGTGGATAGAGATCCATTAGCAAGGGTAGTGAGGATAGGTGTCTTCAATGGATAGAGATCCATTAGCCAGAGTAGTGGGGGCAACAGTTCTTCTAGAAGATCACTAGTCAGAGCTAAGGAGAAAGGAGTTCTCCTATGGATAGAGATCCACAAACTTGATTAGGGTATTGGTGTCTCCTTTGGACAGAGGTCCATAAACATTGTAATAGGGAAAGGATTCCCAAGAGATTGATTGAGAAAATTTTAGTGAAATATTTTCTCCGTGGAGTAGCCCACATTGGGTGAACCACATTAAATTGGTGTCTCTATTGTGTGTGGTGATTTATGCATTGCTTTGATTACTACTATTGATATTGCTATCTATACATTGCATAATATTGATTGGGAAAGAAAAGTAAAAAGTGGTCTTATATTGTTCACCCCCCTCTCAGTATAAGCTTGTGTTCTTCAATTGGTATCAGAGTGGGTTCCTTCGGAAGAGTTTAACAACTTGAAGGAAAAGCTTTCAAGAACACAATGGATTCTAAGAATGTGTCCTCAGATAATTCAACACCAATATTTTATGGAAGTGATTATATATTTTGGAGTATGAGAATGAAGATTCACCTGATGGCACTTGGCAATGAAATTTGGGAAGCAGTTGAAAATGGATACATACCACCAGTTGATCCACCTAAAGATAAGGAAGGTAAGCTTCTACAACATTACAATTCAAAAGCAATGAATGCAATTTTGAGAGGTTTGCATAGAACAGAATCAATAAAAGTTATGCATTGTAAAGATGCAAAAGGAATTTGGGATAAGTTGCAAAGCATATATGAAGGAGATAAAAGTGTCAAAAAGGCAAAGATACGAAATCTCAAAGGGAAATTTGAAGAGTTAAGAATGAAGGATGAGGAAAACATTAGTACTTATCTACTTCGGGTAGATGAGGTTGTTAATGCCATGCAAGGACTTGGACTTAATGTTGAAGAATCAGATGTTTGTGATAAGGTCTTAAGATCTCTTCCAAAAAGATTTAGTGAAAATATTTCTACTATAGAAGAATCAAAAGATGGTGATTCTTTGACAAGAGATATGTTACTTGGTATTCTTACAACTTTTGAGTTAAGAACAAAAGAGGAACCTAATTCTCGGAAGGAAGCAACATTCAAAGCTACTAAGAAGACAAAGGGCAAGAAGTCAGATTCAAGCAATGAGTCATCCAGGTGATGAAGAAGCTAATTATGGTAGAAGGAATAAGGATTCAAGAAGATTTAAAGATGCAAAATCTATTAGATGTTTCAATTGTGGAAAGTATGGTCACTATGCAACTGATTTTCAAGAAGCTAAAAATAACAATGATGAAGAAAAATAGGATCACAAGAACAGGGAATCAGAAAGATACAGGTACCAAAAGAAAGGCAAGGATGGACAAGGCAAACAAGGAAAGAAGTTCTTTCAAAGACAAAAGAGGAGCTACTATGTAGACAAGGCAAGTAAGTACTCAAGTGATAGTGATGCTAGTTCTTCAAGTAATGATAAAGATGAAGTCCTATTTCTGATTGAAGAAAAAGAAGAAGTTAAGAAAAGGTCACCAATAATTCTCAAGTGTTTTAGATGTGGTAATTTTGGACATCTTGAAGATAGTTGTACAAGGAATGGTTTCAGTTTCAGTGATGATGAATATGAGGATGCACTTGAAGGACCAGAAGAGAATATTCTAATGGCACTAGAAGAAGAAGAAGGTGATCCTATAGAAGACAAGTCAAAAGAAAATGAAGATGTTGACAAAGGCAAACAAATAGAGGAAGAATCAGAAAAAGGAGGAGTTGATCTTGAGGGAGAGCTTATTTATGCTCTTAAAACTTTAAAGAAGGTAAGAAAGCAAAACTCCCAACTTGAGATCCAGTTTCAAGAATGTGATGAAGAGAGAGGAAAGCTTATAGAGGATCTAAACAAGTCAATGGCTAAGACAAAGAAGTTCAAGGATAAGTTAGAAGCAAAGGTCTTAGAATGTGAAAAGTTAGAACAAGAAGTAGCTCTACTAAGGGAAGAATTAGAAAAGTCCAAGGATAAGCTACACAAGTTTGGGAAGAGTTCAAATATTGTAGATAAGATGATCAAGGTACAAAGAAGGTCAACAAACAAAATAGGTCTTGGTTTTGAACAAGCTCAAAAGAAACAAGAAGAAGAGTCAACCTCAAGTTCTGAAGAAGAAGAAACTTTAGAAGAAGACAGTGTAAGAGAAAGTGAGACTTTTGAGGATGAGTTGGACAACAAAAATTTCAACAAGGAAAGGAACAATGCACAAAGAAGAAACAGATGGAACAGGAACCAACATAGAGAAAAAGAGACTAAGAGACCAATGAGGTCAAGGCAAGGAAATTTTAATGGATGATGTTTCTCATGTCATAGATTTGGGCACATGGCTTCACAGTGTAGGACACATGAAAGACAAGAATATGGGAACTTCAGAAGCAGACAACTTTTCCATGGGTATTGCTACTCATGTAATCAGTTTGGTCACAAGGCAATGAATTGCAAGGTACATGACAAGAATAGATATGGCTTCACCAGGAGAAATCCCAAGATATTTGCACCTCCAAGGAATAATAACATTAAGTGTTATAAGTGCAATAATGATGGACATACAACAAAGTGGTGTAGAGCAGACATTCCAGAATCAAGCATGAACAGGAATAGGAATAGGAACAAGAACAGGAATATGGACATGGACATGAACAGAAACAGGAATATGGATAGGAACAGGAACAGGAATATGGATAGGAATAGGAACATGGACATGAACAGGAATAATCAAAGGAATCAGAAGGATCAGATAAGAAGGAAAGAGGACAAAGGTAAAGAACAATGCTTGTTGGGAGTAGAAATACTCCCACCCTAGAATTAACCACCTCAAGAGGAGGTGGGGGAGGGGCTAAGCTAAGAGACTCATTCTTAGCCCCGAGCCCCAAAGGTGACCCTTTGCCATTGATGTCAAAGGGGGAGAGATTTGAGTAAGGGGAGAGATTTGGTTTAAGGAGAGAGCATTGAGTCGGGGGAGCAATGTCCCAAGGGGAGCAGAACAAGAAAAAGGTCAAAGTTTTTGGTAAAAGAATTTGGGTTGCCATCAATGACAAAGGGGGAGATTGTTGGACATTTTGAGTAGATAAGTTGTCATTGATGTCAAGAGTGAGTGGTCATTGATGTCAAGCTTTCAGCACCAGTCAGTGGTAATTTTAGTGGGCAACATCAATTTTAGGTTCTCTAGTTTCAGTTGATCAAGACCCGGTTCCAAGAAGTCAGATGTGGTCCAAAGTGCAAAAGAAGAAGCCCAAGTGAATAATATTATAATATTTTTTATAATATTATAAAGGGAAGTTTTAAATTAATTAATATAATTTTTATTATAAATTAATTTATAATTTAATTTACTTAAGTTATTTAAATTAATTATTAATTAATTTTAATATTAATTATAAGTTAATTTATATTAATTTTTAACTAACCCTAAGGAGGGTTATTAAAATTAATTTGAATTTCGAATTCGAATTTCTAGCACCTACGTGGGAAGAAAATTTATCATGTGTATAAAAGGGGATTACCCACCTTACCAAAACTCCCAATGCTTTCAAATTAAATCCTATGCTATGCAAGTTCATGCAAATCGTGGTGTGCAACAAAAAGTTTTTATTTTTAAAAGCTTAGAGGAGCAAATTCACACCAAGAGGAGCCTTCACCTTTCTTTTCAATCATTTTTTTTTGTTGAAAAAGTCTTAGAGTAAGGTTGAAAGGGAAGGAAGTTCACCTTCCTTCACGTGGAAACCTCTAGCCCATGCGGTGGGCTCCAAAGTGCTAAGGCGCTTGGAGCTTGGGGAGACGATGGATCGAATCATGTCGAAACCCTTTTGGGGGATAACAAAGGTATGCATTAAGTTTGAGCACCAAAATTTTTGAAGGATTTAGTTGAGGTATTAAAAATTAATTTTTGCATATTTTATTTGGTATATAAGGTTTTTGGGGAGTTATAAGGTTGATGCAAAATAAATTTTTGGTGTTATTTGCTTTAGTGTTTGAAAAGGAAATAAAGGTGTTTTAGGAAGATTGTTTGAGGTTTTGTGGTGTTGGATATTATTTTAAGTTGGAGATTATAAGGTGTATCAAAGTAATTAATTTTCATGTATGATTTGATGAATGTTAATTTCAAAAAGGAGCAATAAGGTATAATTTGAGCTTTGATTATTTTTGTGTCTAAGGAATATTTTGAGAAAGTGTTAAGAGTGATATTTTGTCATCTAACCATTGAAATTGGAAAGAAGGAAATTGTGATTTAGACAGGTTTTCCAAAGGGCACTTCTACATCAAACAAAAGGTATGGGCACATTCTTCCTAGTGAGTGATTGTTGAATGTTGTGAATGCAAAGTTGGAGTGAAAAGGATTGTTTGGTAAGCATTGTTGAGTGTGTGTTGAATTAATGCTTCAAGGTTTTCTGGAATAAAGAGTTGTTGATAAAACCTTGTTTTATAAGCATTGTTGTTGAAGTGATTAAGTTGAGTGAAGAACTTGAACTAGGGTTTGCAAAGATCATGAGTATCATTGTTATGTGAGATTGATTGATAAGCATTGTTGGAAATATTTGAGTGAGTGTTCATATGCTTGGACTAGGGTTTGTGAGCAAGGATTAATTCATTGAGTGATTGGTTGAGTAGAGTTGGTTGAGCCTAGTCAAGTGGATGTGTTAAAGTGATAGTTCAAGTTCTATGAAACAAATTGTTCTATATTCTAAATTGAGTTGAGAAAGTGATTGAGAGTTGGTGAGTGTGAAGCATATTGAGTCTCTAACAATTCTCTATATGTTTCTAAAAGAGTGATTGAAAGTGATTGAGCATTGTGGTGAATGTGAAGCATATTGAGTCTCTAACAATTATCTATATGTTTCTAAAAGAGTGATTGAATTAATGTTTTATTAAAGTGATTGAGCATTGTGATGAATGTGAAGCATATTGAGTCTCTAACAATTCTCTTTATGTTTCTATGATATTGGACAAGTTCTAGTGAGGACTTGTTGAGTATATTTGAGGTAAGTCTTAGAGAAGACTTGGATATATTTGTGTGAGTTTTTTGGAAGATTAATTTTATTGGACAAGTTCTAGTGAGGACTTGTTGAGCTTGACAAGTTCTAGTGAGGACTTGTTGAGAAAATTTGGACAAGTTCTAGAGAGGACTTGTGGATAGATTAGTGTGAGATTTTGTGGAAGCTTACAAGGCATATTTGAGATAAGTCTTTGAGAAGACTTGTGAGCAGAGTTGATTGATTGATTTGTTCAAACCTTGAGTTAAGGTTTGGGGCAGATCTAGCAGAGTTGATTTGAGATTAAGTCAAGCTTTGTGTTAAGGCTTGAGGATAGATATTGAGGATATATTTGTGCTAGTTTTTTTAGTATAGATTTGTGCTAGCCATAGACTATTTTAGTTTGTTAATATGTTTAGTATATTTGAGGATAGATTTTGGTGTAGATTTGAGGATAGGTTTATGCTAGATCAGAGATAGAGATTGAGTAGATTTGTGCTAGATCGAAGGACTATGTTTAGTATAGATTTGAGATAGAGCTTTGAAGGTGATAGAGTATAGAGGATGATAGTCTCCAGTGGATAGAGATCCATTAGCCAGGGTAGTGAGGATAGGTGTCTTCAGTGGATAGAGATCCATTAGCCAGAGCAGTGGGGGCAGTAGTTCTTCTAGAAGATCACCAGTCAGAGCTAAGGAGAAAGGAGTTCTCCTATGGATAGAGATCCACAAACTTGATTAGGGGATTGGTGTCTCCTTTGGATAGAGGTCCATAAACATTGTAATAGGGAAAGGATTCCCAAGAGATTGATTGAGAAAATTTTAGTGAAATATTTTCTCCGTGGAGTAGCCCACATTGGGTGAACCACATAAAATTGGTGTCTCTATTGTGTGTGGTGATTTGTGCATTGCTTTGATTACTGTTGTTGATATTGCTATCTATACATTGCATAATATTGATTGGGAAAGAAAAGTAAAAAGTGGTCTTATACTGTTCACCCCCCTCTCAGTATAAGCTTGTGTTCTTCAATTGGTATCAGAGCGGGTTCCTTCGGAAGAGTTTAACAACTTGAAGGAAAAGCTTTCAAGAACACAATGGATTCTAAGAATGTGTCCTCAGATAATTCAACACCAATATTTGATGGAAGTGATTATATATTTTGGAGTATGAGAATGAAGATTCACCTGATGGCACTTGGCAATGAAATTTGGGAAGCAGTTGAAAATGGATACATACCACCAGTTGATCCACCTACAGATAAGGAAGGTAAGCTTCTACAACATTACAATTCAAAAGCAATGAATGCAATTTTGAGAGGTTTGCATAGAACAAAATCAATAAAAGTTATGCATTGTAAAGATGCAAAAGGAATTTGGGATAAGTTGCAAAGCATATATGAAGGAGATAAAAGTGTCAAAAAGGCAAAGATACGAAATCTCAAAGGACAATTTGAAGAATTAAGAATGAAGGATGAGGAAAATATTAGTACTTATCTACTTCGGGTAGATGAGGTTGTTAATGCCATGCAAGGACTTGGACTTAATGTTGAAGAATCAGATGTTTGTGATAAGGTCTTAAGATCTCTTCCAAAAAGATTTAGTGAAAATATTTTTGCTATAGAAGAATCAAAAGATGGTGATTCTTTGACAAGAGATATGTTACTTGGTATTCTTACAACTTTTGAGTTAAGAACAAAAGAGGAACCTAATTCCTAGAAGGAAGCAACATTCAAAGCTACTAAGAAGACAAAGGGCAAGAAGTTAGATTCAAGCAATGAGTCATCCAGTGATGAAGAAGCTAATTATGGCAGAAGGAATAAGGATTCAAGAAGATTTAAAGATGCAAAATTTGTTAGATGTTTCAATTGTGGAAAGTATGGTCACTATGCAACTGATTTTCAAGAAGCTAAAAATAACAATGATGAAGAAAAATAGGATCACAAGAACAGGGAATCAGAAAGATACAGGTACCAAAAGAAAGGCAAGGATGGACAAGGCAAACAAGGAAAGAAGTTCTTTCAAAGACAAAAGAGGAGCTACTATGCAGACAAGGCAAGTAAGTACTCAAGTGATAGTGATGCTAGTTCTTCAAGTAATGATAAATATGAAGTCCTATTTCTGATTGAAGAAAAATAAGAAGTTAAGAAAAGGTCACCAATAATTCTCAAGTGTTTTAGATGTGGTAATTTTGGACATCTTGAAGATAGTTGTACAAGGAATGGTTTTAGTTTCAGTGATGATGAATATGAGGATGCACTTGAAGGACCAGAAGAGAATATTCTAATGGCACTAGAAGAAGAAGAAGGTGATCCTATAGAAGATAAGTCAAAAGAAAATGAAGATGTTGACAAAGGCAAAAAAATAGAGGAAGAATCAAAAAAGGAGGAGTTGATCTTGAGGGAGAGCTTATTTATGCTCTTAAAACTTTAAAGAAGGTAAGAAAGCAAAACTCCCAACTTGAGATTCAGTTTCAAGAATGTGATGAAGAGAGAGGAAAGCTTATAGATGATCTAAACAAGTCAATGGCTAAGACAAAGAAGTTCAAGGATAAGTTAGAAGCAAAGGTCTTAGAATGTGAAAAGTTAGAACAAGAAGTAGCTCTACTAAGGGAAGATTTAGAAAAGTCCAAGGACAAGCTACACAAGTTTGGAAAGAGCTCAAATATTGTAGATAAGATGATCAAGGTACAAAGAAGGTCAACAAACAAAATAGGTCTTGGTTTTGAACAAGCTCAAAAGAAACAAGAAGAAGAGTCAACCTCAAGTTCTAAAGAAGAAGAAACTTTAGAAGAAGACAGTGTAAGAGAAAGTGAGACTTTTGAGGATGAGTTGGACAACAGAAAGTTCAACAAGGAAAGGAACAATGCACAAAGAAGAAACAGATGGAACAAGAACCAACATAGAGAAAAAGAGACTAAGAGACCAATGAGGTCAAGGCAAGGAAATTTCAATGGATGATGTTTCTCATGTCATAGATTTGGGCACATGGCTTCACAGTGCAGGACACATGAAAGACAAGAATATGGGAACTTCAGAAGCAGATAACTTTTCCATGGGTATTGCTACTCATGTAATCAGTTTGGTCACAAGGCAATGAATTGCAAGGTACATGATAGGAACAGATATGGCTTCACTAGGAGAAATCCCAAGACATTTGCACCTCCAAGGAATAATAACATTAAGTGTTATAAGTGCAATAATGATGGACATACAACAAAGTGGTGTAGAGCAGACATTCCAGAATCAAGCATGAATAGGAACAAGAACAAGAATATGAACATAGATATGAACAGAAATAAGAATATGGATAGGAACAAGAATAGGAACATGGACATGAACAAGAATAATCAAAGGAATCAGAAGGATCAGATGAGAAGGAAAGAGGACAAAGGTAAAGAACAGTGCTTGTTGGGAGTAGAAATACTCCCACCCCAGAATTAACCACCTCAAGAGGAGGTGGGGGAGGGGCTAAGCTAAGAGACTCATTCTTAGCCTCGAGCCCCAAAGGTGACCCTTTGCCATTGATGTCAAAGGGGGAGATATTTGAGTAAGGGGAGAGATTTGGTTTAAGGAGAGAGCATTGAGTGAGGGAGCAATTTCCCAGGGAGAACAAGAAAAAGGTCAAGTTTTTGGTAAAAATAATTTGGGTTGCCATCAATGACAAAGGGGGATATTGTTGGAAATTTTGAGTAGATAAGTTGTCATTGATGTCAAGAGTGAGTGGTCATTGATGTCAAGCTTTCAGCACCGTCAATAGCAGTTTAGTGGGCAGCATCAATTTCAGGTTCTCCAGTTTCAGTTGATCAAGACCCGATTCCAAGAAGTCAGATGTGGTCCAAAGTGCAAAAGAAGCCCAAGTGAATAATATTATAATATTTTTTATAATATTATAAAGGGAAGTTTTAAATTAATTATAAATTAATTAATATAATTTAATTTACTTAACTTAAGTTATTTAAATTAATTATTAATTAATTTTAATATTAATTATAAGTTAATTTATATTAATTTTTAACTAACCCTAAGGAGGGTTATTAAATTTAATTCAAATTTCTAGCGCCGACATGGGAAGAAAATTTACCATGTGTATAAAAGGGGATTACCCACCTTACCAAAACTCCCAATGCTTTCGAATTAAATCCTATGCTATGCGAGTTCATGTGAATCGTGGTGTGCAAAGAAGAGTTTTTAATTTTTAAAAAGTGCTTAGAGGAGGCAAGATCATTTCATCCACCAAGGAGGGAGCCTTGGTCACCAACCTGTAGCACAGTTGGCAACCGTGGTGGTAGCAAGACGTGAGGGCAGCGAAGTTCAAATCCCCATAGAGGATCATTTTATTTTGTGTTGAAAAACATGGAGTAAGGTTGAAAGGGAAGGAAGTTCACCTTCCTTCACATGGGTGCCTCTAGCCCATGTGGTGGGCTCCAAAGTGCTAAGGCGCTTGGAGCTTGGGGAGACGATGGATCGAATCACGCCGAAACCCTTTTGGGGGATAACAAAGGTATGCATTAAATTTGAGCACCAAAATTTTTGAAGGATCTAGTTGAGGTATTAAAAATTAATTTTTGCATATTTTATTTGGTTCATAAGGTTTTTGGGGAGTTATAAGGTTGATGCAAAATAAATTTTGGTATTATTTGCTTTAGTGTTTGAAAAGGAAATAAAGGTGTTTTAGGAAGATTGTTTGAGGTTTTTGTGGTGTTGGATATTATTTTAAGTTGGAGATTATAAGGTGTATCAAAGTAATTATTTTTCATGTATGATTTGATGAATGTTAATTACAAAAAGGAGCAATAAGGTATAATTGAGATTTGATTATTTTTGTGTCTAAGGAATATTTTGAGAAAGTGTTAGAGTGATATTTTGTCATCTAACCATTGAAATTGGAAAGAAGAAAATTGTGATTTAGACAGGTTTTCCAAAGGGCACTTCTACATCAAACAAAAGGTATGGGCATATTCTTCCTAGTGAGTGATTGTTGAATGTTGTGAATGCAAAGTTGGAGTGAAAAGGATTGTTTGGTAAGCATTGTTGAGTGTGTGTTGAATTAATGCTTCAAGGTTTTCTGGAATAAAGAGTTGTTGATAAAACCTTGTTTTATAAGCATTGTTGTTGAAGTGATTAAGTTGAGTGAACTTGAACTAGTTTTTGGAAAGATCATGAGTATCATTGTTATGGAGTGAAATTGAACTAGGGTTTGAAAAGATCATGAGTATCATTGTTATGTGAGATTGATTGATAAGCATTGTTGGAAACATTTGAGTGAGTGTTCATATGCTTGGACTAGGGTTTGTGAGCAAGGATTATTTCATTGAGTGATTGGTTGAGTAGAGTTGGTTGAGCCTAGTCAAGTGGATGTGTTGAAGTGATAGTTCAAGTTCTATGAAACAAATTGTTCTATATTCTAAATTGAGTTGAGAAAGTGATTGAGAGTTTGTGAGTGTGAAGCATATTGAGTCTCTAACAATTCTCTATATGTTTCTATGGTAAAAAAGTGATTGAAAGTGATTGAGCATTGTGGTGAATGTGAAGCATATTGAGTCTCTAACAATTCTCTATATGTTTCTAAAAGAGTGATTGTTATAAGAGAAATTTATTATTTAAAGTGATTGAGCATTGTGATGAATGTGAAGCATATTGAGTCTCTAACAATTCTCTTTATGTTTCTATGAGATTGGACAAGTTCTAGTGTGGACTTGTTGAGTAGATTTGAGGTAAGTCTTAGAGAAGACTTGTGGATAGATTTATGTGAGCTTTTATGGAAGCTTACAATACAATTAAGAGATTGAGAGAATTGGATAAGTTCTAGTGAGGACTTATTGAGCAGATTTAGACAAGTTCTAGTGAGGACTTGTTGAGTAGATTTGGACAAGTTCTAGAGAGGACTTGTGGACAGATTAGTGTGAGCTTTTGTGGAAGCTTACAAGGTATATTTGAGATAAGTCTTTGAGAAGACTTGTGAGCAGAGTTGATTGATTGATTTGTTCAAACCTTGAGTTAAGGTTTGGGGTAGATCTAGTAGAGTTGATTTGAGATTGAGTCAAGCTTTGTGTTAAGGCTTGAGATAATGGATAGATTTTTTCTAGACCGAAGGACTATGTTTAGTGTAGATCAGAGGATAGATTTGTGCTAGATCGAAGGACTATGTTTAGTACAGATTTGAGGATAGATTTTGGTGCAGATTTGAGGATAGGTTTGTGCCAGACCAGAGATAGAGATTGAGTAGATTTGTGCTAGACCGAAGGACTATGTTTAGTACAGATTTGAGATAGAGCTTTGAAGGTGATAGAGTATAGAGGATGATAGTCTCTAGTGGATAGAGATCCATTAGCTAGGGTAGTGAGGATAGGTGTCTTCAGTGGATAGAGATCCATTAGCCAGAGTAGTGGGGGCAGTAGTTCTTCTAGAAGATCACCGGTCGAGCTAAGGAGAAAGGAGTTCTCCTATGGATAGAGATCCACAAACTTGATTAGGGGATTGGTGTCTCCTTTGGACAGAGGTCCATAAACATTGTAATAGGGAAAGGATTCCCAAGAGATTGATTGAGAAAATTTTAGTGAAATATTTTCTCCGTGGAGTAGCCCACATTGGGTGAACCACGTAAAATTGGTGTCTCTATTGTGTGTGGTGATTTGTGCATTGCTTTGATTACTATTGTTGATATTGCTATCTATACATTGCATAATATTGATTGGGAAAGAAAAGTAAAAAGTGGTCTTATACTGTTCACCCCCCCCCTCTCAGTATAAGCTTATGTTCTTCAGTCCTAAACTTATCAAACCTCTTGAACTAAGTGTTCTAGGGATAAGCCAAAGGATATTACCTTTGGCACCATCCCTTCCAACATCTCCATCTTATCCTTGTATTAGTTCACAACCTTCTTAGGTCATACGTCAAGCACCTTCAATACCACTTCTCCATGACTATCAAAGCATAATATCCAAGCTAGAAAAATTAAAAAAACAAGACCCTAAATTAGAGCAACTAGAATAACAAATAGCCTCTCTCCAAAGATTTTATTCCAAGTCTAATTATTCCTATGAAGGCTTGTTCAATCAACCACTAGATCGTACCATAGTTATTCATTCCCTTCCAAGTTGAAGATACCCAAACTTCAAACATATGAAGACAATGCAGATCCTATCAAACATGTTAGGCTCTTCCAAATTACATGTACTAACATTAAACATGATGAAATATTGTTACTCAAAACTTTCTCTAAAAGCCTTACTGTCCCTGCCTTGGATTGGTATTTCCAATTACCAAGGCACTCTATAAAAACTTATAGAGATTTTGTTGAATTATTCATCAAATAATTCTCTATTTACATTGAAGATAAGCCCACACTTAATGACCTTCTTGAACTCAAACAAACTCAAAATGAGAGTCTCCTTGATTTCCTACCAAGGTGGCAAGCTTTGATATGGAGGTTTGAATTTGTCCCTCCACCAAAAGAACTCTTAAACATATTCATAAGAAACATCAATGAACAACTATCCTTTCACTTAGAAATATCCAATGTGTCTTCCTTCGAAGATGCCATAGAAATGGCCAAAAGGATAGAAATTAGCTTCCATATAAGGGCCAACTAAATACCTATAATTCTAAGGAAGTAGAAAAATATTCCCCTTACTCAAAGGAGTAAAATTAGAATATAAATATTATAGACAAAAAAATCATAAACACTCAACAAATCAACAATATCAATGCTACTACCAATCCTCAAAGGACTGTTATACAACCAAAACCAAAACCAAACTTCACTACATTAGATCAATCTCCTACAAGCACATCTCCTTGAAACTAAGATGATAGGGCGTCCACCTATCAAGCCTATCAACCTTACAAAAGGGATAAAACATTCATCCCATTCTCATGAATATTGTGCCTTCCATCGCATTAATGGCCATGCAACCAAATAATTGTAGAGGCCTTAAAAAATTTATCCAAGACTTGATAGAAAATGGAGACCTTGACCTTAGTGGTCCTAGATTCCAACCTTGCTTAGATCAAGATATTAGAACCTTCCATGATCCATCACCCATACATAACCAAGGAGCAACAAACTATGCTTGCTCCAACAATACCCCATCTTCATCAACCTTTTCCATGAAATCCTTTTAGCTCCTTGTCAAAACATAGGTGCACTAAGGTACTTTTGGATAGGATAAGGATGTCATAGCATAGGGTCCATCCTAAGTGGTAGTATGATTTAGCTACACCATATCTACAAACAATATTGAAATAGCTAAGGATCCTTTGCTAGATCATAGCCACCCTTTCAATCCACATATCTTCTTAACTACCTACTCACATGACCATTTGCATTTTCTTCGCGTCTGCATGGTTGCCTTTCATAATTAGCTTGTCGCATATGCTTAGTCATAAACTCAATCCCTATCATTATTTACTTAGACATATTTACCTTTTTCCAACTTAAGAATAGATCATTAATCTCTATTACACCTTTGTCAAACTATTACACTCTTGCAAACCATACGTCTCTCCTTACCATAAGAAGAGTACATCCACATAAATACCACTACAATATTCCTCCTTTACACATAAGGACACGAATCAAATCATAAAACAATTATACTTAACATTAAATATTAATCAATAGATCATCCTTTATTGAATACATCAAATACACATATCCCATACCTATTCCTTTAACACATTACATATTTTTGCCCTCATCTGGTGGTAAATAAATATCTTGAAACATTTCTTAGACATTTGATCAAGGATGGATTATCCTTGGAAATACTTTATCATAACCTACAACACCCTTTTCACTTAAAAGAGATAATCATTTAAAATCTCCCTTGGGGTAAGCATTTAAAGTTCCTCTTGGGACAATCATTTAAAATATCCCTTGGGTAAATCATTCAAAATATCTCTTACACATTAGCATTTAAAGTCCCCCTATGGAAGCAAGACATTTCAAAGTCCCCCTTGGACATATTCACATGAAAATCCTCCTTTGTGACATTCAAAAATAGGAACCCCATTTAGGTTATCATCACATGATGTATATACATATCTTATATCACAACAAAATATCATAACAAACACTCCTTATGCACTTGTATAAGGATTGATCATTATATGTATTTCATCTCGAAAACATGGCATAAGCATTGTTGTACATATTTTTTAGCTTGGTACATATCATATCACCAAACTAAGTCCTCTGGGCAAGCCAATTAAGTCCTCCAGGTAAGTCAACTAATTCCTCCGGGCAAGATAATTAAGTCCTTCGGGAAATACTAACTAAGTCCTTCGAGTAAGCCAACTAAATCCTCTAGGCATTCTATCTAATACCTCCATGCAATCCAACTAAGTCCTTCGAGCAATACTAACTAAGTTCTCTAGACAATACTAATTCCTTCGGTTAAGCTAACTAAGTCCTTCATGTAAGCCAACTAAGTCATTTGGGTAAGCTAACTAAGTCCTTCACGCAAGCCAACTAAGTCCTTCGGGAAATGCTAAGAAATTCATTTGGGCAACTCCCAATACTATCCAAGTGATATTTATACATATTTTTCTCACTTGGATGCATCATCATTTGAAACATCCTTTAAGTGTGTATCCAAAGCCACCACTTAGGGGTGAATCAATATCAAACCTTGTATATACATCATGTAAACCTACCTCCACACATATAAGGACATAAATTCTAAAACAATAAGTAGGCTCATCCAATCATACACTCTTTTACAATCAATCATCATCCTAAAAAACTCACCCAATTTCAACTCATTCCTATCATCCCCATGTAAATTTAATTTCTTAATTCAATTTTGACCTACCCTCTTAAGCCCAAGGGGGCACACATGGTGCATGGTGGCATTTAATGCTTCCCAAAATACAATCCTCACCATTACTTTAGATAAATGATATTCACTCCAATAATCCTTGCTAATCTATAAATAGGCTAGGGAGGGGACATCTATCAATCATATTTTCCCCCTCATGATGATAACAAGCTTTTCTTCATCATCACCTTTTCTTAGAAACTTATGAAACATAAATTTTGAGGCATATCATCACTTTAAAATCAATGCATCTACAAAATTTATTTACACATACTTGGGGGTATCTCATTCTCCCAAGTTTCTATCTTGTCATTCAAACCTCATAATACATATCCATCCATATTTTCTCCCCATTTGGGGGTAAGTATGCAATAACAACAAAACTCAAAAGACTTCTTATTGATACAGTTAGATATTATTTACCTATTCATAGTCAATAGATAGAGAACTTCCTCCATATTGATATGCAACAAATTGTCATTTCTACTTTCCTCCAAAAATCACATCTAATAAAATAACAATACCCTAGCTAATTTGTAGGCCCTTACATTGGGGTTTGGTGATCAACACTTTGCGTATCCATAATAATTTATGACTATACCAAGCAGTCGATTACTAAACTCCTGTGCCTCTTGATGGCCTATAAACCAACACATATGTTACCTATTTCTCATACAACATGATCCTTCAAATTAAGGTACAATACTATCATATGGAATAGTCATACGAAGCATTACCTTAAGTCTGAAAGATTTTGTTTTTAAATATTTCAACACATCAGATGTACTCCAAGCACTAGCTCCATGCCTCACGTGCATGTAAATATTTACATATGCGTTAGATAACGGACCTATGTCCCTGGGATTTTATCTTATGCATTAAAAAAATATACATTCCACACCATCAAGATGTTGCCTCTCAAAGGAAAATTTATTTATCATGTCCCTCACAAATTGCATACTTACAATTACATTGTAAATACATCAATATGGGGCATATGATATTTAAGACAACCCTTGTTGGAAAATCTTACAAAATTAATCTTAATCAATATCACATCATCATCTTTATCAAAGCATTTGCTTTCAAACAATGGGGGCAAAAATAATGATACTACGTCATTTGCTAAATCATCCCATAAATATTGATAACATTACATTACACTACACCATATTTTAAAGAAGCAGTCCATTACATCATAAAACATTTACGAACATCATATCATGCTTTCAAAAAGCACCATAAAATACTACAAAATATTTTAGGATTATCATTTCATTACTTTACAAAATGTTTGCAAAGGATAAAGAAAATATTTACAATCATCATTACTTAGCAAAAAGTATTTGAAAAGGATCAAAAGAACATTTTTAAACAACATTTCATCACATTGCAAAAATATTTGTAATCATCACAACATCATCACCTAACATTTACAAAGTATTTTGCAATAACAAAACTACCTTGCACAAAATCAACTACAAAGCATTTCATCACTTTGAAAAACATTTGCAAAGGCCACCAAATCTATTAAAAAATCATTTTATGACTTTGCAAAACATTTTGCAAAGATCATTTCAAAAGCATTCCATCACTTTGCAATACATTTGCAAAGACCGCAAGGTCAATTACAAAAGCATTTCAAAACATTGTAAAATATTTACAAAAAGTATTTCATTACTTTGCAAAATATTTATAAAGATCATTCTATTACTTTTAAAGACATTTGTAAATATCGTTATCCATCTCTTTGTAATTTGTTTTTACAAAGAATGCAAAATCAATCATGAAAGCACTCTCATCATTACTTTGCAAAACATTTGTAAAGACCTTTCTATCAATTTGTAAAACATTACAAAAATTGTATAAGCAAAACATCTTGCAATCATCACAAAAAGATCTTATGATCAACATAAAAAACATTCATGCACTTCATACCAAAGCTTTGCAAAAAGCTTGTAGAATTAAAACTTTCATATATGCAGTTAAGTGTTCCATAAAATATGGCACTTAAACATTGATAAAAATCAAAGTATCCTTCATCTACGCAGTCAAATGTTTCATAGAGAATGGCATTTGAACATTTATGAAGAGCATACATCTTATCTACACAGTCAAATGTTTACAAAAATCAGCATTTGAACATCGATAAGAATCAAAACATACATCTTATATACGCAGTCAAATATTTGCAGAGAGCGGCATTTGAACATTGATAAGAATCAAATATACCTTATCTATGCAGTTAAATGTTTGCAGAGAGTAGCATTTAAACACTGATAAGGATCAAATCTATCTTATCTACGCAGTCAAGTGTTTGTAAAGAGCAGAATTTGAACATTGATAAGAATAAAATCTACCTTATCTACACAGTCAAATGTTTGCAAAGAGCAGCAATTGAACACGGATAAGGATCAAATCTACCTTATCTACGTAGTCAAATATTTATAGAGAGTAACATTTTAACACTGATAAGGATCAAATCTATCTTATCTACGTAGTCAAATTTTTACAGAGAGAAGCATTTGAACATTGATAAGAACCAAAATCTACCTTGTCTACGCATTCAAATGTTTTTAGAGTGTTAGGAAGAAAAACTGAAGGGATTAATTATTGATAAAAATGAGTCACATATATAGGCATAAGGCCTATATTCAACACATGACACTTGTCAAGAGAAACTGACAAGTGTCAAGGTGAAGGCGTAGTGCACTTTAACTCTAACATTCCCCCTTAAAGTGCACTATCCTAACTAAATAAGAAACAAAACAAGTCAACATTAGGTAACATTCCCCTTTAATTTTGACTTCTCTAAAAGTAACCTATCATCCTCTTTTTGGTCTAGGCTCGTACCATGTATTCAAATCTGCAACAGGGGCTGAACCAAACAGAATCGGGGCGAAAGGCCTCACATAGTGCGCAGGATACCGAATCGGGGCCACAAATGTCTGCATCTAGTGTGGGAATATCAGCTGGCCGAGATTCGTTTGGAGAATTATCTGCGGTCACCGGAAAAACAGTCGACGAAGGTAGATTCTTACAAAGAAACTCACCACCATAGAAACTAAACCAGAAAATAGTTTTCTCTCTCTGGAAAACAGGGAATGCCCATAGAACTTCTTTCATCGTAAACTTGCCCAGAGAACTTCTTTCATTGTAAACTTGTCATGGACAAGGACAGCACAACAGTTATAACAGGGATCGATCGCGTATCGCCAGCACACAGCAAGAGCCACGCTGGACAATCGCAAGCCCTAAATTTTAAAGGGAAAAAAGAAGTTCTCAATGTTGAGATGCAGTCCACACTACAAAGATAGCAACTCCCGAGCAATCGCTACCTCCTTCTGCCAGCCGGTGTCGATTTCACGCAGCAACATGGGGCCCATATCTGCATCCACTACAGCAATTTTTGGGGCGGCTTTCGACAATCTTCATGTCCTCATCAACAGATCGTTCACTTGTGGCTTTCGGAAGTAGATTGATGGCCACGCCACTGGGCAGACGTTGTATGACCTGCAAACGGGAACGTGGGGCCCAATATGGGCCTGTGCAGCAGTTTGGCTATGCGGCTTGGGCCAACGCGTGACTGGCCTGGCAGTTGGGAACGTCAGGACCCCATATTGGCAAAGGCCTATAATACAGAACAAAATCGTTGCCTGACGCTGCCACAGCTCCCTCTGCCAGCTCTATCACCAAACATCTCATAATCATAAAAAAAATATTGTACCTCCTTTCATAAATCACGCATAGTAAATCAGCACTCATCTCAGAAGTAACAACTACGCCTCCATGAATCAGTAGCAAAGAGTTCAAAAAATAGAAGAGCATCAATTTTGTAGCATGAGACTGTGCGATAGTATAGCACGGAGCAGATGGAAAAAACATTCATTGAGGACATTTGATAGATAACCATAGAGTTATCTTTTGTAACAAATCAACCTTCAAATGATTGTAGGGAGGGAGCTTTGGTCTTGATTACGAAAGGGAGGATAAAATGCAACAGCAACCCCTACCGCTGATCTGCACTCGAGGTGAACGAAAAAATACATAGATCTGCTACTGTGAACTTGGGAAGAAAAACAAAATACCACAAATGCTACAAATGCTACTTCCACTCCAGCAACAAAACAAGTAACAGTACTTGTGGTTTCAGGGAGGATTACCACTAACCTCTCAAACTAATCATAAACTAAACTCCCATAAATCTTTCTAAGAGAAATTTAGCCAGCCATGATTTTCAAAAAGTCTAGGAGATAAATAGCAGCAGCAGCACCAATTCAAGCGAGCAAGAATAGGAGTGGGTAGAAGAAGATGAATCAGGCAAAAAAAATTTGAAAAAAAATTCCCAAATTTTAAACTTCTTACCATCTGGTTTTTGATCCATCAAATGATGGAGAGCATACTCCCTCGGTAAAAATTAAAAAAAAATAGGGAAAAAAAAATCAGGGGGAAGGAGGATTTCCATGAGGGAAATCCCCCCTCAAGGGGTTTCACAGGGCAGGGAAAGCCTACTCTGATACCAAATGTTAGGAGTAATCAAACTGAAGGAATATATTATTGATAAAAATGAGTTACATATATAGGCATAAGGCCTATATTCAACACATGACACTTGTCAAGAGAAACTGACAAGTGTCAAGGTGAAGGCATAGTGTACTTTAACTCTAACATAGAGAGCAGCAATTGAACACTTATAAGGATTATACTACAGACACCTCATCTATGCAGTTAAGTATTTCATATAGTATGGCACTTAAACATTCTTGAGAAGAAAATTACTTTTAAAACAATATTTTATGTATTACAGGTACCTCATTATGTCTTAAATGATATCATGAATATGGCATCATAGGCCACCATTTAAACATAATGAGATCATGTTCCCACCTATGGGAACGTAATAAAAGGTATAACATTTACCTCTAAAACAAAATGAGTATTATCCTATATCAGGTCTAGAGACCACCGCTCACATACAAATATCTCAATGCATCTCATAATTGGGGCATCTCCCCTCATCCATATCACTTCTATAACCAATCTAACTACTTAGTCATCTACACCATATCAAAGCATCATAACATCAAAACAATCTCAACAATCAATACATCAATGCAATCAAATCAAATCATCGCATTATCCAGTTCAATTTGGGGGCATCCATGGGGTAACCTTTCCCCCATAGGATAAATGTTTTAGCAATAATGCACCATAGTGTCAAAATTGAGTTTTACTACTTAAATTTTGATGCAATCCCATAGGCATCACATCAAAACTAGGGAAAAATATAAACACCTAATTTTGACACACCTAGCCAATGTCATCCTCAATCAAGACATCAAATTACACCTCATCAAGGTGTCCTAACCTTGTCAAATTAGGCATCAAATTTGGCATATTTTATCAATTTCCAATCCTAGTAAAACTCATCAATCACCTTGCCTTTGCAAGCCTTTCAATCAAGCAAATCAAATCAATCATCTTCATACCCAAATTTAGGGTTTTTATAACCCTAAAAGGTAAGGTCATATTTGGGACAAATTTTGACCTATCAAATCATCTCTAAATTTCACAAAACTACCATCATTTGATAGCCCTTGAAAAGAGCTTTTTGGTAAGTATAAATATACCTATATTTGGATTCATATCGATGCCTAAAACTATAAAACAATAACTGTTATCCATAACCAAATTCACCACCCCTATGGCGAATTTGGTCAATAGTGGCGAATTTGGAAAACATCAAAATTTAAAAATTTGAAGTCAGACTTTGCCTCCTTACCAAATTCGCAACCTCTATGGCTAATTTGGCAAATAGTGGCTAATTTGGCAAAACGATCGGGAATCTTCCACACGAACTATTTGGGCACGGATTAAAGCTTCATTCTACCTCCACCATCGATTTCACATGATCTGGCAAGGTCTGAGATTTTCTGGTTTGAACTCATCCTTATCCAATTCTCCCTCCAATTCCTCCTCCAAATCCTATTTAAGAACCCCCTTGTGTGGGCATTTGGCAAGGATCTCTACTATAACAAAGTTCTACCCAGATTTCTCTAGCATTTGCATTTTTTCTCCAGGCTCTTCTCAAGCAATAGCATAAGTTTTGTTAAGCATTAGAGTAGTCTTCACAAGCATTGGAGGTAATCCAAGCAAGGCTAGGGAGGACTTGGGAGCAAGGAGGACACCATTGGAGGTAAGAAGGGAAGCTCTCCTAGCTCCCTTCTTCTCTCCTTTCACCTTGGTTCCACAACATTTTATCCCCTATGGTTGTAGTCTTGCTAGCTTAACACCTCTCACTTCCTTTTGTGCATTTCCTTTTATATGCTAGATCTTTCATCTTAACTTCCTCTAACTCTCTTCTTGGCAGCCTCTAAATTAGTGTTTATAGCTCTCTAACTGTATTTTTGCAACCTCCTTTTTACATATTTTGCTTCTATATTGTTATTTCTCACATCTCTCTTGCAGGTTCCTTTAAATTCACCATTTCTTTTGTCATAATCCTCTATTTTGCAGGGTTTTTCATATTTTCCATTTACATATTTTCTCACTAATCTCTTTGTTTACAAACTCTTTAATCTTCCTACAACATACTAACATATCTTGTTTCCTTCCATGTTATTCTACTTTCATAGATTTAGCATTCTTCTCTTACATACTATTTCTTCATTGCATGTATTTCATTTATGGTATTTTCAATTTCATATGTGAAAGATCTATATCATTTTAGGAAGATTACTTATCTTTTGTTTGGATTAGGTGTAGTTAGTATTTCCTATTATATTACATCTAATTTTACATGCAATTTTGCTTCAACTAAGTTTTATCTTTAGCTTCATACATTTACTTGTTCTTGCTCATCTACTTTGTAGAATTGTACAAATTTCTTAACACATTCTACCAAGTCTTCAAATCAGTCCTCCAATTCATCCTTATAACATTGTTAGGAAGTGGCTTCACCCTAATCTTATATTTCCTAAACCTCTGCTCTCCTTCCACAAACTTTCATAAGTATGATTTATTATATTTGTAAGGGATTTCACCCTTTTCTACTGTTAATGCAATCTTAGTTTATTTTGTATTTGATTTCAGAGCTTAATCCTTTGATTTCTCTACACATAGACCTTTTAGGATACACTAGGATCCTTCCCTAATGGTTTCATCTAAAACCCCCCTCATATTTATCTCAAAACAACTCTAAAAGTTTAAAAATCTTGTCTAGTTTCAAATTCGTCACCCCTATGGCGAATTTGGCAAAAACTTCCCAAAAAGTTTCAGATCAAAGCACAATCAGAACCTATCGAAATCGACCTTGAAACCTCAAAATTCTTGCCCATGACAAAATTCACCACCCTTGTGGCAAATTTGGCAAAACTAACTTTTAGAGGTTCAATCCTCTGGTTTTCCTATCCACATACCTTCTAGATCACATTAGCATCCTTCTCACCAAGTGTCAACCCAAAAACACAACTAGAACTAGCCAAAATAAACCCCAAAACCTTAAAAATCTTGCCCAGGACCAAATTCGCCACCCCTGTGATGAATTTGGCAACTTGAGTAACAAAACCAAATTTACCATTTAGACCAAATTTGCCAGTGGCGAATTTGACAGCCCTAGTGGTGAATTTGGTAAAAAGACCAAAAATCTATTCTAGGAGGTAAGCATACTCATTTTTTCATAAAAAATGGGTCTGATCAGTAGGAAAGATAGTTTATCACCTCACTGCACTCAGACAGACCTCCCAAATCAGATACACCTAATTGTTTTGGTTCAAGTTTTGCAGGTTGTCAAACTCTTCATCAAAGTCTAGCAATACTTCAACTTCTACTCAAGCTCCGGGAGAGGTAATTCAGCCACTTGGCCCTTCCCTAGCTCTGCAACTTCTATTTCTCTATGTTTTCTTTCTGTTTGCTAATTGATTTATAGTTAAAATCACATTTCTTTTGGAAAATCAAGGAATCTTAGCTAGAAAGCCCTAATAATTTACAAAACACTACAATTTCTTAATGAAATACTAAAAGGCTAATCAATCAAGGAACTTTAGGCTAAATTTTGGCTTCTCTTTCATTTTCAAGTACTTAGGCAAGAAATTAAAAAAACATATAGTTGCATTTAGGCTAGCTTGTTTGATTGCATTTTCTCTTGTTTGCCCTAAAATCAAAATCTCCTTAGCTTAGCTCATTCAAATATGAAAAGCATATAGGATAGCTCTTGTTTTCATGCATTTTGTGTGATTTAAGCTTAGCATGCATTTAGATGATCTTTGACGATTTAGGTTTAAATAACCGTTAAGGCTTGATAAAGAGTCAGATAAATAAAGATCCAAAAACTCTTAGGTGTTTGTCTTAATTGAACTCATAAACATCGACAACACAACATTACATCAACTCACACACAACCATAGAAAAAGTATTTGAGTATGAGTCTATTTGTGTTGAAGATCTTTATATCCTCGAGATCTCCTTTGAAAATAGATCCTCAAGTGGGAAAGCATAGATTCTAACGAATCTTTTCTGCATACACTTGACATTTAATTAGACTTAAGAGGAAGAACAAATATTTTTCCCCATCTACACTACCAATTACTTTATGTAACAGTAAATTGACTTCGTCTTTACCTAATAAACTATAATATCTACATTTAAATTTAATTGGAAATCATGTCCGAATATTACCAATTTCTTTAAAAAAATATTTTTAAATTTTTATAAATGATATTTAATTTTATTATTTTAATTAAAAAACTAAAATTATATCACTATATAATCATTAATATAGGGTTGTGCTTTGGTCTAGTGGTCAAAACATGGGAGCGCATAGACCATGATTTCAATTGTTCTGGTCTCGTAGTACCAGAGGGTATGTTGAGTGCGTTGCCATCAGTTACATTAAAAAGTTTACTCGATGCAACAAAAGGTTATGATGACAACAAGGAGCAAAATCTACGAAAAAGTGTAATAAATTATAAATATTCCTTAAAAAGATTATTAATATAATACAAATAAAATTGGATAATTATTTTCTATATAATTAATTTAAAATAACATATCCTTATTATGTGGACTCCTCACCCCTATTAACATCGAGTCTTGATGTGTGTGGGGGTAGTTGGCCCTTTTATTTTCTAACTGGTTCATGCGATGTTGTTTCCATACAAGTTATTTATTTCCAGTGGTATATTCTTACGTTGGAATTTCGTACCACTTTAATACCTCTTCTACTTAGTTAGTGTAGTGTGTGCGTGTGTTAATAAAATCCCACATTGACCCGGTTGTGGGACTTACGAGTTTATGAGCCTCAACACTTGCCAAACTCTTTACCAATGGGATAACAAGCTTAAATGTGGAAGGTCTTGGTCCCGCTTATGTGGGAACTCCTCATCCCTATTACATCGAGTTACGACATACTTTTCATTTATATTTTACATACTCATATACTCACTTTTATATACAGACAACTAATTTACCTTACAATATATATCTATAAATATTAAGGTAATATACATTTATAGGAACTCCTCACCCCTATTAACAGAGTTACGACATGCTCTTCATTTATATTTTACATACTCGTATACTCACTTTTATATACGGACAACTAATTCACCTTACAATATATATCTATAAATATTAAGGTAATATACATTTATATTTAACCTGAGGGCTAGGTGGATTGGAAAGTGCTTGTCCGGCCATGCATTTACCAAGAAGACACTAGGTTCAAACCTTGGGGGCAACCTATTTGCAAAGGTAATAGTCTGATCTGAATCTTTTACGTGCACGTTAAATCGATGATGACGATACGAATCTCGAGCAACCAATGATCCCCTTCACGCTGGATCAACAATAATGAAACAAAATATGTTTGATGAAAACAACCCCTTGATTTGAACCATACACTTACAATTACTAAAAATAATATAATTATAACGAACTCTTATCCCAAAAAAATATACATTTATATTTTGCATACTCCTATACTCACTTTTATATACGTACAACTAATTCACCTTACATTATATATCTATAAATATTAAGGTAATATTATTTTAAAATTTAAATAACATTTCGCCGTTTAATCCTTAACCTAAAAAAATCCTAACCTTAATATGCCCCAAAACATTAATATAATAAATTATTATTAATAAAAAGATTCTTATCAATGTGGTAATGTGGTGAAATGATGTGTTTACTTATTGAAACGGATATGGAGTTGACTCCAAATGCACTTGAATGCTAACTCAAAGCATAACCGTAACATATCAAGTACATATAGTAATCCAAATAATAATGACATAGAAGCTACATACCTAAGCCACCAAAAGGGTTGCTTTGGAGTATCTTGATGGTACTGTGAACATACACCAAGACGATGTTGTATATTGTATAAGGATTACATAAGGGGTGAATATATGGAGACAAAAGAAGTACATAAAAATGATTTTTTTTAAGTTTTTATTTGGTGTAGATTTAAATTAAAGGTTGTTTTTAATAAATTTATATTATTTTGTTATTTGGGGGACCATCAGTAGTTTATATTTGTATCAAATTCGTCCATCTGACAAGCATTTAAAGAAAATCATTTAAAGGAGAACAAACTTACCTTTACATCAGGTATACCCAAAGTGTTTAAACTTAGATTTTTTTTTATTGAGTAAATACTTCTTATACATGCCAATAAACTTAGATTTACAAGCATATTCGAAAATTTAAACTTAAATCTCTTCTTTATAAATACCTAACTAAATAAACAACTATTAATTTAACTAACTTCAAAAAAACATTTTTTAAATAGATTATGGGTACGATTGCCTCTATGCATATTCTACATTCGGCTAGGTTTAAACACAAATTATTGGAAAGTCAACATTAAAAAAGAAAAGGTTAAACACAAATTATTGGAAAGTAAACATTCAAATGAGATAATTTTACAAATAATTTTACTCATGTATGGTTTGTATTTTTATAAATTTTAATATATGATTGAAATTAACATAAATAATTAAAATATATAAATATAACATTTAAAAAATAATTAATAAAGTAAATTTATATATTTAAAAAAAAAAAATTAAAGATTAAATTTTTTTTTAAATTTGAAAACGTTAATAATATTTATGTAATATTTAAGAATATAAATTTTTAGAATTATTATTTTTTTATTTGTAATTTTTGTACATAGTATATTCGTAGTATGTGAGAGAGAAGAGATATGAATTTGAGGTTTCTTGATTTCAAATGGAGAATTTTAAATACCCATTTGCTCTTCAACTCTTCTACATGAGAGGATATTTTTAGAATTATTTTAAATTTATAAATTTTAAAATATTGTTAAAAAGTTTTTAATTTTGGTAGTAAAAGACATGAAAATAATTTTTTCAATCTTTTGATAAATAATATTATTTTTTAATTGATTATATAAGATTGAAATAAGTTTCATTTGAATTATTTATATTACATTGCATAGTGATATTATAATGATTGACAATTTTTATATGTATCACTTGATAAGATTCAAATAATTTCCTCTTTAAAATTGAGGATTATATTCTATTGAACTAATACCATTAGATTTATAATTAATATAATTTTAAGGATTATATTCTACTGAACTAATACCATTAGATTTATAATTAATATAATTATGTATATGGAGAGGTGGAGAGGTGCAGTGGTTCGGGAGGTCCAAGGTTCAAACCATGGCCTGGACGAGTGTGTGAGGGGATGGGTGTGTGGTGGCTTTGTGTTAAATTCTATATTGATAAGTATAGCTCTCAACTTTAATAGAGGGTCATACGTAGATCATAGAAAATTTTCACAATAACCAATCAAAAAAAATTAATATAATTATTTAAAAATATTATTATAAATTATAATTTCTTTTATAAATACAATCTAAATCATTTTTTAATCTATCTAATGTGATCAGATCATATAAACCTTCATTAGGTTATTTTCCACTTATAAAATGAGAGTTATAATAGAATTGAAATTTGTCGAAAAAAAAAAAACTTTTAAGAATCCTCTATCTGGTTACTTTTATTTATTCACGTGACCTTTACTTTTATTTATTCATGGTATTATTATCTTTAAAAGAACTTTTTATAATTAAGAATATATATTTATTTAAAAGATGTATAAAATTATATAAATAAAAATATATGATTATTATTTTTATTTACCTGTATAATCTGAATCTTATTATAAGTAAAATCTTTGCTTATACACATGGAGAATCTATTTGCATATTTATCAATTAATTATTTTATAGTTTGAAAAATAATTTTAATTTAAATAGTATTTAAAAGTTGAATGAGTTTAAGATAAGATGTTAATTAAGTGATGATATTTTAACACTTTAACTATTATGTACAAAATTTTAAAATTTTAAATTTTTTTTTTTTTTTTTTTTTGAAGAAAATGAAAAACTTATATTAATACAAAGAACATATACAAAAGGGGGCAAGAACATCCCCACCAGAACCAAGAAGCAAGAGAATAGGAGCAAAGTGCAAGAAGATAACACTTTCTACCACAGAACTCAAAGAGACAAGAAGGCGCGAAAACGCGACATGTCGCGAAATCGCGACAATCAGACCAGCCGAGGCCTTACCCGAGCAACCAGTCGCAAAATCGCGACAGCCAAAGTCATAAGCACCTGATCACCCAGAGCATCGCAAAATCGCGACGAGTTCTTCACGTGGCGCTCAATCCTCCAAATTGTCGCGAAATCGCGACCAGTTTTCCCCATGCCATCAATTCGCCAAAAGTGTCGCGAAATCGCGACGAATTTTCCTCTCAGCAAAGAATCCTTCCAAGTGTCGCGATATCACGACGGTTTATCCACATGGCGACCATTCTTCAAAAGAGTCGTGAAATCGCGACGGTTTTTCCAAGAAGTGCCTTTTCTCCAGAATTGTCGCGAAATCGCGACCACTTTGCGCCTTAACCCTGAAACGCCAAAAGTGTCACGAAATCGCGACGACTTTGCCTCATGCCGAAAAAGCTCCAAAAGTGTCGCGATTTTGCGACGTCTTCTCCCAAGGTCGCCAGTCCGCCAAAGGTGTCGCGAAATTGCGACGGTTTTTCCGTTTGGGTCCCAGTCTTCAGAAATGCCACGAAATCGTGACGGATTTTCCCCTTGTCTTCAAGTCATCAAAATTGTCGCGATATCGCGACGATTTTCCTCCTTGATGGCCCTGCTCCAAAAGCGTCGCGAAATCGCGACGTTTTTTTCGGTCAACTCCCTGTCTTCAGAAATGTCGCGAAATCACGACGGATTTGTCTCTTTTCTCCGATTCACCAAAACTTGCGCGAAATTGCGACGATTTTTCCATGAAGTACCATTTCTCCATAATTGTCGCGAAATCGCAACCACTTTGCGCCTTAACCCCGAAATGCCAAAAGTGTCGCGAAATCGCGACGACTTTGCCTCATGATGAAAAAGCTTCAAAAGTGTCGCGATTTCGCGACGTCTTCTCCCAGAGTCGCCATTCCGCCAAAGATGTCGCGAAATCATGACGAATTTCCTTTTTGGCTCCCAGTCTTCAAAAATGTCGCGAAATCGCGACGGTTTTTCCCCTTTACTCCGATTCATCAAAATGGTCACGATATCGCGACGGTTTTCCTCCTTGGTGACCCTGCTCCAAAAGCGTCGTGAAATCGTGACGTTTTTTTCGGTCAGCTCCCTATCTTCAAAGATGTCGCGAAATCGCGATGGATTTTTCTCTTTTCGCCGATTCACCAGAACTTGCGCGAAATCGCGACGATTGTTCTCCTTGGCACCCCTGCTCCAAAAGCGTCGCGATATCGCGACAGGTTCCTTCCAAAGGTCGTGACAATGAAAACTGTCGCGATATCGCGACATAAACCCACCAAAGGTCGCGACGGCGCACCAGGTCGCGATATCGCGACAAAAACCGCCCTTAGGAAAAATTATATTCATTGACTCAAGAATTGAGAAAGCCCCTGCCTAATCTCTGCATCCTCCATAGGCATGTCACTATGCAGCTGAAACCCAACCTCTTTCTCCGCACCCCTCTTTGCAAGGAAATCGGTCGCAGTATTTAGATCTCTGCTTACATAGACGGGGATCACATCTTCTAATTCTTTCCAAAGGGCCTTGATTTGAGAGACAAGAATCCGAAGCCTCCAAGCTGTCGCAGCAAAGTTCCTCATGCAGTCAAGAGCGCCAACCATAATTTGTGAATTGAAATCAAGGATTATCTTCCTGTGTCCCTGATTGATCGCCCAGATAAAAGCAGTTCTGATAGCAAGGGCTTTTGCTTCATTGTTTGTGGCTCTTCCCAGACCTTGCAGTTCCTAGTAAAGCACAGACCCAACATGATCCCGGTACACTACCCTAATTCCAGCACTACCCGGATTGCCTTTTGCAGCTCCATCTGTATTGATTTAACCCTGCCTTCAGGGGGAGGTTTCCAGCTAGTTCTATCCTTCCTTACTTGCCCACCAGCTCCCTCTTCCAGTGATCCAGGAGCAATTGGAGTTTTCTCTTCAGCATATATGGCAACCGTTTTAGCGACTTTGCTCCAAATGACTTGCCAAATTCCATCGAGCGAGGAAAAGGTTTCTCTAAAAATACGAGCATTACGTTCCAGCCACACCTGCCACCAAATGAAGAGTAAGCCAAGCTCCCAACCAATTCGGAGAGCTTTAGACTTAAATCTGCCTTTCTTCCATCTTTCCCAAATATTGTTTCGAGACAGATCACCATTAAACTGAAGCTTGAAATGGGAGAACCAGTGCTTCCAAATCTGACACGTGAAAGGGCACTCAAACATCAGGTGATCGGCAGTCTCCTCATTCATATGACATAGCACACATTTAGATGGGCCGATGATTCCCCTGTGTCTGAGGTTGTCAAAGGTGAGGATGCCTTTGTGCATAAACTGCCAGGCGAAGAAATTCACTTTCGGCCAACCCTTGGAGTGCCAAATCTTCTTCCATTCTTGAATTGGAAAAGAATGCGGGGAAGGCTCTGGGAGAATCTGATCGTATCCATCCTTCATAGTATAAACCCCAAGGTTCCCATGTCCCCAAGCTAGCTCATCCTCCTCGTCTCTCCCTGAAAGAAACCTTGCTGTCAAAATTTTAGTCAGAATCGACGCCAGCTCCGGAGGGATAGTGATTGGCCACTCTTCCAACCACTTAAACTTCTTGAACTTATACTCACCCAGTTGGCTAGTATTGAAGTAATTTTTGATATTGACCCAGCCTTTGGTTTCTATGGCTAATTTAATTGGTTGCAGTTCAGGATACTCAGCAATAATGGGTGGGAACTGGTCCCAAGAATCAGTCCATAAACGAGCCTTGTCCCCTCTGCCCACTTTCCAAAATAGTTGATCCTTAATGACTTGAGATCCCAGCTTAAGAGCCTGCCACACTAAGGAACCATTACCATCCAAAGGAAGACGACTCACGTCATTGGGGTGAACAAGGCCCAGATACTTACTGGTTAAAATTCTACTGAATAAGGATGTTGGCTGTGAAATCCACCTCCAGTACAATTTACCAGCCAAAGCTTTGTTGTTAAGTTTGGAACTTCTCAGTCCCAACCCACATTTTTCTTTGGGCTGAGTAACCTTATCCCAGCTAACCAAGGCCCATTTCTTCTCACCTTTTGCTCCTTCCCATAAGAATCTTCTAGCCATTTTGTCTAGCTCTTTCCAAATAGAATGTGGGGCAGCCAGAATAGAGAATTTATAGATTGGCATGGCCTGAATAACTGACTGTAAGAAAGTTAATCGGCCCCCGTAGCTTAGCCATTTATGAGACCAATGGTTCATTCTATCTTTGATGCCATCCAAAAGATCCTTCCAGATATCTTTTTTTAATCTCTTGAAATGTAACGGAACCCCCAAGTAGACTATAGGAAGAGAGGTCCTAGTGAAGCCCAAGATCTCTAAAACTCTGTCTTGAAGCCTTTGGTCAAGGTTGAAGAAGACCACTTTGGATTTTTTGTCATTGATAACTTGATTGGAGGCCCTAAGGTAGACATTAAGAGAATCTCTGATTCCTCTAGCTTCCCTGAGACTGGCCACTCCCACCAAGCCAGTATCATCCACAAACTGTAAATGAGTCAAAATTTCCTCACCTACCTTGATACCTGTTAACAGGCCTTGCTGTCTTCTTTTCAAGAAAAGTCTCCCTAATCCTTCAGCCAAGATAAGGAAGAGATAGGGGGAGCAAGGGTCCCCTTGACGAAGCCCCCGAGAGGCTCCAAAAGGAGGCGAGGGAAGTCCCTTTATTAGAACAGAGTAAGAAGGCGAAGAAACATAGCTCATAACGCAGTCTATCCAATCCTGGGAGAAGCCAAAGGCAGCCAACATCCTTGACAGGAAGCCCCACTCAACCCTATCATAAGCCTTGGACATATCCAGTTTAATGAACATTCCTTTGTTACCAGATTTTTGCATTGTATGGATTGCCTCCTGGGCGAGGACCACCCCATCTAAGATCTGTCTGCCTTCAACAAATCCCCCTTGCTCTGAGGAGATGATATTATGTAGGAGAGGTTTAAGCCTTTCAGCCATTATCTTTGTGATTATCTTATAGATCACGTTGCATAAGGCAATAGGTCTGAAATCAGAGATACAAACCCCTTCCTCTCCCTTAGGGATTAAAGTGATGAATGTATGATTTATAGCCTTAAGCATTCTTTTATTAGTTCTGGACTCCTCTGTGACAGCCAAAACGTCCTCCTCCAGAGTATCCCAAAAGGCCTAAAAAAACTCAATAGGAAACCCATCTGGACCTGGAGATTTGCCTGTGCTCATTCCAAAGACCACATGCTTCAGTTCCTCTTTATCAATGGGTCTGAGCAGGGCCCGATTTTCTTCTTGGGAGATAATAGAGGGAATAACGTCAATAATTTCATTTTGAGCCTCCACATATTGCTCCCTACTTTTCGTAAAAAGTTTGGAGAAATAGTCCACAGAGTGGGAATGCAAACCAGGAAGAGTATCAAAGGAGTGTCCATGCTCATCTTGAAGGACTTCCATGTTATGCATCTGTCTTCTAGCACATGCTGATCGATGGAAAAATTTTGTGTTTCTATCTCCTTCAAGTAACCAAGAGGTTCTTGCTCTCTGTTTCCAATAAGTTTCCTCTTGGTTATCGATGTCCTCAACCGCTTTGCGTAAGGCATCATCCTCGGTTTTAAGCTGATCAGTAATTGTTCCTTCTCTGAAGTGTTTTTGCACCTCCTCCCAACGAGCCACCAAGGGAGCTCTTTGCTGCTGGAAATCAGACTTGTTTGCTTGCCTCCATTGTTTCAACTTAACTTTGACAAAATGAAGCTGTTTGTGGAATTTAAACATTGTTGTCCCAAAAGATGGGCGGCCTTCTTCCCACCACTGTGGAATTTTCTCTCGAAGATCCTCCTTTTGTAACCAATAATTCTCAAATTTAAACGGTTTGTGGTGTTGCCCTGACATAGCCAATAAACCTCCCCTTCCCTTCGTCTTTAGAGGCTTCCTTCTTACATCACCCAGACGTAATATTTAGCCCAGCAAACCCATAATTCTTAGTCAAATCTTAATGATGAACGACGATGTCGTAATATCCTGTGGCGCCATGGGTTGACTAAAGACTATGAAACTGAGAATTATTAGGCACCGTAAAAACTTGCCTAAATGTTAAATACAGTCTTTATTATAAAAAATCTATCACATAATTTGGAGATTAAGAATAATACCCCTTAATATATATTCAAAAGTCTATTCATATTTTTTTTTGTAATTAAAAGTCTATTCATATTAATAATAAACAAATTCAAACGTGTTAACGAGTTTCAGGACTGCAATATAAACTGAGAAGTTAAGTAATAAATAGACTGGCTTACTGAAACAAACAGAATCCGGTTTAACCAGTAAAATTTTTTTTAATAAATTTATAGTACGAGAGGGTTTAGTTAGAATGTTCACGTCATTTTGAAAGGCAGAAGTAGCGAGCTTCCATTTCCAAGGAAGACTAAATATCTATACATGGCATATTATTTCTTAAACAAATGTGATTTGGCTCATACGAAATCCACGCATTTCAGGGCGCTTAGATCTAAGAATAGGTCTGTACTAATGCACGCTTGCAATATAAATGGGCGGGAGGAGCACGAGACCTTGGCGCTCGTGAACAGGACTCATCCAAGATTCACGCCCATGGCTCCCAGCATTCATTGCCCTTCTCTTTTTCGTCGCTCTTCTCCTCATGCCAATCATGGTGGCATTGCCAACAATAATGACGATCATGATAACAAAAGCGAAGAACAGTTACTGGGGCTTACAGAGAAGGATTTCCTGTTTATGGTGCATTCAGAATACTTGAAGAGGGTTTGCTGTAACAATGGCGATATTGGCGAGGCTCGAGTCAAGGCGGTCTCCTGGATTTTGAACGTCTGCGGCCGTTTTTGCTTTCGCCCCGAAACGGCCATGGCGGCCGTGAATTATCTGGACCGCTTTCTGTCGTGCACGGAGATCGAGCAGGAGAAGAGGGCCTGGGCAATGCAGTTGGCCTCCGTGGCGTGCCTCTCCGTTGCCGCCAAAATGGAGGAGAATCGCATTCCTCTCCTCATCGATCTGCAGGTAATGATATTACCATTGATCATCCAACCTCTATATGTATAAATTTATTTGGAGAAAAGAACTTGTTTTTATTTTTGTTTGTTGTTATGGCAGCTGGAAGGTGCAGACTATGTTTTCGAACCAGGAACTGTTCAGAGAATGGAGTTGATTCTCTTGGGTGCCCTCGAATGGCGGATGACGTCTGTAACTCCTCTTTCGTATATCGACCATGGCAGCCGAATATTAGGTTTACGCGACCACCGGCATCGCAGCACTTTTGTATCGCGCTCCAGTGAGGTCGCACTGTGTGCTGTGAGAGGTATATACACATTTTATATATATATGAATGAGTTTGTTCCGGTGATTTCTATATAAATTTTTAAGAAAAGCATTCGTTTTTTCTATTGTTGCTGTAAATGTAGATGGTAGGATTCTTGCGTTTCGACCTTCGGTTGTGGCGGTCGCAGTCATGGTGTGCACGGTGAGGGAGATGGAAGGTTCTACTGCCATTGAATGGGAGAGCCGTTTGCTTTCTGCATTAAGGGTAGAAAAGGTGAGAAGAATAGTTCTGATCTTTCGTTACAAATTCAATCCATCCATTCGATGTAATGTATGTGGGAGTTTGGAGATCAACTGATTTTGGTTGTGAATTGTAGGCGAAGGCGGAAGAATGTTATCAGTTAATCCGAGAAAATATGCATCAGACTTGTATGCAAAAGCGTAGCTCGTGTTCTCTGCAACATGGTAGCCCTCGTGGAGTGATGGATGCCAGTTTTAGCTGTAACAGCGACGATTTTTCAAAATCGATTGTCGATTATCAACCACCTGCTCCCAAGAAGAGGAGGATTGGAGATTTTTGTCCGAGTATTGACAGCGTAGAAAAGGCGTGCTAGTTGTACCAGACAACAAGAATACAGTCCACTTCCCCTCTTATTAATTAGTGTGTATATTGTAAAAGCCTGAAATGAAATTCAGTAATATTCGTTTCATCCATATGATGCCCATAAATATATAAAATACATCAAACGTTTTGGGTGTTTGGAAATAAATGAATTACGGTTGGTAACATTATTGCATATCCTTGAGCGGTAGAGGAGTCTGACGTTGAAAATAGCGGTGGAGGGAATGATGTTTGGTGGCACTATAGACGAGAAACAGTGACCTAAATCCATAGAAAGCCAAGCTAAGTCGTGGCAGGTGCAAGATATCGTCGGTGCGAGACTTTTTGAACACTTTGGTCGGCCACTGTGGGTTATTTTCGAAATAATATGGATAACACTTCCCTCGTTCCAAGCGCCACTTCATTCCCCTTTACCCACCGAGGCAGCTACACCCCTGCCATAATATTTATTGTTGTTAAAAAATAAACCAGCCTATGAACCTGTAAGGTGGACTTTAATCTACGCTCCTATGGATAAACGTATATATTGTCTCATAAATTTTTAAAATCGGGCCTTCAAACCTAAATCATGTAGTTACAAAAATTCAAAAAAAAACAATTCTTATACTGAAAGATATTTCATTTTAGACAATAATAAAGCCTAGTTCTCTATTGGGATTCGTGTATCGTTGTGTTTATAATGTATTGAATTTGTCTATATTATGATAATTATACCAAGTTGCCCTGAAAAAGCATCAACACCGTATTTAGAGTTGGGATCGATATACACTTCAACCGTACCTCATTCCTGTTAAAACTTTAACATTAGAGAGGACAAAGATTCGTATACGGCACTTCAATAAATGTAACTGTGCAGGAAAGATTGCAACGCACTAAATTCTGAACAAAACTCTGGAAAGGCCTTCACATGAAATGGAAAGCCCTATTAAATGAATATGAAATAAATTTATTAGTCCATGGAAATGTGCGTGTCGTGAACAGTAGCATTACAGGCACGTACCTACTGCAAGCGCTCCAGCCAACATCAAAATCTAACTCACCCAGATTTTCCGTATTGGAGTACGGTCCTTGGCATCCCTAATAATCTACTCTCAGTTTTCACCATAAACAAAACAATATTCTAACCATGTTAGAACCAGCCAAAACCCGTGAAACATAGTTAGGTAAAAGTTGAATCACAAGCCCTGCAATTTTTTAAAATATAGGACGAGTCCCGGTCATGGAATTAAATAAAATAATTAGGTTGTGTAGCTCAGAGGGTACACTTTCTCAATCTTGTAAAAGATCGTATATGACGGACGTCTGACTGAGTAGAAAAAGGGTTTTCTTTTGGAAACATGCTAATTGGTATAGCCATAAGTTTATTACGAATGAAGAGTTGAACTAGTTTTGGATAGAGGGTATAGTCGGTTTAATTAACTTCACGGACTGGATGTCTGTTGGCAACACATGAGGTGAACAGGGGGCACAGTGTTAACAGGTACAGGGTTTCTTTTCTTCATTGATTGTGGGTAATATCCAAGTGGATCCAGCCGTGGATCCATTGATCGCCCCGTCATACTCAATACGGCATTGATTTCTTGCCTCCATGCTATCGAGGCCATTTTCTTGTCAATTTATTGTGTGTCATGTCCCTCATTCACTGCTGCTGAGCACATATTTATAGTGATTGAGGTGCGATGTATTTTGTTCGCTTTTTCAAAGACGCAATAGATTGTTTATGCAAAAACGAGGTGAAGGCGTCCATTTAACTTACCTTTTTCTTTGCTTTATGTTTTTTTTTTTAAATTTAATACTAAGGGAAGTTGGTTATATTCACACTATTTTTAGTAATTGTCGAGTGTAAGTGTAAGTTTAGTAATTGTCAAGTGCAAGTGCAGGGTTTAAACCACAGGATTGTCCCTAACATGTCAAGTGCAAGTGCAGGGTTTAAACCACAGGGCTGTCCCTAACAAGCTTATACAACTTCTTTATTTTAGGACCATGATTGCTTGAGACTTGTACCTGTACCAATCCATTTAATCCTATTCAAACAATTACCAATCCATTTAATCCTTGGAGGCTAGTTTCTATGCTTATGTTACACCTTAATAGGTTATCTTAAGGTTTTATATTATATTGTGATGATAGAAGTATTAGAAAGAAAATATTAGGTAAATAATATCTTTTATAAAGTTACATGCAGAATGAAATGAAAGATTTTAATTAGCGAGACCCAAATATGGTCTATGGGACCTCAAATATGGAAGTACAATTACTCAAATCATATCATATGATCTTTAATATCTTTGAGAAGGTTGTTCCTTCTCCTGTCGATTTGTGTTAGCAATTCTCCAACTTTTTTTATTTTACTGTCTTCAAATAAATTTGTAATAAACTCGTTCCAAAGTGTTTCTTTGTATTTGTCACGGATATCTGAAAAACTCGGGCATTTATAGATGAAGTGTTCCTCTGTCTCTACTGCCCCTATGCTGCATAGAGTACATATCCTTTCTTCCCATTGTTCTTTGGGCGTTGTCCATCTCCCTGTTCCACATCTAAGCCTATGAGAGCTAGTCCTTATCTGAGCAATGAGTATTTTTTCCTTCCACTTGATTTTAGCGCCTATATACGCTTTTTCCTTGTGGTCATACGTTGGGTTAAAATTTGCAATATAATATTGTTTTTCTTGCTTGCATTTTTCCACGTTCCACTTCTAAACTTTTCATTCACATAATTTTTTATGTCTTTGTTGACATTTGGGCATTCATTTATGTTGATTTCCCAACGTTTCATCCATTTCTGATTTTGTTTCATCTACGTATTCTTTCGCCTATGCAACTCTTCGTCCCTAGCTGCTCTAAAATTTTGGTGTGATGATAAAAGTATTAGAAAGAAAATATTAGGTAAATAATATCTTTTATAAAGTTACATGCAGAATACCCAAAATTTTGGATAAGGCACAAATTTTTGAAAGGGTTTGGGCCTCTCCTTGTATCTCTCATATCAATATTTGAACTTGGGTTCTTTGGATGAAAACTTAAAAAGACATACCATTATTATGGTATACTTTGGGACTTGAGTTTCTTAGATGAAAACCCAAATACATACCATTATGGTATTATGGTATCTCTCATATCAAGATTTGAACTTGGGTCCCTTGGATGAAAACCCAAAGACATACCATTATGGTATACCTTGGGACATCCATAATTTTGTACTTATTAATTGGGATGGAGAGTTAAGCATTAGGCATCACAACCATCTTGTGGAAACTTAATAACTAAATGTTTTAGTAAGTTTAGGTATTATTGATCCACTTACATAAAGCAAAATTTTGGCTACTAAATGAGTTTGGCTACTAAATGGGTTGTAGAGCCATCACTGGAGACAAAAATAGCAAAAATTTGGTTGTTAAATTAGAGACAAAAACTGGAAACACCTATTGCATAAAAAATCTTCCAAGCTACTCCCAACAAAAATTGAAAACACGCATACAAAATCATCCAAACTAATCACAAAGGTAAATAGAAAGAAACCCCATGGAGGATCCTCACAAAGGTAAATGGAAAGAAACCCCAATGAGGAGCCATACTTTAGGGTTAAAGGATCTATTTTTCTTACCCATAACTATAAAGCCTTGTTGGATCAAAGAGAAAAACAGAATTATGTAAAACAATACATACTAGTTTTGATACCAATTGTGGGGGATTGAAGAAAAAGAAAAAAACTGTATAAAACAATACACGCTACTGCAAAACACATAAATAGTTGTTACTATATATTCCATTTAAATACCTCATGCATCTCAAACCACTTCATAAAATCTAATCCACTCATGCATAGGGTGAATGATCCACCCAAATAAGAATGGATGGATCATCCAATTGATGGGAAATACAACATCTTATAGAATTATTACAATGCTTTACACTGCTCAACATGCATATTGTATTGTCATGAAAAAGATAAATGACAATTTATAAGGCATTGCAAAGATAGGAAATGACAATTAGAAAATATTAAATGTTAGAAAATATTAAATGCTGTGAACTTTATGAGCACCAAAAAAATTGGACATGGCGGTAATTTTGTCTTTGCTTGTTACATTAAGTATTAACTTCTTCAAGCTTGGCAATCAATTTCTCATTTTTTGGCTTGGAAGTTTGAATCCTTACGTCATGGTTTAAGCATCCGTTGAATAGTCTTTGGTGGAGTAAACTTATCCTTCATAATGATATACCTTTAGGTTTGTGCAATGCTCTTTGAGGATTAGCATTTTCAAAGAAATGTTACTTGAGAAAATTTGAAATTGGTAAAAAATCAACAAACTACTCACAAAGGTAAATGAAAAGAAACCCATGAGAGGATAAGATCCTTAATGCACCATACTTTACCATTAAAGGATCTATTCTTCTTTTCCACAACTAGAAAGCGGGTAATATGTTTCTTATTTACTAGCTTGAAATTTTGACCTCTTACATCATGGTTTAAGCAATCAATTTCTTATTTACTGGCTTGGAAGTTTGACTCCTTACATCATGGTTTAAACATCACCGACAAGACAAAAGAATTGAAAATTGAGAAAAAGAAATTAAAGAAAATATAATTTTTATTGATAATTTTTTTTAATGCATATCACAATGAATTAACATTATGCAATTCAAATATTAATAATGGTAAATCAAATATTGATAATGTAATTGATACAAGCTTAAACTACACATGAAAGTGGAAAAGAATGAGACAATGAAAAAATATTCTATTTATCATGTTTTCTCTATCTATATTGTGGCGACAGACATATTTTTCGTAAATGGCAGAAATTGGAAAAAATTAGGATTTTTTTGCAAATTTTCTCAATTATGGCATAAACAAAATGAGAGATATTTGGGATCCAAGCAACTAATCAATTCTCACTTGGAACCAGATCCACAATTACTACTGCATTTCCTCTTCATTCAAAGAGTCTTATGGCTTCATTGTAGCTTTCATTCCATGTGAGGTCCTTTTAAAGTTGGAAACAACTGCCTACAATATACAGATTGATTGGATATGACTTGATTACTATAAAATCTCTTCCATTCAATCTAGTTGGATCTACAAAAATCTTTTGTGTTCTTTATCATTGGACTCTAAGCTCAATGTCAAGTGACAAGTCAATTTTACCAATGCCCAAATTGTTGTTCAATTTTGAAAAATTCTTGTTGAATCCAAAACTCAACTTCTTGGATGGCAGGTTTTGCATAAAAAACTTCCAAATTTTGAAAGTCTGGCTCCAATTTTACATATTTCCTCTCAATGCAAGTTTTGTAATGCTTCAAAAACTCTTATTCACTTGTTTTAGTTCCGTGACATGGCTAGACAGTTTTGGGATGTTTTCTACACTTTATTATACCCCTCCTCACTAGATCTTGGAAGCTTGCTCTGCTTGGTTTTTTTCCAATAGGATCATTGTCCCAAGTTTTGCAATGTTTTTTTATAGATTTGGTTAGTGTGAGAAATCCCCACGATTGACATTCAAGGATGGGCATCCCCATCCCATCATAACCTCTCATAAAGGGGAGGGTTGAGCTTATCAATAGGGAATTTAACACTAACACAACCCCCACACCACACACACACACCATGGTTTGAACTTTGGATCTCCCAAAAAAGTGCCAAAGCTCGAACCGTTGCATTGTTTCCTGTGGTTTATTCCAACAAGATCATTGTCCCAAACTTTGGGATGTTTGTAGACTCATTCTTCTCAAGCATATTTGGAATTGAGATGTTTGTAGACTCATTTTTCTCAAGCATAGAAGTTCATAAGAAAAAAAATGTTTATTGGTTCCACTCCTCCAAGGGTATTGTTTTAGGAGACTTACGTTTCTTTTGTTATATTTCTCATGGAGCTTTTAACACAATAAAAAATATTATTGATAAATTTAATTAGATTTTTTTAATGATCCAAGATATTCAAAAGTTCCAACGGAAAAAAAAAAAAAAATTGTAGTAAATAGTGATGAACTAATTCATAACTTCTTACTTCTATTTGTTCCTTGAAGACTTCAAAAGATACAATGAAAGACATATTCATCACTTTTTCACATGGCAAGCTCTCCAGCAAATGAGTGATGATATAAGACATATTGCATCATTGATACAACTATAGTCTCTTTATTGCTATTAGTTGTGTCCCTTATCATGTTTTACTCTTTATCCACCTCATTTTGTTTTTTCCGCTAATAAACAATACTAGTAATACTATTCTTATTGATAACATAATATAATCTAATTTTTACTTAAAAAATCTTTTACTTATAATTTTTATCCACCTCATTTTGTTTTTTTTCGCTAATAAACAATACTAGTAATACTATTCTTATTGATAACATAATATAATCTAATTTTTACTTAAAAAATCTTTTACTTATAATTTTGTAAAACTTAAAAACTATTTTATTTTTAAAAAATGTATTCAGAATTGGGTGAAACAATTAAGCAGCTAACAAAAATATCATATTGAACATTTTTTTTGCAGTGAAAATGATTGCGTAGGTGAGAATGATCCAAATACCTCCATTGCCAAATCTTTTTGGGGAAGTTCTCTTCAATGTATTTGAGTCCATGTGAATTGATGTTGATTGATGGTTCAGCCACAGACAAGGGTGGCCAACTGTCCTAACTATAATCGAGGCATAGCAGAGATCTGTGAACTGATTTGTCCAGCAGGTCAACACAAGGGTATATGTTACCTACCACATGATGATGAGAATAATGAGTTTCGGTAGATATTATATTTTTCATTAACTTGGACTCAGATTAGGACTCTTGAAGCGACATTCTCAGGTTTGGTGGCCACCGCCCAAGGGCAGTTGCTGATGTTTCTCTGCAGTTGTTGCAGTTGTTGGTGTTGTCCATTAGTTATGGGTATAAAGGATTAAATACAAGAAGAATCTATATAACGTGACTAGTTGAAGTTGCTCAAGAGAATGAAAGCTTTCATATAATATTATGTTAGCCTGGCTAGGTAAAGATTCGCCAGTAATAAATATGAGAGTGCCGTCAATTTTTTTTTTTTTTTTTAAATGGTAAGTATATTCTTGAATAGTATGGTCCTTATAGTCCTTGTCATTGCAAGAAGGTCAATTTGGTAAATTATTAATTTAAACATTATATGGAAAGCATTTTCAACTTTCTTGACTAAATAGTTTATTGGTTGATCGAGTGACTATTTTTTTAAAATTTTAATTGAACTGTGCATCATGGAATTGCACATCATTAATTATGTGATGTCGATCATTTTAATTTTGTTATGGAATTATACATCATGGTATGATGTCGCCAATTTTCAACTTAAAGGACCTATGGTCCACCATCCATGAGATTATTGAATTTATGAAATAAAATGTTCTCTTGCCTTGATTTTAATTATTTTGAACGCTGGTTAAGTCATTTGCATTTAGTGACGATGTACCAACATTCAACCACAATAAACCCGTCTATTTGATTACGTTTTTCAAGCATATTCAACTAAGACTAGGTCAAACATATGGAAAAGTATATTTTTCTTAATAATTTAAACAAATAATCTTAATATGACATTTAATATTGAATTTCTGAAGTACAATTGAGGCATAAAACTTAAAGTTCGAAAAAAATATCGTGTAATATCCAGACAAGAAAAAATGTTGAGAAAATACTTAATTTTTATAGTGTTGTTGCATGCATATATAGATTATTCTATATCAATAAAATTTATGAGATAAAGGTAAATTTATAAAACATCGCATGCACTTAAAAACTGTCTTTTAAAAAATAAGCATTCTCTCCAAAGGTAAATTTATAAAACATCGCATGCACTTAAAAACTGTCTTTTAAAAAATAAGCATTCTGTCCAATATTTACATTGTAAAGGATGTAATTTTTTATTTGTGTACTTATTATAACATATAATTATTATTTATAGATAAAGTAAATATTTATTTTTTATAAAACATGGTTTAAAATAAGATTTTTTATTTAGCTTTAACTTTGTGGGCTTTTTATAGGAAACTAGCCAATGAAACGTGATTTTTTTGGTCCATTTAGATTTGAGTTTTGTTGTGCAAAGAATAAGATTTGGGATCATAATTTTTTCTTCGATACTTTGACTATTCAATTATGGAAATGCTTGGAATTTTTTTAGATCTAAGATTCTTTCAATTCATCTTCCTCGAGCATTCATGGAGGATTTGACCTAAGGTGAATGGATTAGACAACTCGATGAAACAAATGGCCTTGATTATCATCTCTCCGATGCTCTAAAATTTGTGGAAATAAAGGAATAAAATATTTTTTAAAGCAACTCACCATAATGTCCAACATATTTAGGAAAAGACTACAACCAATATCAAGGAAACTACCCTGCATACTTTGAAGCCCCCTCCATAGTATCTCAACAATGGCACAATTTACTCTCTAGGCTTCAACTCCCTTTGGATGAATGGAGATGTAGGCACCCATAAAGTCCTTGACCTACTATTTAGAGGGAAGGACCATGGAAAGCCCCTCCTAGAGGTATGGGGAAGATCAAAACTGATGGCACATCAAGAGGTAATCTAGGAAGGACAAGTATGAGAGGCATAAGAAGACTCTCAGATGGTACTCATACCTTTATTTTTGTAGAGAATATTGGTGTCCTCCCTAACAATATTGCAACTTCTTTTGGTCTTTCTTGAGACCTTATCTTCAACCTTCTACTTTTGGAAGTGTTGGTAGTGAGGCCTTCTCTTGGATCTCTGATTTTATTACTTCTAGATTCAAGCAGGACTCTTTTAGTCCTTATTTTTCTTCCTTGTCTAGAAGTTCTTCAATGAGATATCCTCCTGATATTTTTTGCTTTAGGTGCTGGATTAATTCTAAAGAAGATACTCTTCCTAACTTTCTTGTAGGAATCTTTCCCAACTCGTTGAATATCCTTTTAATGCAACAAAGTATTATACTGAAAAATACTTCTAAATTAGATACTCTCTTCTGGAATATTCTTCAGGATTAAGGCTTTCGTCGTCTATTTCAGTATCAAGGCTTTTGTGGCCTTTTCTTCAATATCAAGGCTTCTATGGCCTTTTCTTCTGGATCAAGGCTTCTATGGAATTTTATTTTTGAATCAATACTTCTATGACCTTTTTTATTTTTTGAAGTTCTCTATCTAGAAATGAAGATCTCCTATCTTCTGACTTCACCATGATTCTTTTCCATAAGTTTCTTATGAAGTATTCTTCTCTTTGCAACAACTAATATTTGCACTATGAAGGCACTCCGACCTTAGGGCAACGAAGTTAAAATCTTCTAGCTTTCTATTGTAGGAGGTATCCCAATAATTTGAGAATTAATTCCCTACAATAAAAGAAACTTCAGGTAAATTTTTCCATATCTCTTAGATGAGCTTCACTAGTTAATTCATCAAACTAGTGGATCAAATGTTGAGTCCTAGTCTTCACAAGTTTTCCTGCAAATACTCTAACCATATGCAATCTCAGTATTTTTGAAACTAAGATTTATTTTAGTCCTCACTTGTGGCTCTCCCTAATTCTACCACCTAGACTCTTCTGAGAGTTTTTGACAGTGACTGGTCCAACGGTGCATCAGGTTGACAAAAAACTTAGGATCAATGATAATGATGGTTTTCCTATTGATCTACCGTAGCTCTGATACCACTAATATCTTTTGATACAACATGTAATGGGAGATAGCAATCACAAGATGCTGAAGAATAAGAAAGAAAGTAAATCTACGAGATGACTAAAATATGTTATAAATAGAAGTGATGAAAATAAATACAAAGTAGCTATGGAGGAAATGAACACTCCATGATCTAAGCTACTACTCATGAATGAGCTTTGATCTTATAGCTCACACATTCTCTACACTACCACATTGCACTATCTCAATATCACTCTATATATCTCTACTATCTATGGCTCTTTATATAGGAAGATAAGTTCCTTGGCCAAAACTCTACCTAGCTATACAAGAGACACCTTGCACATATACAACTTACACATTGACACTTGTGCATTTATTAAATTGCATGAAGTAACTAGATAACTTCCCCTCTATAGTAACCTAATGTCCTAAGTATGTACCAAGGAAGGTAAATTTACATGACCCAAATGATGTAATATAATTTATTTCTAACAATATGTTATAGTATCAAGTGTTCATCAAGTATGCAAGTGGCAAGTAGATAAGCCAAGAGTTATGTGACTTGGCATATGGAGAGTTATAGTCAAGTATCCAAAGAGTCACACTACTATGGATATATATGGAGAGAATACTCCATAAGAGAAGAAGGAGAACAAGCATCACGATCATTATATTTGTAAAAGAAAGAAGAGTAATAAAGCTTGTATACATTTTGAGAAAATAATATTATAAGTTATTATTCATGCATAGTACATGAATGATTCAAGATATTTACATTTATATTTCAACATATTATTAAATATTATTTGATTTATTATAAGCCTTGATATACATATTAATTTTATCATATTATTCTACTCATATAATTATCTTGACCTAATTATGTTGTGGCTATTTTATATTGGGTCTTGTGAGATATAACCAGTGATATTTTGTGGTTGTATTCAGACCTGTATCAAAGATACCACAATTTTTTTCCAAATTGATAGATTTCGTTTTAACCACCATTATTAATTGATTTTATTCAATTTGATAAAGTCAATTAAGATTTTATCCACTTTGAAGGTAATGAGACTCAGACTCCATTTTTAAAGGTCATATTGAGTAGAAAATATAGAGTCTTTCCATGATTGAAGAATAACCAGTGAAGACCAGGACTTGACTATATTCTTTAGGGCTATAATCAACCCTTCAATATTTGTTTTCAAAAGATATGGTAAATGGACCACCCAAGGTTGGAGAGCACAAGGGCGTGTGTGAAGCATGTGTGATTGGAAAATATGCAATGAAGGAGTTTCCAAAAGGAAAAGCATGGCAGGCCTCATACCCACTCCAACTTGTACATTCTGATATTTGTGGACCTATGCAAATAATTTTTTTGGGTAATTCTTCATATTTTCTCACATTCATTGATGATTTTTTAAGAAAGTGTTGGATGTATTTTTTGAAACATAAGGATGAAGCTTTTGGCATGTTCAAGAATTTCAAAGTATTGGTTGATAATGAAAGTGGATATAAAATAAAGTGTTTTAGAACTGACCATGGAGGAGAATTTTGTTCAAATGAGTTCAATAATTTTTGCAAACAATATGACATCAAGAGGCAGCTCACTACTGGATATATACCACAAAAAATGGGGTAGTTGAGAGAAAAAATAGAACCATTGCAAAAATGACAAGAAGCATGTTGAAGATAAAAGGTTTGAGCAATTCGTATCGGTCTTATACAGTTGATACAATAGTGTACATTATTAATATATGCTCCACAAGAGCACCACATAAGAAGATTGCACATGAAGCATGGTATGACACAAAATCCACTATAGATCATTTTTAGATTTTTTGGTTGTCTTGAATATGCACATGTGAATGATGAAGTGAGAAATAATTTGGACCCCAAGAGTGAGCCATGCATTCTTGTGGGATATTATGGAATAAGTAAGGCATATAGACTATATAATCTAAAAACTCACAAGTTTGTAGTCTCTAGAGATGTAATTTTTGATGAAGGGGAAGTGTACAATCATAAAAAATCAATAGCCAAATATTTGATATTGAAGCAGATAATATAATTGGGGGACAAACTTTAAATATTTCCTCTACTTCTCCAAGCCCACCTAGCAGTCCATCAACAATTTTAAAGGAGATTACACCAAATTCAAGCACAAGCAACTCATCTACAAGTCCCATCAATAATACAAATAAAGGAAAGAGAATACTCAAAGTACATCCACCCAACCAAATGATGGACAAAAACTTTCAAAGGAGGTTAACAAGAAGTCAATTGAAAGAGTTGGACTAAGTTGTTTCAAGATTGAAGAAGCTCCAAATGTATGGTGATGATGAAGAATAACCAAAAAGTGAGTTGGTGAATTATGCTCTATTTTTTGAAGCTAATTTGGAACCTTCATGTTATGAATATGCTTGTACTAATGATGTTTGGGTGCAAGCAATGAAAGAAAAAATTGAGTCCATTGAAAAATGACACTTGGGAACTTGTGGAATTGCCCAAGGAAAAGAAAATTATTGGATCTAAGTGGGTCTATAAAACAAAGTTTAACAATGATGAAAACATAAAAATATACAAAGCAAGGTTGGTTGCAAAAGAATTCACTCAAATATATGGTATGAATTATGAAGAAACGTTTGCCCCTGTTGCAAGAAAAGATACAATTTGAATGGCTCTTTCATTGGCAACCAATAAACAGTAGAAATTTTATCACATAGATGTGAAAAGTGCATTTTTGAATGGTTATCTAGATGAGGAGGTTTATGTTTAGAAACCTCAAGGCTTTGAAGTGGAAGGAAAGGAAACCCATGTTTACAAATTGAAGAAAGCACTATATGGACTAAAGCAAGCACCTAGAGCATGGTACTCAAGAATTTATGGGTAATTCCAAGATTGTGGTTTCAATAAAAGTAAGAATGATCCCACACTCTATTTCAAGAATGAAGGTGATGATATTCTTCTTGTGTACCTATATGTTGATGATTTTATCTACATGAGAAGTAGTTCAAAGATGATGAATGATTTTAAGCATGCTATGATTAAGAAATTTGATATGAAATATTTAGGATTGATGCAATACTTTATTAGTGTGGAAGTACATCAAGGTGATGGAAATTTTTTTATTTGTTAACTAAAATATGTAAAAGATATGTTAAAGAAATATGACATGAAAAATTACAAACCAATTCAGACACTTGTGACACATGGAGAAGTGTTGTGTAGAGATGATGGAGAAGAGAAAGATGATGAAAATTTGTTAGAACCATTATTGGGAGCTTAATATTTCGTACTACAACAAGACATGATATTGCATTTGCAATTTCACTTATATCAAGGTACATGAATGAACCTTCAAAAAACCACATGAGAGCAACCAAGAGAAATTTTAGGTATATCAAAGGAACCTTGAATTTTGCCATACTTTATGATACTAACAACAAAATGGATATTGTTGGATACAGTGACTCAAATTGGGGAAGTTGCTTGGATGATGGAAAATCAACTTTTGGAAATTGTTTTTCACTTGGTTCAAGAGTGATAACATGGATCTCAAAGAAGCAAAGTATTATTGCTTTATCTTCTATAAATACAAAATATGTTGTAGCTACTACAAAAAGTACACAAGTACTTTGGTTGAGAAAGGTACTTGAAGATATTGGTGAAGTTCAAAATAATCCAACATTTTTTTGTGAAAACACAAGTGCAATCAAGATTACAAAAAATCTGGTCCATCATAGTAAAATTAAACATATTGATTTGAAGGTTCATTTCATAAGAGACGTGTTGGAAAATAAGGTTGTAGATTTGAATATTGCAACACCAAACTACTTGTAGACCTATTTACCAAAGGTGTCGATAAAGAATAATTTTTGATATTAAGAGATAAATTTGTCTCACCACTCAGCATCAAGGGGAGTATGTTGGAGATTGATGCTAACTAAGAAATAGAAAATAAAAAGTTCTCCCACGAATTTGAAGAAGCCTAAAAGTTTTTACAGGCCTTGAAGAGTCACCATGATTGTTGGACTTCTTAGAATGTTAAATGAAGTGTTGTAACATGATTTTCTCTCTTGTAAATGTACAATAGAGTAATATAGCTATAGGATTTTTTTGAAGAAATATTTGTAATACGTCTGAGTTCATTTGGAATGAAAAACAACATTCTATTCCATTCATTTTGTGAAAAACATGTTTGTTATCCCTATTTTATGAAACTTGCAGTCAACTTTTAGAACTCATAAATTTTATTTTATGGCTCCATTTTTATGTGATACACCGTTGGAAAGATATTTTTGTATAGAATTCACTCCCAAAATTTCATCAATTTCTAAGCACTTTTGGTACCTAAAATTTAGACTATCATGTGTTGCAATTTCTGCACTTTTCTATAACTGCTGTGTTTTTTGCTACACTTTGGTGCTCTTCATTTTTGGATAATTTACTTCAAAGAGAAGGAGAACAAGCATCACGATCATTATATTTGTAAGATAAAGAGGAGTAATAAAACTTGTATATATTTTAAGCAATTAATATTGTAAGTTGTTCTTCATGCATAGTACATGAATGATTCAGATTATTTACATTTATATTTCAACATATTATTGAATGTTATTTGATTTATTATAAGCCTTGATATAAATATTAATTTTCTCATATTATTTTACTCATATCATCATCTTGACCTTATTATATTGTGACGATTTTATATTGGGTCTTGTGAGATATAACTTGTGATATTGTGTGGTAGTATTAAGGCCTAAAAAGCCATCAAGAGGTTTATGGGGCCAGATGTGATTGCAAGAAATGTTCTTCTAGTAGGGTTGTGGTGGATCACCCTTTATCACAATGAGAAGCAGTATGTGATCATATGTTATACATGCTAAAGATTTAGGGAGCTATTAAGGAGGGACTTCATGATATTGCACCCATCATAGCCACGAGAGTTGTTCAAGAGGTGGGGTGTCAATTTTGTTGGACCATTGAGGACCAACAAAAGAGGATGTAGATACATTATGGTAGCCAATGAGTATTTGACAAGGTGGGTGAAGGTAAGAGTGTTGCCTCTTAATTTCTCAAAGAGCACTATGTGCTTCTTGTACAAGCAAGTGATTATAGGATTTAGTGTACCTCTTTAGTTGATGAGTGATCATGAATGATACTTTATCAATAAAATTATTTAGAAGTAGACCACAAATTAAAATATCTTGCATTTGTTATGTAGTATGTGTTACACCAAAGCAAATGAACAATAAAAAAACAATGAATAAGGTCTTAGTTTCAACAATGTATAAAACGTGTAGGATTGAATATGCTAATTAGAAGAAAAATTTTCTAGCGATTTTGTGGGCATATAAGACTACATTCAAGCCCAACAACTAACCACACTCCATTCTAGTTGATGTACAAACAAGAGGTAGTCATGCTGATGGAATGTTTGGTATCTAGCTTGGGAGTGGTGGTACAAATTGTCTTAGTGACCAAGAGAGCCTAGAAGAGAGGCTAATGACACTCATCAGGCTAGATGATAAAAGAGTGATGGTACAATAAACTACAAAGGTTGTCCAATATTATTGAAATTTATGGCATGATAAACACTTGAAGATGAACTTGAATGTAGGTGATTTAGTCTTGAAGTTTAATGGCAAGAGAGAGATCAAGTCAAGAAAGCTAAAGACTTTATGACTTAAACCCTTTTTGGACATTTTGAGTCCATCGAGTTGTCATTGATGTCAAGGCATGAAGTTGTCATTGATGTCAAAAGGAATGCAATTGATTGGTTCCAAAAAGTTTCATAATGTCTTATGAAGCATGACCAAAAAGGTTTTTCATTAAAACCATTGGAGGAGAAAATAAAAGGTTTTCCATTAAAACCATTGAAGGAGAAAATAAAAGGTTTTCCATTAAAACCATTGAAGGAGAAAATAAAAGGTTTTTCATAAAAACCATTGGAAAATAAAGTATAATAATTTTATTATACTAAGGAAGCTTAAAGTTAATTATAAATTAATTTATTAGTTAATTTACTTAACTTGAAAAGTTATTTAAATTAATTATTAATTAATTTATTTATTAATTATAAATTAATTAAATTAAGGTTAAAACCCTAAAGTGGGTTTTAGATTTGAAATTCAAAATTCAATTTTGAAAAGCGTCGACGTGAGGAGGAATGTTATATTATGCATATAAAAGGGAGCACCTACCACTTTAATGAAATTACCATGCCTAAGATACGAACGTGCGAAGCAAAGAATTTAGCGTTGCGACCAAGGGAAACGAAAACGTGTTTTTCGCGTGTGAAAAAGGAGAAGTGTTGAAGGCATAAGAGGAAGGCATCTATCCTTCCTTCACGTGGGCCTTCGTAGCCCACGCGGTGAGTGCCCAAGCGCCTAAGCGCTTAGGCAAGAGGAGACGGCGGATCGAGTCACGCCGAATCCCCTTTTGGTGGGGAATACAAGGTACGCAAGGTGTTTAATCTCCAAAATTTTTGGAGGTTGGTTGGGCAAGTTAAAAATTAATTTTGCATGTTTATTATTGGTTCTAAGGTTGCAAGGGAGTTATAAGGTTTGGCAAAATTAAATTTTTAATATTGTTTGCTCAAAGGTTTTATGCATGGAGTGAAAAGTGTTTGGTTAATATTCTATAGTGGTGAATATTATTAAGTCTGGTCAATATTCTATAGTGGTGAATATTATTAAGAATGGTTGATATTCTATAGTGGTGAATATTATTAAAGTGGTTAATATCCTATGGTGGTGGATATTATTTTAAGAGTGGTTGATTTATTAGGGTGTTGGTCACTATTCTAAGATTGGAGTTGATAAGGTGTTTCCAAGTATTTTGTTATGTATGATTTGTTGAAAGAGGAAGAAATAAGGCATTGATTATATCTTGGTGCAAAGAATATTTTTGAGGAAATATTGGAATAATATTTTTGTATTCTAACCTTCTTGAGTTTGGCAAAGAAGTGTTTTATGGTTGTGGCAGATTTGTGAGGTCTACTCCTTATCATCAAGAAAAAGGTATGAGCACATTCTTCCATAGTTAAGTTGATTGGTTGGTTTTCTGAAAAATAAGTTTGGAGTGAAAAGGACTTGATTAGGGTTTCCTTATTGAGTGTGTTGAGTGAATGCTTCAAGGTTTTCTGAAATAAAGAATTGTTGTTAAACCTTGTTTGATAAGCATTGTTGTTGAAACCATTGGTTGTATGAAGAACTTGAATTAGGGTTTGAGTATCATTGCTATGTGAAGATTGCTTTATAAGCATTGTTGTTGAAGTGATTTGTTGAGCAAAGAACTTGAACTAGGGTTTGATTATCATTGCTATAAACATTGTTGTTGAAGTGAGTTGTTGAGAAAAGAACTTGAACTAGGGTTTGAAAAGATCATGAGTATCATTGTTATGTGAGATTTATTGTTGAGCATTGTTGGAAATATTTTGAGTTGGTGTTTACATGCCTGGACTAGGGTTTGTGAGAAAGGAGTGTTTCATTGAGTGATTGGTTGGGTAGAGTTGGTTGAGCCTAGTCAAGTGGATGTGTGAAGTGATTGTTCAAGTTCCATAAAACAAACTATTCTATATTCTGAATTGAGTTGTGAAAGTGATTGAGCATTGAGCTGAAATTGAAGCATATTGAGTCTCTAACAATTCTCCTTATGTTTCTAAGAGAGTGATTGAAAGTAATTGAGCATTGTGATTAGTATAGAACATATTGAGTCTCTAACAATTCTCTTTATGTTTCTATGAGATTGGACAAGTTATGTGTGGACTTGTTGAGCAGATTTGGACAAGTTCTGTGTGGACTTGTTGAGAATGGACAAGTTTGGACAAGTTCTGAGTGGACTTGTTGAGCAGATTTGAGCAAGTTCTAGAGAGGACTTGTGGACAGATTAGTGTGAGATTTTATGGAAGCTTGCAAGGCAGATTTGAGACAAGTCTTTGAGAAGACTTGAGAGCAGAGTTGATTGATTTATTCAAAACCTTGAGTTAAGGTTTGGGGTAGATCCAGCAGAGTTGAGTCAAGCCTTGAGTTAAGGCTTGAAGACAGAGATCGAGGATAGATTTGTGCTAGACCGAAGGACTATGTTTAGTGTAGATTTGAGAGTAGAGTTTGGTGCAGATTTGAGGATAGATTTGTACCAGACCAGAGATAGATATTGAGGATAGATTTGTGCTAGACCGAAGGACTATGTTTAGTGTAGATTTGAGAGCAGATTTTGGTGCATATTTGAGGATAGGTTTGTACCAGACCAGAGATAGAGATTGAGAAGATTTGTGCTAGATCGAAGGACTATGTTTAGTGTAGATTTGAGATAGATCTTTGGAGGTGATAGAGCAGAGAGGATGGTAGTCTCTAGTGGATAGAGATCCATTAGCCAGGGTAGTGAAGATAGGTCTTCTGAGTGGGGACAAGAGTCTTCAGTGGAGAGAGATCCACAAGCCAATGTAGTGGAGGCAGTTGTCTTCTAGAGGATCACCAACTAGAGCAGAGGAGAAGGAGTTCTCCTATGGATAGAGATCCATGAACTTGATTCAGGGGATTGGTGTCTCCTTTGGACAGAGGTCCATAAACATTGTAATAGGGAAAGGATTCCCAAGAGATTGATCGAGAAAATTTTAGTGAAATATTTTCTTCGTGGAGTAGCCCACATTGGGTGAACCACGTAAATTGTGGTGTCTCTATTATGTGTGGTGTTTTATGCATTGCTTTGATTACTGTTGTTGATATTGCTATCTATACATTGCATATATTGATTTGGAAAGAAAAGTAAAAAGTGGTCTTATACTGTTCACCCCCCTCTCAGTATAAGCTTGTGTTCTTCAATTGGTATCAGAGCGGGTTCCTTCAGAAGAGTTTAACAACTTGAAGGAAAATCTAACAAGAACACAATGGATTCTAAGAATGTGTCCTCAGATAACTCAACACCAGTATTTGATGGAAGTGACTATATGTATTGGAGTATGAGAATGAAGATCTACCTGATGGCACTTGGCAATGAAATTTGGGAAGTAATTGAATTTGGATATGATCCCTTAATTAATCCTCCTACAGATAAGGAAGGTAAGCTCCTACAACATTACAATTCAAAAGCAATGAATGCACTTTTAAGAGGTTTGCATAGAACAAAGTCTATGAAAGTTATGCACTGTCAAACTACAAAAGACATGTGGGATAAATTGCAAAATATATATGAAGGAGATAAATGTGTCAAGAAAGCAAAGATGTAAAATCTCAAAGGACAATTTGAGGAGTTAAGAATGAAGGATGAGGAAAACATTAGTACTTATCTACTTCGAATTGATGAGGTTGTTAATGCAATGCAAGGACTTGGAATGAAGATTGATGAATCAGATGTTTGTGATAAAGTTTTGAGAACTCTTCCAAACAGATTCAGTGAAAAGGTTTCTGCTATAGAAGTGTCAATGGATGGTGATACTTTGACAAGAGATATGTTGCTTGGTATTCTTATAGCACATGAGATAAGAACAAAATATCCTATTCCCTAGAAGGAAGCAACATTCAAAGCAATCAAGAAGACTAAGGGTAAGAAGTCAGAATCAAGCAATGAGTCATCTAGTGATGAAGAAGCAAATTATGGTAGAAGGAATAAGGATTCAAGAAGATCTAGAGATACAAGATCTATTAAATGTTTCAATTGTGGAAAGTATGGATATTTTGCAATAGATTGTCAAGAAGCTAAGAATAACAATGGTGAAGAAAAATAGGATCACAGGAACAGGGAATCAGAAAGATATAGGCACCAAAAGCAAAGCAAGGATAAACAAAGCAGACAAGGAAAGAAGTTCTTCCAAAGGCAAAAGAGGAGCTACTATGCGGATAATGCAAGTAAGTACTCAAGTGATAGTGATGCTAGTTTTTCAGACAATGATAGAGATGAAGTTCTTTTTATGATTGAAGAAAAAGAACAAGTTAAGAAAAGGACTCCAATAATTCTCAAGTGTTTTAGATGTGGTAACTTTGGACATCTTGAAGATGATTGTACAAGGGATGGCTATAGTTTCAGTGATGATGAATATGAAGATACACTTGAAGGACCAGATGAAAATCTTCTAATGGCATTAGAAGATAAAGAAGGTGATCCTATAGAAGACAAGCCAACAGAAAATAAAGATGTGGACAAAGGTAAACAAATAGAGGAATATTCAGAAAAGGATGGATATGATCTCAAAGGAGAACTTATTTATGCCCTTGAAATAGTAAATAAGGTAAGAAAGCAACACTCTAAACTTGAAATTCAGTTTCAAGAATGTGATGAAGAGAGAAGATTGCTTATAGAGGATTTAGAAAAATCAAAGGCTAAAGCAAAAAGGTTCAAGGATAAGTTAGAAGAAAAGATCTTAGAATGTGAAAAGTTAACACAAGAAGTGGCACTACTAAGAGAAGATTTGGAAGACTCCAAATTCAAGCTAAAAGGATTCAAAAATAGCTCAAAGAACTTGGATAAGTTCATCAAGATACAAAAGCCTACATCAAGCAAAACAAGTCTTGGATTTGGATAAGATCAAAAGAAATGGGAAGGAGAGTCAACCTCAAGTTTTGGAGAAGAAGATACTTCAGAAGAAGACAGTGTAAGAGAGAATGAGACATCTGAGAATGAGTTGGACAATAGAGAGTTCAACAAGAACAGGAACAATGCACAAAGAGGATATAGATGGAACAACAATCAAAATAGGTCAAGAGAGACCAAGAGACCAATGAGGTCAAGACAAGGAAACTTCAATGGAAGATGTTTTTCATGTCACAGGTTTGGGCACATGGCTTCACAGTGCAGGACACAGGAAAGACAGGAATATGGGAACAGACAACTTTTCCATGGGTATTGCTACTCATGTAATCAGTTTGGTCACAAGGCAATAAATTGTAGGGTTCATGACAGAAGAAGGTATGGCTTCACTAGGAGAAATCCTAAGATATTTGCACCTCCAAGGAATAATAACATTAAGTGTTATAAGTGCAATAATGATGGTCACACAACAAAGTGGTGTAGAGCAGATATTCCAGAAATAAGTATGAACTGGAATAGGAACAAGAACAGGAACATGGATATGAACAAGAATAGGAACATGGATAGGAACAGGAATAGGAATAGGAACAGGGACATGGACAGGAATATTGAAATAAATAGTTAGAGGAATCAGAAGGATCAGATAAGAAGAAGAGAGGATAAAGGTAAAGAACAATGCTTTCTAGGAGTAGAAATACTCCCACCCTAAAATTAACCACCTCAAGAGGAGGTGGGGGAGGGGCTAAGCTAAGAGGCTCATTCTTAGCCCCGAGCCCCAAAGGTGACCCTTTGCCATTGATGTCAAAGGGGGAGAGATTTGAGTAAGGGGGAGAGATTTAGATTTGAGTAAGAGGGAGAGATTTGGTATTTAAGAGAGCATTGAGCCAAGGGGAGCAGAACAAAGGAAAGGTCAAGTTTTTAGTTAAAATAATTTGGGTTGCCATCAATGACAAAGGGGGATATTGTTGGACATTTTGAGTCCATCGAGTTGTCATTGATGTCAAGGCGTGAAGTTGTCATTGATGTCAAAAGGAATGCAATTGATTGGTTCCAAAAAGTTTCATAATGTCTTATGAAGCATGACCAAAAAGGTTTTTCATTAAAACCATTGAAGGAGAAAATAAAAGGTTTTCCATTAAAACCATTGAAGGAGAAAATAAAAGGTTTTCCATTAAAACCATTGAAGGAGAAAATAAAAGGTTTTTCATAAAAACCATTGGAAAATAAAGTATAATAATTTTATTATACTAAGGAAGCTTAAAGTTAATTATAAATTAATTTATTAGTTAATTTACTTAACTTGAAAAGTTATTTAAATTAATTTATTTATTAATTATAAATTAATTAAATTAAGGTTAAAACCCTAAAGTGGGTTTTAGATTTGAAATTCGAAATTCAATTTCGAAAAGCGCCGACGTGAGGAGGAATGTTATATTATACATATAAAAGGGAGCACCTACCACTTTAATGAAATTACCATGCCTAAGATACGAACGTGCGAAGCAAAGAATTTAGCGCTACGACCAAGGGAAATGAAAACATGTTTTTCGCATGTGAAAAAGGAGAAGTGTTGAAGGCATAAGAGGAAGGCATCTATCCTTCCTTCACGTGGGCCTTCATAGCCCACACGGTGAGTGCCCAAGCGCCTAAGCGCTTAGGCAAGAGGAGACGGCGGATCGAGTCACGCCGAATCCCCTTTTGGTGGGGAATACAAGGTACGCAAGGTGTTTAATCTCCAAAATTTTTGGAGGTTGGTTGGGCAAGTTAAAAATTAATTTTGCATGTTTATTATTGGTTCTAAGGTTGCAAGGGAGTTATAAGGTTTGGCAAAATTAAATTTTTAATATTGTTTGCTTAAAGGTTTTATGCATGGAGTGAAAAGTGTTTGGTTAATATTCTATAGTGGTGAATATTATTAAGTCTAGTCAATATTCTATAGTGGTGAATATTATTAAGAATGGTTGATATTCTATAGTGGTGAATATTATTAAAGTGGTTAATATCCTATGGTGGTGGATATTATTTTAAGAGTGGTTGATTTATTAGGGTGTTGGTCACTATTCTAAGATTGGAGTTGATAAGGTGTTTCCAAGTATTTTGTTATGTATGATTTGTTGAAAGAGGAAGAAATAAGGCATTGATTATATCTTGGTGCAAAGAATATTTTTGAGGAAATATTGGAATAATATTTTTGTATTCTAACCTTCTTGAGTTTGGCAAAGAAGTGTTTTATGGTTGTGGCAGATTTGTGAGGTCTACTCCTTATCATCAAGAAAAAGGTATGAGCACATTCTTCCATAGTTAAGTTGATTGGTTGGTTTTCTGAAAAATAAGTTTGGAGTGAAAAGGACTTGATTAGGGTTTCCTTATTGAGTGTGTTGAGTGAATGCTTCAAGGTTTTCTGAAATAAAGAATTGTTGTTAAACCTTGTTTGATAAGCATTGTTGTTGAAACCATTGGTTGTATGAAGAACTTGAATTAGGGTTTGAGTATCATTGCTATGTGAAGATTGCTTTATAAGCATTGTTGTTGAAGTGATTTGTTGAGCAAAGAACTTGAACTAGGGTTTTATTATCATTGCTATAAGCATTGTTGTTGAAGTGAGTTGTTGAGCAAAGAACTTGAACTAGGGTTTGAAAAGATCATGAGTATCATTGTTATGTGAGATTTATTGTTGAGCATTGTTGGAAATATTTTGAGTTGGTGTTTACATGCCTGGACTAGGGTTTGTGAGAAAGGAGTGTTTCATTGAGTGATTGGTTGGGTAGAGTTGGTTGAGCCTAGTCAAGTGGATGTGTGAAGTGATTGTTCAAGTTCCATAAAACAAACTATTCTATATTCTGAATTGAGTTGTGAAAGTGATTGAGCATTGAGCTGAAATTGAAGCATATTGAGTCTCTAACAATTCTCCTTATGTTTCTAAGAGAGTGATTGAAAGTAATTGAGCATTGTGATTAGTATAGAACATATTGAGTCTCTAACAATTCTCTTTATGTTTCTATGAGATTGGACAAGTTCTATGTGGACTTGTTGAGCAGATTTGGACAAGTTCTATGTGGACTTGTTGAGAATTTGGACATTGGACAAGTTCTGTGTGAACTTGTTGAGAATTGGACAAGTTCTATGTGAACTTGTTGAGCAGATTTGGACAAGTTTTGAGTGGACTTGTTGAGCAGATTTGAGCAAGTTCTAGAGAGGACTTGTGGACAGATTAGTGTGAGATTTTGTGGAAGCTTGCAAGGCAGATTTGAGATAAGTCTTTGAGAAGACTTGAGAGTAGAGTTGATTGATTTGTTCAAAACCTTGAGTTAAGGTTTGGGGTAGATCCAGTAGAGTTGAGTCAAGCCTTGAGTTAAGGCTTGAAGATAGAGATCGAGGATAGATTTGTGCTAGATCGAAGGACTATGTTTAGTGTAGATTTGAGAGCAGATTTTGGTGTAGATTTGAGGATAGATTTGTACTAGACTAGAGATAGAGATTGAGGATAGATTTGTGCTAGACCGAAGGACTATGTTTAGTGCAGATTTGAGAGCAGAGTTTGGTGCAGATTTGAGGATAGGTTTGTACCAGACTAGAGATAGAGATTGAGTAGATTTGTGCTAGACCGAAGGACTATGTTTAGTGTAGATTTGAGATAGAGATTTGGAGGTGATAGAGTAGAGAGGATGGTAGTCTCCAGTGGATAGAGATCCATTAGCTAGGGTAGTGAAGATAGGTCTTCTGAGTGGGGATAAGAGTCTTCAGTGGAGAGAGATCCACAAGCCAGTGTAGTGGAGGTAGTTGTCTTCTAGAGGATCACCAGCTAGAGCAGAGGAGAAGGAGTTCTCCTATGGATAGAGATCCATGAACTTGATTTAGGGGATTGGTGTCTCCTTTGGACAGAGGTCCATAAACATTGTAATAGGGAAAGGATTCCCAAGAGATTGATCGAGAAAATTTTAGTGAAATATTTTCTCCGTGGAGTAGCCCACATTGGGTGAACCACGTAAATTGTGGTGTCTCTATTGTGTGTGGTGTTTTGTGCATTGCTTTGATTACTGTTGTTGATATTGCTATCTATACATTGCATATATTGATTTGGAAAGAAAAGTAAAAAGTGGTCTTATATTGTTCACCCCCCTCTCAGTATAAGCTTGTGTTCTTCACCCTTCCAAGTAGATGAGGTGATGATCAATGACACAATAAGATAAAAAAAATAGAAGGGTTGTTGTGTCTCAAGATAGTTAACTATTTGAATTTGAAGCTATGCAATATGGGAGCACAAGTGAATATGGTGAATTTAGAATCAACAAATGAAGGAATAGGCATGGGTAGGCTAAAAATTGCACCAAGTTAGTCTTTGAGATCCTTCAAGGAATACTAATTCAAAAGGTTAGAAAATCAATTCATACTAATGAGGATCATGTAGTGAGTGATAGTAACTTAGATAATAATAAACTTGTAAAATAATTAGCATGGTTGTATTATGAGGAGAATGCAAGTAGGAAGTGAACATGCAACTAATCATTGAACAAGAGGAACTATAGCATCTATGTACATAGTAAACACACACACACACACATATATATATATGCATGTTAGATTCCCAAATGTATAAGAAGAAGAGAGATTATGATAATTGAATACTGAGAGCATACAATGAATGACATCAGTATATGTCAAACAAGAACTACTAGCACAAACTCTAAGTTAAAGTAATAAGTATGAAGAGATGAGTTTGCTTGTAACCATTAGATGTGCACAATAGAGAATGCATGAGGAAACACAATAGTTGTGATAGCAAACAATCAGATGATGAAGTTAAGGAGACAACATGCACAAGTATTATTGAGGATGTAGAAGGATACAAGGCAACCAATAGAAAAAAAATCTAAAGAAGGGATAATTCTAGAGGAGATCCGCAAAGGTGTGTACTAGACAAGTGTTGGGAGTTGTTGATGGCTATGCATTGGAAGTTGAGTTTCTATAAAAGGAATGCCAATTTAGCAAGTAGACCTAATGCAAGTGAAGTAGAATGGTGTGATATCCACATGTAACTCATCTTGGAACTTGAAAGAAGAGTGAGGAGAGAAACACCAAGGAGGCAACAAGTTGCCCAACCAAATGATAATATAATTTTACTACCAAATATGGTGATGCAACAAGTACAACAAAGTAGAAATACCTTTGAGGTAGGAAGGTGGATGAATGGAAAAAGTTGAGATCTGCCAAGAAATTTGAATAGGTCCTTGGGAAGTCAAAGTGATTAGCAAAGGCTACTTGATGACCCAAGGTGTGCTTTCAACTTAGGTAATTTGGGAGGGTCATCAGAACCCCCAGTCTATCTAGATAATATGAGCCAAGAGGGAGGCCATATGGCTTCCTTCCTGACTATATAAGTGGAAAATTTTCCTCAGACTAACCATAGGTCGTACAACTAGTAGGGTGGTTCGTATAGATCCCCCTAGTTGTTTGGGAGTTGATAGGAGATCCTATATGACCCTTGGATTTTTACTGGTTAGATATAAGGGTCAAACAATCTAGATCTACTAGAGGCCATCTAGGAGAAAGAAACTCTATGTAGACTACAATCGTGTCATCCAAAGAATTAGACTGATCAATAATATTAGGGTTGTTCGATAAAAGAGAAACTAAAGGGGGAGAAGTCAAGTCATCCAAAAAATATGTGGAGTTGTGAGAATCGAAGAAGTTGAACTAGAGCTTAAAAGATCATCATAAAGGAGTCATCTATGGAGAAGACACTTAGGATGAGAAGGTGGGCAGTTTAGCCACCAAGGCTATTTGAATCAAAAATCTAACAAAAGGAGTTAAGAGTCAGTCAAACAAGGTCATTTGAGTCAATAACAAAATTCATCTAGTAAAACAAGTCACCCAACATGATTGGAGGATGGACTATTAGGATAGTCATTTAGTTGTCTAGGTCATCTAAGAAGAGCAAGGGAGAAAAAGTGAGTGTACATAAAAACATAACTTTACTATGTGCAAGGTGGCAAATGTAGAATATATAAGATAAAACATATATAACATTCAATTGAATGAAAAACAATTAATAGAAGTGAGGTGGTAGTTAAGGGGTAATTCCCACATGCAAGCCAATTGACACCCTACTGTAAGTTGTGGAGCCTGATTCTAATTTGGAGGTCTTATTTTAGCCATGTTTGGACCCACTCTACAAAAGGATATGAATGTTATGTAATTGTGTGTCAAATTGCATGTCAATCCAAGTTTTTTTGTGAATTACTATTTTTGGAAATTTTTTGATGAAAAATAATTTTTCGAAAATAGTAATTACTAAAAACGATTTTTTTTTGACGAAAAATAATTTGCTGAAATAGTAATTACTAAAAACGGAATTTTTTTAGGAAAAATAATTTTTTGAAAATAGTAATTACTAAAAATGACAAATTTCGACAGAAAAGATAATTTACCGAAAATAGTAATTTTTTATTTTAGGGTCTTAATGATTTGCTCTAAAATTGTAACCCTTGTTTTATAAGAGGATGTTGTACGACATTGAATATGTGAGAAGGAAGAGAGACTGTAATTATGATATCAAAGAGGAAGTACGGTGGATTTGTTGTAGGTTGTATCCCTTCAAGATTTGTTGGATGGAATAATAAATCCTAGTTAATTTCTCTGTGGATGTAGTCCACATTGGATGAACCATGCAAATCTATATCTTGAGTATTGCTTTATTTTTTTGTGTTTTATTTTCGCATTTATTTATTGCTCGTGTTTTATTTTTTAATCCTAGCAATTGGTATTAGAGCCTAGGGTTTGAAAAACATACTTGAAAGGAGGATTTTTGGTTTGAGTGGGAGCAATGGCAGAAGAAAGTAGGTTTAGGGTTGAGAAGTTTAATGGCCAAAATTACCAGCTATGGAAGATGTAAATGGAGGACTATATTTATCAGAAGGATCTTTACCTACCATTAGGCGGAATAGTAAAGAAGCCAACAAAGCTATCAAATGAAGAATGAGAAGTTCTTGATAAAAATACATTAGGAACAATACGGTTGTGCCTAGCAACATCAGTGGCCTTCAACATTTCAAAGGAAAAGACAACAAAGGATTTAATGAATGCATTGGCTAAACTGTATGAAAAACCCTCAGCTTCAAATAAGGTATTTCTTATGAAGCATTTATTTAATATGCACATGTCATAAGGTGGGTCTGTTACTGATCACTTAAATGAGTTTAACATAGTTACCAATAAGTTAAATTTCGTTGAAGTAAATTTTGATGATGAGGTTAGGGATCTTTTGATCTTATGCTCATTGCCAGAAAACTGGAATGGCTTGGTCATGGTTGTGAGTAATTTTGTTTTTGGTACAAATACTTCATAATTTGATGATGTTATTAGTGTTATCCTTAGAGAGGAAATGCAATGTAAAAGTACAAGTGAGACATCGAGTAATGCTTTGATTGTGGAAAATAAGGGAAGATAAAAGGAGAGAGGAAAAAGTCTAGGAAAACATGAAAAATCAAAGAAAGGCAGATCCAAATCCAAAGGGAAACAATTAGAATGCTGGCATTGCGGAAAGAAAAGACACCTAAAAAGAGACTATTGGACTCAAAAAGAAAAATAGGGAGAAGAAAATAGGGCAATCAGGAATCAAACCTAGCAGGTGATGTATTGCAATATGCTTTAATCATTTCACTAAATAATACTAATGATTTTTTGGTGTTAGACTCAGGGGCTTCATATCATGCCACACCCCATATGAAATATTTTTTAGATTATGTTCAAGGTGATTTCGAACAAGTCTATTTGGGTGATGATAGACCATGTAAAATCATTGGAAAGAGTAGGATATAGATAAAATTACCGAATGGAAACCAATGGTTGCTGAAATAGGTAAGGCATATTCCTGATTTGAGAAGAAATCTAATTTACATAGGGCAGTTGGACAACGAAGGATGTACAGTTACATTCTCAGCAAATTGGTGGAAGGTTTCTAAAGGATCACTGTTATTAGCAAAAGGAAATAAGGAAGGTACGTTGTATGTATGTACTGGTAATATTGATCTTTCTATTGCTTTAGTTTCTATAGCAGATGCAATTTTATGGCATCATAGGCTTGGGCACATGAGTGATAAGGGGATGCATATTCTCCACTCAAGGATTTTTTTTCCAGGTTTGAAGCAGGTTGATTTGGACTTTAGTGAACACTGCGTTTATAAAAAATAAAAAAGAGTCAGATTTCTCAGAGTTGGAAAATAAAAGAAGAGTGAAAAGCTAGAGCTTGTGTATATAGACATATGGGGACCAACTCAAGTATCATCTCTTGACGAATCTTATTATTATGTTATGTTTATTGATGATGCAACTAGAAAAACTTGGGTTTATTGTATTCGAAAGAAATCGAATGTCTTTGATACTTTTAAGAAATAAAAAGCTTTTGTTGAGAATGAGATAAGAAATAAGTTGAAGTGTATCATATTAGATAATAGAGGTGAGTACTATAGCAAAGAGTTTGATAGTTACTATTTATACCATGGGATTTGTAGAGTGAAGATGATTCTAATAAATCCACAAAAAAATTGTCTATCAAGAAGGATGAACACGACTATCATGGAATATGCTAGGTGTATGAGATTACATGAAGGATTACCCATACATTTTTGGAGAGATGTTGTGGATACTGCTATTTATTTAATAAACAGAGGGCCTTCAAGTTCCCTAGATGGTGGGATTCCATAAGAGGCATGGATAGATAAACCTATTAACTACTCATTTTTTAAGACTTTCGATTGTGAAGAATTCAAGCATATTGATAAAGAAAATAGAATTAAACTTAAGGTAAAATCCAAAAAGTGCACTTTCATTGAAAATAGAGTTAATGATTTTGGTTATCATTTTTGGGATTATGAAAATCACAAAATAATTATGAGTAGAGATGTGGTATTCAATGAGAAAGTCATGTATAAAGACTAGTTGTAGCAAAAGAAACATGAAAAGGTAAACACATAATACACAATTCTTGATGAAATTGAAACTTCAAAGGTGCTAAAAAATCAACAACAACAACAAACACCTCAAACTTTTGTAAGTGTTGTTAGAAAATATACCAAGATAAGTAGACCTCCTGATCATTACTCTCATTCATTATATTATGTATTATTATCTGAATTTGGTGAACCAAATACATATGAAGAAGCGATGTAGGTAGAAACTAGGAAGAAGTGGGACTAAGGCATGAAAGAGCATGAAATAGGAGATGGACTGCTTGGTACACAATCAGAATTGGATTCTGATTTGATTTCCTGTAGGAAAAAGAGCATTGCAAAATAAATGGGTTTACAGGGTGAAAGAAAAAGATGAGTTAAAAAGAGGTATAAGGCTACACTAGTTGTCAAGGGGTTATGAGGAAGAGATTTTTATGCAACAACCACAAGAGTATGAGATCAAATAGAAGGAGGAATTAGTATGCAGGTTGAAAAAGAGCTTGTATGGCCTAAAGCAAGCTCCAAGGCAATGGTATATGAAATTTGACAAGTTTATGTCATAACAAGGTTATAGTAGATGTTATTATGACCACTATATTTATTTTAAGAGATTGGATAATGGTAACTATATTATCCTGTTATTATATGTATATGCCATGCTTGTTGCAAGGTCTAACATGTAAGATATAATTGTGCTCAAAAGAAAATTAGCAGATTCTATTGCAATGAATTATTTGGGTGCTACAAGGCAGATCCTTGGTATGAGAATAACAAGAGACAGAAAAAATCGTAAATTAACATTGTCTTAGAGTGAGTACATTGAGAAGGTGTTGGAAAGATTTAATATGCAGGATGCAAAACCTGTTAGTACACCTTTGGCCAATTATTTCAAAATGATAAAAGACATGTGTCCTAAGACATAAGAGGAGATTGAATATATGTTCAAGGTTACTTATTCATCAGTAGTTGGTAGTTTGATGTATGCGATGGTGTGCATAAGGCCAAATATTGCACATGTAGTGGGAGTTGTGAGCAGGTTTATGAACAATCCAGGAAAACAACATTGGGAGGCAATGAAGTGGATTCTCATGTTTTTGAGAGGTACTGTCACTCAGGTATTATGCTTTGGAGGTTCTAACACTACTTTACAGGGATATGTTGATTCAGATATAGTAGGTGATATAGACAACATAAGGAGTACCACAAGGTATGTTTTTACTATAGGTGAAACTACGGTAAGTTGGATTTCAAAATTATAGAAGGTTGTTGCACTTTCAACAATGGAAGTAGAGTATGTTGTTATAGAGGCTAGTAAGAAGATGATTTGGTTACAAAGGTTTATGGAGGAGTTGGGAAAGTAGGAGAATAACATATTATATAGTGACAGTCAAAGTTTCATTCATCTTGCAAATATTTCAACCTTCCATTCCAAGATTAAACATATACATACCAAGTACCATTTCATACGCTCAGTATTGGAAGATGAATAATTAAAACTGAAGAAGATACACACTATCCAAAATCTTATAGATATGTTCACAAAGGCAATAACCAGGGAGAAACTGAGTTCTTGCTTAGTTTGAGTTGGTCTTCAAACATGACAGTAAAAGGTGAGAAAAGTTTTAGGTCCAAAGTTGAAGCATAGTCCAGTAGGTTCAATAGTGGTGGAGTTACTTTGACCAGTCTCCAAACGGGAGATTGTTGGTTGTGGATCTACTCTATGAAAGGATATGGGTGTTATGTAATTGTGTGTCAAATTGCATTTCAATCCGAGTTTTTTTGTGAATTACTATTTTCAAATAAATTTTGATGAAAAATAATGTCGAAAATAATAATTACTAAAAATGGAATTTTTTTGACGAATTTTTTTGTCAAAAATAGTAATTACTAAAAACAATTTTTTTTTTCAGAAAAATAATTTTTTGAAAATAGTAATTATTAAAAATGGTAAATTTCAACAGAAAAGATAATTTGCCAACAATAGTAAATTTTTATTTTATTTTAGGGTCTTAATGATTTGCTCTAAAATTGTAACCCTTGTTTTATAAGAGGATGTTGTACGATATTGGAGATGTGAGAAGGAAGAGAGACTGTAATTGTGAGATCGAAGAGGAAGTACAGTGGATTTGTTGTAGGTTGTATCCCTTCGATATTTGGTGGATGAAATAATAAATCCTGGTTATTTTCTTTGTGGACGTAGCCCACATTGGATGAACCACGTAAATATGTGTCTTGAGTATTGCTTTATTCTTTTGTATTTTATTTTCGCATTTATTTATGGCTCATGTTTTATTCTTTAATCCTAACACCTACTACTTTCATATTATAAATAGAAGCCAAAAGTTAGCCATTATAAAAAAGGTAAGCATTGCAAGAGAATTAGAATGAAGATCATATGGACGAAAGGATGTGACAACCATTACACAATAACACATTGGAGTTTCGATTTAGTAATGATTGCCCTAAGGAGAAAGGATGTTGCATTGTAGGAGCCAACTACCATGCTCAAGAAATTCAAAGGTATCGTAAAGAAGCAAAAATTATGTTAGAGAGCATTTTTTCTAAATGTCCCTCCCCATTGTCGACAAAACTTGTTTTTTTGTACATACAAGGGTTGTAGCCAAAATCTAAAAATGAGAAAGAGGGAAGCAGAAACAAAGACCCAACTATGTAAACAAAGGAGTAAAATATGGCTAAGATATATTTTTTCCAAAGTCGTATGGACTATCTAAAGTGTGGAAGATGTAGTACGAACATAGGTCAATTACGAAGAAGAAAGTGTCTATAATCAGGTTGTTGAAGATAGAATCATACAAGACTAGATTCTTTGTAACAAGACTGTTTGAAACTGGAACCTCTAAGATCGTACCATTTAGAGTTGGGTTGTTCAAAAGTGGAGTGCATAAAAAATGAGGGTCATATAGTAGATTGTAGGAAAAGGTACGACATACAAGAAGAATGAGTGTGCCACGTGGAGCTATGAGTAAAAGATAAATCATCTAAAAAATTGGAGTTTTTGGAGGTAATTGTTGCCAAAATTTTATAAAATTTGAAATCAAAGAAGTTGATTGGAAGATAAATTCAGAAAAAGCCACAAATTTCTAAGAGGATCAAACAGAGGATTTTCACTTGAAGAAGTGTTGCAAGTAGGACCTCGTCCTTGTGGAGAAAGCATGAAATGGATATTGAATAAGGGAGAACTTGGTAAAATGAAGCAAAGTCTTGATCGTGAACCGAAACCCCAAATGAGCGATAAATAAGTGGAAAAGAGCCAACAGTTTCACCACTAGCAAATAGTAAGGGGAAGAAGTGAAAGCAAATCCCCTTTGAAGAAATAACCTCGATAATACTAGCAAGTAAATTTTGTAGAACATGGTGGTTAGAGCACCCAAAGGATAATTTGTTGAATATTGAATTACATAGAGCAAGAGTGTAATTTATCTTGTAAGTTCCTACGTTTAATAAGGATTTTTACCTATTGGAAATGCTACAGAATTATGATGCTAAGAGGAAGAGGAGTAGAGTATTACTTGGTAAAAAAGAAGTATGAGTGTCATTCTCCTCGAACAATTTTTGAAGAGTATTTGAATTTTTGACATCCATGAAACTGATGAAAAAGGAGGGAGTGGGACCTTTTGCTTGTAGACTTTTGTGGACAAAGTCACAAATCTTAGTTTGCAATAATTAACAAATTTGAAGCATGGAAATCATAGAATAAAGATGCATCATCTAAAGTTAAACAAACTATGGTTTTGTTATGAATGTGATCATGTCTAGATTATCTAAGGAACAAAGAACCTTGGATATGCCCACTTGAATCATACATTACATGGAGGAAGTTAGAACTAGAGAATAATATGGTTGGGCTAGTTTTTGTCAAACCATATTTATAAGTTTTTGATACGGTATACTAAGAAATTTATGATGGATTTCCATACCATTGCTTTACTTATAGATTCAACATCACATGAAAAGATTCAGTTTCTAGGATTGAATCCCTACATACCATTTTAAAAAGATGTCTGCCATTTTCTATTAGGTAAATGTTGCCCCATTGATGAAATTTGGACCAATGAAAATTGTAGTTTCAAGGAATAAGGTAACATCAAAGAAGAGAAAAGCACAAGAGGCAACAAAGGAAGATGAAGGAGATGATTTAGATGCCCTAGTTGAGGAGGATGAAGACTCTAATGGAGTAAAAAAACAACCGCTTAGTGTAGAGGATCCAATTAGGAAGATCAAAGATAGTTGGAGTAATAGTGGAACACAACTACAACAAAAATTGCAACCTCGATAATAGTAGTAGCAACATCAATCAGTGGGTCAAGGAACCAAAGTGTTTTCTTTGAGACCCCCATAGCATGCCATAGAGAGGAGGATAGTTTATGGATATGCCAATATAGTCATGGCAAGTTAGCAACCTAAATCACGTAGATCAAGCAAATTTGTAGTGCCATTGGTGACTCTAGCACAATGAGAAAGTCATACTATATGAGGAGGTATTATAGGTGCTATTACAAGTACCACGGAAGTGGCTTCGAGTGAGGTTGCCAAAGTATGACAACCAAGAAGAAAGGAACCTGCTGCGTAGAGATTTGGATGTGCGAGAGTAGGGCAACAATTTGGAATAACTGCACAAAAAACATAAGACACATGTCATTGTAGATGTAGATGATAACATACAAATTATAGTATATATGGTAGAAGTGTCACCATTCTTGTAAGTACTGAAGTAGAATTTTCTAGTGATGCTTTGATGCCAATGAGTGTGGATACATGAGAGGTATACCATAACACTGTTGAGGTAGGTTGTAGATGAGTTAGAGAGATGTGGTTCACCTCTGTTGGATGAGGGACCACTAATTGAATGCACATCTACAATCACATAGACCATGATGTTTTTACCTAGGAAGAGAAAATAAAAGGGAGAGCAACCTACATCAAAGTACTATTTATGGAAGAATGGTCAAAGTAGACAATTGCTTGAGGATGAACCTTATAATGGTAAGAAGATGGTGGATACAACTAGGATGCATATTCATACAAAAGGATATAACATACCAAATATCCAGGAGGGGAAGACAACAAAACATAAGATCAACTTGAAAGGTCAAGGTAGGGAGGAAATTGAGGAAACAACCATCGAGGATGATATAGAGAACAAGCTATAGTAGGGAGAAATGAGTGAGAATTCATGTTAAAAGTACCTCAAAGGGAATTTTTAATAAGGTCTATAACGAGTTACACATGGCTTGTGTTGGGAACTGATAAATTGGGTAAATTAAGGATGGAAGTAAAATTAGGCCAATTGGTGAGTTGGCCTTAAGATGAAAAGCGAATGAAGAATTTTGAAAAGATCCATCAAATGAAACCATAGGAGCTAAGTGTTGGCAATAGAAGTGTCCATTCAATGCTGGAAAAGAAGAATCTACCAGAAGGAAATCTGGTCCTGTATAGACACCCACCATGAATTTATGTTGATAAGGGAATTATGGCACCACAACCTAAATCTCTAGGTGTTAAGACAATGGAGTTGACACTTGAGTTAGTAAATTCATATGCTAGAATGAATTTATTGGCATTTTTGATACAATGGTTAGCAACAAGGTTGGATATATTTTAGTAGATGATTTATAGCTTGAAGTTGAAGGAGGAGGAACAAGCTAATCACCCGACGATGGTGGAAAAATAAATTTAGCAGGTGCAACAAGATGTCAAAGCAAAACTAGTAGCATTATGAATAGAAATGGAGAGCATGAGGTAAGTGTAGGAACAATAGGATCAGTTGAATTAAAAATGTGTAGTGAGAAAGTAAATTTTGGAAGCAAAGAAATAGGAGATCAGTTACCAGAATCAACTAATTGTTGATCAAGATGAGAAACTGGTAGTAGCTACAAGGAAGTTGAAGCAACAAGGATGGAGGTAGAGTTGAAGGCTAAGTTGGTTGAATTCAAGCATAATTCACATCACTATGGCTTCCATTGGGCTCATTACCAGGCCTATGCAAAATTGTTGAAGGGAGAGACCGAAGCTTTGAAGTTGTCGATTTAGGGGCTAGGAGTACTTGTTCCAATACCTAATCCTCAACACAATCAAAGCTCGAACACCAGTTTTGTCCTACCATCTCACAATCTAAAGGAGAGGGCGGATTTAGACACCAGTTCAGTCTTACCACCTCAACGCCAAAAATAAGTGCATTGGAAGGCAAGTACATGCATGATAAAGTTTTGATATAGTTAATGTTCTAAAGCATAGTTTTAAAAATCATTGAGAAATTATGATTTCTTGCAAAACTCACAAGAATTCGTGATCGACGAGTGCTTTTTTATTTTCTTGGCATTGATAAAATTATTGTCTCCTGATGAGTTTCTCACAATTTTCTTGTTGATTTCTTGCGAGAAACTTGATTGTGGGTGCAAAAAGAGAGGAAACAAAAAAAAACTTGTATCGATGTATATTTGCATGATGTGTAAATTTCAAGAAGGAAGCTTATTCATTTCCAAAAGGTGACGTGTCTAGTTGTCCATGGATGGGGTGGAGTTTGTCAAACTCAAGAATAAGTTAACTCCATTGAATTATCTATCTTTATTTAAACATAATGAAAAGCTCAAGAATGATTTGACTCCACTGAATTATCTATCTTTATTTAGACATAATGAAAAGTCTGCAATTTATAAGTTTCTTATCAAAAAATTTATTTTGAAATTTACAAAAGCCTAGGGGAACATTTCAAATGTACCAAAATTATTACTTTAGTAAAGCTTGTAAGTAGCATTAACATTAATGTTTGAATTTTTTAGACCTAGCAAAGGTCAAAATTGTAGGTTGGTTTTGTAAAAAGTATCAAGGAATACAAACTTTTGAAGTCTATAAAGAGAAAAAACACAATTTTAAAAAAAAAGAAAATTTGAGCCTAGGTTCTCAAATTGTTGTTTAAAACGTCTATTTATTTTTATTTTTATTTTTTTGGTTTATTGAAAAAATCCTTTTTTTATCAAGTTTTCATTGTCAATAAAATCTTCAAAATTAGGTTGCCAAGTTGATTGCAAGTTGTGAGTTTTAAAACTATGTTCTAAAGTAATGATGTAATATTTCATGTGATAGTGTAATGTTGAGTGAAGTACTAGTTATTTATGGATGTGTCATTAGTTTTCATGCAATTTATCTTATAGTTGGAAATGAAATGAAATGTAAATGCATGAAAAATGTAGTGTGAGTTATGTTGGAGAATATTACATTATTTGGTATAACCTTGTAAATATTAGATTAGGATTGTGTCCTAGATTAGAGTATGAGTAAATATTTTATGTAATGTAATAATGTGCAATAATGCACAAGTGTCATGTAAATAAGTGTGCAAGTGTTATGTGTGTATCTGTGCACAAGTGTATCATATGTAAGTGTGCACATGTGTTCTTAGATTAGGAAGTGTTATGTGAAGAGTCATGTCCAAATGTGCATACAAGATAGATTCATGTATGCAAGTGTCAAGTAGAGAAGCCAAGAGTCATGAGACTTGGCATGAGGAAAGGAAGAGTCAAGTAACCAAAGAGTCATCCTACAAAGGCTATATATTACTCCATAGAGTTCCATAGTAGACATAACAAACATCACCTACATCGCCTACATTATCTACATAGTGAGCATTGTTATTGTAAGAGAGTTTTATGATACATTTATAATAGAAAGAGGAGTAATATAGTTTGTATACATTTGAGCAACTAATATTGTAAGTCTTATTATATTGTATGATTCAGGCTATTACATTCATATTTAACTCATTGATGAATGTTATTTGATATATTATTAAGCCTTCATATTTTCATATTAGTTGTCTCATTATCTCTGTTACATTAATATTTGATCGCATTATATTACGACAATTTGATCTTATGAATAATTATTGTGTGAGTTTATATTAATATTAAGGCTTCAAAAGCCATCAATGGTATCATAACTACAATAAGAAGTTGCTTACACAGAGTCTATCTACTTTAAAGGGAGTTAGATCTGGACTCTATTGGAAAGTTGAAGAAAACAGAAAGCTAGGGTCTTTCCACTAGATTGAAGATTAACCAGTGAAGACTAGGAATTAGCTAGGTTCTTTCCACTAGGTTGAAGAATAACCAACGAAGACTACGACCCATAATTGGGTGAATAAAATTAAAGAAATTTGATTATTCAAAGAAATATCCAAACCCTGACATTTGGATATTGAGGCAGAACCAATTCAAGAAAAAGTTGGTCATTCAAGAAATAGCCATCCTGATATTTTATAGTTTTTTCAAGAAAGTTTATTGTCACTTGATTAGAGAAGAAGATTCAGGGCACATCGACCTAAGATATTGCTGTAGTGAATATTTATCTTCAAAAGTGAGAAGCTTCCTACAATAGATAAATAAGACTTTCATCTTCAAGTGCAAGAGAAGGTAGAAAGCTTTCATCAAGCAGGGATTGATTTGAGTTGCAGGTTATTATAGTTTCAGGTCTTAAAGAAGAGACCTTGATAAATATTAATTCAAGTCTTAAAGAAGAGATCTTGATAGAGATTAATTTAGGTCAAAGAAGAGACCTTGACAAAGACAAGATAGATCGAGTTTATCTATTCTAAGATTCTATTCTAAATAGAAGGTTGTCTATAAGATTGATTTCAGGTTTTAAATGCAAATCTTGGTAGAGATAATTTTAGATCTTAAAGATAGACCTTGATATTGATATTTTGGATTTGGATCTTGAAGAAAAAGGTCTTGATAAAAAAATTGGATATATTTAGGATTCAGGTCATATAGACCTTGACAATTGGTCCAAGAGGAGAGGCCAATATTAAAGGATAAATATTCTTGAAAGAAGTCTAGATTTCAGAGAACTAGAGGATTTGAGACCCTTCAAAGAAAGAGGTCCTTTATAAATATTAGTGGCCCTTATTAGTGAAAGGAAGAGGCCATATTTGATACATTTAAGATCCTTATTGTAGAAGAGAAAGGAGACTTGAATAGAGGTTTATGAAAGGTTCAAATGTAATTAGTGAACCAAAGAAAGAATATTTGTAGGCCCTAGAGATAAAAGTAAAAATACTACATAAAGAAGACTTAGTTAGAATGGGAGATTATTGAAGATAGAGGTCACATGATATTGTTAGATTTTGGTGCTATATATTTAAGTAAATGCAACCACAAGAACTAAAATGAGCATGCAATATTAAATATATGATAATGGCAATATACTAAGCATGAAAAACTCATAATAAATTTTTGCAATAACTCATAAAAATTGTCGTTAATGAAAGCTCATGAAAATAGGATGTTCTTACAAAATGTGGAGATCTTAAATGCTCCATGCTTCATACAAAAACTAAATTATGTCTAACTTGTATTCTACTCTCCTATTTATTCTCTACCATCCTCTATATATTCCTCAATTATTTATCAAAGGCCTATCTATAATGAGATATGTCTCTTGGCCTTTCACCTATCTACGACTCTTCATCTTCCTATTCTATGACTCATGTACACATGGACTACATGCACATTTACATCATCAAGTACTTTACACATTCTAACAACATTTGTATGTTTATTACATTGCATAAAGTAAATACTAATCAAACTCCTAATCTAGACATGTACCCAAGGTGGTACATTGGCATGTACAAAATAATGTAATATATTCCAACACCCCATGTATTACATTATTTGATTATTGAAGACTTTAATATTCAATATGGATCTTCATATTTCAAATGTTCTTCAGTTTGATCAGGTTCTTATTCTTCTTCTTTAATATGTAGATAGCCAAGTAGTTCATAGTTTTTTTGTCCTCTCATATTTCTCATTTTGGATATTCTATTTCCTCATTGAATTTTATGATGTATGTATTTTTTATTTTCTGTAATTTGTTCCTCAAAAAATACATTAGTGTTGTTTTGAAATAAAATAATATCTTATGAAATCTCAATTGAGTCTAGAGCATATCATTGTGGATTGATCTTGTAGCTTCTATCTCATTTTGATTTATGATGAGACACTTATTGACTCCATTTATATATCTAAAATCAACCATCCTTTTGCTCTCTACCAACTTGGCTACTGAAATAAGATTTGATGTTAATCCAGGAACATACATTACATCATGTAACAAAATATTTGGAAATGATGTGCTAGGCGCTACACACCCATATCCATATATACGATATGTTAGAAATAGTTTATATTCCATCATTTGGGTTATGTAAATGTATCTTCAAAGGTACATACTTAGGATATTAGATTACTTTAGGGGGAAGTTATCTAGTTACTTCATGCAATGTAATAAATGCACAAGTGTCAATGTGCTAGTTATAAATGTGTATGGTGTCACTAGTACAGCTAGATAGATTGTTGGTCAAGTATCATATTTTACCTATATAAGGCCTCATTGTTAGTATAGAAAGCAAGGGGAGTGTCGATGACACAGTAGCTTAGGTAGTTTAGTTATGTGTGGATCACCATCCAATGGTGATGGATGCAATGTAGTCCAGTAGCTTTATTGATGGAGTGCTCATTTCCTCCATAACCACATTGTATTCATTTATATATTATTTATGTTTATTGCATATCTCAGTAATCTTGCAGATTTACTTTATTTCATATTATTCTGCATCTCGTGATTGTTATCTCCTTTGGATATTGTATCAAAAGCTAACAATGGTATTATATCTACAGTAGATCTAGTCTATGTAGGTCTACAGGAAAATCACCATCATTATTCAGCCTGAGTGTTTTGGCAACCTGACGCACCATTGGACTAGTCACTATCAAAAGTTCTCAAAAGAATATAGGTTATAGAATCAATGAGAACCACAAATAAGGAATGAAGGATATATTAGTCCCAAAAAATACTGATATTGCATTTGACTAGAGTATTTCCACAAAGTTATAGAAAAAATCATGAAGACCAGGACTCAACACTCAATCCACTAGATTGATAGAGCATCTATTGAAGATCTAGGATATCTGGAATTTTCTAACCATTTCCTAAAGTTTCTTTTGTTGCAGATAACTAATTCTTAGAGGATTGGTACTCCTACAGTAGAAAGCTAGGATATTCCAACATCATTGCCTGAAGGTCGATGTGCACTCATAGTGAAGAGATCAGTTTCTTGTGTAGGAGAATAACATTGTAGAAGAAGACTAAGAAAAGGTGTGGTGGAACTAGGAGACTGAATATCTTTATTGCAGATTGAAAAGACCATAATAGCCTTGGAGAACATGCCATAGAAGCCTGATACAAAAATGCCATAGTAGCCTTGGAGAAGAAGCCATAGAATCCTGATATAAAAAGGCCATAGTAGCCTTGAAGAACATACCATAGAAGCCTAATATGAAAAGGTCATAGAAGCTTGATACGAAAAGGCCATAGAAGCCTTGAAGCAGAAGCTAAAAAAGTCTTGATATTGAAAAGGCCACATAATACTTGATATTGAAAAGGGCATAAAAATATTGATATTGAAAAGACCACAAAAGCCTTGATATTGAAAAGACCATAGAAGCCTTGATACTTAAATAGGCCACAGAAGCCTTGATCCTGAAAAGGAATTTGAAAGGAATATCTGATTCAAAAGCAGATTAAGATTTCAGTATTAACATATTTGTTGCAGGGAAAGAAGATGTTAGAGTAATATTCCATTCTTTGGGATATTTATCATTTTCCTACATTAGGTAGATTTAATTTATCGCATGGTAAAAAGTAGCTTGTTACTTTTTACCACTAGTATTTATTTTTAACTAGTTACCTAGGGTTAGTTAGTCATTGTAGTCAGTTTGACTACGTTAGTGGTTAGTGGTTAGCTACCTTCACATTGGGGAAAACCTATTATGCATAGTTGTTAGCATAGCTAAGGGATATTATTTCCTAATATCTCCTAAGTTTATTTATAGCCTATGCTACTTGTATTTAAGCACTACCACTATGAATATTATTTCTAGTACTTTTTCACCTACGCTCTCGCTTAACATTGGTATCAAAGCAAGCATTATTACCTCGCTTCACTCCAATTGATGAGGGGAGTGTCCAGGTTCCACAATAAGTGGACAAGGCCTGGACAGAGACACGATTCCTAAGGCAATTTGTTGGAACCTGCATAGGCTTGCAGATGTCATCTGGCTCGACACAAAATTTAAGGACTTTTCTACGAAAGTATTTTTTTGTTCAAAATTGAATGCTATTGGATGGGTGATCTTCGTTTTTACTAAAACTGTCCCTGACAGTTGGCAACAACTGTCATCTGACAGTCTGCTGACCTGTCATATAACTGACAACCGACATGCTATCAAGTGGATCCTGTTTGGATCTCGTCGATGCCCCCCACCTGTGACTCTCACAAACTGTCTAAAAGCATGAGAGACTACTCTCATTGACACCTCTCATTGGTGTCTCATGAGCGATGAACTCCCATCGATACAAATCTCTGTGATCTGACAACACCTAAATTACACGAACTTTGAAACTGGCCCAACCTTGATAGTAATCTGACCTACGAGGTGAGTTGTGTTGGCACACGTGGCTAGCATGATTCCCAAGGACCATCTGGAGGTGCTGAGGTGGATTCCAGACTGGATGAAAGGTTGACCTATCGGCATGACTTTCGAGGATCGCGAACACGTGGCAGGACACTTGGCGACTGCTGACATGGCAATCCAACTGGACCTCTGAGCTGGCAAACTACACATGAATCGAGGCAACGATGTGGCAAGACAATTGGTGGATGACACTAGGATTGAAGCACTGAGCTGCCATATGATGGTACAAATTTTGGGGCATTGGGTTGGTGTATGGCATGGCATGCGCTGAGTAGAATGTTGACATGGCATTCCGTGATTGGTAGAATGGATGCTGACGTGTCCTTCATTCATTGGTTGGTTTCAGTGGTCGACAAAAGGTGTGGTTTTCTTGATTACCTATTGGTAATAAAAGTATAAAACACGACTTCGTGTTAATATAGCGCTTTTCATGTGCAACATGGCGCATGTGGGACAATGTCCCTAAGTATTTTAAAGGCTTAAGAAGCACACAAGATCACGCGCTCAGTTGAGCGCAAAGAAATAAAAGCCATTTGACGACTTTGGATTCCAAGTGGGAAGCTTGCCCGACTGGCTCAAGGAGCCAGCATAGGGCAGACACCCAATAGGTCTGGAGTTCGACTCCCTCGGGGTCTATAAAAGTCTTTTTTTTGCTGAAAGGAGCATAAAAAAAAAAACCAAGGTAAGATTTTTTATTTTTTTAAAGTTTATTTTGTATTTTTTTAAATTAATTTAGTTTTCATTTATTAATAATTTAATATTATTTTATATAAATTATTTTTTTTTTAATAAAAAGTAAATTTTAAAAATAAAATAGTTTTTATTATTAATGAATTATACTTTAATTAATTAGAAATTTGATCTAAACTTAAAAATTAAAAGACATCTTTTTTGCAAAATTTTCAAATCAAAGAGGGCTTTTGTTTTCTCCCAAAAAGGGGATATAAGACATTTAAGAGCACCATTTTTTTTGCAAATTAGAGAGCCCTAAAACTCTTCTCAAACCTTGTTAATTTAGCAAACAATAAAGGATCAAACTTGAATTCTTTTTGCCAAATTGTAACACAAGGAGACACAAAAATTTGCAAAACATCAAAGTTGAAATTGTGCATTTGTTTTCTCCAAGGGGGGATATAAGACATAAAATTGCCCATTTTATTTTTTGCAAAACCGTTGAGCCATCGCTCGCAAGCTCGCGACGAGAAGAGATTAAAGACCTTGGGTCCATAAAAACCAAGTCATGTGTCGACTGGTTCTAGAAGCCTTTCAAATGTGGGTCGTGTGTCGACTTGTCTTGGAAGGAGTGCTAATTTGTTAATTTTGCAAAACAAAGGGGGAAAGACAAGAAATTGTACTTCTTTGCAAAATTGTAACACAAAAGTGAGGAGCACTTAAAACAAAATCAAAACTTGTTAAATTTGCAAAACAAAAAGAAAGGCAATTGTTTTATGCCACATTCTTTGCAAATTTGAAAAACAAGAGGAGACATAAAATATCAAATTTTTGCACAACACAAATCCAAATTTTGTTGCAAAAATTGGTAATAAGGTGCATTTTCGATTTTACTCGACACCTTTATTACAAAATTGGCAAATTAGGTGCATTTTCGGTTGCATCCGACACCTATGTGATAAGAATTTTGTGGGCATTCTTGTTTGATTATTGCATTATTTTTTGCAATTATAAGTCATAAAATCAAGAACACTCAAAACCCCAAAATTTCACAATAATTTGTGTAAATCATTGCACAGGTTTAAAGCCAATTTTCCTTGATATTCTCTCCTAAATCAAAACCCCTAATTCACTCTTATTTGTTTGGCTTAATTTCCTCAAACTGATTATCCCTCTTCAAGAGGATTTTCAAGCAGGTGCCATTAAATATATTTTTGAGTGAATTATCTTTTGGTACTCTTTTAGGGTATATCAAAAGAAAGAACAAGTTTTTGTAAAAATAAGGAACCTTGAAAGTAGCAATATTTTGCACTAAGGGGGGATAATTCCTTTCTTCCTTCAAACACAAATTTTGACAAGAGGGAGATAAAACTTGTAAAGGCAATCAGAAAAGTAGAAGTCATCAAAAATTATACCTTTTCTTTTAGGCTTCATAATAGCAACCATGCTTGAAGTACTTACAATAAGGAAGGATTATTTGGTGAACTTTTTTGATAAAATTGCCTAGGAGGCAAAGTTTTGCACAAATTGTAAAAAGGACAACCATGACACCATTCGGTGTTGGTTTCAAAACAAGCAAAACTAAAATGGCAAAGGCACATCACAGAAGCCATGTTGCTAGTGAAGTGTCTGATTCTGATTCTGGTTCAGAAAGAGCACACAAAGTGCTCATGGCTAAAACAATATTGTAGAGGGGAAACAAATTTGTCACCTTAAGCAAGCACCATTTTCTCTCTTTTTTAGGCTTCATAAATAGCATAAGTTTTTGTTTGAAGTACTTGCAATAAAGGGGTGATTGTACCTCTTTTAGGCTTCATAAATAGCAAACTCTCTTTGTTTGAAGTACTTGTAACAAAAGGGGAGAATTTTCTGGTGTAAAATTTGCCTAGGAGACAATATTTGTAAAAACCTTCACAAAGCTTCTTGAGTTGCACATATTTTGCAATTAAGGGGGGATAAACATTTCTTTTCTTACTTCACACAAATTTTTTGTAAAAGGGAAGAAGACTTATAAGGGTGCATTTTCGGCAGCGACCGACACCTTAGTCACACTTCTTTCAAAAATTTCATTACAACATGTTTTGCAACAAGGGGGGAAACTTATAAGGGTGCATTTTCAGCAGCGACCGACACCTTAGCTACCTTATCAAAACTTTTTGCAAAATCATATTGTAACCGAATGAACCTCGTATGAAGTGATCTACTCTACTACACCTAGCGGTTGCAGTGGTTGGTTACCCATGCAATCCGGTTGGATGACAAGATTACAATAAGGACATTCGTTGATGTGAAGACAAAGTGAGGAATGACCCACTTTTTGCTTAGGAGCAGCCAAAGCACTATGATAGAGCAAGAACCAGCAGATCAACATCTTTTTCACTGTATTGGGACAATTATATACATTACCCAAATAATGTAATAAGGGGGATGTTAGAGTAATATTCCATTCTTTGGGATATTTACCATTTTCCTACATTAGGTAGATTTTATTTACCGCATGGTAAAAAGTAGCTTGTTACTTTTTACCACTAGTATTTACCTTTTACTATTTACCTAGGGTTAGTTAGTCATTGTAGTCATTTTGACTACGTTAGTGGTTAGTGGTTAGTGGTTAGCTACCTTCATGTTGGGGAAAACCTATTACGCGTAGTTGTTAGCGTAGCTAAGGGATATTATTTCCTAATATCTCCTAAGTTTACTTCTAGCCTATGCTACTTGTATTTAAGCACTACCACTATGAATATTATTTCTAATGTTTTTTCACCTACACTCTTGCCTAACAGAAGATTCATTGATTTGGAAAACTTTCTACAAAATAGTTTGGAAGGGTATCTTATTCAGAATCAATTCAAAATTTGAAGCAAAGGATATCAGGAGAAGATATCATTGAAGGACTTCCAAACTTAGGACTAGGAGAAACCTGCTCAAATATAGAAGCAGTAGAATCAAAGATCCAAGAGTAGATCGCATCGCCAACACTTCCAGGAGTAGAAGGTTGAAGAGGTTTCAAGTGAAGACCATCAAAAGTTGTAAGATCAAAGACCTTGGGAAGGTCTCATCGAGCATCCAAAAAAAGGCTAGGAAAGCCTTACTAAAGAAATCATCAAAGGAGATATCACTGGAGAAATCCACTACCAAGGAGAAGCCCCTAATAGTGAACTTGGAACAATTGTCACCATCCGACAACAAGCCCAAGAGAAGAAAAATTTGGTAAGGAGTGCCAAATTGTAGAAGAAGAATCTAGTGAAAGACCTCAAGATATTCAGAATCTTGAGAGGAAGATCCTGCTTGAAGTCAAAGTTTGACAAGAATACTTGAAGACAGAAGAAGCTCATCAAATCTAGGAGATTTGAATATTACCTCTCATAGCAAGAAGCCACCATTTTTGAGATAGAGACTTCTCCAAATCTATAGTGGAAGGAGAATATTACAAGAGGAGAACAAGCCACAAAATCCTAGGCTCGTAAAATAAAGTTCGAGACCATCATTTGGTGAAGAAGGGGTTGTTCAAAAATAGTCTACAAAGAGCTACAAAACCCTATACAAAGCACCAACTTGGTGATCTTAGACACCAACATCTACATCCTCTACAGAAGCGGAAGGAGCTATAGAATATTAAAAAAAAGGTATGCAATTACTAGTGCTAACTAAGTCATTAATTAAGATTCATTTGAGCACCTTATCTAGATTAAAGTTTCATAAATAAAAGTAGATTACAGTCTTCAAAATTTTAAATAGAAAGAGGTTCGTTTGCACATTAATTAGGAGTTTATTAGATTTTAGAATTATATCTATCATCTACTTAGGAAATAGAAAACAAGACTAAGTCCTACAATATTAGTTGTAGTGAATTTGTAGAATAACTTCTAAAGATTCATTATAGGTTTTTTTTTTTTTGGTAAAGAAATAATTTTAATTAACTACCGGGTTGAAGGGACCCAATCCCTAATACATAAGGCAATCATAATACCGATAATACAAAAATTGAAACATCCCAGAGCCAAAGGGATGAACATGAAAACCACCAACAACCTGTGAAAGCATCAAATGAACTAAATCCAGGAACTAGACAAGAGAATTAAAACATGCATACAAACTTAAAACCATAACAATGTGGAACAAGCAACAACACAAATTCCAAAACTTCATGAAAAAACATCTATCGATAAACCTACTCCCAAAATTACTGGGAATCATCTTCATCCTCATGTTTTACAACATTGTTTTGGCTCTTTGCAAGGAGAGCATTGAGTCCAATCGAGAGTTCATGAAACTCCTTGCTAGTGTGCGAGAAAATAACGCACGCCTCCTTGACCATATTGATTGTTGTCGTGAGTTGCTCCACAATGTTGGAAATGTGATTGATAGTCTTGGTTCAAAGCACAACACCAAAGTCAAACCTATAATTTTCCTCGTCATCCACAATGACCTCCAACATGGATTGGGTTCCATCAGCACCTTTGTTTTTTAGGCATCGTGAGCTTCTACGAGGAGTTGGGTAAACAACTTTTATTTTTCTCCTCAAGGGTCTACTTCTGACTTCAACATCAGGTGCATGGGGCTCCACTGGGACTGAATCATTAGGCTTTGATGGGGTAACTTCCTCATCCTTGTTGGCTTGATTAGGATTTTTTGGAAAAACTCTCAGGAGACTAGAAGAAGGGGTAGAAAACTGGAAGGGATCAGAGACTTCAACAGAAGGACCACTCGAAAAGGGAACAACACTAGAGGGCTCAGCTGGAGAATTGGGATCAAGGGAATCAAGACTAGTGGCCAGCTCAAGGGTGGACACAAGAATCTAAGGATACATCAGGGGCCTGACTACAGGTTGAGACAAGAGAGCATATTTACAAATAACAAGGAATAACCCCTAGTGCAAAGGATACTTGCATGTTTTCTAATCCCTATAGTTTTCAATGGTAAGACTCATGGACCTAAACATGAAGTCAGGGATGCTAATAGACTTGATGTATTGTAGATGATTAACGTAGGCAAGGTGGAAGGATCGGAGGGGGTTGTTGACATTATCCATAGTGATATACTATAGAATGGGGATAATGATCGAGTTCCAAGGGCGAGGGAGAGAGGAGCGATCAACTCCACCCTTGACCCAGTTCAAATATTTGCATTTTTTAGGAAAGTTGTCTATTTCTTCTTTAAAGTTATGGCAGTCCAGTCTCACCAACCGGCCCTTGGAAGAAAACCCAAAAATTTTAGATAGAAGATGGATGTTTACCTCAATTTGGATCCCACAAACCTGGACCACGCCATCTTTCCACAAACTGATAAACTCGCTAGTGACTCCATCATCAATACCACCGAAGAGCTTGAAAAATGGAGTGAATCCCTTGACTCCAAGTAAAGCATCAACAATAGGGTCATGCTGCAACACTGAAGGTTCGATAATGGCCATACTAATGAATAAATGAAAGTAGATTGAGGACCAACACATGGAAACAATGTTAAGGATGCCAAGAAGTAAATGAACTCAGCCAAGAAGGTGGTGGATTTTGAAGGTGTGCCAAAAGCTGTTGAATAAGAGAGTAAAAGACAAAAGGGGCTTTTCGATGCAGCTTGGAAACCCAACCTTAGGATGATGACAAAGGAACACATCAACTAGAGCACGAGGAAGGGAAACAATTCAAAAAATGAAAGGAAAGGATGTATGGAAGGGTTGAAGGGACTAGCTAACAAAGTGGTACACACGACGCAAATGGTAAATAGGTGACATGGTTGGAAAAGCTAAAATATGGACTTAGAATTGTGAGAGAGAAAGGGGTAATTTATGAGGAGGCACGATGCTTTGGGAAGATACCAAGAAGACTCAGAAGATGCTCTATGATCTAAACAAACCTCTTGGAGAGATATGCAATCAAAATTTTGAGAGATAATGATTAATTGGAAAGGTAAACAATTGACCATGGTGTTAATGGAAACACCCATGGTGTTGAGAAAAATACCTTTGGTTAGACACTTGTTGTCATTGAATATTTCACTCAAAGTCATTTTTAGCAGCAGTGATAATGTCTTGAGGGAAAGAATATTCCCAAACAATGAAGTCATTCTGATTGGCTGCCATGTTAGCCAGCAAATCTGCAACCATGTTGGCCTCCCTGAACACGTGCTGGATTATGCTGAGTGGAAGATGGCTGATAATATATTGGCTCTCCTGTATAATGTTTAGAATATTCCATCCTGACTTGGTGTTATTATTAACATGATTAATCACATTTAGAGAATCCCCCTCAAAGATCATTGGGTTAGGTAGGTCTTTGCTAAGTTCTAGACTCCTCTAGAGAGCATGAGCTTCAACATAGTTATTAGACTGAAATCCCAAGTTTTCAATGAATGCTCTAATGATCTTGCCCTCATGGTCCCAAATGATTCCTCCAACTCCAACATCTTCAGGATTACCTTTAGATGACCCATCAAAATTTTATTTGAGCCACCCTAGAGGAGGGGGGGTCCATTTGGCGTTGGCCCTACAGTTGGTATGAATAGGGGGTCTGGAGCACTCAGAAGAAATGCTAAGGAATTTGAACAAGTGGGCTTCCAACCCAAAAACAAGGATTTTTGGACAGGGGACCAAATTTACATTCTCAATAGGAAAGCATAAAGCTTTATTAACCATAGCTTTTGGATCTCTGGATCTGTCACTGAAAATTTTGCTATTGCACTCAAGTCATATTTGCCATAGGGTATGATGCACAAAATATTTCCATAGGAATTTAAGTCTGGGATTACGAAACACTTGGGGCCATTGGGTAAAAAAGTTAATAATTGATTGGGACCAGACCCAATTGACCTGAAACATATTCAATAGCATTGAAAAGGCACTGTAGGCAAATGGACACTCAATTAAAAGGTGTTGAGTGGATTCCCAGGATTGTAAACACAACATCTATTAGGCACCATGACTCCCCTCATGATAATATTTTCTATAGTAAGGATTCTATTTTGTATTGCTAACCATGAGAAGTGAGCGACTTTCAAAATGAGATGTTTGAGAAAAATTCTATTGACAACAGCAGAGGCAAGCTGATTATGTTGTAGGTCCTATGGAGAGTCAAGCAAAAGGAAGGCAGACTTGACCAAAAAAGTACCATTGTCACAACATTTCCAGAAGGGCTTGTATTTTTCCTAGGACATAGGGATGAAGCTTGATCTAAAAATTGCTTGCAGTGAGATGATAGATTTGTCAATATTTGCATCATTTATGTTGAAATTTAGTTGCTTCCATTTGGGGTGACCCTGATTTTGCACAATAAAGTCTACAAATTTCGGTCCAAATCTGTGATCAGTGAGGGGCTTGAGAGCAGCAATTTCTTGGTCATTGATAAGAGGCTCATCCCCGGCCCATGTGTCATACCAAAAAATAATGGTTTCCCATATTCAAGTTGCCATCTGACTCCTTTCTGAAGCAAGGGTCTGGTTTGAATGATTGAGCACCAAAAGTGAGACCCCATTTGAGGAACTTCATCATCCATAAAAGTATGATGCTACAAATATTTCCTTTTAATAATTGAGATCCATTCCAGATTTTCATTTGTAAAAACCTTCCAAGCCTGCTTAGCTAAGAGAGCATGATTCATTTTGTTAATCCTTCAAAACTCGAGGCCACCCTTATCTTTCAGAGAGCAAACTTTATCCCAAGCCACCAAGTGAAATTTCTTCTGATTGTTAGCTCCAACCCACAAGAAATATTTTTGAATTTTTTCAATCGTGGTCCCAACTGCTACAGGGATTTTAAACACCGATAAAAAATAAACAGGTATGCTCTGTAAAACTGACATGACAAGAGTAGCTTTACCCGCCTAAGAGGACTCCTTTCCATCCTGTAATTTTCTTATGAAACCTCTCAATAACATTATTCCACATGGTCTTGGAAGGATTACCCAGAAAGATAGGTAGGCCTAAATATGTAGCTGGGAGGACTGCAATAGAGCTTCCCATGATATTTACAATTTTGATTTGGTGGGGCATTGGGGTATTTATGAAGTAAATTTTGCTCTTAGTGAAATTGATTCTTTGACCCGTAGCTTCTTCATAGAGGTTGAGGATAGATTTGATTACTCTTGCCTCAGAAACTGATGTTGTAGTCACCAATAGACTATCATCCATAAATTGTTGGTGAGTTGAGGGTTGGAGGTTGGATATAAATTTGATGCCAAAGATCAAACCCATGGAGCAGGCTGATTTTATGGCTCTTCCAAGGCTCTCAGCTAGGATTATAAATAGGATGGGGGATAAGGGGTCCCCTTGTCTCAATCCTCTGGTACTTGGAAAGTACCTTGCAATAGACCCATTCACTAGCACAGAGAACCAAGAGGTGGAAATGCATTGCATGATCAGATTGACCCAATCATAATGAATGTTGGAAATTTGAGTTAATTTGAGGTATTTTATGTTGTCATTGATGTCACATGGATCACATTTGGTTTTGGTGGCAAAAATACTTCATAAATAAGCATTTATGATATTTTGGAAAGCATGGATATTTACAGGGTTTTTATGAAAACCAAGGCAGGCAAAATAAAAGGTTTTATTTAAAACCATGGTGGGCTTATGTGGAAAGGGCTTTTCTTAAAAGCCAAGGTGGAATTTTGTTTCATCGAAAAAGGACCTCCGGTGATGAAGATATTAAAGTTTAAAGTTTAAGTTTAAATTAATGGAGGGCCGACCTATGTGCAATTAATGGAGGTTGGCATATATATATGTAAAGGTTTCAATTTATTTTGAAAAGGGGCATATTATATATCGTCGGAAAGCTTATTTCGAGGGCTATTTGAATAACTTATTTAGAAGGAGAAATAAGGTGTGTGTAAAGAGATATTTCTGATTTTACAAAGGGGTTCCAAAAGTGAAGTTTGCATTGTTCTTTTTCAAGAGGATTAATTCTTTCATGAGGTGACAAGGTATGCAATATTGTGATTTATTTTATTTTATGGTATAAGTGGTTTTGGGAGTGAAAAGGTTATGCAATGTTTTGATTTATTTTATTTTATGGTACAAGTGGTTTTAGGAGAGATAAGGAAGTTGTGCAATTAAAGGCCTTGGTGATGATTATTGAAAAGTGGAGTAATGTTGATTATTTTGTGATCTACTAACCCTTGTGAAGATTGGCAAAAGAATTTTGTGATTGTGGCAGATTTACAAAGAGGTTTTTTCATCTTCATAAAAGGTATGGGCACATTCTCCTATTGATTGTTTATGGTGGTTGATTTCTGAAATATCATTGGAGGGAAAAGGATTGTTTGTGGTTTCCTTTTCGAAAGTGGTTGGTTGAATGCTTCAAGGTTTTCTAAGTTGAGAGTTGTGTCTAAACCTTGTTTTATAAGCATAGTTGTTGAAGCCCATTGGTTGTGAAAGAACTTGAGTTAGAAAAGAACATGAGTATCATTGTTATGTGAGATTTGTGGTTGAGCATTGTTGGAAACATTTGAGTTGGTTGATACATACTTGGACTAGGGTTGTGTGAGAGAGAGTTGTCCCTTGTGATGATTGGTTGAGTTGAGTTGATTGAGCCTAGTCAAGTGATGTGTGAAGTGATTGTTCAAGTTCTATGAAACAAACTATTCCATCATTCTATTTGAGTTGAGATTAAGATTAGAACATATTGAGTCTCTAACAATTCTCTTTATGCTTCTATGAGTTGATTTGAGTTGAGTTGAGATTGATTTGAGTTGAGAGTGAGATTAGAACATATTGAGTCTCTAACAATTCTCTTTATGCTTCTATGAGTTGAGTTGAGATTGATTTGGGTTGAGAGTGAGATTAGAACATATTGAGTCTCTAACAATTCTCTTTATGCTTCTATGAAGTTAATTTGAGTTGAGATTGCCATTCATTGTTGAGTTCATTTTGAGTACTACTTGAGCATGATTGATTGAGCCTTTGAGAAGGCCTTTGGGATAGATTTGAGGATAGTGTTTGGACAAATTTGAGGACAGTTTGGACAAGTTTGTAGAGTAGATTTGGGCAAGTTCTTGGTGAGCTTGCTAGAGCATATTTGGGCAAGTTCTTGGTGAGCTTTCTAGAGCAGAATTGGACAAGTTCTTGGTGAGCTTGCTAGAGCAAAATTGGGCAAGTTCTTGGTGAGCTTGCTATGCAGATTTGACAAGTTCTATGTGAGCTTGTTAAGAGTTCTTGTGAGCCTATTGAGCAGGTTCTTAGTGAGCCTATTGATAGAGCTTTGGAGGTGACAGAGTACAGAGGATAGAGTCTCAATGGATAGAGATCCAAAACCAACATAGTTGAAGACAGATCTGAGTGAGGAGTCTTCAAGTGGAGAGAGGTCCACCAGTTAGTGCAGCAGAGAGACAAAGTCTTCTAGAAGATCACATAGCCAGAGTAGAAGGGGAAAGAGTTCTCCTATGGAAGAGATCCATGAACTTGAGATTAGGGGATCAACATCTCCTTTGGATAGAGATCCATAAACATTGTAATTGGGAGTGATTCCCAAAGAGATTGATTGAGAAAGTTTTAGTAAAATATTTTCTCCGTGGAGTAGCCCACATTGGGTGAACCACGTAAATTGTGGTGTCTCTATTGTGTATGGTTTTTGTGCATTGCTTTGATTACTGCTATTGATACTGCTATCTTTACACAACATAATATTGAATTGGAAGAAAAAGTAAAAAGTGGTCTTATACTGTTCACCCCCTCTCAGTATAAGCTTGTGTTCTTCAATTGGTATAGAGCGGGTTCCTTCAGAAAGGCTAACAACTTGAGGGAAGATTCTACAAGAACACACATGGCAAAGAAAGGCAAAATAAGAACCATGAGATCTAAGAAGAAAAATGAATCCGATCTTGAAGCTCTAAGAAGGGAAGAAGAAAAATCAGTAAGATGTCTTGAGTGTGGTAAGCTTGGTCACATGGCATTTTATTGTCCACAAAATGGGTATAGCAGCAATAGAGAGGAAATGGAACTTGACTGGATTTTCAAAGATATTGTTGCTCAAAAGGCAGCATTCAAGGTTTCAAAAGAAGAATATTCTGCTTGTGGTCAACTCGATCATGTCTCAGGTTACTGCAATGGCTTCAGTGATAGTGAAGATGAAATGGAACTCAAGGAAGACAGGCACAATCAAAATAGTGAAGATGAATGCAAGAATAAAAAGAAAAGGAAAACATGTATGAACAAGGCAGGCATGACAAGAAGAGCTTGTATATGGAAGAAGCAATCAGTGCTTCTAGCAACAATAATGAAAGTCTCTCAGTCAGTGAAAAAGAAGAAGCTCCTACTGAAGATCAAAAGCAGGAATCTCAAGTAAGAATTTATCATGAAGAGAAAAACAGGCACAATTATGATCATGAAGAAAAGAAAGTGTCAGAACAAGCTTTTGAAGAAATGAAAAGAGAAAACTCAAGACTAAAGGCTCAAGCACAAGAGGATGAGAAGATAAAGGCAAAGCTCCTACAAGATCTCATTGATCTAAAAATCACGGTTGAAGAGGCAAAGAAAATTGAAGAAGATATGCTTGAACAATTAAAGGTAAGGAAGCAAGAATGTGAAAGATTAGAACATGAAGTTGTTTCCTTAAGGTTGGAAGTGAAAGACTCCAAGGATAAGTTGCACAAGTTTTGGAAAGGTTTCAAAGCACCAAAGGTCCCATATTTCAGGTTTGGGGAATCACACTCAAAAGGAAAGGAAGTTCTAAAATATGAAAGCAAGGAAGCACCTAAGATTTGTGAGGAAAGTTCCAAAGTTCCTATGGCTCCAAATATTCAGTTTGGTTCTTGTTTTGAGATAGGTGAATCAAGTTCAAAGGGAAAAGAAATTCTTGAAGAGAAAGGCAAGGAAGAAACTAAGGAAGAGGTTTTAGATGCTACAAAGAAGGTTCAAGAATGCAATGCACAAGTTGAAGATGATCATAAGGATAATGGTCAAGAAAGGTATGAGGAACAAAAAAAGGGCTTTTCAAGGATATTATTTTTCTTGTAATGGATGGATTGGACATGGACAGGGCTATACATTGCAGGATCCATGGATCAAAGAAGTTTGATTTTGCTAGAAGAAACTTCAAAGGAAGAAGGTATGATTTTCAGGGACATTGCTTCTCATGTAACAGGATTGGTCATAAAGATTTTTAGTGCAAAGGAAATGAGCAACATGGTTTTGGTTTTAGAGCTACACAATTCAGAAGTCATGGTCATAATGGTCATGAAAATAGAGCTTCACAATACAGGGTTCAGGAAAGGAATGGATATGGAAATTATTTCAAGAATGATTTCAGGACATGGGCACCAACCAAAGGCTACAATATCAAGTGTTTTAATTGCAATAACTTTGGGCATATTGCAAGATGGTGTAGGACTCAATTCCAAACAGGTTCAAGGCAAGAAAGTCAAACGTTCTAGACAAGAAGATCAAGTAATTCATCAAGAGAAGGATATCAGAAAAACATGGAAGGAAGTTGATAGAGGAAAGAAACAAAGTGATATGGGAGTAAAAGTACTCCCACCCCAAAATTAATCACCTCAAAAGAGAAGGGGGTGAGGGGGCTAAGCTTAAGAGTCATATCTTTTAGCCCCATAGGTGTCCCTTTTGCCATTGATGTCAAAGGGGGAGATATTTGAGTAAGGGGGAGAGAATTGAGTTAGGGGGAGCAGCCTCCAAAGAGAGTATTGAGTCAGGGGAGCAACTTTGATTCTCAGAGATGGTTTTTGCAGTGATTGTGGTGTTTGCATTAGAGGTGTTGCCATCAATGACAAAGGGGGAGATTGTTGGAAATTTGAGTTAATTTGAGGTATTTTATGTTGTCATTGATGTCACATGGATCACATTTAGTTTTGGTGGCCAAAATATTTCATAAATAAGCATTTATGATATTTTGGAAAGCATGGATATATACAAGGTTTTTATGAAAACCAAGGTAGGAAAAATAAAAGGTTTTATTTAAAACCATGGTGGGCTTATGTGGAAAGGGATTTTCTTAAAAGCCAAGGTGGAATTTTGTTTCATCGAAAAAGGACCTCTGGTGATGAAGATATTAAAGTTTAAAGTTTAAGTTTAAATTAATGGAGGGCCGACCTATGTGCAATTAATGGAGGTTGGCATATTATATATATATAAAGGTTTCAATTTATTTTGGAAATGGGGCATATTATATATCGTCGAAAAGCTTATTTCGAGGGCTATTTGACTAACTTATTTAGAAGGAGAAATAAGGTGTGTGTAAAGAGATATTTCTGATTTTGCAAAGGGGTTCCAAAAGTGAAGTTTGCCTTGTTCTTTTTCAAGAGGATTAATTCTTTCATGAGGTGACAAGGTATGCAATATTGTGATTTATTTTATTTTATGGTATAAGTGGTTTTGGGAGTGAAAAGGTTATGCAATGTTTTGATTTATTTTATTTTATGGTACAAGTGGTTTTAGGAGAGATAAGGAAGTTGTGCAATTAAAGGCCTTGGTGATGATTATTGAAAAGTGGAGTAATGTTGATTATTTTATGATCTACTAACCCTTGTGAAGATTGGCAAAAGAATTTTGTGATTGTGGCAGATTTACAAAGAGGTTTTTTCATCTTCATAAAATGTATGGGCACATTCTCCTATTGATTGTTTATGGTGGTTGATTTCTGAAATATCATTGGAGGGAAAAGGATTGTTTGTGGTTTCCTTTTCGAAAGTGGTTGGTTGAATGCTTCAAGGTTTTCTAAGTTGAGAGTTGTGTTTAAACTTTGTTTTATAAGCATAGTTGTTGAAGCCCATTGGTTGTGAAAGAACTTGAGTTAGAAAAGAACATGAGTATCATTGTTATGTGAGATTTGTGGTTGAGCATTGTTGGAAACATTTGAGTTGGTTGATACATACTTGGACTAGGGTTGTGTGAGAAAGAGTTGTCCCTTGTGATGATTGGTTGAGTTGAGTTGATTGAGCCTAGTCAAGTGATGTGTGAAGTGATTGTTCAAGTTCTATGAAACAAACTATTCCATCATTCTATGTTGAGTTGAGAGTGAGATTAGAACATATTGAGTCTCTAACAATTCTCTTTATGCTTCTATGAGTTGATTTGAGTTGAGTTGAGATTGATTTGGGTTGAGAGTGAGTTTAGAACATATTGAGTCTCTAACAATTCTCTTTATGCTTCTATGAGTTGAGTTGAGATTGATTTGGGTTGAGAGTGAGATTAGAACATATTGAGTCTCTAAAAATTCTCTTTATGCTTCTATGAAGTTAATTTGAGTTGAGATTGCCATTCATTGTTGAGTTCATTTTGAGTACTACTTGAGCATGATTGATTGAGCCTTTGAGAAGGCCTTTGGGATAGATTTGAGGAAAGTTTTGGGATTTGGATTTGGAAGTTCTTGAGTAGAATTTAGGAAGTTCTTGTTGAGATTGCTAGAGCAAACTTGGGCAAGTTCTTGGTGAGCTTAATGAAGGGAGCTGCTAATTGGGCAAGTTCTGGTGAGCTTGTTATAAGATTTGGACAAGTTTTGTGTGAGCTTGTTAAGCAAGTTTTGTGTGAGCTTGTTAAGAAGGTTCTGTGTGAGCCTATTGAGCAGGTTCTTAGTGAGCCTATTGATAGAGCTTTGGAGGTGATAGAGTACAGAGGATAGAGTCTCAGTGGATAGAGATCCAACAACCAACATAGTTGAAGACAGATCTGAGTGAGGAGTCTTCAAGTGGAGAGAGGTCCACCAGTTAGTGCAGTAGAGAGACAGAGTCTTCTAGAAGATCACATAGCCAGAGTAGAAGGGGAAAGAGTTCTCCTATGGAAGAGATCCACGAACTTGAGATTAGGGGATCAACATCTCCTTTGGATAGAGATCCATAAACATTGTAATTGGGAGTGATTCCCAAAGAGATTGATTGAGAAAGTTTTAGTAAAATATTTTCTCCGTGGAGTAGCCCACATTGGGTGAACCACGTAAATTGTGGTGTCTCTATTGTGTATGGTTTTTGTGCATTGCTTTGATTACTGCTATTGATATTGCTATCTTTACACAACATAATATTGAATTGGAAGAAAAAGTAAAAAGTGGTCTTATACTGTTCACCCCCCCCTCTCAGTATAAGCTTGTGTTCTTCAATGAAAACCAAACTCCCTATTCACTCTGTCAAAAACCTTGTTCATGTCGAGTTTAAAAAATAAAGCAAACTTTTTGGACTTGTGGATAGAATGAATGAGTTCATGAGTGGTTATGACTCCATCCACAATATTTCTACCTTTAACAAAGCTTCCTTAATAGAGGTCAACTAAGGATGGGAGAATACCCTTTAATCTATTGGTCATGGTTTTACTTAAGATTTTATAGACGACATTGCAAAGGCTTATGGGACGATAATCAGATAGAGATTTGGAGTTAGGGCCTTTAGGGATGAGAGAAAGAAAATTAGAATTAACATCCCTGGGAATGACTCTAGACCTCTGCATTTCTCTGATAGCTTGACAAAGGTTAGGTCCAATGATTTCCCAAAAGGTTTGGAAGAACCTTGGGGAGAATTCATCAGGACCCGAAGGTTTTAACATATTGGAATTCATGTTATCAGTAATTATTCTGGGAATGTGCGTGAGGAGGGACTCCATAGCTTGGATATATTGAGGAGGACAGGAACCTAAGAGGGACTCAAAGTGAAGGACAAATCTATCACATATTTCATGAATATTGGAAGTGAAAGTACCATCGTTTATAATCAGACCCTTGATCATGTTTGCTCCTCTATGCTTGAGCGTTGAAATATGGAAAAACTTTGAGTTTGAATCTCCTTCTTTCAACCACAAGTGCCTTGATTTTTGATGCCAAAAAGTCTCTTCCTTCTTCAAGATGTTATGGTATTCTGATAGAAGAAGTTTTTCTTCAATTCTCAATCTAGCATCCCCTTGACCCTGCTGAAATTAATTCTAAATTATTTGGAGTCTGTCTCTGATGTTTTGCTTACTTTCAAAGATATTACCAAAGATCTCTTTGTTCCATACCTTGAATTTATTTTTAATGGAATGCAACTTCTGAGTAACTTGGCTAGTGAAAGATCCTGGGTAACTCTCTCCCCACCATTCAACAATGTGTGCTCTCAAGTTAGGGTGCTAAATCCACATTGCCTCAAAATGAAAAAGAGTTTTGAAAGGTGGTCTATTGGTAGATTCAAATATTAGGGGACTATGATAAGACCCAATCTTTGGCAGAGCTTACAAAATGGCATCTCCAAACAGTAGTAAAGCATCTTGAGAAAAGAAAAAATGATCAAGCCTTTCTAGAATGAAATCAACCCCCACCCTTTTGTTACTCCAAGTAAATTGGGATCTTAGTTGGACATCCATTAGCTCATTTGTATCCACAAAATTGTTGAAGTCCTCCGTGGTCCTGGGAGTATTATTTCCCTCTTTTTTTCTCAGAAGGAAAAAGCAAAGCATTAAAGTCTCTAGCAAGAATCCAAGGGATATTGATAAAATCATCTTGAACCTGAGTGAGGGTATTCCAGAGGTTTAGTCTGTCCTTAGGGATGTTCGAGGTATAGACATTCGTCAGCACCCAAGATTACCTTGAAATTAAATCATGAAAAAATATATTGGAAATTTACCCTTCGCTTGAAATCACTCTTCCTTCCACTTTGGTTGGGTCCCAAAGGCAAAGGAGTCCACTAGATGATCCAGAGGTAGGGTTGTAAGAAAATTCACATTTTTTCTAGATGATTTTGGTAACTATAGGAGAGGTCTGCATGCCTAATTTGGTCTCTTGCATGATAAAAATTATAGGATTTGATTCCTTTCGCATTGAATCAACAATTATTTGTTTTATTGCTCCATTTAACCCTCTCGTGTTCCAGGAGAGGATTCTCATTTGGAAGTCTTCGAGGGTTTTCTACCTCCTTTGCCTTGCTACGCAGGAGGTTTGGGTCTCTTTGATTCTTCTTTGTTGGAAGTTACCAGATCTTGAAAGAGAGTTATTTGGGTGCCATTGTCTATGTCTTCTGTTATATCTCTATTTATTTGCTCAGTAGCAGAGGGTTTGCCTTTATTTTTCTCACTTCCAACATCAATTAAGGACTTTTTGAAATTGGTCCGCTTAGGACTCCAGGCTTCGGGAAAACCATGAGACATCCCTGGGATAGCAACCTCATCTCCATGGGGATCGGGTGGGGGATGATAAGGCCCTGACCTATTAGGGGATGGGGAGTTAGGCAGGGGATTAGAGAGTGGCGACGAGGGGTTGGAAGGTGGGGGTTAGGGAAAATCTGGTATGGTTGGTGGAGATTTTGGAAGTAGATCAAGGGATGGATGAGGGGATTGCATGGGAGGGTTTGTCTTCACAGGTGATTGAACAAGAGGATTTGAGGTAAGGAATTCCTCTCTAGGAACTTCATCACTATCATCATTTGTATTGAGATTTAATTTGTTGAATAAACTGAACCGGTTAGAAAAAGCAAAAAGAAAATTTACCTGATTCTTATCACTATTTAGAGATGGAGGAGCAGGTTGCTTTTCTTTGGGATCATAATGAGGATCAAATTTTGACCTCATTCTTTGCATCTCTTCTTTAGGTGAGCATTGCATCTCTGTTAATCTTGATGAGTGAGCCTTAGTTTGGAACACTGGTTTCGAAGGTGCCCTTGGATGCGGCACTCAGTGCAAAAGGAGGGTTTGTTCTCATACTCCACCACCTGGTATATATGGTATGACCCATAAATCAAGTTCATATTGGTCAAAATCTGGGGCTCTAGGTTGGCATTTACACAAATGCAGGTTTACACCATCCTCGATCGAGCATGTGTAGCAGGATAAATAGTGACAAGATCCCTAATAACATGGGAAATTCCTTGGAGAACATCATCATGCCAAAAATGAGAGGGTAAATTCGAGAGGCGGACCCAGATAGGAGTAAATTTGATGCTCTGGGTTTCTGGGTCGAAATCCATGCCCCATTTGCAGAGGAAAAAGCTTCTTATCCCAAAGAACCAGGGACCACGAGATAGAATGTGATCCGCATCCTCTTGAGTATTGAGTCAACTCATGAAAAACCCTCTGGAAATAGCCACAAGCTCTAGACAACCTCTAGTTTTTTATTTCATAGCCGCCTATCATCTGATAGCTTCCATATTAGGTCTGGCCCCTATAAATTTCCCAACTATGGAAAAGGAATCTAAGGAAATGTACTCGACCATGACCTTGTTAGGTAAGATAATATCACATCCGTTAGGAATAAAGGTACAATATGAATACGAGGAGGGTTTAGGACCTCCCCTGACCATTTACACAAATGATACTGCTTGGATTTTCTTGTTTTTTGCAAAAATTTTATCCGAGGGTTCTTTCTCCCTAAAAGAATCGGTCCCATATTCCGAAACCACAGAGTTAGACTTACCTGGGATCCCGTTCCCATCTCTTTGATCACCCATTCCATTCTTGGCCCCACTTCCATGAGGGCCCGTTCAATTCCCTGCTCTTGTACTACAGATTCCATGGTTCTCACTCAACGAAATTTTAAAATTTGAGGTTCCGCTCGTCGTTGCTCTCTGAAGATACTCCATAAATTTGATATTTCCTTTCCTCATTATAGGTTATTCTTTAAATGGTTGCAGTAAATTAATTAAGGTGCATTATCTTGAGAGTTAAATTAGAGTGATAAGGTAAAATTCTTAGTGCATTAAAAAAAGGTCAATTAGATTTATTATGCACTAGTATACTACTCTTAAAAGAAAATTAGCTTTTGTGTTCTTGAAGGGCACAAAATATGATTTGTATCAAGTGTCTAAAGACACTATTGAAGCACTAAAATCTGCAACTTGTAGTGGCCAAAAGGTTAGAATCCTCCAAAAACTTGGAGAAGACCTGTTGAGTGGTATTTTCACCCAATTGTGAATGTACACTCTTCCTTAGGATTTGGGCTCCAAATCCCCTCTTGCAAAGAAGTTAGACAAACAACTTCTCCAAGGTCTCCGCTATATTAGCATTTGCATGTGTATTAGTAATCTTAAATAAAGATATTCAATTTAAATGCTTGGAACACCTTAGTGATTGCAAGTAACTGTAAACAAGGGGCAATGTTGGTTTATTTTACAATGAAACTTTAGTGATTGTTCATTGAACCAAAATAAAGCAAATGTGAGTTGGCCCTCATATGACCACGATGTAGTGCCTTAATTCATTTTATCTTGAGAGTTTTAAGGTAGATTTTATCTTCTCTATTAATTCTGAATATGGCTTCTTTTCATGAAGATAAAGATAGCTTTCAATATGATTGATAAACTATCCCTCTTTGGTGAAATAGATTTTCACAAAGAGGTAATAATTTATGGCCTTGAATAAAGGGCTTTAAATGTCACTTTAACTTATCCCTCTTAAATGAAATCAAATTTTCATCAAGATGAACAATTAAGTGCTTTGAGGAAAAGACCTTCAATGTAATACTCAAATTACCCCTCTTTCGTAAAATTAGAATTTTTATGAAGGGTAATTTTAGGCTCAAAATGGAAATTTGTGAAAATGCCATAAAACATAACTCCTTCAATGAAATTGGAATTTTCATGAAGGGAATGTCATCATAGGCTCATGAGTGCAAAACAAAACTGAAAAAATGAAATTTGACCTTAAAATGAAAATTTTTTATTTTCGGATTTTTTTAAAATCTGCAATAAAACAACAACTTCGGTGAATTTTTAAAAATACTAAACAACTCCAAAAATGAAATTTCAAAGTGCGTATTGAAATTCTAAAGTATAACCTACGCAATGGTGAAATTATTTTTGGATTTTGAAATTTTTTTACTGTTTATTTTAATGCCTGAAAATAAGAAAAAAAATTTGAAATTAAAATTTTGGAAAACAGAAAATTAAAAATTTATATCAAATTAATTGCTGAAAATGCAGCAATGCAAGAGCTCTTTTAGTTTGATAGCACCCCATCCTGCAAAACCGAATATGTGAGAATTTCGTACATGCAACCTAGCCTATTTGACCTGCAAAACAAACACAATCACGGTAAACTAGGTGCTGGCTCCTAGGGTTTAAAGTAATTTCCAGATTGCAGACATTCACATGAAATAACCCAAAACAATGGCATAAATTTCACATACAAATCTGAAATCTGAAAGGGGAAAAATGAAGCAATTATAATGAAGCATGCAGAAAAATTTCTCATCCTTTCTTGCTAACAAAGTCTAAATTTCTGAAAACAAAGCTTGCATTAATAACATTTCCAGGTTTTACATTCCAAGTTCAGCCGCATTTGGCCATGCCCAAAAAAAAATCCGGCCCATGTCTCCCTTTTCGGTGGGTTATTTAAAAGTTCCTCAAACTTTTCATTTACCCTCCGTGCAGGGCTTTTCATTTTTCAAATCTCCTGTTTTGAACTCCTATCTCTCTATATGAAAACCCTTCATTTTCATTTCATTGGATTTTCCTCTATTTTCTTTTTTAACCCACGATGGCACATTCCACCGTTTACATATTTCTCGTGACGGTTTTAATGAAAACATTTCATAACCATCCCCTTATTTAATATTCGGCACATTCTGTATTTGAAACCCTTTTGCTCACCCACTATCATGGAATTGTTATAAACGTCTCTTGCACAACGTATATCTTTGTCATAACTCTCTTTGTCAACACGTCGACATTAACATCATGCTACAACCTGGCATAAGGTGCTTCCTCCGCTGTCCCTGGTCCATTGCTTCCACGTCAACCACCAGGCTTGTTGCTGCGATGCCATTCAGGGTATGCTGGTTCAAATGCTTTACGGTGTTGTGGCATTCAATCCGTTCATTATATTGCCATGAAATATCTACCACTGCCTTGGACTCATCTATTCACCATGTTGTGATGTCTATCACCATTGATGGTGATTGTCCTCTCCGTGTCCTCGCTCAGGATCATCCACAAACGCGTCCACGTCGTCAAAACCCTGCGACTTATCCCTGCAAGACATTTCAAAATTAAATGAGTGACTTTAGAATAAAAGACCTAAAATATTCATTAACTAAGGCTGCACTTCATTTTCTATTTATAAATTCTTTGTTAGCGCTGTCATTCGTCGTTGTCTTTGCTGTCAGAACATTGCCTGCCTGGTTGAATTATTGTTTGAATCTTCCTGGCTATCATCGGGTATTTCTTTGTGTAACCGATGTGCACCTCATTGTTTCTACTCCTGGAAACCATGCACATTATAAAAAAACAAACCCTCGACACCAAAACTCTACGCACTCTCATAATGGACGATTTTGAATGGATGTAAATTTATTGTGTAATGGGTTAACCATCTTGTTTCAACATATACCACATCTGGCTAGGTCTATACCATATCAGCACTATCTGAGTCCCTACTGCCAAGGAAAGTAAGCTGCTCAACCACATTCACATCCATTTTACGTAAAACAAAACTAAAAAAAAAAAAATACTATGCTGGTCTGCTCATAGCCTTCGACTTCAGCCTTTACTCCCGATTTGTTGTGGTTTCCAAGTTTGGTGCAAACTTCGTCCCATTTGCAGTAAATATTACTGTAATTATTTGATAGCCTGTGCCTGTTTACTCCAATTAATCATAATACTGACTGCTCCATCCATCTCGCTGCTATCGATGGTATTCTGCCATGCTGCGCTGTGTGATGTGGTGATAATTATTAAAACATCCGAACATGCCCCATACACTGTTCTATCCACATCCTCATCTGTGTGGCGATTCTCGAATGTCGTACCATTCCTTTCACGCTATCATTGAGGTAAGTCTTTTATGCTACTTCGAAATGTCTTCGATCACCAAATCATGGCCTACTCTGTCGTAGTCAAAATCAGGTTTTTTCTATAGACTGGTCAGATTTCCCATAGGCCTGCCATCATTGCGTGTGATTCCCACACTGTCATGCTATACCGGATAAGTTCATTTCATTTGCATGTTGTTGAACTAGCCGAAATCCAGTCGCTGCAAAGATGATTTGTCCATGTCATACAGGTGGTCCTCACGTGGTTCCGTAAAATCAACACGATACCCATATATCCACATAGATGAGCGTCTTTCATCCGAATTGGATCCCCATCATCGATGCCTCACATGCAGATCCAATCGCTGCCATCTGCCTTGAAGTCACTGAGTCTTTCCTTGTCACTTAGTCCGTATGGGTCTCCTTCTACCTGCAAATACCAAATTAACATATTAGAAATCAACACCATGACCACCATTAAACTGAAGCTTAAATGATGAAAAATCCTCTAATTTATTTATTTTAAATTTTAAATTTATATATATAGAATATATATATACAAACTTATTTTTATTTTTATTGTTTTCATTATCCGAACCACCCATGACAAGAAACACCGACACTCGACAATAAACTTGCTAAGAACAAAAAGAACAATGACGACAAAGTTGTCATAAAAAGAAAAACAGGAAAAAAGACAAAAAAAAAAAAACGGGAGAAAAAAAAAAAAAAAAAATGACGACAAAAGTCGTCAACAAGAAAAAGTTGTCGACAATTAAATATCGTCGACAAGAAAATGATGACAATAAAATATCATCGACAAGAAAAAGATGTTGACAATAAAATATCATCGACAAGAAAATGACGGCAATAAAATATCGTCGACAAGAAAATATTGTCAACAAGAACCGACAACAATTGCAAAACCTACGACAAAACAAAGGATTAGACACTAAAAATGAAATGCAAACACCCGGATATCAAAACAAAAAGGTGGGTCCCCAATTTTGGGGTATGTTGTGGAACAACCACAACAAGACCTAAAACAGAAATAGAAGCTTCATTGATACTTGGTGAGTCTCAGATCCAAATCATTATAAGAGTGAATGCAAGAAAAAAAATACAAAAAAATGAATAAAATAAAAGCTTCTATCTACTATTATCTAAAGCTTGGATTTAATATAAAAGTGTCCAAGTAAAAAGGGAAGGTGTCTACTCATAAAAGAAAACCTCAAAACCCTTGTATTGCAGGAAGAAAAGCTGCTATGAAACTAGAAATTCATATATGAAATAAGAGTGCAAAAGGAGGATAATGTACAGTCTATAGTACATTTTATTGCACCATTTTAATATGGTTTTTTACAGTCCAAGAGCAGATTTGGACATGTCTCCAAAAGGTACACTATCAACATGAAAAGCAACCAACGTAAGCACTCTTCTTCCCAAGCAGTGGCAACCACTCGAAGGGTACATCTTGGATGGACAAACCTGCAAAACAAAGCCCACAAGAGGTCATCATCAAAGCTACGTAAAAACAAAGGAGTGCACATTCATTGACGAACAACAATGTGAGATGGATAGCAATGTGAGACGAACAACAACGTGAGACAGATAGCAAAGTGGGACGAGCATCATCTACACTGTAAAATAAGGCATCTACTCCTACCAACGTAAGATGAACAACAATACGTATAACATCTAAACGACATATATCTCTACCAAGGAGAAATGAACAACATCTACTCTACAAAGATGCACAAGTTTCAATACGTTGGAAGCATTGAAGATAAACTAAAAGGAGCTACTTTCTTGGTTAAGATCATCCACCAAATGAAGCATCAAATTTGCTACTCAAGCTCCATAGCGCCTCATCAATCCACTTGTAGAAAACAAGGTTGCTTTCTACTCAAGAAACATAGCAAAGCAAAGGAATGGTAGACTAAAAGACCTAAGGAGTTATACAAATATTCTTGGAAGGCGTTACGGTAAAGGTTTACATGTAGAGAGCGTGAATGCCACTTGGCATCAATCTTCCAAGAATAAGCGTTACAAGAACGTTCCCTCTCAAACGCCTAAGCATTCGAACTTTGTTTCAACTATCAAGCATTACTAAGAAGATTCGACTCTCGACGCGTTACTAGAAGCTTCGACTCTCAAGCACTACTAGAAGCTTCGACTCTTAATGGATTAGAATAAGTGGTGACACTTGTTATTCACAAGTCTCACACGGAGTAAGCATTACAAAGTGACCAACAACAAGGAGTTACAAATAAGGGCACCCATACGTAACAGACATGAGACGTGTCACCAAGCCAATTTTGCTCCTCCAATAAGAACGCCTGAAGTCCGAAAAATATAGCAGGTAGACAGTGAGTGAAAATGCAGTCAAAGGCAGTTAGCACAATGTGGAAGGAAGGAAGAAGGATCATTTAAGACTCCAAGTTTTTTTAAGGTCAGATCTTCCATATTTAGCAGCGCATATGTTCTAGCATTAAAGACGTCTACCTCCATTGATTCCAGCTCCCAATGGAACCTTATTATCACTGCTACATTTAGTCAAAGGAAGCACTGAAGAGTGGGGAGTCGAGCATCAAAAAGGTAAGGGTGAAATCCCATTTTATTATTGCTTTCAACTTTGGAGATATAAGGGTTATAAACTAAGGTATGAAATTTAGTTTAGTGAAAGCAAAGTTATAAGGGATAACTTACCAAATTAATATAATATTTGCATCTCAACCTAGGAGAAATAAGGAATTCAACTTGGATTATTTTCTTTGATATTTTTCAAATATTATTAATTTTCTAATTTTCCAAATTTGGGAGTGATAAGGGTTACAACATCAAACTAGGTCTTTGGAAATAAAAAATTAAAACCTAAGGGTCATAAAATAGGTTATTAAATATTTATTGTTAAATTTGGAAATTATATTTTTACTTGTCTTTAAATTTCTCAAAAAGGACAAAAGGATTCCAACAATAAAACCTCTTGAAAATTGGAAAAGTGCTTAGTTCAATTAGGAGAAATAAGGTGTTAGATAAATTGATTTTTGATTGTACAAAATCAATCATAAAATTGAACTTTATCTTTACAAAAAGCACTATATCATACTCCAAAAACATTAGGGAGTTATATGGCATTTAATAAAATTTATCAAAGGTAGTCAAGTTGGGAAGATATAAGCTTTCTTCAAAGCCTAAAATTAGGTGTTCATACTCTCATTACTAGGGAGACATAAGGAAGCCTACAAATCTAAAGGTTTAATAAAATCAAGCTTATATACTTCAATCAAGGTTGGCATATCCTAACATAGAGAGCTACGAAGTAGACTACTCTATTTCAAAAATTCTAGCTATACATATGGCTACTAGAATGTTAAATGGAATAAGGAAAATACCAATATGGATTAAAAACCTAATGGATTACAATGATGTAAATGGCGAAGAAAAAGAATCAATACAATGTAAATTAAGTTCTGAAATCAACAGCTATGATGATTCATCTAATGAATCTAATGATCAAAATTTGGAAAAAATTGATCTTCAAGTATTTATACAAAAAGGAAAAGATGAAATAGCTTCAATCGTGCACATATGGTTGGAAAGTCTTATCAAGGAGATAGAAAAACATGATATTCCTAAGATAAACTACAAAATTGCTAGATCATCCTTATTGTGCACTCATTGCAATCAATATGGTCATGAAAAAATCAATTGTTGGAGTTTTCATCCATGCAAATATTGTGATGGAACAAATCATTCATCTTTCTCCTGTCACTTCAAATACAGATATTACTAGCTTAGATATATAAAATATATATATCTATAAACGTCAAAAGTTATCAATATCGAGGCGCCTATCTATCACACCCCCAAGAAATGAGATAAGAAAATAATATTAGAAAGTTTGGGCACCATTTTAGTTTAAATAGTTTAAATATTTTTTAAATATTTTAAATCCATCGTAACCCTTAATGTCGACGGATAATTTTCTTAATGTCGGCTTTTTAATAAAATATTAATATTGTTTACGGCGTGGCTGACCTTCCTGGCTGCCAGTGTAGGACGCCTATCGACGTAATAAATACTATGAAAGAGGATTACTTCAAAGAATAATATGTTATCTTTAGGAACTTATTCCAAATGGATTTACTAACATTGAATTCAAGCTTGATACTTACAGAAATAGGTCTTACAAAGGAACAAAGGAAGGCAGAAGGATCAATACACGATCCACTTAAGACTTGCACTATCATGAAGATAATGGTCCATCAAATATGCCTGAAATCAAGAAACAAAGAATGGAAAGAGACAAGGAGCCATGACATGAATACTGAAGCATCAGGAAAAGAACCAAATCAAGTATGCACCATTCAAGAAAAAATCCAGGAATAAGATGAAAATCCATATTGAAGACTAAAACTCTTCACTATACAAATAATGTAATATAGGGGGGTGTTAGAAATAGTTTATATTCCATTATTTGGGTTATGTAAATGTATCTTCAAAGGTACATACTTAGGATATTATATAACTTTAGGGGGAAGTTATCTAGTTACTTCATGCAATGTAATAAATGCACAAGTGTCAATGTGCTAGTTGTAAATGTGCAAGGTGCCACTTGTATAGCTAGAGAAAGTGTTGGCCAAGTATCGTATTTTTCCTATATAAGGAAGGCCTCGTTTTTAGTATAGAAAGCAAGGGGAGTGTTGGTGACACAGTATCTTAGGTAGTTTAGTTCTGTGTGGATCACCATCCAATGGTAATGGATGCAATGTAGTCCAGTAGCTTTATTTATGGAGTGTTCATTTCCTCCATGGCTACATTGTATTCATTTATATATCATTTATGTTTATTGCATATCTCAGTCATCTTGCATATTTACTTTCTTTTATATTATTCTAAATCTTGTGATTATTATCTCCTTTGGATATTGTATCAAAAGCTAACACGATAGGTTTTTCCATCTACAATTTTCAACCTAAAATTGTTAGTGACTTCAAGGCAATCAAACCATTGTAAATTTCCTATCATGTGATGACTTGCACCAGAATCAATAAACCAAATGTCCTTTTCATTTTGACTTGTAGAATTATTTGTGCTTGAAGTAATGTTTCATCTTTGATACAAAGTATTGTATGGATTTTTATCTTGGAATATATTACATTATTTGGTACATGCCAATGTACCACCTTGGGTTCATATTTAGATTAGGAGTTTGTCTTAGATAAAGGTTTGAATAGTTACTTCATCCAATGTAATAAATGCACAAGTGTTAGAATGTGTAATGATGTAAATGTGCATGTAGTCCACATGTACATAAGTCATAGGTTAGGTAGATGAAGAGTCAAGGGTAGATGAAAGGCCAAGGGACATATATCCCTATATATAGGCCTTTGAGAGTGTGAAGTAAATGTTAGATGCTAGATAGAGACTAGTTAGATAGAGTAAGTATAGTGAGTACAATGTAGATCATTCATAAATTTTGAATTGTTCATGTCCTCCATCATATTACATTGTACTAAACTTGTGAGCTTTCATTAATGGGTAATTTTTGAGTTATTGCAAAAGTTTCTCATATACTTTTCCTGTATTTTATATTACCATTATCATATAGTTATCATTGCTTGCACATTTTATATCTTGTGGTTGCATTTCCTTAAATGTAGATCATCAAAATCTAATAGTGGTATCAGAGCACAAGGTAGATTGATAGGAAAATAGAGATCCACAAGAGAGATTGAGAAGAGATAAAATACCAAAGGAGACTTATTGAAGATTGAAGGAAAAAAAGAGTAAAGGAAAAGTGTCCTGGAGAAGATTGGAGATTGGAGATCTCCATTGAATATTGAAGACTTCAGGTTGAAGTTTAAAAGACCCTTAGGATGTCCCATTGAAGAACTTACAGTTTTGGAAGATTGAGGATAACAGACTAGCAACCAGAATTAGGAGATCCAAGAAAGAGATCTCATTGCAAAAAATTCATAATAGAATATTTGAGAGATCAAGGAAAGGTCTCATTGAAGTTTTGAGAAGAAGAGAAGCTGCAAAAATTAAAGACCCAAGAGAAGAGGTCTCAAGGAAGGATTGAAAGGAGAAAGAAGGAAAAGTCTAGGAAAGCCTCATTGAAGATTTCGAAGAAGGTCATTGGAGGAGATTGCAGGAGAATTCGAGGGAGAAGATTGCTAGCAAGGAGAAGTACCTGATAGTGAAGGATTTGGGACAATTATTACCATTCGACAACAATCCCAAAAGGAAGAAGGTATTTGGCAAGTTGCCAAATTTTAGAGAGATTTTATGTAGACTTTAAGACATTCTAAATATTGAGAAGAAGGCCACTAAATAGGCCAATATTGAAGTTAGAATTTAACAAATAGGTAGAAGGAGAAAGGAGCTAGAAGAAGCCACCAAATATGAGAGATTTAAAAATTGCCATTGAAGGATTGAAGGCTAATTTGGAGGAAGGAGTTTGCTCATTTTTATAGCAAAAAATTGAAGGTTTCTATAAGACAAGTTTTAGTTGCAATTTAGAGTAGTTTCCTACCAAATTTGAGAGAAGTAAGAACATATCGAAGAAGACATTGACTATGTTATAATCTAAAAATTTGAGATTTGAGGACAACAAGAGGGCAACAATTTGGGCAAAAATAATAGCTGCTAATTTTCAGAGTTCAAGAGAGCATCTTGGATGAGAGTTGAAGCCACCAAACCATATTTTTTGGCAACAAGTTAGAAGAGTTTCAAAGTTGCAAAATAGTCAAGTTTTAGGGTAGCAAGGCATATCAATTAGAGCTACAAATTCTTCAAATCCAGGGCAGTAAATAGGTGAACCAAGTCACCAAGCAAGATTGCTACAAGGAGGTCAAAATAAGGTTTGATAATTGGTGTTATTAAAGTTTCTTATTTAGTATTATTTAAGTTCCTTTAAAACACCATTTTAAGAGTCTTATTTAGCAATAAGGAGAAATTGGTAGTGCATAATAAGAGTTATTTTTAAAGAGCCGTTAAAGTGCATTTAGTATTAAGAAAGTAAGATTAGTGCACAAAACAAGGTTGAGTTGGAGTGTAAAAAGATTCCATTGAGCACAGGTAAAACTACAGCAAGTCTTGGTGAAGAGAAGCCACCAAAAGGAGCATTATAACCACCAGGGAATAGAGAGAGTTTTGCAATACTTGAGACAAGAAATAAAGCTACATAAAGAGACTAAGAAGGTCTCTAAAATCTAGGTGCAACTATTTTATCTTAGTTTATAATAAAATTATTTGCAGTCCATAATAGCACCATACTTGTCTTTTTTCAATGTAGCAAAAGGAAGGTAAAGTTCAAGTGTCTTAAGACACCAAAGTAGCATAAAGTTACAATCATCATGTGACAGTATTAACCAGGTTAAAGAACAAGATACGAAGCAAAGGAGATAGAGCTATCTAAGGGCTCAATATAATCATATTCAAGGTGTCTAAAGATACCAAATTTAGTGCCATAGTCTAACGAAAGCAATGCTTAAGGAACTTGCAACAAGAAAGGAGACTAGGAACAACATAGCACCAATAGCAAGGATAACATAAAGCAACAAAGTGCAAGTTGCAAGAAGGATAACACAAGGAGAATAACGTAACACAAGAAAAATAATTTCAAAGATTTACCCAAGTGAAAGAGGAGAGAAGATTGGATGAACGACCACCTTGAAGAAAGCATTGAAACATCGTAGGAGGAGCCAAATTTGTTGGAGAGGAGCCACCATACGTTGAAGTTTAAGAAAGCACATTGCAAGATAAGTGAAACAACTTCCAAGAAGTTGGAAGAGCATTAAGGAGATAAGGAACGTTGAAGAGCTTGGTTGCATGCAAGGAAAGAAGTCTCCACTTGCCTCACCAACCAAAGAAATCTTGTGCCACTTGGCACAAAGAAAGAAGAGCGCCTACGAATCCTCAAATAATGCCTTAGGAATATAATGCTCGCATAAAGGAGAAGAGTGCCCAGGTTTGAAGTAACGCTCCATTCAAGCTAAGAAGGAATAAATAATCATTATTTCAACGTTCAAAGCATAATATAAGGTTTGTGCCACCTAAATTAATGCCTTCAAAATATTGTAACCTCCCAACACCACCTAACAAGAAGACCTACATTCTAGTGCAATGTAAAGTGTCATGTGGCTTGCATTCCAAATGGAGAAAGAGGAGTATTAATAGCCCTGTCCAAGGAGAACACACATATCAAGTTTACACAACTTAAAGTGCATTGAAGAGAGAAGATGATAACGTAGAGAATTTAATGCTCATTATCATACTTTGAATACAAAGGGAATACAACATGCAGAAGCCTTGAAAGTGCAGTCAAGGAAGGAGCTAATCAACGCGTAACACATCACATTACAAGGAAGGTATATTTACATTGAAATTAATACTTGCTTTCCATTAAGCGCAAGGAGATATAAGGTGCATTATATCTAAGGTTAAGTTTATTTAATTATTGTATTGGAGATATAAGGAAATTACAACCTTAGTGGATTAGAAAGCAATTAAAACAAGGAGATTATATCTTTAAGTGCTATTTCAAATTGAAAATTTCAAAAATCAAAGTATTTGCAAATAACTAAACTAGGAGATATAAGGTTTTCTACCTTGGAAAATTGAAGCATTATTTTTTGCAAATATTATTATTTTTTAAATTTCCAAATAGGGAGATATAAGGAGTACTACATAAAAATTTAGATCATTGAAATTTAGAAAACTAGACCATTGAGAATTAAAGTAAAGGAAGCAAAATCATTAATTGCTTGAAAGTTAGAATTTTTTGTTTATACTTGTCTCTTATACAAATTAAAGGGACAAAAGAAATCCAACTACAGGGTCTTGAAAAATAGAGAACTTTATCAAATTGAAAGTGCATATATCAATAGGGAGAAATAAGGTGAAATTAGGAGTTGAAAATTATATTAAAATTGGCACCAAAACCTTAGGGATTCAACTCAAAAGGAAATTTAAAAGAAGCTAAGCACTTTATCAAGACCATAGTATACTCAAAACACTTGGGATATTTAAGGGGTTCTATAAAATTTAAGATTTGAAAAGATTTTATCAAGTTTGTTCACATATTTTTAACTAGGGAGTCATAAGGTAGACAACTACAAAGGTTTTGGAATACAAAACTTCCATAAAAATTGTTCTAAATACTTGGCAATTAAAAGGTATTCTACCAAGAGATTTGAAAAACTAAATTCTTATCTAAACCATTGATTGAATGTTAATATTCTCAAAGTATTCTCAAAACACTATGGAGCTATAAGGAATTCCACTTCAAAGATTAATCTAGAAGAAACATGGATGAAATAGTGAGGAATGCATTCAATAATGAGGAACTATTTCATGAGTTGGAATTTTACTCTTAAAACATAATAGATGCCTTTGAAGGATACAATTATTTATCCACTAGTAAAAAGGAAAGATTCTCATTATTCCTCAATGAAGCAAAGGAAATAAATTTTACAATATAATTGGTTATCTTCATGAAGTACTATTCAGAGCTTGGTGGAATACTCAAAATATAGTTATATTCAAATTAGAAGAATGCTTGATGATATATGTATCATTAATTATTTTTGAAATATGAAACAAAATAACGATCATAGTCAATGTTATCGTGATGATATACTAAATCATCATGAAGAAGATATTCCTCTAGTAAAAATGCAAAAACAAAGAAGTAGGAAGAGGAAAGATGATAGGAAGGAACAAGATGAAGATACACATCAGAATACAAATAGAGACTACAATGAAGAAAGCACAAAGATTGAACCAAAAGAAGAAGGACCAAATCAAGTTGAAGAACATCTAAAATGCGAAGACCCATATTGAAGACTAAAGTCTTCAATACCCAAATAATGTAATACAGGGGGGGTGTTGGAATATAATACATTATTTGGTACATGCCAATGTACCACCTTGGGTACATCTTTAGATTAGGAATTTGTTTTAGATTAAGGTTTGAGTAGTTACTTCATGCAATGTAATAAATGCACAAGTGTTAGAATGTGCAATGATGTAAATGTGCATGTAGTCCACATGTACATGAGTCGTAGGTTAGGTAGATGAAGAGTCATGGGTAGATGAAGGTCAAGGGACATATATCCCTATAAATAGGCCTTTGAGAGAGTGAAGTAAATACTAGATGGTGGATAATTGATGCTAGATAGAGGCTAGTTAGATAGAGTAAGTATATTGGGTACAATGTAGATCATTCATAAATTTTGGAGTGTTCATGTCCTCCATCATATTACATTGTACTATTTTTGTGAGATTTCATTAATGACTATTTTTTGAGTTATTGCAGAAGTTTCTCACATACTTTTCCTGCATTTTATATTGCCATTATCATATAGTTATCATTGCTTGCTCATTTTACATATTATGGTTGCATTTTCTTAAATATAGATCATAAAAAGCTAACAGATCTTGAATTCTTTCATAGTGTATCTTGTGATGATTTGTTAATGTTGTTAACTTATCCATTATCTTAAGAAATTGTAGTATTTCTTGTCTCCTAATATTTTCAACTTCTAGATTCTAACCTTCAATTCTTGTAGTATATGATCAATCAATAGTCAAATTTCTAAATAGAATTCCTTTTACCTCTTTAGTATTAAATATATTAAATATTGAGAACAATTTTGATAGAATCTTTTATCTTTCAAAGCCTTTGAATTTGTCTACCTTATGACTCCCTATTTTTGGGTATATGATCAAATTTGATAAGATATTTCCAATTCTTAAGTTTTGTAGAATACTTTGTAACTCCCAAGTGCTTTGAATATACTATGGTATTGATAAAGTGCTTAGCTTTCTTAGTTTTCCTTTGAGTTTAATCCCTTTTATCTCCCTAATGTTCAACTTCTATTCTTCACCTTATTTCTCCCTATTTGTGAATAGAAAGCTAAAGATAATTTTGATGCACTTTCAATTGATAAAAATCTCTATCTTCAGGACTTTAATGTTGAATTCCTTATGTCTCATTAATTTGAGCAAGAGACTAATTTCAAATGTAATTTTCAACAACTTTATGTAGTGCTTCATCTTTTAAAATTAAGGTTTCTAAATTTCAAAAATCTAAATTGGTGTTGAACTTCTTATAACTCCCTAATTAGAAATTTAGAAAATAAGGATATTTACAAATTTAATGTTTCAATTTCAATGTAGAAATCCTTATTCCTCCTAGTTAAATTATTTTCAAATATTTCAATACTTGAATTTTAAATAATGCAATTTCAAAAGGTTCTCAAGTTAAATCCTCCTTACTTCAATAGTCTTTCAAATCAATCGATTAATCATCTAAGGTTGTAATTTACCAATTTATTTCCTTATATCTTCATTCATTTACTTAACTAAACTTAACCTTAGTATTGATAAATCTTATGCCTCCTTGACCTTTATGAAATGCAAATAGTATTTAAATATTAATATACTTTCTTGGAGGTGAGGCGCTACGTATTAGTCTGCTACTCCTTTGACTGCAACTTGCACTCTAATTAGGCATTGTTCTCTCAGTATTCAATGCTTACACGATGTCCTTTAATTGCATTTATTGCTCTTACTTGTTTATCACTTTCTTCAACTTTGACTATCCTCCTTGTTCTTCCTCTACATTATCTGACCTTGAATGTGCGTTGTTGATGGTTTGAGCTCTTCAAACCTGACTATATTCTTTTTCAGAAGTGCCACATGGCACTCAACATATTCTTTGGGTGTTACTTCTTGTTGCTCTGCCTAGTTAGGTGGCATTCTAATAAAGTAGACATTACTTTATGACATGTCCTCTTTTCTCAATGAGCATTGGTTTGAAGCATTTTCAATTATTGTTGGCGCTCTTTTTTTTCTGTGCCAAGTGGCATATGAGTTCTTTAAATGACGTGGCAAGTGGTGGCTCCACTCCTCTCAATATTTTCATGTAACACTTTACCTTTCTTTGGTGCTCAATATTGCTTTCCTTTCCTTAACGTTCTTAGTATCTTTTGCCAACACTTCTTTCTTTCAACAGATGTTGTTTCGTCTTCCTTTTGCAACTGCAAGACACTTGGTATTCGTTCTTCAACGCTTGATGGCGCTTCTTGATTTCTAAAATTTGGTGGTGTTTCTTCTCCTTCAATGGATTCTCCTCTTCTACGTTGGTGGCTCCTCCTTTGGTGGCACTTCAACACTTCGTCCTTGGTGGATGTTTCACCACTTTGCATAATAGCTTCTCAATGTTGTTTTGTCAGATATACAAGCCTCTTTACTTGGGTAAACACTTTGCTTCTTGGTTTATTTCTCTTCCATAAGACTTGTACTTGTTGACACTTTTTTGTCACGTTATGCAAGGGGTAGAAGAATAGTAGAATTTTTGTATAATATTTCTTTGTTGAAAGTTTTTCTCTTATTTAAAGTTACAGCAATTTTGACTCTCCCCAAATGAAGAAGAAAGAGCTTCGCTACCAAACAAGCCGAGGAAAATAGCTTCGCCGAAAGAAAAGAAGGAGAATGTGAAAAGAGCTTCGGGCCCGAAGCACTTCAAATCACCACTTCGGGCGAAAACCTTGCGAAGTATTTTCGCCGAAGAAAATACAAAGATAACGCTTCGCACCCGAAGCATCTTCAGCAGCCGCTTCGGGCAGGAGTCTTGCGAAGCAGCATCCAAACGACTTCGCCGAAGGAAGAGAGCATAATCCAAAATCAGCCAAGGTAAGGAAACTACTTCGGGCCCGAAGTATTTCCAACACCTACTTCGGCCAGTTTTCACCCGAAGTAGTGGTGCCCGAAGCAAAATGACAATGTGTCGGAAACAGAGAAATGCCTCGGGAGGATATTCCCCGAACCGTAGTTTTGAAAGAGAATCGGGCCGAAACATTTTCCAGCCGAAGCAGTTTCGCCAACAAAGGATAAAGAGCCTCATTTCAAAGATGAAACCCGCTCGGCAGTCAACATCCCCGAAGTAGTTCCTGCGAAGCATTATTTTGCGAAGAACAAATCAAGGAGAAACTACTTCGGCCCAAGGCTTTGGCGAGGCGGATATGTAGCGAAGCACTTTTTGGGCCCACGTTCCAAGGCGGCCAGCTTCCCAAGGTGATCGAAGGCCCCTTATAAATACCTCCTTTCTTGCCCGATAAACCCGCTGACCATTCCTGGAAAACGAAAGGGACGTAATAGTCCTCAGAGTAAAAACCGATGGGCGTAACGATCACTCAAGCACAGCATCCAGAAGCCAGGGACACTCGGGCGGCGCATTAAATGAATATTTCCATGGTTGACCCAGTCATAGTTTCCAGTTTCGGCAACCGATTTGAAAACTCAGCCGCAGCAGCCGCGAGGAGCCGATTTCTCAGAGCCCGAGGGTGTACTCCGCCATTTTTGTAATAATGATTCAGAGGGTCGGGTCCTCTATAAAAACCCAGGCTTTGCAATGTAAAAGGGGGGGAACTTTCTGCTAGAAAGTCGTCTGTAACTTGATGTCCTGCGTTTAATACTAAAGATTTTTGTACTCCATTTCTCTCTTTTATGCCGCCTTCTGTGCTTAATTCTTTTGTCTGTCTCGCATTCGTATACCGAGACTCGAATCCCGAATCCGATGTGCGATTGGGGACTCGTACCCTAAAATTCGCCCCGAAGGATACATAGGAGAGGAAAAACGTCCCTGTTGCCTTCTTTTATGCCGCCCGGTGGATCGAGGTTTCGTTATTCCCTCTTCTTAATCGTTGTTACTCCGAACCCCGAATTCCAGCGAGAGAGAGAGGAGAACCCCGCGAACCCGTCCGGAGGATACATAGGAAGGTCGGCACTCGCTTTCCTTCGTCTATTCTAGGTGTTCTTTGTCGCTATTCGAGTTATTAGTGAGTTATCATGCTTCCCTGTTCTTCCCCACCTTGAATCATCAATCTCTAACCCTTACCCATTTTTATTTCTTTCTCTAACCCGAACTCCTTTTATCTCTTTCCCGCACTCTTATCTCAAACCCCAAAAGTAGATTAGTATAGGAGCCGGCCTTTCTCCGGAGATCGGCACGAGGGGCATCTCTTCCCTTCGGCCTTTCAATGTTGGTCGCAGGTCCAGGGCACGCAAACCCACCGAAAGTCCTTTCCTGTGCGGATTTGATGACCAACAATTTTTGGCACGCCCGGTGGGACCCAAGGTCCCATATTTGAGAAAATTTCTAGCCCGTCTTCACCGGAGAGAGTAGTTCTAACAAGTTCCCGGTGAGATCCATTCAGTCTCACCCCCTGAGTAGTAGTGATAATCGATGCCCTCATTACCGAGAGACTCTTAGCATCCGGCGACTCTGTTTTACCCGAGAATCTCTAGAAGTCATGAAGACCAGTGCCTAAACCTCGGTTTTCGTAACCAAGGAGCCCCCATGTCTTGAGAAGGTCCGAGTTCGGTGAATCTCTGGCCTGTCTTCATCTGATAAAATCACCTGGCGACTCGATTGAGTAGAAGATCCAGATTTCCTGGTCGTAGGCGCCTTTCAAATCTGAAAGAAGATATCCCGGAGGAACCAAGGTTCGGTGAGCAGCCTTGACCTCACAAGCGGAGAAAGAATGTTCATCTGGTGACTCTGACTTAAGCGGCGACAACCGTGATCTTTGCAGACCACTGCTATAATGGCAGGGGTAAGTTTTCCCAACTGGGATGACCGAGGCCCCTTGAATCTTCAAAGCTACCACAAGATTCCCGAGATCGCCTTGAAGGCATTAACAATATATGATGGCACCACGGGAATGGCCCGAGAACACCTTGAAGCTGTTGTTGCTTTAGCGTTCCTCTACGACATAATCCACGAAGATGTCATGGTCCGACTTCTGGCTGCATCTCTGGAAGGAAAGGCGCTGCGGTGGTATAGGCTGCTCGGGTCTAAAAGCGTCTGTTCATGGGATGACTTGGCGGGAGCACTATTCAAAACATTTGATGGCTCTGAGGATCCCTTCCAACTTTTGACGTACTTCTCCACCATCAAGAAAACACCCTTGGAGAGCGTCACGGACTTCAATGTCCGATTCTCCAGAACTTGGAAGAAAGTTCCGGGGGAGATTCAACCAACGCCCGCCCAAGCCCACCTCTACTATGTTCGGGCTTTTCACCCGGACATAGGCCTCCTCTTGCTGCGATCAAGCGAACAAAGATTCCCTTAGATTTTTGAGGAAGCAAGACGAGCGGAGCAGTTTCTATCGGGAAAGTGGCAAGTGGGGGAGGAGCCCCATCACTTTCTCTGATAATCGCTTCTCCCGTCTGCCCAACGCAATATTCTTCATGGCAGACTCCTCATACTGAGCAGAAGCCTGAGATGCAGTCATGTGGAGCTCGAGAGGCAGATCCCATCCAAGTCCAACCATGGCAATTTGCAAGCTTTGCCCCGACGATGAACAATATGGGTGCTTGCAATCTCCATCAGAGGACGGGCCAAGAAGAGAAACAAGCTCAAGTGGTAGCGCCTGAGAACGAAGAGGGGACATTTTTGCACCCTTTTTGTATCCCGGAGCATGGCACGCAGGTGTTCAGCCGTAATCCATCAAGGCTTACCTCAAGAGGCCGAACCCGAGAAGATCATAGAAGTTTGCTCTTTGCCGGAGGAGCCCTATTACAAAGCATCAAGAAGATGGAAGAACCCGTACCCAGCCCACATTTACTAGACTCTTCGGTATTCTGGTTCCAGCCATCACTACAACTAGTACCCCAAGGAGGTCCTCGCGTGGCGAACTTCTTCGCCACATCCTTCATCAGCAACGCGGGTACTGGCAGGAGTGACAACCTGCTACATTACTTCCTGTTTGCAGCATGGAGAACTTCGGGAAGAGGCCAATCGGATTTCAAATATCAACCGAAGTTCAATCTGATCTGGTCGGGTCACTGCAGGTTCACCGGATAATTACCCGAAGCTGAGTCCGTGGTGGCGGCATGCCGATTATGCCGCGAGAGAATTGTGTAAATACTGTAAATAGTTCGGCTGACAAATAAGGTGTTGCTAGGAAGTTCAGGTCAAGTTTTACTTCGGCAACTCCAACCAAAAAAAAAAAAAAAGAGAAGAGAAGCTCGGGCGCTGAGCGTGCGAAGTAGCCAATGGGAAATAGCTCGCAGCGAAGCCCGTCGACCGAACAAAATTCAGACCAAGGTATGAGAGGCGCTCCACCGAGGGGAGTCCAAGCGAAGCAGTTTTCGAAGGAGAATCGACGGACCACTTCTCAAGTTGAAAAGCACTTCGGGAACCTTCTCCTGCGAAGGAAGTCACTTCGGGCCCGAAGCGTAAAAGAAACAGCTCGCACCAAGGGTTCGCCCCGAAGCACTTCAACTCTGACTTCGGCTTCACCAACCCAACAACGAAAAAGGCGGGGGCATTTAAAATGTGCCTAGGGGAACGTGCCGACAACCGCCTTCAAAAGCGTCCGAAGCGGGCGAGTTAAATGAAAAGGTGGTGGGTACGTCCTTTAGGGATTCGGTTAGGAGAAAAGTTCATGCTCGGGTACAAAGTGGCAGAGGGTCACGCTTCCAAAGCGAGCCGCAATCATCACAACACACAGCCTTGTGTACAACTCCACCATGCGGCGAATTGGACGAAGCGACGCGAAGTTAATTATGGCAAGTGCCATAAATACTGGTGGTTGCCTTCTACGGCTATATAACGTAGGCTCCAACAGTAACGAAGCTATTTGCCCGATAATTCATGCAAACTTCGCTACTAGCCTTCAAACTCTCCTATCTTGCGCTTCGAAGCCTCCAATCCCGAAGCCCTCCGCATTGTTTTCTCCATCACCCCTAGCACTATGGGGAAGAAGAACTCTAAGGAAAAGGGGAAGGAACCAGAAGTGACGGCCCCCGAGCAGCCAAAAGCAAAGGGCCATGACAAAGGGCCAAAGAAGGTTGATGTTAGCCGCCGCCCCGAGAAACAAATCATGGGAGAAAGAGAGGATTCTGGGGATGAGCAGCCTGAAGAACCACCAGTCGACAGGTGGGATAGGATCAGAGACACCAAGCTATCGAGGAGCATGGCTGAACTCAGGAGCACCATTGAGTTCATGAAAAGCAGGCTCTCGATAGACAATAGAAGAGCTGCCGCTTACTACTCCTAGATATACTGGTATCTGACGCCCCCCACACATCATTGCCCTGAGCTGATTGATGCCATCACGCGGAACTATCAGCCCTCCTCCAGGCAAGTGGTAGACGCCTCCGGTCACAAGCTGTTCTCCATTCTGAAGGAAGATGTCCAGGCAGCCTTTGCGCCACAACAGGGCCCTCCTAAGGGGTATACGGTTCGCAACGTTATTCTTAGCGAACAGATGGAGAGGTTCGCGTCCTCCAACTACATAATCAATTTTTTGTAGCAGAGCCTCAAAAGTGGGCTCCCTTCGGGAAAATTGCCCCAGATGCCCCTACCCTTGGAGGCCTTCAAAAACATCGACATCTTCTCCATCATTGCATGGGTGGCAGGCCTATCTACTGACGCTTTGGTGCACCCATGGCAAGTATCTTTGGCCGAGTGTATTTCCAGAGGGGAATTTTATGCCCCTGATGCTTCGAGGCCAAGCACCAACCCAGTATTTTTTGACTGGGCAGAATGGGTGGCCAAGACCCTACATACGCGGCTCGCCAAAGATGAAGAATCCCGGGACAAATAAGTACTTTTCGCCCTGTTCTCTTCTTGTTTGGTTATTTTTCTTTCATGTACATAGAAGTTTCCCTTATGTTGCTATTACGGCAAGCGGCGAGGATGGAAATCCTCTCGCTCAGTATACCAATGGACCCCTCTCCTATTGAAGACGGAGTCCTATTATTCTTTCAACCAACAATTTTTGGGACCCGCAATGCACATGCTAACAGGGTCTTCCCCTCGGGTTCCCCTCCTCCTAAGGGACAAAGTAGTACAAGAGAGAAGGGGAGACATTTTTCAGCCGACACAAGGGCTTGTAATTCGCATATTCGGCTTCACAGGGAAGCCTTTCCTTCTCCGTCTATCCCTCCGAATACCAGTTCGCATTGGAGGTCGCTCGACAGAGCGATGCAACAAACGCCATTTATGGCCATGGACGGAAGTGGGCTCACACCTACGATTTCCCTTTCAAAATGGGAGTTATCGAGGTGTTTGCCCTCAAACAAAATGTTTTCTTGGAGGAGAAACTCGCCAATTTTGGCCTAGTCCAGCTTCCTCAGTAGTGGCTCTATGACCCCTTGGGGGTAATGAGGGACCATCTTCGATTTAAGAACTTCCACGCTTGCCCCCATCCAAAAATTGTAGAGCAAAGAAATAATCCCAACGGGAGGGATCTGGAGTGGCACTTGGAGAAAATGGAAACGCTGCCTCCCTGGCATGAGTTTTACCCAATGGAGGTCGCATACGACCCAGTTCGGCACCCTCTCCCGAGCCCCAACTCTACCTTCTGGAAGAAGGCAAAAGATGATTTGAAGGAAGCAACGAAAGATTGGGACGTGGCCCAACTAAGAGAGTGGTGGATAATGAGGGTCCATCACCGGAAGACAAATTCTTACGATCTTTTGTCATCTGACAAAGACTTCATAGCGGTCTATGAGGCCAATGTCGGGACATGGAAGCCTCTATCCTTCGCCGACCTCATTCCTCCAGCTATCCCAGGCTCGGGCGAAAGCCCAAAGAGAAAGGAAACTACTTCGAAGCCAAAGAAAGGGAAAAAGGCCAAAGCCACGCCATAGAGACCACCTCCAGTACCCGTAGGAGGCCAAGACACGAGTTTCGAAGAGTCTGAACAACCGCTGGTGAGGACAAAGAGAAAGAAGCCAAAATCAGTGCAAGTGCCTCAAATCCATCCAAAGCGCCCTTGCACAGGGTTTCCAAGCCCTTCCACTAGGCAACCTACACCGGGTCCGTCCGAAGCAATTATTGAGAGTGCCACGCCGCCAAGCGCCGCAACCGTCCCGGATATCAATGTCATCAATGTGGAGGAACTCCTCCAATCCGAAGGGGACGCCGAGGCAAAAACCATGGAGGTTGAGGATGCCAAAGTAGAAGAAGAACAAGATGCGGCTGCACCAGAAGCCACCACTACCACAATGCCAGGAGGGCACTCAGGTACGCATTCTCCACCCCTTGCTCAAGACTCACCCATGCCCCCTACGGCCACGGTCGAGAGTTCTCACCAGTCTCCCCTACGTAGCCCATCGCCCCATCACACGTCACCCGTGACTAGTCCAAGTCCATCCCATGATCCCGGCCGGGATAAGTCCATTGATATCACTTCGCCCACTCGCGCTGCCACCCCCTTGATCTTTAGCAGAAGCGGAGGTATCGCTTCAACACCAAGCCCCACCATCCAATCCCTCATCTCGCATGATGTGGCCGCCATTGCCGAAATGCCCGCTACACCCACCGTCGGACCTTCTGGCGAGACATCCCCCATCCATTCCCTATATTTGTTCACTCCTTTGGCTGGTGACCCAGCCTTGTTTGAATCAGAGATGTCTTTGATCAAGGAACGCCCCCTTGCCGAGAAGCTGCTCCAAGCTCGGCAGAATACCGACAAAATCTTGAAGGAGGCGAGAAAGAAAAGAGGGCGAGCGACGGCTCAAGTTGAAAAATGCACCGTGTTTGATTTGAAAGCCGAAAAGATGCACAAGATCAAGAAGGTCCCTAAGGTGCAGAAACCCCTGGATGAAATGACTCCAACGGACTATGATTACCAGGAAACACCTAAGGACCTGGTGCATCTGAATGTAGACAATGAATCGACATCCATGCATGTCCGAATTGAGACCTTTAGGGCTCATGCAGTTATCGCCAACCAACGCAAGATTGAGGCCGAGGCCGCCAATGTTAAGCTAGAAGAAGATTTGGCGAGGGTCCGCTCCAAGTTGGCAGAGGCCGAGGAGCAGTGCAAGGCCATGAAAAAGGAAACACGCGCCCTAAAGCAGCAGGTTCAACAGCCTCCGATCTATAGCCGAGAGCCAAGCGCAGAAACAGACCGAGGGCAGTCTAAAGGCCAAGGAGCAGGAAGACAAGGTTGCATAAATGCAAGCCCAGCTGTGCGAGAAGGAAGACCTAACGGTGTTCGACAGGGCCAGAATTAAGGAGATTCGTGCCCATTTGCTCAAGAATTTTAGGTCTCGGTGTTCCAGCGCCCTCACGATACTGACCTTCATCACCGAAGCACAGCTCGCTATTTTCGAAGGAGGGCCAATCATTGATGAAGTCACGCAGAAAGCCAGGCGCCGGCTCAAATTAGCCTTCGATGTCCAGAATGCGAAATATCAGGACTTGCAGGTCACTGCAATGACTCGGACGGCTAGAGATTGGTCCACAGCCTAGGCCACGGTTCGCGCCTTTTTCTCTAAGGTGCGAAAAGCTCAGAAGGCGAGAAGGCTCCAAGACATTTTTGAAAACGAGCAGCGCGCCTCGATGAATTATTTTTAGGATCTCTCCTCCTTGGGTTTCCCGAGTTTCACAGACGATGACGGGAACCTTCTGACTAAAGATGACCTCAAACCAGTCTGGCTCCAATTCGAGGGCGATGTCTCGGAGATAGACGAGTGGGCGGAGCCGATCTCAGAAGGGCAGATAACCGACTTCATTTTGAGGTACTGCAAGATGGTAGCATGCCTAAACGATTTATTCGTCAGGGCCAAACATGCTGACATCGGGCAGATTGATCGGTTTTGCATTTTGGTTAAGGCATTACAGGATCAAGAACCATTCCAAAAGAGTGCCTGGACTCATGTCCGAAAAATGATGAAGCGCATCCGTGATCGCCTCGAACCATCGCCCCAGCTAGAAGCCGCGCCAGAGGAAGAGGAAGAAGAGGAAGAAGAAGAAGGAGAAGAAGGAGGAGACGAGGAACAAGAAGAGGGACAAGCCGCAGAAGCAGGATCCGGGGGAGACCAGTGACTCCGTAGCCCAATGGATAAAAGCTAAGGGTTCTTCCGTCGAGACGAGCTCGTCACCCCGCGAGCCGCCAAGAATGTTGACACTTTTTGTCACGTTATGCAAGGGGTAGAAGAATAGTAGAATTTTTGTATAATATTTCTTTGTTGAAAGTTTTTCTCTTATTTAAAGTTACAACAATTTTGACTCTCCCCAAATGAAGAAGAAAGAGCTTCGCTACCAAACAAGCCGAGGAAAATAGCTTCACCGAAAGAAAAGAAGGAGAATGTGAAAAGAGCTTCGGGCCCGAAGCACTTCAAATCACCACTTCGGCGAAAACCTTGCGAAGTATTTTCGCCGAAGAAAATACAAAGATAATGCTTCGCACCCGAAGCATTTTCAGCAGCCGCTTCGGCGGGAGTCTTGCGAAGCAGCATCCAAACGACTTCGCCGAAGGAGGAGAGCATAATCCAAAATCAGCTAAGGTAAGGAAACTACTTCGGGCCCGAAGTATTTCCAACACCTACTTCGGCAAGTTTTCACCCGAAGCAGTGGTGCCCGAAGCAAAATGACAATGTGTCGAAAATAGAGAAATGCCTCGGGAGGATATTCCCCGAACCACAGTTTTGAGAAGGAGTCGGGCCGAAACATTTTCCAGCCGAAGCAGTTTTGCCAGCAAAGGATAAAGAGCCCCATTTCAAAGATGAAACCCGCTCGGCACTCAACACCCCCGAAGTAGTTCCTGCGAAGCATTATTTTGCGAAGAACAAATCAAGGAGAAACTACTTCGGCCCAAGGCTTTGGCGAGGCGGGTATGTAGCGAAGCACTTTTGGGCCCACGTTCCAAGGCGGGCAGCTTCCCAAGGTGATCGAAGGCCCCTTATAAGTACCCCTTTCTTTCCCGATAAGTTCGCTGACCATTCTTGGCAAACGAAAGGGACGTAACAGTCCTCGAAGTAAAAACCAACAGGCGTAACGATCACTCAAGCACAGCATCCAGAAGCCAGGGACACTCGGGTGACGCATTAAATGAATATTTCCATGGTTGACCCGGTCACAGTTGCTAGTTTCGGCAACCGATTTGAAAACTCAGCCGCAGTAGCCGCGAGGAGCCGATTTCTCAGAGCCCGAGGGTGTACTCCATCGTTTTTGTAATAATGATTCAGAGGGTCGGGTCCTCTATAAAAACCCAGGCTTTGCAATGTAAAAAGGGGGGGAACTTTCTGCTAGAAAGATACTGTAACTTGATGTCCTGCGTCTAATACTAAAGATTTTTGTACTCCATTTCTCTCTTTTATGCCGCCTTCTGTGCTTAATTCTTTTGTCTGTCTCGCATTCGTATACCGAGACTCGAATCCCGAATCCGATGTGCGATTGGGGACTCGTACCCTAAAATTCGCCCTCGAAGGATACATAGGAGAGGAAAAACGTCCCCGTTGCCTTCTTTTATGCCGCCCGGTGGATCGAGGTTTCGTTATTCCCTCTTCTTAATCGCCGTTACTCCGAACCCCGAATTCCAAGCGAGAGAGAGAGGAGAACCCCGCGAACCCATCCGGAGGATACATAGGAAGGTCGGCACCGCATTTCCTTCATCTATTCTAGGTGTTTTTTGTCGCTATTCGAGTTATTAGTGAGTGATCGTGCTTCCTGTTCTTCCCCACCTTGAATCATCAATCTCTAACCCTTACCCCTTTTTATTTCTTTCTCTAACCCAAACTCCTTTTATCTCTTTCCTGCACTCTTATCTCAAACCCCAAAAGTAGATTAGTATAGGAGCCGGCCTTTCTCCGGAGATCGGCACGAGGGGCATCTCTTCCCTTCGGCCTTTCAATGTTGGTCGCAGGTCCAGGGCACGCAAACCCACCGAAAGTCCTTTCCTGTGCGGATTTGATGACCAACAGTACCTTTATCCTTGCTTTGTCTTTGTCCTTATATTATATTTAACTTGTTTCTTTTGTTGTAGGTTTTAATCCAATGTGGGTGCTACCTTCTTGGAATTTTAGTCCCTTACCTGGTGTCTTTAGACACTTTAACTCTTGCCTCTTTTTTTGTTACTTTTAAAAAACTCAAATGTTGTGCTTTTAAAACTAGAAATGAATCTGATTTAACTTAGATAAAAAATTTAGACCTTTTTGTCTCCTTTTGTAGCTTGCCTTCTTGTTTTTTGTTATTCAAACATGTTGTTCGAACTTCTCAAATTTGTAGCTATCCTTGTGCTTATCTTGTTGCCAAGACCTGCTCTTGCCTCCTTTTGCTTTAATAATATTGCACTCTGTTAGCTTACAAAAAATATCATTCACTATATAACGTCTTTTCCTTATTACTCCTATTTCAATCAATATTTTAACTCTATCTTTTGTTGTTTGTATTTTGTAGGTTCTGAGATGAAAATGCTACCTCCTTTCTTGGTTTGAAGACCTTTAACTTAAACTCTTTATGCTACCTTTAATAACTTTAATATGGTGCTTTAATATACTTTATAATAGACTATTCTGAATGTTCAAATAATAAACTTTATAGCACCACTATTGCATACCTATTCGCCTCCTTTTTGTAGCTAGTCTTCTAGGTGGTTTGGTTCACCTATTTGCTTCCCCAATTTTGTAAACTTTGCAAATCTCCTTTCTACTTAATTGTTCCCTCAACCTTATCAATTCTGCAACTTTGATTCCTTGTGCTTTGCTTCCCTAAATTTGTCAATCTTGCAGCTGTGATTGTTGTCTTCTTTTGTTGTCAAGCCTTTATTTAATTGGTTGTTTAAGGGCACTCCAAAATATGCCCAAATCTTCTCCAAATTGCAGCTTTATGTCGCCTTCAATTTGTTGTCCTATGACTTCAATTTTTGCTATAAAAACCAACAGTCTTCTCCTTCGCAAATCAGTCTTCAAACCTTTTATGATTGTCCTCAAAACTCTCATTTTTGATGGCCTATTATAGCTTCTTTCTCCTCCAATATCCTTATCGAAATCTGACTTCAAACTTGGTCTATTTGTTGGCCTCCTCAAGAATCTGAATGTCTTGAGGTCTTCTAAAATCCTTTCCAAAAATTGGCAAACTTCTTGCCAAATCCTTTTTTCTTTTGGGCTTATTGTCGGTTGGTGGCAAATGACCCAAATTCTTCTTTATAGGAGCTTCTCCTTGCTTTCTTCTTTCTTAAGCTTTCTTCAAATCTCCTCCAATGGCCACTTATTCAACTTTCTTCAATAGGGTTTTTTCTAGCCTTCTTATTTCTCCTTTCAAGCTTTCTTGAGACCTCTTCTCTTGGGTCTTCAAATTCTATAGCTTCTCAAATATTCAATAGGACTTCTCCTAGTACTTATTCATTCAATATGGAGGCTTCAATCTTCAAGCTTAAATGGGGACCTCCTTCTCGGGTCTCTTAAATCTTCTACCTCCAATCTCCAATGGGGCCTTCTTTCTTGGACCTCCTTAATCTTCAATGTCTACATTGTTTGCAACAAAGAACTAATTCTTGCATGAGGAAAGCACATAGATTTTCAGAAAAATGAAAATGAAATTCTTCTCTATCTATTGTAAGAAGCTTCTTAAAATCTGAGAACTAATTTTTTGCAACAAAAAATTAGACAATAGCAAGTAAATTCACGCAAATCTCTAGATCTCTATAAGTCAATAAACATCACTAGTTATCCTTCAATCTAGTGGAAAAAGAGATCTTTGGTGAGTCTTTGTCTTCACAAGTTTTGTTGCAACCTTGTGGAAAGACTCTAGCCAAATAGAATTCTGAAAATTCTAGAAACGAAATCTCCTTATCTCCTCTCAATCTCTCTTGTAGCTCTCTCTATCTCCTATCAATCTACCTTATGCTCTAATACCATTGTTAGCTTTTGATGCTATATATTCAAGGAAATGCAACCACAAGAACTAAAATGAGCATGCAATATTAAATAAATGATAATGGCAATATACTAAGCAATAAAAACTCATAATAAATTTTATGCAATAACTCATAAAACTACCATTAATGAAAGCTCACAAAAATATGATATTCTTACAAAATGTGGAGATCTCAAATGCTTCATGTTTCATACAAGTTCTACATTGTGTCTAAATTGTATTCTACCCTCCTATCTATTCTCTACTATCCTCTATATATTCTAATTTGTATTCTACTTGTGTCTAACTTGTATTCTACTTGTGTCTAACTTGTATTCTACTCTCTTATCTATTCTCTACTTGTGTTCTTACATCATCAAGTACTTTGCACATTCTAACAACACATGTGCATTTATTACATTGGCATGTACCAAATAATGTAATATATTCCAATAGATATAGACAAAGACAACATAAAAGAAAGAGGCTATGCTCATATTATAATGAAAGATATTTGGCCAACTATAGAGAGAGCTTATTCAGTTAAAGGCAGAGAAGATCTATACGACCAAGGAAAAATAAGAAAACTAAAGGCTAAGTTGTTACAGTAAGGAAGTATTGTTTCCTAGTTGCATTTAGAAGCCGAATACATGCCCCTATGAAATCAAAAAAGTAAATGCAGTAAGAAAAGGAACCAAAGCGAGTTCATTTTAAACAATATTGAGGGTGATTAACGCATCCATGCAAAGCCAACATCAAAACAGAGCCTAGCTTAAGAAGCGCCTAAATAGCACTCATCAAAGAAGTGCCTACATTAAGAAAATATTGAACCAAAACTTAGCCTGAGAATAGCTTAACCAATGCTCAATACAGAGAGTTAAGGAAAAACTCTACGTAAAAGCAAAATAAAAAGAGCACAGTTAGAGTAAGAGAAATAAAGTGCAGCCATAGAAGCCCAAGTTAGTGCTCAATCAGAGAAGCACCAAAGCACCAAACCAGTGCTTAGTTAGCAAAGCATCGAACCAACATTTTGTTGAGAAGCGCCTAAAGCCAACTCAGAGAAACACTAGTCAACAAAGCATTGAACCAATGCTCAGTAGAGAAGTGCTTAAAGCCAAGCACTCCATTTCTCAGTGTCCAAGCGAAAAAAGAACACCATTAGATCATAAAACGCCAATAGTCGGCATCCTGAATAAAGTGTCATTAGATCACGAAATGTGAATAGTCGACAACTAGAACATAGTGCGAATTGATCTCAGAATGTGAATGGAAGCAATTTGAAAGCGAATAGACATTAGAGAGGAAAGGTTAAACATTTGGGAGCAAATAGTTGTTTCTCCAATTTGACTAAGCGATTCAATAAAGTCATTCAAAGAATGATTAACGTTTGAGCATTACATTTCATAATGCTAGTTGTAACACCCGCCTGAAATGATGTGAAAGGCCAAGCATCAGAAGGTGAAACATCTAACTTGAATGAAAGGTTTTAAAGTGGAACATGGGATATAGAAGTGTGTCAGGGAGCTTGGTTGTCACAATCCACCAAAGCATAGGAGCACAAGCACCAACATAGGGAGGTAAAAAGATTTTAGGGTTTTTAAATTTGAATTTAAATCAAGTTTAAATTGGAGGCATAAGGTTTAATGTTTGGTATTTTATAAAGTTAGAAGTTTAATATTTAATTAAGATATGGAGAGATAAGTAACTTTATAAAATAATTGTTTTTATCTAAGATAAGTAGATTAATGTTAAATAATTAAATTAAGATAGGAGATATAAACTTATTTAATAGTTACTTTGATTTTTTTTTTAATTATTTGAAATAATTTTACTATTGAATTTTTGCAATTTAATTAGTTGGGAGACAAAAGGTATTAGGGAGACAAAAGGTATTTGAAATAATTTTACTATTTGAAAATTCTTACTTTCATAGTTTCTAAACATTAGGGAGACAAGGATTTCTACTTCAAAGGTTTTTGAAACTTAGAAACTTTAAATCTAGGATGTCTACTTCAAAAGAATCGTTGAATTCAATAGATGTGGAGATTTTGATAAAAAAAGAAAAAGTAAATATCATAAAATTTGGAATCAAGAATTTGCTTGAAAAAATTGAAGGAAAGATAGATCTAGTCTCAAAATTGATCTATAGTGAAGCTATAGATGAAAACTTTGAAACATTTGAATACTATTTACATGCAAGGATTGTTGAAGCAATTGATGATGGAAAGGATAGTATTATGATACCTTTAGATATTGGTAGCATCATGTATATGGCATTGCTTACACTCAAGTTTCATAAAGAAGATAATATGAAACAAAATGAATTTGATTGAATCTCTTAAGAGGAAAGCAAAAGTAGATAAATTATTTATATATATAGCATTGATTGACTCATGTATACGGCATTGCTTACATTTGAATACTATTTACATACAATGATTGTTGAATCAATTGATGATGGAAAGGATAGTATTATGATACCTTTAGATATTGGTAGAATCATGTATATGGCATTGCTTACACTTAGGTTTCATAAAGAAGAGAATATGAAACAAAATGAATTGATTGAATCTCTTAAGAGGAAAGCAAAAGTAGATGAATACTTTTTGGAAAGGATATTTCATTTTTCATGCAATATTGATATTTCGGGTTCATATAACTTAGGATCCTATTATGATGCTTTAAGTGAATGTTCAAAATTTTCTATACAGGAAAAAAAAGAAGTCATAATTTTAGGGACAAAGGCAAAAGAAAGATCGTTACACAAGAATCTATAATAATAAGGGAGTTCAAGAAATTTATAATCTTGGAGTTGCGAAGACTGAAGAACATGAAGTTGAATTCAAAGATGAATTCAAGCAAGAAGAACTAGGTGAAGATCAAAACGAAGATCAAATCTATTGCAAAGTCACTTAAAGGAAGAAGGCCTTGATTGAAGACTAAAGTCTTCAATAACCAAATAATGTAATACAAAGGGTGTTGGAGAATATTACTTTACTTGGTACATGCTAATGTACCACCTTGGTACAACTTTGTAAATATTAGATTAGGGTTGTGTCCTAGATTAGAGTGTGAGTAAATATTTATGTAATGTAATAATGTACAGGAAATGCACAAGTGTCATGTAAATAAGTGTGCAACTGTTATGTGTAAATGTGCACAAGTGTCATGTAAATAAGTGTGCAACTGTTGTGTGTAAATGTGCACGTGTCATGTAAAAAAGTGTGCAACTATTGTGTGTAAATGTGCACAAGTATCTCATATGTAAGTGTGCACGTGTTTTTATATTAGGAACTATTATGTGAAGAATCATGTCCAAGTATGCATACAAGATAAAGTCATGTGTATGCAAGTGTCAAGTAGAAAAGACAAGAGTCATGAGACTTGGCATGAGGAAAGGAATAGTCAAGTAACCAAAGAATCATCCTACAAAGGCTATATATCACTTCACAAAGTTCCATAGTAGACATAGCGAACATCACCTACATCGCATACATTGTCTACATAGTGAGCCTTGTTGAAAGAGAGTTTTATGATACATTTGTAACAAAAAGAGGAGTAATACAAGTTTACATACATTTGAGCAACTAATATTGTAAGTCTTGTTATATTGTATGATTCAAGCTATTACATTCATATTTCAACTTATTAATGAATGTTATTTGATATATTATTAAGCCTTGATATTACATATTAGTTGTCTCATATTATCTCTGTAACATTCATATTTGATCTCATTATATTGTGGCTATCTTAATTTTTGATCTTGTGAATAAATATCCTGAGTTTATATTAATATTAAGGCTTCGAAAGTCGTTAAGTTGGTGAGGTGTTGGGTTGGTAGTTGAGAATAACTACCTTCCCATAAGTTTAAATAGACACACTCATTCATTTGAGCAAGTACACACAATACATACACATTACACACACGAGAGAGATTCTACACACAAAACATAAACGTTGTAGGAGAGGAATCCCCAAGAGTGCATATGTAGGAGAATAGTTGTAATACACAAATGTATCTTTGTTAGTATCAATATATCATTCAACCATTGCAATTGTGTATAATTACATGTGACTATATCTAAATGTTATTATTGTAGATAGATGTTCCAAACTATTTTCATTTAGATTATGTTTGTCATACTCCATCTGTACAAGGCCATCTAAATATGAATCTAGGTCTTCCAATGCAAGCTTGGGACATCAGTTCTACAACAAAATTTGTTTGACTAATGTGCCAAGCCGTCAAGACTATACATTGTCATCTAACTGTTGTGTTGTGTAGGGCCATTTGAGAGATTGTATTGTAGGTTGTTTGGATTGCATGGTGATAAATCATTTAGTCAACCTATTTTGTCATTCATAATTGTTCTTCCAACTACAAAATACCACCACCATGATACATCTAGTTATGATCCCCACCATTATAAATTAAATAGGTATGAGGTTGCTTTTGTTTTCAATGTGCACTTAATACCATTGGAACTCCATTTTATTTTAATCTTTCATTGCAATAGGAATGGCAATAAAGATTATAAAAATATTACCTCTTACAAATCGAGATCATGATTCCTTGATCAGAATAATGGAAAGAGTATTTTCCTAATCAGGATGAAAGAGCCTTCAAACTCCAAACAAAGTATAACCAATTAATATCGTCCATAGGTAAGAAGATAAACAAAATTATCTATGTTAAAAGATAATATAACAAGATTAATTGATGGCGAGGTCAAGATTCAGAACACACCAGTCTCACAAATTGCAGTAAATTTCATTCATATGGTCTCTATTACAGTTTTTCTCAGCACACTTCCTCCTCCCAAATCCCGAACTCACCATCCCCATCCTTACATCATTTCGGGTTTTTAACGAGGCCCCCGATCCTTTCGGCCATCAATGCCCTGCCTAACAAATTCTAATTCTAATTTTCCCTCCCTCGGTCGAACTTCCCAAATTTTGTCATAAATGGCCACTGCCTTACCCACCATGAAAACCTCATTAAAGATCTTCTCTGACCTGCAAACGCCGCCTTGGTCGGATCGTCCTTCCGCGCCTCTGTTTCGCCCATAATGTCCATGCTCTGTATTGTTGTGAAGACCATTCCCATCTTAATACACGCGGTCGCCAATTTCAATTTCAATCTTCGTGGCAGCCCGCGCGTTTAATTAATTAATTTTTTTTTTCTGCTTTGTCTTCGACTGACCGTGTCACTTTAACACACGTGGAGGTCGCGTGTCACTATGGCTTTCCTTCTCATTTGAACACGTGTCCACAAGCTTGTCTTCATACTTGTCGCGATACCGCGACATGTCGCGATATCATGACATGTCGCAATATCGCGATCCACTGTCCCTTTGCTTTCACCTTAGCGGAAAAAGTTGCGATATCGCGACCCAACGGTCACCTCTCTTCAATTTGCAAATGATGTCGCGATATCGCGACGTCGCGATATCATGACCAAAACCTTCTCCCCTTCTTCGTCTGCACCGAGCCTTTGATTTTAATTGCCAACTGTAGTCGCGATAACGCGACAAAAATTCAACGCTGTTGAAGTCGAAACAAGAGTCGCGATATCGCGACGTCGAGATATCGCGACGTCGAGATATCGCGACGTCGCGATATCGCGACGTCGCGATATCGCGACTCAAACTGGCCATTGCCCTTTCGAAGCTTTGGGGTCGCGATTTCACGACCCCAACGCAACTTGTGCCTTTACTCTAAAAATTCCTCTTCTTTTTACAAAACCTCCCTCTTGGGCCAAGATTTGAAACAAACCCAACACAAGTACTTAGAAAATAAAAGCAAACAATAAAATGATTTGGAGGATGCAAGATTGCTCCTTGACCACCGGATGCTCCCTGCATCAGACACCCGGGGTAGATAAAAAAAAGTGACCCTCACTTTTGTTTGGCTAAGGGGGGACCTAAGCGGTCAACCTCCGTCTTCGACAACCAAGTCGCATCTTCAGTTGGTCTGCCCCTCCACTTGATCAAATACTCAGTATACTGCCTGTTTCGGGTGCTCCGGACTTCACGAGTATCTAATACTTCCTCGGCCTCATCTGTGCTTGGAGTAGAGGCTAGAAATTGCCATGGTTCTCGACTTTGCATGTCTGTACTTTCTCCCTCATGATATTCCACGAGATCTGAAATATTAAAAATAGGTGAAATATCAAGCCAACTCGGCAATTTCACTTCATACACATTTCCTGACTCCCGCTTTCCCAGTATTTTGCATGGCCCAAACTTTTTCATCTTCAATTTATTGTAAGTCTTGGCAAGAAATCTCTCCTTCTTGAGATACACCATAACCTCATCTCCAATCTTGAACTCCTTGAACCGCCGCTTCTGGTCTGCCCTTGTCTTATATTGACTCGTTCATTTTTGTAATCTGTCTTCTTACTTCCTCATGCAGACTTTTTATATGCTCTCGCAAATTCTTCTCGCCTCGGCACTACATTTTTCTCTTCGTCCAACTTTCTTAGCTCGGACACATTCCTCGGGTCGTTTCCATATACTATCCGGAACGAAGATTTATTTGTGCTTTTATTAACCGAATCGTTATATGCAAACTCCGCTCGTGGTAAGACCAAATCCCATCCCTTGGGTTGATCCACTATCAAACACCGCAATAAATTGCCCAGGCTTCTATTGACCACCTCCGTCTGCCCATCTGTCTGTGGATGGTATGCTGAACTGAATTTCAAGTCTGTCTTCAATTTCTTCCACAAAGTTCTCCAAAAATACCCAACAAACTTTGTATCTCTGTCTGAAACTATACTTCTCGGTAAACCGTGAAGTCGTATCACTTCTTTGAAGAACAACCCAGCAATGTGAATTGCATCACTTGTCTTTTGGCAGGGAATGAAATGTGCCATTTTGGAGAACCGATCAACCACCACAAATACTAAGTCATTTCCCCTCTGTGTTCTTGGCAAGCCAAGAATAAAATCCATGCTTATGTCCTCCCATGGTCTCTCGAGCACAGGTAATGGTCGGTACAGATTCCCGTATTTTGTTTTACACCCTTTGCCATCCGGCATATTCTCGCAACTTTGCACAAACTTCCGTACATCTTGCCGAGTTGTGGCCAGTAGTAATTTTCCTCAATCAAGGCAATGGTCTTATCCCTACCAAAATGCCCGCCAATCCTCCGCTGTGCTTTTCTTTGATTAAATTCTCCCGCATGGAACTTCGGGAATGCACAAATTACTACCCTTGAACAACATCCCGTCTTGGATTAAGAAATCCAACCATTTTGTTCTATCCATAGTAAGAGGTATTGAGCAAGCCTTCCAGGCTTTTGTAAAATCCGGATCTGCAGGGTATAGACCCTTCAGTTCTTCAAACCCCACTACTTCCACTGTCAATATGGTCAGCAGAGTCTGCCTTCTGCTTAAGGCATCTGCAACCCTGTTTGACTTCCCACTTCTGTGCTTCAGTACAAAGGTATAACTTTGGAGGAACTTGTTGATAAGCAACACACCCCCACTGAAAAATGAGATTCCATCCTTAGAAAATTATGAACTTCCATTTTTGCAGCAGGGACCCTCTTGGTCATTTTCAGTTTTAAATCCATATTTTGCTTGCCTCCTTTTTAAAGTTGTGCTTTTTCTTGCATTTTAGCTGTGTTATCCAAGAATTCACTTTTTACATGCTAGAATCATTCATGCACAAGAAAATCTTGCACCGTTACCGAGAAAAATCCAGAAAACAGTTGCATAATTCACTGAAAAATCAAACTTTCCATTTTTGGTAGTGTCGCGATATCGCGACACTTCCATTTTCGAAAATGTCGCGATATCGCGACAGGTAAGTTAAAATGCGGCTAAGTCCCAGAAAGGTCGCGATTTCGCGACATGTCGCGAAATCGCGACAGTTTTTGGGAGAAAGACGCAACCTGTACGGAGGTCGCGATTTTGCGACATGTCGCGAAATCGCGACATGTCGCATTTTCGCGGCAGGAGAGAGAAAATGGGCCGCAGGATGAAAAATCGGTTAAGTCGAAACATGTTCCAAAATCGCGGTCAACGCGGTCAACGCATGCGGGTAAGGGAACTGTCGCGATATCGCGACGTGTTCTAAAATCGCGGTTGAAAATCAAGAAGCGTACGGAGGCCGGGGAAGGGTCGCGATTTCGCGACATGTCGCGAAATCGCGACGTGTCGCGTTTCGCTGCCGACGAGGGAAGAAGTTGCCGATGCTCAGCGTGGTCGCGATTTCGCGACATGTCGCGAAATCGCGACATGTCGCGAATCGCGGCAGGAGAGAGAAAGTCATATTTGACCTGAAAGTGCATTCCGGCGGGAAACAGAAGGCTTCCGGGGGTAGCGACACGTGTCAAAGCGTGAATGGGACAAACAGAAGCCGACATGCAAGCTTATTTTGCGGTTTTTAATCTGCTTTTAATGTTTTAAGCTTCGATTTAATTAAAATGCTAATCTAATGCATCTTTTTGTCTTTCATGCAGGATTCCACCTGGCACTTACGGGACAACCGGGAAAGACCATAAAGGCGAAGATAAAGTGCGAATTTAGTCAAGGACCGCCATGCTAGGAGAGAAGCTGCCGGTGAGAACATTCAACAACAAATTTATTGCAGACTTGATAGCATGAAGACCATTTCAACTTCGGGATGGATTTGCGGAGATCGAATTGATGGAGAAGTGGTGACTCATCCGGCTCACCAGCAGAATTAATGAAAGCATTTATTTGCGACTGCGAATGAATGCAAGTTGCATTTTATTTTATCTTCTCCATTTATGGCAACTGACTACACAGATTTGCCGAAGGGTTAAGTTCTATTCGGACTTTGATTTTTAAATGGATTTTTATTGTAAAACCCGGGTCCTAGGGTTTAAGTGCGATAAGATTTAGGGTTTGAGCAAGATATTTTGGAAAAGATCATGGTCTCGTCCTGAGTCTATAAATACAAATTCTAAATGTAATCGCAGGGGCGGAGACTTAGAAATAAAGGCTTATAAGCAATTTTTTGCAAATTTTGTGAAATCCTTTGTTTCTGGACTTGGAGTTGATGTGCTTTAGCTTTTCTGTGATAGCATGGCCAGGAGCCTAATCTTTTGCAGAGTGTGATAAGTGTATTTTCTTTTGTTATCCGTTCCATTTAAAGTTTGTTAGATATATCGTCAGAATCTGCCATTGTCAAGATTAAATATCGTCGTTAGGCTTCAGCTTGTTCTATTGTCTCGCTAGGGGAAATTACGATTTCAGGTGTAAGTTTGTTCTAATTGCTCTGTCTTCATTGTGCGAGCTAGGGTCGCGGTGAAAGATACCAGCTTTAATCACTTGCCCTTGGATTTATGATTTTCTCGCTAGATCTGTTTCACTCGCCTTGTGCTCTTAGTTGAAAGTGATCTTAGACTGATCGGACACTTTCTTCTGGGATTTGTTCTGTTGTGAAGTCGATAGCATAGATAAGATTGACAGTTTGGGTTTACAATTGATGTTTGATAAACTTCTCTTTTCTGCCTTACCCTACCCTCTCTTTGCTTTCCGTGAATGATCCATTTTTATTTTCTTTGTTTGCCTTTTATTTAAATCTGCGGACCCATGAGAGCTAGATCAAAGAATTCAAGTCAAATCTGATTATCAACAACTTTTGCAACTATCGAACAAGTTCAGGAACCCCCCGTAAGGTAACGGAGCAGATCCATATCGAAATCTATTCCGAAGTGGAAAAGAGTGAATTGCCATTCGACCCAACTCTGTAACTCGCACCTTGGATAACCAGCTAGATCCTAAAGATGAGTGGGATCAGTCCCGTGGGTGTCTCCGGAGCTTTCCTTGCCTTCATCCTTTTTTTTTCCCGGGGTGTGCATGAAAGCCGGACCAACACCTAATTGGCGCTAGAAGGAGGGCCACAGAACATCTGTTCTTAGTGCACTTGAGTTGAGAAATCCGACTGTATGTGGAACTCGTAAAGCCGTATTTTATCCAAAGTCCGGTAGCCAATTTTCCCCTCCTCCTCGCCCAACACCTAATTGGCGCTAGAAGGAGGGCTGAACTCGGTTCAAGTATTGTAAGGGCATAACAAAGCAACATTTGAAGGACCCACGATGAACTCCGGACGCTTTATAAATTGTCGAGACAGCTTTTATAAATTGTCGATGACGTTGTTTTAAATTTCCAAATGCAGAACCTGTTAAGAACTGTAAAGTTGTATGTACTGTATTTTATCCAGAGGCTGGCATTTTAACATTTAAAAGTGGCTCAGTTTCATAAATTTTTAGTGCAGTTTTTGAAAGTTGTCAGTACGCTTTTAAATTGTCGATGCGCTTTTAAATTGTCGAGTGCAGTTTGTAAATTGTCAGTGCAGTTTTGTAAATTGTCAGTGCAGTTTTTAAAATTGCCAGAGAAGGCCTTAAGTTCAGTGGTTTGTTAAGAACAGTTCTATCATCACTTGCAGTTATCCAATTACAAATCAGAACATCACTGTCAGCCAAGTATTAATGGCAAATTGGTTGGGCCCCACCGCTTTGAACATTCCGGGTATAGCCCATGACCTGCCCAGAAGTCCAGAAAGGTACCTCCCTAGGTACAAAAATGATGGGACAAGAACTGCAGAAGAACATCTGCTAGCTTTTAAAAATGCTTTAAAATTGTTAAATATACAGCATGAAGATGTTGCCTGCAGATTGTTCCCGTTCACTCTCCAGGAGGGAGCTTATGACTGGTTTTTAAACCTCACCAGCAATTCCATTACTAGTTGGGATGATCTAGAGAAAGCTTTTATATCACAGTTCGGTGAAGTGATAGATCCCAGCATTTTATATCAGCAATTTTCCAACATCAAGAAAGAGTCGGGAGAAACTGTCAGGTCTTTCAATATGAGGTTTCAAAGAGCTTACGGTAGAATGATTGGCCATTACATCCCAAATGCAAATCTGGCATTAGAAATCTACAAGAATGCATTGGATTCGGTGACCTCTATTTTCCTCAAGAGAGATATTAATATTACAACCCGGCAGGGGCTTATAAAGAAGCCTTAATTCTTGAAAGACAAACTAGGACCTCAAATTTTGAGCGACCCTTTGATATCCTATGTTACACGAGAACATGCCTGTTCCAGACCCCATTCCACATCATGAGTTAATGCCAACATGTCATGCTCTACCCAAGGAGACTCCGTTAACTGTCACATCCACTCAGCATGTGCAAAATACAGAGAAAAGTTTTGACAAATTCAAAGTGGAAGAGCTTGAAGTGAACAGTTGTGATCTGGCACCACCCAAATCTGAAGTTTTTCCTGGTGAGTTAAATTTTCCTGGAAATCAAAGAAATATTGATATTTCTAGTTCACCCAAAAATAGTACAACCAGGGTTTCAGATTCTGTCACTTTTCCCGAAGAGACAGAAAGTCTTGTACAGACTTCTGTGGATGAAATGCAAGATTTTCAACAGTTCAAAATGGACAGTTATGACTTGAAATGTGAGAGTCCAGAACTTAATAATGATCCTTCCTCATCAGAGGATGATGAAAGTGAGATTCAATCTCACTATGCAAGAAATGCTGAGGAGGATAACATCATTGAGGATATGAGGGAACTTAAAGCTGACATCACCCTCTATGAATTGCCTCAGATTGTTGGACAAAACATTAACTTGATTGAGGCTTACTTTGGACCACCTGTTGAATTTCAAGAAAAGGAGGAAAAGGTAGTAAATATGAATGTGGTCAGCCAACTTGGAATTGATGAACCTGTCTCAACATAAGCCCGCAACTTCTGAACATAATGTCAAAGAGGAGGCTATAAACCGTGTTGATGCGAGATATTGGAGTTTATGATTTGGCAACTGAAAAGGTGGGAACGATTACAGCTCTAATCAATCACAACAATGATGTTTGGACATTGCACATTGATGAGGTTAAATCTAAGCAAGGCTCAGGTGAAAAGGAAAATTGTAAGCATTCTGCTAGAGGGATAAAAATTGAAGTCCTGGATATTGAAGTAGTGCAGCAACCACAAAATGTTCAAGTTGTTAAGAACCAGGGCATACAGATAAAACATGATTTCTTTCAGTTGTCACATCAATTTGAAAATGTGGTGGTCTGGGTCTGTCAAGGTTTTAAAGTATTTGATCCTGGGGGTTTTTTACATTCAGTCCTTTTGAAAGAACTCTGCAAACCCTTTAATTAGAAGCATAAACATGTTATCATATGATTTGTTATTATATGATTTGTTTAATTTGAAGGAGTTGCAGATTTGTTTTTCAAATGGGACAGGGAAGACAGTAAACCCAAGTCTTTCCCAGATAGCAAATTTTTGAAGCACAGTCTGGAGTGCATTTCGTCAACAGGACCTGAAAGGTAATTTTTTTTTAATTACTTGCATGGTCAAAATTTTTTAAAGCACCATTTCTCTGCTTTCCCAAGCTCGCTGCATTTTTTGAGTATGAAGGGAAGTTGTAACATATGTATGCATTGTAAATAAGCTTTGAAGTTTTTTCAGTTTATTTCTTTGTCAGTGCAGTTTTTATTTCAATGTCTCGTGCGCTTTTAATCTGCTTCGAGTTTAATTTTAATGCTCTGTAGGTTTTAATTTATTTGTTTTTCAGTTTATTTCTTTGTCAGTGCAGTTTTATTTTTAAATGTCCACACCAGTTGTAGTTTTTCAGTTTTCTTTAGTTGTTTTTCAGTTTTAGCTTGTGCAGTTTATTTCTTTGTCAGTGCAGTTTATTTCCTTTATTTGTCTTTTTATTTTAGCTTGCTTTTATTTTAGTCTGTACAGTCTTTTCTTTATTGCATTTCTTTTTCTTTGCTGTCTGTACAGTTGCAGTTGTAGTTTATTTTATTTCAGTTGCAGTTGCAGTTTAATTTATTTCAGTTGTAGTTTTTATTTTTTATTTTTGCTTCAGTTCTTTTTATTTCTTTTATTGCCTGTACAGTTTTTATTTTCTTCCCTGCTTTTCCTTTTCTTTGTTGTCTGTACAGTCTTCAGTTTTAGTTTTAGTCTTAGTTGCTTGTGCAGTTTTATTTGCAGTCTGTGCAGTTTTGATTCTGTTTTGCTTTAAGCCTGTGCCTGTCCTTGGAAGCCTGTATAAAGTCCTTTGGCTTCTAAAATTTTCTGTCCTTTGCCTCTGCCTGAGCAATCAATGAAAAGTCAGCCTGCTAAAAAAATTGTTTATTCTAAGCTGATAAATCCTCAATCCAGTGCCTCCCCATTCTGCTCATTATTCTAATTGAGATAGTCTGCTTGCACTAAACTGTGGAACTATTTTGTTATCCAGGATGAAGGTAGAGAGATGATTGGATCTTGTGTCTTACTTGCCACAGTTGTTTTAATGATAGAAAAACTATTATGCTGTTTAGTTGGAGGAACTCCCGGGGAATCCAAGAAAAGCTGGTTATGAGAAGGGACTATGGTTCATGCAATTATTTGGGTGTCACCAGAGGCTATCAATGCCTAGACTGAAACAGTTCCAGATTGATCAAATATTAAAAGAAAATTGTAATTTCTCTAAGGTCTTCCAGATAGTGATATATTTCAAAAAGAAGAGAGATAAAAAAAAAAAAAAGAGATAAGAAAAAAAGAAAAAAGAAAAAAAAGAGTTATATGATCAAAAGAGGCAGCCAATATTAGATTCTGCCCTACAGTTGTAAATTGGGTCGTGTAAATCTAAAGGGTAACTCTGTCTAGGCTGTAAAAAGCTAAACTAGTAAACAGAGCTCTACTCGGTTTCCCCTTTTACAATCTAGAAAAGTTGATTAATCCAAGTTTATCATTCAATTCAGTCATCCTTGAAGAAAGTTCTATACCTTTGTAATTGCACATCGTAAATCTTCCTTGAAGTAATCCAACCCGATATGTCCTTGGGAAATTTTAACGACTTGCGGTTAGTAGTCAATTTATTGTGAAGAATGCCCGTGGCAAGGCATGATGCATGGTCTTTTTGTTTTGAAACCGGAGTCTTGGGTTCTAAAATAGTGCTACTATTTTACCCGCAGATATCGCCATTTGTTGATAAGCAACACACCCCCACTGAAAAATGAGATTCCATCCTTAGAAAATTATGAACTTCCATTTTTGCAGCAGGGACCCTCTTGGTCATTTTCAGTTTTAAATCCATATTTTGCTTGCCTCCTTTTTAAAGTTGTGCTTTTTCTTGCATTTTAGCTGTGTTATCCAAGAATTCACTTTTTACATGCTAGAATCATTCATGCACAAGAAAATCTTGCACCGTTACCGAGAAAAATCCAGAAAACAGTTGCATAATTCACTTAAAAATCAAACTTTCCATTTTTGGTAGTGTCGCGATATCGCGACACTTCCATTTTCGGAAATGTCGCGATATCGCGACAGGTAAGTTAAAATGCGGCTAAGTCCCAGAAAGGTCGCGATTTCGCGACATGTCGCGAAATCGCGACGCTTTTGGGGAGAAAGACGCAACTCGTACGCGAGGTCGCGATTTTGCGACATGTCGCGAAATCGCGACATGTCGCATTTTCGCGGCAGGAGAGAGAAAATGGGCCGCAGGATGAAAAATCGGTTAAGTCGAAACATGTTCCAAAATCGCGGTCAACGCGGTCAACGCATGCGGGTAAGGGAACTGTCGCGATATCGCGACGTGTTCTAAAATCGCGGCTGAAAATCAAGAAGCGTACGGAGGCCAGGAAGGGTCGCGATTTCGCGACATGTCGCGAAATCGTGACGTGTCGCGTTTTCGCTGCCGACGAGGGAAGAAGTTGCCGATGCTCTGGCAGGGTCGCGATTTCGCGACATGTCGCGAAATCGCGACATGTCGCAGAATCGCGGCAGGAGAGAGAAAGTCATATTTGACCTGAAAGTGCATTCCGGCGGGAAACAGAAGGCTTCCTGGGGTAGCGACACGTGTCAAAGCGTGAATGGGACAAACGAAGCCGACATGCAAGCTTATTTTGCGGTTTTTAATCTGTTTTTAATGTTTTAAGCTTCGATTTAATTAAAATGCTAATCTAATGCATCTTTTTGTCTTTCATGCGGGATTCCACCTGGCACTTACGGGACAACCGGGAAAGACCATAAAGGCGAAGATAAAGTGCGGATTTAGTCAAGGACCGCCATGCTAGGAGAGAAGCTGCCGGTGAGAACATTCAACAACAAATTTATTGCAGACTTGATAGCATGAAGACCATTTCAACTTCGGGATGGATTTGCGGAGATCGAATTGATGGAGAAGTGGTGACTCATCCGGCTCACCAGCAGAATTAATGAAAGCATTTATTTGCAGTGCGAATGAATGCAAGTTGCATTTTATTTTATCTTCTCCATTTATGGCAGTGGACTCCCCTGATTTGCCGAAGGGTTAAGTTCTATTCGGACTTTGATTTTTAAATGGATTTTTATTGTAAAACCCGGGTCCTAGGGTTTAAGTGCGATAAGATTTAGGGTTTGAGCAAGATATTTTGGAAAAGATCAGGGTCTGTCCTGAGTCTATAAATAAAAATTCTAAATGTAATCGCAGGGGCGGAGACTTAGAAATAAATGCTTATAAGCAATTTCTTGCAAATTTTGTGAAATCCTTTGTTTCCGGACTTGGAGTTGATGTGCTTTAGCTTTTCTCGTGATAGCATGGCCGGGAGCCTAATCTTTTGCGAGTGTGATAAGTGTATTTTCTTTTGTTATCCGTTCCATTTAAAGTTTGTTAGATATATCGTTAGAATCCGCCATTGTCAAGATTAAATATCTTTGTTAGGCTTCGGTTGTTCTATTGTCTGCTAGGGGAAATTACGATTTCGGGTGTAAGTTTGTTCTAATTGCTCTGTCTTCATCTGTGCGAGCTAGGGTCGCAGGTGAAAGATACCGATTTTAATCGACTGCCCTTGGATTTATGATTTTTTGCTAGATCTGTTTCACTCGCCTTGTGCTCTTAGTTGAAAGTGATCTTAGGTCGACTGGACACTTTCTTCGGGATTTGTTCTGTTGTGAAGCTGATAGCATAGATAAGATTGACAGTTTGGGTTTACAATTGATGTTTGATAAACTTCTCTTTTCTGCCTTACCCTACCCTCTCTTTGCTTTCCGTGAATGATCCATTTTTATTTTCTTTGTTTGCCTTTTATTTAAATCTGCTGACCCATGAGAGCTAGATCAAAGAATTCAAGTCAAATCTGATTATCAACAACTTTTGCAACTACTGAACAAGTTCGAGAACCCCTCGTAAGGTAACAGAGCGATCCATATCGAAATCTATTCCGAAGTGGAAAAGAGTGAATTGCCATTCGACCCAACTCGGTAACTCGCACCTTGGATAACCAGCTAGATCCTAAAGATGAGTGGGATCAGTCCCGTGGGTGTCTCCGGAGCTTTCCTTGCCTTCATCCTTTTTTTTTCTCGGGGTGTGCATGAAAGCCGGACCAACAGAACTCCACCCATTTCATGTGCCTTTGGTTCAGTTTTGTCTGACTGTTAATGTATTGCAAAGCCTGATGGTCAGTAAACAGTACAAACTCCTTTGGTAATAAATAATGTCTCCACTTTTTCAGGGCCTAAACTATAGCATAAAATTCTTGATCATAGACTGAATACTTTTTCCGCGCATCATTTAACTTCTCACCTGAAATAAGCAACTGGCTTGCCTCCTTGACTCAAGATGACCCCTATTGCACCGCCTACCGGCATCACGATCCACCCGAAATACCTTGTTGAAGTCTGGAAGTGCCAAAACAGGCTACTCGATAACTTTTATTTTTAATGTATCAAAGCTCCTTTCAGCTCCAAATGTCCATTTGAACTCCTTTTTATCTCCCCTCATTGTCTTTGTGAGAGGTGCACAAATACTGCTGAAGTTCTTTATGAACTTCCTATAAAATCGGCGGACCATGGAATGACCTCACTTCTGTTGTGCTTCTTGGAGTAGGCCATTCAATGATAGCTCTCACCTTTTCGGGGTCCATCTTCAGACCTTCTGCTGAGATTACAAACCCCAAGTATACCAATTCCTTCTTGACAAAATTACACTTTTTCAAATTTATTAATAACTATTCTTCTCGCAGTTTTTCAAAGACTCTCCTGATATGCATCAGGTGTTCCTCCAGGGTCCGGCTAAATATCAATATATCATCTAAATAAACAATAACAAAATTTCCCAGAAATTCTTTCAGTACTTCATTCATCAGCCGCATGAAGGTACTTGGTGCATTGGACAGTCCAAAGGGCATGGCCAACCACTCAAACAGGCCTTCTCTTGCCTTCTTTTGTCTTGAAGGTTGTCTTCCATTCATCCCCCTCTCGGATACGGATCTGATGATAACCACTTTTCAGGTCAATCTTTGTGAAGTACTCAGCTCCACTTAAACAGTCCATGATATCATCCATTCTTGGTAACGGGAATCTGTACTTAATAGTAATTTTGTTGATGGCCCGTGAATCTGTACACATCCTCCATTCTCCATCCTTCTTTGGCGCCAACACTGCGAGTACTGCGCATGGACTCAAACTTTCCCGAATTAATCCCTTTTCTAATAATTCTTAGACCTGTCTATTTAACTCCTCAGTCTCTAAAGGTGTCATCCTGTGTGTAGCTTTATTTGGTAGGCTTGATCCCGGTACTAAATCTATATGATGGCTAATTTTTCTCACAGGGGGTAAGCCCTCAGGCACATTGTCAGACACAATGTCTGGAAATTCCTCCAGAAGATTTAGAACTTCTATTGGGGTATCTCGGCATTCCTTCCCCCTAACTCTAGGGATTATTGCATAACATAAATGTTCATGCTTTAACCCGTTCAAAAACTCTCTCCCCTCAACTAAACAGACTCTGGAAATATTACATACCTTTTCATCTGCATCCTTCAAGGGCTTTAGTTTATGGCGTACACCATTCTTTGTCAATGAGTAGGTGTTGGCACGGCCATCATGTACTGCACTCCGGTCAAACTGCCATGGTCTCCCCAGCAACATGTGGCAAACATCCATGGGTAAGATGTCACACAGGACCTCATCACAATAATTCCCAATGTTAAATTTAACGAACACCGCTCACCGACCAAAGCTCCGTGGTCCTTTTGTAACCATGCGACCCGGTATGGGTGTGGGTGTTTCTTCCTTTCTAACTGTAACTTTGTAACCATTTCCCTAGAAACCAGGTTATCCGTGCTACCATTATCAATAATGATATTGCAAACCTTGCCCGCACATTTACATCTAGTGCGGAATAAACTTTTCCTCTGGTCTGTGTCCTCCTCGTTCAACAGGACTCTTCTTACAACCATTGTTTCTCCTCTCTCCGCTTCTTCGAAATGCTCAGATTCAGCATCCTCCTCTGCCACGACAGCTCCGGTCGGGCCCTCAGGCCTCTTGTTTGTTCTTTCTCGGTGTTGTGGACATTCAAATGCCCTGTGTCCTTCTTCACCACAGTGGACACATGTTCCACGAAATACTCCCCTTCCAAACCCTCGTCCAGATCCACCCCGTCCTCTTGGGTAGTTGTTCTGATCTCGGGGCTGATAAACATCTTCTTATTTTTGGTCCTGGTTACTACTGGCTTCACTAGTCTTCTTCGGATCCTTGTACTTTTCTCCACTGGTCCTCCCACCAGTCCTTCCACCTCGACCTCTTCCTCTTTGCTTGCCTTCAAACCGTCTGTTTAGCTTTTCTTCTACCTTCAAGGCAAATTGATAAGCATCCTCAATGGTGTTTACTCGAACCAGGCTCAGTTCTTCCTGGATACCAAGCATCAACCCATTAATGTAATGGGCTACTTTTTCTTTATTTGCCTCTAAATTCCCTGTTCTAATAGAAATTTTGTAAAATTCTTCAATGTACTCTTGGACAGTTTTGTTTGTCTGTCTCAAGCTTTGCATTTTTCTTAGCAGATCCAACTCGTAATCTGTCGAGATGAACTGTCTTTTAAGCTTCTCCACCATTCTATCCCATCTTGTTATTCTCTCTTTCCCTCTTCTGTTTCTCTCCAACCGCATTCCCCTCCACCAAATGCCGGCATGACCCTTTAACTTGGTCTTAGCAAATCGACCCGGTTAGGGTCTTCAATCTCCTCATACTCGAAATATTTCTCTAAATCATTTATCCAGTCAATCACTTCTTCTGGATTCAGATTTCCCGAGTAGGTAGATACCTCCATTTTTGGCTATTTTCCAATCTGAGAGATGGCCCTATACAATCGGGCTTGAGCAGGATCCACAGCTTCTTCTTCTTCCTCAAACTGTTCTTCTTCCTCAACTTCGTCTTCACTTTCCTCATCCCCTACGGGTTCGCGTCTTCTGCGTAACTCTGCTTGTAGGGCTTGAAATTGCCTTTGCAAGGCCCGGAAGTCTTCGGCCGGCACTACATTCCCTGCTCCGCCACGGTTCCTTCGTGGAGGCATGATATTTTCTCTCGTATATATATATATATATATATATATATATATATATTTTTTTTTTTTTTTTTTTTGAATTCTTCCATAGATCCTGGTGCAACTGCCTCTCTCTGGTGATCTGTTACACGCTCAGGAGCTCCCGCTCTGATACTACTTGGTGGCGAGGTCAAGATTCAGAACACACCAGTCTCACAAATTGCAGTAAATTTCATTCATATGGTCTCTGTTACAGTTTTTCTCAACACACTTCCTCCTCCCAAATCCCGAACTCACCATCCCCATCCTTACAGCATTTCGGGTTTTTAACGAGGCCCCCGATCCTCTCGGCCATCAATGCCCTGCCTAACAAATTCAAATTCTAATTTTCCCTCCCTCGGTTGAACTTCCCAAATTTTGTCATAAATGGCCACTGCCTTACCCACCATGAAAACCTCATTAAAGATCTTCTCTGACCTACAAACGCCGCCTTGGTCAGATCGTCCTTTCGCGCCTCTGTTTCGCCCATAATGTCCATGTTCTGTACTGTTGTGAAGACCATTCCCATCTTAATACACGCGGTCGCCAATTTCAATTTCAATCTTCGTGGCAGCCCGCGCGTTTAATTAATTAATTTTTTTTTCTGCTTTGTCTTCGACTGACCGTGTCACTTTAACACACGTGGAGGTCGCGTGTCACTATGGCTTTCTTTCTCATTTGAACACGTGTCCACAAGCTTGTCTTCATACTTGTCGCGATACCGCGACATGTCGCGATACCGTGACATGTCGCGATATCGCGACCCACTGTCCCTTTGCTTTCACCTTAGCGGAAAAAGTCGCGATATCGCGACATGTCGCGATATCGCGACACAACGGTCACCTCTCTTCAATTTGCAAATGATGCCGCGATATCGCGACGTTGCGATATCGCGACCAAAACCTTCTCCCCTTCTTCGTCTGCACCGAGCCTTTGATTTTAATTGCCAACTGTAGTCGCGATAACGCGACGGAAATTCAACGTTGTTGAAGTCGAAACAAGAGTCGCGATATTGCGACGTCGAGATATCGCGACGTCGCGATATCGCGACTCAAACTGGCCATTGCCCTTCCGAAGCTTTGGGGTCGTGATTTCGCGACCCCAACGCAACTTGTGCCTTTACTCTAAAACTTCCTCTTCTTTTTACAAAACCTCCCTCTTGGGCCAAGATTTGAAACAAACCCAACACAAGTACTTAGAAAATAAAAGCAAACAATAAAATGATTTGGAGGATGCAAGATTGCTCCTTGACCACCGGATGCTCCTGCATCATTAATTGGAATGACCAATGCCAATTAAGTTTAACAAAGATAAAGATACATCATGGTCATATTTCTCATAAATTTACAAACTCTTCACAACAACGAAGCAAAGTGTTTCCACTAAGTTGTATATATATATATATATATATCATGCACACACACACATATGCATGTATAATTACCTCAATATTAGAAGCTAAAAATGAAGGGTGATTTATTATTGTTGTATTTTATACGAACCAACCCCTCGCCTCCCATCACTTGTCCCCCACACGTATTGCTCAAACTTGATTAAATTTAATCATACCTTATAGTTAACGACATACCACTTCTATCAAATGGCATGAACACAACTGATCAGATTCCTTGACTTTTTAAGGAGACCCAGGTTCATCTTACCAAATGATACATACATAATAGCCAAGCGGTTGTAATATCATTACGTGATGATGATGTTATGAGTGGGACATGTTTTAATCAATTTATATATATATATATATATATATATATATATATATATATATATATATATATATATATATATATATATTGTTTTAATTACCCTAATATGACCCCACATGTCATGGTATTGGGTATATTATGGACCCCTTGTGACCTACAATGAGATACAAAATTCATAATTAATATTTATATTGATAAATTTGTCTCTTTGTGTTTTCTCTTCTCATGATGTATTAACATGGTTAAAGATGTGTTTTAGCTATGAATATCTAAAAATAAATACATTATTTTTAATAATTATTTTATTTTCCATATGAACAAGTTAAATAGTCTTAAACATAAAGATATGCCCTCGACACTATGATTAGGTTAGGTTACTTGGTTCAACTTATCCTACCCTAGACTTCTTCCTTGAATGGATTAGCCTATATCTTTATCCTAATCCTTGTAACCATGCTCTATGCTACTCTACTTAACAGATCAATGTTGTGTCCAATGCCCTTCAAAATCAATGAGTATCTTGTTCAATTCAAGGGAAGTAATCAAGAAAGATACAATTGCAACTTCCAATTGGTAGTGATGTTAATTCCCACATTTCTACAACATAAAAATCTCTACACTATGTTTTAATTTTGGTTTTTTATTATCATTTAAAAGAAATAAATCCCAAGGACAAACAATAATATGCATTGCATAGAATCCATCACATCAAATACATTCCAAAGTCACATGTGTTGTATATTAGTATCTTGTCTACTCTCAAAAGGTCATTTTTTCATCTTTAGCCCAAAGAGAACAGAAATCCATCTCATTGTAGATTTCTAGCTCATATTTCGATAACCGTCATGGATGCCACATAGATAAAGGTTACCATGTTCAAGCTTGAGTTAGACAAGGATTAGAATAACTGTTGTGGATAAAATCTAATATAATATGGGTTATGAAGTTCAAAAGATAAAAATAAATAATTTTATTAATTTTAATTTATAACAATTATAAATATATATTAAAAAACTTTAGTAAGATTGACTTATAGAAACCTCTACAAATAAATTTCCCTCATATAATTTTACTTTGTCAAAATCTCTCTAACATTTTCGAAGTCTAATACTATGGAACCCTAAAGCTACATTCTAAGGTAGAACTAACAAAGAAAATACTTCTATTAGTTCCATGGGGGGCATTCAACACTAGGTAAAGTCAAAATTCAATCTATGCTCCTCCTTATGACATGCTTTTGCAATGATCATAATAGATGCATGGATAGATTGTTATTCAAACATAATTCAATGACCTAAAGGCCATGCCACGATAACAATGCACTTAACAAACTAACGGGACAATGTCATTGATAAAATGCCTAAGGACTTGCCAATTTCTTACAATATGATGAGCATAAAGCACAATGTGGGTTTCACAGAATATAACTCTGGTTTCTCATGGCCAGAAAATGATTACAAGAAGCATTTATTTTTGTAAATATAGAAAAGAGCAGACGTGAAAATGGATTATGCAAAGGACATGTATATCCTTTTTGTTAGTAATAACTATTTGTCCAATTATGTTTGTTACAATTGCTTGTTTCTATAAACTTTGAGTTGAGATTGCCATTCATTGTTGAGTTCATTTTGAGTACTACTTGAGCATGATTTATTGAGCCTTTGAGAAGGCCTTTGGGATAAATTTGAGGACAATTTTGGGACAGCTTTGTGGATTGCTTTGTGGAAAGATTTGTAGAGCAGATTTGGGCAAGTTCTTGGTGAGCTTGCTAGAGCATATTTGGGCAAGTTCTTGGTGAGCTTGCTAGAGAAGATTTGGGCAAGTTCTTGGTGAGCTTTCTAGAGTAAATTTTGGCAAGTTTTTGGTGAGCTTGCTAGACCAGAATTGGGCAAGTTCTTTGTGAGCTTGCTAGAGCATAATTGGGCAAGTTCTTGGTGAGCTTGCTTGAGTAGATTTGACAAGTTATGTGTGAGCTTGTTAAGCAGGTTATGTGTGAGCCTATTGTGCAGGTTCTGTGTGAGCCTATTGTTCAGGTTCTTAGTGAGCCTATTGACAGATATTTGGAGGTGACAAAGTACAGAGTACAGAGTCTCAATGGATAGAGATCCAGCAGCCAACATAGTTGAATACATATCTAAGTGAGGAGTCTTCAAGTGGAGAGAGGTCCACCAATCAGTGCAGCAGAGAGACAAAGTCTACTAGAAGATCACATAGCCAGAGCAGAAGGGAAAAGAGTTCTCCTATGGAAGAGATCCACGAACTTGAGATTAGGGGATCAACATCTCCTTTGGACAAAGATCCATAAACTTTGTAATTGGGAGTGATTCCCAAAGAGATTAATTGAGAAAATTTTAGTAAAATATTTTCTCCGTGGAGTAGCCCACATTAGGTGAACCACGTAAATTGTGGTGTCTCTATTGTGTATAGTTTATGTGCATTGCTTTGATTATTGCTATTGATAATGCTATCTTTACACAACATAATATTGAATTGGAAGAAAAAATAAAAAGTAGTCTTATACTGTTCACCCCCCCTCTCAGTATAAAATTGTGTTCTTCAATGAAAACCAAACTCCCTATTCACTCTGTCAAAAACCTTGTTCATGTCGAGTTTCAAAAATAAAGCAAACTTTTTGGACTTGTGGATAGAATGAATGAGTTCATGAGTGTTTATGTTTCCATCCAAAATATTTCTACCTTTAACGAAGCTTCCTTAATAGGGGTCAACTAAGGACGGGAGAATACCCTTTAATCTATTGGTCATGGTTTTAGTTAAGATTTTATAGACGACATTGCAAAGGCTTATGAGACGATAATCAGATAGAGATATGGAGTTAGGGCCTTTAGGGATGAGAGAAAGAAAAGTAGAATTAACATACCTGGGAATGACTCTAGACCTCTGCATTTCTCTGATAGCTTGACAAAGGTCAGGTCCAATGATTTCCCAAAAGGTTTGGAAGAACCTTGGGGAGAATTCATCAGGACTCGAAGGTTTTAACATATTGGAATTCATGTTATCAGTAATTATTCTGTGAATGTGCGTGAGGAGGGACTCCATAGCTTGGATAGATTGAGGAGGACAGGAACCTAAGAGGGACTCAAAGTGAAGGACAACTTTATCACATATTTCATGAATATTGGAAGTGAAAGTACCATCGTTTATAATCATACCCTTGATCATGTTTGCTCCTTTATGCTTGAGCGTTGAAATATGGAAAAACTTTGAGTTTGAATCTCCTTTCAACCACAATTCCCTTGATTTTTGATGCCAAAAATTCTCTTCCTTCTTCAAGATGTTATGGTATTCTGATAGGAGAAGTTTTTCTTCAATTCTCAATCTAGCATCCCCTTGACCCTGCTGATGTTCTGGCTTTCAAAGATATTACCAAAGATCTCTTTGTTCCATACCTTGAATTTATTTTTAATGGAATGCAACTTCTGAGTAACTTGGCTAGTGAAAGATCCTGGGTAACTCTCTCCCCACCATTCAACAATGTGTGCTCTCAAGTTAGGGTGCTAAATCCACATTGCCTCAAAATGAAAAAGAGTTTTGAAATGTGGTCTATTGGTAGATTCAAATATTAGGGGACTATGATCAGACCCAATATTTGGCAGAGCTTGCAAAATGGCATCTCCAAACAGTAGTAAAGCATCCTGAGAAAGGAAAAAATGATCAAGCCTTTCTAGAATGAGATCAACCCCCACCCTTCTGTTACTCCAAGTAAATTGGGATCCCCTTAGCTGGACATCCATTAGCTCATTTGTATCCACAAAATTGCTGAAGTCCTCCGTGGTCCTGGCAGTATTATTTCCCTCTTTTTTTCTCAGAAGGAAAAAGCAAAGCATTAAAGTCTCTAGCAAGAATCCAAGGGATATTGATAAAATCATCTTGAATCTGAGTGAGGGTATTCCAGAGGTTTAGTCTGTCCTTAGGGATGTTTGGGGCATAGACATTCGTCAGCACCCAAGATTACCTTGAAATTAAATCATGAAAAAATATATTGGAAATTCACCCTTCACTTGAAATCACTCTTCCTTCCACTTTGGTTGGGTCCCAAAGGCAAAGGAGTCCACTAGATGATCTAGAGGTAAGGTTGTAAGAAAATTCACATTTTCCAAATGATTTTTGTAACTATAGGAGAGGTCTGCATGCCTAATTTGGTCTCTTGCATGATAAAAATTATAGGATTTGATTCCTTTTGCATTGAAGCAACAATTCTTTGTTTTATTGCTCTATTTATCCCTCTCGCATCCCAGGAGAGGATTCTCATTTGGAAGTCTTCGAGGGTTTTCTACCTCCTTTGCCTTGCTACGCAGGAGGTTTGGGTCTCTTTGATTCTTCTTTGTTGGAAGTTACCAGATCTTGAAAGAGAGTTCTTTGGGTGCCATTGGCTATGTCTTATGTTATATCTCTATTTCTTTGCTCAGTAGAAGAGGGTCTGCCTTTATTTTTGTCACTTCCAACATCAATTAAGGATTTTTTGAAATTGGCCTGCTTAGGACTCCAAGCTTTAGGAGAACCATGAGACATCCTTGGGCTAGCAACCTCATATCCATGGGGATCGGGTGGGGGATGATAAGGCCCTGACCTATTAGGGGATGGGGAGTTAGGCAGGGGATTAGAGGGTGGCAGTGGGGGGTTGGACGGTGGGGGTTAGGGAAAATCTGGCATGGTTGGTGGAGATTTTGGAAGCAGATCAAGGGATGGATGAGGGGATTGCAGGGGAGGGTTTGTCTTCACGGGTGATTGAACAGGAGGATTTGAGGTAAGGAATTCCTCTCTAGGAACTTCATCACTATCATCATTTGTATTGAGATTTAATTTGTTGAATAAACTGAACCGGTTAGAAAAAGCAAAAAGAAAACTTGCCTGATTCTTATCACTATTTAGAGATGGGGGAGCAGGTTGCTTTCCTTTGGGGTCATAATGAGGATAAGCTTTTGACCTCATTCTTTGCATCTCTTCTTTAGGTGAGCATTGCATCTCCTGTTAATCTTGATGAGTGAGCCTTAGTTTGGAACACTGGTTTCAAAGGTGCCCCTGGATGCGGCACTCAGTGCAAAAGGAGGGTTTGTTCTCATACTCCACCACCTGGTATCTATGGTATGACCCATAAATCAAGTTCATATTGGTAAAAAGCTGGGACTCTAGGTTGGCATTTACACAAATGCAGGTTTATGTCATCCTCGATCGAGCATGTGTAGCAGGATCAATAGTGACAAGATCCCCAATAACATGGGAAATCCCTTGGAGAACATCATCATGCCAAAAATGAGAGGGTAAATTCGAGAGGCGGACCTAGATAGGAGTAAATTTGATGCTCTGGGTTTCTGGGTCGAAATCAATGCCTCATTTGCAAAGGAAAAAGCTTCTTATCCCAAAGAACCAGGGACCACGAGATAGAATGTGATCCACATCCTCTTGAGTATTGAGTCAAATCATGAAAAACCCTCTGGAATTAGCCACAAGCTCTAGACAACCTCTAGTTTTCTATTTCACAGCCGCCTATCATCTGATAGCTTCCATATTAGGTCTGGCCCCCATAAATTTCCCAACTAGGAAAAAGGAATCTAAGGAAATGTACTCGACCATGACCTTCTTAGGTAAGATAATATCACATCCATTAGGAATAAAGGTATGATATGAATATGAGGAGGGTTTAGGACCTCCCCTGACCATTTACACAAATGATACTGCTTGGATTTTCTTGTTTTTCGCAAAAAATTTATCCAAGGGTTCTTTCTCCCTAAAAGCATCGATCCCATATTTCGAAACCACAGAGTTAGACTTACCTGGGATCCCGTTCCCATCTCCTTGATCACCCGTTCCATTCTTGGCCCCACTTCCATGAGGGCCCGTTCCATTCCCTGCTCTTGTACTACAGATTCCATGGTTCCCGCTAAACGAAATTTCAAAATTCGAGGTTCCGCTCGTCGTTGCTCTCTGAAGATACTCCATAAATTTGATATTTCCTTTCCTCATTATAGGTTATTCTTTAAATGGTTGCAGTAAATTAATTAAGGTGCATTATCTTGAGAGTTAAATTAGAGTGATAAGGTAAAATTCTTAGTGCATTAAAAAAAGGTCAATTAGATTTATTATGCACTAGTATACTACTCTTAAAAGAAAATTAGCTTTTGTGTTCTTGAAGGGCACAAAATATGATTTGTATCAAGTGTCTAAAGACACTATTGAAGCACTAAAATCTGCAACTTGTAGTGGCCAAAAGGTTAGAATCCTCCAAAAACTTGGAGAAGACCTAAAATAGAAATAGAAGCTTCATTGATACTTGGTGAATCTCAGATCCAAATCATTATAAGAGTGAATGCAAGAAAAAAAATGCAAAAAATTGAATAAAATAAAAGCTTCTATCTACTATTATCTAAAGCTTGGATTTAATATAAAAGTGTCCAAGCAAAAAGGGAAGGTGTCTACTCATAAAAGAAAACCTCAAAACCCTTGATTGCAGGAAGAAAAATCTGCCATGAAACTAGAAATTCATATATGAAATAAGAGTGCAAAAGGAGGATAATGTACAATCTATAGTACATTTTATTGCACCATTTTAATATGGTTTTTTACAATCCAAGAGCAGATTTGGACATGTCTCCAAAAGGTACAATATCAACAGGAAAAGCAACCAACGTAAGCAGTCTTCTTCCCAAGCAGTGGCAACCACTCGAAGGGTACATCTTGGATGGACGAACCTGCAAAACAAAGCCCACAAGAGGTCATCATCAAAGCTACGTAAAAACAAAGGAGTGCACATTCATTGACAAACAACAATGTGAGATGGATAGCAATGTGAGACGAACAACAACGTGAGACGAATAGCAAAGTGGGACGAGCATCATCTACACTGTAAAATAAGGCATCTACTCCTACCAACGTAAGACGAAAAACAATACGTACAACATTTAAACGACATATATCTCTACCAAGGAGAAATGAACAACATCTACTCTACAAAGATGCACAAGTTTCAATACGTTGGAAGCATTGAAGATAAACTAAAAGGAGCTACTTTCTTGGTTAAGATCATCCACCAAATGAAGCATCAAATTTGCTACTCAAGCTCCATAGCGCCTCATCAATCCACTTGTAGAAAACAAGGTTGCTTTCTACTCAAGAAACATAGCAAAGCAAAGGAATGGTAGACTAAAAGACCTAAGGAGTTATACAAATCTTCTTGGAAGGCGTTACGGTAAAGGTTTACATGTAGAGAGCGTGAATGCCACTTGGCATCAATCTTCCAAGAATAAGCGTTACAAGAACGTTCCCTCTCAAATGCCTAAGCATTTGAACTTTGTTTCAACTATCAAGCGTTACTAAGAAGATTCGACTCTCAACGCGTTACTAGAAATTTCGACTCTCAAGCACTACTAGAAGCTTCGACTCTTAATGGATTAGAATAAGTGGTGACACTTGTTATTCACAAGTCCCACACGGAGTAAGCATTACAAAGTGACCAACAACAAGGAGTTACAAAGAAGGGCACCCATACGTAACAGACATGAGACGTGTCACCAAGCCAATTTTGCTCCTCCAATAAGAACGCCCGAAGTTCAAAAAATATAGCAGGTAGACAGTGAGAGAAAACGCAGTCAAAGGTAGTCAGCGCAACGTGGAAGGAAGGAAGAAGGATCATTTAAGACTCCAGGTTTTTTTAAGGTCAGATCTTCCATATTTAGCAGCGCATATGTTCTAGCATTAAAGACGTCTACCTCCATTGATTCCAACTCCCAATGGAACCTTATTATCACTGTTATATTTAGTCAAAGGAAGCACTAAAGAGTGGGGAGTCGAGCATAAAAAAGGTAAGGGTGAAATCCCATTTTATTATTGCTTTCAACTTTGGAGATATAAGGGTTATAAACTAAGGTATGAAATTTAGTTTAGTGAAAGCAAAGTTATAAGGGATAACTTACCAAATTAATATAATATTTGCATCTCAACCTAGGAGAAATAAGGAATTCAACTTGGATTATTTTCTTTGATATTTTTCAAATATTATTAATTTTCTAATTTTCCAAATTTGGGAGTGATAAGGGTTACAACATCAAACTAGGTCTTTGGAAATAAAAAATTAAAACCTAAGGGTCATAAAATAGGTTATTAAATATTTATTGTTAAATTTGGAAATTATATTTTTACTTGTCTTTAAATTTCTCAAAAAGGACAAAAGGATTCCAACAATAAAACCTCTTGAAAATTGGAAAAGTGCTTAGTTCAATTAGGAGAAATAAGGTGTTAGATAAATTGATTTTTGACTGTACAAAATCAATCATAAAATTGAACTTTATCTTTACAAAAAGCACTATATCATACTCCAAAAATATTAGGGAGTTATATGGCATTTAATAAAATTTATCAAAGGTAGTCAAGTTGGGAAGATATAAGCTTTCTTCAAAACCTAAAATTAGGTGTTCATACTCTCATTACTAGGGAGACATAAGGAAGCCTACAAATCTAAAGGTTTAATAAAATCAAGCTTATATACTTCAATCAGGGTTGGCATATCCTAACATAGAGAGCTACGAAGTAGACTACTCTATTTCAAAAATTCTAGCTATACATATGGCTACTAGAATGTTAAATGGAATAAGGAAAATACCAATATGGATTAAAAACTTGATGGATTACAATGATGTAAATGGCAAAGAAAAAGAACCAATACAATGTAAATTACGTTCTGAAATCAACAGCTATGATGATTCAAAATTTGGAAAAAACTGATCTTCAAGTATTTATACAAAAAGGAAAAGATGAAATAGCTTCAATCGTGCACATATGGTTGGAAAGTCTTATCAAGGAGATAGACAAACATGATATTCCTAAGATAAACTACAAAATGGCTAGATCATCCTTATTGTGCACTCATTGCAATCAATATGGTCATGAAAAAATCAATTGTTAGAGTTTTCATCCATGCAAATATTGTGATGGAACAAATCATTCATCTTTCTCCTGTCACTTCAAATACAAATATTACTAGCTTAGATATATAAAATATATATATCTATAAACGTCGAGAATTATCAATCTCGAGGCGCCTATCTATCACACCCCCAAGAAATGAGATAAGCAAATAATATTAGAAAGTTTGGGCACCATTTTAGTTTAAATAGTTTAAATATTTTAAATTCACCGTAACCCTTAATGTCGACGGATAATTTTCTTAATGTCGGCTTTTTAATAAAATATTAATATTGTTTACGGCGTGGCTGACCTTCCTGGCTGCCAGTGGGACGCCTATCGACGTAATAAATACTATGAAAGAGGATTACTTCAAAGAATAGTATGTTATCTTTAGGAACTTATTCCAAATGGATTTACTAACATTGAATTCAAAGTTGATACTTACAGAAATAGGTCTTACAAAGGAACAAAGGAAGGCAGAAGGATCAATACACGATCCACTTAAGACTTGCACTATCATGAAGATAATGGTCCATCAAATATGCCTGAAATCAAGAAACAAAGAATGGAAAGAGACAAGGAGCCATGACATGAATACTGAAGCATAAGGAAAAGAACCAAATCAAGTATGCACCATTCAAGACAAAATCCAGGAATAAGATGAAAATCCATATTGAAGACTAAAAGTCTTCACTATCCAAATAATGTAATATAGGGGGGTGTTAGAAATAGTTTATATTCCATTATTTGGGTTATGTAAATGTATCTTCAAAGGTACATACTTAGGATATTATATTACTTTAGGGGGAAGTTATCTAGTTACTTCATGCAATGTAATAAATGCACAAGTGTCAATGTGCTAGTTGTAAATGTGCAAGGTGCCACTTGTATAGCTAGATAGAGTGTTGGCCAAGTATCGTATTTTTCCTATATAAGGAAGGCCTCGTTTTTAGTATAGAAAGCAAGGGGAGTGTTGGTGACACAGTAGCTTAGGTAGTTTAGTTCTGTGTGGATCACCATCCAATGGTAATGGATGCAATGTAGTCCAGTAGCTTTATTTATGGAGTGTTCATTTCCTCCATGGCTACATTGTATTTATTTATATATCATTTATGTTTATTGCATATCTCAGTCATCTTGCATATTTACTTTCTTTTATATTATTCTACATCTTGTGATTATTATCTCCTTTGGATATTGTATCAAAAGCTAACACGATAGGTTTTTCCATCTACAATTTTCAACCTAAAATTGTTAGTGACTTCAAGGCAATCAAACCATTGTAAATTTCCTATCATGTGATGACTTGCACCAGAATCAATAAACCAAATGTCCTTTTGATTTTGATTTGTAGAATTATTTGTGCTTGAAGTAATGTTTCATCTTTGATACAAAGTATTGTATGGATTTTTATCTTGGAATATATTACATTATTTGGTACATGCCAATGTACCACCTTGGGTTCATATTTAGATTAGGAGTTTGTCTTAGATAAAGGTTTGAATAGTTACTTCATCCAATGTAATAAATGCACAAGTGTTAGAATGTGTAATGATGTAAATGTGCATGTAGTCCACATGTACATAAGTCATAGGTTAGGTAGATGAAGAGTCAAGGGTAGATGAAATGCCAAGGGACATATCTCCCTATATATAGGCCTTTGAGAGTGTGAATTAAATGCTAGATGCTAGATAGAGACTAGTTAGATAGAGTAAGTATAGTGAGTACAATGTAGATCATTCATAAATTTTGAATTGTTCATGTCCTCCATCATATTACATTGTACTAAACTCGTGAGCTTTCATTAATGGGTAATTTTTGAGTTATTGCAAAATTTTCTCATATACTTTTCCTGTATTTTATATTACCATTATCATATAGTTATCATTGCTTGCACATTTTACATCTTGTGGTTGCATTTCCTTAAATGTAGATCATCAAAAGCTAATAGTGGTATCAGAGCACAAGGTAGATTGATAGGAAAATAGAGATCCACAAGAGAGATTGAGAAGAGAGAAAAGACCAAAGGAGACTTATTGAAGATTGAAGGAAAAAAAGAGTAAAGGAAAAGAGTCCTGGAGAATATTGGAGATTGGAGATCTCCATTGAATATTGAAGACTTCAGGTTGAAGTTGAAAAGACCCTCAGGAGGTCCCATTGAAGAACTTACAGTTTTGGAAGATTGACGATAACGAACTAGCAACCAGAATTAGGAGATCCAAGAAAGAGATCTCATTGCAAAAATTTCATAATAGAAGATTTGAGAGATCAAGGAAAGGTCTCATTGAAGTTTTGAGAAGAAGAGAAGCTGCAAAAATTAAAGACCCAAGGGAAGAGGTCTCAAGGAAGGATTGAAAGGAGAAAGAAGGAAAAGGCTAGGAAAGCCTCATTGAAGATTTCGAAGAAGGTCATTGGAGGAGATTGCAGGAGAACTCGAGGGAGAAGATTGCTAGCAAGGAGAAGTACCTGATAGTGAAGGATTTGGGACAATTATTACCATTCGACAACAAGCCCAAAAGGAAGAAGGTATTTGGCAAGAAGTTTGCCAAATTTTAGAGAGATTTTATGTAGACTTTAAGACATTCTAAATATTGAGAAGAAGGCCAATAAATAGGCCAATATTGAAGTTAGAATTTGACAAATAGGTAGAAGGAGAAAGGAGCTAGAAGAAGCCACCAAATTTGAGAGAAGGAGAACATATCGAAGAAGACATTGACTATGTTATAATCTAAAAATTTGAGATTTGAGGACAACAAGAGGGCAGCAATTTTGGCAAAAATAATAGCTGCTAATTTTCAGAGTTCAAGAGAGCATCTTGGAGGAGAGTTGAAGCCACCAAACCATATTTTTGTGCAACAAGTTAGAAGAGTTTCAAAGTTGCAAAATAGTCAAGTTTTAGGGTAGCAAGGCATATCAATTAGAGCTACAAATTCTTCAAATCCAGGGCAGTAAATAGGTGAACCAAGTCACCAAGCAAGATTACTACAAGGAGGTCAAAATAAGGTTTGATAATTGGTGTTATTAAAGTTTCTTATTTAGTATTATTTAAGTTCCTTTAAAACACCATTTTAAGAGTCTTATTTAGCAATAAGGAGAAATTGGTAGTGCATAATAAGAGTTATTTTTAAAGAGCCATTAAAGTGCATTTAGTATTAAGAAAGTAAGATTAGTGCACAAAACAAGTTGGAGTGTAAAAGATACCATTGAGCACAGGTAAAACTACAGCAAGTCTTGGTGAAGAGAAGCCACCAAAAGGAGCATTATAACCACCAGGGAATAGAGAGATTTTTGCAATACTTGAGACAAGAAAGAAAGCTACATAAAGAGACTAAGAAGGTCTCTAAAATCTAGGTGTAACTATTTTATCTTAGTTTATAACAAAATTATTTGCAGTCCATAATAGCACCATACTTGTCTTTTTTCAACATAGCAAAAGGAAGGTAAAGTTCAAGTGTCTTAAGACACCAAAGTAGCATAAAGTTACAATCATCATGTGACGGTATTAACCAGGTTAAAGAACAAGCTACGAAGCAAAGGAGATAGAGCTATCTAAGGGCTCAATATAATCATATTCAAGGTGTCTAAAGATACCAAATTCAGTGTCATAGTCTCATGAAAGCAGTGCTTAAGGAACCTGCAACAAGAAAGGAGACTAGGGACAACATAGCACCAATAGCAAGGATAACATAAAGCAACAAAGTGAAAGTTGCAAGAAGGATAACACAAGGAGAATAACGTAACACAAGAAAAATAATTTCAAATATTTACCCAAGCGAAAGAGGAGAGAAGATTGGATGAACGGCCACCTTGAAGAAAGCATTGAAACATCGTAGGAGGAGCCAAATTTGTTGGAGAGGAGCCACCATACGTTGAAGTTTAAGAAAGCACATTGCAAGATAAGTGAAACAACTTCCAAGAAGTTGGAAGAGCATTAAGGAGATAAGGAACGTTGAAGAGCTTGGTTGCATGCAAGGAAAGAAGTCTCCACTTGCCTCACCAACCAAAGAAATCTTGTGCCACTTGGCACAAAGAAAGAAGAGCGCCTACGAATCCTCAAATAATGCCTTAGGAATATAATGCTCGCATAAAGGAGAAGAGTGCCCGGGTTTGAAGTAACGCTCCATTCAAGCTAAGAAGGAATAAATAATCATTATTTCAATGTTCAAAGCATAATATAAGGTTTGTGCCACCTAAATTAACGACTTCAAAATATTGTAACCTCCCAACACCACCTAACAAGAAGACCTACGTTCTAGTGCAATGTAAAGTATCATGTGGCTTGCATTCCAAAGGGAGAAAGGAGTATTAATAGCCCTGTCCAAAGAGAACGCACATATCAAGTTTACACAACTTAAAGTGCATTGAAGAGAGAAGATGATATTCTTAAGAGCACCATAGAACGTAGAGAATTTAATGCTCATTATCATACTTTGAATACAAAGGGAATACAACATGCAGAAGCCTTGAAAGTGCATTCAAGGAAGGAGCTAATCAACGTGTAACACATCACATTACAAGGAAGGTATATTTACATTGAAATTAATACTTGTTTTCCATTAAGTGCAAGGAGATATAAGGTGCATTATATCTAAGGTTAAGTTTATTTAATTATTGCATTGGAGATATAAGGAAATTACAACCTTAGTGGATTAGAAAGCAATTAAAACAAGGAGATTATATCTTTAAGTGCTATTTCAAATTGAAAAATTCAAAAATCAAAGTATTTGCAAATAATTAAACTAGGAGATATAAGGTTTTCTACCTTGGAAAATTGAAGCATTATTTTTTGCAAATATTATTATTTTTTAAATTTCCAAATAGGGAGATATAAGGAGTACTACATAAAAATTTAGATCATTGAAATTTAGAAAACTAAACCATTGAGAATTAAAGGATAAAGGAAGCAAAATCATTATGAAAGTTAGAATTTTTTGTTTATACTTGTCTCTTATACAAATTAAAGGGACAAAAGAAATCCAACTACAGGGTCTTGAAAAATAGAGAACTTTATCAAATTGAAAGTGCATATATCAATAGGGAGAAATAAGGTGAAATTAGAAGTTGAACATTATATTAAAATTGGCACCAAAACCTTAGGGATTCAACTCAAAAGGAAATTTAAAAGAAGCTAAGCACTTTATCAAGACCATAGTATACTCAAAACACTTGGGATATTTAAGGGGTTCTATAAAATTTAAGATTTGAAAAGATTTTATCAAGTTTGTTCACATATTTTTAACTAGGGAGTCATAAGGTAGACAACTACAAAGGTTTTGGAATACAAAACTTCCATAAAAATTGTTCTAAATACTTGGGAATTAAAAGGTATTCTACCTAGAGATTTGGAAAACTAAATTCTTATCTAAACCATTGATTGAATGTTAATATTCTCAAAGTATTCTCAAAACACTAGGGAGATATAAGGAATTCCACTTCAAAGATTAATCTAGAAGAAACATGGATGAAATAGTGAGGAATGCATTCAATAATGAGGAACTATTTCATGAGTTGGAATTTTACTCTTAAAACATAATAGATGCCTTTGAAGGATACAATTATTTATCCACTAGTAAAAAGGAAAGATTCTCATTATTCCTCAATGAAGCAAAGGAAATAAATTTTACAATATTAATTGGTTATCTTCATGAAGTACTTTTCAGAGCTTGGTGGAATACTCAAAATATAGTTATATTCACATTAGAAGAATGCTTGATGATATATGTATCATTAATTGTTTTTGAAATATGAAACAAAATAACGATCATAGTCAATATTATTGTGATGATATACTAAATCATCATGAAGAAGATATTCCTCTAGTAAAAATGCACAAACAAAGGAGGAAGAGGAAACATGATAGGAAGGAACAAGATGAAGATACACATCAGAATACAAATAGAGACTACAATGAAGAAAGCACAAAGATTGAACCAAAATAAGGACCAAATCAAGTTGAAGAACATCTGGAAGACGAAGACCCATATTGAAGACTAAAGTCTTCAATACCCAAATAATGTAATACAGGGGGGGTGTTGGAATATAATACATTATTTGGTACATGCCAATGTACCACCTTGGGTACATCTTTAGATTAGGAATTTGTTTTAGATTAAGGTTTGAGTAGTTACTTCATGCAATGTAATAAATGCACAAGTGTTAGAATGTACAATGATGTAAATTTGCATGTAGTCCACATGTACATGAGTCGTAGGTTAGGTAGATGAAGAGTCATGGGTAGATGAAAGGTCAAGGGACATATCTCCCTATATATAGGCCTTTGAGAGAGTGAAGTAAATACTAGATGGTGGATAATTGATGCTAGATAGAGGCTAGTTAGATAGAGTAAGTATATTGGGTACAATGTAGATCATTCATAAATTTTGGAGTGTTCATGTCCTCCATCATATTACATTGTACTATTTTTGTGAGATTTCATTAATGACTATTTTCTAAGTTATTGCAGAAGTTTCTCACATACTTTTCCTACATTTTATATTGCCATTATCATATAGTTATCATTTCTTGCTCATTTTACATCTTATGGTTGCATTTTCTTAAATATAGATCATAAAAAGCTAACAGATCTTGAATTCTTTCATAGTGTATCTTGTGATGATTTGTTAATGTTGTTAACTTATCCATTATCTTAAGAAATTGTAGTATTTCTTGTCTCCTAATATTTTCAACTTCTAGATTCTAACCTTCAATTATTGTAGTATATGATCAATCAATAGTCAAATTTCTAAATAGAATTCCTTTTACCTCTTTAGTATTAAATATTGAGAACAATTTTGATAAAATCTTTTATCTTTCAAAGCCTTTGAAGTTGTCTACCTTATGACTCCCTATTTTTGGGTATATGATCAAATTTGATAAGATCTTTCCAATTCTTAAGTTTTGTAGAATACTTTGTATCCCCAAGTGCTTTGAATATACTATGGTCTTGATAAAGTGCTTAGCTTTCTTAGTTTTCCTTTGAGTTTAATCCCTTTTATCTCCCTAATGTTTAACTTCTATTCTTCACCTTATTTCTCCCTATTTGTGAATAGAAAGCTAAAGATAATTTTGATGCACTTTCAATTGATAAAAATCTCTATCTTCAGGACTTTAATGTTGAATTCCTTATGTCTCATTAATTTGAGCAAGAGACTAATTTCAAATGTAATTTTCAACAACTTTATGTAGTGCTTCATCTTTTAAAAGTAAGGTTTCTAAATTTCAAAAACCTAAATTGGTGTTGAACTTCTTATAACTCCTTAATTAGAAATTTAGAAAATAAGGATATTTACAAATTTAATGTTTCAATTTCAATGTAGAAATCCTTATTCCTCCTAGTTAAATTATTTTCAAATATTTCAATACTTGAATTTTAAATAATGCAATTTCAAAAGGTTCTCAAGTTAAATCCTCCTTACTTCAATAGTCTTTCAAATCAATCGATTAATCATCTAAGGTTGTAATTTACCAATTTATTTCCTTATATCTTCATTCATTTACTTAACTAAACTTAACCTTAATATTGATAAATCTTATGCCTCCTTGACCTTTATGAAATGCAAATAGTATTTAAATATTAATATACTTTCTTGGAGGTGAGGCGCTACGTATTAGTCTGCTACTCCTTTGACTGTAACTTGCACTCTAATTAGGCGTTGTTCTCTCAGTCTTCAATGCTTACACGATGTCCTTTAACTACATTTATTGCTCTTACTTGTGTATCACTTTCTTCAACTTTGACTATCCTCCTCGTTTTTCCTCTACATTCTCTGACCTTGAATGTGCGTTGTTGATGGTTTGAGCTCTTAAAACCTGACTATATTCTTTTTCAGAAGTGCCACATGGCACTCAACATATTCTTTGGGCGTTACTTCTTGTTGCTCTGCCTATTTAGGTGGCGTTCTGATAAAGTAGACATTACTTTATGACATATCCTCTTTTCTCAATGAGCATTGGTTTGAAGCATTTTCAATTATTGTTAGCGCTCTTTTTTTTCTGTGCCAAGTGGCATATGAGTTCTTTAACTGACGTGGCAAGTGGTGGCTCCACTCCTCTCAATACTTGCATGTAACGCTTTACCTTTCTTTGGTGCTCAATATTTCTTTCCTTTCCTTAAAGTTCTTAGTATCTTTTGCCAACACTTCTTTCTTTCAACAGATGTTGTTTCGTCTTCCTTTTGCAATTGCAAGACACTTGGTATTCGTTCTTCAACGTTTGCTGGCGCTTCTTGATTTCTAACATTTGGTGGTGTTTCTTCTCCTTCAATGGATGCTCCTCTTCTACGTTGGTGGCTCCTCCTTTGGTGGCGCTTCAACACTTCCTCCTTGGTGGATGTTTCACCACTTTGCTTAATAGCTTCTCAACGTTGTTTTGTCAGATATACAAGCCTCTTTACTTGGGTAAACACTTTGCTTCTTGGTTTATTTCTCTTCCATACGACTTGTACCTTTATCCTTGCTTTGTCTTTGTCCTTATATTATATTTAACTTCTTTCTTTTGTTGTAGGTTTTAATCCAATGTGGGTACTACCTTCTTGGAATTTTAGTCCCTTACTTGGTGTCTTTAGACACTTTAACTCTTGCCTCTTTTTTTGTTACTTTTAAAAAACTCAAATGTTGTGCTTTTAAAACTAGAAATGAATCTGATTTAACTTAGATAAAATACCAAAAAAAATTAGACCTTTTTGTCTCCTTTTGTAGCTTGCCTTCTTGTTTTTTGTTATTCAAACATGTTGTTCGAACTTCTAAAATTTGCAGCTATCCTTGTGCTTATCTTGTTGCCAAGACCTGCTCTTGCCTCCTTTTGCTTTAATAATATTGCACTCTGTTAGCTTACAAAAAATATCATTCACTATATAACTTCTTTTCCTTATTACTCCTATTTCAAGCAATATTTTAACTCTATCTTTTGTTGTTTGTATTTTGTAGGTTCTGAGATGAAAATGCTACCTCCTTTCTTGGCTTGAAGACCTTGAACTTAAACTCTTTATGCTGCCTTTAATAACTTTAAAATGGTGCTTTAAAATACTTTATAATAGACTAATCTGAATGTTCAAATAATAAAATTTATAGCACCACTATTGCATACCTATTCGCCTCCTTTTTGTGGCTAGTCTTCTAGGTGGTTTGGTTCACCTATTTGCTGCCCCAATTTTGTAAACTTTGCAACTCTCCTTTCTACTCAATTGTTCCCTCAACCTTATCAATTCTGCAACTTTGATTCCTTGTGCTTTGCTTCCCTAAATTTGTCAATCTTGCAGCTATGATTGTTGTCTTCTTTTGTTGTCAAGCCTTTATTTAATTGGTTGTTTAAGGGCACTCCAAAATATGCCCAAATCTTCTCCAAATTGCAGCTTTATGTCGCCTTCAATTTGTTGTCCTATGACTTCAATTTTTGCTATAAAAACCAACAGTCTTCTCCTTCGCAAATCAGTCGTCAAACCTTTTATGATTTTCCTCAAAACTCTCATATTTGATGGCCTATTATAGCTTCTTTCTCCTCCAATATCCTTATCGAAATCTGACTTCAAACTTGGTCTATTTGTTGGCCTCCTCAAGAATCTGAATGTCTTGAGGTCTTCTAAAATCCTTTCCAAAACTTGGCAAACTTCTTGCTAAATCCTTTTTTCTTTTGGGCTTATTGTCGGTTGGTGGAAAATGACCCAAATTCTTCTTTATAGGAGCTTCTCCTTGCTTTCTTCTTTCTTAAGCTTTCTTCAAATCTCCTCCAATGGTCACTTATTCAACTTTCTTCAATAGGGATTTTTCTAGCCTTCTTATTTCTCCTTTCAAGCTTTCTTGAGACCTCTTCTCTTGGGTCTTCAAATTCTATAGCTTCTCAAATATTTAGTAGGACTTCTCCTAGTACTTCTTCATTCAATATGGAGGCTTCAATCTTCAAGCTTAAATGGGGACCTCCTTCTCGGGTCTCTTAAATCTTCTACCTCCAATCTCCAATGGGGCTTTCTTTCTTGGACCTCCTTAATCTTCAACGTCTACATTGTTTGCAACAAAGAACTAATTCTTGCATGAGGAAAGCACATAGACTTTCAGACAAACGAAAATGAAATTCTTCTCTATCTATTGTAAGAAGCTTCTTAAAATCTGAGAACTAATTTTTTGCAACAAAAAATTAGACAATAGCAAGTAAATTCACGCAAATCTCTAGATCTCTATAAGTCAATAAACATCACTGATGTTTACACAATGACACTGAGAGGGGGGGTGAATCAGTGTAGCTATTAAATTTTTATATCTACAGCATTTAATATGAAATAAAGAGAACAAAAAAAACTTGAACAAGAGAGCAAACCACAACACTCAATATACCGAGGTTCACCAATTTGGCTACTCCTCAAAAATGATTGCTTGGACTCCAATCCAAATCCAGTCTTTGCAAAATCAATTTTACAAACACTTTACCAGCACCAACTGGAAGGAGCACCAACCCCTGTAATTTTCTGCTGCAACAGATGGAGCACCAACTCCTAGTACCAAGCACCAACTTGGACTGCAATTCTGATAAATTTAGAATGACATAAAAATGTCTTCACTTTATGCACGACCATGACTGGTCTGCAATTAACTCAACTCTGCACACTCTCACGGCTCTGCTTATTTTTCTCTTGATTCTTTTCTAACTCTCCTTTTACAGCAATTTCTCTCTAACAGTGACAACATCTTCTCTGTACGATTATTCTTTTATAACCTTTCAATCCTGCATGCAATCGAATCACATACTCTGACTGTTCGAATCCATGCAATACGGTTGTTCGGTTCCATGCACTTATTGTTCGAAACCCCGCAATACGTCTTTTGGAAACCATGCAATACGGCAATTTTGTTTCATGTACTTAGACTGTTCAATTTCTTCGAATACGGCTTTTCGAATGCTTTTTGAAACTCCATATATGATTCTTCGAAAGCTTTTCGATTCTTCATGTTCGGCTTTTACGTATGCTTCAAATACGTGCAGTTAGAATGCCTGCAAATTTGACCTTTCGAATGCTTTTATTATCCTTCAAATTCGGCTTTTCGAATGTGTTTCAATTTTGCATGTTTGGCTATTGCATTGCATGTCTAACAGCTATCAATGATTAGCATGTCGACTTCGATTACTTTTTACGTAGCCGTGCATGATTTTCTGTCGGCTTTTTCGACACGTGTCACCTTGCATGTTCTGCGGGTTTTACATGCCGGTATTACTGTCGCGATATCGTGACACTTTTGACTTATCTTGACGTCACCCTGAAGGTTGTCACGAAATCGTGACCATTTTGGCCTTGAAAGCTTTTCCCCGCTCATGTCGCGATATCGCGACACTTAGAACTTTGCTGACGTCATCCTCAAGCTGTCACGAAATCATGACCATTTTGGCTCTTGGAAGCTTTCCTTGCATCTTGTCGCGATATCGCGACACTTTTCAACTTTCTTGACGTCATCCTCAATGCTTTGTCGCGAAATCGCGACGCTTCCGGCTTCAGCGACTTTCCTTTCATCCTGTCACGAAATCGTGACACTTTTCAACTTTGCTGACGTCATCATCAATCTTGTCATGAAATCACGACACTTTAAGCTTCCGTACACTCTTCTTTCGCAGCGAAAAAGGAACATGTCACGAAATCGTGACACTTTGCTCTTCCGTACAACTCTCCTTGCCAACTCCAGCGAAAATGGAACATGTCACGAAATCGCGACGCTTTGCTCTTGCTGACGTCATCATCCTCTTCTTGTCGCGAAATCGACGCTTTCGCGTCATCAATCTTCTTGTCGCGAAATCGCGACGCACTCGTACGCTCTTTGCTCCATGCGGTAGCGAAATCGCTACAACTTTGTGCCTTGTGCTTTTACCTTGCCTCTTTTCATGAAATTTTGACTTGTAATATCATTCTTTGCATCTTTCGGTTCTACACTTTTGACTAGTAGCGAAATCGCTACACCTTAGTTTCCCTTTGTTTCAACATGTAGCGCCATCGCTACACCTTAGTTTCTCTTTGTTTCAACATGTAGCGAAATCGCTACACCTTAGTTTCTCTTTGTTTCAACATGTAGCGAAATCGCTACACCTTAGTTCCATGTATTTTCATCATGCAGCGATATCGCTACACCTTTGTTTCCTTTCATTTCAACATGTAGCGATATCGCTACACCTTTTTTTCCTTCTCTGCCAGCATGTCGCGAAATCGTGACAGTTTTGCTCGCATCTTCTCTCTCCTCGACCATGTCGCGAAATCACGACAATTTGGCGTGCATTTTCTCTCTCCTACTTTTTGTCGCGATATCGCGACACATTTTCTCTCTCCTCAATGAAAACTTGACATGTCACGAAATCGTGACATTTCTGGCTACGCCTTCTCTCTCCTCGACCATGTCGCGAAATCGTGACAGAAAACATGTCGCGATATCGCGACAGTTTTCTTCCTTGTCTCTTTTTGCCAGTTTCCGAATACGGGTCACTTACATTTTCCTTGAAACTTTATGCACTTGATCGGTGACCTACTGAGCTGCATCAATTGCATCAATCGATTGTGTTGACAACAATGACAATACTTTTGCAATTCTTTTGCTGCACCTTGCTCAACAATCTCCCCCTTTGGAATTGTTGGCAACACCTTGCAACCTTGCTTAATTTCTTCTCCCCCTTTGCCAATAATACCAAAGGGCTGCTTTGTAGACTCCCCACGAGTCTATGCACAACATTCTCGAGACTTAAAAAGTTTGAATGCTCCCCTTGAGAATGTGTTTCCCATAGCTAGTCAGTGCTTGGGTGGTGTGACTACTCCCAACTTCTTCCGAAGGTATTCAAATACTTCCTTAGGCAAAGGTTTTGTGAATATATCAGCTACTTGCTCTGTAGTTGGAACAAAATCCAATTTAACCTCTCCTTATGCAACTTTATCCTTCAAGAAATGATATCGGATTGCAATATGTTTGGTTCTTGAATGCATTATTTGGATTCTTGGATATGTTGATAGCACTAGTGTTATCACATTTAATTGAAATTGGTTCATTGAAATGAATACCAAGATCTTTCAACGTTTGTCTCATCCATAATATCTGAGTACAACATGTTGTTCTTTGCAATGTATTCTGCCTCTGCGGTGGATAGAATCTGATTCTTGTTTCTTCGCTGTGCCATGCTACCGACTGTCACCAAGATAAAATGCTCCTCCACTTGTGCTCTTTATGTCATCAATACATCCTGCCCAATCTGCATCAGAATATGCAATCAAAGTGAAATCTTTACCTTTTGGGTACCACAACCCATAATCCATAGTGCCCTTGAGATATCCGAAAATCCTCTTTACAGTTTGTTACATGAGTTTCTTTGGGGTGGCTTCGAAATCTTGCAACCATACATCCTGCTTGTAATATATCTGGTCTAGTGGTTATTAAATACGACGAGGCTTCCAATCATAGACACTGTACATTGTTTGATCTACATACGGGGATTTATCATCCTTGCTCAACTTGCGACCTGTTGTCATGGGAGTCTTGACCGGTTTCTTGTCTTCCATTGTGAACTTTTTCAGCATTTCTTTTACATATTTAACTTGAGAAATAAAAATGCCTTTTTCATTTTGATTGACCTGCAGACCTAAGAAATAAGAAAGTTCACCAATCATTGACATCTCAAATTCTTTTTTCATTTTAATTGATATGTCTTTGCGGTATTCATCCATCTTGCTTTGCCAAATATTATGTCATCTACATAAACAACAAGAACAATAAGATGACCCTTCTCTGTTTTGACATATAAGTTGCTATCCACCAAACCTTTCTTAAACCCTTGTTTAATTAGATAATTATCCGACCTTGCATACCATGCTCCGGGTGCACTGTTTTAATCCATATAAAGCTTTCTTTAACATGCAAACAAAATCTGGATTTTCACCAAGTTGGAAGCCATCGGGTTGTTCAATGTAAACCTCTTCTTCCGGTTTTCCATTCAAAAATGCTGATTTTACATCCATTTGATATACTTTGAAGTTTTTATGAACTGCTAATGCCAGAAACATTCTGATTGCCTCTAGTCTGGCTACCGGTGCAAAAGTTTCTTCAAAATCAATGCCTTCAACTTTGAGCATAGCCTTTACATACCAATCTTGCCTTATTTCTGACAACTTTGCCCATCTTCATTCAATTTATTTCTAAAAACCCATTTAGTACCAATTATGTTTTTATTTGTTGGTCTAGGTACTAATTCCCAGGTATTGTTTTTCTCTATCCGATCTAGTTCTTCATTGATTGCCTTCATCCAACTTTCATCGGTGCTTGCTTCGACAACATTTTTAGGTTCAATACTAGATAACGAGAGAATAGTTCCTCACTTCTTGTTCTTCTTGTTTGAATACCATCCGTGGGATCCCCAATAATCTGTTCACTTGGATGATTTTTACGCCGGTTACTGTTTTAAATTTCTTGTTTTCTTCTTCTTGATTCGGTTTTTACACTATCCGGATCAATTTTCTGATTCTTCTCTGTTTCTTTTTCATCATCACCTTCAATGACTTCTTCATACATAGGGTAGTTTTCTTGATAAGTAGTTTCTTGTTCTCTACCTTCATCAACTTTTACATCGGCACTTTCAACAATTTTCTTCAACTTCTTGTTGTAACATGTGTATGCCTTGCTTTTTGTTGAGTAGCCGAGAAAGATACCTTCATCGGCTCTATCTTCAAATTTACCAAGGTTATCTTCGATCCGTTTTATGTAGCACTTGTTGCCAAATACTTTGAAATGTCTTCGTTGTTGCCTTTACGCCAAACCACAACTCATAAGCTGTTTTGCTTTCATGTGGTCTCGGCATGCACTGTTTTGAATGTAAGCTGCAGTATGAGCTGCCTCTTTCCAAAATACGTCGGCTATTTTGTTTTACGCGACATTGTCCTTGCCATTTCCTGCCTTTGTTCTATTCTTCCTTTCTACAACACCATTACTTTGAGGTGTCCTAGTCTGCTGAACTGTCTTCTTATCCCATGTTTTTGAGAGTATTATGCAAATTCTTCGGAGATAAACTCTCCTCCCATATCGATCTTAGGCATTTAATTCTTTTTCTGATTGATTTTCAACAAGATTTTTGAAGGTTTTAAACATTTCAAAGGCTTCTGACTTGAGTTTCAGAAATAGTACCCATGTCATTCTTGAGTAGTCATCTATACACAGCATAAAATATTTGTGTCCATTTATGCTTTCAGTTCTCATGGGTCCACATAGATCGGTGTGAATTAGTTCTAATGGCTTGCTAGTGAAGTATTCTTTTGCTTTGAAAGTGGCTCTGGTTTGTTTTCCCTTTTGGCATGACTCACGAGATGCTATTTACGGGTTTTCCAATGTTTGGTATGTCTCTAACTGCTCTTTTTGAACTAATTTTTGCCAGATTGTCAAAACTAATATGCCCAAGCCTCTTGTGCCATAGCCGAGTTTTCATCTTCTGTCCCATCAAGCATGTTCCTTCTGCGGTTTCTGAAAGTGTATACAGATTTCCTGAAGTTCTCGGTCCAGTGGCTATTAACTTTCCATTTTTTGTCTTTCTTACTTCATGACCCTCCTTCTTGAAGATTACATCATGACCTCTGTCACATATTTGACTTACACTTAGCAAGTTATGCTTCGGGCCAATTACAAACAAGACTTCTTTTTATTTTATATTGCCATCAATGATCTTAATGATCCCTTTCCAACAATCTTTGCTCCATCATTATTTCCAAATTTCACAGAACCACCTTCATAATTCTGTAAATTCTCAAACTTTTGCTTGTCACTGTCATGTGGTTGGAACAACCACTTATCCAAGTATCCAAGGTGCTGATTTGTTACGAGCTTTAAAAGCGGTCTGGACAATCAAAGATTCCTTTTCTTTCCATTACGGTTTGATAGCAGATTTTGCTATTTGTTTTGCCTTTGTCCTTTCATTAGCATGTGCCTGTTTTTCAGGAAATTTCTGGTTTTGTTTCAACCCACTTAGGTGAGATTTTCTACCACGATAATTATTTGATGAAAAAGTGCTTATGCAGTTTCTAGCAATATGTCCAAAATTATGACAATTATAACATTCAAGTGCATTATTCATTAAAGGAGAAAAAACATTTCTACTTGGTAAAATTCCTTTGAGATACATTATGCCTGCAATCTGAAATTTTATGGCCATAAGCATTGCATTTAAAATAATAACCAGAAAATGCATGATTAAACATGGGTGCCGGTCTTTTCCAGTTTGAAGTAGGAGCCATGACTCTTCTCCTCCTCGGATGTGTGACTTTTGTGAATCCATCTTTGTCGGTATTCTTCTTGAATCTGGCATTATTGTTTTCTTTTGCATTATTTTGTTTTTCTGGTTCAACCCTGATCTTTTCTTCTTTCTTTGTGGGTTCTATATTCAAGTTCTTTGAATCCTTTGAAGATTCTCCTTCATCAAAGCCTAAACCAAATTTGATGCCAGAAGGCCTTTGGTTATTTAACATTTTATCCAGCTTTACAGTACTTTCTTCAAACTTATGAAAACAGTTCAATTTTCTATTCATCTCCTCTAACTGCATCCTTAACTTAAGGATGTCTTCCTCTAGCTTGCTGCATTCAACTGTCTTCTACGAGTTAATTGTTCATCAAGAACTTCAGACATTTTCTTGAATTCCTCTGTCTGTATTTTCAGATTGTTTATTATGTCTGTGGCATTCTCTAATTTCTTTGAAAATATTTTATTCTTCTTCCTTTATGCACTCAACTCTTCAAGTGCAGCAACCAATTCTCCTTCCAAATACACTTGACTTCATCCTTGGAATTTTCATCACCTTCCTGATTTTCCTCTGTTCTTTCTTCTTCAAGTGCCATGAGCAGAGCTTCACCTCCTTCTTCTTCGGACTCCTCATCTGTGCTTTCTTGAGCTAGCGACATTCTTGGTTATGAAGCTTTTCTTCTTGAAGTTATTCTTTATGAAATTTTGTTTCTTCTTCCAGTCACCTTTTTCTTGGTGTGAACCTTCACCATTTTTGGTTCTCTCCTGCATTGGACATTTGGCTGCAAAATGACCGACTCCTCCACAATTGAAGCATTTAAAAGGTAGCTTCCCTCTATATTTTCCTTTTCCTTTTGTGAGTTTTCGAACAAAATTGGCTTCTGTTTCATCCGGTGTTCCTTCATCCTCAGATTCATGTTCAGCTTTTACATTCTTGTGTGCTTTAAAAGCTGCTTCTCTGTCTGTAGACTTGGTTTGTCCTATTCTCATTTCATATCTTTGTCGAGGGAACCATGCAACTCATCCATCCTGAAGTTGTTTAGATCTTTTGCCTCTTCTATTGCAGAGACTTTGGAGTTAAATCTTTTGTGAAGTGTTCTGAGAACCTTTTTCACCACAGCTGCATCATCAATTTCTTCACCAAATCCTCTGATTGCATTAATAATTTCTTTGACTCTTAGCATATAAATTTCTATGTTTTCATCTTCCTTCATTTGCGGTGCTTGAGCTGTGCTCGATGAGTTTGCGGTTTTGCTTCCTTAATCTTCTTGTCTCCTTCATGGATGCTCTTCGATTTATCCCACATGTCCTTTGCTGATTTACAACTCATGACTCTTATCGGTTCACTTGTCAACAAGCCCACACATTATGGCATTCTTAGCTTTGGAGTTGTTTTCAAATTTCTTTTTCTCGGCGAGTGTCTGTTGGAGGGGTAGTGGGTCCTTGTGTATCCACTATCTACGAAATCCCAAATATCGTATCCCAATGCACTCGGATATGTTTGCATTACGAGTTTCCGAGAAGGTGTAATTTGTTCCATCAAATAAGGGAGCTTTGTTGGATGAAAATCCTTCACCACCTGCCATTGTTTCTTCCAAGATCTCCTTAGGCTGATTAAGCTTGTACAAGGAACACTGTGCTCTGATACCAATTGATGTTTACACAATGACACTGAGAGGGGGGTGAATCAGTGTAGCTATTAAATTTTTATATCTACAACATTTAATATGAAATAAAGAGAACAAAAAAAAACTTGAACAAGAGAGCAAACCACAACACTCAATATACCGAGGTTCACCAATTTGGCTACTCCTCAAAAATGACTGCTTGGACTCCAATCCAAATCCAGTCTTTGCAAAATCAATTTTACAAACACTTTACCGGCACCAAGCTGGAAGGAGCACCAACCCCTGTAATTTTCTCTGCACGAGATGGAGCACCAACTCCTAGTACCAAGCACCAACTTGGACTGCAATTCGGATAAATTTAGAATGACATAAAAATGTCTTCACTTTATGCACGACCACTGGTGAGTGCGCAATTAACTCAACTCTGCACACTCTCACGGCTCTTCTTATTTTTCTCTTGATTCTTTTCTAACTCTCCTTTTACAGCAATTTCTCTCTAACAGTAGTAACATCTTCTTTGTATGATTATTATTTTATAACCTTTCAATCCTGCATGCAATCGAATCACATACTATGACTTTTCGAATCCATGCAATAGGCGGTTGTTCGGTTCCATGCACTTCATTGTTCGAAACCACTCAATACGTCTTTTGGAAACCATGCAATACGGCAATTTTGTTTCATGTACTTTTATTCAATTTCTTCGAATACGGCTTTTCGAATGCTTTTTGAAACTCCATATATGATTCTTCGAAAGCTTTTCGATTCTTCATGTTCGGCTTTTATGTATGCTTCAAATACGTCTATTAGAATGCCTGCAAATTTGACCTTTCGAATGCTTTTATTATCCTTCAAATTCGGCTTTTCGAATGCGTTTCAATTATGCATGTTTGGCTATTGCATTGCATGTCCAACACATGTCAACGATTAACTATCTGTCTGACTTCAGTTACTTTTTACGTAGCTTGCATGATTTTCTGTCGGCTTTTTCGACACGTGTCACCTTGCATGTTCCTACGGGTTTTACATGCCAGACTGTTACCTGTCGCGATATCGTGACACTTTTGACTTATGTTGACGTCACCCTGAAGGTTGTCGTGAAATCATGACCATTTTGGCCTTGAAAGCTTTTCCCTCGCTCATGTCGTGATATCGCGACACTTAGAACTTTTGCTGACGTCATCCTTAAGCATGTCGTGAAATCATGACCGTTTTGGCTCTTGGAAGCTTTCCCTGCATCTTGTCGTGATATCGCGACACTTTGAACTTTGTTGACGTCATCCTCAATCTTTGTCGCGAAATCACGACGCTTTCGGCTTCCAACAACTTTCCTTTCATCCTGTCATGAAATCGTGACACTTTTCAACTTTTCTGACGTCATCATCAATGCTGTCACGAAATCGTGACACTTCCGGCTTCCGTACACTCTTCTTTGCCAACAGCAGCGAAAAAGGAACATGTCACGAAATCGTGACACTTTGCTCTTCCGTACAACTCTCCTTGCCAACTCCAGCGAAAATGGAACATGTCACGAAATCGCGACGCTTTGCTCTTCCCGTCATCATCTCCTTGTCGCGAAATCTGACGTCTCTCGTCGTCATCAATCTTCTTGTCGCGAAATCGCGACGCTACCGTACGCTCTTTTGCTCCATGCAGTAGCGAAATCGCTACAACTTTGTGCCTTGTGCTTTTACCTTGCCTCTTTTCATGAAATTTTGACTTGTAATATCATTGCTGCATCTTTCAGTTCTACACTTTTGACTAGTAGCGAAATCGCTACACCTTAGTTTCCCTTTGTTCCAACATGTAGCGCCATCGCTACACCTTAGTTTCTCTTTGTTTCAACTTGTAGCGAAATCGCTACACCTTAGTTTCTCTTTGTTTCAACATGTAGCGAAATCGCTACACCTTAGTTCCATGTATTTTCATCATGCAGCGATATCGCTACACCTTTGTTTCCTTTCATTTCAACATGTAGCGATATCGCTACACCTTTGTTTCCTTCTCTGCCAGCATGTCGCGAAATCGTGACAGTTTTGCTCGCATCTTCTCTCTCCTCGACCATGTCGCGAAATCGCGACAATTTGGCGTGCATTTTCTCTCTCCTACTTTTTGTCGCGATATCGCGACACATTTTCTCTCTCCTCAGCGAAAACTTGACATGTCGCGAAATCGCGACATTTTCGGCTGCGCCTTCTCTCTCCTCGACCATGTCGCGAAATCGCGACAGAAAACATGTCGCGATATCGCGACAGTTTTCTTCCTTGTCTCTTTTTGCCAGTTTCGAATACGGGTCACTTACATTTTCCTTGAAACTTTACGCACTTGATCCGTCGACCTACGAGCTGCATCAACTACATCAATCTGACTGTGTTGACAACAATGACAATACTTTTGCAATTCTTTTGCTGCACCTTGCTCAACAATCACTAGTTATCCTTCAATCTAGTGGAAAAAGAGATCTTTGGTGAGTCTTAGTCTTCACGAGTTTTGCTGCAACCTTGTGGAAAGACTCTAGCCAAATAGAATTCTGAAAATTCTAGAAACGAAATCTCCTTATCTCCTCTCAATCTCTCTTGTAGCTCTCTCTATCTCCTATCAATCTACCTTATGCTCTAATACCACTGTTAGCTTTTGATGCTATATATTCAAGGAAATGCAACCACAAGAACTAAAATGAGCATGCAATATTAAATAAATGATAATGGCAATATACTAAGCAATAAAAACTCATAATAAAATTTATGCAATAACTCATAAAACTGCCATTAATGAAAGCTCACAAAAATATGATATTCTTACAAAATGTGGAGATCTCAAATGCTTCATGTTTCATACAAGTTCTACATTGTGTCTAAATTGTATTCTACCCTCGTATCTATTCTCTACTATCCTCTATATATTCTAATTTGTATTCTACTTGTGTCTAACTTGTATTCTACTCTCCTATCTATTCTCTACTTGTGTTCTTACATCATCAAGTACTTTGCACATTCTAACAACACGTGCATTTATTACATTGCATAAAGTAAATAATAATCAAACTCCTAATCTAGAGATGTACCCAAGGTGGTACATTGGCATGCACCAAATAATGTAATATATTCCAATAGATATAGACAAAGACAACATAAAAGAAAGAGGCTATGCTCATATTATAATGAAAGATATTTGGCCAACTATAGAGAGAGCTTATTCAATTAAAGGGAGAGAAGATCTATACGACCAAGGACAAATAAGAAAACTAAAGGCTAAGTTGTTATAGTAACGAAGTATTGTTTCCTAGTTGCATTTAGAAGCCGAATACATGCCCCTATGAAATCAAAAAAGTAAATGCAGTAAGAAAAGGAACCAAAGCGAGTTCATTTTAAACAATATCGAGGGTGATTAACGCATCCATGCAAAGCCAACGTCAAAACAGAGCCTAGCTTAAGAAGCGCCTAAATAGCACTCATCAAAGAAGTGCCCACATTAAGAAAATATCGAACCAAAACTCATCCTGAGAATAGCTTAACCAACGCTCAATACAGAGAGTTAAGGAAAAACTCTACGTAATAGCAAAAGAAGAAGAGCACAGTTAGAGTAAGAGAAATAAAGGGCAGCCATAGAAGCCCAAGTTAGTGCTCAATCAGAGAAGCACCAAAGCACCAAACCAATGCTCAGTTAGCAAAGCATCGAACCAACGTTTTGTAGAGAAGGGCCTAAAGCCAACTCAGAGAAACACTAGTCAACAAAGCATTAAACCAATGCTCAGTAGAGAAGTGCTTAAAGCCAAGCACTCCATTTCTTAGTGTCCAAGCAAAAAAAACACCATTAGATCACAAAACGCCAATAGTCGGCATCCTGAATAAAGTGTCATTAGATCACGAAATGTGAATAGTCGACAACTAGAACATAGTGCGAATTGATCTCAGAATGTGAATGGAAGCAGTTTGAAAGCGAATAGACATTAGAGAGGAAAGGTTGAACATTTGGGAGCAAATAGTTTTTTCTCCAATTCGACTAAGCGATTCAATAAAGTCATTCAAAGAATGATTAACGTTTGAGCATTACATTTCATAATGCTAGTTGTAACACCCGCCTGAAATGATGTGAAAGGCCAAGCATCAGAAGGTGAAACATCTAACTTGAATGCGAGGTTTTAAAGTGGAACATGGGATAGAGAAGTGTGTCAGGGAGCTTGGTTGTCACAATCCACCAAAGCATAGGAGCACAAGCGCCAACATAGGGAGGTAAAAAGATTTTAGGGTTTTTAAATTTGAATTTAAATCAAGTTTAAATTGGAGGCATAAGGCTTAATGTTTGGTATTTTATAAAGTTTGAAGTTTAATATTTAATTAAGATATGGAGAGATAAGTAACTTTATAAAATAATTGTTTTTATCTAAGATAAGTAGATTAATGTTAAAGAATTAAATTAAGATAGGAGATATAAACTTATTTAATAGTTACTTTGATTTTTTTTTTAATTATTTGAAATAATTTTACTATTGAATTTTTGCAATTTAATTAGTTGGGAGACAAAAGGTATTAGGGAGACAAAAGGTATTTGAAATAATTTTACTATTTGAAAATTCTTACTTTCATAGTTTCTAAACATTAGGGAGACAAGGATTTCTACTTCAAAGGTTTTTGAAACTTAGAAACTTTAAATCTAGGATGTCTACTTCAAAAGAATCGTTGAATTCAATAGATGTGGAGATTTTGATAAAAAAAGAAAAAGTAAATATCATAAAATTTGGAATCAAGAATTTGCTTGAAAAAATTGAAGGAAAGATAGATCTAGTCTCAAAATTGATCTATAGTGAAGCTATAGATGAAAACTTTGAAACATTTGAATACTATTTACATGCAAGGATTGTTGAAGCAATTGATGATGGAAAGGATAGTATTATGATACCTTTAGATATTGGTAGCATCATGTATATGGCATTGCTTACACTTAGGTTTCATAAAGAAGAGAATATGAAACAAAATGAATTTGATTGAATCTCTTAAGAGGAAAGCAGAAGTAAATAAATTATTTATATATATAGCATTGATTGACTCATGTATACGACATTGCTTACATTTGAATACTATTTACATACAATGATTGTTGAAGCAATTGATGATGGAAAGGATTGTATTATGATACATTTAGATATTGATAGAATCATGTATATGGCATTGCTTACACTTAGATTTCATAAAGAAAAGAATATGAAACAAAATGAATTGATTGAATCTCTTAAGAGGAAAGCAAAAGGAGATGAATAATTTTTGGAAAGGATATTTCATTTTTCATGCAATATTGATATTTCGGGTTCATCTAACTTAGGATCCTATTATGATGCTTTAAGTGAATGTTCAAAATTTTCTATACAGGAAAAAAAAAAAGTCATAATTTTAGGGACAAAGGCAAAAGAAAGATTGTTACACAAGAATCTATAATAATAAGGGAGTTCAAGAAATTTATAATCTTGGAGTTGCGAAGACTGAAGAACATGAAGTTGAATTCAGAGATGAAGTCAAGCAAGAAGAACTAGGTGAAGATCAAAACGAAGATCAAATCTATTGCAAAGTCACTTAAAGGAAGAAGGCATTGATTGAAGACTAAAGTCTTCAATAACCAAATAATGTAATACAAAGGGTGTTGGAGAATATTACTTTACTTGGTACATGCTAATGTACCACCTTGGTACAACTTTGTAAATATTAGATTAGGGTTGTGTCTTAGATTAGAGTGTGAGTAAATATTTATGTAATGTAATAATGTACAGGAAATGCATAAGTGTCATGTAAATAAGTGTGCAACTGTTATGTGTTGTCAGTAGTTTGAATAAAATGTGTGTAAATGTGCACAAGTATCTCATATGTAAGTGTGCACGTGTTTTTATATTAAGAACTGTTATGTGAAGAATCAGTATGCATACAAGATAAAGTCATGTGTATGCAAGTGTCAAATAGAGAAGCCAAGAGTCATGAGACTTGGCATGAGGAAAGGAATAGTCAAGTAACCAAAGAATCATCCTACAAAAGCTATATATCACTTCATAGAGTTCCATAGTAGACATAGCGAACATCACCTACATCGCATACATTGTCTACATAGTGAGCCTTGTTGAAAGAGAGTTTTATGATACATTTGTAACAAAAAGAGGAGTAATACAGTTTACATAAATTTGAGCAACTAATAATGTAAGTCTTGTATATTGTATGATTCAAGCTATTGCATTCATATCTCAACTTATTAATGAATGTTATTTGAAATATTATTAAGCCTTGATATTACATATTAGTTGTCTCATATTATCTCTGTTACATTCATATTTGATCTCATTATATTGTGGCTATCTTAATTTTTGATCCTGTGAATAAATATCCTGAGTTTATATTAATATTAAGGCTTCGAAAGTCGTTAAGTTGGTGAGGTGTCGGGTTGGTAGTTGAGAATAACTACCTTCCCATAAGTTTAAATAGACACACTCATTCATTTGAGCAAGTACACACAATACATACACATTACACACACGAGAGAGATTCTACACACAAAACATAAATGTTGTAGGAGAGGAATCCCCAAGAGTGCATATGTAGGAGAATAGTTGTAATACACAAATGTATCTTTGTTAGTATCAATATATCATTCAACCATTGCAATTGTGTATAATTACATGTGACTATATCTAAATGTTATTATTGTAGATAGATGTTCCAAACTATTTTCATTTAGATTATGTTTGTCATACTCCATCTGTACAAGGCCATCTAAATATGAATCTAGGTCTTCCAATGCAAGCTTGGGCCATCAGTTCTACAACAAAATTTGTTTGACTAATGTGCCAAGCCGTCAAGACTATACATTGTCATCAAACTGTTGTGTTGTGTAGGGCCATTTGAGAGATTGTATTGTAGGTTGTTTGGACTGCATGGTGATAAATCATTTAGTCAACCTATTTTGTCATTCATAATTGTTCTTCCAACTACAAAATACCACCACCATGATACATCTAGTTATGATCCCCACCATTATAAATTAAATAGGTATGAGGTTGCTTTTGTTTTCAATGTGCACTTAATACCATTGGAACTGCATTCTTTTTTAATCTTTCATTGCAATAGGAATGGCAATAAAGATTATAAAAATAGTACCTCCTACAAATCGAGATCATGCTTCCTTGATCAGAATAATGGAAAGAGTATTTTCCTAATCAGGATGAAAGAGCCTTCAAACTCCAAACAAAGTATAACCAATTAATATCGTCCATAGGTAAGAAGACAAACAAAATTATCTATGTTAAAAGATAATATAACAAGCTTAATTGGAATGACCAATGCCAATTAAGTTTAACAAAGATAAAGATACATCATGGTCATATTTCTCATAAATTTACAAACTCTTCACAACAACGAAGCAAAGTGTTTCCACTAAGTTGTATATATATATATATATATATATATATATATATATATATATATATATCATGCACACACATGCATGTATAATTACCTCACTATTAGAAACTAAAAATGAAGGGTAATTTATTATTGATGTATTTTATACAAACCAACCCCTCGCCTCCCATCACTTGTCCCCCACACGTATTGCTCAAACTTGATTAAATTTAATCATACCTTATAGTTAACGACATACCACTTCTATCAAATGGCATGAACACAACTGATCAGATTCCTTGACTTTTTAAGGAGACCCAGGTTCATCTTACCAAATGATACATACATAATGGCCAAGCGGTTGTAATATCATTACGTGATGATGATGTTATGAGTGGGACATGTTTTAATCAATTATATATATATATATATATATATATATATATATATATATATATATATATATATATATATATATATTATTTTAATTACCCTAATATGAACCCACATGTCATGGTATTGGGTATATTATGGACCCCTTGTGACCTACAATGAGATACAAAATTCATAATTAATATTTATATTGATAAATTTGTCTCTTTGTGTTTTCTCTTCTCATGATGTATTAACATGGTTAAAGATGTGTTTTAGCTATGAATATCTAAAAATAATACATTATTTTAAATAATTATTTTATTTTCCATATGAACGAGTTAAATAGTCTTAAACATAAAGATATGCCCTCGACACTATGATTAGGTTAGGTTACTTGGTTCAACTTATCCTACCCTAGACTTCTTCCTTGAATGCATTAGCCTATATCTTTCTCGTAATCCTTGTAACCATGCTCTATGCTACTCTACTTAACAGATCAATGTTGTGTCCAATGCCCTTCAAAATCAATGAGTATCTTGTTCAATTCAAGGGAAGTAATCAAGAAAGATACAATTGCAACTTCCAATTGGTAGTGATGTTAATTCCCACATTTCTACAACATAAAAATCTCTACACTATGTTTTAATTTTGGTTTTTTATTATCATTTAAAAGAAATAAAGCCCAAGGACAAACAATAATATGCATTGCATAGAATCCATCACGTCAAATACATTCCAAAGTCACATGTGTTGTATATTAGTATCTTCTCTACTATCAAAAGGTCATTTTTTCATCTTTAGTCCAAAGAGAACAGAAATCCATCTCATTGTAGATTTCTAGCTCATCTTTCGATAACCGTCATGGATGCCACATAGATAAAGGTTACCATGTTCAAGCTTGAGTTAGACAAGGATTAGAATAACTGTTGTGGATAAAATCTAATATAATATGGGTTATGAAGTTCAAAAGATAAAAATAAATAATTTTATTAATTTTAATTTATAACAATTATAAATATATATTAAAAAACTTTAGTAAGATTGACTTATAGAAACCTCTACAAATAAATTGCCCTAATATAATTTTACTTTGTCAAAATCTCTCTAACATTTTCGATGTCTAATACTATGGAACCCTAAAGCTACCTTCTAAGGTAGAACTAACAAAGAAAATACTTCTATTAGTTCCATGGGGGGCATTCAACTCTGGGTAAAGTCAACATTCAATCTATGCTCCTCCTTATGACATGCTTTTGCAATGATCATATTAGATGCATGGATAGATTGTTATTAAAACATAATTCAATGACCTAAAGGCCATGCCACGATAACAATGCACTTAACAAACTAACGGGACAATGTCATTGATAAAATGCCTAAGGACTTGCCAATTTCTTACAATATGATGAGCATAAAGCACAACGTGAGTTTCACAGAATATAACTCTGGTTTCTCATGGCCAGAAAATGATTACAAGAAGCCTTTATTTTTGTAAATATAGAAGAGAGCAGACGTGAAAATGGATTATGCAAAGGACATGTATATCCTTTTTGTTAGTAATAACTATTTGTCCAATTATGTTTGTTACAATTGCTTGCGTTACGAACTATGGTCAAGATTACCAAAACAATATAATTTTTTACAACAAATCTCAATTCCCTAACCATCATATTACATCCCAATACTAATAGGTGGTTTATGAAGCTGTTGATGCTCATAAATTTCAAATGTTTGATTTTTTTAATAAGCAAACCTTGGGTTTTGCAGTTGACCCTCTACTACATCAATAGAAGAAAAAGAAAAAGTAAAGTACCACCACTGAGTATTTAAACATCCTACCTCTTTAGACAAATAGTACAACTTACAAGATGGCCAAGTTAAGTCTATAGTTGCTGAAAACAATACATGTTTAACTAGCATCTATCCAAGCTATGTTTTGGTGAAATCCTAATAGCACTAGGCTTAAACAATATCCAACATGTCTAGAAGGCTGATTGTAATTTTAAGGAAAGCATCTTGATAATGGCTGATTGTAATTTTAAGACAGCTTTGGTGATATCAACTTAATCGATTACCTATGGTAACTTAGCACACAATGTGGGAATCAGGCAACATTTCAAACACAAAAGGTCTGGCTATACGTACACATCTTGATTAAGGTTCATGGAGACCAACCTGTATTCCTATAAAGGTCTGTCATGGAACTCAAACTACGTCTTAACCATGAAATATCTATGTTGTAATTTTAGGGGCTGGAATTTGTTATAAAATGAGAGCACAAACAATAAAGAGGGGATCATGATCTGGGGTGAACTAGTTCTATTACTCTCCTTGAAGTCACTCAAACTGGGTACAAAGTGCAAGCATTGCTTTATCAAAGTCCATGAATTCTTTAAGTTCTCCATTTAATGCTGCATTTATTCTAGTTACAGTTTACTTTGTGAATATTCATTGCTTAACCCTATTTTCACATTTCATTTGCCATTGTCCAGTCTCTGTTATATGCCTCTACTGCTAAAAGAAGGTTTCTACCACATAAATATTAGTATACTTATCAAAGATCTTTTATACAGTTCATCACATTGCCAGGAAAAAAGGCTCTTCTAATATAGATCAATACATAGAGCCCAGAAGAAACTTTGGACCTAACGTAATTAGGAAAGTACGAGTGCTGCAACATATTTTAAAGCTTCACTATTAAAAAAAATAGGCATTTACAACAAATTCTAAGAAAGACTGAAAAGAAGAAAAGTAGAAGCGTAGCAAGCAGCATATTTTATAGCTTTCCATTAGAAAACAATATGTATTTACAACAAATTCCTGAAAAGTACAAGGAAAGAAAGTCTTCCGGAAATGCATTTACAACAAATTCCTGACAACATAAAAAAGAAGGTAAGAAAGACTAGAAGAAACTCTTGGAGCTAATGCAACTAGAAAAGTAAAAGTGCAGCAGCATTTTTTCAAGCTTAAGCTTTCTGCTATAAAACAGTAAGCACTTACAACCAATCCCTTGGAATTTAAAAAGGGGTTAAGAAAAAATGCCACCACAAATATCATTCATGCCCTCAAATATATAACTGATGAAAAGCATACAATTTTCTGGAGTAATCGTCAATAACAACAATTAAACAATTGAATTACCAACGTTGGAGAAGCATCGATTGAGAATTTTAAGTGTCATCGCATATTGTGTGTGAATATATATAGACAGGTGATATAATTAATAATCTTTTTTTTTTTAGTTTTTTTAATAATTATTATAAATTATTTTTTAATATTTAAATATAAATATGAAACCCAATTGTATTAATAAATATTATATATATATTTTTTAATATTTAAATATAAATATGAAACCCAATTGTAGGGACCACTGAGAGATTGTGACATGTCTCTAAACATCCAAGGACATCCATGTGGGTCTCGTGCATCATCAGGCGCAGAACAGACTCCACGCTTCCCTACCAAGAGAGGGTGCGACCTAACACCCGTAAGGTGTCCATGCAACTTCGTTTCTACCAAGATATATACAAGATAAGGAACCAAAAAAGGCGATAATGGCTAGTTCAATCTGAGAACTAGAAAACGAAGATTTGAAATACTAAAGCAGACAAGGCGCGTGAGAGTTTTGACAGAGAAAACATAAATACCATATGAAATATAAATCCTTACCCAAGAAAAAAGAAAAAACGTTTGTCTAAAATGCAGAGACCATGCTGTCAAAGAGTCCACTTCAGCTTTATTCAAAGCATTCTTCAGTTTTCACACCCGTCTCATTCACCTGGCTGAATTGCGACTACCCCTTCTTCGTCGTGACATTAAGAAGCAGCCCCCGATAATTTCTTGGTTGTCATATATGTTGCATTAATTGTATTCTAAGAATATTTAGGATGCAAGACACAGAGGATGACAACAATTCTGTATCATTATTCTAAGATACGGTGAACAAGCCACATGTAAGCATGTGGAGGAAATCTGCAGTGAACTCGTAATAATTGTGCGAAGGCTTAAGTTAAAGAAATTTCATCCATTCAGCTAAGCAGTATAACCCAACCATTCTCAGCTTTTGGATCTATATAAACATGAAGATGCAATGATGCAATGAAACTGTATGTGCGACTGCCACAATAAAGGCATGGGCAGTGATGGCATTCCAATGTATACAGGATTTCTGTATTAAAAGGATTGCATTCGGCCACTGAAATTGATAATAATGAAAACACCAATTCTGTTTTCCCATTGACTTATAGATGAGCCCTAGCCAGAACTTTTCTCCTTTGTATTGCTTCTAAATTCATCCTTCTCCTGACTGTTTGAAACAGCAAAATCTGATTTTGATCTAATATCCTGAACCGTACCTTCTGGAATTTGTGGGAGGTTCATTTCTGCTCTAGCTGTGAATGGTGGAATCTGACTCTCAGTACTGTTGAGCTCATTATTACCACGACTGTTTGGTTTTGGTGATTTAGACATGTCACTCTTCCTTGACGCACCATGCAGGTGTCGCGTGTCCGAGATTCCACCATTTGCTTCAATGCTTTTCAACTTTGATAGTTTTGTTCCAGAATAGGCTTGACTATCATCTGGCTTCTCTGTACCCTGAACAGGACTAAGTGCTGCCTTTTCCTGCAACCTCCCAACTTTTACCAGAGCTAATAAGAGTTCCAACTGTTTTTGTTGTTGTTCCTGTGAGCCACTCAAAAGAGTAAAATTGTCTGAAATGGAATTTATGAACTTTGCTAAATTCCAGAAATAGATATTGTATTTCAAGAGGATAAAAGTCAATAAAATCCTCCTTGCATTCACCCACTAAAAATCTGCCTCAAAATTTTAATAGGATTTATTGAATGAAATGGAAAACATGCTACCTAGGCCATCCCATGAATTACTTATCAGCATACTTACTGGAAAATATTTTACCAGAGCAGAGTATAAGAAAAATTATAACATGAAATCTTAACCAAGTGTTAAGGACTTCAATAAGCTAAGGGCCAAATAACAACCAAAACTCTCTGAAGATTGCCTAATAACATGGTAGTATTATATTCTCTTCCACCAATTATCTTCTCTTTATTATGTGAAGAATAAACCTTACTAGCATATTTAAATATTTTATTTGTCAATTGCCTTTTTGGTGTGAATTGTGTGAAAGATTGTTTGAAAAGGGTGAGGATGCGGCTTTTTTGAAAACGGTCTCTAAAACCCTTACAATATTAATCATAATTCAGTAGAAATATGCTCGTCTAGAATTCTCACTCCTCAATTGAGTTCATAAGTTAAGCTATGAGGTGAAAATGAAAATCCTCTCACGTCTCATATGGAAATTCTTTCAACCTAAGTCATTCCTTGTAATGCAAGGGGCAGCAAAAAGATGGATACCAATCATTTTGTGGCTAAAACTTGATAAGAGTGGATCTTGGAAAGGTGCATTCTTAGGTGGAAATACAGATCAACAATAGCCCAGAAGACTAGACATGTTGTACAATTGAAGATCATATTCATCAGAATGTAGAATTCACTTACAAGACTATAAAATGAATGAGACAATAGGTAGTTATCCCCACCATGACTCATTATGAAGAAACTGTGCATACAAAGAAATCTCCAAAAGTCTTTAAAGTAACAATAAATTAAGATACGCATGAAGATACGTAAGGCTTGGGGGGTAAAGATCTGCAAAACCTCCTAAGGAGTTATTATTTAGGTAGAGGTTTAGAGGAGGATCAGATAATTTGGGGAAGAAACCAACAAGGCCAGTACTTAGTGAAGGATGGATATAGAGTCTTGGGCAAAGTAACCTCAGAGAAACCCGAGCTTAAAAGAATTTGGAAGCTAAACATCATCCCTAAAGTTGCTATGTTTTTTTGGACTTCCATTCTCAATAAGATCCTTACAAAAGACAATATGTTCAAAAGAGGGATTGTGGTTCCAACTGTTTGTGTCTTATGTAACAAAGAGGATGAGTGTGTGGACCACTTGTTTGGAACTTGTGATTTTTTTCGTGATATCCTAAATATGTTATTGAGAGAAGTTAATGTTGCTTGGGTCATTCCAGATTCTCTAATCAGGATTTGGGAATAGTGGCACTTAGGAAGCAGTATTTTTTGGCAAAAATGCATTCCACATATTTGTTAGGGTATTTGGTTGGAAAGAAACAGACGAGTGTTCAAAAATAAAACCGAAGAATAATTGGGGTTTATGCCAGGATAAAAACAGCCCTATTGGAGGATTGTATTAAAAACATTGTTGGCTAGGAAAATCTTGCAATGATCCTCTCTAGAGAAAAAGATATCTTAAATATGGAAAAAATCAATAAGGTGAGACTAGATACCAGATGGGAACGTCCCCACAAAGACTGGGTAAAAATTAACTTCGATGGAGCTGCAAAAGGTAACCCGGGTCATGCTGGTGGTGGGGGCCTCATTAGGAATGACAGAGGTCAGGTAGTGGCTGCATATGCTGAGGATCTAGGAATTACCACAAATCACCAAGCTGAAGCAAGGGCAATGCTTACAGGCCTTCAAATTGCAATGAATTTGGGTTTTAGGAGAATTGTTCTCGAGGGGGATTCCAAGAATATTATAACTTCCCTTCAAAAATGGGAGTTAAATAATTTTAGTATTTTCCAAATAATTACAGATGCGAGTATTTTGGGAGACCTAGAAGAAAGTCAAGTTAAACATATTTATAGAGAGGGAAACAAAGCTGCCGATAAAATGGCGAATATGGCAGTTAAATCTGAGAATTTCAAGATCTGGTCATATGCCCCCATGGAGTTGGAAGAAATTATAAGAATTGATAATGAAGCTAGCAGATAAAGAGGGCAGAGCAAAGCAGAATACTTATTGGGATCATGCAATGACGGGTCTGAGCACACTAAATTACATTATTGTCAGCAGTTTCTTTATCACTTATGTAAAGCATTGAGCACTGCATCAGCTACGTTAAATAAAAGGATAGCGGGAGGAATATTATTTCAGCTTCTCCATCAACATGTTTAGCCCAGGTTTGTTTGTTTTACTAAGATAGGGCTATCTTGCATTTGTATGATCTTCTCTTATTTTTTTCTTGTATATCTTTCGAGCTCTGTGTAAAGGGGCGGGGCCCTTCAACCCCTTTTTTTTATCAATACCAAAAAAAACAATAAATTGAGATATATACGTGAATTTTCAATGCAGCGGCCCAAGTTCTAATATTGCTAGATGATATGGATAATTGCCAAAATGTTATTGCATTAATACCACTAGGCATTATGGGCAGTCATAGAATACAGAGATGGTTGGTACCAACAGTGCCAAGTCTTCACAACCTCGCAGCAACCTATGATTGTCTATTTCAATCAAAGGACAGTTGAAAGGATTTTCCATTTGTTAGTTTAATGGGCCAGCAAGGATGCTAAATCAGCAACTCAGATGAGCAGGTTATACCATTTTGTTTTCAATTAAATCCTATGAATATTTAATATGAAATCTATTCACTACCTTACAACTTCATGGGCTGGCATTTGGTTACTAATAAATGACTAAACATGAGTGACATGAGGATGACACAGAGGAAATAACAAATCCAAACTAGTTTGGGACTGCATTTTGACAGATTTTTAAGGCCTATAGCTAAGAAGACCAAACATGAAACAGTGCAACAGTTCAGATGTAGCCATGCCAGTATCGTTCATTTTATTAGCTCGGGTCCTAGGTCAAGTAGTCAGCCCTTGAGGATTACGGTTAGGGTTAATGTTCATTTGGTCTATAAATAGAAAGAGTTATGTTATAGTTGGAATCATCTTTCATATTCGAATCTCAGTCGCCTTTGTTGCGCATATGAGACTTTGCCCTCTCTAAGTAGCTAAGAATTTGTATTGATTTCAATCTAGAATCTGATCACTTGCATATTGATTTTCTAGCATTAAATTTGAATTTATTGTTATCAGTGGATGTTGTTTATTGCACATTATTGAATTGCTACTGCCATTACTATATTTCTTGAAGTTGTTTCATTACAAGTGGTATCAGAGCATCAATCTTGGCTCCATTTGGCAGTGCATATTTGTGGTAGAAGGGCAGGTGAACCATTCGAGAACCTCTGTGGAACAGTTCTACTTCCTGTTTCCTGTTAATTTTTCCTATGTTTTTGGCTCATTTTCCTGCGCATTTTTCTTCTATAATACTGTGAGTTCGTTGTTGTTACTTCTTTTTCCCGAAACCGATTAAGAAAAGAGTAATTGGTGTGGCCAGACCCTTGTAGGAGACCCTTCCCATTGCAATCATCTCTCCAAGATAGTCAAAACAAGAAGTATTTCTAACAACACTTTTTTGGGAATCGAGTATGCCGGGACCTTTGCGGGAGACCTATATCTTTGAAAGGAAGTTAGACTAATGCAAAACAATTTCCTACTTAATCTTTAGAGGAAATAAGTGCAAAAGCAAGCCTAGACTTTTAATTCAACAAGCAGAATTACATAATCTCACACAGGAAGAAACATATGCCCTGGGAAACCCTTTCGGGAAAAACCCATCAATCAAGGAGCACTTAAAAATTATATTATTCACTAATCAGCAATCTGCTTTTTATAATACAATTCTTACACAAGTATCCACTTCTTCAGTCCTATTTATCAACAAAGCTTGAAAAATACCTGCAATAACACAGCTGGAAATAAACCTGCAGTATTGCAGCTGTCCTGTAGTGCAGAGTGTTAGAAATAGACCTGCAGTCTTGCAGTGCAGAGTGCTAGAAATAGACCTGCAGTCCTGCAGCTGTCTTGCAGTAAAACCATGGTCTAGTTCACCAATTTTTCTTCCTTATATATACTCTTAACATAAGACATGAGACAGTTAATGTTGAAAGGTGTATGACACCTATTCCCAACATTCTCCCACTTGTCATATACCTTACAAGAGCAAAAGAGAGACACCAACAAAAGAGTAAACTAATTGGTAGGGCAAAAATGTCCATTCCCTCGTAGCACCATCTGAACTTCTCAGTGCTCATAGGTTTTGTCAGAGCATCTGCAACATTTACTGAAGTATCCACCTTCTCAAGCATAACCTTCATATCCTCAATGTTACAAACAAAATGATACTGCACATCAATGTGCTCTGACCGTGCATGAAATTTAGGGTTCTTTGCCAAGGTTATAGCACTCTGACTGTCACAGTTGATTTTTACTGCTCCCTGACTCAGCCCAACACATCCTTGATGCCTTTCGTGGTTTTCCTCAGCATCTCTACCAAAAGCAAGGTAGACACTATCTCCTCCATCTTCAACTTGGTACTAGTGGAGCTGATAGCCATTACTATGTTGTCCCAAGAATCGGATAACGAACATAGTTAAATGATAAATTGGTCCTCCTCGTCCATTTTTACTTCAACAGGTCTTAGCTGCGAAATGGTAATGTTGAATTCATTTAAGTGTTCTACTATGGAATCTCCATCCCCTATATTTAGGAAATACAATTTCTTTCTCAGGAACAATTTGTTCACAAGGGATTTGGCTTGGTTGATTGAAGCCAACCTATCCCACAAGATTTTCGTAGCAGGGCACTCACTTACATTCAAGAGCAAGGAGTCGGCCAAGCATAACCGAATGAGGCTTCGTGCCTTCCAATCCATCATCATCCAGTCTTCATCCATCATAGATGTAGGTTGACTTCCAAAAACAACCCATAGATCTCTATGTATGAGCAAATCCTCCATTTTAAGCTTCCATAGCTCAAATTTTGTACCGTTGAATTTTTCTATCTCCAACTGTGATGTACTTGCCATCTTGAAATAAAATCACTTCCCCTATGCATAGCTCTCATTCAAACCAAGATTAATAGCAAAAGTATTTTTTACCTAATTACGGATCTCAAAAGCTGGCCAAGCTCTGATACCAATTGAAAGGAAGTTAGACTAATGCGGAACAACTTCCTATTTAATCTTTAGAGGAAAGTAGTGCTAAAACAGGCCTAGACTTTTAATTTAACAAGCAAAATCACAAATCTCACATAGGAAGCAACATATACCCTAGGAAACCCTTTCAGGAAAAACCCAGCAATCAAGGAGCACTCAAAAATTGTATTATTCAGTAATCAGCAATCTGCTTTTTACAATACAATTCCCACACAAGTATCCACTTCTTCAGTCATATTTATCAACAAAGATGGAAAAAGACTTGCAATAACACAGCTGCAAATAGACCTGCAGTATTGCAGCTGTCCTGTAGTGCAAAGTGCTAGAAATAGACCTGCAGTATTGCAGCTGTCCTGTAGTGCAAAGTGCTAGAAATAGACCTGCAGTCCTGGAGTGCAGAGTGCTAAAAATAGACCTACAGTCCTGCAGTGCACAGTGCTGGAAATAGTCTTGCAACTATCCTACAGCCGTCCTGCAGTTCACCAGTTTTTTTTCCTTATATATACTCTTAACATAAGACATGAGACAGTCAATATTGAAAGGTATATGACACCTATTCCCAACAATCTTTGCGATCGTCTCTTCAAGCTGATGAAAGTAAGGGAATTCTCACAATAATTTTTTAGTAGTGCTCCCAAGGATTTTTTCGGGTTTTGCATTTGCCCCTTGTATGAAAGAACCTACCCCTCCTATTGCTTGGTTGCGAATCAATGGTTGATTGCAGCAAATTGGTCATTTAGAGGATGCTTGTATGAGCAAAAAGAAGCGCCAACCCAAAAAATCTAATAAGCGTCACAACACTCCATATATCAATAGTTTTGACCATCTTCTTTCTTCCTTAAATGCCATGGCTTCGCCTCCTCCCAACACCACTCCCCCTTCCTCTCCTCTCAATAACCCTCCCCCTCCCATTATCCCTCCAATTGGCAATCCTATTCCCGATACTATTGCTTTTGGTCTACGTACCTATCTTGAGAAACAAGAAAGGGTGGTTAATTCCATTGCAAGTGCCATAGCTGACATCCAAAGCTTCCTAAAATTGTCCTCTATTTTAGGTGTTATTATATCATGTATAAAGTGAATATAAGTTGAGTAACCATAGAGAAAACCAAAGAGTACTCTAATTAAATGAAGGAAAATTGAAGTTTGAGAAAAGAAGTTTCAAGGGTAATATTGCCTTGTATAAAATTTATCACCCTCAAGCAAAATTCCACAATAGATTTACTAGTTTCAGGGTGGGGAAACCCCTACCAAAGGCAAAAGCCTAAAATTAAAACAACCAAACCAATTGAGGCAAGGAACGAACCCATTTGAAGCTCCTTAAAGGTTACAAGAAAAGGAAGCCATAGTAGCTCCTTTTTAAAATCACAAAGAAGTCATTTGAAAGGCATTGAAAAGAAGATTGAAGAAGATTTAAAATATAGAAGGCTCAAAATATAGCCCATTGAAGCCATTTGAAAGGCATTGAAAAGAAGATTGAAAAATATAGAAGGCTCATAAAAATATAGCCTATTGAAATCATAAAAGAGAGCGTATTAAGGCATAGGCATAGAAAAGGAAGCTTATGCCTCTTAAAAAAACTGCAAATCAGAAAAGCAAGAAAGAAAGAAATAAAGTGTTTTAAAAAATAGTTCTTTCAAAGGTGCTTAGGCACTTTGGAATAGAGAGCAAAAGAAAGAATGAAAGAAGCAATTCGGCATCGAAGTAAATGTTCCAATTGAAACCACCATTGGAACTAATAGTGCACAGAAGGCAAGAACCCTTGACACGAAGAAGCCATAAAAGACAAAGATCGGCAACAAGAATCAAGAAAAAGACAAAAAGGAACAAAGCTCGTGAAGAGGCTAAATCGGTCTCTTGAACCAAAAAAGTAAAGTCCAAGAAGACTATTAACGTCCACAACCAACAATAAGTTCAAGCAAAAGCCCGTGTTCCAACAAAAGTTGTTTTTTGGAAACCAATATATACACATAGATATATGGAAAGGCACTCTCCTAACAAAGCATTAACAAATACATTTGCTCGTCAAAATATTTGAAAAATATTCGGCAAGAATTAGAAAGGCACTCGGTAAGAATTGAAAGTCGTTTGAGCAGAAGACAAGTCACTTGCTAAAAGGAAGACAAAAATCTGACAGAAGAACGCATCGAGTTAGATGCTGGTAAAATTCCATAGGACATCAAAGTAGACTGTTGACACAGGAGCTCTCATTCTTGCTCCCGCAGTTCAAAAATTCTCACAGGGCCAATGTGAGCCACCTAGCAAAGCGCAAAGCCTATCCATCACCACCATGGTGAATCAGCAAGATGTTGGTGAATCAGAAAGATAGATTGGTGAATTGGCATGACAATGAGACGAATTGGTGACCTAGTGTTGCCTCTTCAAGGACATGAAGAACGAAGAAACTAAAGAAGACGACGTCAACTGCAGCAGAATAGAAGAGAAGACACCTACCGGAAATAAATCAAGTAAGACACAACCATCTTTGAGGTAGACGAAACAGTTAGCAAAAGGAATGATATTTTAAGGATAAGAGAGCGGAAAATACAAGAGCAATGCTCAAAAAACATTACTCAAGCAAAGAGTGCAAATTGCATACAAACTTGGACTAAAGCAGTCCAAAAGGTGCATTGAGATATCCCACATTGGTGGTGACTAAAATCATAGTTGAGAAAATTGAAATCAGCATGGAAGAAGAATCGAGAAAAATAGGGAATCAACAAAAAAATCGGTAAAAAGAAACAAAGAAAATTTTCATTGAAAAAAAAAAAAAATCATGCATATCACAAATTTTGGGAAAAAAATTGCAACAGATCGGGATTTTTTTAACTATGACTAAAAGCATTGAAAGAAGTAAAAATCTAGCCTTTCCTTTATTGAAATTGCAAGATAAAAGAAAAGTCCTATATTTTTGATAGAAAAGAAAATTCTAGAGAATATTCCATAGAGGAAGGAAATTCCTTCTATATAATATTTTTGCCCAACAAAAAAAAACTTTTGGCATTTTGAAGCGTTAATTGAAATCCGGCATATATATACTCATTGCAAAGATTTTTTCGAGGCAAGAATATTCATATTTTGTAAAGGTTTACTATAGCTAGTGGAGCATCAAAGTTTTTGTTGTTAGATTTCCAATTGTTGAGGGGAAACAAATATGCTGCTTGAAAGACCAAACTCATGACGCAACTTGAGTTTGAATAAGTATGGCAAGTAGTAGATGGAAGCACTTACCATCCTACTGCAAAAGGAGAAGATCAAACAAAGTTTGACAAGGTAGATAAAAAAGCAAGACTAATCATCATGTTTGGAGTAACAAATGAGGTCCAAGCATACATTAGGGATACGACCACAACCAAGGATGCATGGGAGAAATTGAAAACAATATTTGAAGCCAAGAATCAAAATCAGATTTTATTCCTCCAAAGCCAACTCCATTGTCTAAAGATGAAGAGTGGGGAAAAGCAGAATTGCAAGCATCATTGCAAGCATTGGGAACTCAGGTATCTGATGAAATGTTAGTTCCTATAATTTTGAGATCACTCCCATCAAAGTACAATGTTTTTGTGACTACATTAAATATTATTGAGCAAATACCAAGTTTTGAGAAGTTGGTGAACCTACTTCAAAAGGAAGAGGTATCACATTCAAGACAAAAAGAAGAACAAGTACCTCTTAAAAGGAAGTAGCCATTCAAAGGCATAAGGAGAAACAATTCTCATCACAAAAAAGAACATGCATTAGTTGCACATGCCCAACTCAATGATATTTGGTATATTGATTTTGGAGCAACTAGACACATGACAAGAAGAAAAGATTGGTTTCAAAATCTAAGGTATTCTAGACATGTTTGAAAAGTTTCTCTTGGGGATGACACATCCTATGAAATAAAAGGCACAAGTGATATAAAATTACGACTTGGATCACGCAAATGCGGAATCACAGAAGATCTATATCTTCTAGGAATTTAAAGGCCGAGTTTGATAAGCAACAATCCAAGGTTTGCATCATTCATGATAAAACTAAAAATTCTAAGATTATTGTATATGGAAAAGGAAAAATGTTTGAACTTAACACAATGCATCATGATAACTTAGCATTAGTTGTCAACTCCAATATATTTGCATCACTTTGGCATCGACGATATGGTCATTTGAGTTATGGCCACCTTATTGCATTACAAAACAAAAATATGGTCGAAGGCCTTCCTTCTTTACAGAAGTCTACACAAATTTGTCCTTGTTGCTTAGCTAGGAAGCAACATCGAGCTCCTTTCAAGACCACAAAATATCAGGCTAAGGCATCTCTTGATTTGATTCATACCGATCTATGCGGACCCATGGCTCCAAGTTACAATGGGACTAGGTACTTTCAACTTTTTGTTGATGATCATACCCAAAAAATGTGGGTATATTTTTTGAAGAGCAAAGATGAAGATTTCTTTTATTTTCAGCAATTTAAGGCCCAAGTAGAGACTTCCACAAGACGAAAGATCCACGTCCTTCGCTTAGACTGAGGGGGGAAATTTACAAGTAATGAATTTTCAGCTTTTCTAAAGGAACATGTCATTCAATGATAGCTAACAGCAGCCTATTCACCACAACAAAACGGTATTGCAGAACATAGAAACATAACAATTATGGAGATTGTACGAAGTATGTTGAAAGATTCACAACTTGGACACTCCTTTTGGGCAGAAGCAATACATACAATAGTTTACTTAATCAAGCCCCCACAGCATTGGTTGAACATATCACTCCAAAAGAAGCATGGAGCAGACACCAACCATCAATCTCTCATCTTCAGGTATTTGGTTGTACAACATACGTGCACATTCCAAAAGAGAAAAGACACAAATTGGATGAAAATCTTAGCAATGCATCTTACTAGGCTACAATGATGAATCAAAAGCTTATAGACTATTTGATCCAACTTCAAAGAAAGTATATATTAGTCGTGATGTTGTCTTTGATGAAGGAAAATCACCTTCATCACCATCACAAGAATCTTCATCTAACTCAGCTCTAGTAATGATTGAAAGTGATGAAGAAATTACAAATGAAGAAATTTTTAGTGATATCAATGATGAAGAAGATCTATCCACTCCACCACAACACACAAGGAGAATGCCTAAGTGGTATATTAGTACAATGAAAGCATCTGGATAGATGGAATTCCTTACACCTCCTCTACAAGACCAAGAACACAAGGTATGACTCGCACTGCCACTTCATTTGTGAACATGTTCAACAACAGAACATCCAGCTCAAATTCTGTCCTACTCAAGAACGAGCGAACATCTCCACCAAACCATTAGGATGAGTCAAATTTGTAGAACCATGACTATGATGTAATAAGGGGGGAATGTTAGGAGTTATTACATCATGTATAATGTGAATATAAGTTGAGTAACCACTCAACACATGGTTTGTAAGGTTCACTAAGAGACAAGGGTAGTTGTAGGTTGTTATGCCATATTTGGGCAACCATTGTATTTAAACACCCTTTCACTTTCATAATAAAATCACTCGAAGCATTCAGATCTAACACTCTACTACGCATCCCCTTGTCCACGAGCCTCAACAAGTTGTTGGGTAGCAACCACCGAGACTCACCAGGCACCAAATCCAAGGGACACAAGCACTCTTTAGTAGTCACCATTTGGTAACATTCCTCTAGCTTCCTATGGCAATCACTTGGCTCCCTATGCTACCAGACATATTCTTCCAAGTGTAGGTGGTTACATCTCAGGCTTTGCTTTTGAACTAGATCTCTTTATAGGAGGTGCTTCTAATTTCCTTTACTTACCTCATGATGTTCCTGCTCCACGCATCGACATCACCCCTTTGAGGGTGCCATTCCACGCGAGCAGTTGGCCAAGATGGATAGCATTATTTGTTTGCACCATGTTTTTGAAGGTCGTATTACATTAACTGCTACTTAGCTGGGAACCCATGCTCATCAATGGTTTTTATGAGAGCTTTTCCAACTAGGGTCCCCTCTTTTGTGGCCTGATTTCAAAGCACGATTCCTTTGAAGGTTTGACAAAGGATCTTCCACATCATATGTGGTTTGTCTTATGCAAACAAAGCAAACAATAATGGTTCACAAGTATTGTGTAGAATTCACAAGCCTTCTCACCTACAACTACCAATTGGATCCAGGCATCCAGCAATGGTGGTCTCAGCCTTTTGCCATGGTCTTAAGGATAAAATTTTAGATGAAGTCGACATGCTCGACCCCTATACCCTCGAGGATGTCAACGTATAGCTTTGGCAGCAACACAGAAGCTTCAAAAGCCCACTCCCTAACTTTGACGTGACTTCAACCCTCAACGTCCTTACTTCAATAACTACAATAATGAGTGCTCCAAGGGATTCTTTTGTTTCAAATGTCATTCTCACCATCCTTGAGATCAGGCCTATGAAGAACATTGTAACTTTCAAGTGGAAGGTGAAGAAGCAGTAGTCTCAAAAGATGAAGACTCATTGCAGTAGGAGCAACCAGCTAAAGTAGATGAGGCTAAACATGAGGATGATACCATGGCTCTTTTTGCTTATGCCCTTATGGGGCTCCAAGCTCACCATACTATCAAGGTCCAAGGATTCATCAAACAACAATGTGTTGATTTATTCAGCTAGCATACATAACTTTATTGATAGTAAGACAAGTCTTTGAGCTTGTATATCAATTCTTCAAATCAGGACAAGTTTCAAGTATTGATTACAAATGGGGGTATCGCTTCATGTGTGGGCCAAACAGCTAAGATTAACATCCAAATGGGGGATTGTACTTGGTCGAGCAATCTCTTTGCCATGAATCTGAGTAGTGCAGATGTAACATGGGGAGCATAATGTCTCTCTCAGCTTAGTGATGTCACTATTAATCTACAATGATTATATGTCAAGTGGACGGAGAATGGTAAAGTCATTTGTTCCCAAGAAATCCAACCTCCTCCTTTCAAGGTGGTTAGTTCCCACATCATGAAAAATATATTGAAGAAAGGTGGTCATGGATTCTTCACCGAAGTCAACTGCAAGAAGGTTCAACCTTTGGATTCGCTTCTTCTAGCTCTTCGTTTAGACTTGCAGAACATTGTAGATCACTATGCAAAGGTCTTTGGTGAGCCCACGGGTCTTCCTCCTAAGTGCACACATGATCATGCCATCCACCTTGTTCCAAAGAGTCAATCTCCCAATGTGTGTCCTTACCGCTATCCCCAACCTCAAAAATATAAAATTGAGAAGCTAGTTCAAGAAATGTTGGAGCAAGGAATCATTCATCCAAGCATCAAACCTTATTCCTCTTTGATGGTTGTGGTACATCGCAAGGACAATTCTTGGCACATGTGCCATGTTTTTCAACCTCTCAACAAGATCGCCATCAAATAATTTTCCTATCCCTACTATAGATGATTTGTTGGATGAATTGCATGGTGGTAAATATTTTACAAAACTAGACATGAGTTTTGGGTTCCATCAAATTAGGGTTAAAGAAGAGGATATCCCAAGACTGCTTTCTATGCACATGAGGGTCGTTATGAATTCCTAGTCATATCTTTTGGTATCACTACTGCTCCTTCCACTTTCCAAAGTCATATAAATTTTCTTTCGTCCTTTTCTTCGAAAGTTTGTCCTTGCTTTCTTTGATGATATCTTAATTTATAGCAAGTCCTAGAAGATCATCGAGTTCATGTGAGAAAAATTCTTCACCTATTATGAAAGGAAAAAGAATCTTTGTCAAAAGGTCCAAATGTTACTTTGGGGTTCTTGAGGTAGAATACTTGGGACATATAGTATCTCAAGGACTCAAGGTTGATCCTAACAAGATCAAAGACATGCAAGACTGGCCCTTGCCCAAATCCCTTAAACAACTCCGTGGATTTTTAGGTCTCACAGGCTGCTACAAGAAATTTGTTCACAACTATACCAAGATAGATGCTCCTCTCACTGCTCTAATTAAGAAGGATGTCCTTGTTTGGTCTGAAGCAACTTCCCAAGCCTTCTAGGCCCTAACGGAATCTATGCGTACCACCCCTGTCTTGGCCACCCCTGATTTCAGCAAACCACTTTGTCATTGAGTGCACTGCTTCAGGCATAGGTATTGGAGTTGTTTTGATGTAGGTATCTCTAGCCATGTTGACATATTAGTAGAAAACAAAACATAAAAGGACAAGTCGTATGTATGTTATTGTAGAAATTGAATACGCCAATGGGGCCTTGGTTCAATGGTTGAGACATATGGGTGATGTAGCTCACACCAAGGTTCAAATCCGAGCGACACTAGAGGGGTTGTATAGCTCAATGTGAGTAAGTTGACGTAAAAGGGAAAGGGAAACCCTTTCAAAACCCTACTTTTAAAAAATATATATTGTAGAAATTGAATAGAACATACTGCAACATAATTCCATTTCTACTTACAATGCAAATAACATGCAATTACAATGAATACACTGCACACAACTTATATCAGACTGCCTGGAACGACACTCAAACTGGTTGGAACATCATTTAGACTGCCTGCAGCAGCACTTGGACGGATTGCAGTAACACTCAAAGACTGCAGCAGCACTTGGACAGATTGCAGTAACACTCAAAGACTGCAGAAGCACTTGGACGGATTGCAGTAACACTCAAACAGACTGCAGCAGCACTTAGATGGACTACAGCAGGATTCAGACGGACTACACAATTATCTCATGCATACATGTCTGATACAGCCAACTTCTACTACCACGTGCAATGCCAACATACAACACCCACCTTTGATACAAACCCTCAATACCATGCCAATAACACAAATGAATGAGGGAGGGGTCTTATTTATACAACTAAGAAGGTAGTTGCATCCTCCAACTTACTAAGTACTTGACACCTCATCATTTTCTAAAATTACATTTGACATGCATGTGACTTACATTTATATTTCATTTAATGACTCTTCATGACTAATGACTTATCCATACATAACTAATCATTACACATTGTCACATACAATATTACATCATGACTTTATAACATCAAATATATAAAAACTCTTAATGTGCTTGTACTTGACTTCCAATGCACTTATTCATTGATTATACACACGTCAATTTGCCTTCCTACATCTATCCCCTCTAGACTTGTTGGAATCGTCAACGACACATGAGCTGAACACTAGGGATAGAAGCATTGAACACTGCACTAGAATCTCTTGTCATGTTCCTTCCACTTTCTTCTATTCTAGACATCTTTTGCAACTGGTATCACTTCAAACTGCTGCCCACAACACATTGTTCTTCGATTGCTCACTCCACTTTCTACAATCAGCCATATCATCAACTTGATCAACATGACCAACACCACCATAATGATGGGCAATGTCCACCACCACTTATGTTGGGGTTCAAGGGGATGGAAGCCCTCTCATAGGGTCAAGGGGCAACACCCTTCACGCATACCCTCAACCTCTGTTACAAAAATCGGCAAAAAAACGTCGAAATTGGGAGTAATTCGCGAAACGAGTGACTCAGCAAACTATCGCGAGTCCGGCGATTTTTCAAAAAATCGTCAAAAAATCAGCCGCAGACGCACGGGTAGAGGCTACGGCCGATAAATAGAAAAAAGCATCTTTTTTAATTACCTCTCCTGACCTCTTGCAAAGACCAAAAAGCTCTCTACTACCTTGCCACTAGATGGACCAATTGAAGAGCAAAACATAGTTCAGACATTGATGGTTTCAGTGGGAGCACGCGAAGGGCGCTGCCCCTCGACCCCGCAAGGGACGCTGTCCCTTGACCCCGCAAAGGGGCTCCTGCCCCCTTGAACCCCGACACAGGTGGCAACGGGCGTTTCCAGTAAACAATAAGAGACTATTAATCCTGTTGATCATATTAATGGGTCAAATGCATATGAAATGTAATTTGGGGAAGTTATGAGGTAGTTGGAGGGCATAACTAAATAAGCCCTCCCCTCATTCATTCAAGTTGTTCATGGATTGAAGGGTTCATTCATTCATTCAGCCTATTGAGGCATTTTGAGTCTTGACACATTTTGTAATTTGTACCTTTTCATATTATAAGCAATACAAGATGTGTTTTGTGAACTTTTGTAACTTTCATGTGTACTTAAAGCTTGAGCCTTGTATAATGTCTTGACTTGAATTGTTGCTTTTATTGCAGTATTTGAATTGCATAATGTTAATTCATTGTAATATGCATGAAAAAAAAATCATTTTCTTCGGCTTTTTTTTGCAGATTTATTTGCCGATTTTTTCCCCAGCCGATTTACTACCCGATTTTCTCTACTATGCCCTCAGCAGTGAAACTCTCGATACCCTCAACGACGAAACTAATTTTTTATCCTTTGCATTTTGATAACTGTCTCTCGACCCACTTAACCAGCTTCCTCTCATTTTCGAATGACTTCTCTCTAGCTCCATATGACTTCTTCGCTTCTGATAGCCCTACCTGAGCCCTTGACGGACATCCGTTGGCCTTAGACGACTAATTTCTTGGCTTGGATGGCCCACTTCGCGAGTGTAGACAGCAGTTCCAAGCAGAAATAAACTACAAGATTGTCTGATGCAGGAGCATCCAGCGGTGTAAGAGTGATCTTGCATCACCCAAATTTGTATTTGTTTCATTTTGTTCTAAAGTTTGTTTAGTTGTTTAGAGGATGGAGAAATAGACCCAACGCCGAAAGAATCATCCCAATATCCTGAGCGGTTTGGGAGATATGTAAATTTTAAGGTCTTCTACCCTGTCAAAACTAGTGAAAATCCTACTAGTAAAACTTGGAGGTCAATTTTGAAGGCCTTAGAGGCCTTTTTAAGGGCTGAAATATGGCGGTATTATGTGTAGACACAATACCGGACAGTAAACCCCTTCGAGAGCTTTCCGAAAACATGCGCCAATAGTCGTTTCGAGCAACGAGCGATGAGTTATGACCTCGGGAAGTTTACCCCCGAAATTCAAATTTGAAATAGATGGTTCTAGGCGGGAAAAGGGAAAACAGGGTCAAAGAGGGGGAATTTCGAATTTGTAATCAGTTGGTCTCTGTAAGCTCCATTCTCCTCAGAAAGGAATATCAAGAAACTTTTGCATTTTCTCTATTTTTGTGGATTGTATGTGTTTTGTTTAATGCAACTCTGCTTCAAGTGGTATCAGAGTAGGAGTTCTTGAGTGTGTAAACAGATCGTCGGACGTGAGGTAGTTTACACCAGGATTTGTGGTTAGGGTTTGTGAGAGACGTGAGCAGAATGCCTCCACGAAGAAACCGTGGTGGTGGGAGAAATGCTATGGTGCCAGAAGAGGATTTTAGAGCTTTGCAGAGGTAAGTTCAAGCTCTGCAAGAGGAGCTGCGTAGAGGGTTTGAGCCAAGGAGAGAAGATGGGAGTGAAGATGAAGCTGAAGAAGAAGAGGCCCAGTTCGAGGAAGAAGAAGAGGCAGTAGATCCTGCACAAGCCAGGTTATATAGAGCCATATCCTAGATTGGGAAGAGACCGAAGATGGAGGTTTCTACGTATTCTAGAAATCTTAATCCAAAAGAGTTGATCGACTGGATCAATGATATGGAAGAATACTTTGAGTATGAGGAGGTTGAAGATCCTGAGAGGGTCAAGTTTGCTAAGACCAAGCTGAAGGGTCATGCTAGTATTTGGTGGAAGGGAGTGCAGTTGGATAGAAATAGAAGAGGGAAGGAAAGGATAACAAGGTGGGAGTGGATGGTGGAGAAGTTGAAGAGGTAGTTCATTCTAGTTGATTACGAGTTGGATCTACTAAAGAAAATGTAGGGTTTGAGGTAGTCAAGCAAGTCTATCAAAGAATACATAGAGGAGTTCTATAAGATCCTAATCAGAACAGGCCATTCTGAGGCCAACAAGGAGAAGGTAGCCCATTACATAAATGGGTTGAGAGCAAGTATTCAAGAGGAGCTGAGTCTAGTCAGGATGACCACCATAGAAGATGCTTACCAGTTTGCCTTGAAGGTAGAAGAGAAGTTGAACAGGAGATTTGAAAGCAAACAGAGAGGAAGAGGTCATGGTGGAAGAACTGGTGGGAGAACAAATGGAGGATGAAATGAGGACCAAAAGAAGACTGGGGAAGCAAGCAACAGTCAGGACCAGAAGGGGAGAATGCTTACCACCCCCATGAGTAGAATAATGGCTACCAAAGAGGAAGAGGAAGGTCTGGACGAGGGCCTGGAAGAGGAGGATTTCATGGAACCTATTTCCAATGTGGGGAAGAAGGACATCGAGCATACGAGTGCCCACAACACCAAGGGGGAACGAATAAGAGGCCTGAAGGTAATGCCCGAGCTGTTATTGTAGATGAAGGTGTTGAATCTGAGCACTCTAAGGAAGCAGAAAGAGGAGAAGTTCTGGTCACAAGGAGAGCCTTGCTGAATGAGGAGAAAGATCCAGATCAGAGGAAGAGTCTATTCTGCACAAGGTGTAAATGTGTAGGTAAGGTGTGTAATGTTATCATTGATAATGGTAGCACTGATAACCTAGTTTTAGAAGGGATGGTTACCAAGTTACAGTTAGAGAGAAGGAGGCACCCACATCCATATCGGATTGCATGGTTGCAGAAGGACCATAGGGCTTTGGTCAATGAGCAATGTTTAGTAAAATTCAATATTGGAAGTTACCATGATGAGGTCCTGTGTGACATCCTACCTATGGATGCTTGCCATTTGCTATTGGGAAGGCCATGGTAGTTTGATCGATATGCAATACATGATGGGCATGCCAACACTTACTCCTTGACAAAGGATGGAGTGCGCCACAAGTTGAAGCCCCTGAAGGAGGTGGATGAAAAGGTATGTAGTAGTGCCAGAATCTATTTAGTAGATGGTAGAAAATTTTTGGATGGCCTGAAGCATGAGCATATGTGCTATGCATTAATTCCTAGAGTTAAGGATGAGCAATGCAAAGATATCCCAGTAGAGGTCTCAAGTCTATTAGAAGAATTCCTAGATATTATATCAGATAATGTACCTGAGGGTTTACCACCAGTGAGGAAGATCAGTCACCACATAGATTTGGTACCGGGAGCTAGTTTACCCAATAAGGCAGCCCATAGAATGACTCCTGTAGAAAGTGAGGAGCTAAATAGACAAGTCCAAGAGCTACTAAAAAAGGACTGATTCGAGAGAGCTTAAGTCCATGTGCGGTACCTGCAGTACTAGCACCAAAGAAATATGGGGAGTGGAGAATGTGTACAGACTCTCGAGCTATTAACAAGATCACCATCAAATACAGATTTCCATTGCCAAGGATGGATGACATTATGGACTGTTTGAGTGGAGCCAAGTACTTCACCAAGATTGACCTGAAGAGTGGGTATCATCAGATTCGTATCAGAGAAGGAGATGAGTGGAAGACAACCTTCAAGACCAGAGAGGGTTTGTACGAGTGGTTGGTCATGCCATTTGGGCTAACCAATGCACCAAGCACATTCATGCGGCTTATGAATGAGGTATTGAAGGAGTTTCTAGGAAAATTTGTCATTGTCTATTTGGATGACATTTTAATTTTTAGCAAGACTTTGGAGGAGCACCTGTTGCATATTCGACGAGTTTTTGAGAAGTTGAGGGAGGAGCAATTGTTGATTAATTTGAAGAAGTGCAGTTTTGTGAAGAAGGAGTTGGTGTACCTAGGATTTGTCATCTCAGATGAAGGTCTTAAAATGGACCCAGAAAAGGTGAGGGCTATCATTGAATGGCCTACTCCAAGGAGCATTACAGAGGTAAGATCATTCCATGGTCTAGCTAGTTTTTACAAAAAAATTATTAGGAATTTTAGCAGTATTTGTGCACCCCTAACAGAGACAATGAAAGGGGATAAGAAGGAGTTTAAGTGGACTTCAGGAGCAAATAGGAGTTTTGATATGTTGAAGAAGAAAGTCATAGAGCAACCTATTTTGGCACTTCCAGATTTTAATAAGGTATTTCAGGTAGATTGTGATGCTAGTGGTAGTGCCATAGGAGTTGTATTGAGTCAAGAAGGTAAGCATGTTGCCTACTTTAGTGAGAAGCTTAATGAGGCTAGGAAAAAGTATTCTATCTATGATCAAGAGTTTTATGCTATAGTTCAGGCTTTGAAGAAGTGGAGACACTATTTGTTGCCAAAAGAGTTTGTTCTATATACTGATCATCAGGCCTTACAATATATTAATAGCCAAGGAAAATTAAATCAGAGGCACTTAAAATGGGTTGAGTTTTTGCAGAGTTATACCTTTGTGTTAAAACATAGGAGTGGGAAGTCAAACAGAGTTGCAGATGCCTTAAGTAGAAGGTAGAACTTGTTGATAGAAATGAAGGTGGAGGTTATAGGGTTTGATGAACTTAAGAGTTTATACCCTGAAGACCCAGATTTTGTAGAGGCTTGGAGAGCTTGCTTGGCACCTGTTACTTTGGATAGAACTAAATGGTTGGATTTTCTAATCCAAGATGGAATGTTATTCAGAGGAAACCAATTGTGCATTCCAAGGAGTTCGATGAGAGAGAATCTGGTCAAGGAGAAGCATAGTGGAGGGTTGGTTGGACACTTTGGTCGAGATAAGACCATTGCCCTCGTTAGTGAGAACTACTATTGGCCATAGTTACAGCAAGATGTGAAGATATTTGTACAAAGTTGCAGAGTATGCCAGAGGGCCAAGGGTGTGAGGCAAAACACTGGATTATATCAGCCATTACCTGTACCAGAGAAACCATGGGAAGACATCAACATGGATTTTGTTCTTGGCCTACCAAGGACACAGAGGGGGAATGACTCCATATTTGTGGTGGTTGATAGGTTTTCAAAGATGGCACATTTTATTCCCTGCTAGAAAACTAATGATGCAGTTCATGTTGCAGGGTTGTTTTTCAAAGAGGTGGTACGACTACATGGTCTACCAAAGAGTATTGTTTCAGACAGGGATACCAAGTTTATTGGGTATTTCTGGAGGACTTTGTGGAAGAAATTGAAGATAGATTTGAAATTCAGTTCTGCATACCACCCACAGACTGATGGACAAACAGAGGTGGTGAATAGGAGTTTGGGTAACCTGCTGAGATGCTTAGTAGGAGATAAGCCCAAGGGATGGGATTTGGTTTTACCACAGGCAGAATTTGCTTACAACAATTCTGTCAATAGGAGTACTAATAAATCCCCATTCCAGATTGTATATGGGAGCAGCCCAAGGAATGCTTCTGAGTTGAGGAATATGGACAGAGGGGAAAAGAGTAGTGTTGAGGTTGAGGACTTTGTAGAGCACCTGAAGAGCTTGCATGAAGAAGTAAAGAAGCATATTACTAAGATGAACACTCAGTACAAGACAAGGGCAGACCAGAAGTGGTGGTTTAAGGAATTCCAAGTGGGAGATGAAGTTATGGTCCACCTGAGAAAAGAAAGGTTTCCTGCTAAAACCTATAACAAGCTAAAAATGAAGAAGTTTGGACCATGCAGGATCATAGAGAAACGAGATTCAAGAAATGCATATGAAGTAGAATTGCCGAATGGGCTTAACATATCACCTGTGTTCAACATTTTTGATTTGGAAGAATATCATGAAGGGGACAATGATGATGGACCAATAGCAGAAATTTGGGATATTCCAACATCTACTCCAGAGAAGGAAGAGATAGAAGAAATCCTGGATACCCGCATCGGAAAAGTACAAGGAACATGCAGTATGAGGAATATTTGGTTAAGTGGAAGGGCAGGCCTATTGAAGATTCATCTTGGTTGTCAAATACAGAGGTTGACCGCCTTGGTTTTCCTCCAACAACATAGAAGTGAAGGTCACTTCTCAATTTACCCTGGGTGTCTGATGTAGGAGCATCCAACGGTGTAAGAGTGATCTTGCATCACCCAAATTTGTATTTGTTTCATTTTGTTCTAAAGTTTGTTTAGTTGTTTAGAGGATGGAGAAATAGACCCAACGCCGAAAGAATCATCCCAATATCCTGAGCGGTTTGGGAGATATGTAAATTTTAAGGTCTTCTACCCTATCAAAACTAGTGAAAAATCTTGCTAGTAAAACTTGGAGGTCAATTTTGAAGGCCTTAGAGGCCTTTTTAAGGGCTGAAATATGGTGGTATTATGTGTAAACACAATACTAGGTAGTAAACCCCTTCGAGAGCTTTCTGAAAACATGCGCCAATAGTCATTTCGAGCAACGAGCGATGAGTTATGACCTCGGGAAGTTTGCCCCCGAAATTCAAATTTGAAATAGATGGTTCTAGGCGGGAAAAGGGAAAACAGGGTCAAAGGGGGGGAATTTCAAATTTGTAATGAGTTGGTCTCTGTAAGCTCCATTCTCCAGAAAGGAATACAAGAAAAGCTTTGGCTCATTTTGCATTTTCTTTTTTATGTGGATTGTATGTGTTTTGTTTAATGCAACTCTGCTTCACTATCTGACATAAAAGTCATACGAAGATCTACAATTTTGATTGTGTATAGCAATTTTGATAATGTCTGAATCATGAAGATGACAATGTAAAATCAGCCAATCAAATGAATATGGCTCGATTAATAAATGTGCACAAAATGACAAATGCAGCCGTCTTTGTGTTAAGACGTCTGGATTAGTCAGACGTCCAACCTAACTAATCAGACGTCTGGCTGTGTTAGACGTCTGGAACCGTCAGTTAGACAGTAAACACAATTGTTAAGGTAAATAGGCGGTTGGGACGGTTGAGACAGGTTGGTTGCATTAACTACCTGATCCTACCTATAAATACCCCCTATTTCATTTTGTAATCTATCCATACTTGTCTATAATACAGAGACGTTGTGCAACAACTGTTAGTCTAGAATGTGTGTTGTACGAGATTGCATCTGTGTTGTAGTGTTGTGTTGCAGGTATTGATCATCGCTTGGTACGGAAGCATGTATTGTTGTGTGTTGTTTTCATGTTGCAGGACGTGCTAAGGGACTGGAGACGGAATGCATAACTGGAGACGTCTATACCCCGGAGGAACAGTATGAGTGCATACCAGACTAGTCGTTTGATTCCGTAGGCAACTGTCCAGACGTCTAGCCCAGACGTCTAGCCGACTAGTCCAGACGTCTAGCCAACTGTCTAGTCAGACGTCCAATCCAAACGTCTAGCCATCTAGTCCAGACGTCTAGCCGTCCAGTCAGTCGCCCAGTCTAGACGTCTAACCGACCAATCCTGACGGCTATCCGTCTTGTCCAGACGTCTAGTCGTCCCGTCTAGACGTCTTGCCCAAACGTCTAGCAGTCTGTTCCTAACATCTAGCCCTGACGTCTAGCCGTCTGTCCCAGACGTCTAAACCGTCTACCTCAGACGTCTAACTGATTCAAGACATATCCCGTCAGACTTGCAGAACATGACGACTGGTATACCTTGGCCTATCAATTCCTCTTAGTTCATCGTCATTCCCTCGTCTCGGGAAGCACTTACCCTTGTCTACATTGAGTTAGACGACCTTGGGCCAAACAACTCATTTTCTATGTTAAATGGTTTGACTTCGAACGGGCTGCTTCGAGACAGTCCAACCTCAGACAACCCAAATCCATATGGTCTACTTTACTATAAGGCCTGTCAACTTCATTGTACAACCTTAGCAACTCACTATACAACATTGGCAACTCACTTTACGGTATGTCAACTTCACTGCACAACTTGGCAACTTTTGGTCAGCCTATTTTTGGATGACCTTGCCCCAAACGATCAGACACCGAACAATTTCTCTCTTCATCGTTTGTATTATTCACTCCGTTGTCTACATCACTCACTTCCCCATCTGCATCAACCACTTTTGCAACTTCTTCCTGCATAGCTTCAACTATCTGTTGGATTTCTACCTCTTCAATTGAAATCAAGTTCACCTCCTCAATTGCAATCAGGTTCATCAAGTTCACCTCCTCTACTTCCTGGTGAGGGTTGTAACTCTTCTCCACACTTCAAACTTTGCACGCATAACTAGTTCATATCGACTCGCAACACTTTCACATTCATGAGCTAAGTGCCACTACAAATGGCATCGCCAATATTGTACAATGGGTCTGCCCTCGATATCATACTTTATTCTGCATCTTTTGGTTCTCTAGAGGTTGTCAAAGACCACATCACTAATGGCATCCCCCCTTGGTATAGTCTCCCTTTGTGCTACAGATTCCTATAGCAAGGATCTTGTACTCACTAAGTCACACTCATCCTTGGAGTCATCGTTCTTCTCTTCAAAGTCACTTCCTTCACTGAATCGACGCCAACACTTCGACAAAGAACTACTCTCATTTTCAAAATCATCACTCTCACTGTCAAAGTAAATCTCAACATCTAAATCACTTCCATCTCGAAGGTCACTATCGTCTACACTAACATGACCCCAACACTTCAATGATATCTTTGCATCACTTTCTAGTCCAAGGCTTGTTCCAAGGCCTCTTGATATGATTTCATAGGGACCACCCTGATCTTCTGGTACATAGGAAGAAGTCCTTCTACGAACCCACCTCTTCAATGCATCTAATGGATCTTCCTCCATATGGGTAAACAACCAACTCAACCTCCGATTGTACGAATAAACAAGCTCGTTCTTAACCTGTTCCATTTTATAAATTTTGGCAATGACTTCACTGTCATTGTGGAACAATCGAAATTCTTTCACAAATGCTTCATGGAACTCATCCCAAGTTTGGTACTTTCCCTTTGGCAATCTCATGTGATTCCACAAAACATTGCAGGGAATAACCTCATCCAACATCATTATTCTACCCATTCACTTTCCACATCGTGAGGTACTTTTCCAATGTCTGACCAGGTCTTTTGTTTCCCCTACATAAAACATTGGACACTTACATGATATGCCAAAATTGGTCTTTGTTTTGATAGGTTGACTTGACATTGGTAGTGGTTGTTTGTGTATCTCTCCTTCATGCACATCATCACACAATATATTTCCTTCTTCACACACATCATCATAGTATCTTTCCTTCTTCACGCACACCCCACCGCAATTGCTCTTGTGCCGAACTCCCACCTCGCACACCATGAAATGTGCCAACCTACAGTTGCTTTGATGTCGGACTCCCGTCCCACTCCCCATCAAACACACCAATATACAATTGTTCTAGTGTTGGACTCTCATATTGCACACTAGCGTACATGCCATCTTGCATTTGCACCGATTTTGGACCCCCATCCCGCTCACCATCAAACACATAAGCTTGCAATTGCTCCAATGCCATACATACTTTGACATCATGTAATTCTACACCAACGTGTAACCCACCATCGTGTAATTCTCTACCATTGTTGGGTAACTCTCCATCATCATCATGTGATTCACCACCAACGACATGCAATTCTCTATTGCCAATATGCAACTCTTCGCCGCCGACATGCAACTCACTACCGCTATCACTCACTTCTCTGTAGCCGACATGCAACTCTTCATGGCCATCATGCAACTCCTCATGCACAAACCCTTGCACCTCCTCTGTTTGTGTCCACTTGCACGTCTGATTGAGCATCCACTTGCACGTCTACTTCATGTGTCGGTCCTTCGTCAACATCAACAAACAAGTCTATGTCTTCATCTACTTCGTTGGTTGCATTGTAATCATTCCATCGTTGTCGTTGTGCACCTTCTTGAGTGATTTGCTTCTCACAACTCCATGTCACCAGGCTTGACCCAACTTCAAATAGGCAATGGCACCAAAATGTAGAAATTGAATACAACATACTATAACACAATTCCATTTCTACTTAAATGAACAAAATATACAATGCAAATAACATACAATTACAATGCATACACTATGCACAACTTATATCAGACTATAGTTAACCATATAGGGTAATGTTCATACAAGATCTACTCATATTCATTTATCATCTGCTATTGCTATTGTATGTTTCTTGTATGTATTGTTATTGCTAATTTGTTGCAAAAGGTAGATATGTAGATTTATTTAAGTAGAAATGGAATTGTGTTTAAGTATGTTAAATTTCATTTCTACATTCTGGCGTCATTGCCTATACGAGTTTGGGTCAAGCCTATGACCTGGAGTTGTGAGAAGTAAGTCACCTGGGAAGGTCCACAACGACAGCGATGGAATGCAGCCCAAAAAGCAGATGAAGATGCAGGTTTGTTTGTTGATGTTGACGAAGAGCCATACACCAGATGCGTACAACAAGCACACAGGAATAAGGCAAAGGAGGTTATCGTACAAGCAATGGAATTCGGCCATACAAGCATGACAGTGAACGGTAGTACAAGTCAAGGAATGGCCACCGCCATACAAGTGCAAATGCAGCCTACCGTACAACTAAGGCAACCTATTGTAGACAACAATTCCAAGCAAAAATAAACTATGAGGCTGTCTGACATAAAAGTCCTACGAAGATCTACAATTTTGATTGTGTATAGCAATTTTGATAATGTATGAATCATGAAAATGACAATGTAAAATCAGCCAATCAAATGAATATGGCTTGATTAATAAGTATGCACAAAAGGACAAACGTAGTTGTCTTTATGTTAAGACGTCTGGATTAGACGTCCAGCCTAACTAATCAGACGTCTCGCTGCTGTGTTAGACGTCTGGTTGTGTTAGACGTCTGAAACTGTCAGTTAGACAGTAAACGCAAGTGTTTACACTAATAGGCGGTTGGGAAGGTTGAGACGGGTTGGTTGCACTAACAACCCGATCTTACCTATAAATCCCCCCCTATTTCATTTTGTAATTTACCTATAAATCTCCCCCTATAATGCAGAGACATTGTGCAGCAACTATTTGTTCGGAATGTGTGTTGTGCGAGAGTGCATCTGTGTTGTAGTGTTGTGTTGCAGGTATTGATCATAGCTTGGTATGAGAGCATGTATTGTTGTATGTTTTCCTATTGCAAGGCATGTTGAGGAACCTTGAGGACTGAAGAAGGAATGCTTGATGGAAGACGTCTAGACCCTGTAAGATCAACTCTTGCACGTATCAGTCTAGCCGTCTGGTTTTGTCGGCAACTGTTTAGACGTCTAGCCAACCGTCCAACCCAAACGTCTAGCCGTCTAGCCCAGACATGTGGTCGTTCAGTCCAGACGTCTAGTCGTCCAGCGCTAACGTCTAGCCATCTAGCCAGCCGCCCAGTCCAGGTGTCCAGCCCAAACGTCTGGTCGTCTATTACTGACGTCCCGCCCAGACATCCAGTCGTTCGTCTCAGACAGAGTTCCACCACGCTCACCACCAAGACATTCGCCTAGTGGGACAACCACAATGGCACAAACTACGCCTCATATAGAGAGACAGAAATGTCCACCTTTCCATGGGGAAGGAAAGGAAGATCCAACCCATCACGTGGGAACTTGTATCACCATTTGGGGAACACATGGGGTAACACAGGATACAGAGTGGTTGCGATTATTTCCAGCCACTTTGCGGGGAATGGCAATGGATTGGTATTTGAAACAACAACGTACCCAACCATTCACCCAATGGACCCCCTTGAAGGATGCATTCATTGAAGAATTTCGACCATTAAGAGACGACACGGAGATCATCACTGAAATATTTGCTACAAAACAAAAATCAGATGAAGATATCAGGAGCTACGCTAGGAGACTGAGATAGTTCACAAATAAAATGGAAATGCCACCAGCCGACGGAATGGTAAAACGTTGGTTCTTGGATGGATTACTACATAAGTATCGAAAGAAGATGAAAGCAGTACCATCCTCGACATATGCAGAAGCCCTCGAGAAAGCAAAGAACTTTGAAAGTGAGGCCAAGCAAACAGCTGCAGGAATCGGTGGACAACCAAGACGCGAAGAATCTGATAGTGATGAAGAAGACAAAGTGCAAAGTGCAATACACTCCTTTCGGAAAGAATTTGATAAAATTATAAAAGAAGTCAAAGGAGAAACACGGAAGGATAGGAAGGATATTTGGTGCTCTGACTGCAAAACAGAGGGACATGCCAACACCAATTGCCCAAAGAAAGCGTATTGCAACATATGTGATATTGCAGGTCACCCAGTAGCGGATTGTCCATTCAATATGAAGGGAGCAAGGCACCAGACGTTAACAATCCAACAGGGAAGCCAACCGGATGCTCCAAGAAATGGACAAGGTGCAACAAGCGGTGGATATAGAAATAACCGCAGGGGAGGAAGACAAGGAGGACAGAGTCGATTGCAATACGACTCTGAAGGGAGACCTGTAATCCAATGTCGAAATTGCCAAGAATGGGGCCATTTTGCGAAGAATTGCCCCCAGCCTCAAAATACGAACACTACTGGTGGTAACAATGTTACGCAGATGTGTAGGTGGTGTGGTCCAGGGAACCACAAGGAGGCTAACTGCCCAAATAAGGCAAGTTCCAGTGGAACACAGAATGTCAATTTGATTGACATTGGTGAGATAAGTACAATAATGGAAAGGGAAGATGAAGTCCTAGCCGTAACAAGGACACAGGCTAGGAAGTTGGAAGAATATCCAAATCCTGCCAAGGAAAAAGAGCGATGGCAGGAAGCACAAGAATTGATAAAAACAGAACTAGACAAAGAAAAGCAGGACAAGCTAGTTCTGGAGAAAGCTCTAAAGAAGGTGGAGATCCCAAAGGATAAACAAGCATCAATAGAAGGCTTGGTGACACAAGTGCTGAATACGACAGTAGAAGTAAAGGTGGCTAGTCTATTCAACATAGTACCTGAGTTATACGCTACAGTGGGAGAAGTTGTAAAAACAAAGAAAAGAGAAATCCGACAGGTAGCACACATCAAGCAAGGACAGTTCATGGATCCAACGATACTGATGATTGAGGCAAGAAAGAAGCCAGCCTTGGTTCACATGGAGATATTGGACCACAAGTTGAATCAGGTGATCGTTGATGGAGGATCAAGCGTGAACGTAATGCCAGAAAGAACATGGCAGAATATTGGTCAACCCGCAATAAGATCTCCAAACTTCAAATTGTATGGAGCAGATCAATATGGCATCGAGACAATAGGCGTGCTAATGAGCCAAAAAGTGCGCATAGCGGAACAGGATTTTGTATTGGATTTCGTGATAATTGCGATGCAAAAACCAGCATATGATGCATTACTGGGACGTGGGTGGTTACGAACAGCAAAAGTAAACCACAATTGGGAAAAAGAACATCTGACCTTCAAGAAAGGCCAACATAGATATTTGATCAATCTAAAGAACCAGGCAGTAAGCCAAGAGATTGCAAGTTCTGATGACTCAGGAGTTTCTTCCTCAGACGAAGGGTCAGGATATGAACCAGATGAAGAGGGAGTACTACACCTGGAGGATTGCACGGAAGATGAGTATAACGAAGACAAAGGCTTACTCCACTGGCAACAGGAAGACTATGAAGTTTTCCCTCCCCAATGTTTTTGCATTGATGCAGGAAATGAAATCCAAGAGGATGAGAAAAAGGAACCAGAAAAGGCAGAGAGCAGTAAGAAACAAACAACAGCAGAAAAGGATAAGGAGAGAGAGAAATGGACATTCCCCAAGAATTTTGCAGAATATACGATGGGAGACGCAGTCATTGAAGACAAGCCTGCCCACCCCATCGAGGTTCTTAAAGCAAAAAATGAACCTAAATCCATTAAATATGAAGGACCAAGAATGATTCAGGTAAACTTGGGAGAAGATGGCAAGGAGAGGATGATTAAATGTGGAGATGATTGGGATCCAATGTTGAAGGCAACAACTTTTAAAATCTTTATGGAGTATAAAGATGTCTTCGCTTGGACATACAAAGACCTGAAGGGAGTCCCACCAGAACTTTGCGTACACAAGATTCCCCTGATTGAAGGCGCACAACCAGTAAGAAGGCGACCATACAGGATGAATCCCAAATACGCAGCACTGGTGAATGCTGAAATTGATAAAATGTTGGATGCAGGCATTATTTTCAAAGTTACGACAAGTGAGTGGGTGTCACCAATCGTGATTACCTTGAAGAGGGAGGTCGACAAAATTCGAATTTGTGTAGATTTTCGAAGCCTCAATGTCGTAACCATCAAAGATCCCTTCCCGATCCCTTTCACAGATTCCATCCTGGAAGAAGTAGCGGGCCATGAGATCTATTCATTTTTGGATGGGTTCTCAGGGTATAATCAGATTAGCATTGCAGAAGAAGATAAGCTGAAGACAACTTTCGTGGTAGAAAATGGAATATACGCTTACAATCGTATGCCATTTGGGTTGTGCAATGCACCAACTACTTTTCAAAGAATCATCCTATATATCTTTGATAAGATGTCCACAGGGAATTTTAAAGCCTTTCTCGACGATTGGTCCTTATATGGGAAGACACAAGAACATTTGAAGTCACTAGAGGAATGCATGAGCTTGTGTAGGCGAGCTCGGATATCATTGAATCCAAGCAAATGTGTCTTGATGGTACCATACGGGAAGCTGCTAGGGCATATTGTATGCCAAGAGGGTCTCAAGCCCGACCCGAATAAGATTCGGGTAATATTGTTGATGGAAGAGCCATATGATGTAAGCTCGGTGAAAACCTTCTTGGGAACAATGGGATACTACAAAAGGTTCATTCGCAACTATGCATTAACTTCTCATCCACTAGATGCCCTTACACGTAAGGGTATTCCTTTCCATTGGACAGAAGAGCACCAAGGAGCTTTTGAGAGCTTGAAGGCACATCTGTTAAAGGCACCTATCCTGGTTTTCCCAGACTGGGAGAAGGAGTTTCATGTGCATGTTGACGCTTCAAATTATGCTATTGGATGCGCATTGGCTCAGGAAGGTCAATTTGGGTTGGATCAGCCCATCTACTTTGCAAGTCGGTTGTTGTCTCGAGCCGAGAAGAACTATAGTACAACAGAGCGCGAAGCACTAGGGATGGTGTACGCAGTACAAAAGTACCGACACTATTTGTTGGCTAACCCTTTTGCTTTCTATGTGGATCATCAAGCGCTATTGTACTTGATCAACAAGCCAACAATCTATGGACGAGTGAGTCGATGGCTCGTCACTCTGCAAGAATTCGTGTTTCGAGTGGTAGTGAGACCAGGAAAGAAGCACGTAATTGCGGACCAACTATCAAGGATTCGCTCAGGAGAACCTGCAGAAGGAGGAATACCAGATGAATTCCCCGACGCACGCTGTTCATGATAAGTGCGATACCTACATGGTATAAACATATTGGGGATTACCTATCGACAGGAGAGCTGCCAAAGGAGATGACGGTAGCTGAACAGCGGAAGGTGATTACGAAATCTGCACCCTTTACCTTGATTGCAGGATTGCTATACAAGATGGGGGAGGACCACATTCTAAGACGATGTGTGATGGAGGATGAAGTACAGCAGACCCTGAAGGAGGCACATGAAGGATTGGCCGGAGGACATATGGGACCTGACGCAACAACAAGGAAAGTGTTGTTGGCGGGCCTATGGTGGCCTACTCTGTTTCACGATGCCAAGAACTTTGTTAAGGCATGTGATACGTGTCAAAGAACAGGGAAGCCAATGAAAAGAGACTTCATGCCACCGCATCCATCGCAACCTCAAGAACTTTTTGAAAGATGGGGTTTGGATTTTGTAGGTCCATTGAGAACAAGCCATAAGAGAAAGTGCAGATACATCGTAGTCGCAACTGAGTACTTAACGAAATGGGTCGAAGCAAGGGCACTACCTGATAATTCGGCAAGAAGCACGGCTCGCTTTTTGTACGAACAGGTTATCACACGATTCGGCATACCTCTTCAATTGACAAGTGATAGGGGAGGTCATTTCGTTAATGAAATTATTCAGAATTTAACGAAGGAATTCAGGATCTTTCATTCCTTGTCAAGTCCGTATTATCCCAGAGCAAATGGGCAGGCGAAGGCGACAAATAAGATCTTGGTTTCTGTTCTATACAAAACATGTGCAATTGAAGGCGCAGATTGGGAAGAACGCTTATCAGCAATTCTGTGGGCATACAGAACCACCTTTAAACCGACCACAAACCACACACCCTTCCAATTGATGTATGGACAGGAGGCGGTAGTACCAGTAGAATTCCTGGTACCCAACTTGAGAGTAGTTGTTGATACCCGCCTAAATGATGACGAAAGCATGGAGGAAAGACTCGCAGCACTGGTACAACTAGGCGAGAAAAGGGTGTTGGCACAATGGGCAACGGAGATTGCTCAGCAACGTCGGAAATATTGGCATGATAAGCACCTTCGGAAAATGAACCTGAAGACTGGTGATCTGGTTCTCAAGTACAATGGCAAAAGGGAGATCAAGCCAGGAAAGTTGAAGACCCTATGGCTTGGACCCTTTCAGGTAGAAGAGGTATTGGATAATGGGGTTGTTCGACTGAAAAAGTTGGATGGAACAACTTGCCCCAAAGCAGTAAATGGCTCCAAGTTGAAAGTATATAAAGCACAAGCGCAGATTAATATGATCAACTTGGAAGCTAAGGAGGACACCTCTGGTAATCCAAACGAAGAATAACAACCAGGTATACGATCCTACGAACACGGTGGACCAAGTAACACTGTTCGAGAGGATGAACCATCCCACCTGGAATGGTTGTTTGGAAGAGAAGAAGAACCAGTAATAGAACAAAGGGAGTCGGAACCTAATGTACGAGTTCTAGAAAGCGAAGTAGAAAATCGGCTTCAGAACATTGCGTACTTAGCTTCACAAGGGCAAATACCAGAAGTGGAGGATTATGAAGGACAAGGAGCTGAAATCCTGCAACGAATGGCATTGGAAACGCAACGATTGCAGGAGGAATATGAGACTCTTCGTCGGTATAATACGCAGTTGAGAGAACAAGTTATTCAAGAACTGGATGGAACTATGCAACAAATGCAGCAACGACAAGAGGCACGTAGAGCAGAATGGGCTGAAAGAGATCAAGATGATTTTAGGAGAAGCCCGAATGGTAACTCACCAGATAGTAGTGTATTTTCGGTGGCTCTAGATCATTCAACACCAAACCGCCCTCAGAACCAAAGGCTATCGGTAGGTGGATTGGAAATAAGAGAAAATACAGGGAACAATGCAGTTTCCTCAACAGATTCAGATAGTTCATCCACAACAACACTGAGAATCATCATGAATACATATGACTCCTCAAAAGCAACTTCACCATTGATTAGGCATCCTCGACGACATGGAAAATCACCAGAAAAGAGTAAAGCAAGGAAATCACAGCAGAACTTGGCTTCTAGTAGCGCATATCAGATAAGTCGAGAGGAAGCAACCGAGATTCTGTGGCGAGATGTCAGGGAAGTAACCGAACGACCAAAGTATGATGGATGGTCGGAAGACTCAAGTGAAGATGAGAATCAACCCCGAGACCCTGACATACCACACGCCAGTCCTAACCCAGACCGTCGGAGACAAAGAGATGAAATCCGCAGCCAGCGAGCAGGGGTTAGATTCCTTGAAACTGCACAAGTGATTGAAGATGATGAGTCTCTAAGCCCACAAGACGAGTACAATGAAGGAGTAAATGAAAATACGATACCTGAATGGCCAGAACCACAAGGATGGAGAACACCATATGCAGGAGCCATGAGACGCCCGACGGAACGCGAAGAAGTGGCTAGGTATCGTATGGCGGCTCTCGATTTGCGACAACACCGAAGAGAAGTGAGAAGATTGCAGTCCAAGAAACCTCTGAACGACAAGAGAGGGAAATGACTCAAGTACGGATTCAACATTCTCAGACGAGTACCAAGAAGCCCTAACTCACTGTGCACCGCAACGACACTTTGAGGAAACGAGATGGCGAAGGAGATTGATAAGGGCTGACAGGAGATTGAGAATCCTGCACCAACTGACACCTGCAAGTCAGCAACACCCACCAGAAACACGCGCACAACTGATACACCAGGACTTTCGAGAGTACCTGACCAAGGGAGGAGCGTGGTTGACCTCCATCCCGGTAGCTCGAGAGGAAGAAATTCCCCTCCGGCTACCCATAGGTCGACTAGTCCACGGATTGGGCCGCAAGGACCATCTGAGGACTTAGTCCAAGCCAACCCATCACTACGTGCTCTTGAGAATAGACCTTCGGGTCTGCCTCAACGAGCTCGTGGGAACCGAAGACGTCGTCAAGAACGACCGAGGGACCGACCGAATCTCGGGCAGCTGGGAGTACGACAGCCCCACATTAGGGAGATTCGACCGGCAAGAGGAAGAGGACGAGTCACACCAACTCGTGGAAGACAGGGACCCCGAAATAGGAATTCCTACCAGGACCGGGTAGACCAAGGATGGGCAGTCGTCCGTCGTCAGATCGATAGACTTCGAGGCCGAGGCCATGGAATGGGAAGGTTCTATCGTAACATTGGACAGAGGGAGAATCAACCTTCCAATGATCGGGCGACCAACCATCAAGAGCAAGGGAGAACGGTGGTCCACTATCTTGATGATTGTGTGATAATTCAGCAAGGAGACGGGAGCACGAAATCAACAAGAAGAGCCAACCCGTCTGAACCCTGGTAGTAGCCGTCTGGATGACGTAGCCACACGATTGGATGGAGGAGACCGTCTAGCAAACGTCTGGCAGGAAAGCAACCGTCTGGCAAGAAAATAGCCGTCTGGCAAAGGGGGCAAGACGGGATGACGTCACAAGAAGCAGACGTCTGGGAGAAACTGGTCAGACGTCTAGACAGGAATCACGTCATCAGCCGACGGAAGAGGAACAACCAGACTGGCAAGTTATTCCACGAAGATTGAGAAGACGCGACGAACAGTCTCAGACGGAAACTCCTCGAAGCCAGAATAATCGCCGCAGTCGTCAGCAGACGGAGGAACAGGAAAATGGCGATGGTTTCAGCAGTTTCGAAACTGGCAGTCGTCACCAGGAAGATAGCGCGTCGGATACCCTGGAAGTACGCATCGGCATTGCCGTGCGCTTCACCCGACGACGTTAAAATTGCAAGATGCAATTTTGAAAAATAATAAAACAAAAATAAAAAGAAAGACAAAAATAGAAAAAGACAAAAACAGAGAAAAAGACAAAATAGCAAAAAGACGAAATAAGGTAAAAGACGTTAGACGTCTTGTCCATGCAGAACTGGCGACGTGGCAAGCATGCATACGACTGGGAGTTAGGTGGCAGTTGAACAAGTAGTTATCAAGGCGGCAACATTCCTATAAATTGGAAGCGTTGGGCATTGTTTGTTTCATTGCTTTCAGTTTATGCAGGAGCGCAGGAGGAGAGACGAAGTTGGGTAATAGGCGCACCAAGGATTTACGCAAGACGAAACATAAGACGTCATCTACATTGGCAGTCGCAAGCTTCATGGAGGATTTTTATCTTTTTAGTGCAAGTGCAGAACCCTACCTTCATAAAAGCGTTCAACCCTGCCCTGGAGGAAGCCTAGCCGTCCAATCGCGTCACAGCAATCTGATTCTGACGGAAGGGAGAGGCGAGTTTTTAGTCGTCTAACCGAAGACGTCATCTAGAAGGGAGACGTCCAACCAACAAGTCTTGACATCTAGCCGTCTAACCCAAACGGCTAGCACACCCCTCCTGTATTGTCTCTTTCCCATTAGAGCATCTTCTTCATCTTTATGTTTGAGTGGAGGTCCATTGCCTATTAAATTGACCCCATCAAAGGCAACACCATAGGTAGCAGCTTCTTTTCCAGATTCAAGTCATGTTGAGTAGGACATATCAGATCAAAGTGCTTCAACTTTGCATGATAAGGTGAGCAGTGGTTTTGAGTTGAATTCTTCAGATTTAGTTTATAATGTTGCTTTGTCACATAGTGTACGACTCTTCAGTTTGTCAACACCTAAATAGGTTAAGATGCTTCTGAAAGATGCTCAACAAATTTTGTCGCAAGAGCAACATCAGAAAGCTCCTTCTCCAGCTTTGCTCTCTAAGGCTACTCACACTTAAGGTCACTCTCAAGGAAGGGACTGACTAGAATGGGTAGATGCTATGCTGGAAGAATATGAGGCTTTGATGTAGAACATGACTTGGGAACTAGTTCCTCTTCTAGAATGGAAGAATGTAGTTGGCTGCAAATGGGTCTACAAGACCAAGTATACTTCGGACAATCAAGTGGAGAAGCACAAGGCACAGCTTGTTGCTATAGGTGTTGTGAACCTCTCTTCTCATTACATAAATCATTCAACAATTTGAACAAATATTCAACATGCATCCACAAATAAATTAATTGCACAATAAATTGCTCAATAAAATAGAGATTGATTATACCCTTGAGGTAGAGCAACACCATACAATGCTCCTTTAGGAAGGAAACCACTCCACAAGATCTCTAGCTCCATGAGCCAAGACTTCTCCAAGAATACATCATAGATGCCTTTCACAATGGGGTACATCTCTCTTTATACAAGAGTGTGATGGTTCACCTTCCATGAGTTACAATATCACCCATGTGGTGGTTCACCTTCCATGAGTTACAAAGTGCATAATCATATGACAATATTCCTTGCGGTTACATATAACAATATTCCCCCAACGGTGACATATATGATTCTATGATATACCTATTTCTAATTTGACATGTGGCCTTCCTTACTCAATAATTAATTTATGGCTCATACCATTATACAATACAATATAAAATTATTTAATATTAAATACCTATTTTGATACCTAACAATAGGATTCTCTCAACAAGAGAGTGGACTATTCTAAGACATTTGCACCTGTTGTTAGGATGGACTTCATTAGGATGATCCTCTCTATTGCTATCTCATATGGATGAAAGGTTCACCAGATGGATGTGAAGAGTGCCTTCCTACATGGAAAGCTTTAGGAGGAGATCTACATGCAATAGCCCCTGGCTTTGATCTTGAGGGCACTAGGTCCTTGCATGGACTTAAGCAAGTTCTCGTGCTTGGTATGGGAAGATTCATTCATTCTTCTTCAGTTGTGAATTTTGGCAATGTGCGAGCAAACATGATGTTTACATCAAACATCAAGATAAGGAAACTTTGGTGATTGCTTTGTGCGTTGATGATCTTCTCATCACTGGCAGCTCTCCCACTTTCATCCAAGATATGAAGTCACGACTTTGTTCCACTTTTGCGATGATAGATTTGGGACATTTACATTACTTCTTGGGATTCAAATTGATCAAACAGATTCTGGCATCACCATTTCATAGCCCAAGTATGCTTTGGATCTTCTTCAGCATTCTAAGATGTAGGATTGCAAGTCTGCTCAAACTCCTTTCACTTTAGGCCTGAAACTTAGGGCTGATTGTACCACTCCTTTGGTGGATGTTGCGTTGAATTAGTCTCTTGTGTGCGGACTTCTATATCTTACTCACACTAGATCAGATATAACTTTTGCTGTCAGTTATTGTTCCAAGTACATGCAGGCACCCCAAGAGTCACTAGACAGCAACTAAGAAGATTCTCAGATACATCCAAGGGACTTATCACATAGGTATTCACTACTTTGTTGGATCCCCTCCAATTTTGACAGGTTTATCATATGTTGATTGGGTTGGTGATATGGATGAGCAACAGTCCACCACAAACTTTGTGTTCTATTTGGGATTCGGCCCTGTTTCTTGATGTTCCATAAGCCAATCCACTATATCTCAATCTTCTATGGAATTTGAATAATGTGCTCCCAATGAAGCAGCTCAACATCTTCGATGGATGCTCACGATTTTGGAGGAGATTGGCATTCCTTAGAGTTTTCCAATTACTTTTTGGTGTGATAACCAGAGCACCATCTAGCTTGTCTGTAATCCAATGTTTGATCAGCGGACAAAGTGTAGAAATGGAATACAACATAATTCCGTTACCACTTCAATGAACAATATACAATGTGAATAGCATACAATTACAATCCATACACAGCACACAACATATATCAGACTGCTTAGCTCAGCAGTTCAAACTGCCTGGAACAACACCCAGACTGGCTGGAAGAGCATTCATATTACCTGCAACAGCAACATTCGGATGGACTGTAGCAGCACTCGTACAAACTGCAGCAGCATTTGAACTGACGGTAGCAACACTAAAACGGACTGCAACAGCACTCAGACAAACTGTAGGAGCACTGACACAGCAAACTTCTACTACCACGAGCAATGCCAACGTACAACACCCACCTTCAATACAAACCCTCAATACCATGCCAACAACACAAATGAATGAGGGAGGGGTCTTATTTATACAACTAAGAGGTAGTTGCATCCTCCAACTACCCGACACCTCATCATTTTCTTAAATTACATTTGACATGCATTTGACTTATATTTACATTTCATTTCATGACTTATTTATACATAACTAATACTTCTCTTAACATTACACATTATTGCATGAAATATTACATCACTTTATAACTTTATTAATTATACGTACACACATTTCGTCAAACACTTTGTATCTAAACTACAAAATAACACAAAATGACAATACTTATTCATTGATTACATAGACATGTCAATTCGCTTGCCTACATTTTAACTCCCTGAAATCCACACACAGATGCCATGAACCATCTTTCCTTTTGACTAAGAGGACTAGTGAAGAATAGGGATTGACGCTTGCCTGAACAATCCCTGCTTATTTCTTGCACCATCTTTTCAATCTCTTTTTTTGCACATAAGGATAACGGTAGGGCCAAATATTAGCAGTATTACTTCCTAGGAACTGCTGAATGGTATGGTCAAGTGAACTACAAAGGGGAAGCTCATGGGGTTCATTGAGGACCCGGGCATGGCAGTCCAAGAGTTCAGTCAATTCAATAAATTCGCTCGAGTCAATAGACTCTGTAAGCTTCACAATACAAAGTTGAGCCACAATGCTACAAGAACCCTTTTTTAAAAGCTTCTCCATGTTGTGGGAGCTTATGATGCTTGAGAACCCTACTTGAAGGCCCCGGAGAGTATATTGATGGACATTCTCTGAAAATTGCATCCACATATCGGCAAAGTCCCATAAGACAGGTCCTAAGGTGCATATAACCACTAGACACCCAAAACCACATCGCAACCACGCAAAGGTAGAACAAACATATCCGACTGAAATTTGTAGCCCCTTATTGAGAGTCAAACATTCCTACATTTGCCCTTACAAGGTAGTGTTCTCCCGTTTACAATCATGACTTCAAAGCTAGAGCTTGGATACACAAAGCAATATGCTTTTTTGGCAATTAGAAGATCCAAAAAGTTATGAGTATTGCCATTGTCTATGAGACTAGTGAGGGAATGAATCTTAAAGTACCCTCGAACCTTCAAGGTTTGAGGTGTAGCAATCCCTGCTAAGGCATGCGTAGAAATTTTTGGTGTTGGATCCTCTTGGATGTCTTGCTTCTCCTCTGTCCTTTGGTTGTAAATCTTCGGGTGGATCAAAATCTTCAGAAGGAAGAGTTGACCCCACATCTAAGAGATAATTTTTGTTCCACACATTTATGCCCAAGGGAGTACTTTTCATCACAATTATAACACAATCCCTTGTCACGACAAGCCTTCATCTTAGCCTCGTTCAAGTGCTTGATAGGTGTCGTGTGTGTTTTGCTTGGGTGCACAAACAAGAGGTAGATTTCTAAGTGGTGGTGGTTTGTAAGTATGTCCCTAAACAACAAATTTATCTTCAACCAATTTAGCTAAGCCAATAGTAAACATCATATCTTGAGGGTTGAACATTTTCACTTCTGTCCTAATGTCCTCCAACCCACTTATAAAACAACTACAAAAGAAAGTGTCATCTAGGCCTTTTGTCCTATTTGCCAATTTTTCAAATTGGATTTGATAGTCGTGGACTGACCCAATTTGTCCTATGTGCCCATGAAATCTTCATATGCACTATGCCCAAAACGGACAAGCAGATTCCTACAAAATTCCTAACAAGTAGTTGTCCCAAATATCTTCTCATACCCCTAATACCACCTAATAGCTTCATGCTCCAAATTAAAGGATGCAATGAATACCTTTTGCCAAATGGGGATGTGATTTAAGGAAAAATATTGTTTGGCCCCATAAATACAACAAGTGGTTTTATCTCCATCAAAGCGAGGGAAGTCCAACAAGGTTGTTGGTGGTGTGGCTGAAATGCCGGCATGCCAAGCCCTAAAGTGTGTCCCTGTCCTAGGCCTGTTTAGACCTATCAATAGAACTAGTGGGTTTATCTCCATCAAAGAAAGGAAAGTTCAACTTAGTTGGTGGTTGATGGGGTGGTTGAAATGTAAGCATGCCAAGCCCTAAAAGTGTATCCCTATCCTAAACCTAAAGGTGGTCCCTATCCTGAACCTGACTCTTTTCCCTATCCTAAATAGGATCATTCCAATAGTCGCAATTGTGAGAATGCATCCTATAACTGTTGTTCTTTGGTGCTCATCCCAAGGATCCTGGACTCAATTTCCTCAATTCAATCCAAGTTATCGAGTTTACTCAGAGTTGAGAGGTTATCCTTGATTTTATTGAGGTTTTCATTCACATTTTCCAAGGAGAGTTCTTGAGAACAAGTAGTTGGGGCCATATTGGCCACAAAAAGGGAGTCCAAAAAGTGTTACCAGGCATAGTAGCGAAAATTGGCAAAAAATTGGCAAAATCGTGATTTTTTGCTAAGTCAATGATAAGCTAAGTCAGATCAAATCGAATCACCGAGTCAACGATTTTTGTCGTTCCGATTTTTTCAAAAAATCAGCCGCAACCACAAGGGTAGAGGTTGCGGCCAATCTCATTTCTTCCATATCACCTCTTCCAAACAAAAAAAAAGAATCCGCCTGCTTGTTACCACCCCAACAAGCAACATCCTAAGAGCAAGCGAATTGTGGTTTGAAGGAATCTAGCAGCCACCAACAACCACCAATGACAATGCTATACATTAGTAACTAATGAAATTCTCCATAAAAAGATGTTGAACTATCAATCCAAACTTATTGCTCAATACGCTTGTATATAGGAGTAATATTTAAAACCACAAATGATATGCTTGTATGCTTGTTTATTGAAAAATTTAGTTCAGATAGTGAAGGGATTAATGGTATTGCCCCTCGACCCCCAACATAGGTGGTGACCGACATTAGCAGCCAAGGCACAAAAAGAGGCATGGACACAGCAACAAAGAGAAATTAGAACTTTTTCTAGGGCAAAGGATGAAGGCATTCAAAGATCTTGAGACATTGTATTTGTCATGACTCATGACATATTTTGTAATTTGCACCTTTTTTATATTATAAGCAATACAAGAATATTTGAATTTTGGAAGCATTAAAATTTCTTTATTTAAGATGTGTTTTGTCACTTTCATGTGTAGTTTAAGGCTTTAAGTTTGTATCACTTGCCACTTTCATGTGTAGTTTAAGCTTATAGTCTTACATCATTAATATTTGATTTGCATAATGTTAATTCATTATGATATGCATGAAAAAAAAGAAAATCAATGAAAATTTCCGTTTTCTTCAAAAAAAAATTGACAATTTTTCCTGCCGATTTTTTCCGAGTCTATTTGTTGATTTTGAGTTTCTCTACTATGTTACCGAGGTTAAATATCGAATAATATCAAAGAGGATTGCAGTGTGATACATGCCAAAATAACTAAAACAACAAAAAAATAAAAAGCCTTGAAAGGATTCAAGATTTTGAAACTTTTTTTGATTTTATGGAATGAGGGAATAACAATATTTTTCTAAAGTGGGAAATAAGTAAATTAGACAGAATTTGCATTTTCAAAAAAAAAAAAATTATGACTTTTTTTTGGAGGATGTGGGATGCATTGTTTTGAAAATAATAAAATTGATTTTTTAGCAAGGTCTGAAACTCTAACTTGCACGATATTGTTCGGCCCTGGATCTTCACAGATTGGAAGAAATTCGCCACCCACAATCTTCAAACCCTAGCCTATACAAAACTATTTTTGGTTGGATCCGCACGGCTAAAGAAGAGCAGCCTAAAGAATTGGATGCTCTGAGATGTCTATATCTGCTTTGAGGTAAAGCGATCAAGAACTGAATAGCAGGCCCCAGATTGTGGCTTCTTAGGGTTAAGGAAAAAATCTCACTAGCCACAAACGTTGTCTAGCGAGTACCACTCAAAGTACCAACCGCTTACTTGATTAAGGTAGTTTGACAATCCAGCCACGGATTTATCTCCAAACAACAGCTCTCTATATACACTCAAAAAGGAAAAAAAAAACTACAACAGGGTACAAGGCCATTGACCCTTTTCACTGGTGACACACTCAGATCTAACTGCTTGGGGGTTCCTAGTGTACTCCACAAAATGAGTTTATGGGTAGATTTTGTCCCAAATACTTCCCCCAGTTGAGTGTAGAGAGGCAAATTGATATGTCATTATTTGCTGAATCAGTTTTGGTATTATTTGTTATTTTGTAAATGTCGCAAAGTGTTTGACGAAATGTGCGTGCATATATTTAATTATGTTGTAAAGTGCAATTTAATATTGTACGTAAGAATAAAGTCATGTTAAGTCATGTAAGTCGGCTAAATTAGAGTTATAAACTATTTTGTCCTGTAGTGGGAAATGTCATGTAATGCAAAGAGCAAATGCAAATGAAATGTAATTTGAGGGAAGTTATAAGGTAGTTGGAGGGTAACTACTTGTTGGGTGTATAAATAAGCCCTCCCCTCATTCATTCAAGTTGTTCAATAGTTGTTCAATGGTTGAGGGATTGTTCAGGCATTAAGGAGAGTAATGCAGGTTGATTGATGCAGTCCAGTCTTGTATGCAGCCATGGAGATTATTCTGCCTAGGGTTTGCAGGCTGCAGATTGTAATGCTGAAACTGTAATGCTGTATCATAAATGCCATTGTTAATATAAAACTGCTGTATTTATTGTTATCTACCATTGCTGCTGCTATTGCTTCTATTGTTGTTATTGTTGTTGTTATTATTGTTGTTGTAGGTTTCTATGCATTATTATTGCTATACTACAATGATTGCAGATTTGTAGAACTATTTAAGTGGAAATGGAATTGTGTGTAGCATGTTAAATTTCATTTCTACATTCTGGTGTCGTTGCTTGATCGAAGTTGGGTCCAATTTGGTGACATGAAGTTCTGAGAAGTAAAACCCTTGGGGAGATGCACAACGAAAACAATGGAGTGCAACCACAGACGTAGGTGAAGACGCACCAAATTTTTTGTTTTTTTTTGGTGATGCAAATGAAGGGTTGTCAAAAGGAACGTGCACACCAATTGGATGCAAAAACGCATGTGAAGATTTTCATATTGAGGATTTGCAAACGTTTGGCCGTCTAACACAGACGTCTGGCCGTCTGTCTGGCCGTCCATTTGGCCATCTGTCCTAGACGTCTAGCAACCTGTCTACGACGTCTAGCCTATCTGTCTGCGACATCTACCCTTGCGCGTCTAGACCTGTGTGCAACCCGTCTGAGACGTCTACCCGTATGAGTCGTGTAACCCATTGTCCTAGACGTCTAGACTTTGTACTTGTCAGACTTCTCAATCCGTCTAGTCTAATCCTTCAGAGACTAAGTCGTCAAGGATTGTCTGAGGCAATGCAATCAGAGCAGTTGTCATCCGAAGTACAAGCCGACAAGGGAGATGTCTGTCAGAGGATGATGAGAAATCAATTGGATCAAGAAAGCAATGAATTAGAGCTGAGAGGAAGCAATTTCAATAGATTGAGTGAAAGCTTCCAAATGGTTGACAAGGAGAAAAATTTAGAACACGCTAAGGGCGCTGCCCCTCTACCCCGCAAGGGACGTTGTCCCTTGACCCTGCAAGGGGACTCCCGCCCCCTTGACCCCCGACACAGATGGCGATGAGCGTTACCTGTCATGATCGTGATGTTGATGGCATTGGCCATGCTGATAATATGGCTTATTGCAAAAAGTGAAGTGCCTATTCAGAGACTACTGATCATGTTGATCATGCTGAGGTTACACATGCTTGCAGCAAGGGGAGTGCACAATCAAAGAATAAGGTGTTGCGAGCAATCTCAAGTGAAGTCTATTGCCAAAGATGTATGGAACAGGAGAAAGATAAAGGAAAGTGACAAGAAATTTTGTTACATTATTTAGTACTTCTATTCCCAGTGCTTAGCCCGTTTCGTTGAGGACAACGACCAGTTTAGAGGAGGGGATAGATGTAGAGAGGCAATTGATATGTCCTTATTTGCTGAATCAGTTTTGCTATTATGTGTTATTTTGTAAATGTTCGCAAAGTGTTTGACGAAATGTGCGTGCATATATTTAATTATGTTGTAAAGTACAATTTAATATTGTCCGTAGGAATAAAGTTATGTTAAGTCATCTAAGTCGGCTGAATTAGAGTTATGAACTATTTTTTCCTATAGTGGGAAATGTCATGTAATGCAAAGAGCAAATGCAAATGAAAGTAATTTGTGGGAAGTTATAAGGTAGTTGGAGGGTAACTACTTGTTGGGTATATAAATAAGCCCTCCCCTCATTCATTCAAGTTGTTCAATGGTTGAGGGATTGTTCAGGCATTAAGGAGAGTAATGCAGGTTGATTGATGCAGTCCAGTCTTGTATGCAGCCATGGAGATTATTCTGCCTGGGGTTTGCAGGCTGCAAATTGTAATGCGGAAACTGTAATGTTGTATCATAAATGCCATTGTTAATATAAAACTGTTGTATTTATTGTTATCTACCATTGCTTCTATTATTGTTATTGTTGTTGTTATTATTGATGTTGTAGGTTTCTGTGCATTATTATTGCTATACTACAATGATTGCAGATTTGTAGAACTATTTAAGTGGAAATGGAATTGTGTGTAGCATGTTAAATTTCATTTCTACATTGAGCTATCAAGACTTACACCCAATCCTACAAAAGGGTATTAACCTATTGCAGTCATTGTTTAAGCACCGTAATGAGTTTGTTTTCCAAATTTATGGTTGTTGCTGCTGCATAAATTGGCTGCGTGATGCTTTGAAATGCAGCTCTGGAAAGCTTCTCAAATGCCAAATGAAATGATATACCTACAACAATAAAATTAACACAGAAAATATGCACCAAATGGGCAATTAATCATGAATTTTATTAATTGCTTGAAAGATTACACTATCACAGGCCACTTCAAGGGGGCTACCTCCTTTAGAACTTCTGATACAAAAATGCAATTTTTTCCCTTTCCTTTTATTACAATCCAATATATAATAAGGAACCATACAATGTCTTACAAACCCTAACCCTAACCCTAAATAGACTTTGGGTCCCACTAACTACTACTAATAACATGACTAATTACAATAATTAAATAGTTAGGGCATAAGGGTCCTAACATATTTGATTTCTTGCTATAGAATCTGATTTACCATTCTGGTGAATGTTTCTTTTGTGTATTTCTGATTTTGAAACTATTGTTGCTATTTTTGGAAGTTGTTTTGTAACAAATTCCTATGGAAAGAACTCGTTATAGAAGCTACGAGTTGGGCATGTGAGCAATATGCTTATTTCATAAATGCTTTAACCGTAGGCCACCTTCGACTTATCTCGTCCTTGCAAGGGCCTTGCTCCTCCTTGTTCCATGTCTCTTACTTGACCGAAAAGTCCTAATGTTAACTAAAAATGTTTCAAAACTTGATCCATATGCAAAACTAAAAAAGACTGCCCCCTTGCACCACATAGGGGACATATCACAATTATGCTTAAACCCCGTCTAACCAATCATGAATTGATTAAAAAGACTCCATGTTGGATGTTAGCAATTCCAAGTGTGAGCAATAATTAATCAGGAAAGAAGGCAATCAATATCATCACTAATTAAAGACGAGCATCTTCTCCTTGGAACGATAGCAAAGCTCCCAGTTTGTTGGGAGGCATCTTCACAAACCAAGTAAGGGAATCCACGTGCCTTGAAGCAAAGGCCGATCCTTGATGTGGCATCATACAAGCAAGAGTCACAAAAGCAAATCCACATATAGCTCAAGTCAATGGAGGTGACAAGAATGCAACAAATATCCAAGGAAGATTGTGACACGGTTAGCATGCCAATATAAAGCAATGTACCTTAATGAGAATGGCGTTCACTTCCAAATGCATCCAAAAGTATATGAGGAAGAGCTTATGAAGGAGCAGTGGATACTCTAGCAACACCCTTGTACCACTTGTTTTGAAACAAGAAGATGAAGGAAACCTAGATAGAAAGAAATTACAAGCCTATCTAGAGCGCATAATTAATGACGTAAATGAAAAAAAGTAGGAAAAACACATTTGGTGCTCTGTTATAAATCAGGACACACCAATGTCAATTGTTCGAAGAAAGCATTTTGCAACATTTCTAAAGTTGAGGGACATGCTATTGCAAATTATCCATTTAACTTGAAAAGTGATAAACACTAGACGTTGATGGCGCAAAAGGAAGACAAGGAGGGCAAACCGAGCACTTCAAAGAGTCGGAGCGACAAGTGTCGAATACAGAACAAATACCAAGGAAGAAGACAACCACAACAACAAAATCGATCTACAGGAGCACAAGTATGATTGCAATATGATACGGGTGCGAGGCCAATCATACAATGGTGAAGATGTTAAGAGTGGGGCCACTTTGCACACAATTGTCAGAATGCTTCGACAAGAGGAAGCAATACCACAATGATCTGTAGATGGTGCAGACTAGGCAACCATAAGAAGGTGAGTACAAGCAACTCAAAAAATGTCAATTTCATTGACATTAAGAAGCCTCCACAAAACAAGGCACAAAAAGAGAGGCACGTGTTAGCTATAACTTGGGTGCAAGTTAAGAAAATGGAGCAATACTTGAATCCTGCCAAGGAGAATGAAAAACGGCAAGAAACACATGTTCAAATTGAAGAAGAGACAAGAAAGACCAATCAAGAGAGATTGTTATAGAAGAAGTTAAGGGAACCTATCACAATCGAAGAAGATGAGACACCAACACACCAGTTGGTTGCACAAGTGCTAAATACAAGAATTGAAGTTAGAGTATCCAGCTTATTGTGCACAATACTGGAGCTGTATGCAATGGTCGAAAGGCTGGTGAGGACAACAGGAGTGGAGTTGCAACGCCAACTAGAAGCAACAAGAATATGGAGGGATTAGTAAATTGACATGATAGTGTTGATGATAGTTGTCGAGAAGAAACCAGAGCTGATCCACATGGAGTTGTTGAACTACAAGTTGACGCAGGTGATCATGGATGAAGGTTCAAGTGTGAACATATTGCCCGAGAAAATGTGGAAAGATTTGGGGGCACCATTTTTGTGGTCTCCCAATTTTCAGTTGTATGGCATAGATCAATAAGGCAATTTTCGGCTCTTGGAAGGTGAATCACCACATGAGTGACCTTCTAACTCATGGAAGGTGAATCACCACATGAGTGACCTTCTAACACATGGAAGGTGAACCATCAAATTCTTGTATAAAGAAAGATGTTCTCCCAATTGTAAAAATCATATGAAGTATTTTTTGTAGTAGTCTTGGTTCGTGGAGCTAGAGATCTTATGGAGTGATTCCTTTAAGAGTATTCTTAGTGTTGCCCTATCTCAAGGGTATTATCTATCTCTATTTTATTGTGTGGATTGTTATTGTGGAATTTATTATGGATGCATGCTTGATATTTCTACATATTGGTGAATGATTTATTGTTAATGAGAAGAGAGGTTCATAACAATTGGTATCAGAGCAATGATTCTAGCAAAGTGAGGTTGTTTTTGCAGAGCTAAGGCACATTTTTTCAAAAAAATGTCACATCTTGCAAGGGCCATATCTTTTTTTTCAACAATCATTTTAAAATATTTATGTTCCAACATATAAATCATTTCGAGTACTACAAAAAAAACTGCTCATTTGTTAAATTTTGATAAGTATTGAGAAAGTTATGGCTGTTTGAAGTTGAGGTATTTGTGTTATTTTTTGGCTGCGCGAATTTCTTTTCAAAAAAAAATCATATTAAATTTTTTAGCAGTCATTTTTAAAAGATTTTGCACCAGCATGTATATTATTTTGAGTACTACAAAAACGACTGCTCACTTGTTAAATTCTGATAAGTATTGTGGGAGTTACAACTATTAAAATTTGGGCTTTTGATGTTGTTTTTGGGCTGCACATAAAGGGAAAAAAATCATATATCTCAATTCGGGTAAGCAAATCAATTGCCATGTGTTTTGTTTGGAAGAAAATCTGCAGATTTTATTGTTTGAAGAAAGAAATAGATGAGATCTCCGAAAATTTATTTTTAAGAATTTCTCATTATTTAAAACCTTAGCTGCCTTGAAAAAAAAATTATTGGTTCGAGGGCATGGAGTTGTCAATATTCACTAGAAAAGATAATGATAACGCTTTGGAAATGGTTGAAAATTTTTAAGTCTTTAAATTCTTCTAATTTTTTAAGCAGATGTGATCTTTATGTTTATTTACAAGGGGAAGCTTTATCTTTGTTTATGAACTTTGCTAATGCCCATAATATTACATACACATGGGAAGAATTTGAAGTTGCATTTTTAAGCAAATGGGGATTAGAAGAAAAGGATAATAATATGTAGGCTAAGGAAATCACACCTTTGGTGCCAAACAATGTTCAAAAAGATTTGTTTGAATATACAAATTTTATTTTGCAAGTTCATGGTTGCATCCAAAAGAAAAAAGTTAGTCTCCATAAACCCTAGCAGCAAACATAACTTCATCAGTAGGGACTTGGCTAATAATTTGCAAGTTCCAACAACAAAAATTAAAAGCATAGAGCTTGAGGATAAGGATGTTCAGATTTTTGAAGATTTGAAGATCACAATGGATAAATATGTTTTACATTCAGAATTTTATGCTATTGAGATGGGTAATATGGATATTGTTCTTGGTTATCCTTGGGTGCATTCTTTGGGTACTGTTACTATTAATGAGCAAAAGAAGTTCATGAAGTTATGGTACAGGACGAAGAAGATAACATTACAGCATATTTCTCAGTGTAGAGAAAAAAAATGAAGCAATTATAGGGGAACATATTGAAGAACAAATAAAAGAACCTGAAATCAAGTCTAATGAGGAGGTAATAGATTTCAAAGAAGAAGTAAAAGCAAAGGACAAACCAAAAGTAGAGGCACAAAAGGTTGAACATTGGGCTAAGGTTGGAGTATATTGCCATCCACACCACCATGAAAGGCAACAATAATGGAGACAGGATATAAAACAACAAAGGAGCCATAAAGGACATACATGGAGCCCAAGGGTTAATATGGATATTCAAGTGGCATAAGGGCATATCAGCAACAACAAAGAACACCACCAGTCAAAGTTTCACTAGGATGGATGGATGATCAAGATCCATACCAATTCTCATCTTTGTTTAGAAGATCATATTATTTAGTTTCTTCCCATGTTTTGAGGACAAAACATTTTTGTAAGAGGGATGGAATGTTAGGTACCTAAGTATATGAATGTGGGCATATAATATAATATTGTATTATGGCATGGGTCACACATAAAATTATAATAATATATAACATAGTGCCATATTATAATATTATGCACTTTGTAACTCATGGAAGGTGAATCATCACATTCTTGTATAAAGAAAGATATACCCCCAATTGTAAAAGCAAGTCATATGAAGTATTCTTAGTAAGAGTCTTGGCTCGTGGAGCTCGAGATCTTGTGGAGTGATTCCTTCCTTAAGGAGTATTCTTGGTGTTGCCCTACCTCAAAGGTATTATCTATATCTATTTTATTGTGTGGATTGTTATTGTGGAATTTATTTGTGGATTCATGCCTGATATTTCTACATATTGGTGAATAATTTATTGTTAATGAGAAAAGGAGTTCATAACAACAAAGATAGGAAGAGTTGAATGACCTTGAACAACATAGGTTGACAAGAGCAAAAACAACTGAGATAATGTGGAGAGATGTTTTTGAAGCACCTACATCTCAAGAGGGGGATGAAAGGAATGAGCAAACAAATAACAATAGCTTATTCTCCACAAGCTCATATGGGATTACTATCAATACTAGTAGCAACAACTCGATCTCACCACTTACGAGATGATCAAGGAGGAATATGACAAGAGCTCAACCAGTTCCCCAATCAGAGGAAAGAAGAAATACACAAAATAACTCTTAGGAAGAAAGACAAACTACAAGGTTATTGGACTACACGCCAACAATGGTTGTTACAAAAGGAGAGCCTAGTAGTTCGCAAGGATTACTAGGTACCCCAATAGTCATATAGGAAATAGGTAACTTAGGCAACTTGGGAAGACCGTCAAATCTTCTTAGTCATCTAAGATTTCCCAACCAAGGAAGGAGTTTAGTTGGCCTCCCTCCTAATAGCTTGAGGGGAAGAATTTTCCCTCATGCTACCCCTAGACCGCATGGTCAACAAGATGGGCCGCAAGGACCATTCTTTGATCGTGTACGAAACAACCAATTATCGTGTGACCATCAGCTTGACTTGTTAGGACTACCTCATGGCCTACGTCAGAACCAAAGACGTCATAATAGACAACCGACTCGAATGAACCTCAAACAATTTGGAGATTAGGAATAGGCAGTCCCACATCATGAAGCCCAACAAAGAGATCAGAGGTCAGTGGATCATCACGAGGTAGAAGGCGACGACTAAGTAGAACTACGGAATAACGAAATCGAATAAGGCAAGCTCATGGCCTACGTCAAAACCAAAGACGTCGTAATAGACAATTGACACAAACGAACCTTGAACAATCTGGAGATAGGAATAAGCAATCCCACATCATGGAGCACGACAAAGAGATCAGAGGTCAGTGGATCATCACGAAGTAGAAGGTGACGACAAAGTAGAACTATGGAAGAACGAAATTGAATAAGGCAAGAGCGAATAAGGTAGAACAAGGAAGAATTACAAAGATTGGGCCATTATATGAGTCCAATCAAACAGACAATCTGTCGTACAAATAGTGGTCGTGCTAGGCAAGTGCCAGACGGTCGTACAAATGCTAAGTGCCATCAAGAGGTTGGTCCAATGACAGAGTGTCGTCATGAGGCTGGTCCGACGACACAGTGCCATCAGGACGCTGGTCAGATGGTAAAGCACCATCGGCAAAGGTGATCAGATGACAAAGCACCATCGATAGTGTCACTAGATGGCAGAGCATTGTCAAGAAAGTGACTAGATTGCAAATGGCTGTAAAAATGGGGCTAGGATGGTAGGAGACCACAATAATACGACGGAGGAGAAAAACCGCCATCAAAGAGAAAATGTGCGCGATCAATCTACGGAAGATGCATTTGAAATTCAAGTATGCATGGTCATACAAATCGTATGGCAAACGTGACACGTGGATATTTTTTAGTTGTAAATATGTTAATAATTAAAATAAAAAAATAAATAATAAAAATAAAGTAGACAAAATGATAAAGAGCAGGAAAAGACACCGTCAATAGCATGGCACCATCAATGGGTCATTGGATGATAGAGGCGCTATCAAGAAAGTGACTAGATTGCAAATGGTCAAAATGAAAATGTGCGCGATCAATGGTAGGAGACCATAGCCATACGGTAGAGGAGGAAAATTGTGGTCAAAGTGAAAATGTGAGCGATCAATCTACGAAAGATGCATTTGAAATTCAAGTATGCATGGTCATACGAACCGTACGACAAAGGTGACAAGTGGATATTTTTTAGTTGTAAATATGTTAATAAATTTAAAAATAAATAAATAATAAAAATAAAGCAGACAAAAAGATAAAGAGCAGGAAAAGATACCATCAATCGCATGCAAGTTGGCAAAGTGGTAGCCATCTGATAGTGCAGCATAAGCGAAGTGGCAGTTATCTGAAAGTTAGGCATGGGCAACGACTACCTCCTACACTTGTAAATAGAGGAATGAGCATTTCAAATCACTCACGTCTGCAGGTGAATACGAGATGGAAGACGTAGAGCAAGAAGCAGACGTGGTGTAGGAGGGAACCCTTGGAGAATTGTCGACATTGTTGACACGAGAGAAAAAGTGCCAAGGAAAATTGATTGAATTGGCAAATGTGCCCTAGAGTGCTCTAAAGTAAAGACAAAGGAAGATTGTACAAACTGCTATTAGAGAGTTGAGCTACAAACCAACCGAGAATTTCCAGTCTGATGGAGTAACTTTACAAACAGCAGAAGGGCAAGGAGTTTGTGCATAGAGATCGGGGCAAAGGAGGCTGCCATAAGGGCAGTGAAAAGGCCATACGAGTCAAGGAAAAGACAGCCAAGTTGCAAATCCACCACCATACAAGTACAGAGTGGTGCCAGAAGACAACTGTGCAGGTGAAGGAAAGGGTTGTCGTACAAGGGAGAAATAATTGACAGAAGTGTCATACAAACAAGAAGGTTGCCATACAAGTATAGTAAAGGGCAATCAAACAGGTGACAAACGACTGGCAACAGTACCATACAAACCAAAAGAAGGCCTGCTGTCGACCAAGTGAAAGGTTGTGACGACAGCTGTCGTACAAGTCCATTGGTGTGTGACAGCAGGAGCTGCCATACAAGTTTAGGAGTTTGTGACGGCAGTGGTATCGTACAAGCCATCAGTGTGACGGTAGAGGATGCGTGCAAATCCACCAGTAAGACAACAAGGGGGTCGTACAAGCAACGTTGGAAGATAAATAAGCAAAATTGTTGAGAAAGATGCATAATAAGACAGCAAGGGGGTCGTACAAGCAACGTTGGAAGATAAATAAGCAAAATTGTTGAGAAAGATGCATAGGAGGCCAAACATTCTAGAGAGAATTCGACAGGTGGAGCAGCAACAAAGAAGAGCCCCAACTGACCTGATGACGAAAGGAGGTAAGAAGCACAGTCATTCTAAATGCTCAAAGCAAGTGAAAGAGTATGGTTCAAAAACAGAACGAGGTAGCGGAAGACAATTGCAACAAAGGCCAAATGTTAGCATTCCGAAAGAAAGAGAAAGATATGTTATGCCTCAAGAAGGAGAAAGTACCCTTGCAAGACATCACTTGGGTACAACCAACAAGAGAGCACTGACAAACATGGTGGGAATAGGCTCCAAGGAATCATTGGTTGCGGACAATGTTTTTGAATGCAGGAGTTAATTTATATTGTAGATCCCAAATTTTGATAAAGAGTTCTTTAAGGAGTATTTGCTACAAATGTTGCAAACATACAATCCACAACAACATGCTAGCAAAGTGAGAGTGGGTGACCAAGAGCTAATTGTTGTATTTTCAGCAGGTAACTTCAGGAGGACATTTGGTTGTCAAATCATGGATGGCTGGTAATAAAAGATTTAGTGGATTCAAACTAGTGCAGGCAAATGATCCACGAAGTCACTAATATCACTCTAAAAGAGTTACATTAGTTGATGGCACATGGGAGCCAAGTAAAGTAGCAGCAATTGATGAATGAGGAGTTGCAATGTGCAATGAATGTAATAATGGCAAGACTCTCAAGAGAACAACAAGCCTAGGAGATGCCCATATGGCTCATACCTTATGTGCAGGGGGTAGTAGCTGGAGTAGCCTATGATTAGGCATCCTATCTATCATACAATATTAAGAATTTCTTAATGCAAAACACAAAAAAAAAAAATTCAATAGCATTCCATGCCATTGCCTTGTCGATGAATGTTGTTAAGCAGGTAAAGGCCCAAATTCTAGGATTGGAATCCTCCTAGAGATGACTGTTGGTTACGAATCTGCCACTAAGGAAAGGATTTTGATCTATTGCGCCCTAGATTCGCCTAGCAGATTGAGAGGCCAGATGGAAGAGATGCCTTCCGTTCCAATCTCTGGAGGACGCCGGCTTCTTATACTAATCTAGCTTTGGGGATTTAGATAAGAGTGCGGGAAAGAGATAAATATGCAGAAAGAAACGAAATTCTCATTTGCTTCAGTTGGGGAGAAACAAGAAGCACGATTACAAATTTGCACCCAAACCAACAACAATCAAAACAAAGCATGTAACAGAAATTGCAACTGTAAATCTATCCTATGTATCCTTCTGATTAGTATTCCAGATCTAAGTAATTTCCAATGTTCAAATCCAGAGTTCAGTATTCAAACAGACAGAAATATAAATAGACATGAAGCAGAAATACTAGCAGAAGGCAGCATACAAGATAGAGACAAGAAGCAGAGCCAAAGGATGCTTTGTATTAAGTAGAAGATGATCTGTCACAGCAGAGTTCTCTAGCAATATGTTCCCCCCTATTACAATGAATTGGACTGCCTTTTATAGCAGGAATTTCCCCCCAGAATACAATCAAGCACGGGACTCAATGCCCGACAAAAGCTGTAAAAGCTGCCAAAAGCGGCTAAAAGCCACTGAGATTTGACCTCTACGGATCATGAATGTACTTGCAGCAAGGTCCTCCTGAGAAAGTGCACTTGCAGCAAGGTCCCCATTCTCAGGAGGACTTTGCTGCAAGTACATTCATGATCCGCAGAGGTCAAATCTCAGTGGCTTTTAGCAGCTTTTGGCAGCTTTTACAGCTTTTGTCGGACATTGAGGGGGGAAATTCCTGCTATAAAAGGCATACCAATTCATTGTAATAGGGGGGAAACATATTGCTAGAGAACTCTGCTGTGACAGATCATCTTCTACTTAATACAAAGCATCCTTTGGCTCTGCTTCTTGTCTCTATCTTGTATGCTGCCTTCTACTAGTATTTCTACTTCATGTCTATTTATATGACTTACCAAAACTGGCACCAATCTTAAGGTGGATGGGTGTAATACCATGTACGAAGGGAGGCACTCTAAGAACTAAAAATATACTTAAGAGGAAGAATTTGCAAAAAGGGAGGAAAAGCTTTTGGTAAAGTTGATTATTGAAACAAAAAGCCAATCATTATGGTCTAGAATGGGCCAAGGATCATAATTATGCAAAGAGACTTGAGGACAAGAAAAGAGGCATTAAAGCTGCAGATTCCAGAGATGGGAGGAGTGCTTGTTCCAACACCTCAACAGCAAGGTCCAAATCTACCAAAGCAAAGACAAATGTCGATGAGGACATCGATCAAATCAAAGGGGAGGATAGATGTAGACGCTAGTCCTAGACAGGAGCAACAAAAGCATAAGTAAAACTGTACACACTAGTTTTTTATTGCATTATTCACTAAGTTTGGTCAAATTGCAATGTAAATGAAAGATTAATGTTTAGTCAAATATTAGTGAAATGTAAATGAAACACAAATGTCATGTAAATACCATCATAAGTTTAATATATTGCAAAAAAAAATATGAAGTCTTCTATAAGTGTCTAATGTGAGTCAGAAGAGGGAAGATAGTTACACGCTTAGGTGTCCTGAAAATCATTGTTGGCAACGGCCAAGACAAAGTAATAAAAGGACCCCCTCCTCATTTGTTATTGCATATAGGAGAGCACGAGAGGCCATTGTGAGAGCATCTTGTGATTTTGTATATAGAAGTGCTATGATCTGTAATGACATTGTCGTACAAGCAGACTCTTAATGCAATATATCTATTCTCCATATGTGTGTTGGATATCTATGCGATGTTGTAAGGACATTAGACTATTAGGTTTGTATATTGTCCAAGTGTTGTGTGTTGCAGGTTGAAGGTTGCAATCAAAAGTTATAAAACACAATTAGGAATTGCAAGTGCAGACGACAGTTGCTGGTGGTAACCGTCATATGAGAGTCGCCATACAGAAGACTAGGATGATGTCGTCATGTTGAAGTGCATTTGCCGTCTAGAAGACTTGCCATCACATGACTAAGCTAGTGTTGTACAAGTGAAATCATGACTACAAACTGAGTGTTTGTCGTACAATCACATTGTCGTCATTAGTTTCAACCTGCCATCTCATAGATTGCCATGTAACTGAAGTTGATGTTGTACAAACACAAATGTCTTGTCGAATTATATTGACTACAGTCTTGTTTGGCCTTTACACATGTCATTCTTTTCCTCCATTATCGGGAAACTCACCACCATGCTACAACAGCCAATAGGGTGGGTCATCTAGGCCACCCCCTGGCCATCTAGTGATGAGGCCAAATAACACCTCATTTTTGCAGTATTTTTGACATAAAAACTTGCCATATTACAAAACATAACATAGTTAATTACCAAATAGTTGATTAAAATATGTTATTGTCTGATGTTTGCATGATTTTATGTTTAGGAACACTATACCCCTGTTTGCATGATTTTATGTTTAGGAACACTATACCCCTGTTTTGACTTTTTTTCTGCATTTTATAACTGTTTTTGCATGATTAGTTAGTTCAAAATGCATAATAAAAATAGTAGCTGACAAGGAGTGCTATGGTCTATAATTACATCATGCTAATTGAACATTTTCCTGCCTTAAAAATGGTTTGTATAAAGAATTAGCACCAAATTTCAAGTTCTGCTAGAAAACTGGACAGAGCAACTGCAGCCCATACATTTTCCAGCCACCTGTCATTATAAAGGAGGGCATGGAATTTGTCAACCAATGTAGACAGCAGTTCTAAACCCTAGGACTGGCTGGAACATCATGTCCATCAATTTTGAATTGTACATAGCAATTTTGGTATGTTAATGTTTTGATTTGATTGGAAAAACAGCCAATGAAATGAAGGCTGAATTGTAAACGCATATGGCATAAAAGGACAAAAACAGCCGCCATTGTTAATGCTTTGGTTAAGGCTCTAGACGGGTTGTTAGACGTCTAGTTAGAAGACGTCAAGTAGTTAGACATCTAAAAGCACTTTGTTAGAAATTGTTAAGAGAACGGTTGGGGTGGTTTGGGAATCGGTTGGGGAACCAATTACCCCTCCTATTTAAACACCCCCTTCCAAACATTGTATATGCTATTGATGCTATTCATTCTACGTAAATGCCAATGCTGTTATGTTGTTTACATGTTCTGCGTGTATGGTGAATTGGTGATTGTGCTGTGAGTTGCAGGTTGTGATGCATTAATGGAGGAATTGCAGGTTGTTCCATACTAATTATTATTGCAGGTTTTGCCATCGACGAATTGTTGAAGATCAAGTGCTGTAGCAGGGGAAAACAGTGTGTATTTGCAGGTTTTCTAGACGAAATGTTGAACCAGCCATCTGACGTCTAGCCCCTGACGTCTGGCAGCCGTCAGACGGCTAGCCGTCACCCCCTCCTGACGTCTAGGACAACCCGACGTCTAGACCCCCGACGTCTAGACCCCACGTCTAGACCCTCACGTCTACCCTCTCCTCACGTCTATCCTATGTTCTCCTGACGTCTAGGCCTGCTCATCCGACGTCTAGACTCCTGACGTCTAGACCTTGACGTCTACTAGCAAAGTTAGAGGATTGAACTGATAAGCCTGTATATTCATTGCTTGGAGCCTGATACTAACTTGTCATCACCCCATCCCGGGAATGTACTCACCCCTGTCTACATTTGGCGTCGTTGCCTAATTAAAACCCGGAGTTTAATGACAAGTGATAGGAAGAGTAGGTGAATGACTGGTTTCAGGTCACAGAATAAGAATCAAATACCGGTAAGAAGAAGCGCACGACTGGCGAACTTAAGGACACACGAGGCCGCAGAGGTGTCTCACCCTGAGGTGGAGAGAGTGTGGAACATTGAAGACGAGAATAACGCAAGCATTGAAACATTGTTGGTGACTGCAGAAAACGAGGAAGAACAAATAGTTGAGGAAGAGCCCATCATTGAGAACTGGACGGCAACACCAGAACCAGCGAGGGAAGGGTGGCCAGAGGATACTGAAGGAGAGAACCTTGTATCAAGGCACCTACGCGGAGGTTCGTGGGGAGGAAGGCCGGAGCCACGTTTGGTATATTCGCGAAGGAGGTCGCGAAGCAGAGACCAATTGGAGACGGGAAGAAGGCTATTTGAGTACAACTTTGCACCACCAACAGTAGACAGACAACCGAATCAACCACTACAACCACCAACACCAGGAAGTCAGAATACCATGGCGAATCCCGCCAATAGAACGATACAACAGAAATGCCCACCCTTCTCAGGTGAAGGGAAGGAGGATCCATCACGACATGTGGGAACTTGCATTACCATTTGGGGAGCAAATGGGGTCACACAAGACACACAATGGTTGCAACTGTTCCCAACCACATTGCGAGGCATGGCGATAGACTGGTACTTGAAAAGACAAAGTACGCGAGCATTTACACAATGGGAAGAGTTGAAGAATGCATTCATAGAAGAATTCCGACCACTGAGGGATGACACGGACATCATCACAGAAATATGCGTTACTAAGCAAAAATCGGATGAGGATGTCAAAAGCTACAATAGAAGATTGAAACAACTGACAGACAAAATGGAGATGACACCTGCTGACGGTATGATAAAGCGGTGGTTTTTGGATGGGCTACTACCAAAATTCAAGAAGAAAATGAAGGCAGTACCATCCTCAACGTATGCAGAAGCACTGGAGAAGGCTAAAAACTTCGAAAGTGAAGGCAAACAAACGACCGCAGGTATCGGAGGATACTTAAAGCATACCGAAGATTCGGACAGTGAAGCTGAAGACAAAGTACAGAGCACGATTCACACCTTCCGGAGGGAATTTGATAAAATTCTAAAAGAAGCAAAAGGAGAAGGTCGAAAGGATCGGAAAGAAATTTGGTGTTCAGACTGCAAGGCAGAGGGACATTCAAATGTAAACTGTCCAAAGAAAGCATATTGCAATATATGTGAAATTGCAGGACATCCTGTCGTCGACTGTCCATTCAACCTGAAAAGCAAGAGGCATCAGACATTGGCAATACAACAGGAAGAGCAGCCAAATGCACAAAGGAATGGACAAGGAGCTACTAGCGGAGGATACAGGAATAGTCGCCGAGGAGGAAGACAAGGAGGCCAGAGTCGACTACAATACGACTCTGACGGTCGGCCGATTATTCAATGTCGGAATTGTCAAGAATGGGGCCATTTTGCGAAGAATTGTTCCAAACCCCAGAATGCAGGTAACAACAATGGTAACAACACCACTCAAATGTGTAAATGGTGTGGTCCGGGAAACCACAAGGAGGCTAATTGCCCGAACAAGGCAAGTACCAGTGGAACTCAGAATATCAACCTCATCGGCATTGGAGAAGTGACAGAGGTAGACAAAGAAGTCTTGGCTGTAACAAGAGCACAGACCAAGAAAACGGAACAGTATCCAAACCCTGCCAAGGAGAAGGAACGATGGCAGGAAGCCCAAAAATTGATTGAAACAGAACTAGCAAAGGAGAAACAGGGACAACTAGTTCTGGAGAAAGTGTTAAAGAGACCAGAGATCACTAAGAAGGCATCAGTAGAAGGCTTGGTAACAGAGGTACTAAACACGAAGGTGGAGATGAAGGTAGCCAACCTATTTAGCATAATACCGGAGTTGTATGCTACGATCGGGGAAGTCATCAAGAAGAAGGATGAAACTCGACAGGTAGCAACTATCAAGCAAGGACAATTTATCGATCCAACAATCCTGATGATTGAAGTCGGGCGGAGGCCAGCTATAGTTCAAATGGAGGTTTTGAACCATAGGCTGAATCAAGTGATTGTAGATGGAGGGTCTAGTGTGAACGTGATGCCAGAGAAGACATGGTGGATTCTGGGGCAACCCGCCTTACGGTCTCCAAATTTCAAACTATATGGCGTTGATCAATATGGCATTGAAACAATAGGCGTTTTGATGAATCAGAAGGTACGCATAGCAGAGCAGGACTTCATCTTGGATTTTGTTGTCATTGCTATGCAGAAACCCGCATATGATGCACTGTTGGGACGAGGATGGTTGAGGACAACAAAAGTCAACCACAATTGGGAGAAAGAACGTCTATCTTTCAAACAAGGGCAGCACAAGTATATAATCAATCTGAAGAATCAAACAGTAAGTCAGGACATAGCTACTTCAGATGATTCGGGATCCTCTTCGTCAGATGGTGAAACGGGATATGAACCAGATGAGGAGGGAGTGTTGCACCTTGACGACTGCACGGAAGATGAGTATGACCAAGATAAAGGTTTACTACACTGGCAGTTGGAAGATTATGAGATCTTCCCTCCCCAATGTCTTTGCATAGATGCGGGAAAAGAGATTCAAGAGGATGAGATGCAGGAACCAGAAAAAGAAACCAGCAACAAAAGACAGACAACAGCAGAGAAGGACAAGGAAAGGGAAAAGTGGACATTTCCCAAGAATTTTGCAGAATTCACGATGGGGGAGGCAGTCATTGAAGACAAACCAGCGCACCCCATCGCTGCACTAAAGGCAGCAAATGAACCTGAGTCAATCAAATATGAAGGTCCAAGAATGATTCAGGTAAACTTGGGAGAAAAAGGCGAGGAGAAGATGATCAAATGTGGAGATGATTGGGATCCAGTCCTAAAAGCAGCAGCATTCAAGATTTTTATGGACTATAAGGATGTTTTTGCTTGGACATATAAAGATTTGAAGGGAGTACCACCCGAACTCTGCGTACACAAGATTCCTCTGATAGAAGGTGCGCAACCAGTAAGAAGGCGTCCTTACAGAATGAATCCCAAATATGCAGCAAAGGTGAATGCCGAAATCGAAAAGATGTTAGATGCAGGCATTATATTCAAAGTTACGACAAGCGAGTGGGTCTCACCAATTGTGATCACTCTAAAACGAGAAGTAGATAAAATCCGAATCTGTGTGGATTTTAGAAGTTTGAATGTCGTAACTGTAAAAGATCCCTTCCCAATCCCATTCACAGACTCCATACTGGAAGAGGTAGCCGGCCACGAGATATATTCATTTCTGGATGGATTCTCGGGGTACAATCAGATTAGCATAGCAGAAGAAGACAAGTTGAAGACTACTTTTGTGGTAGAAAATGGAATATATGCATACAATCGCATGCCATTTGGACTATGCAATGCGCCCGCTACTTTTCAGAGGATCATATTGTATATTTTTGAAAAGATGTCCACAAGAAATTTTAAAGCTTTCCTAGATGATTGGTCACTGTATGGGAAGACGCAAGAACATTTAAAGGCTTTGGAGGAATGCATGGGTTTATGCAGGAAGGCACGAATATCGCTTAACCCAAGCAAATGCGTATTACTGGTACCATACGGGAAGTTGTTGGGGCATATAGTATGCCAAGAGGGTTTGAAGCCCGACCCAGATAAAATAAGGGTAGTATTGCTGATGGAGGAGCCACATGATGTGAGCTCGGTTAAGACCTTTCTGGGAACTGTCGGATATTACAGGAGGTTTATCCGGAATTATGCATTAACATCTCATCCACTAGACGCGCTTACACGTAAGGGTGTTCCATTCAGATGGACAGAGGAACACCAGGGGGCATTTGAGGGATTGAAAGGGCACTTGGTGAAAGCACCTATCCTGGTTTACCCAGACTGGGAGAAAGAATTCCATGTGCATGTGGATGCCTCAAATTTTGCCATTGGATGTGCATTGGCACAAGAAGGCCAATACGGGTTGGATCAGCCCATATACTTTGCAAGTCGGCTACTGTCCAGAGCCGAGAAGAATTACAGCACAACGGAGCGGGAAGCACTAGGAATGGTGTATGCAGTACGGAAGTATAGACACTATCTACTGGCTAACCCCTTTGCTTTTTATGTGGATCATCAGGCTTTGTTGTACTTGATCAACAAACCAACGATCTACGGACGAGTGAGTCGATGGCTCGTCACTCTGCAGGAATTCGTGTTTAGAGTGGTAGTCAGGCCAGGGAAGAAACACGTAATAGCGGACCAGTTGTCAAGGATTCGCTCAGGAGAACCTGTAGAGGGAGGAATACCGGATGAATTCCCCGATGCACAATTGTTCATGATTAATGCCATACCAGGATGGTATAAGCATATAGGGGAATATCTGTCGACAGGGCAACTGCCAGAAGAGTTAACGGCAACCGAGCGGAGAAAAGTAATCACGAAATCAGCACCCTTCACCTTGATTGCAGGATTGCTTTACAAGATGGGGGAGGACCATGTATTGCGAAGGTGTATAATGGAGGATGAAGTACAACAAACCCTGAGGGAGACACATGAGGGATTGGCAGGAGGACACATGGGACCAGATGCGACAACCAGGAAAGTGTTGTTGGCAGGTCTATGGTGGCCCACCCTCTTTCACGATGCAAAGAATTTTGTGGTAGCATGTGATACGTGTCAAAGAACGGGGAAACCCTTGAAGAGAGACTTCATGCCATTACATCCGTCCCAGCCTCAGGAACTCTTTGAAAGATGGGGACTGGATTTTGTAGGTCCTCTAAAAACAAGTCGAAGGAGGAGATGTCGATACATCGTGGTTGCCACAGAATATCTCACAAAATGGGTAGAAGCAAGGGCTTTACCGGACAACTCGGCAAAAAGCACGGCTCGCTTTTTGTACGAACAAGTGATTACAAGGTTCGGGATACCTCTACAGTTGACAAGTGACAGAGGAGGCCATTTTGTGAATGCGATTATCCAGAACTTGACGGAAGAATTCAGGATTTTTCACTCCTTGTCAAGTCCGTACTACCCAAGAGCAAATGGGCAGGCGGAGGCAACAAATAAAGTCCTGGTTTCAATCATGTACAAGACATGCGGAGTAGAAGGAGCCGACTGGGAGGAGCGGTTACCAGCAGTTTTATGGGCATACAGGACCACTTTCAAGCCCACTACGAATCACACACCCTTTCAACTGATGTACGGACAAGAAGCAGTTGTACCAGTTGAATTCCTTGTACCTAGTTTGAGGGTGGCAGTCGACAATCGATTGAATGATGAGGAAAGCACTCGAGAACGACTGACAACTTTGGTACAACTGGACGAAAAGAGGGTGATGGCGCAATGGGCAACGGAGATCGCACAGAAGAGGAGGAAATTCTGGCATGATAAACATCTCCGGAAATTGGATCTCAAAGCTGGTGGACTAGTTCTCAAATACAATGGTAAGAGAGAACTCAAGCCAGGAAAGTTAAAAACCTTGTGGCTTGGACCCTTCCAGGTAGAAGAAGTACTCGAGAACGGGGCAGTAAAGTTGAGGAAATTGGATGGAACGTTATGCCCCGAGGTAATAAATGGTTCCAAGTTGAAAGTATACAAACCACGTGCTCAGGTGAATATGATCAACTTGGGACAAACGGGAACTTCCAGAACAGAAGAGGAAGATCCGGGTACACAACCTTCTGGAAGCAACGAGCAGGGTAGCGTTGTTCGAGAGGAGGAAACTCATAACCTGGATTGGTTGTTTGGGAGTGAAGAAAGGCAGGCAATGGAACTCTCAAATAACAACGAAGAAGACCGACTCCAAGTTCTGACGGAGGTCGCTCAACAGGAAGTTCTGGGAGAAGAAGAAGAAGATGAGGAAGGAGTTAGACTTCTGCAACGAATGAGATCGGAAACACAAAGGTTGCAGGGAGAATATGAAACTCTGAGACAGTACAATAATCAGCTACGGGAACAGGTGATCCAGGAGTTGGACACAACCATGCAACGAGTAAATGAAAGGCACGAAGCTCGCCTAGCGGAATGGGCGGAGCTAGAGCAGGGGGAACTCAGAAGAAGTGCGACAGGAAACTCTTCAGAAGGCAGTTTATTTTCCTTGGAGGAAGAACAGGAAGATGCGGTAAGCCCAAGGGAAAATGAAAGAGGAAAAGCAATAGCAACAGGTGCACATTCTAGGAGTTCTTCAGCCACATTAAAAATCGTGCTAAATTCGGAAGAATCCTCAAGCGCGGAATCAGTGAACCATCAGGAGATGAGAGAGTCTCCAGAAAGACCCAGGATATGGGAAGCAGGACAAAGCTCGACTGCCAAATATCAGATAAGCAGGGAGGAAATGGCAGCCATAATATGGAAGGATATCGAGACGGTACCAGAGAAACCAAAAACTGGAGGGTGGTTGGAAGAATCAAGCAGTGACGACAACCTACCTCAGAATCCAGATATTCCATATGCCAGCCCTAACCCAGACCGTAGGAGACAAAGGGATGAAGATCGCAGTCGACAAGCAGGTGTCAGATTTATGGAAACTGCACAGATAATTGAAGATGATGCTTCACTGAGCCCACAAGACGAATACAATGGAGGATTAAACGAGGACGTTATGCCAGAATTACCACCACATCGTGCATGGAGAACACCATATGCGGGAGCCATGAGACGTCCAACCGAACGGGAGGAGGTAGCCAGGTATCGGATGGCTGCACTTGACTTACGAGCGCATAGAAGGGAAGTAAGAAGATTGCAGCAACGGGTTCAAGAAACCTCGGAATGGCCCATGAACACGGCAGGAGATGGAAATGACTCAAGTACCGATTCAGTCTTTTCAAAAGAGTACCAGGAAAATTTAGCTCATTGTGCCATGCAACGGCACTTTGAGGAAAGCAGATGGAGACGAAGACTGATAAGGGCCGATAGGAGACTGAGGATCTTACACCAATTAACACCTGCGCATTTACACCACCCACCGGAGACAAGAGCACAACTGATAAACGAGGCCCGTAGCAGAGACAACTTAGGTACTCTCGGGAGGGGGGGGGGGGGGGGGCCCCGGGGGGGGGCCCCCCCCCCCCCCCCCCCGGGGGCCCCGACCGCAAGGGCCATCTGAGAACTTAGTCCAAGCCAACCCATTACTACGTGCTCCTGAGAACAGACCGAGAGGTCTATCTCAGCGAGCTCGTAGGAACCGAAGACGTCGTCAGGAACGACTGAGGGACCGACCGAATCTCGGGCAGCTGGGAGTACGGCAGCCCAACATTAGAGAGATTCGATCGGAAAGAGGTCGAGGACGCGGTAACCAGGTCCACGGAAGGAGAGATTGGGATAGAAACCCCAATCTAGAACATAGGGATCAAGAACGGGCAGTTGCAGGAAACGATAGAGGTCGAGGACGAGGTCTAAGAACTAGACGACCCCACCAAAACAGGGGACATCAAAGACGGCAACAACCCATTCAACATGAACTTGATCAACAGACACAAGAAGGGGAGAGGTTTCACTACTTGGATGATTGCATAATAATCCAATGAAATGATGGAAGTACGGAACGAATTCCATTAGTGCCCGCCCATCAAGAACGCCCGAATACGCCAGACACCTGGAAGATGTAGCGAACATCCAGGATAATAATGCTAACCCAGAGGAAGGAGAAGTTCGCATGGCGGAAGAATGGATGGAACAAACGCGTCTGGCAGCGGAAAGAAATGAACAAGCCACTAATAATGTCAGACGACGACCCAGCATAAATCAGTCCCCTGAGCCAGAAATAAGGCATCAGACGGAAGAGACAGAACAACAAGACTGGCGCATTATGCCACGAGATAGGACAAGACATCAGCAACAGTCACGTCCGAAAACTCCCCCAAGATGAAATAATCGTCGAAGACGTCAGACGACGGAGGAAATAAACAGTGACAATGATGATGACTTCAGCAGTTTCGGAGAAAACAACCGTCATCATCGAAATGAGACGCCAGATGCATGGGAACTGCGTATTGGCTTGGCCATACGGTTCACCCGTCGACGTTAAAAAGGAGACGTCACATGCAGTTTTGAAAAAATATGGAAAAAATAAATAAAAATAAGAAAAATTGAAAAGTCAAATAAAAAGTCAAAAGAGAATAAGACAAAATAAGAATAAGACAAAAGGGACACCTAGACGTCTAGCTAGCCGACGTGTCGCGCATGCAAGAAGTTAGTTGCAAGGTGGCGGTTGCATAACGGTTTTAGGGATGGAGAAGCAACTATAAAAGGAGAGGAGGCCATTCATTTGCAACATCACTCTCAGGCAAGGAGGAGAAGGAGAAGGCGAGAAGCACGCGGTTGAGAAGCGAAGCGGCTAGAGACAACAGCGAATGGCGAGAGAGTAGCAGACGGCTGGTCACCCGACGGCTAGTCACCCGACGGCTTGCACTTTGACCTGACGGCTAGCACCTGCCCGACGGCCAGCCCACCTAACGGTTGCACAACCGGACGACTAGAGTCCCACAACCGCAACGACTCGACTAGCGCAGCACCAACGGCAAGACAGCCCCGACGGCCAGGAGACCCGACCCAGCGACGGTAGGAAACTGGACGACTAGGAGGCAGATTGGACAGGGAGTCCAGGGCAGAAGCCGACAGATTAGAAGAGGGAAAAGTAAGACTGATGGCACATCAAAAGTCAGGAAAAATTCCAGTCCGCAGTGAGCCCGAACCGGAATCAGTGGTTGCTAAGAGATTAAGGCACCAACAGGAAATTGAGATGAAAGGACAAGTCAAAAGCTCAGAAGGGGGACAAAGTCGGAGTAAAAGAGAAGCAGCAGAAGTAGCAACCCGCAAGAATAAGGAGATTCATCCGAGCGGCAAGGCACCCGTACCACTGGAGGAAATCACATGGGTATGCCCAACAGGAGAATATTGCCGCCAATGGTGGGCAGATGCACCAGCTAACCACCCAACACGGAAAAAGCTGAAGGAGGCGGGAGTGCACTTCATCCTACAGGCTCCTCATTTTGAGAAGGAAATTTTTAAGGAGTACCTGCTACAGATGCTGGAGACATATGATGCTGGGAGGCACAACAGTCTCGTGGAAATAGAGGGTACTGCACTAGTAATTGATTTCTCTCCCGGAGTCTTTCAGCGTACTTTTGGACTTCCACGGAAGGGCAAGCCGGTGTTGAACGAGAGGGTGGATCCGAAGAAGACACCAGAATTAATCATGGACGTCACCACCCTGAAGAGGGAAGAGGTGGAGGCTATGTTGAGTGTCCATGGTGGAAGAGGAGTTAAGCAGGGACAACTCCAGAATGACGGACTGGAAGTGATCATGAACGTAATTATGGCAAGGTTGTCAGGAGAGCAACGAAGCACAGACTTGCCCATATGGTTGATTCCGTATCTGCAAGGAATAGCACAGGGCATACAGTATGATTGGGCGACATATTTGTCAACACGGATACAGGCTTTCCTGATGAGAACAACAAAGAATTTTTCTATGACTTTTCATGCCATTGGCTTGATCTTGGATGCGGCAGGAAGAGCGGAGATCCCAATCCCAGATTTTGATGCTCCAAAAGAATTACCACCCCTAGCACCATCTATCTGCAGGTGGATGGAGGCCCAACCAGCAAAGAAGACGACGCCGGCAAAGAAGATACGGGTCAAGCAGATTTCACACAAACCAAGTCAGGAGAAGCTGGTGGCTGCACTAGAAGGGGAGGATAAGAGAGCAACACAAGCTCGGGAGGAGGAAGCACAGAAACAGAAAGAGGCTCAATCTCCAGAAGAGCCTAGACGGAAGAAGAAGAAGGGGCGATTTGACATACCACCCCCAACTTTCTCACAGGAAGCACTGCAAAAGATAGCTGAAAATCTGGAGACAGTTCGTAGCCGGGAGCAACATCAGCCAGCACAAGAAGAAGCAGATTTTTCTATACCGTCAACCCTTCATAATCTGGCAGCTGGGACCAGTACGGCTGAACGGTTTGGACCCACCGAATATCTGGCAGAGGCTGAGCATATAGCCCGCATAGGCTCACCGGACCTGACAGAGATAGACTTGGCAAGACCTACATCACTAGCAGCTACTTTGAGCACATTTTCTATAGATGCTATGTTTGATGCAGCAGCTAGGGAAACAGGCACCATAGACGCTCCAGAAATCAGCAGTAACCCTGGGGTAGAGGAAGGCCTACCACCACAGGTTACAGAGGCAGAAAAGCCGATGATGGAGAAAGCAACGGGGAGTACAGAGGAAGAAACTCCCACAAATGAAGGGAAACAACCCCTGGAGGTAATAGACTTAGAGAAGATGGAGGAACAAGAAGAACAGGTCAGCAAGAGTCTTGTACAGGATACAACAATAAAAAGACCACCTGTTCACCAAGAGGAGAGAGGCAAGGGAATTGCACATGAACAGACGGACACTTGGTCCCAAGAAATTCTTCTCAAAATACCGAATTTTATGGACCCTTCGGATGAAATGGATGAGCAAGCAGCAGTATGTTTTGAAAGGTTGGGCAAAGTCATGAATAGCCTTAGCTTGCAGTTCAGTAGTGCATGCATGGGACAATGGAAAAAGTGGCAATGCATGGTTGAGGAGGAACTGGACCGATTGGTCAAGTGGGCAGCCCAAGGTCCATGGAGGAAGGACATCTCGAACATTTATGCGAGACAACCTTGGTCATTACCCACTGGCCGGTTGCAAACAATGGAGGGCATTGAGATGTTGCCAGAAAAGACACCTAGCCTTTATCTGGAAACGGAGCAGGTATATGTTTGCGGCCATGGCAAAAATCCCCCTCAGCATTCCGTGGAACATGGCACACAGGTGGAAGTGGTGCCAGAATTACTGCCATTGTACACACAACTGAACTTCCTCGCACACCTGTTGACTTGGTTGGGCGAAGGAATCAAACATGTGAATTCAGCTAAAGAGGTCGTGGAACGAGAAGTCGCGGAAGCTTTGGAAAAGAAGGATCAACTCTTAGCTGAAGGAATGGCCCGAATGGAGAGAGTCACAGGAGAAATGCGGAAGTTGGGACAAACTATGGCAGAACTGAAAGCTGATTTGGAGGAAAAGGACCAGCAGTTATCTGAATCAGCAGCAGAAATAGCCCAACTAAAAAGTGCGAAGGAGCTTCTGATTAAGCAAGCAGAAGCATTTTCAGTCAATAGGAGCCAGCAAGAACGGGCTTGGGCTCAGGAAAGGGAGAACTGGCAGAAAGAAAAGGCAGCCTTGCAAGAAGAACTGCGGCTGGCAAAACAGCAGAAGGGTACAACAGCTGCACCTGTTTCAGAACAGCGATTGAAAGAGATGTTCCGAAGTAGGGAAACAGAACTGCTGACCAGCCTAAAGCAGACAGAAGACCGAGCCAATGCCTTAGGAGTGGAGTGGGCCAAGTACTTTAACTATTCGAAGAGGCTCAAGGACGAACGGGACACAACTCCAAGAGTATACAGGGGCATTACAGGCTGCTAACCCACAGAACAAAACCCACTGAGAACATCGACTTCTTCGAAGGGGAGGATAGATGTAGACAGCAGTTCTAAGCCCTAGGACTGGCTGGAACATCATGTCCATCAATTTTGAATTGTACATAGCAATTTTGGTATGTTAATGTTTTGATTTGATTGGAAAAACAGCCAATGAAATGAAGGCTGAATTGTAAATGCATATGGCATAAAAGGACAAAAACAACCGCCTTTGTTAATGCTTTGGTTAAGGCTCTAGACGAGTTGTTAGACGTCTAGTTAGAAGACGTCAAGTAGTTAGACGTCTAAAGCACTTTGTTAGCAAGTGTTAAGAGAAACGGTTGGGGTGGTTTGGGAATCGGTTGGGGAACCAATTTACCCCTCCTATTTAAACACCCCCTTCCAAACATTGTATATGCTATTGATGCTATTCATTCTACGTAAATGCCAATGTTGTTATGTTGTTTACATGTTCTGCGTGTATGGTGAATTGGTGATTGTGTTGTGAGTTGCAGGTTGTAATGCATGATTGAGGAATTGCAGGTAGTTCCATACTAATTATTATTGCAGGTTTTGCCATCGAAGAATTGCTGAAGATCAAGTGTTGTAGCAGGGGAAAACAGTGTGTATTTGCAGGTTTTCTAGACGAAATGTTGAACCAGCCATCTGACGTCTAGCCCCTGACGTCTGGCAGCCGTCAGACGGCTAGCCGTCATCCCCTGAACCTGACGTCTAGGACAACCTGACGTCTAGACCCAAAGCCTGACGTCTAGGACAACCTGACGTCTAGACCTAAGCCTGACGTCTAGAACAACCTGACGACTGGACCTCACCTGACGTCTGGTATCCTGATGGTTACCCCTGACGTCTAGCCCTGCTCATCCGACGTCTAGACTCCTGACGTCTAGACCTTGCCGTCTACTAGCAGAGTTAGAGGATTGAACTGATAAGCTTGTATATTCATTGCTTGGAGCCTGATACTAACTTGTCATCACCCCATCCCGGGAATGTACTCACCCCTGTCTACAACCAAAGCTGAGGAAAACGCTTGGAAACAGTTGAGGAAGATCAAGGGAGATAACCTATCCACTTGGCAGAGTCTCTTCGTACGTTTTTGTTGCAGATGTGCAAAAATCCACCTTTTGCTGAAAAATGGACAGCGCAACTACAATCCATACAAATTCCAACCACTTGTCATTATAAAGGATGGCATGGAATTTGTCAAACAAAGCAAGGGGCAATGATTGGAAACAGTTGAGAAGGGATAGGGAAGATGTCCTATCCACTTGGAACAACTTTATCACACGTTTTGGTGTCAGCTGTACAGGAATCACATTTATGCTAATTGATATTCCGGAGATCTCCAGAATGATAGGGGAGACTAAGCCGTTTCAACCAAAATAGGTGCAGTTGCATTCAAATCGCGCGGAGGAAGATACAAAGAAGTGAAGACAGGGGTATGAAGCATCTCCCAACCATTCCCAGCTTGTTCCCATCGGTTTGGAGGCATCAAGTGGCCAAAAATGGACAGCTGCTGCAGCAGATTTTGTCCTGAATTAGACCGAGTCTACTGCAGCCTAGGAAGCAATCACGAGCAAACAGCAATCAGTTGAAGATGTAAACAAGGCACGTTTGTAATAATTAGTATAAATAGGTAGCTCCCTCATTGGTTGAGCTGAGTAGGAGTTGCCATAGTGAAAAGTAGCCAATAGAATAGTGGAGTTGAAAAGTGTTTTCTGTAACCGTTCAGTATGACTTGACAGTCAAATAAAGTGCAGTGTTTTTATATTTGTCTTGTGAGTTGAGTGATTAGTTTTAGTAGCTAGGAGGTGTTTTTCACCCTCTTCCAGATTGGAGAGCAAGGGCCACTCTCAGACCTGGAGGCAGGGGCTATTTAAACAGGTTTTCTGACAACTTTTGCTGCAGTAATTTATTGCCAGATTTCTTGTTAATTTGTTGTTTGTTGCTAATTAGACTAACCCCTGTTTTAGTTCATGTAATGTTTTATGCTCTCAAGTGTGGTTTATGCAAAGTGTGTTTGGTCAGCTGACAGTAGTTATAGATTTGAATTCCCTTGTTTTCTATTTTCTGCCAACTGTCAAATTCAGCAATTTTATTTCTTGTCATTTCCTGCAACAGAAATCTGACAACCTTCTGCAGCAGTGCACTGACATTTGTTTGCAACTTTCCTTTAGCATGAATTAGACTAGAATGTTTCCAATTCAAGCATCTTTTTCATTCCAGTTGTTTCAATTTTGCAATTGTAATTTAGGTTTCAATTCAGCAAGATTTGATTCTGTAATTTCATTTTCTGCAAATTGTAGTTAATTGTCTTAGAAGCAGTTTTCAATTCTTGCAGTTAAAGTAGTTTCAATTCATGCACATTAGGATTTAAGTGACCTCAAAACCACCGTTCTGTATTTCCATTTTCTGCAAATTGTAGTTAATTGTCTTAGAAGCAGTTTCAATTCATGCACATTAGGATTTAAGTGACCTCAAAACCACCCCAACAACATCGGTTTCACCAATAAAGTTTGTTATCTGAATGACTGATTTACAATCTGCTTGAACCTTCTATCGTATATAGCCTTGGACACCGCCCTAGATTTGACAAACATAAAATTTAATGATGATAATAACGACACTCATCATCTAGGAGCTAACAAGAGATCCCAGACGGCCCTCAGACCATCATCTAAGGGCCAAGCCGTCCAGGAGGAAAAATTGGAGATCAAGTGTAACTAGGTCATCCGAAGAGTTAGTTCAACCAACAGCAATGACAGGGTCATTCGGCAAAAAGAGAAACTTAAGGAAGAGACTTCGGGTCATTCGAAAGAAATGTTATGGAAGTAACAAAGGAGCAGTAGAATGAAGGAGTTGAACCAGAGCATGGAAGACTAACACGAAGGAGCCGATGACAAAGGAGGCAGTCAAGACAGGGTGGTGGGCAATCTGGCCACCCAAGCCGTTTGTAGCATGTTGATAGACCAAGACAACAACCAATCAAACAGGTTCGTCTGGCTCAGCAATCAAAGTCGTCCGGGCAGACGAGTCATCAAACAAAATAGGTAGATGAGTCATCAAGACAATCAAGCAAGTCATCTAGCCACCAAGGCCATCTGGCCAGGGCAAAGAAAAATTTGATGAGTGGTCGTATAGGTCATAATTGGAAAACTCGCATCTCACGATAAACTTGGCATCCCAATTTTGGAGACTTTATCGACAACTCGGGAAAAACTTGGCAAAAAAAACAAAAGAATTTTTTGCAAATTAAAAAAAAAAAAAAAAAGACCATTGTAAACAACAATTGGAGAGCCAAAAAGCTAATTTTATATTAGATATTCATAAAAAAGAGGACAATCACAACTCATGATCATCAAATCCAACCAAATACATCATAGTATCATACAAATGCAAAATTTCAAAAATATAAAGAAATTTTTGAATTGTTTTTTGTTTACCCCTCCTCCCCCTTGAACTAAAGGGTTGGCCTTGGCTCTGATCAGGTGGTCGAATTGGATGCTTCTTAGGTACAAGATCATCATGGTATATCTCCTCCAATCCTCTCGAATGTTCTACTTCCTCCTCAAGTGCCTCGAAAAATGAGCAAGCTTTCAATGAAAACTACAACCACTCTTAGTTTCATATTCCCTTTTTCATCCTTGTTCATTTTCTTTAAATTTTCCCAAATTTAAATTCTAGAAGTATTATATTAGGAAGAGGTGACAAGTGGAATTTAATTAATATAATAATAAAAGAATGGTGATCAACATTCAGCGTACTAGATTTTTAATCAAATGCAGTTTCAAATATTTTGCCTATTTCATCAATTAGTCTCTTTCCCCAAGGGTACATGGAACTATTAAGAGATCTCCAATTGCAATTAAGAACTTAAGTTTACCATAAATACCATGGTCATTTTCTTGGAGATTTATGTGGATGTAGTTGAAATTTTGAAACTCCTCTAAATATAGAAAACACATTATTTTCAAAATTATTAATAATGAAACTCTACAGAAATTTGTTCATGGTCACAAAGGAAAAAATCCAAAAATAAGGCCCCATGGCCTTTTAAAATTTTATTTTTCCCGCAATTTTTTGCTAATTGTCCAAGGCATGCCGATTTTCCCACAAGAAATTGCTAGAAATATCACTACCAGTTAACGATTTTCTCAATGCCAAGAAAATCTAAAAAAAAATCACCACCCGCAATTTCTCGCAAGTTCGAGAGAAATCGCGGAAACTGTCAATTTTTCTATGGTACGGGTAATAAAGTGCAAGTTGGACATGTGCAAGGTGGCCAAAATAAAACAAATAAGACGAGAAGAGCGCGTCCAATTACATGCAAAGACAGTTAAAGGTAGCGAGGTGGTAGTTAAGGGGCAATTGTCAAATGCAAGCCAACTGTCCCGTACCACTTCCATCTTATCAATAGGCATCATAAATTGGCCACAATGCATTCAAATGCACAACAGTAGAGAGAAACTGGAGGGAGCAAAGGCTAGGCGTTGCAGGAGGAGAACATCGTATACCGTACGGGCAAGAGCACCCCAGGTAGAGACCATTGTGCAGAAAAAGCAGCAAACCATAGTTACAATGTAGAAGAAGAATACCCTGAGGAAGAGACATGCATTGCAAAGGAAAATGGCCAAGAAGAAGACCAAAGCTGCCAAAAATTAGTCACGGAGAGGGTTTCTGCAGAAAATCCTTCTCCATTGCCGACAAATAACTTTTTTTTTGTAGGAACAAGAGTTGCAGTTGCAGAAGACAAAAGAAGGCACAGAAACCAAATTTTGTAGAGGAGAGGATACAAAGTTGCTGCAATAAAATTTTCTCCAAGTCGTACGAACCATACAAACTGCTGTCAGGAGGACGAAATCTTTTTTGCAAAACATTCTTTTTTGCAAAAATTGAGAAGAAATTGTAACCTTAGGCCCATCAAAACCAAGTCGTTTGTCGACTGGTCTGGAAGCCTTTCAAACGCGGGTCGTGTGTCGACTTGTCTTGAAAGGAGTGCTCAAATTGTTAATTTTGCAAAATTCAAGGGGGAAGACAACCATGTACTTCATTTGCAAAATTGGAAAACAAAGTAGGAGACAAAAATATCATGTTTTTGCACAACACAAAACACACATTTTGTTGCAAAAATTTAAAAAGGTGCATTTTCGATTTTACTCGACACCTTTATTGGCAAATTAGGTGCATTTTCGGTTACATCCGACACCTAGGTGATAAGAATTTTGTGGGCATTCTTGTTTGATTATTGCACTATTTCTTTTGCAATTATAAGTCATAGAATCAAGAACACACTAAACCCCAAAATTTCACAAATTTGTGTAAATCCTTGCACAGATTTAAAGCCAAAATTACTTGATATTCTCTCCTAAATCAACAAAACCCCTAATTCACTCTTATTTGTTTGGCTTAATTTCCTCCAACTTCTCATCCTTCTTGAAGGGTGTTAAGGCAGGTGCCATTAAATAACTGTTTGAGTGAATTATATTTTGGTACTCTTTTAGGGTAATCAAAAGAAAGAACAAGTTTTTGAAAATAAGGAACCTTAAAAGTAGCAATCCTTTGCACTAAGGGAGGATAATTCCTTTCTTCCTTCAAACATAGATTTTGATAAGAGGGAAATAAAACTTGTAAAGGCAATCAGAAAAGTCCAAGTCATCAACATTAAAACCTTTTCTTTTAGACTTCATAATAGCAATCATGCTTGACGTACTTGCAATAAGAAAGGACAAAATGGTGAACTTTTTTGATCAAATTGCCTAGAAAACATAGTTTTGCAAAACTTGTAAAATGAAAACCAAGACACAATTCAGTGTTGGTTTCAAAACAAGCAAAACTAAAATGGCAAAGGCACAACACAGAAGCCATTTTTTTTGTGAAGTGTCTCATTCTGATTCTGATTCTGGTTCAAAACGAGCACAAGGAGTGCTCATTGCTAAAACAGTTTTGTAGAGGGAAAACACATGTGTCTCTTGGGCAAAAGCACCATTTTCTCTTTCTCTTATTTTAGGCTTCATAAATAGCATAAGTATTTTGTTTGAAGACCTTGCAATAAGGGGTGCTTGTACCTCTTTTAGGCTTCATAAATAGCAAATTCTGGTGTTTGAAGTACTTGTAACAAGAGGAGCGATTTTTTGTGGTGTACAATTGTCTAGGAGGCAATACTTGTAAAATCCTTCACAACACTCTTGAGTTGCACACTTTTTTGCAATTGAGGGGGGATATCCATTTCTTTTCTTCACAATTTTTGTAAAAAGGGAAGATGGCTTATAAGGGTGCATTTTCGGCTTTGACCGACACCTTAGTCACACTTCCTTCAGAAATTAATTTCACTATGTTTTGCAACAAGAAGGGGGGAACTTATAAGGGTGCATTTTCGGCAACGACCGACACCTTAGCTACCTTATCTTTTGCAAATTCATATTGTAAATGAATGAACCTTGTATGAAGTGATCTATTCTACTACACCTAGCGATTGCAGCGACTGGTTACCCATGCAAATCGGTTGGATGATGTGATTACCATAAGGACATTCGTTGGCATGAAGAAAAAGTGAGGAATGACCCACTTTTTGCTTAGGAGCAGCCAGAGCACTGTGACAAAGCAAAGAACTAGCAGATCAACATCTTCTTCACTGTATTGGGGCAGTTATATACTTTACCCAAATATCGTTGTATAGAGGGATATGTATGTATTACCCAAATAATGTAATAAGGGGGGATGTTAGAGTAATATTCCATTACTTGGGATACTTACCAATTACTCCACTAGGTAAAATAAGCTAGTGTATTGCATTACACTACTTAGGATTTATTACTACATTTACTGTTTTAGTTTCTACCATATAGATATTTACTGTCCTAAATATCTAATGGTAACTAGCCTAAATATCCTAGGGTAGTCAATCCTAAATCTAACTCTCTACCTAACCTAACGCATTTGTTAGCGTGGTTAGTGGGGAATTAGTTAGTTTGTCTATTATTTGTTTTATTTAAACATTGGTATTCATGCTAATGTTTAGTTGATTAATTGATTTTATTTTCCGCTCACTCTCTTGATCTATTTAATTGATTTACATATTTTCTCAACTATACAAACAATAGTTGAGAAAATATGTAAAAAAACCCGGTTTTTTATTTTTATTTTTGCTGATTCCTGCCCTTACCAATAAAATCTTGATTTTTCACCAAAACAATTTGTCGTGGTAGCATGGGTAGAGGAAACAACATAAATAGCTTGCTTTTCTCATTTTCCCTCATTCTACTTGTTCCAAACTGGAGAGAGAGGTTTGCCTACCTGCTACCACACCAAACAAAACACTAAAGCGCATTTTAATAGTGGAATTTTTACAATTTGAAGGAACTCGTTTTTTTTTTTGTGGCTGATTTTTCGAATTCTTTTGCCTTGCCAATTTTTTGCCTATTCCAATTTTCTCAACCATGGTACAAACAGAGTCATCTAGAGGCAGATTGTCGCGGATAGAGTCGTCTGAGACCAAACCGTCTACAATCGAGTCTTCTGAACTTGGATCATCTGATAATGGGTCATACAACCGTACCATCCGAGGACAAGTCGTCAACAGTTGAGGTGTACAGACAATTAGGGTCATACAACCAATTATAAGTAGAGGTATGATGAACGAGACAAAGGAACGTGCCATATGGAGTTGCAAGTGAAAGACAAGTCATCAAGGGAACGATTGAAATAGTTGAGGCAATTGTTGCCAAAAGTTGGCAAAATTCGAAGTTAAGGAGATTGTCTACAGGACGAATGCAAAGGCCACGAATTTCGGAGAGAATTGAACCAGTGGAACTATAGAGGAGATTTTCACCTAAATTTGTGTTGCAAGCAGGACCTCACACCCGTGGAGGAAACATAGAAGTTGGTTGCATGCGTAGTAGAGAAAGAGAACGCGGAATGGACACTATACGAGGGAGAATGCAACAACACAGAGCTAAGTCGAGTTCAAGAGTTGGCACCCGAGATGAAAGACAAGAACATGGGAGGGAACCAGTAGCTTCTCCATAAGTGAAGAACAAGGAGAATGTTATGACACTTAGGGATAGGAATATGGGGATATGATATTATATTGTATATGTGTATTATGGATAATTGGCATGGGCCACACATAACCCAAAGTTAATTATATTATAATATTATATTATAATAATGAGTGGGATAAGGGTTTAGGAGTTGGCTCCCCAAAGTAGCATTAGAAGATGAGTATATAAAGAAGAGATATTGTCATTGTAATTCAATCATATTGAGTATTCTCTTGTAATAGTCTTGGCTCATGGAATGGATCTCATTTTGGGAGATATTTGAAGCGATTTCCTTCCTTAAGGAATAACATTGTTGTTCCCTACCTAAAGGGTATTATCACATCTTGGCTTGTGTAATAAAATTATTGTGGTTGATTTATTTAATTTTTAGAATATTGTATCAAGTGGCATTAGCTCAAAAGGTTAAATTCCTCAACATTTAAGGAGGAGACCAAGGTTCAATTCTTGCCAAGCGATATATGGATAATATCCAAACTTTGTTGTAATACCACTATGTGGTGATGATGTAAGACGGACGGAGCCCCATTCAATCCTATATAACCAATTGAAGAAAAGAAAAAAAACATTTAGCATATTTTAGATGCTTTTATATTTATAAGAAGCAAAGGTTCAAAATAAGTGGTATTAGAGCAACGGTTCTGGCAAAGGGAAGAATTTTTGCAGGGTTTGTAGAGATTATTTCAAACAAAAAAAAATTGTCATACTTTTCAAAGAGCTATATCTTTTTTCCAAGCAGTCATATTCAAAATATTCTTACACCATTGTGTAGATCATTTCGAACACTACAAAAACAACTAGTTATATGTTAAACTTTAAGCAATATTTAAGGAGTCGTGATTGTTTGAAGTTGGGCTATCGACACCGTTTTTTGGCTATAGAAATTTGTCAAAAAAAAAATATATATATATATATATATATATCAATCCGGGTAATCAAATCACTTGAAATTCGTATTGTTTTGAAAAAAATCTGCAGATCTAATTGTTTATAGAAAAGAATAGATGAGATTTAAGGAATTTTATTTTTGAGAAATCCTAATTTATTAAACCCTAGCTGCTTTGGGGATTTTTTTTGGGTTGAGGTCATGGAGTTGCCAATATTCACTAGAAAGGATGATATTGATGCTAGGGAATGGTGGAAAATTTTTAAATCTTTAAATTCTCCTAATTTTGCATGGAAATGTAAGCTTAGTGATTCTTTACGAGAGGAAGCTTTATCTTGGTATGTGAACTTTGTTTGTACCCATAATTTTACATACACACGAAAAAAATTTGAAGCCATATTCTTAAGCAAATGGGAATTTGAAAAAAAAGGAAAAAAGATAGCTACTTTGATGGATGCACTTTAAAAACAATGAAAAAGAACTCAAATGTCTTCAAGAGAAAAAAGGAACAAATTTGGATGATAGTTTGAAGGCTAAGGGAACCACATCTTTGGAGACATACGCAAGAGGTTGGTCAGAGAAATCTATTTTCATTTACAAATTCTATTTTGCAAGTTCATGGTTGCATCCAAAGAAAAACAAATTAGTCTCCATAAACCCTAGCAACAAGCATAACTTCATTAGCATGGACTTGGCTAACAGTTTATAGGTTCCAGCAAAGAGTATCAAAGATGGATGCTTTCAAGGAGAGAGATTTCAAATTTTTGAAGACTTGAAGCTTTCTATGGATAAGTATACTTTACATGCTAATTTTTATGTCATTGCTATGGATGATGTGGATATTGTTCTTGGTTATCCTTGGTTGGATTCTTTGGGTGCTATTAACATTAATGTGCAAAAGAAGTTCATGAACTTATTGTACAAGAAAAAGAAGACAACACTCCAGGATATTTCTCAATTTATGGAGCAAGAATCCAAGGAGAAGAAGGAACCAATTATAGCAAGGAAGCAGATTAAAGAACCAACAAAGGAATCAAAAGTAAAGTCTACCGCAGAGATGGTAGCAAAGTCCAAGGAAGAAGCAACAACAAAGTCTAAGGAAGCTCTGTTAGAAGAGCACAAGGACACACCAAACAAAGCGCACATGAGAGAACAACATGCAAAGGAATTTAAAATAGAGGAGCAAAATGTTGAAGAGTCAAAGAAAGTAGAACATCAGGCTAAGGTTGGAGCATATCGCCATCCACACCACCATGAGAGGCAACAATCATGGAGACAAGGCATAGAGCAACAAAAGAGCTACAATGGACATACATGGAACCATAGGAGCAAAAACTATGGATATGCTACTAGTGGCAATTGCAAGCAAGTATGGATAAAAAAGAGTGATATTTATGGACGACATAAAGATCAAACTAGTGCAGCCAACACATGGAACCAAAGGATTACTTATGGATATCATAGTGGCACAACAAAAGCTTGGCATTATCACAAACCACCACCAATCAAAATTTCACTTGGATGGAAGGATGATCAAGATTGGTACCAATTGTCAACATTGCTTAGCAAATCATATCATCTAGTTTCTCCTCATGTTTCAAGGGCGAAACATTTGTAAAAATGGTGGAGTGTTATGTACCTAAGGATAGGAATATGGGGATATGATATTATATTGTGTATGGGTATTATGGATAGTTGGCATGGGCCACATATAACCTAAGCTTGATTATATTATATTATTATATTATAATAATGAGTGGGATAACAAATTAAGAGTCAACTCCCCAAAGTAGCATTACAAGATGGTTATATAAAGAAGAAATATCATCATTGTAATCATCATCAATCATATCAAGCATAGTTACGAAAATTGGAATCGGGAGTCAATTGGTAGGTTTAAAAATCGACGAAAAACCAAAGAAAAAATCGGCAATGAATCGGTAAAAAAACCGAAGAAAACAATTTTTTTTTTTATTTTTTTCATGCATATTATAATGAATTAACATTATGCAAATCAAATATTGCAATAAAAGCAACAATTCAAGTCAAGACATCATACAAGGCTCAAGCTTTAAGTACACATAAAAGTGACAAAACACATCCTATATCGCTTATAATATGAAAAGGTACAAATTATAAAATGTGTCAAAATGCCTCAATAGGCCTACTATCTATTGTCTTCCTCTACCCCTTGTCCTAACATAAGCCCTAGTCTCTCTTAGTTGATGTGTGCTTGTAGATGCTTGTGTCGCTTCTCGTGCTGCCATCTCCTCTGCTAGGTTCTCATAGTTTTGTAATTCTTCCATGGTGAATAGAGGATCTTGTCGTACCTGTTGCTCCTGTGCTTCTGCATCTGTGATCCATTCAGAAGATGGATCAATGTCATTTAGGTCAATGGGCTCAATATTTGTTTTTTCAAAAGTTTTTTGGTGGAGATGGAGGTTGCAATGCACAAACACAAGATCATTCAACTTTTCTTGTGTAAGTCTGTTGTGCTTCTTGAAGTGTATGTGCTCAAACATACTCCAATTGTGCTCACAACCTGAAGAGCTACATGGTTGAGATAAGATTCTAACCACCATGTGCAGCAGATTGGGCATATAATCACCAAAGTCCTCCCACCATAAATCTAGAAACAACAACAAAAAAAAAAAATTAATATTTCACATGCAACCGCTTAAAAGTTTAAATTTTAAAACAAAATTAAAAGACAATAAATAATAATTTGATGAGGTTTACCTAGCCTCATACACTCAATAGCATTTTTGCATTGCTCAGATGGGAATTGGCGACCACGACATGCCTTATAATCTTGTATCTCGGCAAGCGTTTTATTGCGCAATTGTTAACTCACGGAGAACACGCAATCAATGCAATCCTGAAGGCCAATCTTGACCTCATAATCAGCATGGAATGTAGGGGTATAAAAGAATTTGGAGTTCAAATAGTAACCCGCTGCATGAAGAGAGCTATGGAGTTGTGATGTCCATCTGTTATCAATGTTAAAGAAAACTATTTTACAACATAAATAAAATAAAACAAATTAACAAGCGTAGTCTTGTATCTTGATGGCCTCATCCATGGCCATCCAGAAGTCCTCTTCAAACAAATAAGTATAAACATTTTGCCCCTCAGGTGATGTTCAGTATCTTGCAGCTAGTTCAAAATTCAACTCATCACTCACAAAAATTTGCTTTAGTGACCCTCTTGCATCATAAATGCTCTACAATATCACAGTTTGTGGCAAAGCGTGTAATGTCACGCCGCACTAGCTCCCTCCCATTGGTAAATCGCCTCATGAGGCTAACCAATGAATGGTTATAAATGAATTTTGTGATGGCCTTAGCCCTTCTTACAACCTCTGCCACCTAAGGTAATTTCCCAATGTCCTCGAGGAGCAAATTGAGACAACAGGCTGCACATGGGGTCCAAAAAATGGTGGGGAATTTCTCCTCCAAAATCCTCTCGACTGCCTTATATGTTGCGTTGTTCGTGATGATTTGGATAACATTCTCCTCCCCAACCTCCAAGACAACCTCCTCCAACAACCCAACAAGCATTTCGGTAACCTTAACATGTGTCGATGCATCTACTGACCTAAGGAATGCAATTCCTACAACCAAACAATTAAGTAGGGTTCTTCCCCTCCCATCTGTCCAACCATCAAACACTATAATGCAACCCTTGGTGCTCCACACCCTACGCTGGTTGTCAAGCACAATCTGAAGTATAAAAAAAAAATTTAATCATACATATTAATTTTATCATATTAACATAAATAAAAAATATATATTAGTCATGCATATATAGTCAAGCACAATGACACAACCTGAATGTCGTCCACAAATTGTTGAAGGAGAGGGCCCCTAAGGTCATCATAAGTTGGTGCCTTAAATCCTACGCCACAGCTTGTGACAGCATCTATCATGCGCCGCCAGTATGGAGACCTTGCCACATTGAAGGGAATGTCAGAATAGTACCAAAAGGTGGCAATGGTTGTCCTCATTTCACTATGCTTCTCTTGGTTCCACATGGCCATACCCTCAAGCGTGGATTGTGCCCCTGGCACAAAACGGTCTACAAAAGAGGACTCTTTTGTCCCACTAGCTCCTTGTGCACTTGAACGACTCGAACTACTTTGTTGAAAGTACCACTTAAGGTTGCCACTAGTAGGACCACCTCAAGAGGGGGGCATGAAATGGCATCGCTAAAACTTCTTTTGTGACTAGTGTTTATATCTACCGCAGTGATCATGGCATTTACTTTGTTTTTAATATCTTCTAGCACCTTATCACATATTGCTATATTATTTCCTAGTATCCGTGCCAAATGGAATTTGAGACGATAAACGCCTCCATTATAATTATTGCCACAAAAATTGCACTTAAAATTCCTTTTTGTTTGCCCTTGCGTTGCATTTGCCTATGCTGGATCCAATGGTTTCATTATGCCTGCACATGGAAACAAGTTAGTAACAACAAAGTTAAAATCACTTGAAACAAAAGGAAAAAAAAACTCAACCAAAAGGCTAGGGTTTAGGTCCTTTCGGGTTTAAAATTGAAACAATGAGTAATTGACAGCTGCAAAATAGGCTTGCATACATAGTTATTAGGCAGCAATATTTACTTAAAAGGAGAAGAAAAAAATCCTAAACCCTAAGACTAGGGTTTAGGGTTAAATGTAAATGTTTAAATTAAAGTTTAACATAAACAAAATTACAAATATTGATAGGCAGCAATATTTACTTAAAAAGAGAAGAAAAAAATCCTAAACCCTAAAAAAAAACCTAAATCCTAAATCATTAATGTTTAACATATATTGATAGACATCAATATTTACTAAGTACTTAAAAGTTAAAAAGAGGAAAAAAATAATCCTAAGGACCTAAACTCTTACAAAAAAACCCTAAAAAAAAATATTAAACTCGTTTAATGTTTAACAAATATTGATAGGATAGCTAATAATTTGGCTTGCATATATCAATTTAGTATCTATTTAAAAGGAGAAAAAACAAATACCCTAAAAATTTAAGAATAGCCCTAACCTAATTTCAAACAGCCCTAATCTAATTTCAAACAAGCCCTAATCTATTTTCAAAAAAAAATATAGTTTTCAAATAAATTCCGACCTTGAATCAATCTTCTGGGCGGATGTTGTTGGCTTCACACCACAATCCCTTACGCTCCTAGGATGCCTTGGCGTAGTTCGTCGGGATGGTAGCAAGGTGACATAGAGTATTTTTCCATGTGCTCAGATCAGGAGAAACAATGAAATAAAATAAGTGTCTTTTTATTTTGATTGGCCACAACCTCTACCTGTACGGCTGCGGCCGATTTTTTACCGATTGAGTCGGCAATGAAATGTTAGTTTGCCGATTGACTCGGCCAGCGAATGAATCACGATTTTTTCGCAATTCCGCCAAGTTTTTCGCGATTTTCTCAACAAGGATCCAAATGGTCTTCTCAAACAAATAGGCATATACCTTTTGCCCCTCACTAGAGAATTGGTATGTAGCAACTTGTTCAGAATTCTAGTCATCTGCTTCAATGACCCTCTTGCATTATAGAGGATATGCAATGTCACAAAGTTTGTGGCGAAGTGTGTAACTCCAACTCGTACTAGCTACCTCCCACCAGTAAATTGCCTCTTGAGGTTGAGGAACTATGCATGGTTGTAGATGAATTTTGTAATAGCCCTAGACTTTTGTACAACCTCTGACACCCAAGGTAATTTCCCAATGTCTTCGAGGAGCAAATTGAGACAATGGGCTACACATGGGGACCAAAAAATGGTGGGAAATCTCTCCTCCAAAATCTTAGCAGTTGCTACATACGTTGCTGCCATAGTTCAGAAAATAGGAATCAACAAAGAATTGGCACTTTTAAAAATCGGCAAAAATCAGTAATTAGCAAAAAATCAGGGAAAGAATTGGCAAAAAAAACCGAAGAAAATGAAAATTTTCATTGAACAAAAAGTTTTTTTCATGCATATGACAATGAATTAACATTATGCAAATCAAATATTGCAATAAAAGCAATAATTCATGTCAAGACATTATACAAGGCTCAAGCTTTAAGTACATATAAAAGTGACAAAACACTTGTATTGCTTATAATATGAAAAGGTACAAAGTTACAAGTAACAAGAAGGAAAAAAAGGTTTCATTTTTTAAATGCGTGCCCATGGAAACAAGTAACAAGGAAAAAAAGGTTTCATTTTTTATATGCGTTCATTTTTTAAATGCGTGCCCATGGAAACAAGTAACAACAAGGAAAAAAAGGTTTCATTTTTTATATGCGTTCATTTTTTAAATGCGTGCCCATGGAAACAAGTAACAACAAGGAAAAAAAGGTTTCATTTTTTATATGTGTGCCCATGGAAACAAGTAACAACAAAGTTACAATCACTTGAAAAAAATGAAAAAAAACCTAAACCTTTAACCAAAAGGCTAAGGTTTAGGGTTTAAAATTGAAATATTTACTGCTGAAAAATGGACTTGCATACATAGTTATCAGGCAGCAATATTTACTTAAAAAGAGAAGGAAAAAAAAAAAACCTAAACCCAAAACCCTAGGGCCTAAACTAGGGTTTAGGGTTTAAACTTCAAGTTCAAAATTCAAAGTTTCAAATTCAAACATTAACAGCTGAAAATGGGCTTGCATACATAGTTATCAGGCAGCAATATTTACTTTAAAAGAGGGAAAAAAAAAACCTAAACCTAAAACCCTAGGGCCTAGAGTTAAGGGTTTAAACTTCAAAGTTCAAAGTTTCAAACATTAACAGCTGAAAAATAGGCTTACATACATAGTTATCAGGCAGCAATATTTACTTAAAAAGAGGGTTGCGGGTTTAGGGTTTAAACTTTAAACTTCGAAGTTCAAACATTAACATCTGAAAAATGGGCTTGCATAAAAAAAAAAAAAATGCCGATTTTTAAAATCTTCAAAAAATCTCATCGCCGAGAGTTTGCCGATTGCATCGGCATTTTAAAAAATCGGCATTTTTTTTTTTTTATGCAAGCCTTCTCTTGTAACAGCCTTGACTCATGGTGCAGATCTCATTTTGGGAGATGTGGAGTGGTTCCTTCCTTAAGGAATAACATTGGTGTTGCCCTACCTAAAGGGTATTATCACATCTTGTCTTGTGTGGATTAATTACTATGGTTGATTTATTTAATATTTATCATATTGTGGATGTTTTTATATTTCAAAGAAGCAAAGGTTCATAACAAGTGGTATTAGAGTGGATGTAGATCCCCTTGGAAGAAATAACTTGGACAACACCAACGGGCAAGTATTGCAGAACATGTTGGCTGGAGCATCTAAAGAATCACCCACTGAAAACTGCATTTCAAGACACAGGGGTGTAGTTTATTTTGCAAGTACCTAGATTTGACAAACACTTTTTCAAGTTGTGCCTACTAAAATTGTTGCAAACATATGATGTTGAGTGAAATCAAAGCAAAATTATGCTTGGTGACAAGTATGGGTGTCATTCTCTCCACACAGTTTTCGAAGAGTATTTGGCTTACCAATTTCAAGGAGATAGGTGAAAAAGGAGGGACTGGAGCCCTACCGGTTGTGGATTTTCGTTGACAAGGTCACCAACCTTAGTTCACAAGAAGTGGCTAAGCTGACAAAGCATGGCAGCCACGGACTGAAGATGCAACATCTCAAGTTAGATGAGTTGTGGTGTGTGATGAACGTGATAATGTCCAGATTGTCCGACAAGCAAGGAGCCTCGTGTATGCTACTTGGCCATACCATACATGGAGAGAATCATGGCCAAAAAAAGTACAATTAGGCTAGTTTTTTGTTAGACCGTATTTAGAATTTTTTGATGCAGTATACAAAGAATTTCTCTACGGCTTTCCATGCCATTGCTTTAAATTTTGGATGCAACATCTTACATGAGAAGATTCAGTTTTTAGGACTGAATCCCCCTCATACTATTCTAGAAAGTGCATCGATCATTTTCCATTGAGTGCATGTTGCCCCACTGATGAAACTTGGAACTCCGAGAAAGGTAGCACCAAGGAAGAAGAAGAGTACATCAAAGAAGAGAAAAGCACAAGAGGCATCAGGAGACGAGGATGAAATGGATGCAATGGCTCAAGAGAGTGAAGAGTATAATGGAACTTAAGAGTAGCTGCCAAGTGGTGACCAACCAATCAAGAAAGAGAAGAAGCGAAGACAATTGGAGAAACAATGGCAGTAAATGGGAACACAACTACAACAACCACCAGTCAACCAAGGTGTTAAGATATTTTCTTCAAGACCCCCATAGCATGCCACGAAAGGATAGTTGGTGGCAATTTGTAGTGTGCTGGCAGGTCAGCAAATTCAGTCGCATGGATTATCAAAGAATGCGGTGCAAATGGGAACTCCAGCACAACCAGGAAGCTAGACTATAAGAGGAGGCAAAGTAGGTTCCATTGCGAGTACCAGGAGAGAGGCTTCAAAGGAGGTTGTTAGTGGAGGAAAGCAGCCAAAACAAGATGTATAATTTGTGCAAAATGTTCGATGAGTAGGAGTAGCGAAACAGTTTGAGAGAAGAACTATGCAACAGCAGGCACACGATACACCTGTGTAGATGTGGATGTAGACAGGCAAATTGATATGTATGTAATTGATGAATTAGTTTTGGTATTAAATGTTATTTTGTAATTGTACGCAAAATGTTTGATGAAAGGTGCGTGCATATATTTAATTATGTTATAAAGTGCAATTTACGATTGTACGTAATAATAAAGTGATGTAAGTAAATTATGTCGGCTAAATTACAAGTTATAAACTATTTCATCCTGAAGTAGGAAATGTCAAGTAAATGCAAGAGCAAATGCATATGAAATGTAATTTGGGGAAGTTATGAGGTAGTTGGAGGGCATAACTACTTTTTGGTGTATAAATAAGCCCTCCCCTCATTCATTCAAGTTGTTCATGGATTGAAGGGTTCATTCATTCATTCAACCAAGGCATTGAGGAGAGTCATGCAAGTTGGTGGATTAATGGAACAGCATTGGTACGTGTGAGAGTTGATGCATATGTGCGTAGGGCATGATGCAGTCCAATCTTGTATGCAGCCATGAAGACTATTCTGCCTAGGGTTTGCAGGCTACAGATTGTAATGCTGAAACTGTAATGTTGTACTGTAAATGCCATTGTTAATATTCTACTGCCTGTATTTATTGTTATCCACCATTGCTGCTGCTATTGCCATTGTTGCTTCTATTGCTGTTATTGCTGCTGTTATTATTGTTGTTCCAGGTTCTGTGCATTGTTGTACTACAATGCTTGCAAATCTATAGAATTATTTAAGTAGAATCGAATTGTGTGTAAACATGTTAAATTTCATTTCTACATTCTAAGCGTCGTTGCTTGTACGAAGTTGGGTCCAATTTGGTGACATGGAGTTCTGAGAAGTAAAACCCTTGGGGAGATGCGCAACGAAAACAATGGAGTGCAGCCACAAATGTAGGTGAAGATGCACAGGATTTGTTTGTTGATGCAGATGAAGGGATGTCTAAAGGGACATGCACGCCAACGGGATGCAAAAATGCAAGTGAAGATTTTGCAGATCGAGGATTCGCATAATGAATGAATGAACCTCCCCGAATGAATAAGGGGAGGGCTTATTTATACACCAAAAAGTAGTTATGCCCTCCAACTACCTCATAACTTCCCTAAATTACATTTCATATGCATTTGCTCTTGCATTTACTTGACATTTCCCACTATAAGACAAAATAGTTTATAACATGTAGTTTAGCCGACATAATTGACTTACATCACTTTATTATTACGTACAATATTAAATTGCACTTTATAACATAATTAAATATATGCACGCACCTTTCATCAAACACTTTGCGTACAATTACAAAATAACATATAATTCCAAAACTGATTCATCAATTACAGACATCAATTTGCCTATCTACAGTGGATGATGATGTTCAAACTATAGTGGATGCAGTGGAAGCATCACCACCGTTAGATGAAGTACCAAGAGGAGACTTCATAGGTGATGTTTCATTGCATGTTGATAATGTTGATACGTCGAAGAGCTATGCCACAACACCGCTGAGGTAGTATGCAAATGAAGTGTGTAGACTGGCAAATTGATATGTCTATATTTGGTGAACCAGTTTTGGGTATTTTGTGTTTTTTTGTAAGTGTACGCAAAATGTTTGAGGAAATGTGTGTACGTATATTTTATTATGTTATAAAGTGCAATTTAATATTGTACGTAATAATAAAGTGATGTAAGTCAATTATGTTGGCTAAATTATAAGTCATAAACTAGTAATAAAAGTAGTGGGAAATGTCATGTAAATGCAAGATCAAATGCATATGAAATGTAATTTGGGGAAGTTATGAGGTAGTTGGAGGGTAACTACTTTTTTGGTGTATAAATAAGCCCTCCCCTCTTTCATTCAAGGAAAAAATACATTGAAGTGATTCAAGGGTCCATTCATTCAGCCAAGGCATTAAGGAGAATCATGCAGGTTGGTGGCTTAATGGAACAGCATTGGTATGTGTGAGAGTTGATGCATATGTCCATAAGGCATGATGCAATCACGTCTTGTATGCAGCCCTAGAGAATATTCTGCCTAGGGTTTGCAGGCTGTAGATTGTAATGCTGAAATTGTATTGTTGTACTGTAAATGCCATTGTTAATATAAAACTGCCTGTAATTATTGTCATCTTCTATTGCTGCTGTTATTGCCATTGCTGCTGCTATTGTTATTGTTGTTGTTGTTTCCTGTATATTGTACTACAATGACTGCAGATCTGTAAAATTATTTAAGTAGAAATGGAATTGTGTGTAAGCATGTTAAATTTCATTTCTACATTCTGGCGTCGTTGCTTGTACGAAGTTGGGTCTCATCTGGTGACATGGAGTTCCAAGAAGCAAAACCCTAGGGAAGATGCACAACACGAGCATTGGATTGCAGTCGGTGAAGATGTTGCAGATTTGTTTGTTGATGCAGATGCAGGGCCATCCAATGAAACGTGTGTAACAGACGTGCAGACAGGATGCCAAAATGAAGATGAAGACTTTGGCAAATCGAAGATTCGCAGATGCAGAAGCTTCAGTCACAAACGCAGAATTTTCAATCTCAGACACGCAAACCCAGACATAAGACGTCTGCAGAATCAATCTAGACGTCTGTAGAACCAGTCTAGACATTTGCAGTCTAGACGTCTGCAGAACCAGTCTAGACATCTGCAGAACCAGTCTAGACGTTTGCAGCACCAGTCTGGATATCAACAAGACAAATGGAAAAAGCGCAATTAGACGTCAGGATGACGACAGAAACACAGTTAGCATCAGAATGACAGCAAAATAGGTAGACCAATCAACCATCTGGAAGATGACAGAACGAAACCAGGACCAATCAATGCGAAGTTGTATGTTGATGCAGAATGTTTGGTGTTGAAGCAATTGCAAGTTGTGGTGCACGATGGTGAGCGGGACACAAGTCCGACATCGGTGCAAATCTGTAAAATTATTTAAGTAGAAATGGAATTGTGTGTAAGCATGTTAAATTACATTTCTACAAAGTGGACAGATGTGGTTCACCTCCGGTGGATGAGAGACCACCAATCGAGTTGACATCTACAACTACACAAACCACGACACCAATTTCATCTATGCCGAAAAAGAAAAGGGAAAAAGAGAAGCAACTTGCATGAAAACACAGTATATGTAAAAATGGTCAGAGTAGTCAACTACCTAAAGAACCTGATCAAGGCAAGGAGACGATGGACACAGCTGAAAAGAATGTTGATACAGAAGGAAGTGTGCCAGAAATTCAAAAGGGCAAGGCAGCCAAACAAAAGATCAACCTAACAAGTCATGGTGGGGAGGATGTTGAGGAGACAACCATCGAGGATGATGCGGACATGGAACTGGAAGATGGAGGAACAAGCGACATTTCAAAATGTGTCATATTTGAGGAGACCACCAATTCATGACGAAATAAATAATGAGCAAGTTGATGCATTTTTAGAAAAAGTGAGCTAATTGTTCTTTACGGTCCAAAGAGAGTTTCGAGTAGGATATTTTGGGGACTAGCGACTATGGCAACTAAGGATGGTATCAAAGTTGAGCAAGCTGGTGAGTTATGCTCAAGATGAAGAGCGCATAAAAACTTTTGCAGAGCTCCATCAAGATGCATCCATGGGAGCTAGGAGTTGGCAGCAACAATATCAATTTGATGTTGGAAGTCAGGAATATGCTAGTCGGAACTCCGCTTCTATATTGATACCAACTGCAAATATATGTTGATGAGGGAAAGCTAGCGCCTTATCTTGAATTTCCAAGTGTCAAGAATGTGAAGTTGGCACGTAAATTGGTGAAGTCATATGCAAGAATGAATTTCTTAGCATACTTGATTCAGTGGTTAACAGCAAGGCTAGAGACGTTTCAATAGATGGTTTGAACCTGAAGCTGAAGGAGGAAGAACAAGCTAACCAATTGTAGATGGTGGAAGGACAACGTCGGCAAGTGTTGTAGCATGCCGAAGAAGAACTAGCAGCATTGAGAAAAGAAATGGAGAGTACAAGGCAGATACAAGAACAGCAAAATCAGTCGATAGGACAATTGAAGTCAAAATGTGTGGTGAGGGAGCAAACTTTAGAAGCGAAAATGAAGGACAATGCTCATAAAGATCATCTAATTGCTAAACGAGATAAGCAATAGGCAATAGCTACTAGCTACAAGGAAAGAAGTTGAAGTAGCAAAAAGGAGGCTGATTTGAAGGCTAGGCTAGCAGAAGCCGCATCATTATGGCTTTCAATGGGCTCATTACCAAGCCTATGCGAAAAGAGACTAAAAGGAGAAAATGAAGCCTTGAAGCTACAAATTCAAGAGTTGGAAGGAGAACCTATTCCATCACCTCATCCTCAACAAATTCAAAGTTCCTAGGAGCAACAATCGTCGTCGACAAGGACGTCAACCAATCTAGAGAGGGCAGATGTAGGCCCTAATTCTAACTTTCTTTCTCAACAAAAGAAATAAAAGGAGTGCATTGGAAGTCAAGTACATGCACAACATAGTTTTGGCAAATTTTGTTTAGTTTTGATATAGTTGGATAAAGTTTGATAACATTGTAATATTTCATGCAATAATGTAATGATGAGTTAAGTGGTAGTCATGTACGGATAAGTCATGAAAGGGCAATTGTCATGCAGTTTGTCTTGTAGTTAGAAGATGAAATGAAATGAAATGCAAGATAAATGTAATGAAGAGAGATGAGGTGTCGGGGTTGGTAGCTTTCAATAACTACCTTCCCTCAGGTATAAATAGACCCCCTCATTCATTTGAGCGGATACGTACATGCCAAACAAAGTACATTATACACACATGAGATATTGTACACAGTGCATTGGATATTTTGAGGGTAGATGTTGTACATGTTGAGGATAGATAGGGCATTGGTTGTAATCTGTATATGTTGCACATAGTATGTTGATGGGAGAGAAGCTATATGCAGTGTATCCGTACACGCTCATATGTTATGTATCTTGTTAATATTAGTTCATCATTCAGTCGTTGTTTTGTGTATATTGTTTGCATATATTTATATTCAATTGTTAAAGTAGCGGATATAATTTCTTGATCGTTTATGTTATATTCCAGTTGTCGGCCATTTTATGCAAGCTTGGGCCATCTAACTGTTGTGCCAAGCCATCTGGACTTCAGACTGGGTCGTCTAACTTAGTGTTGTGCCAGGCAGCCTAGACCTCAGACTAGGTCGTCTAACTTATTGTTGTGCAGGGTCGTTGGAGAGAAGGTGATGCAAATCGTCTAGGTTGTAGTCTATGAGATTGCTTGGGCAGTTTAAATATCATTCACAATCGTTCCTCCAATTGTGGAATACCACCACCATGCTACATTCACACCATCACCGATCATTCATCCACAAATAGATGGATTTCCCAACATTCTCACCTTTTCTGCTCAAGATGAATTAGGTGCAACTTTAACAAATACAATGAAAACACATTTGGCAACATTGTGGACACTCCTTGGCTTCAATAAATAGTGATCGGTAATCCATTGGAAGCTTTTAGCCATGTATATAATCACAAATTGAAAAAACATCAACCCTTGATCGAATCCAATGAATCCCACGATATGGGACCTCCAACAGCCACAAGTGCACCTAACAAGGACATAGAAGGACTTCGCTCCACAAATCGACTAACAAAATGAGTTAAACTTTGGCTAGTATAAGACGACCCTATGCTAGTCACATTTGGGCGAATGTGTTAAGACTAAACCTCCAAAGGCCCCACGACGAGATCGGGAGCATGATGTTCATTCACGCTTTGCAAACCCACAAAATTCCAAGCGACGGGGCCTAGAGCTTGATTGGGGCTCATACTCCCTCAAGACATAGTGGCCTATTGATCGTGTTTTAGTTCTCCTACTACTTCATGTCAGTCATGCACCTCTGAAGTAGCAAAGAATCCATATACAAAAGGCTTCAACTTCAAAATGGACTTGCAAAGACTCCACAAATGGAATGGAATAGCTGAAACTTCTTAACCTATGCTATATATGAGACAACAATTTGGGAAACAGCTAATGAACTTGTTTCCTATGGATTGGCTAATCTAGGCTATATCCATGATTATCTCAAACAATACACACTTCAAAGGGTAATTTGGAGCTAGACAAGAATACTTTTCCTCATGGATCAAAGCACTTGCTGACAAGCAATTCTCTTTTGCCCTTCATTGAAGAGACAACTCCCTTTTTCTAGTTTTCTTTTTGACAACCACCTCCTCTATTCTAAGGACACGTGCTTTGTCAAATACTGCAATTTGGGACTTTCCACTATCAGGTACAACTTCAATAGAAGAATAATGGCATTTGTGTGGCTACCATTGCTACTTCACCAAACCTTCAAATGAGATTCTCATCTGACTTTATCATTGTCATCATGATCTTCCTTTTACCAAGAAAGATTTCACATACAAAATCAGGTGGGAGGACAAGCTCACCAGCCCATAAACAAATCAGGCTCTTGATAAGTTGATACCATATAAGATTGTTCACGCAGGCATACATTGTATTACATATTCACAAAGATATATTGGAAACTTACATAGTGTAAATAGGTTCCTGTTGATAAGACCAAATCACAACAAACTTAACCAGCAATAACAAATTAAACAAGAATAGACATGTCAATATGCCTATCATACCAAATATACCAAATTAATTCTAACAAATACTAGTTCTTTGAAATAAATGTAATACAAAGGGCAATCTGTTTTAACCCTATACACACACACCCCTGTGTGTACAGGTGTGTGTAAAAGAAGTCCAAGAAATTGTGGAGCAATGGTAAATGAGATGCAATCATATGAACATAATCAAGTTCAAATCCTCGTATTATGATGGACATTCTCACAATAATATGGTAGATAATAATGTAGTTTGCCATAATACTAAAATGCCCCTCTTGAGTGACAAAATTACAATTTAAAATTGTACGCAGAAAAACAGCTTCCCAGAAGAAGAAAAAGTAAAAAATGTGTCAAAGTTTTGCATTAGACATTTTTGTAATGAAATGCATATAAAATGAAATGTAAATAATATAAAATGAAATGATATGAAATGAAAATGAAATTAGAATGTAATGCAATTTGATAATTGCAAATAGGACTTTAGAAAATAAAGTTTAATAATTTCATGAGTCAAAACATCTGATTCAAGGTGGCGGTTTTAGTGTGGTGCCTTGTCCCAGGAACCGCTTGCAACAACTAGGGCAGGCATTAAAAGGACCCACCCTCCTTCATTTTTAATATAGTGGTTATGGGGAAAGAAAGGACGACAGTGTTGGATGTTTCTAAGAGCATTGCATAGGATTGTCATGATTGTGCATGTGAGAGATTGGTGAGAATATTGTCATGGTCATTATGCAGGTTGATTATGCAACCCTGCTCATTGTATTTGCAAGTATATTGCTGCTGCTGGTTACAGCAGTCCTTTGAATACCAATACAATTGCTGCCATTTGCAGATTTACTACAGTTTACTATCAATGTTTATGCTGTGACTGTTGATAATATTGTTTATGTCTTGTTGAGTATTGCTATAGTTGCAGACTGTAGGATTGCTGCCATAATTGCAGGTTATGTTAGTATTTGCATTGCAGCAGTACTGTAGAGTGATTGCAGGTTCAAAGGAGAAGATTGTAAGGAGATCACGGAGGTTGCGTTAGTTGCAGACCGTACAACGACCAGGCCATACGGGAGATTGATCGTACAAAGATCATTGTATGCGTGTGTTGCAGTCTCAAGGACTATTTTGTTGCTTGGCAAAGACTGGTATTGTACGTGTGATTACCGTAAAAGTTGCCGCCATACAAAGGATATTGATTGGTAAGAGTCGCAGCATCTTTGCATGTGACTGACCATCTTGTACTATGGCATGAGAATGTGTGTCATATAAGACTAAGTCATACAAGATTGCACCGTACAATTGAGACCATATTGTCTCAACACAAGGATGTCGTACGACTGTGATGACAATCTTATGACTGCAATCTTGATTAGTTCTTGAATCTATCATCCCACCATTTTCTTGTTGGGATTCTCACCACTCGTGCTACAAAAAAAAAAAATACAAACTAGATTCATTTGATACCTAAGCAAGATTTGTAGGGAGATCATATCATTAAGGACATACATTCTCTTAATAACTTGGAACATAGGCTTCCATACTAATGGAACTATTGACATGACAAAGCTTTGTTGGCCACAATAGTAAACATTACAAGTATTCCAATAGAAATACAAATATATCCACCTAAATTTAAAACAAGGAATACATCGATACGCTAAAATAAAGGATGGCCATAATTACATGGTGTGCCATGCTTTCTAGAATTCTTAGCAATCCTTGCACCGATCTTGGCTTGATCAACAAGCATGTTTTGGCAAAGACCACCACTTTGGGGAAGGGGCTTGTACCACACTTCCTCCCACGAAGCCCTACCAACATCATAACGGTATTGACTGATTTCCTATAGAAAGGCTCTAGAAAAGGACTAAACATACAAGCCACAAGTCACATAGATGTCTTAGACCCGTTTATCATTCAATGACATACAGATTTCATACAACTTACCTCTTCCCTGAAGACATCTATGTTTAAGGCATAAGGCATAAGGCCTCATGGAAGTTAAGGCATAAGGCCTCATCGAAGTTGATTCTACTAGCCCCCGACATTGAAGTTTCACTGCAGCTACAAAATAAAATCACCTTATCATGTTATCAAATTCCATTCCTTATTCTTCAATAACATTTGTTAAATATATAAATCAAGAAATGATCGATTTTGAGATAGTTGCTCTACAATAGAGAGTGTAGCCAATTTGTGTTCCACAATAGGGTTCGCCACTAGATCCTACGAAGCCACTCCTACCCTAGGTCGAATCCAATCTAATGGAGTGCCTATACATCCCACTGCCCTAACCTCCCTCTGAGATCCACATGCACACAAACAATAAGCTTTTCCTATTGTAGTCTAAGATAATTTTACAAATAAGACCAATGTTCAACATTTTGGATAAGTTAGTGCATATGTTCTAGATGGCAGCCTCAATCAAGCATACAAGCATTCATAATCAAGGAAGATCAATAAGCAAAGCATACAAGTATTCAAACAAATCCTTGTGAACACTTTTTAGCCTATCTATCACCAAAGTTGTGGTTCCCTCAGCCTACACACTATCACCCTTATCTTTTCCTTCTACTAATTTCTTGAAATTTTCCAACTCTCTTTTTAATTCCTTTTGTTCATCTTGGAGCCTAGCTATCTTTTCATCATTTTTCTCCAATCCCCATTTGCTTAAAAATGCAACTTCAAATTCTTCCCGTGTGTATATAAAATGATGGGCACTCTCAAAGTTTATAAACCACTTTAAAGCTTCCCCTCCTAAAGATCGACAAAAAAAGCTTACTTTTCCATCTAGAATTAGCATAATTTAATGATTTAAAAATTTTCCACCATTCCCAAGCATCACTATCATCCTCTCCATGGAATATTGGCAACTCCATGACCTCAACCCAAAAAACTTTCCCAAAGCAGCTAGGGTTTAATAAACTGGGATTTCTCAAAAATAAAATTTCTCAAATCTCATCTATTCCTTTCTATAAACAATTAGATCTGCAAATTTTCTTTAGAATAAAAATCAAATGCGACTGATTCACTTACCCCAACTAACAAATATCTTCATATTTCATTTTTTGAAAAAAAAAAACGATTTGAAAAATAGTTACTGCCCTTGTTTCAGATGGCAGACTTCATACAGCCGTATCTCCCTCAATACTGCTTAGATTGCTTCATATAACCTCTCATTTTAAAGCTCTTCAAATTCCAAACAAAACGGCACAAGAATCGTTTGAATCGGACTACTGGATTGAGAGAGATGTTTTTTTGAAAAAGAAGAAGAATTTTTCCACACAGCCAAAAAACAGAGTTGATAGCCCAAATTCAAACAGCCATAACTCCTTCAATATTGATCAAAGTTTAACAAATAACCAGTTGTTTTGTAGTGCTTGAAACTATCTACATGATGGTGTAATAATATTTTGAATATAACTGCTAGGAAAAGAGATATAGCTCCCACAAGATGAGACGATTTCTAAAAAAAATTGCACTAATTTTGTAATCCACAAAAAACACAACCCCGCTTTGCCAAAATCATTGCTCGAATACCACTTGTTATGAAACTTTATTCTCATTAACAGAAATCATTCACCAATATGCAGAAATATCAAATCATTCATCCACAAAATTTAATCTACACAATGAGACATAAATATAGATAATACCCTTGAGGTGGAGCAACACCAATAATAATCCTTAAGGAATCACTCCAGATCCGCTCCACGAGCCAAGAATGTTACAAGAATACTTGATACAAATAGTTTGATTACAATGACAATATCCCTTCTCCCACTTATTATTATGATAAAATATTAAAACATAAGCAACCCTAGATTATGTGTGACCCATGCCACTATCCGTAATACCCATACACAATATAATATTATATCCCTATATAATATAACATACCGAAAGCTTGATCAAACAAATACTAAAATGGAATCTAGTCAAGTGGGGGAAAAAAACACTACAAATACCATGATAGTATGGTTCCATAAAACACCACAATAATGCGATCATGATGTAATACAAGTGAGGCCCATTTCAACTCCATCTAACCAATTAAAAATAAGAAAAAACATTTAAAAGTTGTATCCATTGTAAATCTATTTCTAATAAGATAATAACTATGCATAAAAATGTTGTTATATAATACTAAAATATTGTCTGTAGCTATTGCCTATTTATTTAGAAAAACAAGGAGAATTAGTATTACCTATTTATTAAAATAAGTGAAGAAAGAGTGAGTTCTCCTAGCAACATAATTAAATACTTAAAAACTAATTTATATAGCTTTTCATTAGGAAGAGTTGAAGGGAAACCAAGAATGTTAAGTATTCGTATCATACATGGCATTGGATCATGAGTTAGCTTTTGCTACACTTGATGATTAAGATAACACTTCATCAAATAACACTTGGTTAAAACAAAGTTACTTGTTACGTGATACTCCTATCCTGCAGGTCACAATTGACCATTGCTCCATGAATATCTTACAGCTGCAACCATAGAGGGTGAAGTAAACTAAATTTTTATCATCTGCAAGGCCATAGGCCATATGAGACGACCCTCATGGAGGATGTTCTTTACCCAATATATGGTTATTCAACTAAACTCCGGATACCAAAGCATGGTGTACAACCCTCCTCTTTTTCCATATTGCCTGGACCAAACATCCCTTTCTAACCCCCTCAATTGCCTCTTTGAACAGTTGATCAACTATTGTACATTCCAGAAAAATCATCCCTTGTGCTTGAAACTAATAAATTAACAAGCAAGTGATGATTACTAGTTGTCCAACAATCTGACTCAACCATCAAACATTCCAGAAAAATCATCGCTTGTGCTTGAAACTAATAAATTGACAAGCAAGTGATGATTACTAGCTGTCCAATCATCTGACTTGATAGAGCCACCAGATTCCTCCAAGTAGGAACATGCATTTTTCCTTCAACATGGGCCTTCTCATTGGCAAAATACGAGTACTCATTTTCACACAACTTGGGGACGTATGTCATTTTGGCACAATGTAGCAAAGTGCTAACAATCCCTTTCCACTAAGGAGCTTACACTGAATGCTCCCTCCAATGCTAAAAAGTTCAGCCCCACTTGAAAGAAGTGCAATCTTAAGCCCTCCAAGTAACAAGTTGTCCTCTTAGAATGATCAAAATGCACTTCTTGCAAATGAAAGGAAGGTACTGCTATTAGGTCTTTCTAGGGCTTGCACATCTTTTTCATTGTTTTATTTTATTTTTTAAAATAAAACTAAGAGTATTTGTTTTAGCATGTTTAGGCAGAGAAACATCCCAAAAAAAATGGCAATTCCTCGGTAGTGATAGGCAATTTTTTGTGCCTATTAGTTGTTTCTTGAATAATGAAAACAAAGAAACTTGGGGACGTATGTCATTTTGGCACAATGTAGCAAAGTGCTAACAATCCCTTTCCACTAAGGAGCTTACACTGAATGCTCCCTCCAATGCTAAAAAGTTCGGCCCCACTTGAAAGAAGTGCAATCTTAAGCCCTCCAAGTAACAAGTTGTCCTCTTAGAATGATCAAAATGCACTTCTTGCAAATGAAAGGAAGGTACTGCTATTAGGTCTTTCTAGGGCTTGCACATCTTTTTCATTGTTTTATTTTATTTTTTAAAATAAAACTGAGGGTATTTGTTTTAGCATGTTTAGGCAAAGAAACATCCCAAAAAAAATGGCAATTCCTCGGTAGTGATAGGCAATTTTTTGTGCCTATTAGTTGTTTCTTGAATAATGAAAGGTGTCCTTGAGAATCAGGCCAGAAATGCCTGGGATAATGGAAATCCATCTCTAACAGCCCCAAACATGCGAGTACTCCTTACAATTGTTTTCCATTAGAAGCCTAGGTTCTTTCTGCTAGAAACAGGGAGCCTAGGTTCTTTCTGCTAGAAACAGGACCCCCCATCCTGTCCTGGTAACAGACAGAGAAAACTAATAATACAGTAAATATGAATTTGAAAAAAGAAAATGCAAGAATAAAATAGTTTGGTCATAGATGAATTATAATTAATTATATATTATTAAAAGAAGAAGGGGAAATATTATTTTCCTAATATTTCAAATAACTTAAAGGTGCAAATGAGCTACCTAAGATATTTTAAAGAATAGGCGCTGCTAATCATCAGGTTATCACTGTTTCAGACCTTCATCTAAAAGGCAACTCTCGGCCGACTGTTCTAAGTCGTTTTACACTCTGGTCCAAAGGAGTGTAGGGGGTCCAAATCCCACAGGTGTCAAAAGTAAAAATTTATTCACAAGGTTATGAGTTCAATATCTATATGAAAAGAAAGTGAGTGAAAAGCAGTAAGGTTTACTCCTTGTCAAGAGAAGAAGGCAGGAATCCCTTTCTGAGGACATCCACAGTCCACCCATTACTTGAAGAACTAACTCACTGGAGCTCAAAACGAAGTTAGTTTTTGAGCAAGATTAAAGGCAGTGCTTGAACTGATAGTAATTGACTGCCATCAAAATCACTAGGCAAAGTTGAAAACCCATTTGTCTTTTACGAAATATCCGGTTTGAATGAATTGGAACAAACAGTATAGGCATTAAGATTTACCTGCATAGCCAGCAAAATATGTTGGATCTCACGAATCTCCATCTCAAGGGTATCTTCTTGCATGGCTAGTAGTCGAACTGCTTCTGAAGTCTTTTGTGCCAGTGTTGCCGTCTGTACCAGGATTTCAGATCACATACCAACAAAGCAGATATCAGTGAATAATGTTCCATCCAAAGCCAAAAAAAAAACTCTCCAGATCAAATAAAAAATATCACTCTAAATATATTATTTATAATTTTATACCATTAAATAGCCCACAAACTTGGAGCAATTCAACCCCATTCATGAAGAACCTCTACCCGATGCCAAGATTTATCTACAGTTTTTATGATTGCAAATTCCTTGTATTTGATTAGAGTCCCCTCCATAAGACCCGTGAGAAACCCACTTATTTACCTCTAAACCTAGTTATCGAAAGTTGATCTATAATTAGTTCGGATTCTTACGAAAATTGTTTAAAATGTCAAAAACCTAAACCGTCCGGACTTTCAAACTAGGCCGACTATCCGAACTCCATTGCAAATCCTATTTTTCAGAAAAATATCAGTTTACCTTGTTGATGGGGTCTCGTAGAGTCTGCCTTGTAACCCTGAACCTGACTCCAAGCTTCTCAAGCTGCCGCGAAAGGACCCTAATTATAGTAACCGTGCTTCCAACGTCCTCTTCAAGTTTCTTCACTCTTTGAACCAATGCAAAATCAGAGCCTCCCACCTTGCCAAATTCCTTTGGAGCTCTAGTAATGGCCTGCCATTGTCTCGTTCGAATGATGGCACCGATTATCAGAGCACCCAAAAGAGGAACAATTTGCCATGTTATGTACATATTGGCATATCTATTTACAGGGACTGTGGATGTCACCGAATTCACCTGTAAATCTGCCTGTCTGAGATCAACTGTACCCAATTTGAAACAAAGAAAACTAACAAAAAAAAAGGGCTGTCATATTCTCCTCAACGTTATTCCTTTCACAAATGGGCTCTGTAAATTTAAATTTGAGGGATGAGACAGCCCATAAATCTTTCTGTTTAAAATTGCCCAGATTGACCAAATTTGAAATAGAGAGAAAATAACCCGCAATAATGAAATAAGCAAATAAAAGATATTTTAAAAAAGAAGGTTGTCACACTACATTGAATGTTATGTCTCTTACAAAAAGGATTCTGTAAATTTAGATTTGGGAGGTAAGAGAACCTGTAATCTTTCTCTCTGAGGTTTCATAATTCTTTAAATTTATTTTTTCTGGTTAATGAGTAGTAAGAGAACCTACATTTTGAGATTTTTGAAACGTGGATTGAACTGCAATTCCAACAGACAGAACAAGCGATGGTGCAATGCACAGTACTTCAGCAACTGCAAGCACTTTATCAACGTCCATCTGGCTTCCGACGCCTGTCGTGGAGGCGGACTCGAACCCGCGACCATCATCAAAACCTGAGGGTTTCATTCACGAATAGGGAACATCTCAGACCAAAACATTTTAAAATACAAAAACTCTTCAAAGTAAAATAACAGTAATAGTAATTGCCCCGCTTAACACTGGGGACATGATTATAATTTTGCGTAGCATTACCGTCTGTTACGGCCTTGTGGCGCCATTTGTTATACTGAGCTGCTTTCCAGTTACAGGCATGGATAAATGTCGTCAGCTTTATTGGATTTGCCTTCGGATGACATATAGCAGAATTACAGGAGGGATGATATTCACGAAGCTGAGACAGAAATTTTAATGGAAGAGTACGGGGAAAAAAGGAAAGATCTGCGGCCATTTTCAGCTGGGAACATCGAATTTTTTCCCTCTCCTCACCTGCGAGAACAACGCCAATAACAATAACTAATATCAACAACTTTCCCGTTGGTATTAAGTTCTCGGATATTGCGAGGCTCCCTTTGTCTTGCTTACGTGTATATATGACGTGGCGCCCGGCATTCAACTGTATATATGACGTGGCGCCCGGCATTCAACTGTATATATGACGTGGCGCCCGGCATTCAACTGTATATATGACGTGGCGCCTGGCATTCAACTGACGTGGCACTATCAGGTTTTAATCATGACCGTTGAGCACCTTGGTTGAGAGATTATGATGTACCTACTACCCACACTTTTTCAAGGTTTATCGGCCATGTCGAAAATGTGATCATAAATCAACGTCCATGATTATTACGAAGAGAGAGCAAGATATTAGATTATTACGAAGAGAGAGCAAGATTGACCGGAGACAGGAAAGAACAAGTCCCATAAAGGATTGGTAAGTGAATTAGTAAGTTGTGTGGTTGACACGACTAGGTTCAAATTTTGGGGAAGCCAACCTTTATAAAGGTAGTAGTCTGGTTTCAATCTTGTATGAATCTCAAATGATCGGTGGTATAAAGGTTATAAAACAACGAGATGGTATAAAGGTTACGAGGGATTAACCTAAAATTTGAACCATGCTTAATAATAAAAAATGAATGTAGCTTGTATCTTTATTTATTTATTTATTTATTTATTTATTTATTTATATATATATATTACATAAATTTAATTTTTACTATGTTAAATATATTTAAAGGAAAATAATTTTATAAAAAAATATTATTTTTTATTTTATAATTATATAATTTTTTTTTAACAGTCATTTTTCTTATGTAATATTGATTGTTTTTAGTGTGAGAAAATCTATGACCAATGAAAAGGCCGAGCAGTCTCCTCCCAACCATAATCCCTATGCTTATTAATAGGGAATTTAACATACAACCACCACACACCCACCCTCTCACACACTCACCCATGTCCATGTCCCATTTTTTTTTGTTATTCATTATAATGATATTTTTTTTTTCTCTTCAAATAACTTTTACATTGATTTTGATTAATATTGAGGAAGATACTAATATGTGAAGTCAACCATTTGGAACAAAAGTAATGATGATTTTTCAAGTCGTGAAAATCAAAATTATAAATATTTGTCAAATAGGGTTTAGATGATGGGAAGAGCAATGAAGAACTAGAATTTCAATGAGTGAGGGAAGACATTCTATCTAGACAAAAGTTTTCAACTAAATTTTTTTTCTCTTCTTTATCTTAGAAATTTTGCATGCAAATTATTATAAATATTTTATCAAATATTATATTTGCTATAGGATATTATGATAAATTTCAATAGATTTTGAATTTTAGTTTCCTTTCCATGGACCTATTTATAGTTAAATCCTTAGAATCATCTCTAGTGGTAGAGGTTAGTGAGCACACCTCAAAGAGATCCTCGTTGTTCCAAGATAAGATAGTTTTTTGTAAATTTAATGGGTATTGGTCTCGGCTTCAACCTTGAAAAAATGGATTGATAAGAGTTGGAAGTCTTTAGAAGTGATTCTATTCTTTTTTTCTAAAGGTTTTTTCCTGGCCATTTTTTGTTTTAGGGAAGAAAGAGAAAAAATCCTAAAAGGTGATCCTTGGTTTATGGGAAGAGCAAGACTCTTCCTTACCCGCTAGTATGAAGGTTTTTCACCTAAAAATGTAAATCTATCCCTAGTACCAGTCTGGGTTAGGATGTTTGGGTTACCCATTGAATTTTGGGAAAAATATACCTTCAAGGCAATAGGCAATACTCTAAGAGAATTCCTTGAGATTTCAGATACTACAAAAGATGGATTCTTGACTATTTATGCTCGGATATTGGTCATGATTGATATAAGTAAAGCTTTATCAGAATCAAGCATTCTTAAGTATAGGAATAAGATGTGGACCCAAACCATTATGAAAACATATCTTTGGGATGTAGAAAATATCACGAGGTGGGGAAAATTGAGAGATCATGCCCTAAGAAGAGCCCAACAGAATCATATATAGAAAATTGCAAGAGAAACTTACAAATGGTTATGGATGAAGATGGTTTTCAACTTCCAAAAAAAAATCTAGAAAAATGAAATAAAATAAACACTGGAGACCATTAAGGAAGGATATTGGAAGAAATACCAACTCTTTTGAGGCTTTATCCTATGAAGAAAAATTAGATCAAAACTTAGAGGTCATAATACAACAGATTCAATATATTAACAAGGAACCATCTATTCAGTATGATCTTGATATAAGGAATAACATTCTCGATGAACCTAAGAAATGTGTCTCTTCAAATTTTGAAGACTTTCTTAAAGTATTTGTAGACACCCAAAAGTCACACATTATCACCCGTAGATACTTGTAGGCTTGCATAGACATTTGTAGGCCATCGTAGGCCATCATAGGCAATTGTAGTCATTCGTAGGTGCAAAACCTACAAAACTACACAAAACATACCCAAAACACCTCCTATTCACAAAAGGGCCACCTACAAGCCCCTTTAGGCCACCTAAGCCCTTTCCTACACCTAATTAGGGCCCCATGGGACCATTCCCTCAAAAAACCCTAATTATGCTAATTACAATTCTAATTTGAAAGTCACTTTTCACTTAAAGTGCACTTTATCACTTAAATAGGTTTAATTAGGGTTAAAATCCAAATTAGCCCTAATCCTACCCTCACACATGTGTGCACCAAATTAGTTAGGATATTTTCCAAGATACCTAACCTAACCTCCATCTAACCTAGGAATTAGCTAATCAAGGTTAACCCTAATCCTAGCTCACACATGTGTGCACCTAGGATATTTCCTTCAGGGCACATGAGGGAATGACTCAACACTCCACCTCATAACCCTAACTTCACCATGGTAGGACTTGACCCTAGAGTCTAGGATACCTAACTTCCCCCTAGCCTTGGCCCACTCTATAAATAGAGGGCCATTTCCTTCATTATTCTCTCTCTCACTCTTTTGGCTAACATACCCAAACTCTGCTGAAATTGCCCTAGAATACCTTTTGCTATTTTTACATCCGCCAAACATCAACAAACAACACTTGGATCACTTTCGAACAAGTTACAGCAAACAACTAACATCGACTAGGTTCACACCCCGTCGTGTGAACCCAAGCTTAGGTTCACACCCCGCCATGGGAACCAGACCTACAACAACTCTGTAGCTCCAAATCAGGTAAGTATCAATTCTATATAGTTTCTACAATATTACTTCCTATTTTTATCATATTTTTATTCATTTTCATGTCATTTTGTCTTCATAAACGTGGGGTCTGATCCATGATAGGTCCCCAAATGAACTAACACAATTTTGTAGGCCTATACAGGTCCATACAACACTCCCAAGCATCCAACCGATGGCACACATACAAAGAAGCCCACCTACATTGAGGGCATCGAAAAGCATCAACAAGCTCCTCTGTATTCACATTGAAAGAGAAAGAAAAATCTATCTCAAGAGAGACTATGTTGTAACATTCTTTTGAAATCAATAATAAAGGACACTTTGCATGTTTCCATTAGTTTTGGAATTGATGTTCTACTTTTCGCATGTTACATTCTAGCACCCGGTGGGACCCCCACAAAATTGTTTTAGAATAGCCTTTCTTGGCTAATCTAACTCAATATACAGCTTCATTTTGATGTTTCAGGTACTATAAGCACAATATAGAGCTCATCAAAACCCTGAAACACACCTCAGGCTTTTAGATCAGAAGTTTCAAGCTTCTAAACCCAGTTTGCACACCGCCATGTGAACCAATAGTCTGGTTCACATACCACCATGTGAACCCTACGAAATAGCTATATAATAGCTTAAAATTGCAAGGGTCTACAACAGAGACAAAAGAAAGCCCATCTAACACCACAAGAGTCAGGTATTCTTCTTAGGACCACACTTTTTCATCACTCTTTTGCAAAGAAATTTCTCTTTCAAAAGCATCAAGTCATCTTGCAATTTCCTTTCCAAAGCACATCAGTTAGGGTTTTCATTCCTTTCAAAATAATTTAGGTTAGATATTTTCAAATCTCTTTCATGTCTTTAGATTAAAATTTCACTCTCTTTCCAAGTTAGAGTACATTTTCATTTCTTTCCAAATTTCAAATCACTTTCAAATTTCCTTTTAAAGCACTAGATAGGCTTATTAAATCTCTTTCATGTCATTTAGATCAGATTTTTCAATCTCTTTTCAAAGTCATTTAGAATAGGATTTTAAATCTCTTTCAAACTTGCATTTAGATCAGATTTTTCAATCTCTTTTCAAAATCATTTAGAATAGGATTTTAAATCTCTTTCATGTCATTTAAATCTCTTTCAAAATCACATTTAGATTAGGGTTTCAAATTTCTTTACATCATTTAGATTAGAAATTTCCCATTTATTTCACAAATCCCCTGGGTAACTTGCATTTTCTTTTTATGTCATTAAATTAGGATTTCAATTCCTTTCTGACGCACATAGATAATTTTCAAATTCCTTTTTCATGCACCTCATATTTGTTTGCTTTCATGCTTCATAGAGTAGATTTCTTTTTTTCAAAAAGGCATCTAGGCTTAGTTTTATTTCAAAAAGCATACAAATTTAGTTTCATTTCAAAAAGGCATCTAGGTTTAGTTTCCCTTCTGAAAAGGTATTTAGCTAGTTGTTTTTGCTTTCACATCAATAGTAGCAAACACACTACCACACACTCACGTTTCATACATAGTGGTAATATTGGACTTCATCACCAATCCCCACTCAAGACTAGTGATGTTGGAATTCATCTCCTTCCACCAACTCGCCCCCTAGACACCATAGTAGCCCCTAGGAGTGGTTTTTCAGACTTCATCATCGAAAGATCCCCTACTCTTGAGATTGGTTTTTCGGATTTCATCATCGAAAGGGACCTTTAAAGTGGGATAGGATTAGATACCTTTGTTCACAAGGCTCATATAATTTGTGAATAGGTAACTATCGTTCTTGACTAAGCTCACCCGAGAGTGAAGCGATCGCTCAATTGGGCCAGTAGCAGGTCTTAGACAGTGCCACCTCTTCTCGTGAGAGGATTTTGGACTCATTAGCGCATTTTGAGTTCCTCCCCTTTGGATATCATTTTATTGCACCTTTACATTTAGGTCACCATTTTCTTGTTGAGACATTGTTCTATTTTGTGCACCCTTGGGTGTTGTAGGAGGTTTCATGTCAATGACACTCCTATTCTTTCTAGAGTTTCACCCCACTTCCCATGGTATTTTCTAGAGCATATATCATCATCAAAACACACAAAACAAACAAACATTTATTTTTCTTTGTTTAGCATTGATTCTAGTCATGCCTTGTATTGCATTCTCACAAAACTAGTTTCAACACATTCACCTATTAGCAGCCCACCTACTGGTTGTCTACAACTTGTCACTTTCATTTTTCTATCAGATTTACTATCTGGGCCCAATTCGCATAGCATTGTGCGAACCAGATTTTTGTAGTACAGGTTCACATAGCGACATGCAAACTCCATTCTAGTACACAAAAACACACCAAATTTCACAGATTTATCCAAAATATTACACAAAGCACACCCATAGGTTCATATTTATATTTTTGGATAGTTTTGAGCACTAAATCATAGTACACAGTACCATGCCTATTGTTACTCATAGTCGAGTGCACGAGCAAGTGCATCTTGAGGAGGAGGCTTCTCATGCCACCTCTAGTCAGTCTATTCCTCCCCCTCCCTTCACAAGGGAAGCATCCACACTCACACCTGACCTACTTATTGTTCTACACCATCTCGCATACTCACCATGTCCCATGGTGAGACCTCTATCTCTAGTAATATGCTCACCACATCTTCTGACAAAGATCATCCTCTTCTTCCTCACTCGCCCCACCTAATCCACCTTCCACCTTTTGTGATCATGTCATCTATACCACTCTGGGAGACCCATATCCCTTCTTCACCATTGATGAGGAAACTCCACCTACCTCACCTACTTTTGCTCATCCTTTCCTCCAGGATCCATCTCATTCCCTTCTCGGGGATGACCCTTCTTTGCTTAATCATCCTCGCCCTAAGGCTACGTCATCTACCCCGACTATAGGGATGATTTCAGATCCCTCATCCTCCACCCCGAGCACTCAAGTGCCTTTATCACAATCACCCTCCCAATAATCCTCATTGCAGCAACAACATGCTCCACCCACATCATCACATCAATATGCTTCCCAAGCGTCACAACAACCACCTTCCCAACAGTCATATTTCCTATCTTTTGATACCACATCACAAACGCCCTCTCAATCGCAACAATCCATTCCTCAACAACATCAACAAATACCGTCTTCACAAACCTTTGTGGACACATTCACCATACCCTCTTCTCAGGCTTCTACCTTTGATGCCTACACTCCTTCCTCATCACTTCCTCCACCTACGTTCCCCTCTTCCAGGATGTATGGTATGCCATATTCCACTCCACTTCCACCCTCATCTACTTCCACCTTTCGCCTTCCTCCACCTCATCCATTTTAGGCTCCTCCTTCCATCCCCATTTCTTCTTATAATCCACTCTATCCATCTTATCTCACCAATCCCCCATGCTATTCTTCCCAACCTAAGTTCTCCATTCATCGCTCATCTAGTCAATAGCACGTTACCATCCTTTAGCACATCATCTCACCAACCATCTTCATCCTCTATCCAAACACCTCTTCCTCCACCACACTCTGTCGTGCCTACATTCTTCATGATACCTCCTTCTTGGTCATCCTCTCCAACCGTGCAACCTTCGCAACAGGTTCCTGTACAATAGGTATAGACTCCACAACCACAATATTACTATTCCTAATAGATGTCTGCCCCACAATAGATTATTCCATCAACCTCCACATCTTATGTTGTTCAACAACCAAATCCATAGGAACATCTATAGTACATTCCTACTTCACAATGGGAGGAACAATAACTTTAGTATCCTCCCCATTCTTAGTCTTCTACTACCTCGGTGTAGTTCATTCCACCACCATCACCCAAACTCCAACTCTTGCGAGAACAAGTTAAGATGTTGGATCTTTGCACAATTGGTTATGGGCCCCAAAAACCCATGTACAATGAGTTGTGCAATGAACCCGTTCATCCATCGGTTCCCATTTCTCCTTACCCATACCATTTTGAGATCCCAAAATTTGACAAATACAAAGGTAAGGAGGACCCTCGTGAACACGTTAGTAACTACCACTTTGCATGTTATCAGCTCCATAGTAGTGATCCCCTCATGTTGTGTACCTTTGCTCTCTCACTTGGGGGACAAGCTCTTGATTGGTACAACATGCTCCCGTGCCATAGCTTGTTCACATTTGAACAATTGGCCAATTCATTTCTAGAACACTTCTCCATTAATATAAAAAAGAAGATGAAATTTTTGATGTCTATGCCTTGTGATAGGCTGATGATGAGCCTATCACAAATTTCATTTCTCGATGGAGATCGATCATCCACGACCTAGCTCATAGCCTCCCATCCTTTGAGCTCGTCACATTATTTACCAAAAGCTATCACAAACATATCTCTACACCTTTGCAACTTCATCAAAGTCGCACATTTGATGAAGCCATTGCCCAAGAAAAGATCATTGAGGACATCAAAATCCAATTTGGCAAAAATCAAGCTTCGACATAAACCATCTTACAACTCCAATTTTTGCTTCAATTAAAATGCGCCAAATCAACCCTTCTCAAAACCACCACAAACCAATCAAGTGGTAGTAGCTTCTTCAGCCTCTTCATTGATCTCACGACCTCCTCCCCCATAATAACAAATCATTTCAAACTAATGTGCCCCCTCCATCTAAACCACAACAAGCTCGTAGTCTTTGTCCTCCACTTCCTAAACAAAATTTGACTCCACTCTCTGAACCACTACCAAGTCTATTTTAGAGGTTGTATGACACAGGTCATATCACCTTACCCGATATTTGACCCATTGACCCAAATCAACCCAAACCTCATGGGTACAATGAATAGGCCTTTTGTGCATACCATCGACAACGAGGCCATGATGTAGGGTCTTGTCTCTCCTTCCATGACCTAGTACAGGACCTCATCGATCGAGGTACCATTCAGGTTTCAAACCCCCTTGCACCACAAAACCAAAACTTGGGTATCTATTAGAACCCACTACTAGAACATGGGGGGACCAATCCCCAAGGAGCCCAATCTAATCCACAAGGCCAATCTAGGCAAGTTAATAGTGTCCACCATGATCCTCCCTCATGTGGAGTGGTTGGCATGATTAACCTCACCACTCGTACCCAACGTTATCCTTGCACTAGGATGTGCCCATCACTTCACCCCCTACACCATTCACTTCTCCTCATTCACCTATTACATCGATTGTTTCACCACCCCTACCATGCAATATCATCACTATTCGTGGTAGCCTAACTCATCAATTGTGCAATGCCCTAGACTATCCATTTTTTATTTGTTACAACAATCCCAACCTCATCACGAGGTGTTAAATGACATTATTTGCTCAATCAACCTTGAAACCCATGACACAAATGCATTTGTGAATTTTATTGGGAATATCCCTTGTTGCATGCAACCCTCTATTAGCTTCCATGACCATGAGATTACCAAAATTGTGGGTGAGGGAGCTGATCCTCCCCTCCATATTCAAGCAACCATCAATGACATCACCTACAAGCGTGTCCTCATTGATATTGGTTCTTCCATTAATATCATCTCTATTGCTGCCCTTCATCATTTACACATTCCACCTACTCACTTTGCTATGCCATCACTCGACCTTCACACTTTTGATGGTTCCATGCACCCCATAGTAGGTTCCATTGTCCTCCCTATCCACGTAGGCGTAAGGATCATATCCATCCTATTCCACATCATTCAAGGCGAAATGTAATACAATATTTTACTTAGATATCCATGGATCCATGACATGCAATGCGTCCCATCCACCTTGCATCATTACCTCAAATATGTATATGATGGACTCATCCATTGTGTTCCCATTGATGGTGACCCATTCAAATTTTGCAACATTGTAGACCTCCCACTAGGACCTTCATCATCCTCTACACAAATCCCTCCTCTTCCTTCACATCATCAAGTAGAGACTTCTACATCCTCTCCCTCACCTGCCTCATCCTCACATCACTCATCAAGAACACATACATGTTCCCCTACATCTACTTCTAACATACCTCCATCCTCTTCTATGGATCCTCATATTACCTCTGTACCTTTTTCACCACCTTCCTCGTGGCCTCCTCCTCCTTCTCAGCCATCTTCTTCCATGGATCCACCTCCCATGTCTGTGCCTTTTTCACCACCATCTTTGTGGCCTCCTACTTCATCTCATCCATATTCCTCTATAGAGCCTCCTCTCCTCCCTACTCCTCAAACACCCTCACTTCCCTTTCATCCTCGACCTCGATCTTTCACCTCTTCTCGTAGCTCGACACCTACGCCTACTCGCCCCACCTCATAGTTTCCACATGTGGGTCATCCCATCCCTTCCACTATAGTCAAATATCATGATTGGGAATAATGTGCCTCTCACCTGGATGCCCAACTATTCCATTCCTCTACTGCTACTATTCATGATTCTCAACTTTCATCCTCTTATTTTGACTCAGACTCACTACCTCATTCACCACCTCATACGTCACCCCAAGTTTCCATTTTCATGACCAACTTTGGCCTAGGTGAATATAATATTCATGATGCTTGCATGCATCCTCCAATGATCCAATCTACCCATAATTTTGGTTGCCCTTCTGCCTTAGTACTAACCATTGGTACTATCATACCACTTGGTCCACCCAACAATCATACCAACTTTATCTATGCGGGCATTGACTCATCGCTCCTAGTAGTTGTGCCCCATCACCATAATCTAGTTTTTGTGGCATCTTAGACCGCATGTCCAATCCACACTTTTCCTTATGCTACCTATGATGTTTCCATTAGCGTGGATTTGGGCTAGGACATTATGAATAAGGCTTACAAACACCCATCAACCATTACGTTCAATTATCCATAGATAAATCCGAGTTGGACTATCACCCTACGACTATCCACATGCTCGAAGATGAGCTTCAAGATCTCTCCCTACATCCTCCAGTGATTCCTACACACTCGTTAGAAGAGGAGTCCAACACTGACATCCTAGATAAGTGTCCATCCCCCATTATGCAATTAATATCCCATGCACTTTCTTTTAGGAAACACCACTTTTCGACACTACCATCATATACTACATTGATGAGATGGTTGAAAGATGTGCTACCCTTTATCTCACTTCTCCTCGCTCAGAGCACACTCCTTCACCTTCCCCTCCATTGCCTATACATTTATTCATACCATTGCCTTATCTACGATAGTTTTATCACTCTTTGACTCAACCTCGTTCTCTACCTGTGATTCTACGTCCTCCATTGAATCTACCACATAGTTCACATACTTCTGAATCTTCATCTTCAGACTTGTCATTCCTCACTGTCTCCACTGCCTTCGTTAATGTGGTCGATGTTGACTTATTATCCTCTCTTAAATATGGATTTGCTCCAGATCACAACAACGCACCCAATCTGAACTCCATCTTCACTCACATTTCTCCTTCTCCTTTGTCATAGGACTTCTTGCTATCATAATCCATCTTACACATTGCAAACGCTCCTTCACCGTCCACTTTTCCCCACATCCCATGGGTCAATCATACAGATGTATACCTGGATGATGAATTCAATTTACTTGAGGCTATCGATGACCTCCATCTCATTTCTATCCCAACGCAACTCCAAGACGGGTCCCATATGTTTGTGGAGGACACTATCGACATTGATATTGGCGATGACCCCATGAACCTCCACATCGTTAAACTCGTCGTCAACCTCTCCTTAGAGGAGCATGCTTCATTCACCTCTTTCCTCAAAGAGTACATCAACATTTTTGCTTGGTCCTACATGGACATGCTTGGGCTCGATCCATCATTAGTCGTCCACAACCTCACACTTGATGGGGACGCCAAGCCCATCAAGCAAAAGTTGTGATGCATGCATCCCATAGTCACTTTAATGGTAAAATATGAGCTCCCAAAACTTCTCAATGTGGGGTTCATACAAAAAATTGATTACCCAAAATGGGTATCCAACATGGTCCCGATACCAAAACCCTCCAACGAAGTTCACGTTTGCATTGATTTCCAAGATTTGAACAAAGCTTGTCCTAAGGACAACTTCCCCTTCCTCAACATTGACTCACTGGTTGATTCTATCACAAGCCATGAAATGATATCCCTCATGGATGGCTTTTTCAGTTACAATCAGATCAAGATCAATCATGTCGATCAACACAAGATATATTTCACAACCCCTTAGGGGACCTTCTATTACAAGGCCATGCCCTTTGGACTTAAGAATGTTGGGGCAACTTATTAGCGTGCCATGACTTACATTTTCCATGATTACGTGTATAAGATCGTGGAATACTGCGTTGATGACCTCATAGCCAAATCGAAATAACGCTCACAACATCTTGTTGATCTTCATAAGATCTTTTATTGCCTTCTCGAACATAATGTGTGACTAAACCCAAAGAAGTGTGTCTTTTGGTGTCACTTCTAGTAAGATCTTGGGGTTCATTGTCTCTCAATGAGGCATTGAATTTTACCCCAACAAAGTCAAAGCCATCATCAAGATGCCTCCTCCCACAAATCTCAAGCAACTACGCAGTCTACAGGGAAAAATTCAATCCATTCATCATTTTATTACCCGATTATCTGACAAGTGTAAACCATTTAACCACCTATTATAGAAATGGGTTACCTTCAAATGGGATACCAACTGCCAGTAAGCCTTTGAATCAATCAAAACTTATCTTACATCGCCACCAGTTCTATCTCCACCACATCAACAATTGCCATTCTTCTTATACATTTTTGCTACGAATTTTGTAATTGGAACATTATTGGCTCAAAAGAACGCGCTCAACCATGAGCAAGCCATATATTATATCAACTATACTCTAGTTATCTACAAAACCCGATACGCCTACATGGAGAAGTTATACCTAGTTGTAGTCTTTGCCACACAAAAACTACACCACTACATGCTTAACCACACCACATTTGTCATCACTTGCGATAATCCATTACACTACATGATGGGCGATCAGGTCTGGGCGGTGAAAGCACAGGTGGGTTAAGGAGGTATTGTTTGAGAAGTTCAAAAGCTTCTTTACATTCGTCGTCCCAATTAAAAGGGACATCCTTCTTAAGAAGTTTAAGAAAGGGACCGGTTTTGTCTGCCAACTTATCGATAAAGCGACGAATGGCTTGAAGCTTACCTTGTAAACTTCGTAACTCAGATATATTAGTAGGTGCGGGCATATCAGTGATAGCCGTAATCTTGAGAGGGTCGATTTTGATACCACATAAAGAAACTAAAACCCCTAATAGTTTACCGGACTTAACTCCGAATATGCATTTAGCTGGATTTAATCGAATAAGATATTCTCGTAATCGATTAAAAACTTTTCTCAAATCATCTAAATGATTATCTTCATTAATAGAGTGAGCTATAATATCATCTACATAATCATGTAGGATATCATGCATCATATCATGAAAAATATAAGTCATAGCTCGTTGATATGTTGCACTTGCATTCTTTAAGCCAAATGGCATCACTTTCCAACAAAAGGTACCCCGGGGGGTAATAAAGGTCGTTTTAGCTCTGATCTTCGGGAGCTATCCTGATCTGATTATAACCGAAGAATCCATCCATTAAGGACATCATCCCACTCTCGGCGATAAAGTCAATGATTTGATCCATGTTTGGAAGAGGAAAATCATCTTTAGGGCATGCAGCGTTAATATCTCTAAAATCAGTGCAAACCCTAACTTTGGTGGCTTCTTTCTTGGTGACTGGAACTACATTTGAGATTCATTCAGCATAATCAATAACTTGTATAAAAACAACATTCAAGAGTTTTTCTAATTCCCCTTTGACTAGCAAAGCCACTTTGGGATGCATTTTTCTAAGTTTTTGTTTAACAGGTTTAGCATCCGGATGGACCACTAGGTGATGCATGACTACAGAAGGGTCTAGACCTGGCATATCTTCATATGTCCAAGCGAAGACATCTTCATATTCTTTAAGGAATGCAATGTATTCATTTTGTTTTTCTTGACTTAATTCTGATCCAATATTGATTATGTGAGGATTATCCTCAGTTCCAATATTAATTTTAATGACGTTTTCTACCTCCATGTGTAGATCTCTTTCAAAATTAGGTGGGGCGGGTGAAACGCCCAATTCTTGTAATTCTTGTAAGGTTAAGTTGGATAATTCATCTTGAGGATTAGTGGTCTCAAGCTGGGCTATAGTTGGTATAGAACCATCAAAATAAAATCCATTGTGTAACATCTCTTCAACAGAGACATCGTGGAAGATATCTCCTTCCAACTCCTCATCGAGTCGACAATCATTTCAGGGGTAAGCTATGGATAGCATGTTACATGTAAATGGCCGATTGTTTAGAGGCAAATCATCACGCCTATCCAAATAATCTTGATAACATATGAGTTGATCATCATCTTCAAAAGGAAAGGGTTGACCCTTACTAGGAAATAGGCCCACACCACAATGAGCAGGCCACGGTTCTACCTCGAAAGGTTCTTTCATGCCATTTTGGAAAGGTCCCAAGCCTTTCCCTTTATATCCCATTTTAAGCATTATGGGTTTAGCTTTAATATATTCATTGGTAAAATAACATCGAGCATATCCCTCATGATGAGTTTTGATATTTCGAGGTATTCTTCCCCATCATATCCTTTATAAATGAAGGCACAACTCCCAACTTGGTAAGTACTTCCCATAGGTTGTGGGAGGCCCAAAGTACGAGGAGATGGCAGCAAGTTATTTAAAAGAATTGAATCTTGCATGAAAGCATTTGTTTTTTTTTATATTAAGATTGTGGATAAATCTGGTAAAAGTTCATCAGAAAGAGCGTAAGATGTAGAAGGATCATTCCCTATATCTTTAGATGTGGAAGGTATGATAGGTGTTGATAATGTGGAAGTATTAATAGATGGGTCTATAGGTTTTGAAATTATAGGGATGGAACATGAAGGATTGGTCGTGGATTGAAGATCTTTTTGAGGTTCTAGAGTGGTTTGTTTAGAAGATTGTTGATCTATACATGAGGATGAAATTAATGGAGGGGAAATAGGTGAAGCTATGGGTGTGTGTTTCAGATGAAAAATAAGAATTAGGATGTGTGGATGATAGAGCAGGGCAAAATTGCACTCCAACAGGTTCTGCCAAAGCACACATATCAAAGGGTCTAGGATCACCGTGGATAGTGACCAACTGATTTTTAAATTCGAATTTAACACATTGGTGTAAAGTTGATGGGACAACCCGCATTGCATTGATCCAAGGATGACCCAAGAGTATATTGTACGATGCGGGGCAATGTACAATAAACATGGTGGTATCTAGAGTTCGAGGACCAACTTGCAATGGGATGGTAATAACTCCACATGTTTCTTGTGTTTCGTCATTGAAAGCTTTGATAATCATGTCAGTTTTCTTCATTTCATCACTTCTAAAGCCAAATCGTTGGTAGAAGTCAAAAGTACAAATGTTTAGAGATGAACCATTATCAATCAGGACTCTTTTAACAGCTACATCTCCAATTAGAGTAGTAATATATAAGGGATTATCCTTATGTAAACTGTGTTGTGGGATATCTTTATCCCGAAAGTCAATACAATCGACTTCTTGAGTGATGATAGTATTGGCCATGGCTTCAGGTTGAATGTTTTGAGGTACCATCATTTGGATTAATGTAAGCATCAACTCATCCCTATGGGTAGGAGAAGATCTTAATAAATCCAAAAGGGAAATTCTGGCTGTAGTATTGGATAATTGCTCATTAATATTGTAAGGGGGTTTAAGTTGAACATTGGAAGCATGATTCCCTTTATTGGGATTTTTCAAAACAAATGGAGCTGATCCATCATTATGGTTTGGTTCTTTTTGATAATTTTGAGCCTGTTGTCGGGTAACGACTCCAATGGTACCTACAATGTTATATTGAAGACACTGAACTGGTCTCGGTTGAGCGTTTATGGCTTGTTCATTTGGGAGGAATTGATTAGAAGAGGGTCAAGTAGTAACTCTTCTAGGAAATGGTTCTTCTGGAACCATTGTGGACACCATGGCTTCCCTGGGCTCTTTAATACCACAAAACCCCCTCTTTGACATGATACATGTGTCCATCCATACTTTAATGTAATCCACTATTTCACCTTCATCCCCCATCAATGATGATGGCATCCATGTCATCCACACTGAGCCACATGATCCTTGGTTTTCCTAGATTAAGGATTACATAAAATTAGGCTTTCTCCCTTGTGACTTACCACATGCTCACCGTCGAGCATTCAAACAAAGGGTAATTCGTTATACGTTGTTGGGGGACATCCTCTACCGTCGTAGTCATGATGACATCCTTCTATGTTCCCTCAAACCACAAGAAGCTCAACAAGTAGTGCAAGGAACCCACGATGGAACTTATGGTGGCCACTTCTGCGACATGGCCATTACTAAGCGTATTTTATGCATGGGCTACTATTGGTCCAAAATGGAACATGATTGTTGTATGTTAATTGATGCATTAAGTGTCAACAACATGCCAACTTCACACACTTGCCCTCACAAGCCTTGCAACCCATCCACTTCATGTGTCATTTCTCGCAATGGGACCTAGATCTTATTAGGTAAATCTCACCCGCTTCCTCTAGCAACTATAAGTTTATTATCATTACTACTGAATATTTCACAAAATGGGTTGAAGTTATCCCACTTGTTCAGACCACGAGAGTTAAAATCATGGCATTCATCACTGATCATATCATCTGTCACTTTGGAATTCCCTCACAAATCATCTTTGATAATGACACGTCATTAAAAAATAAAAGTATCCATGCCTTATGTGCCAAATTTAACATTCATCATAGCTTCTCTACCCCATACTACCCATAGAATAACGACCATGTAGAAGCTACTAACAAAACCATCTATGCTATCCTTCAAAAAATTATTGTAGAATCTTATCATGATTGGCATAATCAAATGTCATTGGCCTTGTAGGCCTACCGTACCAGTATCTGTACTCCCATTGGGATAACAACCTTTTCTTTGGTCTATGGTGTTGAAGCTATTATACCCCTAGAACTCGAAATACCCTCTTTACGCATCTCCATGCAAGACTTCATCAATGATGACACTACTCGTCAAGCTAGGTTGGACCAGTTAACTCTCTTAAATGAATGTCACATCCATGCCATATAACACACACATGTTTATCAAGACCACCTTCACTATGCCTACAATAGTAAGGTACACCAACATGAATTCCATATTGACAAATTGGTTCTCAAAGAGAACCAACTGATCACTAGTCAACCCCACCAACAGTGAGACAAATTCGCTCCTAATTGGCTGGGTCCTCACATTGTCATACATAAATTTGGTTTTAGGCCCTATTGACTGGCTAACCTCGACGGCCTTGTAGAACCCGAACCCATTAACATCATTCATTTACGCACATTCAATGACTGACCAATGAAGCACACATCACCAATCATGGCACATATTGTCATCATCATGATTGTATATATCACCCCACTAAACACGTACGATCCACATTACACCCAACACAAACTTTGCACTTTTTGTTACACAATAAAAACACCTTATGCTTTATATATTATTTTTATGCTATTTGTATATGTTGTCTTGCAGGTTTACTATCGTCAGTTGCACCACCTTTGTTGGGACTTCTCGAATCAGATATACATCACAGACCTACCCTTAATCCATCATGTAGGACATATCGATGCTTCCTCCAACACCAATCACCTCGATCGATCATGCAAAGCCTCTTGGCATTATTCATATTCATCAATCATCCTTCTCATCACATTCACACCACACCGCGTCACCTTGACCTCACTCACCCGATGTAGAGATTCCTCCTATTCTCCTCACTCCGACGATAGTTAGGTTTTTCTATCCTCCTTTACAGATATGGGGGAATGCTCCCACTCCCCATAGTCTTATGCAAGGGGCCCATCCCCTCCTACATTAGTCGATAAAAGAGATCCCTACCTACCAACCTCTTTAGCTCGACGACCTTCACTTGGCTACTTTCTGCCTAATAGGGGGATTTCGCCTACTCGCTCATGGTCCTCAAGATTACCTACACCCCTACCGAATGGGATGTCCCTTTATGACCAGTCCCTTTACCAACATTGGTGAGCAAAAATTATGTTATGAAAACAATAATTTCATTTTCATTAATTATCAATCCGGTAGTTCGTAAACTTGTGAGTGTTATGCGCAATATATGCCTGTAGTGTGAAGAATGAATTCCTTTGTGCCTATTGGTTTGGTGGGGGAATTGTTGTTCGTATATTTTTAGTTCATCCAACCCAACAAAACTAAGTGTAGGAAAAATAAATAAATAAAGATACTAAAAATAAACACACAACTGAAAAGAAATTACAAAAATTTAAACACACATGCGGAAATAAATAAAGCAGGAAATTGCATAAATAAATAAAGTAGGAAAAAGTCACACAACATAAATAAATGAAAGCATAAATAGGGGAGGATTACTTCCTGGAGTGGGCCCAAGCTCCCGCAGATGGTCCGCCTAGTTGACTACATAAAAATCACACTCTTAATCCATGCAAATAGAAGAACACTCAAACTTTATTATAAATTATACAGTACACTTGGAGAATTTGAATTTGCTAATTGACTGATTCTTAGGAATGGTCTGCATTCTTATATAGAATGCAACCAATCCCATTACAATAATAACTTGGTCTTATTTTAATCACACAACGTGATTTGCTACGACCGTTTTGCGCATAGTTGTTATTTTCTTCTATTAAAAGCACGACCGTTTGATTTTAATCACCAAAAAATAAGTTCAATGTTCCTTAGGTGTATACAACAAACTACTTCTAAAAATGGTGCTTTTATTAAACATTACATGGTCAACTAGTCAACCATCAATATAGAATATAAGCACTTATTCTATTTTAACCATAATTCATAATTTTAATATGCATAGAAAAGAATGATTCTCCCTTATCTTTTTGCAACAACTTCCTTCAAAATTACATGGTCAATTGGTCAACCGATCAACATTGAAGTGGCCAACCGGTCAATGGGAGACATGTGCCAGCCTGCTGCTGGGAGGCCGACGCTTGGAGACAGGCATCAGCCTACGACTGAGAGGTAGGTGCCAACCTACTACTCGGAGGCAAACACCATCCTGCTGCTGGGATATAGGTGTCTTCTTGTACCATTCACCGCAGTTCTCTTCAAGATGTATTCGTGCATTGTCAGTTCTAAATGGAATATTGACTCCAAAATTTCAAATTAGTAGTAAAAACCTGTATCTATACACATGTTCCTTTAAAATCACTAATCAAGCATAATACTTCATTTTCTATTAATTATAAGAAAAATTTATATAAAAATACATCTCTAATGCTAATTAAACTAGTAATGATGCCCTTATAAATGTAAATAAAATGAGCATTTTTGGTGCTCATCATCCCCCCATGCTGAAGATTTGACATGTCCTCATGTCACACTCCTTTGGTACGATATTTTTTTTTCGTGTTAGCTACCTTGAGCCCTGTCCCGAACAGTCCATGACAAAAGAATCTTTCTCATTGGTGTTGGTGCTGGGAACAGGTGAAAATGACATCTATCAATAAGAATGAATGGGGATTTTTTTTCTTGGGCTACAAGTGCTAGGTGTACTCAGATGGTTTGACTCTATTTGACCCTTTTTCTTTCTCTATTTTTTTGTATATATGTTTTCATTATATGACTATACCTTCATTTTTTTCAATGAGCATGTTTTTGTGCTCATTATACCCCCCATGCCTAATCTGGTGACATGTCCTCATGTCACATGTGCTTCGTCGAGCTGAGGTACTAACCACATTTTTTTGAGATGTGTGCCTAGGGTAGTGATATTCGTTGCACTTCTTATCATACCTGATGCATGCCATGTGGTTGAATTCTAACGGGGGATTTGGTCAAGAGAAATGTGGGGGCACATACTAGTATTAACATAGAAATGATTTCAAGATAACTATGCATATAATTAATAGAAAACTCGGTACCTACCTGGGTTAATTTCACGAAACATGATGTTTATGATGCCCAGCGGTGTGAAATAACTACATGCGGCTTGGAATCATGTTCTACTAGAAAAGTAAGACCTTGTGGCATGTTGCGTGTGGTGTATCTCAAGAGTTTTTTTTTTTCTTGGGCGAGTGTGAGGTTGAACATTTGAGATCACTCTTGTAAGATGTGGTCCATGGATTTATAAACATTAGAGATGTGCTAATATCATCATCCCCCCATGCTGAAGATTTGACATGTCCTCATGTTACACTCCCCTGATACATTTTTTTGAGGACTTTCCAATAATGGAAGATAGGCGCCTTTATGATATGTGGGAGTCAGGCACTTCCCCATCATTGAAAAGTCAATATCTGTTGATGTGTTCGTAGTTGAGCACTTCCAATTGATCAGGCTTTCGATGTTCTTCTTTTAAGGACAAAATAAGCATCCTCTATTTGAACTAGCATTCAAGCATTTTTCTCCATGAAGACGTAAACACTTGCACATGCATCCAGGTATTGTTATCCCCGTCCGAATGGGGATGAGCATACTCTACTAAAATTAAACTTCCTAAAAAGATGGAAATACACAAGTTCATGGATCTTGTGCCTGATAGGCTTAGGTTTTTCAGGTTACCTACAGATTGCATTAAGGGCATCGTTCCTGCAAAATAAAAATAACGAATAAAAGAAAATATATGTTTAAGAAAAACATGTCCCATGTCTCTTTTTCTCATAATTTATCATTTTGTTTTTTTTTGTTTTGTTTTTTTTCATCTCTTTCTTTTGTTTTTATTTTTTTTCATGATGAATGTGTGAACATTCGTCAAACTGTTGGTATGGTATTAAAATATGGGGTCTCCCCCATGCCTATGTCTGATCCAATCTCACAAATGTGAGGTGCACGATAAGGCTGTAAATGGAGCTCATTGACTGTTACTCGTATTGTTTCATCATACGCTATTATGGACTCCCCGTATAAATCCTTCATTTTACGAAATCTTCATAGCCAATTCCTTCATTCATCATGATTTTTCTTTTCGAGAAAAGTAGGATGGAGCGACACTTGCTTGTAGGTCCAATTACCTTGGATGCCTACAGTCTGCATTGCGCTTCATGTTGCCCTGCAAAACATAACAAAATAAAAAAAGAAAAACCTAAACTAATGGTGTTAAAACAAACAATTTTTTTTATTGAACGCTGTAATAGCATTCATCATGTTGTTGGTTGTAATATTGAAGGTGGGGTCTCCCCCATGCTTGCAATCAAGCTAGCCTCTAGAAATTGGGGCTTATGATAAGATCTTAGTTTGTGTCTAAAATTTGATATGACTAAGTCTTCATTTGTTCCATCCCCTACTTCATCCAACACTATGATACGTTGCAACATGGGAAGAGCATATTCTTGGATGGCCTCAAAACCAGATTTTTCCAACTCATTGGTAGATTGTGCAAGCAGGCAAATGACTATGTTTTTTACAATTTTTTCGTTAAATGTCATTTTTCCTACTCTGCAACTAATATCAAAGTTAAAATTCACCAAAGTGTTGGGAAATTTTAAGCCTACAATTTTTATCATTAAAACTGGGCTTCTGAGACAGGTTTTGTCTAATATTAAATCAACATGTTGACCTATCACCTTCACTATTTTTTATTGTGGTTCCCATATCGGTTTCTTGAGGCATAAATCCCTAATGGCTTCATTGTAAATAGACACATACCTAATAGTTTGAGGAATGTAACAGTAAGATTTTTCAGCTGTCCCATAATATCAAACTTGGGTTGTATCTTCTTTCTGGTTTCTTATAGCCTTTTGGGATACGGTGGAATTCCTCCAATGTTTAATTGTTCAACAACACAATTATTTTCTACTTCTACACTAATATGGTACATTAGGTTCATTCCCGCAACTACTTGATAAGCTAGTGAATTAAAATTGTTACCGCTGGGATTCGGCTCTGGTTGTGCCGATAACTGTTTTGACCTTGTGGTCGGTGGAGCTGGTAAGCTAGGATGTTCTGATGGTTGTGTTTGTGGAAGTGGATCCACAAAGTAAGTTTCTACTTCTTTTGGGTCTTCTTTTATGAGTGCTATTTTTGGACACAACCTGGTCTTATGATCCAGGTGATAGATTCTGTAGATTCCACAAATTATCACTTTGCTTTTTGGACATTTATTTTTTTCATGATTTTTTCTACACCTCAGGTAGAAAGAGACAAACATTGCTTCTATTTCTTGCTTCTGGAATGTGTCTGATTGTAAAGCAAGAGATGAAAAATATTATTTTTTATACCTTCGAGCAACATTCCTATTTCTTCCTTGATTATGGAGGCTATTATTCCTCGTGTTGGCAGTTTTTCATTTTTCTCAAAACAATTCTGGAATAGTTGTTGAATTTCCCCCATCGATGTCATCCTGGTCACTAAATTATTCTGTATAATGAGTTTTCATGCTCAGGTGACTCAAGTGGAGGGAATTTTCTCTTTGATAAATACTTCCAAAATATCCTAAGCTTGTGGCTTTGAGGTGTCTTTTATTCTCTTAATAAATTATTTGTTGGATTTTCTAGGCCTTTGGTGGACTCATGCTTCTCAAATAGGGGATCTACAGGTAAGGTAATCTGAATGTGTTTTTTTTTCAAACTAACTAACCTGTGGATATTAACACTACAATTTTGACACTCCCCAATAACGATGCCAAAATGGTGAGCAAAAATTATGTTATGAAAACATTCATTTCCTTTTCATTAATTATCAATCCGGTAGTTTGTAAACTTGTGAGTGTTATGCACAGTATATGCCTGTAGTGTGGAAAATGAATCCTAGGACTGGAGGACGAGTAACCCGCGGAGAAGTGTCACAGCTTCCATGAAGTTGGTTTATGAGCCAAGAAACTTAGCGAACGCCAAGATTAGGGTCCCATTGTGGTCCCGGATAGCCCCGCCAGCTCTAGAGGGACCGAGATTGCCCTTGGAGGTTCCATCAAAGTTGAGTTTGACCCACCCTCCACATTATCGCGGCTCTTAGGGAGGGGACAGGGGGGTCTAAGGGGGGGAATTTGGATTTTGAGGGAGGTGAGGAGGGTAGACTCACTCGTCTTCCAGGGAGAACCACCTGGGGGGAGGGAACAAGAGTTCTCCAGGGTGAAGGCCATAGATTTGGCATCCATTGATTGGGGGAAGTGGGCCGAGGAAGAGAAGGCTCTACCGTTATGCTCAAGCCAGATCTTCTAGAGTAGGTGGGGAAGACATAAGGCCCATAGGGAGCAGAGGGTGGGGTGGGCAAAGGGATTGGGCCACTGGGAAAATAGGTCGATGATGGAGTTGGTGGAAACCCACTAAATGGAAAACAGGGTGAGGAGGTGACCGAGGGCCTCAGAGGAGAAAGGCCATCTGAGGAAGAGATGATTGGTTGACTCCTAGGAAGCGCAACAAAGGTAGCATTTGTTCGAGATTTGGATGGATAGATTCTCAATGGTTAGGATCTTATTATGGATGGTCGTCCAGATGAAGTAATTGATCTTGGGGATCAACTTCTTGATCCACACCTGCTTGACCAAGAAGAGAGCCTCTACTGGGTCCCTTTAGAGGGCGTAGGTATATTTGACTAAGAAGTAGCCACTACTAGTGCCATGCCAGACACATTTTTCCTCCCCCCTGCCAGAAGGAATGATGGTAGTCTTGAGGAGGCGTTGGAGCCTAGAGGCTTGAAGCGGTTGGTGAGGGTCCGAGATGGGCCCCCAGGTGGCTCTGCCCTGGTCCCTGACCATGTAGTCTGACACTTTGGAACCTTTGGAGGCCACCAACACTGGTTTAAGGCCTCAGAGGTCACTATCAGAGCTCAAGGCCGCATCTTGGATCCACCTATCATCCCAAAAATTGATCTTGGCCCCGTCACCAAGGAGCCATCTGGTCCCTTTCCAAATAATGTATTTTGTGAGGGTCGAGGATTTCTAAAATGCTGATCCATCTTTGGCCTGGAAGTCACTGAGGAACGGGTGTTGATGGAGATATTTTCTATGCATAATGCTGACCCATTCATCTAGGGCATTCGTGAACACCTTCCAAGCATACTTGGCCAGGAGGGCGTTGTTTATAAGGGGAACTCGCCTGAGCCTTATCCCTCCCTCCCCTTTTGGCTGGCAGACCAGGGGCCAGGAGACCAAGGGGATCCTCTTCTTGTCTTTCCTGCTAGACCACAACAAATGTTTCTGGATTTGCTCGATGTGGGCTGCAATAGAGGCCGAGATTCTGAACACAGACATGAAGTACACCAAAATGCTTTGGAGGACTATAAATGAGAGAGTGGCTCTACCCGCCTAAGAAATGAGGTGACCCTTCTATGAGGCCAATTTCCTCTGGACTTGTTCGATCAACCGACTCCACAAGGCCTTGGAGGAAGCCCTCATGAATGGGGGTAGCCCGAGGTATGTGGAGGGGAGGGTTTCAGGGGTGCAACCTAGAATCCACCCAATTTGGGCTTGCCTTGCTGGGGGGTGTGAATAAAGTAGATTTTGCTTTTTTGGAGATTGATCTTATGCCCGAATGCCTCTTCATACAGAATCAATAGCTGCTTGATAAAATTGGCTTGGGGGACCGAAGTGACAATGGCGAGAATAGTATCATCCATGAACTGTTGGTGGGACACTAGGGGCAGCCCCGATGCTAGCTTGATGCCATAGATGAGCCCGCAGGAAGTAGCGCTTGATATGGTGCACCCCAGGGCTTTAGCTAGGATAATGAAAAGAATTGGGGATAGGGGGTCACCTTGGTGGAGGTCTCTAGAACTGGGGAAGAAGCCTACCAGGGATCCATTAATCAAGATAGAGAACCGTGGGGAAGACACACAATTTTTGATGAGTTTGACCCAAGAGGGGTGAAACCTGAACTTGAGGAGAACCTGGGTGAGGAACTCCTAGTTGAATTTGTCGAAGGCTTTATTCATGTCAATCTTGAGCAAGAAGGAAGGATTCTTGGATAGGAGGATGGAATGAAGGACCTCGTGAATGATGATGACCCCATCTGTGATAAGCCTTCCTTTGACAAAGCTCCCCTAGAAGGGGGCAATGATAAGGGGAAGGATGCCTTTAAGTCTAGTTGCCAGGGACTTAAGATTTTATAAAGGACATTACACAGACTGATGGGGTGAAATTTAGAAAGGGATTTGGCCACCTGGGGACTTGGGGATCAAGGTGATGAAGGTGTAATTGATGCCTTTGGGGATGGAGTTGGTGAATTGGAGGTCCCTAATGGCCACACACACTTCCTAGCTAATGAGGTCCTAGAAGGATTGGAAAAATTAGGGGGGAAACCCGTCCAGGCCTGGGGTAACATCTGCTTTCATGGATAACATAGATGCACTTATTTCTTCATTCGAGAGGGACCGAAGCAGCATCTCATTTGACTGGGCCGAGACGGATGAGGGGATGTGATCTAGTAGGGTCTCCGCCACCAAGGGGGACAACTGAGGGTCATCACCAAGGAACTCCTAAAAGAAGTTGACGGCTTCAGATCTGATGTCCTCTTCATATTTGGTTACCCTGCCATCACTACAAATGAGCTCAAGGATTTTGTTTGAGCTCTTACTTTTGAGAGTCGAGGTGTGAAAGAACTTAGTATTGGCATCGCCATCATGCAGCCATAGGGCTCTTGACTTATATCTCTAGAAGGTTTCTTCTCTAGCTAAGACATTGTGATACTCGGCTAGGACTGAGCGCTCCTCTTCTCTAGCCCCTAGGTCTTGGCAGCCTTCCTGGAACCTGAGATCAAGGTCTTCTAGTTTTTTCTTGAGAGTTTCTTTTCTTTCAAAGATGTTACCAAACACTTCCCTATTCCATACCTTGAGCTTGTCTTTGATAAATCTCATTTTTTGATATATTTTCTCATTAGGGCACCCTATGACTGGGTAGGCCCACCAGCAGCCAACCTAGGCCCTAAAATTAGGGTGATGCAGCCACATGGACTCAAAATGGAAGTGGCGCTTATGGGGAGGATGCTTACTAGCTTCAAAGAGGAGGGGGCTATGGTCCGATCCAACTTTGGGAAGGGCCAGTAGGGTGGTGTCGGTGAACAGGGGGATGGCTTCCCTGGATAGGAACACTCTATCCAATATGACCTGGATGAGGTGGGCTCCTGCTCTTCTGTTCATCCAAGTGTACTTAGCCCCTTTTAGGTGGACGTCCATGAGCTCATTGGTATTAGTGAAGACCCCAAAATCTTCCATGCTTTTATTTGGTGCTGCTAATCCCCCACTCTTGTCAGAGGGGAAGAGGGGACTATTAAATTCACCCGCAAGTATCCATGGGAGAGGAGCGAACACCTCCCTCATGGTGCTGATTTCATTCCACAATGTAAATCTTCCATTTGGGCTGTTGGGGGCATAAACATTGGAAAGAATCCAAGACTGCCCTAACTTCAAGCAATGGATCAGGATGTTGGTGATTCTGGGGGATGACGAGATGAGTCTCCCCTCGAAGGAGCATGAGTCCCACAGACACAGTAGGCCCCTAGTAGTGCCAGAAGCTAGGGTGGACAAAAAATCACTATTCCTCTAGATAACTTTGGCGACCCTCGAGGAGGACGCTTCATCGAGTTTGGTCTCCTGAAGGAGGAGGATAGACAGACTGTGGTCCTTGTGAAGTTGGGAAAAGATCCGTTTCTTAGGGGTACAATTGAACCCCATGATATTCCAGGTGATGAGCTTCATTTGACATCCTTGGGGAGTCTCTTGCCTCCCTTCCTGTGCTAGGCGGGGGGTTTAGATGTTAGGGGGTCTACTTTTGAGAAGCTCATAGAATTATCGAGGAGGGTCATCTGGGAACCGCTAATTATATTGTCCTCCATGAGCTTGATGCATTGGTCATCAAGGGTGGGGCATCCTCTCTTCTTTTTACTACCAAAGTCGATGGTAAACTTCCTGTTGCGGGTCCTCTTGGGGCTAAACTCTTTGGGATTCGACTGGGAACTACCAACATCATCATCCATAAACCTCTCGAAGCTGCACTCTGAGGGAGGTTGAGAAGGAGGGAACAACAGGAGGAGTGAAGGGGATCAAGCAGGGAAAAACAAGGGTGGGGGTGGAGGACACCCCACCTACCAGGGAGGGGGAGGGGTCAACTAGATGGGATGAGAGGGGGTTGGGGAGGCCGGATGACTCGCAGGTCTGGGAGGGGGCTTCCTCAAAGCAAGCGAGGGCAGAGTTAGCCTATGAGGCTACCTAAGAGCGAGGGTGGCCAGAAGCCACAATGACTTGGGAGGGGATTTCCTCTGCACATCTCAGAGGCTCTAAAAAACTAGCAAGAGGAGGTTCAGAGTTACATACCTGAAGTTGATTGGCTGTCAAATTAGAGTCCACCTAGTTTTCCCCTATGGTAATAGTTTTTTATTCTTTTTCTTGCCATTCTTGGGATCTACATTCACCACGGGGGGGCCCTTGGGAGGGGACCCTACCGGATCGAGTAGGGGGATCCTCAAGGTGGGGTGCTTCAACCTTATTGGAAGTGGGGCATTGATGGGGAAGGTGCCCCTAAGTGCTACATAGAGGGCATAAGGTGGGTTTATTTTCATAAATAAGGTCTTGGCGCTAGAAGAAGGATCTCAAAGAAATGGAGACAAAAGAAGGGAGTTTGGATTCAAGGTTCGCGTTGACACAGAACCTGGCATGGACCATGTGTGAGCTTGCCTTGGTGGTAGGATCAAAGGCAACAAGCTCGCCAACAGCTTGCGCAATGAACCTCAAGATGTCCTTTTGCCACAAATAGAAGGGGAGCTTCAGGAGACGAACCCATATCAGGGCAAAGTTAATGCTTTGGGTGTTGGGATTAAAGTTAGCTCTGTAACACCTGAGGAAGAGGCTTTTGTGCCCTAGGAACCAAGGCTCGCCTATGAGGATCCTATTGGAATCATCACTATTATTGAGCTTGATGAGGAATAAACCCTTGGTTAGGGCAACAAGCTGCATGTGCCCTGAGATTTTCCATTTGGAAGTTGCCCAGCGGTGGATGGTTTCCATGTCCGAGCGCCCCCCTATGAATTTCCCAACCAGGGAAAAGGAGGACCTTGACACAAAGGTCAAGTAGACATCATCATGGATGGAGATGTGCATCCCTTTGAGAGAAAGCCCCGAGCCCAGGGCCCAGGGCTGACCACTAGTGCCAGATAGGATCTGTTGGAAGGAGGGTTTGGGCCCCCCTGGGGTAGAACCCTAAACTTTGTTAGGCGATTTTTTCCCAAGACCTGCACTCGCATCAACACTATCATGAGGCTCGGTGCCCAAGATCCCGTTCCCACCTTGGCCACATGGCTGCCCAGGCCCTACGCTTGACCTAGATCCCATAGCAGAACCTGCAGGGCTAGACCTAGAGTTCGTGCCCGCTCTCGCTCTTGCTTCTGATATTGCACCTGCACCCGCTCCTGCTCCTGCTTCTGCCATCCTTCTAGGAATTCATCTAGGATCTTAAAATGATTTTCATTTTGAGCACTATAGGGATTTTTTATTATTTCTTGATCTTCTTGCAAATTACCATTAATGGTGGCATCCAGCTATATTTTCTTAGATAGTTGTAACAAAATTTGAGCAAGATTCACCTCTTTTGGCTTTTGTTCTTGATATGCTTTCATTGTTGTAGATCTACAACTAAGTTTGTTGAGATAAATATTCTAGAAAATTTTGAACTACAACTTGCTGTTTAGGGCTTTCATGGCATCTAAATCAACCTCTTTTGCTTATTGTAACACAGTTTCATGCAATTACCTTTAGAGTTTAAAATCATGGAAGATTCAATCCTAGTCATTGATCTGAGCATGAGAGACTGTGATTAGCTGACTCGTGGCCGCTCTCTACCTTTATATTTCTATAAATCGATCTAATTTTTTACCTTTTGGAGCTTCTAACAGATATAGCCATAAAAATGGAGATAACAACAAATTTGAGAATCTACCCACATCACGTGTTTACCTCATGGTCGTTAGAATTACTTGATCTCCTTTGAAATCCAACGAATTCCCTAAAAGCACACTTATCAGTGGGTTTAGTACTTCCTTTTTTTCTTAAGTAGACCCATGACCACACTTCTTCTATTCTTCTTAGAGTAATTTCTCATTTCTACACCATTACTTAAGAGAAACGGTCAACTGCTTGCTATTTTCCATATTGGACCTTTTTGCTCCTTCTAGCCATGGATTTACCAAAATTAGTGGATTCTAGCTTATACCTTTCGACCACACCTTATACAAATAGGAATGGAAAACCATACATCTAAAATATATTTGGCCAATTTCATCTTATTAACCATGGATTCGATGAAATTAGTGGACCCATACTTGTGACTCTCGATCCCTATGCTAACAAGGGAGATAGGTTGATCACGCTCCATCTTACGGTTTAGCTTATTTTTACAAATTCTTTTACAGAATCACATTTTCTAGTGGATTTGAGTTTATTTAACCTTCACATTTCTTCCTCCAACAACTTTTAATTTTTCATGTTGCTAACAAATAAACTTGGCATCACATTTTTAATGGATTTGGGCTTTTTCTTTGCACGCTTCTCCTTTCCATCTGACGAGAAAGAAAAGTATTATACCCTAGGTAGCTATTTAAAATATTTTGTAGATTCATAGCTGAAAAAAATGCCAATAAGGGGGATTTTGCTTCAAACCCCCATCCCCATCATCAAGTTTAAAACCCAAATATTTATTCAATGTTGGTAGTGTTAGCGAGGTTACCTTTAGACAAGGAGGTCCATGATTGGTAAATCACTATGGCCCAATGCATATCCAAACCCAAGTTATACGACACCTCTATCATGGACCATAGCACAAGACCTACTTTCTTAAATTGGCCCTCTTTTTTGTGTCATAGAGCATCACGTTTTCAATGAATTCGAGATTTTTTGTTGCTAACAAAGAAATAGGGTTATCACTTTTCTCTAGTGGAATTGCATTTTCAATGGATTCGGGCTTTTTCTTTGCACACTTCTCCTTTCCACATGATTATAAAAGGGAGATAGATAGTCATTGAGAAAAATGAGTTTTTCATCTTACAAGTAATTTTATTCACGAATTTGAGGAAATCAATGAATTTGCAAAAAATAATGGATTTGAGCAAAGCTTTTGAACACTTAGCCATTTTTTTTTTTAAATTGGCCATCCACTGTGATGTAGCCATTTTTTACGTACAAATGGTAGCTTCATCCTTAGTCACTGAGATTTCAACTTAGGTTGAAGATGAAAAATATGTTAGATTTTAGGATAAAGACGTAAGGATTACCGATACAATGGTTACATGGAAAGGTGTTGAGTGACTCAAAATGGATGTGGAGGATAGGCTTTCGAAAGGTATTACCCCATAAAGCCTGAGCACTTTCACATTCCATTATCTATTGTCTTTTTATGTTTGTAAACTAGTTCATCCATAACTCAAATTGGTACGTGCCATAGCTAAGCACTATGATCCTAAGCACAAAATTATCCGAAATGTGCAAGAAAGAACCATGTTTACACTAAGCCCATATGTCTTTTCAATATATTTTACCACGGGCTTGGTTCTTGCTTTAAAACCTGAGTCTTTACATACTTATGAGCAAGCAAAGTATTATACCCTAGGCAACTGTTTAAATTTTTTTATAGAGTCACAGCTAAAAATAATGCCAACAGGGAAGAGTTTGCTTCAAACTCCCATCCCCATCATCAAGTTTAAAACCCTAAGATTTATTCAATGTTGGTGGTGTTAGTGGGGTTACCTTCATAAAAGGAGGTCCATTATTGGTAAATCACTATGGCCCAATGCATATCCAACCCCAAGTTCTATGAAACCTCTATCATGGACCAGAGTCCTAGACCTATTTTCTTCAATTGACCCTCTATTTTGTGCCAAAAAATTCATGAATAGCTGAACAAGTTGAAGAAAGGATCTAGAACTTCATTCAGATACTGTTCTCACTTGGCCTCGATCTTCCTCTACTTCAAACCATAAGAAGTACCTTATATAGCCATGACAGATAAGGATGAAAGAGGGATATCATTGCCAGTATATTCATGGACCAAGGTGCTAACCACCTCTGAAACATACTATAATTTCAACAAGGAATTCTTGTTAGAGAATATGTTACATTATTGGGTACATATCAATGTACCACCTTTGGTACATTACTAGAGTGGGAATTTACTTTAGAGTAAAGTCAAGTAGTTACTTCAACATGTAATAAATGCACAAGTGTCATAATGTGCAATGATGTAAATGTGCATGTAGTCCACATGTACATAAGTTATAGGATAGAGTCAAAGATAGAGTAAGGGCCAAGGAACCTAAATTCCTATATAAAGGGCCTTATAGTGAGTGAAAGTAAGAGATGAGAGAATATAGAGTGTGCATAGCATAGATTAGTAGTGTGGTACAATGTAGTTTCTTTTATAATAGTTTATGGAGTGTTCATGTCCTCCATTATACTGCATTGTACTATTTTTGTGAGCTTTCATTAATGGCATATTTTTGAGTTATTGAAAAAGTTTATCTCTTTATTTTCCTGCATATTATAGTTCTATTATCATATAGATATCATAGCTTTCTTATCTTGCATCTTGTGGTTATATTTTCTATATCATATACTCATCAAAAGCTAATAATGGTATCAAAGCACACGGTAGATCGATAGGAAATAGGGAGAGCCACAAGTGAGATTGAGAGAAATCCAAAAATCTTATTTATAAAATTTTTGAGATTGCATTTGGCTAGAGTCTTTCCACAAGGTTGCAAAAAAACTCGTGAAGACTAGGACTCAACATAAATTCCACTAGATTGACAAATCAACTAGTGAATATTGATTATCTCTAGATTTAGAATTTCTTCCATTATAGTCCTAATACTTTGTTGTAGGAAAAAGGAGATTCAAAGAAAGTTGGGAAGCTTCCTAAAAAAGAGCTAGGAATAATATCTTTTTTAGAATCAATCTAGAATAGAAGCAACAAGAGAAAGAACGAATATTTGGAGGCCTAAAGAAAATATCCCATTGGTAGAGATTGTAGACCTGTAGAGTACATAAGAAGAAAATACCATAGGAGCCTTATTGCAAACTCGAGGAAGAGACTCCATAGAAGATTCCAAGAGAAGATTAGAGATTGGTGATCTCCATTAAAGACTACAAATAACATATTGAAGAGACTCCAGAGAAGAGTGCTAGTGAAGATAGAAGATTGGTGATCTCCATTGAAGATTGGAGTAGAAGAAATTAGCCTGAGAAGCTGAAGAGACCTACAAGAGGTCCCATTGAAGAACTTCCAATTTTTGGAAGATAAAGATAAGGACTAGCAAAAGTCTTGTTTTTGAAGCAATAGATTTCAAATATTCGACAGGGAGATCTCATTGCCAAAATTCCATAGTAGATTATTGAAGAAAAGGTCTCATTGAGAAGACCAGATAAGCTGCAAGAGTGAAGATCCTAAAGAAGAGGTCTCAAGGAGAAAATAAAGATAAGACTTGATGAGCCTCATTAAATGAGATTCAAATAAGGCCATTGAAGGAGTTCCTAGGAGAACTCATTGGAGAAATTTACCACCAAGGAGAAGTTCTTGATAAAGGAAGATTTTGGGACAATTGTAACCATCTAACAAGAAGCCCAAACAAATATAGATTTGGTAAGAAGTTTTCCAAATCTTGGAGGATATTGATGAAGACCTCAATACTTTTAGATTCCTAAGAATAAGGCCTTGATTGAAGTTAGAATTCAACAAGGAGGTTGAATGAGAAAAGAGCCGGATATTACTACCAAACCTGATAGGTTTGAAGATTGCCTTTGAAGGCTACAAGACTCATTAGAAGAAATGAGATCTAATGGTTTCTACAGTAGAAAATTAAAGGGTTCTTCAAGAAAATATCATATGCAATTTGGAGGAATTCCCTACCAAATTTTTGAGATTCAAGGACAATATTTTAGTGAAGAGATTAACTACTTTACAATATGAAAAATTTATATTTGAGGATAGCAAGAAAGTAGCAAATTAGGTAGCATCAATATATACTCGGTGTTAGATATCCAGGATACATCTTGAAGGTCGAAGCCACCAAAATATAGTATTAGACAACAAGATATAAGGAGGTACAAAGTTACAAATTGGTGTATTTGTGAAGCTATTTTGGATAGGAAAAGAAGAGCTACAAGTTCATCCAGTAAAAGGCAACAATAAGATGAATCTAATCACCTTGCAATCCTTCATATACAAAGTTCATTAAGGTAAGCAACTTGGGTGCAAATAGGTTCATTAGTTGAACTTTAATTTAATTCGTTATCAAGTTCCATTAAGCACCATATTAGAGTTTTAAGAAGTTACAAAGAGAAGGTTTCATATTATAGTCTTCAAGAGAGTACATAAGGAAGTTTATTTTAAGGTTTATACCTACACATTAAAATAGGAGTTTCATCTTCCTATTGTTTAAGTTAAAGCAGAGAAGACTACATTAAGTTTGTAGAGATTATAGTGCATTTAAGAGTTATTATTGATACATCTTACTTTGAGAGTTATTTTACATGAGTGATAAGGTGAGATCAATATTGCACTATACTAATTGTCCTTAAGATTTTTTCAAGGTGCACTAAGTGTTAGCTTTTTAAGATGTATTCCAAACGAGAATGCAATCACAGGATGCTGAATATGCAAAAATGTAATATGCTAAAATATGCTATTAATGGAAAGTGATAAAAATGATACAATGCTGACATGGAGAAAATGAACACTCCAAAAATGATGCTAATGAACTATATTGTATCCATCACCAATCTATATGGTGATCTACCCAATATATCACTACTACCTATAGTGATGTCTTATCACTCACTATGAGACCCTTTATATAGAAATATGGATTGCTTGGCCAACACTCTACCTAGTTGTATAAGGGGACACCTTGCACATTTACAACTTGCACATAGACACTTGTGCATTTATTATATTACTTGAAGTAACTAGCTAACTACCCCCTAAAGTAATATAATACTCTAGTTATGTACCAAGGGTGGTACATTTACATGACCCAAAAGATGTAATATACTCTAACACCCCTTGTATTACAGTTTTTGGGTATTGAAGACTATAATCTTCAATATGGATCTTCTTCTCTTGAATAGTCTTTGGCTTGAACTAGTTCTTCTTCTTTTGCAGTAGTCTTCATGTTATATCCATTGTTCCTTATTGTCATGTATCTTTGATGAACTAGAGATCTCATAATTTTGCATGTTGCAAGTGGATCAGGGCAGCTCCATTTTTCTTCCTTTGATTCTTTGTATAACCTGCTTATTTGATCTTCACAAATGTTAAGCTTGAACTTATTGTTAGTGGATGCTTCTAAATGAGATCTTGATAGAAGCAATCTATTATGAGTAGTAATATTTCTTTATGACTTCTATAGTACTGATATTTATAGTAACAGAAGAAAGATAAATGGTTCTTTTCTCCACAATATTTACAAGGATGGAGGCTCTAAAAGTTCACCTTTTCATGACCAAATTGGTTGAGTAGTAATATTTCTTTATGACTTCTATAGTACTGATATTTATAGTAACAGAAGAAAGATAAATGGTTCTTTTCTCCACAATATTTACAAGGATGGAGGATCCAAAAGTTCACCTTTTCATGACCAAATTGGTTGCAATAAGTGCATAGTAAAGATATTCTAGATACTTTGTTATCTATTTTAGGAATATCATGTTTATCTACCTCCTTGATGAGATACTTAAACCATATTTAGATAATTGAAGCAATTTCATTCTTACTTTGTTCATACATTTGTATGATATCTTTTTGTTCAATAATTTTTTCTTATTTTATATCTTCATTAGTGCAATTATCACCAATTTCTTTTGTTATTCCATTTGAATATGTAATGGATGGATCTATCTTTGAATTATCAAAAATCCTTTTAACTCGATTGATTCTTTCCTTATGTCTATATTTTTCTTATTATTATCCATTGAATAATCAATCATGCTTCTAATCCATATTGGTACTTTTCTTAAGAATTTTTTGATAGTATTATTCAAGATGTTAGTAACATCCTTATGGCTCCCTAGATTAGAGTATATAAATTAGTTTGATTAAACTATTTGTAGAATCCCTTATTTATCCTTAGTTAAGATATGTGAACTAATTTGATAAAACCTTTCTTGGAATTAGGTTTTTTAGGCTTCCTTATATCTCCCTAATAATTAGAATATGCTTAGTTCACCTTCTAAGTTGATTTTGTAATGTTTTGAGAATAATCAACCTTTTAATTTTGCCTTATCTTTCCCAATGAAGTATGCTTTAATGGTTGGATTTATTTTTGTCTCCTTAGAATGAGTATGAGATAATTTTTACCAATTAATTCCAACTCTATATGTAGGCAATTGATTTGCTTCTCTTTCCAATAGATTAATTTTCTAAATTCCAATTATATGTATATAGTTTGAAGTAGTATGCCTTATATCTCCCTAATTTTTGGAATATTAGAAAATAATGGTATTTGCAATTTAATAATGATTTAATCAAGGTTGAAAACCTTATATCTCCTACTTGGTTAATTGCAAAAATGAATATTCAATACCTTGAAATAAGCTTGCTTGATAATTACTAATGCTTGATAAGTTTATTCCAATGCAATAGTCTATATCACCTTATAACTCCAATTTTAATTAAAGCAAGCAAATTTAATATTTACCTTAGTAAGGCTTGATGCTCTATATATCCTTGAGTAGCTCCACATACTTTTATGGCTGGTTGGTACGTATCTCCAATGTTGTATTAATGTTGCTTTGACCTTGCTGTCCAACGAAGGGCTTGTGTGCTCTTTCTTCGAACTCTTTATAATGCTGCAAATATTGTATAATGGGTGTTGTATTCTCCAATGTATGGGCACTGTATTTTCCAATGTTGGACGTAGATGATGACAATAGGCTTTAATGCTTGTCTTGAATTCCTTCTATGATGGATGGTGATAGGCTTTGATTCTTCTTTGACTATAATTTTTGGATAGTGGGTGCCTTGCTTCTGGCTTCTTTGACTCTCCTTGACCATGAGATTTTAATGCTCTTATCTCCTCTTACACGTTGTACTCTTTTTCTTGCTATGAATGTGCTACTCTCCTTGAGTTTTGGCACCTTAAATAGGAAGGAGATATTTTGATGTTTGACAAGTGTCCTGGGAGTTATATTCAACGCTTATTCCACCTTGGAGTATGTAGATGCTCTTGAAATTTGTTGTATTCACTACCTGGGTGAAATATAGGCTTTAGAGTCTCTTCTTGGGTGCTTATGAAGCTTGCTTACATGTGTCACTCCTTCTAAGAGGTGTTACTTATGACAAGCAACACTCTCCTTCCTCTTGTGTAATGCTTTCTTGGATGATTCTCTTCAGGTGTGCAAGACTTGAGCATTATTTTGAGCGCTCATTTGAAAGGTGTTAGAGTATATTTGATGGTGACAAGTGGCACCTTTTCCTATTGCATGTACCTTATTTTCCAATGTATCTAAATGCCTCAATGTATTCTTGGAAGCTTGGCTTCTTTCTTCTTGCTTCCTCAACGTATTTTTGCCAACTATTGCAAGCTTGTGATGACTCCTTTCCAACGAAGATAAATGATGCACTCCTCCCAAATTTGGCTCCAGCTATCATGATTCTTGAGCAATCCAACTCAGGTCCTATGGTGCTTTCTCGACTGGTGGTTAGAGCTTGGTAATGCACCTAATTTTTTCCTTCTTTGCTTGTAATATGTTGTGTTGGAATGCTTAGTGTAGTCTTTGTAATACCTTTCTTCTTACGTGGATAATGAGTTGGATTTTGGTGCTTTGTTGTAGATGATAGCTTCTTCCTTGTGCTATGTTGTGTATGCTTACAGGTTGCTCATTGTGTCTATCCAAACCCGTGGGTGATGTGAGCTTCTTGAAGGCTCTTTTGACCTTGCTTGGATAGTGCTCCTCTATGGCCGCTTATGAGATGATCCTTGCTTGTGAAGGATGTGTCTTTATGACACTTAAACTCTATCCTCTTTTCTATGTAGGACAAGATGTTATGGTGTAGAATAATGTAAATAGATTTGTAATACAATACCTTGATTTTGCACCTTCTCTTTTGCAAGCTTCTTTTGTTGGTTTTAATGGTGGCTTCTCTGTACTATTTCTTGTAGGTAAGGGCTGATTGATGTTGTCTTCTCTTCTAGACAACTCTCTCCTTCACTTGGTTAATCTAGTAATGAACCCAAGCTAATAATCATGTAGATAATATACCCTTGAAGGAGTAATTTTTGCACTAATCTTTTACCTGTAATGAGCTCTTAGTGCACCTTGAATCTGAGACTCACCAAGTCTCAATTTTTGGCTTCTTTTCAAGGATCTTAATGGTGGATTTCTTCTCCACTCCTTGGAGGAATATGATCCTATTTGGTGGCTTCTCTAGGCCACAATACCTTGCAGGTATTGAGTTCTGAATAGTGTCTTTAGACACTTTGATATTTGTAGATTTTTGTGTCCTTGATCTTAACAATCAATACACAAAATAACCCTTTGAGAGTAACTAGTTTAATGAACAACTAGTATAGTGCAATGAACCAATAATATTTCTAACTTAATGCACTTTAATAATCTCACCTTATTGCTCCTATTAATAAGCTCTCAAAGTAGTTTCAAATGCACTAATGATCACTGCAAATTCCTTAATGTAGTCCTCTTCTCAATAATTAGATAATAGGAAGAATGTATCTAACTCCTATTAATGTGCAGGTAATGAACCTTAACAAAAACTATCTTCTACACTTTCTTTGAGGACTTTAAAATGCAACCTTCTATTTTGCAACTTTTAAATTCTAATAAGGTGCTTAATGAAGTTAAGTAGTAATCTGAATTAAGTGTTCAAGTAATGAACCTTTTGCACCTAAGTTGCTTACCTTTGATGATGAATATCTTGATGAGTTGATTCACCAAATTTCTTGTCTAGAATGGTGGTTGCTCACAACTATGAATGCTTCTAGTCTACTACTATGAAATTGTAGTAGATGATTTCAACTTCTCCTTCAGGATCTAGCCTGGAACTCTGAAGTCTTGTAGCTAGTAATGCTATCTTGATTGTTGTCCTTTAGCAATCAATCTATTCACTAAAATGTTGTCCTTCAAGAACCCTTTCAGTATTTTTACTGTGAATCCAGCAAATCCCTATCTTTGAAATGTGCCTTCTTTAGCTATGAAGGGCAATCTCCAAATCTTCTTGGATTTGGTAGGTTTCTTCTATCTAAGTTCTAACTTCAAACAGGACTTTCTTCTCAAGAATATGAAGGTCTTGAGGTCTTCACAAATCTTCTCTCTAAAGTTTGACAAATTGTTTGCCAAATATTTCTCCTTTGGGCTTGTTGTTGGATGGCGATAATTGTCCCAAGTTCTTCCACTATATTTTGTAGTGAATTTCTCCAATGAGTTCTCCTAGGAACTTCTTTGATGGCTTCTCCAATTTCTACAATGAGGCTCTCCAAGCCTTCTCCTTGTTTCTCCTTGAGACCTCTCCAAGGTCTTTAGTCTTGCAACTTCTCTGGTCTTCTTGATGAGACCTTTCCTTCAACCTTCAACTACGGAAGTGTTGGCAATGAGATCTTCTTCACGGATCTCTAGAACAGGACTTTTTGATAGTCCTTCTCTATCTCTTCCAGGGATGGAAGTTCTTCAATGAGACCTTTGATGGGTCTCTTCAACTTCTTCTAGAGGAAGTCTTCAATCAGTAAAGGAGATCACCAATCTCCTATCTTTCACAGACTCTTCTCTGGAGTCTTCTTTAGGTTCAAGGCTTCTATGGCCTTTTATTTTGGATCAAGGCTTTTGTGGCCTTTTCTTCTAGATCAAGGCTTTTGTGGCCTTTTCTTCTGGATCAAGGCTTCTATGGCCTTTTCATCTGCAATGTGTTGGTCTACAATAGGGCTTCCCTCAGTTTCCTTTTCCTGCAAGAAAGTATTAGTAAGCTGATTCTAAATCTTATCAATGACGAATCTTCACTAGTTGATTTGTCAATCTAGTGGAATGAATGTTGAGTCCTAGTCTTCACGAGTTTTTCTGCAACTCTATGGAAATACTCTAGCCAAATGTAATCTCAAAAATTTTAGAACTGAGATTTGCTTCTCCTCTCAATATTTCTTGTGACTTTCATATTCCTATTGATCTATCGTGGCTATGATACCACTGTTAGCTTTTGATGGTGTATGCCAAGGGAGAATGCAATCACAGGATGTTGAATATGTAGAAATGTAAGATGCTAAAATATGCTATTAATGGAAAGTGATGAAAATGATACAATGCAAAAATGGAGGAAATGAACACTCTAGAACTGATGCTAAAGAACTACATTGTATCCATCACCAATCTATATGGTGATCTACCCAGTATACCCACTACTACCTACAATGATATCTTATCACTCACTATGAGGTCCTTTATATAGAAATATGGATTGCTTGGCCAACACTCTACCTAGTTGTACAAGGGGACACCTTGCACATTTACAACTTGCACATAGACACTTGTGCATTTATTATATTACTTGAAGTAACTAGCTAACTACCCCCTAAAGTAATCTACTACTCTAGTTATGTACCAAGGGTGGTACATTTACATGACCCAAATGATGTAATATACTCTAACACTAAGTATTTTTAGTTGCAGTGAAAATTAGTGCAAAGTTAAACCTCTAAACTATCATATTAATGGCATGATTAAGATCTTGGATTCATTGTTACTAAGTTATCCAGGAAAAGAAGGTAGATATTAGTGTTGTCTAGTAAGGAAGGTAATTATACATTACTACTTGCTCTCAAGGATTAGATCAGATAGTTGCCATATCTAAGAAGCAAGTAATAGCTTCAAAAGGAGATGTATAACTTTGGTGCAAAATAAGGGAATTTATCCTATCTATTGCAAAGGTGTTTGCATTATATTGGCACCGGTTTTATCCTTTTAAAATACAACAAAAAAGAAAAAATAGAGAGTCTCCTAAAGACATGATTACAAGTAGCAAGGTACGATCTCTAAGCAACGATATCACTAAAGTTTGAGGAGTAAACTTCAAGTAGGGTAGAGAGCCAATGAAGGGCTCACAAAGTGTGTCCAAATACACCACTTTCAACACCTTATCTAGTGCCATCAACTTGTAATACAAGGACCTATATAAAGGAGCTATCATATCATAAGAAAATCTACACCTACAGGTCATAGTATATACGTAGAAGATAACATAGAGTACCTACATAAAAAGTGAAGAACACAAGCTTATACTGAGAGGGGGGTGAATAGTATAAGATCAACTTTTACTTTTCTTTCCCAAACAATATTATCCAATATTATCAATGGCAATATCAATAGCAGTAATTAAAGTAATGCATAAATCATCACACACAAGAGAGACACAAATTTAACGTGGTTCACCCAATGTGGGCTACTCCATGAAGAAAATATTTCTTCTAAATTTTCTCAACAAATATCTTGGGAATCAATTCCCTATTACAATGTTTATGGACCTCTGTCCAAAGGAGACACCAATACCCTATGCTCTTATTTGTGGATCTCTCCATAGGAGAACTCTATCCCCTTGCTCTAGTTTGTGGATATCTCTCCATAGGAGAACTCTATCCCCTTGCTTTGGTTCGTGGAACTTGATCCAGGAGAACTCTATCTCCTCAACTGGTTCATGGATCTCTCTCCATAGAAGAACTCTATCTCCCCAACTGGTTCATGGATCTTACTCCATAGGAGAACTCTTTCCCTTTGCTCTGGTTCATGGATCTCTATCCATAGGAGAACTCTATCCCCTCTGATCTGGCTGGTGAACTTCTAGAAGACTTCTACCCCCATTGCTCTGGCTTGTGGATCTCTCTCCATAGGAGACCTCTCTCCACCACTCTGGATGATGGACCTCTATCCACTGGAGACCTCTATCCTCTCTACTCTATCACCTCCAAAGCCTACTCTCAAATCTATCTCAAATCTACACCAAACTCTATCCCAAGTCTAGCACAAATCTGCTCTAACTCTGCTCACAAATATGCACCAAACTCTATCCTAAGTCTAGCACAAATATGCTCTAACTCTGCTCATAAATATGCTCTAAATTCTATCTCAAATCTACCCCAAGCCTTAACACAAAGCTTGAACAAATCAATAATCAAATATGCTCTCAATTCTATCTCAAATCTACCCCAAGCCTTAACACAAAGCTTGAACAAATTAGCAATCAAACCTACTCTCAATTCTATTTCAAGTCTTCACAAGACTTGCTCAAATATACCTTCAAGCCTTCTCAAAATACTTGCTCAAATCTACCTTCAAGCCTTCTCAAAATACTTGCTCAAATTCCCTCAAGCCTTCTCAAAATACTTGTCAAACTACCTTCAAGCCTTCTCAAAAGACTTGCTCAAATCTGCCTTCAAGCCTTCTCAAAAGACTTGCTCAAATCTACCTTCAATGTTGCTCACAAAACCTACTCAAATAACTCCAAATATTGCATACAAAATACAACTTAAATCTCTTTCAAAAAGCTTTCTTCACATAGACAAATTCTACTTAGAATTCGTTTAACCTCTGGAACATATAGAGAATGATATGCTCTATGCCAAAGGCTCAATATGTTCTACACACTCATAAATATTGATCTCACACATTTTTACAATTACTCTTTAAAGGTAGGTCTCTCAACCCAATGTTCACACAGGCTTCACAAAGATGCACTAACATTTCTTCAACCCTTGCACAATATTCACTTTCAATATCCTCAGCACAAATGCCTCACACATTCATTCAAACAATGAAGCACAATTTGCTCACAAACCCTAACACAAGTGTTTCCAATTTCTTTCAATAAAGATGCACAATGTAGGTCTCAAATCCTAACTCAAATATTTTCAACAATGCTTATCAAACAACCCTTTTATCTCCACCTTATGTTCTAGAAACACTTACTCAACCAAACATCTTAAACAAAGAATGATGTGCCCATACCTCTTAATTTGCTCTTATGGAGATATGTCTTCAAAACCTGTCTCACAAATAACTAATTTTTCTAATGCCACTTCAAGGGTTAGATTGCAAGATACTTTCTCAAAACATCCACATGAATTTTCACCTTCAAAAATGCTCAATGAAATCTGAATTTGATATTTGATCACTCTTCTTTTATCCTAAAAAATGAAGCATTAATATCCAACAAAACCTTTCATATCTTCCTTTCACAATGCAAGAATCATAATAAAATATCAAGCAACTTATCACACCTTATTACTCCTAATCTTGCAAAATAAAATTCAACCCAACAAAACCACAAATTTCACACATAAATTCCTTATACACCTTATACCTCCTACTTAAAATAAAATATTTAATGCACCTTAATTTTTCAACAAGACCATAGCATCATTGATTTCATTTACCATACAAAACACTTAGCCAAAAACTCCTTGTTAATTCAACCTTAATTACTCCACGTTGTCCCCTTTTTAATTCAAAAATTAAAATTAAAATGAACACCTTATGACTCCCTAGTAATTTCACATCAAAACAATAAAAATTAATTAACCCTTATAACTCCCTAAGTCGAGCACCATATGCATACCTTAAAAAACTTTGCCCCAAGTGTTGCCATCGCTACTCGAACCCGTGACTCCTCGTTGGCCCCGTGCCCTAGCACAAGGGTGGACACCGCATGGGCTAGCCGCCCACACAAGCACAAAGGAGCACGTGCTCCTACTTCTTCACCAAAATCGGTGCAAAACCCTCGACCAAGAAAAAAGGACTCCTCATGATTCGAACGTCGAACCTACCACCTACAATGCACTCCGCAAGCCAAGCTTGCCAACTAGGCTATCCACCCACGTCGGATGGAATCGAGTGCCCTTCATCTTAACTACGTGCTACCCTCAAAATTCGCAAAAGCTTTTCTCTACCTCCACTGCTTGCCGAACAAATAGCAAATATAAGATATTAATCTTCGAGGATAATCAAAAACTTTGGCTTGCAAAACATTAACCCTTTTATACACTTTTGCCCTTTGACTTTGGACATCGGCTCAACTTTGAAAAATGCCTCCATGCAAATTCAAATTTTGGTGCCATCTAAACCTTTTAAAAATATTATAATAATTTAAATCTAAGGTAGATTTAAATATTATAATTTATATTTTAACCTTTGGGCCCTTTTAATTTTTAATTATTATAATTATTTAAATCTTCATAGATTTAAATATTATAATATTTTTTTCTTCTTGGACCTTTTCTTTGGATAAAAGTCTTTGCCATCATAAAACCTCTTCCTTTTTCTTTTGCAAATGCCACCATGGTAAAACCATTAAACCTTTATTTTCCTTGACATAAATGACAACCAATGTCATTAACTTATGCCATTAATTCTTTGACATCAATGACAACAATATACTCAAAATTTCCAACAATCTCCCCCTTTGTCATTGATGGCAACCCTTTTCTAAAAATTCCTTTTTCCAAACCACTTGATTCCAAATCTGCTCCCCTTGAGAAATTGCTCCCCTTGATTGAATGCTCTCCTCCTTACTCAAATCTCTCCCCCTTTGACATCAATGGCAAAGGGACTCCTTTGGGGCTAAATATAAGACTCTTAGCTCAGCCCCCTCCCCACCTCCTCTCTTTGAGGTGATTAATTTTGGGGTGGGAGTATCTCTACTCCCAGCATACAATGCTCTTTTTCTTTGTCAACCTTCTTTTTCAATATTTTTGTAGCCATACCTTTTTTATTCTTTTGAGTGTCCCTATTCTTGCTTGTCTCTGGAAGTTCTGGAAACTCTGTTCTACACCACTTGGCCTTATGCCCAAGATTATTGCACTTGTAACACTTAATGTTGTAGTTCTTGGAAGGTGCAAATATCTTGAAGTTCCTCCTGGTGAAGCCATACTCATTTCTATCATGAACCCTATAGTGGATTGCTTTATGACCAAAGTGATTACAAGAGTAGCAATACCCTTGAAAGAAATATCCATATTTGAAAGAGTTGACATTCCTTTTAGTGAGACCATACTCCTTTCCATGAGTCTTGCAATGCATAGCCTTGTGACCAAACCGATTACATGAAAAACAACGTCCTTTGAAGAAATCTTATCTTGAACCTTCTGGTCTCTTAGTCCTTTCTTTGCCTTCTCTATGATGATCCTTATTTCTTGTTTGTGCATTGTTTCCTTTCTTAGTGAAGCTTCTATTCTTCAAATTATCCTCATAAGTCTCAATTTCTTCTTCACTCTCTTCCTCTAAAACTTCCTCTTCTTTTGAGCTTGAGCTTGACCCTTCTTCTTGTTTCCCTTGTCCTTCTTCAAAACCAAGTCCTATTTTGATAGATGAAGATCTTTGTGCATTGATAATCTTATCCAAATTTTTTGAACTTTTCCCAAACCTGTGTAGCTTGTCCTTAGAATATTTCACTTCCATCCTTAGTGAAACTACCTCATGTTCTAATATTTCACATTCTAACTCTTTTGCCTCTAAATTTTCACTCATGACCTCTTTAATTTTCCTTGCCTTAGATTTTGAGTTTGTCAGGTCTTGTAGAAGCTTTTCTTTTTCTTCCTCACATTCTTGAACTTGAGTCTTTAGTCTTGAATTCTGCTTTCTAACCTTTTTCAATTCTCTGAGAGCAACAATAAGTTCTGCTTCTAGATCTATTGTGCCTTCTTCTTCATTTTTTGAATCTTTCTCTACTTCTTGGTCTCCAAGAGCATCTTCATACTCTTCGACCTTATCTTCAACAGGAGCATTTTCTTCCTCTTCTATTGCCAAAAATAGGATCTCTTCTTCTTCACTATCTGAGAGTCTTTCATCACTATCACTTGAAGCCTTGCTTCCCTTATTAACATAGAAACTCTTCTTGTGCCTTTGAAAGAACTTCTTTTCATGCTTGCCTTGACCATACCTATTTTTCTTTTCATACCTGGATTTTCCTCCTTCCTTTTTCTTATGATCCTATTTCTCTTCATTGCTACTGCTTCTAGATTCTGGATAATTAGATGCATAGTGACCAAAATTACCATAGTTAAAACATTTCACTATTTTCATACCTTTGTGCTTTCTTGAGTCCTTCTTGTTTCTTCTACCATAGTTAGCTTCTTCATCACTGCTTGACTCACCACTTGATTTTGGTTTCTTATATTTTGTCTTCTTTGATGCTTTGAAAGTTACCTCTTTCTTGGAGTTGGGATCCTTTACTATTCTCATCTCATAAGTTGTGAGAATTCCATGTAACTCATCCATAGTCAATTTTTCAATATCTCTCATCTCTTCTATAGCTGAAACCTTTCCATCATACCTCATAGGAAGTGACCTTAATACTTTCTGAGCAACACTGGAGTCTTCAATTTTGAATCCAAGTCCACGCATGGTATTAACAACTTCATCCACATGAAGCAAGTATGTAGCAATATCTTCCTCATATTCCATATTCAAATCTTCAAACCTTTTCTTGTGGTTTTGTAGTTTTGCCATCTTGACCTTTTTATCTCCCTCATATGTTTGCTTCAATTTTTCCCATATCTCTTTTCCTGATTTGCAATGCATAACTTTCACAAATTTTGCTTCACGTAATCCACTTAAGATTCCATTCATAGCCTTGGCATTATTCACATGTAACATCTTACCATATTTATCTATGGGAGGAGTAGTTGTAGGTGTGAACCCATCCTCAATGGATTGCCATGTCTCATATCCTTGTGCCATCAAGTAAGTCTTCATTCTTATGCTCTAGAAAGCATAATTGTTCCCATCAAACAATGGTGCCTTATTTGATGAAGATCCATTCTGAGATGCCATCTGTGTTCCTGTACTATCTTCCTTCAAGTTGTTAGACTTTTTTGAAGGAACCCGCTCTGATACCAATTGAAGAACACAAGCTTATACTGAGAGGGGGGTGAACAGTATAAGATCAACTTTTACTTTTCTTTCCCAAATAATATTATCTAATATTATCAATGGAAATATCAATAGCAGTAATCAAAGCAATGCACAAATCATCACACACAAGAGAGACATAAATTTAACATGGTTCACCCAATGTGGGCTACTCCATGGAGAAAATATTTCTTCTAAATTTTCTCAAAAAATATCTTGGGAATCAATTCCCTATTACAATGTTTATGGATCTCTATCCAAAGGAGACACCAATCCCCTATGCTCTGATTTTTGGATCTCTCTCCATAGGAGAACTCTATCCCCTTGCTTTGGTTTATGGATCTCTCTCCATAGGAAAACTCTATCCCCTCTAGTTTGTGGAACTTGATCCAAGAGAACTCTATCTCCTCAACTGGTTTGTGGATCTCTCTCCATATAAGAACTCTATCTCCCCAGCTAGTTCATGGATCTTACTCCATAGGAGAACTCTTTCCCCTTGCTCTAGTTCATGGATCTCTATCCATAAAAGAACTCTATCCCCTCTGCTCTAGCTGGTGAACTTCTAGAAGACTTCTACCCCCACTGCTATGGCTTATGGATCTCTCTCCACAGGAGACCTCTATCCCCACTACACTAGCTGATGGACCTCTATCCACTGGAGACCTCTATCCTCTCTACTCTATCACCTCCAAATCCTACTCTCAAATCTATCTCAAATCTACACCAAACTCTATCCCAAGTCTAGCATAAATCTACTCTAACTCTACTCACAAATCTACACCAAAATTTATCACAAGTCTAGCACAAATCTACTCTAACTCTACTCATAAATCTACTCTAAACTCTATCTCAAATCTACCAAACCAAACTCTGAACAAATCAACAATCAAACCTGCTCTCAATTTTATCTCAAATCTACCCCAAGCCTTAACACAAAGCTTGAACAAATCAATAATCAAACCTGCTCTCAATTATATTTCAAGTCTTCACAAGACTTGCTCAAATATACCTTCAAGCCTTCTCAAAGACTTGCTCAAATCTACCTTCAAGCCTTCTCAAAATACTTGCTCAAATCTATCCTTCAAGCCTTCTCAAAAGACTTGCTCAAACTGCCTTCAAGCCTTCTCAAAAGACTTGCTCAAATCTACCCTCAAGCCTTCTCAAAAGACTTGCTCAAATCTGCCTTCAATGCTACTCACAAAACCTACTCAAATAACTCCAAATATTGCATACAAACACAACTTAAATCTCTTTCAAAAAGCTTTCTTCACACAAAAATTCTACTTAGAATTCGTTTAACCTCTGGAACATATAGAGAATGATATGCTCTTGCCAATAGCTCAATATGTTTCACACTCACAAATCTTAATCTCAAACATTTTCCCAATTACTATTAATATCTCTCAAAATAAGTTCAAAGTTTGCACAAACCTGATGCACTACACTTGTCTTCAAACCTATCACAAATATTCACTCAATATCCTCAGCACAAATGCTCTCACATCTCATTCAAACAATGAAGCACAATTTTTCTCAAACCCTAACACAAGTGTTTCCAATTTCATTCAACAATGTAGGTCTCAAACCCTAACTCAAATATTTTCAACAATGCTTATCAAACAACCCTTTTATCTCCACCTTATGTTCTAGAAACACTTACTCAACAAAACATCTTAAACAAAGAATGATGTGCCCATACCTCTTAATTTGCTCTTATGGAGATATGTCTTCAAAACCTATCTCACAAATAACTGATTTTTCTAATGCCACTTCAAGGGTTAGATTGCAAGATACTTTCTCAAAACATCCACATGAATTTTCACCTTCAAAAATGCTCAATGAAATCTGAATTTGATATTTGATCACTCTTCTTTTATCCTAAAAAATGAAGCATTAATATCCAACAAAACCTTTCATATCTTCCTTTCACAATGCAAGAATCATAATAAAATATCAAGCAACTTATCACACCTTATTACTCCTAATCTTGCAAAATAAAATTCAACCCAACAAAACCACAAATTTCACACATAAATTCCTTATACACCTTATACCTCCTACTTAAAATAAAATATTTAATGCACCTTAATTTTTCAACAAGACCATAGCATCATTGATTTCATTTACCATACAAAACACTTAGCCAAAAACTCCTTGTTAATTCAACCTTAATTACTCCATGTTGTCCCCTTTTTAATTCAAAAATTAAAATTAAAATGAACACCTTATGACTCCCTAGTAATTTCACATCAAAACAATAAAAATTAATTAACCCTTATAACTCCCTAAGTCGAGCACCATATGCATACCTTAAAAAAAATTTGCCCCAAGTGTTGTCACCGCTACTCGAACCCGTGACTCCTCGCTGGCCCCGCACCCTAGCACAAGGGTGGACACCACGTGGGCTAGCCGCCCACACAAGCACAAAGGAGCACGTGCTCCTACTTCTTCACCAAAACCAGCACAAAACCCTCGACCAAGCAAAAAGGACTCCCTACGATTCAAACATCAAACCTGCCACCTACAACGCGCTTCGCAAGCCAAGCTTGCCAACTAGGCTATCCACCCACGTCGGATGGAATCGAGCGCCCTTCGTCTTAACTACATGCTGCCCTCGAAATTCACAAAAGCTTTTCTCTGCCTCCACCGCTTGCCGAATGAATAGCAAATATAAGATATTAATTTTCGGGGATAATCAAAAACTTTGGCTTGCAAAACATTAACCCTTTTATACACTTTTGCCCTTTGACTTTGGACGTCGGCTCAACTTTGAAAAATGCCTCCATGCAAATTCGAATTTTGGTGCCATCTAAACCTTTTTAAAATATTATAATAATTTAAATCTAAGGTAGATTTAAATATTATAATTTATATTTTAACCTTTGGGCCCTTTTAATTTTTAATTATTATAATTATTTAAATCTTCATAGATTTAAATATTATAATATTTTTTTCTTCTTGGACCTTTTCTTTGGATAAAAGTCTTTGCCATCATAAAACCTCTTCCTTTTTCTTTTGCAAATGCCACCATGGTAAAACCATTAAACCTTTATTTTCCTTGACATAAATGACAACCAATGTCATTAACTTATGCCATTAATTCTTTGACATCAATGACAACAATATACTCAAAATTTCCAAAAAAAAGGCTATCAATATATATGTAAAAGATAGATCAAGGATAGCGTATAGCAAGCAAGATACAAGGGAGATAATGAAGGTGCAATACCCACTATGCTAGATGAGTGGAAGCACCACAATCTACCATTAGAGCTCCATAAAACCTCCACTCCAACACTCTTGTATCATCACAGCTAGAGCCAACCTTGAAAGAAATCATCATCCTCGAATAGAATAGCTTGCAAGGAGGAAATCATTCGCTATCAAAAGAGCCAAACAAGACTGCAAATGGTTGGAATGAATAGGCATTAAGAAATCCTTAAAGTTATTTTTTGGTATGTTAAAGAGAGTTTGCATGCAAAGGATATATCAACATTTATCTTTAAGGAGGAAGGAATATTGTGCAACTTGATAGAAAGGGAATCTTCACTATTTTTATCTCCAATGCTCAAGAGAAAGGTATTCAACTCAATAACACCTTCCATAATAGCCATAAACTAGCACTCTAAGATAGGCACTCATCAGAGTAATGCTCATCCTAGAGAGTGACAACCATTAAAGTAATGCTTGAGTAACACTCATCCAAGAGATGATATTGATAAGAGAGTATCAAGCTTGGGGTCTCGACCAGCAAAGTAGCAGAAGGTTGAAACCAGCAGCCGCCAATAGTCGGAGAGTGGAGCAGCAGTCTCCAAGTACGGGGAGGGAGGAGATGTCGATGGGTGGGAAGTCGTCTGCAGGGGAGCCTCAGAGCGGCTACGGTTCGTGTCTTGGGCACAACGGAGCAATCGAAGGGCACCAAGGATCCAAAGGTGCGAAAGCCTCTGGACCCATTGAAGAAGACCGGGCTGTTGACGGTGTCAGTCGGGGTAAGGACCCACCAGACAAAGGGGGTGGTGGGGCTCAAAAGTCTTATGCCTAGGCAACGGCCTCAGAAACCCTAAATGAGTTTTTTACCAAAGAGTTGTTTTCGGTTGGGGATGAGTTGGACATGCCGACATAAGTTCTTTCAAGCTTCATGGAGTTTGAGAAATTTACCCTCATAGGAAAATTCATTGGAGGCCGTCCCAACATGGAAACTATCTGAAGTGGGTAGCAAGAAAATGGAGGACTTCTGGTCATATGGAGCTAGCGGCCCTATCTCGAGGTTTTTTTGCCATTAGACTGAACAATAAGGAGGATTACTATAAAATTTTGGCTGGCGGGCCATGGTTTTTGGGCCGCAAAAGTTTATTCCTTAGGAAATGGGACATGGATTTCAGTCCTGATACCCAGAACATCAACATTGCCCCAATATGGATTAGGCTCCCGAATATTCCCCTCTTTGGCTGGCATGAAAATGTCATAAGGGGTATTGCACGCTCCATTGGGGAGTTGGTCACCATTGACCCACCCACCCAAGCTCGAACAAGGTTTGTCCAAGCCCGTTTTTGCATTCTGGCATATTTGGAGGTGAAACTCCCAACTTTCATCACTCTTCGGTCTGGAGGTACCTTTCTTCATAAACAAGCTATTGTCTATGAAAATAGACCAACTTTCGCTTCGGTGTCGGTCCCAAGGGCACCTCCAATCCCAGTGTCCTCTTCAAAAATCGGGTAAGTAGAAGCGTGAAAACGACAACCCGCTGGAGCATGGGGAAGGTCAGGCAAAGCAGTCAAATCTTCCAGATGCGAAAGGTCATGAATCTCTAGGCACCTCTAGAGTCTACGTCGGACTCTCTCAGCCTGAAGAGAATCCCACTCTCCAATCGGACCTAGAGCAACTTGAGGCTGACAATCAGCAAGGAGCAGACTCCCACTTGGAAAGTGAATCATAGGAAGAGAAGGAACGGACCCCAGCCCAAATTATGACTCGGATCGTTTCTCTGCCCCAAGATATGGGTCATCCCGATTTCAGCCAGTCATAGACGATGCTAGAAGATTACCTCTTAGGAAGGAGGGGTGAACAATCCAGTCACATTAGCCCTCGAAACACGAGGAGCCAAAAGTAAAGTGTGGATTTTGGTAGTGAGAGGAATCAGGGTCGTCCTCCTAACAAAGACAGGCGAGACAGCAAATGACGTTGCAAATGGAACCTAGCATTTGCTGGTTCTGGATGATTGTGGCGCTCAGACGGATGAAGCGCATTCATCAAAACCTCCCCCTCAACAAGGAGGGGAGGCAAGAAAAACCTCAAACTATTCAGATGAAAGTCCTCTCATGGAATGTGAGAGGACTGAACGATGTAGCCAAATGAAGGTTAGTGGCTGATCTCCGTAGGAGGACTAATCCTTCCATCCTTATTTTGCAAGAGACCAAGGTCGATGCTATCTCCTTTGATAAAGTTGCGAAGGCCATTTGGGCCAAGGCAAATTGTCTGTCCAGCCCTGCAGTGGGCACAGCGGGAGGACTCATGGTTCTGTGGGACCCTTCGAGGTTTGAGGGCAGCCTGCTATCAACTTCCAATAGAATCATCAATGTACTATTCCAGTCCAAAACCACCAATTTTTCCTAGATTCTATCCAACGTTTATGCTTCAAATTCTGCCACAGAGAGAGCAAAAATGTGGAAATCTATCTCTCAGATGAGGGAGAATTTTAGTAATTTTCCTTGGGTTTTAGGGGTGACTTCAATTGTCCCCTTCATCCTTCGAAAAAAAATGAGGATCCGACCACTTCAACCGCAGCTTGGAGGACTTCAGGGATTTTTTCTCTACTAATGGCTTGCTCGACATCGAACTCAAAGAGGCTTCCTTCACTTGGAGTAACAGAAGGATTGGGAGCGGTTTTATTCAAGTCAAGCTCAACAAATTTTTTATGTCCCAAGAAGCCATTCCTATCCTTGGTGGGGCTATCCTTTTGGCTCTTCTAAGGATTGGGTCTGACCATAACCCTATTTTCTTGGAGGTGGATGATGGGCCTGTTTTTAAAACCCCCTTCATATTTGAATCCATGTGGATCTCTCACAAGGACTTCAAAGGTTTGGTTTCAGCATGGTGGCAATTGAAGGTGGAAGGAAATGCTCCTAAGAGGGTGGATCCAAAGCTCAAAATGGTCAAAGAAAAGCTAAAAGTTTGGAATAAAGAGGTTTTTGACAACATTTTTGAGTCCAAAAAATCCATCTTTGAGAACCTGAAGGTTTTGGAGGAAAGGATGGAACTCGAAGGTTACACTGAGGGTCTCAGGGAGGAAGAGCGAAGTCTTTTGGTGGACTTTCATTCTATTCTCGCTAGGGAGGAAATGTTCTGGCGCCAGAAATCTCATGACCTTTGGTTGAAGAATGGAGACACCAACATGAGGTTTTTCCATGCGTCTACTATGAGGCACAGAGGGGTCAACAAGATCAGAGAAGTGGCTTGTAAGGATGGGTGCATTACCAAGGAGATAGAGGAAATCAGGAGTGAAGCGGTTGACTTTTTTTAGGATTTGCTTGGCACTCCTCCGGACAACAACCTTCAGGTCCAAAAATCTCTACTCGTCAATTTTCTGACTAAAGTCCCCCATGAGGTAAGCATTAAGCTTCTGGAACCTTTTTCCTTGTCCGAGATTAAGGAAGCATTATTCTCCATGCAACCAGATAAGGCCCTTGGCCCCGATGGTTTCCCCCCCGATTCTTCCAAGTCATGTGGGAGGTCGTGGGTCCGGATGTGTGCGATGCTATTCGGGTTATTCAAGATTCCAGATCCATCCATCCGAAACTCAATTCCACCTTTCTTGCCCTCATTCCTAAGTCTCCTGCCTACAAAAGTTTCTCTGACTATCGGCCCATCAGCTTGTGCAATGTTTTTTACAATATTCTTACCAAGTCTATAGCCAATAGACTCAAAATAGTCCTCCCCATCCTAATTGATCCTTGTCAAGGAAGCACTGTTAAAGGCAAAAACATTCTTGATGGTGTCATCACTGTCCATGAGACCCTTCATTCCGCTTACCGCTCCAAGAATGCTGCTCTTTTTCTTAAGCTCGACATGAACAAAGCCTTTGACCGGGTTGATCAAAATTTTTTGTGTGCAGTCCTCCTCAAGTTCGGCTTTCATCCCCACTAGATTGACCTTGTCTACAGTTGTATATCCACTCCCTTTTTTTTTGTCCTGGTCAATGCGTCCCCAGATGGGTATTTCTAAAGTGCCAGAGGCCTCAAATAGGGCGATCATTTATCCCCCATCCTTTTCATTCTTCTGGCGAAGGTTCTGAGTTGGTCCATGAAAGAGGCTCTTCGTCAAAATAAGATTTATGGCATTTTGCCGACTTCTAGAGTTGATCCTGTCACTCATCAACAATTTGTGGATGACACCCTCATCTCCACTGGGGCGTCCATTGCCCAAGCCAAATCGCTCAAGTGGATCCTATCCTGTTATGAGCAAGCTGTAGGGCAAAAGGTCAATTACATCAAGAGAAAAATCTATTTTATTAACACTCCCCTGCATAGGCAACTTTGGATTGCTAGAATTCTTGAATGCACTATTGATTCCTTGCCTACGTCCTATCTGGGGTTGCCTCTATCTTATAGCGGGTGGGCGAGTGGGGATATCTAGAACATGATTCTTGAGCGCCTTCACAAGAAAATCGAAACTTGGAAGGGCAAACTCCTATCGCAAGCCAAAAAAGCCACCCTTACGAAAGCTTGTCTTCAGGGGATCTCGACCTACTTCATGTCGGTGTTCATGCTTCCAATTGCAGTTCACTCCAAAATTGAGAAGATTCAGAGGACCTTTCTATGGTCTGGCAGCGAAGAGAAATCTAGACTCCCCCTTGTTACCTAGGACAAGGTGTGTTTGAGGATAGACCAAGGCGGTATGGGGTTGAGAAGATCAAGACTTATGAATTTTGCTCTGATAGTGAAGCACGCTTGGAGGATTCTATCTAGCGACCCAGTGGAGTGGGTTAAGTTGGTTAAAAAGAAGTATCTTGGCCCCATTTCCTTCTTGAATGCTAAGACCTCCTCCATGGTGTCGACCTTTTGGAAATATATGCTCCAAACTCGACATTTGATCAACCTAGGAGCCCACTGGATTTTGGGTGATGGCAACCTCATTTTCTTTTGGAAGGATAGGTGGGCGACTGAAGAAGCCCTTGGGTCAAGGGCGGATCTCGCTGGGCTGAGAGGTTTGACTGACCCTAACTCCCAACTCAAGGTGGTAGAGTTCATAGACCGGAGCACCCATTTTCCTCGGTGGAAGATTCCAGTTGTGGAGGGGTTTAATAATGAGGTTACCTTTTTTGAAAATATCCTCCAATCGATTTTAATTCCTTCTTCCAGGAGGAATGATAGAATCATCTGGAGTGGTACGGAGGATGGGCTTTTTTTTGTTAAATTAGCTTATGAGTTTCTTACCACCAAGACTGCTCTGGACTACAGGTGGAATACTGTGTGGAGGAAAGGAGTCGTCCCTAAAATCAACTTCTTTGCGTGGATTGCTTTCCACAACAAAGCCTTAACAATTGACAACCTTCACAAGAGAGGTTTTGCCTTCCCCAATAGGTGTTATTTGTGTCTTGCAGATTGCGAGATGAGGGATCATTTATTCTTGCATTGCCATTTTTCCCACTCTGTTCTTAGTATTGTCCTATCCTCCTTCCAAATCCTATGGTGCTCTCCCCGTTCCCTCAGAGATGCTTTCCACCAATGGCCTAATCCTTTCAAAAATCCCAAACTCTACTTCCTCCTCGAGGTCTCCTTCCATCATTCGATTTGGAAAATTTGGTTAGAGAGGAATGCCAGAATCTTTGGCAGAGCTCCTAGAGGGCCCCCTTCTGTTGCTCAAAGGGCGTTGTCCTATGCCATCAAGAATTCTATTGATGTTCCTAGTCCTCGTACCTACCTTTCGAGCGAAGAAGCGATTCTCAAAATGATGAATCTCTGGTCATTTTTGGAGGTTGTTAAAGGGCCCTATCGAAGGAATATTGTTTGGACCAAACCCCCCATGGGGTGGATTAAATTAAAATTTGATGGAGCGGCTAAGGGGAATCCTGGGCCCGTTGGTGTTGGGGGTGTTGTCAGAGATCATGATGGGAATCTTGTGATGGCCTATTGTGAAGATTTGGGCTCCCAAAAAAATCACTATGCCGAAGCCCGAGGTGCTCTGAAAGGTATTCGAATACTCTCTGAGGATCCTCGACCTCTTATTTTTGAGGGTGACTCGCTCAACATCGTGAATTACCTTCTTGGCACCAAAAATCCATCTTGGAAAGTCTACAACATCATCCTCGAGGCAAGAACGCTTCTCTCCTATCATGGTAGGTGGAAAGCAAATCATACTTTGAGAGAAGGTAATCGCATGGCTGACCACATGGCCAACAAAGGGCTCGCAACCACATGTCCGATCATGTGGCGGTATCGCTTCCCATCCAAGGTGGAAAGGTTGGCCAGAGCAGACATCCATTCATGATGCTTTCCTTACACAGTTTTTGGAAAGCCCCCTCCAACGAGTTTTGGTGTGGCATGGCAATTTTGTCTACTTAGTTGTCCATGGTGTCTTGTCTGTTTTGCTTTCCTCATTTCATTTCTTCGGGCTCTACTTGGTGTTCCTTCGATTTTGTCTTGTTTCTTTTTCGTTGGGTTTCCAGGCCTAAAAGCCCTTTTTACAGTTTCCAAGTCTTTAGCATTAGGATGGCTTTACTTGCAATTAGGCTTATTGTTACAGCCAAGAGGTATGATGCATCATTAGAAATATGGCTAATTTTGTACATAAGGATATGGGATCCTCTATAAAAATCCACTGTTAATATATTAAAATAATTACCAAAAAAAAAACACTCATCCAAGAGAGTGCAACCATTGTAGTAATGCTTGTCCAAAGAGGAGAGAACATGTGATTGGAGTAGCGTCTCATTTACCTAAATACCATTCAAGGAGGAGACTAAAGGATCTTAGTAATACCTCATACCACTTGGCACACACATCAACAAGGTAGAAGCACATTTGTAGCCACAATAAAAAGGAGCACTCATAGAGGGAAGCATATCGGTAGATAGTGAAGCATCATGACCAGAGTTAAAGTGTAGTAAGATATTACCATATACCAACACTGATCGAAGACAACATTGAATGCTTGAGTTGTAAGATGAATATCGGTGTCATTTTAAAGAAAGAGAGCATTGAATGCTCAAGTTGTGAGGAGAATACTAGTACCATTTTAAATAAAGAGAGCAATGAATGCTTGGGTTGTGAGGAGAATACCAGCACCGTTTGAAAGAGAACATCAAATATTCATTTCCCATAATAAATATCAAAATCTAAACTTAGAAGACTCACCACAAGTCAATCAACTCTCTCACTATATGTTGAAGGGAGGTAAACGATATACTTATTTTCCTTTAATTTAGAGTTCAACGGTGCATTAAATATTGTTATAAGAAGGATTTCCACCATGTCTATCATAAATCAACAAGGAGACTGAAGAACACAAGATTATATTGAGAGGGGGGTGAATAGTATAATATCAACTTTTGCTTTTCTTTCCTAAATAATACTATCCAATATTATCAATGAAAATATCAATAACAATAATCAAAGCAATACACAAATCATCGCACACAATAGAGACACCAATTTAATGTGGTTCACCCAATGTGGGCTACTCCATGGAGAAAATATTTCACTAAAATTTTCTCAACAAATATCTTGGAAATCCTTCCCTATTACAATATTTATGAACCTCTGTCCAAAGGAGACATCAATCCCCTAATCAAGTTCATGGATTTCTATCCACAAGATAACTCTTTCCCCTCTACTAGTTTGTGGATATCTATCCACAGGAGAACTCTTTATCCTCTACTCTGGTTGGTGATCTTCTAGAAGACTAATGCCTCCATTGCATTAGCTTGTGGATATATCTCCACTGAAGACCTAGGTCCTCACTCAGAAGACCTCTATCCTCACTGCCCTGGCTAATGTATCTCTATCCACTAGAGACTACTATCCTCCACTCTGTCACCTCCAAAGCTTACTCTCAACTCTGCTCAATTTTTATCTCAAATCTACACTAAACCTTGTCCTTGGTCTAGCATAAATTTACTCTCAATTCTATCTCTGGTCTGGCACAAATCTGCTCATAAATCTATCTTTGCTCTGGTACAAATCTGCCCTCAAATATATTCTCTAATATGGCACAAATATTCCCTCAAAATTATCTCTACTCTAGCACAAATCTACTCTCAAAACTATATCAAACTCTGTCCTCAAATTTGTTCTCAAATCTATCCCCAAGCCTTAACATAAAGCTTGATCAAATAACAAAACAACTCTACTTAGATCTACCTCAAGCCTTAACTCAAAGCTTGAACAAATAAATCAATCAATTCTACTCTCAAGTATTCTCAAAGACTTACTTCAAATATGTCCACAAGTCCTCTCAAGAACTTTCTCAATTTGCTCTCAAGTCTTCTCAAAGACTTACCTTAAATTTGTCCACAAGTCCTCTCAAGAACTTGCTCAATCTGCTCCCAAGTCTTCTTAAAGAGTTACCTCAAATCTATCCACAAGTCCTCTCAAGAACTTTTTCAATCTACTCTCAAGTCTTCTCAATGACTTGCCTCAAATCTATCCAAAAGTCCTCTCTAGAACTTGTCCAATCAACTCTACAAGTCTTCACCAAGACTTACCTCAAATTTTCTTAACAACTCTTCACCAAGACTTGTCTCAAATCTTCTCTACAAGTCTTCACCAAGACTTGCCTTAAATATTCTAAAAAAATCTTCACCAAGACTTGCCTCAAATATTCTCAACAAGCTTTTACAAAAGCTTGTTTAAATTTATCCTTAAGCTTTCACAAAATCTTACTCAAATCTATCCTTAAGTCCCCTCTAGGACTTACTCAATTCTGCCCACAAGCTTTCATATTAGCTTGTTCAAATGAATTGCAAAAATTGCATACAAAACTCAAATTTATCTCTTTTACAAAACCTCTTCAATCACACAAACAAGTTTCACTCAAAATCTTGTTTAACCACGGAAACATATAGAGAATAATTAAAGACTCAATATGTTTCACACTCACAAAACACTCAATCACTTTCAAACTCTCTTTCAAATTCAGAAATAAATAATAATTTATTTCACAAATCTTAAACTATCACTCCAATGCTTTTAATCAATAATGCTCAACCAACTTCACTCAAACATCCACTCAATGAAACACAACTTGTTTACAAACCCTAACCAAGTGTTTCACTATTCTTCCAGTCAACTCACACTATGGATCTCAAATCTTGATTCAAGATGATTAAAATGTTACATTACAATGATACTCATATTCTTTCACAAACCCTAGTTCAAGATAGTTCTCAATATCACATAACAATGATACTCATGATCTTTCACAAACACTAGCTCAAGATAGTTCTCAACTTCACATAACAATGATACTCATGATCTTTCACAAACCCTAACTCAAGATAGTTTTCAAATTCACATAACAATGATACTCATGATCTTTCACAAACACAAATCATGCACATGAACACTCACTCAAACATTTTCAACAATGCTTATCAAACAATCCTTTTACTCCAACTTTGCATATCACAACATTCAATCCAACAATATTTCACTCATAAGGAAGATGTGTCGATACCTTTTGTTTTGATGGAGATATGTCTTCAAAACCTATCTTAATCACAATCAAATCCTCTTTGCCAATTTCAAGGTTATATAGCAATAACCTATCTCAAAATCTCCACACAAATATTCTCTCCCATATTTATTTCACCATACAAAAATATCAAATCTCAATTACACCTTATAATCTCCAAACTCTCAAAATAATATTCAAAAATTAAGTTCCTTTACTAACACCTTATAAACTCCAACCTTTCAAAATAATATATAAAAGTTAAGTTCCTTTTCTAAAACCTTATAAACTCCAACCTTTCAAAATAATATTCAAAAGTTAAGTTCTTTTTCTAAAACCTTATAAACTCCAACCTTTCAAAATAACATCTGACAAATAAAAATAAAATTCTTTTATTAACCCTTATAACGCCAAACCTCTCTATGATTCTCTAAGCAACAAGAATATAAAATAATTTTTTGACTTAACCTTATAACTCCCTATTAATGTCACGTGGCCTTTATAAACCTAGCGCCTCCCACCTTTGGCAAAGATTTAAAATAAAAAATTTAAAGGTGCTTACCTTAGTCTTGGCCCACATTAAAAATATTGCTCACACCTTAGCTGCACCCAAAATCGAACTCGAGACCACTTGTCACTGCAACACCTTAGCCTAAGGCTAGGCTACCGTTGGGCTACATGCCCACACATGAACCCTTGTTCACGCTCACCCTTTTTCATGCTCACCCTCTTATGCCTTTCTGAAGTTCGATGAACAACCAAAAAACCTTCCTCTTCCACAAAAAACAAGTCATGTGGGGATTCAAAACTTTAACCTCTGTTGTGCAAGCATCTTAGCACATCCTTGGCCACCAGTTGTGGTACACAATGCTATGGAATATCCTAGCGTTGTTACTTGCAATTGAACCTTTGTTTTCCTCTTAAAATTTAAAACGTGAATTCCCTCTTCTTACTTAGCAAAATAGCGCACAAATTATTTCACTTAGCATAGCATATGAATCGCATATCATCTAGGAGGGAAAATGAAAATTATTTCCCCTATAAATACATTTGCTCTTTGCCCTTACACGTCGGCCCAAATTCGAATTTTGAAATTTGAATTTAAATTTAAATATTAAACTTTAAACCTTTGGCACCCATTATTTATTTAAATTAAAATTTTAACCATAGGTTAAAATATTTTAATTTAAATAAATTAAATTAAATCTTTTAAAATTTGTTGAATGGGCTTTTTCGAGGAAATATTATTTTTAATAATTCCTTGGACCTCGTTTTCTTCACCTCATCATTTTTCCTGGAATATTATAATATTATTATTTCTTTTTAAACCTGCTTCTCCTTCCTTGGGTATTCAATCTGTTAGGCCTCCTTAGGCATATAATATTTAAAATAAATATTATATCCTATTTCTTTTAACCATTGCCTTACCTTTTGGAAAAACCACTTGAAGACATTAATGATGACGAAACTTGAACATCAACCACTTGACATCAATGACAACAAAACTTGCTCAAATTTCCAACAGAGATACAACACATTTCAAGGAGTTTGAAGTCAAGCATAGCACCCATCAACTTTATAAAGTTATTGTTTCATATTTGCTTTCATATAAGGGATAGTATAAGGTTAAATTATTATTATTGTTTGCATTTGAAGTTATTTGTAAATCAACCTTAATAGATTTGAAAGTAAACCAAAGGAGTTCATATTATTATCCTTAAATAGTATTTCATTTCAAATCACTCTAGTTGAAATACAATATTTGTAATTAATATCATAGGAGGTATAAGGTTTTCTACTTGGAAATAAATTATTATTACAAATATCATTATTTTCTAAAATTCTAAAATTAAGGAGATACAAGGAGTGCTACACCAAACTTTAATTAATTGGAATTTAGAAAATTAAACCTTTGAAAAATTTAAGGATAAATGAGGAAAATTATTGCTTGGATAATTGAGTTGGAATTTATTGTACGATCTTGTCTCATAGTCACGTTAAAGAGATAAAATAAATTCAACCATAGATAACTCTATTAAATTGATAAGTGCGTAGTGCATAGGAGAAATAAGGTGAAATAGGAGTTAATAATTATCATTCCCAAATCAAATTAAAAGGTGAACTATTACTTACTAAAGCACTTTACCAAGATTAGAGTATATTCTAATCACTAGGGAGCTATAAGGATGTCCACTCCAAAGAACTCGTTAAATAATGTAATTAGAAAAGGAGCAAGGAAAATACCAATATGGCTTAAAATCATGATTGATGTTGCAGAGAATTCAATGGATAATAAGGAATATGCAAATGGAAGAGAAGAATCAATAGAAATTTAAAAGATTTTTGAAAACTACAAACTAATAGTTTAGTGAAAGTATATTTTTTAGGAACATCTTCTAGTAAGATAGTAAAGGGAGCTGATGATAATTATATTAATGAAGTTATTGAAGATCATATTCAAAATATAGAAAATAATATTGATGAAAAATACCTCATACAAATTTATGAAAGAAGTAAAGATGGAATAGCTTTAATTGTACACACATGGTTTAATTATTTCATCAAGAAAATAGATAAACATGATATTCCTAAAACAGACAACAAAGGAGTTGGGATACTTTTACTAAAAATCCTATTGTAGCCAATCTGGTCATGAGAAGGTAAACTGATGGAGTTTTCATCCATATAAATATTGTGGTGGAAAATCTCATTCATCTTACTCTTATTACTACAAAGACAAGTACTATAAAAGATTTGAGGAAAGACTAATATTCATATTAGATTATTTCCTCCAAGTTATTATTTCAAAAGCATCCACTAACAATGATTTTAAGCTTGACATTTTTGAAGATAAAGGCAACAGGACATACAGAAAGCCAAGGAACAAAAATGAAGTTATAATCCTCTTATGACTTACAATATTATAATATCACTAGTTTATCAAGGATATCTAGAAAACTACAAGGTCAAAGACTCTTCCAAATACCCTGAAACAACAAAAGTTAGTAAAATAAAAATGACAAGAAGAGACAACATAAAGACAGAAGCAGAAGAATTAGAACAAGATACTCAACCAGATTCATAAAAGAAGATAATGAAGGAAGCAAGAGAGAAGAGCTCAAATTCTAGAGCCAAGATGAAGATCCATTTTGAATACTAAAGTCTTCAATACCCAAATAATGTAATACAGGGGGGTGTTAGAGAATATATGGGTACATATAAATGTATCATCTTTGGTACATTACTAGAGTAGGAGTTTACTTTAGAGTAAAGCGAAGTAATTACTTTAGCATGTAATAAATGCACAAGTGTCATAATGTGCAAAGATATAAATGTTCATGTAGTCCACATGTACATAAGTCATAGGATAGAGTCAAAGGTAGAGTAAGGGCCAAGGAACCTATCTTTCTATATAAATATCTTTATAGTGAGTTAAAGTAAGAGAGGAGAGAATATTGAGTTTGAATAGTATATATTAGTAGTGTGGTACAATGTAGTTTCTTTTATAACATTTTATGGAGTGTTCATGTCCTCAATTATAATTGTACTATTTTTGTGAGCTTTCATTAATGGTATATTTCTAAGTTATTGTAAAATTTTCTCTTTATTTTATTGCATATTGTAATACCCTTATCATATAGATATCATAGCTTGCTCATATTGCATTTTGTGGTTGCATTTCCTATATCATATACTCATCAAAAGCTAACAATTCTTAAGACCTACACTTAAAATTTTGGATGGGGGAATGGAAAGGTTGTCACAAAGGCTGAGTGTATTGCAAAACCCACATGCAAAATAAGGGGATTGATTCATTCTGATACAGGGTATAGTCATCAGACTATATGGATTTTTTGAGAAGCCATTTTTGCTCCCTCATTATGTTATAGATCGATTGTTTGCAATGGAATATTGCAGACAAATTGAGTACATTAATTGAAAATATGGCACCAGTGTGGGCAAGAAGGGAACTTGCACCTACCCAATCAATTTTGAGGGTATAACACTAATAAGAAAGGATCAAAATCAAGAGGTCACCTAGGCCATGAAATATTTGGGTCTAATAGAGCTACCACAAATATGGAGGTATGATCCTAATGATAAATTTGTAGAGAGATTAGCTATTATTAATAACACTAGGGCTAAAAAATTCTATAAAATAACCAAGGAACACATAGATTAGTAAAGGAACAATAATGAATATGAAGAATTGGAATGGCATGTGGATCAAATGCAACCATTTCCCCCATGGCATGATTTCTATGAGCAGGCTATGGATTATGATCCTAAACATGACACAACACATGTCTTGGAAGAATATCAAATTCAATGAATGCAAAAAAATATAAATAGACCGAGGCCAAAATATGTGCCTGGTGGGTCATGAGGTTTGAAACTGATTCGATCCCTTCAAGATATGGCATTAAGAGTGATGATGAATTTTCTCTCAGATATGATAAATATCATGATTCCTGGGATAAGGATTTTGGAAATAAGATTACCCTGAGTTTTTGTTAAACTTGTAAGGAATAACATGCTATGAAGGGCACAACAGAGGAAGTAAACACAGGTAAAGGAAAAGCAGTCTCTCAGGGTCAACAACATGCTACAAAAATTACAATGCCTTCTACTGCTAAGAAGGGAAAGACTATTGTGTATACCCTTGCATAAGAGTAGTTATAAAGATATTCCAAAGCACCTAACACAATGCAAAAAAATAGTTTATACTAGAGAAGGCCTTGGAAAACATGGCCAAGGAATTATCAAGCCCATTCAGGTGCACAAGAGGTCAATACATTTGGCCTTGGGAGAAATAAATTCAAAGGGTAAGAGTTTTGAGTTGGCCCCTCCAAAGTTTGTAATATTTTTTAAGGTAGCACCTCCTCTAATTAAGATGGCACCATCATAGACTCAATAGTAATATTAATAAATAGACTCTGATCCCCTTCCTCTCTTAAGAATATCCAAGAGGAAAGTAAGGGATACAATGGAGAAAGACACACATAATAAAAGTAATCAGGAGGAAGTTTCAAATAAAATAAGTGACTCTAAATAGGGGAATAATACTGAATAATAAACTTGATACCAAGATACAAGTTCCTCTAAGCAGGAAGAGATGATGGAACAACCACCCCCATGAAAGATGCACTAGGAGAACTGCAACTTCAACCATCAAATTTAGGTATGATAAATATTCCTTCTTCTCCTCATCCTAATTCCCTAGAGAAATTTTCTTCCTTTTCTGATCAACAAGATATTCAGTCTTCACCACCATAGCATCCGCCTTTACCATCATCTACTCCATCATTTTTAGCTAGCATGATTCAAACTTCATCACCCCCACTTAGCATACCATCATTGATACCACTATAGTACCTATAACAACATCCAGTATAGTCCCTACAACAACACCTATTGCAACCCCCACCAAAGTGGATTCCACTGTTGTAATGATTCCATTTTTCCCTACTACCCACTTCCCATTATTGTAGTCTCTCCCCATATATTCTGTTGAGACTCATCCCACTACCTCAAAGTTTAAGAAATTCAAGAAAACCATCAAAAATGCTTACGACTAATGGAATACAAAAGTTGTCCAATCTTCCAAGCAGGCTTTCCATTCCTAAAATATGATTGTACTAGATCCAACCACCCTCCAATGGATCAAAGTGACAATCAAGCCCTTGGTTTACAAACCAGAAGAGGACATGACTATAGAAGACTACCACACAAAAGCAATAATAGAAGATATCACTCAGCTACCAATGCAGGATGAGTTGATGAACGTCAAAGCTCACTTGGAGACCATCTACTTACATAGATACTACTACAATAAGACATTTGCACAGGTGGAAGAAAAGGTTAAAGAACTGGAAACAACAACTAAGTAAGCAAATGAATGTTGAAAAGCTCTTAAAAATGAGGCCAAGAAATGGAAAGAAAAATTTCAAGAGATGTCCAAGTACAAGAAAGAGGTTGAAGAGGCCAACAAACAAAATCAAGCTCTAACTGAACTAAAGAACATAAGCTTATACTAAGAGGGGGCTGAACATTATAAGACCACTTTTTTCTTTTCTTTTCAATTCAATATTATGCAGTGTATAGATAGCAGTATCAATAGTAGCAATCAAAGCAATTCACAAAACACCATCCAAAAAAGTGACACAACAATTTACGTGGTTCACCCAATGCGGGCTACTCCACGGAGAAAATATTTTGCTAAAAATTTCTCAATCTCTTGGAAATCCTTCCCAATTACAATGTTTATGGACCTCTGTCCAAAGGAGATGTCGATCCCCTAAATCTCAAGTTCATGGATCTCTTCCATAGGAGAACTCTTTCCCCTTGCTCTGGCTAGTGATCTTCTAGAAGACTTTGTTATTGGCAATTTGAGTTATTTTATGTTGTCATTAATGTCACATGGATCATTGATGTCACATGGATCACATTGATTTTTTGTGGCAAAAGCACTTCATAAATAATCATTTATGATATTTTGGAGAGCATGGATATATACAGGTTTTTGTGAAATCCAAGGCAGGAAAAATAAAAGGTTTTATTTAAAACCACGGATGGCATATTTGAAATGGGTTTTGCTTAAAACCCAAGTTGGCTTTTCGTTTCACCAAAAAAGGTGCCCCGGTGATGGAGATATTTAATTTTAAATATTTAGTTTAAATTTTAAATTATTTTAAATTTAAATTTAAATTTAAATTTTAATATTAAAAATAAAAGTAATCCGTCGACGTCGTCGAATATGAGGGAGAAAACTATATAAAATGATGCCTAAGGTTTATTAATCTTGTGGCTTGCACTCGTGAATTAATGCGATTGTTGGAAAACGAAAAGAGCTCGTGCAAAAGAGGGTTAAGTGATGGAAGTGAAGAATAAATCGGACAACGTGTGAAACCCTAGTCACCTTGAACAGTGTGGCACATTGGCAATTGGCTTTTGGCTAAGGCAAGTGATAGAATGAACGTCAAGGTTTTGAATCCCCTTGGCTGTGTTAGAAGGCGTTGGAAGAAAGAGCGCATGAAGCATTTTTGGTTTGCATGAGAGGGAGGAGTGTTTTGAAGCACGTGGTGTCTTTCCCTCCCAAACGAGCCTGTAGCTCGTGCGGCAGCTTGGCCATGGTTAAGGCACTGAGTAAGGAGGCATCGAGGGATCGAATCCCGTCAAGGACAAAGGCAAGTTAATATTTTTTAATATTTTATTTTTCTAATGTTGCCCTAGGAGAAATAAGGGTTGTGATGCACTTTAGGAAAAAGAGAGATTTCTAGTTATTTTCCTTTTGGAAGTATATAATATTATATATCATTGGAAAGCTTATTTTGAGGGCTATTTTATTAACTTACTTAGAGGGAGAAATAAGGTGTGTGTAAAGAGATATTTTTTATTTTGTAAAGGGGTTCAAAAGTGAAGGTTGCTTTGTTCTTTTTCAAAGGGATTAATTCTTTTATGAGGGAACATGGTGTATTTTATTGAGTATGAGTAATAAGGTGTTATCTGGATATTATTATTGTGTTATTAATCAAGATCTCTAACCCCTATTGAAATTTGAAAAAGAAATTTTGTTGAGTGTGGCAGATTTAGTGAAAAACTAATAAGGCATCAAAAAGGTATGAGTAATATTCTCCATTGACTTTGTTTATGGTGGTTGATTTCTGAAATATCATTGGAGAGAAAAGGATTGATTGTGGTTTCCTTTTTGAAAGTGATTGGTTGAATGCTTCAAGGTTTTATGGATTGAGAGTTGTGATTAAACCTTGTTTTATAAGCATTGTTGTTGAAGCCCATTGCTTGTAAAAATAACTTGAACTTGAGTTAGAGGATAACATGAGTATCATTGTTATGTGAGAGTTATTGTTAAGTATTGTTGGAAATATTTTGAGTTGATTTATTCATGCTTGAACTAGGGTTTGTGAGACAAAATTGTTCCTTAAGGTTATTGGTTGAGTTGAGTTGATTAAGCCTAGTCAAGTGATTGTGTGAAGTGGTTGTTCAAGTTCCATGAAACAAACTTCTATATTCTGATTTGAGTTGAGTTTGAGTTGAGAAAGAAATTGAGTTTGTGAATAGAACATATTGAGTCTCTAACAATTCTCTTTATGCTTCTATAAGATTGAGCTGAGTTGAGATTGATTTGATTTAAGTTGAGTTGAGATTGATTTGAGTTGAGATCATTGTGGATAATTATTGTCATCCATTGAAGAGTGCATTGCCATTCATTGTTGAGTTCATCATTGAGCCTTACCTTCATATATTTATGGATGATATTTGAGCAAGTTCTTGGTGAGTTTTCTAGAGCAGATTTTGAGCAAGTTCTTGGTGAGATTGCTAAGAAAATTTGAGCAAGTTCTTGGTGAGCTTGTTGGAGCAGATTTGAGCAAGTTCTTGGTGAGCTTGCTGGAGCAAATTTTGAGCAAGTTCTTGGTGAGCTTGTTGGAGCAGATTTTGAGCAGGTTCTTGGTGAGATTGCTAAAGCAAATCAACATATTTCCTAGCTGAGTAGATCAGTGGATTGCCTTGCTAAGCAGATCAATGGATAGCCTATCTGAGCAGATCAGGATTGCCTAGCTGAGCAGATCAATGGATTTCCTAGTTGAGCAGATCAATGGATTTCCTAGTTGAGAAGATTAGTGGATTGCCTACCTGAGCAGATTAGTGGATTACCTACCTGAGCAGATTAGGATTGCCTAGATGAGCAAATCAGTGGATTGCCTAACTGAGTAGATTAGTGGATTGCCTTGCTAAGCAAATCAATGGATTACCTACCTAAGAAGATCAGTGGATATCCTACCTTTGAGCAAATCAAAGTAATCATTTGTATTGGGATAAGGATCCCTATTTTTTTATGAAATATTATAAGGATATTATCTTGTGGACTACCCCACATTGGGGGAACCACATTAAATCTTGTGTCTCAATTGTGTGTGGTGATTTGTGCTCTTAATTACTATTGCTATCTATGTCATTAATGCACACTGTTATATTTGGTTATTGCAATTAAGGACACTAATTGATATTGGTTTGGAAAGAAAGTAAAAAGTGGGTGCTATATTGTTCACCCCCCTCTCAGTATAAGCTTGTGTTCTTCAATTGGTATCAGAGCGGGTTCCTTAGGAAAGGCTAAAAGCTTGAGGGAAGATTCTACAAGAACACATATGGCTTCACATAATGGATCATCTACAAGTAAGGCTCCATTGTTTGATGGTAACAATTATGATTTCTAGAGCATGATAATGAAGAGCTACTTGATATCACAAGGATATGAGGTATGGAAGATAGTTGCAAAAGAGTATAAAGTTGAAGGTGACTCCAAGGTAGATAAGACTATCAGGAAATTGGTTGAGATGAATGCAAGGACAATGAATTTTATTTTTAGTGGGCTACGTGAGACATATTTTATAAAGGTCATGATATGTAATTTAGCTAATGAAATGTGGACCAAGTTGCGGAATACCTATGAAGGAGATTCCAAGGTAAATTTGGCAAAACTACAAACTCATAGAAAAATATTTGAGGAATTGAAAATGGAAGACTCTAAAGATATTGCAAAGTTTTTACTTTGAGTTGATGATATTACTAACACCATGAGAGGTCTAGTATTTGAGATGAAAGAATCAGATGTTACTCAAAATGTTTTGAGATCATTTCCCATGAATTATGATGCAAAGGTTTCAGCAATAGAAGAAACAATGGATATCAACAAGCTAACAATGGAAGCACTACAAGGAACTCTCACAGATTATGAGATAAGGATAAGTAAGCATCAAGTTATAATAAAATAAATTGCATTCAAAACTTCAGAGAAAAAGAAAGGGAAAGTTCCAGAGACAGATAGAGATTTAGATAATGATGAGGAAGCTAACTTCATCAAAAGAAAAAAGGACTTAAGAAATTATAGGGATATGAAGAAAGTCAAATGCTACAAGTGTGGTGATTTTGATCACTATGCAAACAAGTGTCCACATGAAGAAAATAGTGATGATGAAAAATAGGGTCACATAAGAAAAGAAGATGGAAAGCATATGCATGACAAAGATGACAGATACAAGCAAAGCAGGTATGAGAAGAAGATAAGTTTTCATAAGACAAAGAAAACTTTCTACATTGAAGAAGCAAGTGATGGTTCAGATCACAGCAATGAAGACCAGTCAAATGAAAAAGAATGTACATTCTTTGGAATAAGTGAAGAAAGGCAAGAGCACCTATTCCTAAGAATATAAGGTGAAAGAGAATAGTTCTTTGTGTGTGGTCAAAGAGATCACAAATTAGGATATTGAAATGGATTTAGTGATAGTGAAGATGAGATGACACATCAAGGAAACAGGCATGGTCAAAGAAATCATGAGAGTTTGTTTGCTATAGAAGATTATAATAATCTCAATGACAGTGAAGATGAAGAAGTCTCACTTTTGGTAATAGAAAAAGAAGAGGATGAGCCAAGAAAATAAAAATTAGAAGTCAAAAGGCTAAAAGAAGAATACAGGAATCTTAAAAACAAGATTCGAATAGATGTCAAAATTAGAGAAGAACTACTTCAGACTATCAGTGATCTTAGAGATGAGCTTCAAGATGCAAAAAGAATAGAATATGAATGAAGAACTAAGGGTAATAACGACAAGACATGACACATTATATGAAAATGTTCAAAAAGGAGTGGAAACATATTTTAAGGATGTATCTTATATCCAAGAAAAATCACACTCAAAAGGAAAGGAAGTTCTAAAATATGAAAACAAGGAAGCACTTAAGATTCATGGAGAAAGTTCCAAATTTCCTATGCCTCCAAACATCCAGTTTGGATCTTGTTTTGAGATAGGTGAATCAAGTTCAAGAGGAAAAGAAATTCTTGAAAAGGAAAGCAAGGAAGAAATTAAGGAAGGGTATTTAGATACTACAAAGAAGGTTCAAGGATACAATGCACAAGTCAAAGATGATCACAAGGATAATGGTCAAGAAAGGTATGAGGAACCAAGGCATGAACACAGGGCTTTTCAAGGACATTGTTTTTATTGTAATGAATTTGGACATAGGGCTATACACTATAGGGTCTATGGATCAAAGAATTTTGATTTTTCTAGAAGAAAATTTAAAGGAAGAAAGTATGGTTTTCAAGGACATTGCTTCTTATGCAACGTGATTGGTCATAGATCTTCTCAGTGCAAATAAAATGAGCAACATGGTTTTGGTTTTAGAGCTACACAATTTAGAAGTCATGGTCATAATGATTATGAAAATAGAACTTCATAATACAGGGTTCATAAAACTATATAAAAGGATGCCTAAGGTTTATTAATCTTGTGGATTGTGCTCGTGAATTAATGCAATTGTTGGAAAGTGAAAAGAGTTCATGCAAAAGAGGGTTAAGTGATCAAAGCAAAGAATAAATCGGACGGTGTGTGAAACCCTAGTCACCTTGGGCAGTGTAGTGCATTGGCAATTGGATTTTGGCTAAGGCAAGTGATAGAACTAACGTTAAGGTTTTGAATCCCCTTGGCTATGTTAGAAGCATTGGAAGAAAGAGTGCACAAAGAGTTTTTGGCTTGCGTGAGAGGGAGGAGTGTTTTGAAGCACGTGGTGCCTTTCCCTCCTAAACGAGCCTGTAGCTCATTCAGCAGCTTGGTTACGGTTAAGGTGCTGAGCAACGAGGCATTGAGGGATCGAATTCCATCAAGGACAAAGACAAGTTAATCTTTTTTAATATTTCATTTTTCTAAAGTTGCCCTAAGATAAATAAGGGTTGTGATGCACTTTAGAAAAAAGAGAGATTTCTAGTGATTTTCCTTTTGGAAGTATATCATATTATATATCGTTGGAAAGCTTATTTCGAGGGCTATTTTTTTAACTTGCTTAGAAGGAGAAATAAAGTGTGTGTAAAGAGATATTTATGATTTTGTAAAGGGTTCAAAAGTGAAGGTTGCTTTGTTCTTTTTCAAAGGGATTAATTCTTTTATGAGGGAACATGGTGTACTTTATTGAGTAGGATAAATAAGGTGTTATTTGGATATTATTGTTGTGTTATTAATCAAGATATCTAACCCCTATTGAAAGTTGAAAAAGAAAGTTTGTTGAGTGTGGCAGATTTAGTGAACAACTAATAAGGCATCAAAAAGGTATGAGCAATATTCTCCATTGAATTTGTTTATGGTGGTTGATTTATGAAATATCATTGGAGAGAAAAGGATTAATTGTGGTTTCCTTTTAGAAAGTAATTGGTTGAATACTTCAAGGTTTTCTAGATTGAGAGTTGTGATTAAACCTTGTTTTATAAGCATTGTTGTTGAAGCCTATTGCTTGTACAAAGAACTTGAACTTGAGTTAGAGGAGAACATGAGTATTATTGTTATGTGAGAGTTATTGTTGATTATTGTTGGAAACATTTTGAGTTGATTGATTCATGCTTAAACTAAGGTTTGTGAGAAAAAGTTATTCCTTAAGGTGATTGGTTGAGTTGAGTTGATTGAGCCTAGTCAAGTGATTGTGTGAAGTGGTTGTTCAATTTCCATGAAATAAACTTCTATATTCTGATTTGAGTTGAGTTTGAGTTGATAAAGAAATTGAGTTTGTGAATAGAACATATTGAGTCTCTAACAATTCTCTTTATGCTTCTATAAGATTGAGCTGAGTTGAGATTGATTTGATTTAAGTTGAGTTGAGATTGATTTGAGTTGAGATCATTGTGGATAATTTTTGTCATCCATTGAAGAGTGCATTGCCATTCATTGTTGAGTTCATCATTGAGCCTTGCCTTCATAGATTTGTGGATGAGATTTGATCAAGTTCTTGGTGAGCTTGCTAAGTAGATTTGAGCAAGTTCTTGGTGAGCTTGTTGGCACAGATTTGAGCAAGTCCTTGGTAAGATTGTTGGAGCAGATTTTGAGTAAGTTCTTGATGAGCTTGTTGGAGCATATTTTGAGCAAGTTCTTGGTGAGCTTGTTGAAGCAGATCAGTGGATTGCCTAGCTGAGTAGATTAGTGGATTGCCTTGCTGAGTAGATCAATGGATAGCCTACCTGAGTAGATCAAGATTGCCTAGCTGAGCAGATCAATGGATTGCCTAGTTGAGCAGATTAGTGAATTTCCTACCTGAGTAGAACAGTGGATTGTCTACCTGAGCAGATCAGGATTACCTAGCTGAGTAGATAAATGGATTACCTAATTGAGCATATCAATGGATTACCTTGCTGAGTAGATCAATGGATTACCTACCTAAGTAGATCAGTGGATAGCATAGCTTTGAGCAGATCAAAGTAATTATTTGTATTGGGATAAGGATCCCTATTTCTTTGTGAAATATTATAAGGATATTATCTTGTGGACTACCCCACATTGGGGGAACCACGTTAAATCTTGTGTCTCAATTTTATGTGGTGATTTATGCTCTTGCTTACTATTGCTATCTATGTCATTAATGCACATTGCTATATTTGGTTATTACAATTAAGGATACTAATTTATATTAGTTTGGAAAGAAAGTAAAAAGTGGGCGCTATACTGTTCACCCCTCCCCTCTTATTATAAGCTTGTGTTATTCATCTGTCTCTCTATTGCATTGACTTGTGTATCTCTCTCCACTTGAATACTCCTCAATCAGATCTATCTTCAATTATCCTGGTTGTTGGATCTTTATCCATTGAAAATTTGTCCTCTATACTCTGTCACCTACAAAGCTCTATCAATAGGTTCACTCAGAACCTCTTCAAATATGCTCAATAGGCTCACTCAGAACCTACTAAAATCTGGTCAATAGGCTCATTCAGAACCTACTCAAATCTGCTCAATAGGCTCACTTAGAACCTGCTCAAATTTTCTCAATGGGCTCACTTAGAACCTGTTCAATAGGTTCACTCAGAACCTACTCAAATATGCTCAATAAGGTCACTTAGAACTTGTCTAAATCTGCTCAACAAGCTCACTTAGAACTTGTCTAAATATGCTCAATAAGTCCTCTCTAGGACTTGCTCATAATCTGTATAGCAAGCTTTCACAAAAGCTTACTCAAAATCAATCCACAAGCCTTCTCAAAGACTTGCCTCAAATTAGCTCAATAAAATATCAACTCAATCTCATAGAAGCATAAAGAGAATTTTTAGAGACTCAATATTTTCTATACTCAAATCCCAATCTCAACTCAAATCAATATCAACTCAACAATCTCATAGAAGCATAAAGAGAATTGTTAGAGACTCAATATGTTCTATACTCAAATTCCAATCTCAACTCAGCAATCTCATAGAAGCATAAAGAGAATTGTTAGAGACTCAATATGTTCTATACTCAAATCCAGTTTCTTTCTCAACTCAATTCAAATCAGAATATAGAATAGTTTATTTTATGGAACTTGAACAACCACTTCACACAATATCTTGACTAGGCTCAAACAACTCTACTCAACCAATCACCATAAGGAACAACTCTTTCTTACAAACCTTAGTCCAAGCATGTATCAATCAACTCAAAATGTTCCCAACAATGCTCAACAAAAAATCTCACATAACAATGATACTCATGTTCTTTTCTAACTCAAGTTCAAGTTCTTTGCACAACCAATGGCTTCAACAACAATGCTTATAAAACAAGGTTTAATCACAACACTCAAGCCAAAAAACCTTGAAGCATTAACTCAACCACTTTCAAAAAGGAAACCACAATCAATCCTTTTCACTCCAATGATATTTCAGAAATCAACCACCCAAATAAAATCAATGGAGAATATTGCTCATACCTTTTTTATGCCTTATTTGTTGTCCACAAAATATATCTCACTCAACACACTTTCTTTTTCAACTCTCAACAAGGGTTAGAGTAATAACACAACAAAAATACCCAAGTAACACCTCATTACTCCTACTTTATTTTAACATCCACCAAATTTCTTTTATGCAATAAATAAACCCTCAATAGAATGGATCAAACTTACTTTTGGAAACTCCTTGAAAAAACCTAAAATATCTTCTTACACAACCCTTATTTCTCCTTCTAAGCAAGTTAATTAAATAGCTCTTGAAAAATGCTTTCCAATGATATATAATATGCCACCCTTCATAAATTAAAAGGAATAGTAATGTCAAAATTTTCTAAAACAACTCATAAGCCTTATTTCTCCTCAAAGCTTTTCTTACAAATATTAAAATAAAAATTTAACTTGCCTTTTTCTTCTCGGTGGGATTCAATCCCCTATCGCTTTCCAAGCACCGCTCTAATCATGGTGCCACTAACCATGTGATCCAACCGCTCACATGAAATGGTGAGCACAACCACTATGTTTTCCTTCCTCCAAATGTGCCCTAGAAGACACGTGCACCAAAAGGTGTACTTCCTTTCCACTTTGTAAAAACCAGCACCGATGGGATTTGAACTTCGGATCTCCTGGCGCTCAACAACTTGACTACCTCCTTATTGCCTCTATGCCACAATTGCCTATGGTGTATGGGAAGGGTCCTCCCTTCCTTCTATTTCTCCCTTTCTTCGTAGGTTTTGATTGTGCTAAAATATATTTTCTCTTTGTTCGAACGAAACTCACACACATTCAAAATATTTCCAAATGAATTTTTAGTAATGGTATTTATACATATTGTCTTGACTTTTCATACGTCGGCCCTTAATCGAATTTGATGACGTCAATAGGAATTCCCACTTTGGAAATTTATATTTAAATTTTAAAATATTAAAGTTTAAAACTTAAACTTCAAATTTGAATAACTTTGTCACCGGGAGTCCTTTTTCAATGAAACGAAAAGCCAACCTGGGTTTTAAGAAAAACCCATTTGAAATATTCCATCCATGGTTTTAAATAAAACCTTTTGCTAAGCTTCCCTTGAATCTCCTTTTTGGAACCAAATGCCATGCATCCCTTCTTAAACCTTTGATAAAAAACCTTTGCTTCTACACAAACATAGTGTTAGCTTACATAGATCCTTTTGACATCAATGACAACTCTTAGCTCATGAACTCAAAATGTCCAACATAAACAAGTCAATAATCTCTAGTAGCAGATTCAAATGGAGAAGGCCAAAGCCATAGGGTTCTCTAAGGGAGTAAGATAAAATATATTTAAAGATATTTTGGAGATGAGCCTCAAAGTAAGACCTATGCTACTACATGGAAGAGATAAAGGAAGTATTCGAGACCTTAGAAAATGAATTCAATAATGTTGATGGTTTTATTCGGTCAAGAAGACCTGCAGCAACAAATATTCAACCCCTAGCCAAAAGCAGATTTAAAAGGATAGCAAACAGAGTCCCCAACATGGAGTGGTCATGTGCCAAGATAATGGCTAGAAGCTTGTTTAAAAGGTATAAACTCATGACTCAAAATTAGAAACTTATCCAAGAGATCAAGGTTGAATCCAATGGGATATTAAAATATCTGAATCTAGCTACAAAATGTGGATTTCTAATATTATGATTGAAAATTCTAACATCTTAGGAGAAGAAGAACTTAGAGCTACTCTAACAACAACCATAGATGATGAATTTGAAATAGATGAATGGATAGAGCCTGTACAACAAGAACATATCTTAAAACAAGTGCAAAACCTCACCCAGATCAAATCCTACTTGTATGAACTTATATTTAAGACAAAGAGCTTCTCTTATGATAGGGTTTTTGAGTTGGAGTTCATTTATCAATAATTTATAGTCATTTAACCCTAATAATGAAAGTTGGGAATAAGCTTGTTGAGCTTACAATGACATTTTTATAAGGCTGCAAGACCAAGGTAGAGAAATAAAAAATTAGGTAGAGGAAAGTACTGATGAATAATCTAAAAGAGAAGCGGAGGAAGAGGTTGGAGGAGATACAAAGAAGGAGATGTATGGAGAATCCGAAGAAGAAGCAGAAAGAGAAAACCCTTCAAATGATCAAAGGGTAAAGTAAAATAGGAGCTAAAAATCACCCCTATCTCTCAAATCCTCCATTTATCTTTTGCACATTTCATTCATCCCCTTCCATATTCATTTTTTAGTTGTACATCGCTCCTTATTTATCCTTTTTTCTACTTCCTTTTTTTAGACTTCATTTGCCCAATGGATAGGGCTCTATGTTCTAAAAATTTTATGAGAAAAATACCCTGAGAGGCACCAATATATAGGTCAAATGACTACATCAAGATAACTAAGGCAATAAACCTAAAAATTTTTGAAGTCTTGCATGAGGATGAGGTTAAGTGCTGCATCGCAACATGTTTCGATGTCGCGGTTGAAAGAAGCCTAAAAAGCTAAGTTTAGAGTAAGGTGTAACATCGTGATGTGCTTCCACATCATGAATTCCAATGTTTGAAATGTTTAAAGGTATAAAAGTGTTATGAAATCATAATATGTTTCTATGATGTGAACACGAAAGATGAAGAAGAATCAAAATGAACAATTGATGTGACATCACAACTTGTCTTTATGTCATGGTCATGAAGGCCAGAAAGACTTGAAGGTATAAAAATGGTACAACATCACAACTTGTTCCAACATCATGGTCACAGAAGCTCGAAAGGCTTCAAGGTAGAAAAATAGTGTGACATCGCAACTTGATCCAACGTCACGATCACAAAATCTTGAAAGGCTTTAAGGCAAAATAATGACATGACATTATGACTTGCTCCAATATCATTCACAAAATCCTAAAAGGCTTCAAGATGAGGAAAAGGTGCAATATCATGATATGTCTCCACATCATGGTCACAAAGACTTGGAGGGCTTGAGGATGCAAAAAATATCATGATATTTTGATAGGTTTTAGTGTCACAATCATCATAGATTACAAGGGATAGAACCTTCCACAAAATTTTTAGTCTACCATTGCCATTACTAATCAATGATGATAGGTGTTTTCAAGAATAGAGAATGGACTGTATTTCAAGCTCATCCCCACTACTTCTCCACATGCATGAAGCATTTAATCGGTAGCCTTGAATCAAGCATCTTTCCCAAGTTTGGATCAATGATGTTGCATGGTGTTCTACTAGCCTGGTCACTTGACATTTTGTTGTAATGGTTTTGAATAAAAGCTTTTATATTTTAAATATTGAACCATAAGATGATTATAAATAAGTGTAATGGCCTCTTGTAAAAGGGTTAGATCTTAGGCATTTACAAGTTGCATGTACAATGACTTTTGAAGAAGGCAATACAATTGAAATCTATGTTTGGCCTCTGGTTCAACATCTTGCAGAAAATATATGTATGAATGGATGAATGTTTTTGTTTAACTAGATGAATGTGCATGAATTTATTCTACTTTATGTATTTTTGAGCATATTTATTCTCTAGTACTAGAACTTATAATCTACTAAGTTGAATTTTGATTAAAACTACTCTACATAATATTAAAATTTGGTTGGTCTATTAGGAGGTTTTAATGATTGCTTTGTTTCATAAACTTTATGTATTTCTTGATGTTGCCTATGTACAATCTTAAGTCCCAACTTCAGCTATGTTTATTCCTTTTTGCACCCTTTTCCTCTCCAATCATAGATTTTAGCTAGTTAGAAATTTACAGGAGCCATCCTTCTTTGGAGATTGACCCAGTTAAGCTCTACAACTTGCCCAATCATTTAATGTTTTCCAAGTCTTAGGCGCACATTTTACCATAGGCAAATTTTGGACCAACAGGTCCCTTTATTTTACTTCTTTGATTTTAGCTATTGTCTCCTGCTAAGATTCTATTTTAGATTATTTTTCTTCTTTGGTAATAGCTTCCAAATTTTTCCTTTGATTAATGCTCCTTACTCTAAGAAATATCTTGCTCTATTATCTTCTTTTTCTATACCAAAAATTTAAGAATTTTTTTTGTACATTAATATTAACAATACCCAATGAATTAAAATAAGGATAACCAAGAATAATATATGCATTGTTCATCTCAATAGCATAAATATCTGAATGCAAAACATATTTATCTATGGTGAGCTTCAAATCCTCAAAAATTTGAACATTCTCACCCTCAAGTGATATGTCTTTGATTTTATTTGCTTGAACTTGCAACCTCTTAGCCAAAGACATATTAATAAAATTATATTTACTACTAGGGTTAATGGAAATAATAAATTTTCCTTCTAAATGTTCCAATGAACTTGTAAAATAGAATTTTTAACATTGAATAAATCTTTTTGACCATTTTTTGATCCTAACACAAAAACTATAGTCTCCTTAGCCTACACACTATTATCATTTTATTTTGATCCCCATTTGTTTAAGAATACAACTTCAATTTCTTCCAATGTATATCTAGGTTTACGAGTGCTAGAAAACTCCATAAACCAAGATAAATCTTCCCCTTGTAAATAAAGATAAAGTTCACATCTCCATGTAATATGAGAAGATTTTAAAGACTTACAAATTTTTGACCATTCCCAAGCATCACTATCATCCTCTCCAGTGAATTTTGGCAACTCCATGATTTATTTTTTTTGTCAAAGCAATTAGGGTTTTAAATAATAAAAAATTCTCGAAAATTAAAATTTTTGAGATCTCATCTATTTCTTTCTTCAAACAATTAAATTTGTAGGTTTTCTTCAAAATAAAATAAGCAACTAATTTACTTACCCATATTAAGAGTTCTAAATTTTTTCCCTTTGCATAAATTTTTCATGCAGCCCCAAAAACAACACCAAAGCACAACTTCAAACAATTGTAACTCTCTCAATACTTATTAGAATTCTACAAGTGAGAAATCATTTTTATAGTACTAAAAATAATCTGCATGTTGGTGTAAAAATCTAAAAATAATTACTAAGTAATTTAATACAATTTTTTTCTTTTGAAAAAAATTATGCAACTAAAAAACAACACAAATAATCCAACTTCAAACAACCATAACTTTCTCAATACTTATCAAAATTTAACAAATGAGCAATTTTTTGTAGTACTCAAAAACTCTACACAATGGTGTAAAAACCTTCTAAAAATGATTGCCGAAAAAAATGATATGGCTTCTACAAAATATGACATTTAAAAAAAAATGATCTACTAGCTCTGCAAAAAAAATCCCACTTTGCCAAAATTATTGCTCTGATACCAAAAGCTATGAACCTCTCTTCTCATTACAAAAAATCATTTACCAATATGTGAAAATATACAACATGCATAAAAAAAATTGCTCAATAACAGGTGATGAGGTCTACAACAATGTCTGCTTTATCCTCTGAAATTCAAAATTCTGAAGGCGGGAAAGCTCAAATTCAAAATTTTGGAAGGAAGGAAGTTGCTGTTGGAATCCATCCTGATGTTGTCACCTTTCCTTCGTCCAATGTGCCTATGGATATTATTTTCCTTGGATCTGTCAACCATGTTTTTGGGTCTCCTTCTGGACCTGTGTAGAGATCTCTTATTCTTGGTGATAGTTCTGGCCTCTCCTCTATGCAAAAGGACTCTATTACAAAAAAGGATTCTACTAATCCTTTACCTGCTGCTAACTTAAAACCTCTTCCTGTGACCGAGGGTGTTCCTTCTATTTGGGCTGATGATGTCCCTCCTCGTTGGGATGAAAATACCCTCAAGCCAACTTTCACTAATGTGTTGGGCCATCCTTCTTCCCCTTTGGCTGCTTCCTATCTTCCTTTCGAGGTGTCGGGCAACAGGGTGAAAATTCTTGCCAGTATTGTAAAACAATTCATTATCGAGGAATCTGTTTCCCTGGTCGGCAAAGTGGTGGGCGGTAACCCTAGCCTTGACGTAATTAGGCACTGGGCTATTCCTATATGGAAGGTTAGAGGGTCTCTTCAAATTGTTGGTCTTTCCAATGGGTTCTTTGGTATCAAGCTTAATTCCAATGAGGATGTTGACTTTATCCTCTCTGGTGGACCTTGGTTCATTGGCTCTAAAAGTGTCTTCTTGAGGAAGTGGGCCCCTAATTTTGACCCTGACTCCTAGAGCATTAACCTTGCTCCTATTTGGGTCAAACTTCCCAATCTCCCCTGGCACCTGTGGCATGAGTCTGTCTTCAAATCAATTGCTTCCATAATTGGAGACCTCCTTCTGATCGACAGGGTCACTCTTTCAAGGTCAAGAATGCATGTTTCTCACCTTTGCATCAATGCTAACCTTGCTTCTACTTTACCTACCTTTGTGGAGCTAGAACACGGGTCTTACCTTCTTAAGCAGGCTATTGTATATGAAAATAAGCCTCCTTTCTGCATTCACTATCAAACTCAAGGTCACTTGCGGGCACAGTGTTCTTTATTCATCAAACAAACTACCCCTGTTGATGTTGTGTCGGGCCCCAACCATGATAAAGGAAAGGAAACTTTCACTCCACTCAAAAAGGACAAAAGGTGCTTCCTTCCTACTAAAGGAGCTATCTACAGACCAGTCAAAGATCTTCGGCTCAAAGAAACTATGGACAACATTCCCCTCAACACTCTCCCTAGTGACAAAGGGGAACTAGCCTCCATTCCAAATTCCAATGCTAATGAGGTTAGTCTCTTTGCCTTTCCTAATCAATTTCAAATTTTGGGTAAAATAAATCCTGAGGATGACTTGGAGCAAGCTGTTGGTGAGATGAATCCCAAAGATAATTGTTTGAATGAGATTGTTGATAACCTCATTCCTGAATCTAAATCTATTCATAATAGCCCTTCTCCTATCATGGAAATTCAGGCTATTTTTGAGCCCTCTCAGGCTAAGAATTCCCCCCTTGATGCTTTCAATCCTGACCAGCCTTTGGTGGACATCATATCTACCTCCATTTCCTCTCTAGAACCTTCTAGCCCCATTGTCCAAAATATTAGTCCTAAAATCACCAGAAGTCATAAAAAATCCCCAATTGATTGTAGCATGGAGAAAAAAAGAGGGAGACCTTCAAACTCTGATCACTGGAAACAAGGAACCAATGAAGATATTGCTAATGGTGTCCAAAAGACATTGTTTTCCACAGGCATAATTTCTAAGGAAGATCCAAAGTGCACCAAACCTCCCCAACCATCTAGAAAGGGAGGCAAAAAAGTCACAAAATCTTCTAAATGAAGATCCTCTCATGGAATGTGAGAGGCCTTAATGGCTTAGCTAAACAAAGGATAGCTAAATCATTAAGGAAAGAAATAAGACCCACAATTTTTGCCATCCAAGAAACAAAAATCAAAGAACCGCTTGAAAATCAGATATGTAACCACATCTAGAAATACAGTAACTATGCTACTTGCAAAGCTAATGGTGCTTCTGGAGGCCTCTTATGTCTTTGGAATCCTAACTTGGTGGAAGGAAATATAATCCACTCTTTTGATGAGATGATGAGCATTATTTTCTTTGATAAAGACAGTGATTCTCCATGGGTCCTAACCAACATTTATGCTCCTAATTCCATCACTGGTAGGGCTCGTTTGTGGAACAACCTGATTGATGTCCGTAAGGCTTTTGCTAATATCCCTTGGATTTTAGTTGGTGATTTCAATACTCCTTTATTTCCTTCTGACAAGAAAGGGGGAACTGTCTCTTATTCTAAAAGCATGGAGGATTTTTAGGAATTCTTAAGTAATCTTAATCTTATGGATGTTAATCTCAAAGGAAATCAATTCACCTGGTCAAACAGAAGGTGCGGATCCCAGCTAATCCAGGTTAAACTTGATAGAGTTTTTTTTCCCAGGAAGCCATTAACATTTGGGGAGATGCAAATCTTCAATCATTACTCAAAATTGGTTCTGACCACAGTCCTATTCTCCTTGACACCTGCAATCCTAAGCTTTTCAAAACTCCTTTCAGGTTTGAGTCTATGTGGATGCTTCATCCTGATTTTAGAGAAAGGATTAAATAGTGGTGGCAATATAATGCTCAAGGAACTCCTTCTTTTGTTTTGGCTCAGAAATTGAGATACATCAAAGAGAACCTGAAAATCTGGAACAGGGATGTTTTTGGCAACCTCTTCCAAAACAAGCAAGACATCATTAACAGGCTGGACATAATAGAAAGAGAAAGGTAGGAAAAAGGGGACTGTTTAGGGGAGATCAAAGAAATTGAAAGGAATTTACTGTCTCAATATCATAATATCCTTCAGTGTGAAGAGATTTTTTGGAGACAGAAATCTCGTGATATCTGGTTAAAAAAAGGAGACTCTAACACAATTTTTTTTCATATTTCTACATTAAGACATCGCAACCACAATAGAATCAAAGAAATTCACAAGCAGGATGGCAGCATGGTGAATGATATCAAAGAAATCAGAACTGAAGGTCAAGCCCATTTTTGGAATCTTATGCAAGAGGAACAACGACACAATTCTAGAGCTGCCAGAGATTTCTTTCTTCAATTCATCCCCAAGCTCATAACTGATGATATCAACAACAAGCTAAATGCAACACTTTCTGATGATGAGATAAAGGCTGCCCTTTTTCAATGAAACCTGACAAAGCTCCGGGACCTGATGGGTTTCCTCCTAGATTATTTCAATCCTTCTAGGATGTTGTTAGTGAGGATGTGTGCAAAACCATCAGAGAAATTCAAAGCTCCAAGTATGTTCCCAGAGGCTTCAACTCAAATTTTATTGCTCTCATACCTAAGATCCCCAATGCTTCCAGTTTTAATGATTTTCGGCCCATTAGCCTTTGCAATGTCATTTACAAAATTTTAACCAAAGCAATGGCCATCCGTATGAGATATGTCATGCCGATCATCATAAAAAAATGCCAAGGCAGCTCTATGAAAGGCAGATCCATCCTTGATGGCATTATTTCTGTCCATGAAGCTATTCATTCAAGTTCCTACAACAAAAATGTAGCCTTTCTTCTCAAGTTAGATATGAACAAGGCCTATGATCGACTAAATTGGGATTTCCTTATTGCCATTCTCAACAAGTTTGGGTTTCACAATGAGTGGGTTTCACTTGTCAAAGGGTGTATATCCTCCGCTTGGTTCTCTATTCTTATTAACGGCTCTCCAGCTAGCTATTTCCATAGTAGCAGAGGTCTGAGACAAGGAGATCCCTTATCTCCTCTTCTCTTCATCATTGTTGTTGAAGCTCTAGGCAGATCCATTTTGGTAGCCAGGGAGGCAGGTCTTATTTTTGGCATTCAGGTTACTTCACAATGCAGTCCTATTACTCATCAAAAATTTGTTGATGACACCCTTTTGTCCACCTTTGCCTCTGTCAATGAAGCCTCTATCATCAAATGAATCCTCATCCTTTATGAAGCAGCGGCTGGCCAAAGGATCAACTTTCAAAAAAGCAAATTGTATTTCCTTAATACTCCATTGAGAAGACAACATTTGATTGCTAACATTCTCCAGTGTCCCATTAGTTCCCTGCCTTCCTCTTACCTTGGAATGCCTCTTTTCAATGGAAGTGTCAAGGATAATCTTTGGGATAATGTCATTGAAAGACTTCAAAAGAAATTGACTACGTGGAGAGGTAATCTCCTCTCCCAAGCTGGAAAAATCACCTTAACTATGGCCTGCCTTCAAAGTATTCCTGTTTATTTTTTATCCTTATTCAAAGCTCCAACTTTTGTTTACAACAAAATGGAGAGAATCCAAAAGAATTTCCTCTGGTCAGGAACTGAGAACAAGCACAGATTTCATCTAGTAGCCTGGGATAAAATTTGTAAACCCAAAGATCAAGGAGGTTTAGGCCTCAGATGGATATCCCATCTTAATATTGCTCTCCTCGCCAAGCAACCTTGGAGACTTATTTCAGATGAACAGGTTGATTGGGTCAAAATATTAAAAAGGAAATATCTTCAAAATTTTGAGTTTTTGCATGGTCAAGTACCCTTCGACGGATCCGCTTTTTGGAAATCAATTTGTCAAGCTCGTTCCCTTGTGCAAAAAGGAACCCGATGGCTTCTCGGTGATGGCAACTCCATTTCCTTCTGGGATGACAAATGGCTGGGTGAGTCTCCTCTCAATCAGATTCCTATGCTCCAAAGGATCACTAACATTACCAAGCAATGTTTTGGTCCTCTGGTGGCTCATTATATGACTTCAATTAATGAGATTAAGAAATGGAAGGAGATTAATATTCCAAATCATGAGGAGGAATCTTCATGCCTAAATAACTATCTTTCCTCTTGCAGAATTCCCAAGGCTTGTTCAAAGGATCAACCTATTTGGGAGCCCACAGACTCTGGGGAATTTTCTGTTAAAACTACTTACCTACTCTCCATTACCAATATAGAGAATCCTTTGCCTTTCAAGCTTGTCTAGACTAAATACCTGATTCCTAAAATTGCTTCCTTCTCTTGGCTCTGCATCCAAAATCACATTTTAACCATTGAAAATCTTATGAAATGAGGCCTTACTCTTCCTAACAGATGCCATCTGTGCTTGTCCGATTGGGAGTCCACTTCCCACCTTTTTCTTTTCTGTCCTTTTTCTAGAAAGGTCATTAATAAACTTCTTCAAGTTTTTCACTTGGTTTGGGCCAATCCTCCATCAATTGTTGACCTGTTTTACCAATGGCCTAATCCTTTCATAAATCATGTGCTTAAAGGATTGTGCAAGTTTAGCCTTCAACATTTCTTATGGCAAATCTAGCTTGAACGTAATCGTAGAGTTTTCGATAAAAAAACTATCCAACCTCAATACATTGCCAATAAAATCATCCTTTTTGCCATAGAAAATGCTCTAGCTATGCCTTTTAATCCACATCCTTGTCCTCCTTTTGAGAAAGATATCTTAAAGTCCTGTAACATCAATCTTGATGACCCCAAAAGTGCTGATATTCCCAATCCTAGAAGTAATGTTAAATGGATTCCTCCTCCTAACGGTTGGGTTAAACTCAATTTTGATGGTGCGGCCAAAGGAAACCCTAGGTTAGGGGGGCTGGCGAAATCCTAAGGGATCATCTAGGAAATCCTATTTTTGCCTATGCTGAACCTCTTGGTGTTATCACCAACCATATTGCTAAGGCCAAAGCTATTTGGAGGGGTCTTCAATTTATCAAAACTATCCCAGGAAACATCATTGTGGAAGGAGATTCCTTAAATATCATTAACTACTTGAAGTCTTCTAAGCCTATTAGCTGGAGGATCAGATCAATTATTGAATATTGCAAGCAAATTCTTAAGTGGCAACATAATTGCATACTCCAACATGCCTACAGAGAGGCCAATACTATTGCTGATAAGTTGGCTAACATTGGGGTTCATGCCCAAGGACTATTAACATGGATAGACAGTCTACCTGCTGAGGTGGATGACATTCTTAAAAAGGACAAATGTGGATCCACGCACCCATAGGCTCTATTTCCTATTTCAATATTACCTTTTTCAAGATCCGTAAACTTTTTCGAGTAACCACTCATTCCCATCATTCCAAGGTGTTTTTTCTCATGAGTTTTAATGATTTGAACCCCATGAGCCTTGATAAGTGTATTTCATTTTTTGAGATCTTTCTATAGCCTCCGATCCCAATGCATCCATCGATCACTTGGAGGTTACCCACATTGCCATCGGTAAGGCCATTGAGAGCCTCAAAGAACAAAGACACAACCTCAACCTGTTCTTATTTTGTGACAATTTCAATGGTTCTACTACTGAACCCTCCTCTGATGTTAAAGGAGGGGCTACTGAAGACGAGGTTGTAGAAATTGCAAAAGATACCTGCCTTGATGGTTTGAAGGAGATTCCAAAGGTGAAAGAGACCTCGAAGGATGCAGAGAAGGATGCAGTGAAGGACAATGTTTTGAATATTGATGTCCACACTTTTCTACAACCCGACGCTCTTCCTTGATGGCATTTTTTGTTGGTCCCGATCGTTGTTTTGGGCTGTTCTCCATTTCCTCTAGTTTCATGGCATGTTGTTGGGTCTATTCCTACTTGTCTCCTCATTTCTACCTTCTGGTGTTGTTCCTTTTTTTTCCTTTGTGCTAAAGGATAGTTGGTAATCCTTCAGGTTGCTTTTTGAGTGTAATGGCTTTAGGCCTTTCAGTTTTGATGAGCTTTGCTCTGTTCTTCATGTTTCTCTTTTCCTCCTCTTATTCCTTTGAGTTCCTTTTTGTAAAAGGTGATAGGGCGCATTTCAAATGCCCTTTTTGAATTAATATAATTAACTTACCAAAAAAAATTGCTCAATAACAATCCATATAATAAAATAGAGATTCATAATACCCTTAAGTTAGGGCAACACCGTACAATGCTCCTTATTAGAAGGAACTCACTCCACAAGCAAGACTTCTACAATAATACTTCATATATGATCCTTTACAATGGGGGTACATCCCTCTTTATACAAGAATGTGATGGTTCACCTTCCATGAGTTACAAAGTGCATAATTATATGACAATATTTCTTGACGACTACATATGACAATATTCCCTAATAGTTACATATATGATTCTATGACATTATTCTCCTACCTATTTCTAATTTGACATGTGGCCTTCCTTACTAATGAGTAATGGTTACATAAATAACATTTATATCATAGCAAGTCCACATTAGCCAATAATTTATTTATGGCTCAATACAATATTAAATTATTAAGTATCTATCTTGGGCACCTATAGAAGTAGAGCCAAAAAAATCCTAGCTCCAATTCCTATGGAGAAACAAACCCAAAAACTTCTAGCTCCAATCCCTATGGAGAAGCAAATCCAAAAAACCTTGGGTTTGATTCTTGTGTAGATGCAAATCTAAAGAAGCCCTAGATCTGGTTCCTATGGAGAAACAAACCCAAAAAACCTTATTCGATCCCTAGATCAATGGATATAATGAAATCATTGTCTGTGGCTGACCACTAGCAAATCCATAGGATCACATTCTAAAAATTATCATCCCTTTGCTTTGATCCCTATGGAGAAACAAACCTAGAAAACCATAGCTCTAATTTCTATGGAGAAGTAGACGTAGAAAAATATTGGCTCTTATTCCTATGGAGAAACAAACCCAAAAAACCCTAGATCCAATTCCTATGGAGAAACAAACCCAAAAAAACCTTGGATTTGATTCCTATGGAGAAACAAACCCAGAAGAACGCTAGCTCTAATTTTTGTTAAAAAAACTTGTTGTGGCTACTCCATAACTAGCCCCAAAGTCTTGAGACCCTTAAAATTTTGATTTTTGAGTTTTTTTGGTGTTTTTGAGTAGCAACTTTCGTAGGTTCCATTCATGAGAGTGCAATACAATTTGCTTGAGAGGAGTGCCTCCTTGTTTTATTTTAGAGCCTCAGATTTGGTTGCTTTGAGATTGGTTTTGAAGTTGCTCTCATAAGTTTTGTTGCAATGTTCCTATAGGTGCAACCTAGGGGTTGTAATTCATATTTCCAAAGTTCATCTTTGACTTATACCTTCCCCTCATATATTGAGGCATATATTGGAAAGGACTTGGTTTGAGATGAATTTTAATGTTAAATTTTAATGTCTCAAAATAAAATCAATCAAATATTTGATGTCTATTTAAATCTAATTTAAATAGACATTGGAATTTAAAAAAAAAACAACATAAAAATATAATTATTTATGTATATAATATATTCCAATATATTATATATATAAATAAGATAAAAGAAATAAAAATAAAGAAAATAAAAAAATAAAAAATCAATGTATATATATAAAATAGATATAATAAGAAAAAATCAAATGGTTTTGAGATTAGAAGTTTATTCCACTATAATACTTCTTATTATATTAGTTATATATATATGAAACAAATAACCATAAGAAAATTAAAAATAAAAATAAAAATAAACAAATAAATAAAAAGAGATGAATATAATCGTGGATATTATTGTATATATTATAATTACATTTTGGTAATTATTACAGTAGATTAACAAAGGGTTTTTATAGAGGATCCCAAAACCTTATGTACAAAATCAACCTTGCATCATGCCTCCTGGCTTTATGTATAAGCCTATTACAGAAATCGTAACCCCTAAACTAATTTCCCGAAGGCAACAAAAACGACATTTATGCCTGATTAACCAGGAAACAAAACGAAATTTAAACAGGATAACAAAAAGTAACAGTCGAAGAAAATGAAACATAACCCCTAAAATAATTGCCTAGAGGCTACAGAAAAGGCATTTATGCCTGATTAACCAGGAAACAAAATGAAATTTAAACAGGATAATAAAAAGTAACAACTGAAGAAAAGGAAACATTGGAGAGTAGAAGCAAAACCAGCTAAACACCAGATGAGGAAAACAATTATTCTGAATCCTCCTGATCCTCCGAGTTCAGACATAACACAACTAGTCCAAATCCTCCAGATCCTCCGATTTCTGACGCTCCTAGGTCTGCTTCAGATTCATCTGGATAGTTTGAGGTTCTTCTTGCCTCCCTTTCCTTGTTGGAAGGGAGGTTTAGGCACATGCGCATTGCCCATCTGAGTATCAGAGTCATCTGAAAACAACAGACATTGGGTGCCATTCGTGACGTCTACCACCGTCTCTTTGTCTCTTCTGTCTTTGTTGGGAGGTCTGCCTTGCTTCCTCACACTTCCATAATCCACATTTTGCTTTCGACTCCTAGTAATTCGAGGGCTCATATGTTCGATCTGGTTGACGACCCTCCTTCCCAGGAGGTAATCTTCTAGCAAGGTTTGGGACTGGCTGAAATCGAAAGGGCCCATGTCCTAGAGCCTGGGTGGACCTGACTGAGTGGTGTTTTGGGGGGGCCACCCCTCCTTCCCGATGAGTAGGTAATATTCCAGCACAATTTGGGACTCGAAAGGGTTCTGGTATTGAAGTATGGGTAAATCTGCTTATGAGGTGTGTTGCGGGGGGACTGATCCTTCTCCACCTGAGGTCCTAGAAGGGTGCTAGCAACACACAGCTGAGAGTCCGGTTGGAGGGGGATTCCTTCTTCTGGGTGGGAGGATTCATGAAGGTCCCTGGATGGGCCTAGAGACTTATGGTCTTTCGTAACAAGGGGCTTTGCCTGACCAGCACCGTGTTCCAAGGGGTTACAAGAATCTCGCTTCTTCTTCCTCGGCTTTTGAAGAGGACAATTATGCTGGAGGTGCCCTTGAGAACTGCACTGGGGGCAGAAAGCTGGTCTGTTCTCATATGCAATGGCTTGCTTATGGAGAATGGAACCTCCGGACCGGAGAGTGATGGAGGAGAGGAGGACTGCCTCCAAGTCTGCTAAGACATAGAAACAGGCTTGGATAAATCTTGTTCGAGCTCTGGTGGGAGGGTCAATGGTGACCAACTCCCCAATGGAGCGGGCAATTCCTCTAATTATATTTTCATGCCAACAGAAAAGAGGGAGACTCGGGAGCCTGACCCATATTGGAGTAATGTTGATGTTCTGGGTATCAGGGTTGAAGTCCATACCCCACTTCCTTAGAAAGAGACTCCTACGACCCAGGAACCAAGGACCTCTAGCCAAGATTTTGTAGTAGTCCTCCTTGTTGTTCAGTCTAATCACAAAAAAACCTCGGGTTAAGGCTGCCAACTCCATGTGACCAAAGGTTCTCCATTTGCCAGACGCCCATTTGCGAATGGTCTCCATATCTGGCCGACCACCAATGAACTTACCAATGAGGGTAAATTTTTTGAATTCCACGAAGCTTGAGAGAATTTTCATCGGGATGTCCAACTCGTCCCCGGTCGAAAACAACTCCTCGATGAAGATGCCGCTTAGGATTTCTGAAGCCGCTGCCTGAGCATACGACTTTTGAGGTCCACCTCCCCATTTTTTTGGCGAATCCTTGCCATGGCTGACACCATCTTCGGATGGCAAGGACTCCTCAGTGCCCCTGGACTCTGGTTGCTCTCCTTCTACCCTGCTGTGCCCGTGGTTCGATCTGCTGGCGCTCCCGTGCTCTCCCGTAGAAGCCTTCCCGCCCACCGTCATCTCAAAACCCTAAACTCTCCTTTCAAGACATCATTGTCAAGAGAAGGTTTTAGGACAACATTCCATATTCCTATTATAATTACATTTTAATATATACTATAATATAATATATATTATAATGTAATATTATAATATGTATGTTATCATATATATCATTATATTGCTAAAGGATCATCGTAAATTTTAGGGCACTTCAATTTTTAAGAGTTTAATTAACTTGTTTTATTTGTTGTTTTTTCCATAGGGACCACAATAGGAGAAATGGATTCGGACCTTTGATATGGCGGCAAAACATGGGCCAGGGTAATAGCCAATGATGCCGAAGTTGTCTTTGGACTCACACCGATAAAAAAATTAATGAGCGGACAACGATTGGGTAAAAGGCCTGCATTGAATACGTGGCAGGTGAGGACAAAAAATGTAGTCGAGTGCACAATGAGCTTCCAGAGATCGAATAAGCTACGAGTCGCGGCAGAGTAAGGAGAATAGTGACGTTACGCATGGAATTGGTAGCCAGAGGAACGTCGAGAAATAATCGATATCACAGATGTCAGATAACGACCACCATGCATGGATAATGTTTAACCTCCAAAAGTTTTGACAACACCCAGCAAAAGCAAGAATTAATTGAAATTATTCGTTCAATTTTTTTTGTTCTGGTGGCAGTGCCAACACGAATTTTTCTGAAGCACAGAGCAGGGATACTATCCTGGCGTGCAAAAATATGTTAGGGATGCAACAACATGCCGAAAGGGAAGGAATTCATGATGTCGCGGCTCACAAAAACCCTAACCCTAATGTGATGCCATAAAGTTGTGTTGCGAAGAGGAGGCTTCCTTTGGTTGCAAGATTTGTCGCTGAGGAGATTTGAGACGGAGCCCATCAGGAGGAAAGTCGAGGGTGCATCTTTTCTTTTCGTTTAACACTGTAAGTCTGAAGCAGATGTTTTGATCAATGTTTATGGTTACACCAGAGGAGCGCAAAGCTTACAGGAAATGCAAGACCTGGTAAAAGGTTTATATTATATAATATAAATTATTTAAGTTCTTTATTAGATTTTAATAAAGTTTTTAAAATTTATATTATATAATATAAAATATTAAGTTCTTTTATTAGATTTTAATAAAGGTCCTTAAAGTTTATATTATATAATATAAAGTATTAAATTTCTTTATTAGATTTTAATAAAGATCCTTTAATATTTATATTATAGGGCCCTATGGGAGTTATAAGGGGTAAAGGAGCCTTTATAATATTTTACTTGGTGGCATATAGTGGATGTTATGGATCGTATTTATGTAATTAAAATATATGCTACAAGAGAAATATAAGGGTTGAGAAGAGCATTTTTCTTTGATGTTAAAGGAAAATTATAGAAAATGACAAAACAATGTAATTTGTTTTATTGTTTTGTTATTGTTTAGTTTAACATCACCAAGTAGGAGAAGTTGAAACGAATCATTGGAAGAAAATTTTAAAAGCCCAAAGAGGCCATTGTACGAAGGGGGGCTAGAATCTATGTAACAAGAGAATTCTTCGAAATATAATGCTTTCATTTTGGCAAAAGAAATCTTTGTGAGCAAAACTACAAGGAGAATACATCTAAGACTATTGCTTTCACTGTGTATATTTTCTGCAATTTTTTTGACTTGTATCTATTTGTTTATGCCATTAAATGGGTTACAATAGGTGAATGTCAAATATATTGCAAATACATTTTATCCTTTGAGTCTCGCACTTGGTCTAATCTGATTGTGCTTGTGTTGCAGGTCTATTAGGTCAAGTTGTCTTAGGATCTATCTCTTAACTTGGGGTTTTGCAGGGAGGGATTTACTAACCAAAATTGGATGTCATTTTTATTTTTCTAGCTAACCTTGTAGATAACTTCTTTCTGTGTTTATTTTCAGCATTTTAGATTAATCTACTTTCCATTTCAAGGTATTATTTTCATTCTGGTCCTTCCAGAATTTTTGTTTGTCCCATTCTGGTCCTTCCAAAATTTCTGTTTGTCCCATTCTGGTCCTTCCAAAATTTTTATTTTTCATTCTAGTCCTTCCAAAATTTTGTTTAAGTATTTCCATTCTGGTCCTTCCAGAATTTCTATTTGTTTTTAGTTTTAGTCTTCATTCTGGTCCATTTTCTAGAATTTCTTATTTTATTTCTAGTTCATTTGCTTCTATTCTGGTCCTTATCCAAAATTTTTGCACCTCCAAATACATCAATTTAATTTTCAGATAAAACACTAGTTTAGGAGGGTTACTAACGCCAAATTTACACTAAGACAGATAAAGCAAATGAACACTAACATGCTAACTTACTAACTTCTACTAACACCAAATTCTAACATAGGGATAGTGGAACATTTAAAATGAAGATAAAATGAATCCACTAACTTCAAAATGAACCACACATTAAAGACACGGATTCTAAAATGAAGTGGACTATTCCACGCACTTTTGCATTTGGAACCTTTCTAATTTGAAGATAAAAGAGTCTACTAATTGGGGTTCAGGGTAGACTATTTTAATATCAAGAGCACTAAAAGGAATCAATATTTTGCACTTTGGAAGTTTTGAAGGTCATGATTACTAAGCAATGTTTGAAAGGAACCATAAAGGCCCCTTGTTAACTATCACTTGCAAGTTTTGAGTTATTCTGGTATACATGTTTTATTTTATATGAATGTTTGCTTACCATAACCTTGGAGAAATGAATGAGTCTCATTTAATTTCTTTGCAAGAGAGAGTTTTCAATTTAATACTCTATTTGTGGTGATCATTTTGCAATAGGGCAAAATATTCACTCAACATTTTGGTGCTAGAAGGAGGGCCTTCTTTATTGCTTTGTGATTTAGATCTTTCTAACGGTTAACGTGGTCAGTTTTGTTTCCACCTTATTGTGCTTGCAGGTACAATATTTATTCAAGTGTTATTGTGAGTGATTTGTGAGAAGTCTTTTAGAGAGTTAGGGTTCCCAAGCTGGATCAACCTGAGTACATAGCTACTAGGTCTAAAACCACTGGGGAAACTATTTTCCAAAGTCTTTCTCCCAATTCTAGAAGACCAAGAAACAAAACTCAACAGATCGAAATCCCACCCAGTATACTTGAGCTAGGGTCATCATTAGACTCAAGTACATCTAGTGGGCCTGCACCCACTATTTCTATTGCGATAGCTACATCAAGTGTATATGTCCCTATTACTATGATTGCTATTGTTCCCGTAGGGTCATCATCATTGAATAACATGGCCCAACAACAACAACAACAACAACCACCCACTCTTTGGTGTGGTGTGCAAAGCTCTCCCTTGAATATACCTAGGGATGTCCATGACTTACCTAGGCATATTGAAATATCGCTACCCAAGTTCATACATGATGGTCCCATTACCATCGAAGAGCATGTCCAAATTTACAAAGATTACATGTTCAGACATGGGGTCACTCACGAAGACGTTGCGTGTCGAGTATTTCCTAATAGTTTGGACCATGTGGCTAACGAGTGGTACAAAAATCTTCCCACAGGGTCCATTACTTCATGGGCACAATTGGAAGCTGCTTTCATTAGCCAATTTTGATTGTTATTAGATCCTTCCATCATCTATAACCTATTTGTGTCCTGTAAATGGTTACCAAATGAGCCTATTAGGACGTTCAATGCTAGGTTCCAAAAGCTATACATGAATGTAACTCACCACTTTGTGGTAGATGTTGTTGTGGCTCTTCAATTATATTTTGGAGCCTTAGACCCTTTAACATCCTTATTTGCTAGAAGAAATGCTCAGGTCACTACCCTTGCCTTGGCTTACACAGAAACCATGACCCTTGAGCAACAAATGAACTCACCAGGAGGGGGGTTGTCTCAATGGCCTGGGATGGGACAATATGGTCCATACAGTCAATTCACCATGATGAATCAGGTAATGGCACCACAAGTCCCAACAATGAACAATTTCCAACAATCGGGTCCATTGGTGCAAGTGTATTCACCATTTCTCGCTTTGCCTAACACATACATCCCACCACCATCCATATTGCCAAACAATCAGATGACCATGCCAGGGTTCAACATGCTTAACAATCAGTTGACCATGCCTAGATTCAGTGCAATTAATACCCAAAGCCCAACGACTTATCCTTCGATCACACCGCTTCAAAGTGTGAATCCTGGATGGAACCAAAATACTCAGAGTCAAGCCATTGTGCCTATTCTAGAAGTGGCTAATGTAGGAAAGACATTTGGACCTAGAATCACAGTGCCCCAACCGCAAGGGCCTGAAGCCAGGATGGATAAGTTGGAAGAACAAATGGCCAAGTTGACAATCAACATGGGAAACATGAATAAAAGTCTGGCACAATCCTTTAGACATAACCGACCTCACAACCATAGAGGAAAGGGGCCATACAACACTCATCCCAATAATGGGTGAGTACCCAACCCCGTAGCTAATCAGGCAGATGCTTTGGAAGATTATGGTGAGTTGGAATCTTGTGATGATGAATTGCCACATTGTTGCCAAGGGAAGCAAGATGCTTTGGTAACTAAAGTTGTCCACATCCAAGAGAGTGAGGAAGAGGAGGATGTTGAGGTCTTAGGAGAAGAAGATGAAGAAACTTTGGAAGTCCAAGCCACTAGACATTTTGGGAAAGGAAATCATTGATATTATACAAGAAGCTCTAAGGATCCCAAAACTTCCTCCACTCCTCCAAACAACCCCTTACTTCCTCCTGATACAAAAGGTGAGGTTAATCCACCTCCTCCACCGATTGTGGAGAAGTCCAAGCTAGTACAAAAAATGCCAAATTCAAAAAAACTCACTTATGACTTAGAAGAAGACATGAAGAGAAATAAGGCTAATATCTCATTGTTCGAAGTAGCAAAAATTTTGGGTCAAGAGATAGGTTTACCGAAAGGATTGAACCCACCTAGTCAAGTCCATGAAGCTAAGGGTGTCGAGTCTCAATTGGTTCTAAAAAGGAAAGATGAGAAGTACCTCCCTTTCTCATAACCATTAGAATTGCAGGTAAAAATTTACACAATTGTTTGATAGATTCAGGTGCTTCGACCAACATCATGCCCCTAGAAATTTGCCAAAAGTTAGGACTCACACCAATCCCTTCTAAGAGCAAGGTGGTACAATTGGATAGATCTGTGATGGATGCAGTTGGAGGTCTAAATGATGTCCTTATTCAGATTAACTCGGAACCTAGGGTTCAACATCACATAGATATATTGGTGCTTAATATTCCTACCAAATATGGAATGGTATTGGGAAGAGATTGGAGTAAAAATCTGAATGGGTATATTGTAACAGATTCTTCCCATATGTGGTTACCTTGGAGAGGAGTAGCAAATCAAATTTGGGTGGATAGTGAACCTAGACTCAAGGAGATGATAACTGAATACAATAGACCCAACGAAATCCAATATGTTGAAACTGAATTAGGGGCCTATAGCTTGGACATAGAAGAAGCTACCGAAGAACCTCAAAAGGAGAATTTTTCTTGTAACACTTCGAAAGAGGATAATCTGGTTTGGACTCTAAGATTTGATGGATCTAAGTCAAAACAAGGTGTTGGAGCTGGTATCGAACTTACATGTCCTGGTAGCAAGCCTATGCTTGTTGCCTATAGATTACAGTTTCCAGCCACCAACAATGTGGCAGAATATGAAGCCCTTATTTTTGGACTTCAATTTGCCCTAAGGAAGAAGGTAAAATGTCTCAAAGTGTTGGGAGATTCGGAGTTGGTGGTTAAACAAGTTAAAGGGCAATATACTTGTCGGGATAAAATATTAAGCCTTTACAAAACTAGAGTTAAGGATTTGATAGATGAGTTTGATGCGTTCAATATATCCCTTATCTCTAGGAAAAATAATCGCATGGCAGATTCTTTAGCTGTAGCCGCAAGTATGCTTAAACCTGTGGACCATAAAAAGTGCAAGAAATTCTCAATCGAATTAGTGCCTTGCCCTTCGATACCAGATAATGTTACTAATTTTCAAGTATTCGATAGTGACAGACATGTGTTCAATTTTATCACTAATTATAGTATTTTTGAAAATCAAGTAATTGATGAAGATGAGAGGGGGCAAGAAGAAACAAATTTGAAAAAGGAAGCAACCGGAGTGTGGAATGAGATGCCAAATGGTATGGCTTCTTTAGAAAAAATATTTGATATTGGATATCAAGCGAAAAGAGGAAGAAAGGTACCACCCCCTAAAGAATCATGTGATTTAATCAATTTAGGGAGTGCAAAAAATCCATGAGAAGTATTTATTGCTAAGGCATGTACAAGGCAAGAAAGGGAGTCTATCGCTCATGCATTAAAGGAATACATCGATTGCATAGCATGGAGCTATAAGGATTTGAAAACTTATGATCAAAATGTGATAATGCATACGATTCCATTAAAACCTGACTCCAAGCCTTTCAGACAGAGACAAAGAATGGTCAACCCGATTTTAGAGCCACTAATAGAGAAAGAGGTGAAGAGATTGCTAGAAGAAAAAATCATCTTTCCTATTAGACATTCCACATGGGTGGCCAATCTTGTCCCGGTAAGAAAGAAGAATGGAGAGATAAGGTTGTGCATAGATTTCAGGAATCTGAATAAGGCTTGCCAAAAGGATAATTACCCATTACCCACTATCGATGAGATTCTTCAAAAGGTAAATGGGTCAGAAATGATGTCATTTTTGGATGGTTATTTAGGATATAATCAGATTCTCATTCATCCAAATGATAGAATGAAAACAACCTTCACAACGAAGTGGGGAACATTCGCATATAGGAGGATGTCATTTGGATTATTGAATGCAGGTGCAACTTTCCAACGAGCCATGGATTTTGCATTCAAAGGGCTCATTGGTAAGTGTATCATTGTTTACGTTGATGACATTCCTGTCTTCTCTAAGAAAAGGGAAGATCATGTTAGGGACTTGAGAAAAGTACTTCAAAGATGTAGGGAACATGGGATCTCCCTTAATCCAAAAAATGCATCTTTGGAGTAACAGAAGGTAAGTTATTAGGTCATGTCATTTCCAAGGATGGGATTGCTATTGATCCAGAAAGAATCTCAGCTATACTAGCCATTCCTCCACCTAATAGCAAGAAAGAGTTAAGATCCTTTTTCGGTAAGATTAACTTTGTGAGAAAATTTATTTCAGGTTTTGCCGAGATTGCCAAGCCTTTGAATGACATGTTAAAGAAGGATATTCAGATCAAATGGACAAATAAAAATAGGGAAGCTTTCAAAAGCATCAAGGATGCTATCTCTAAAGCCCCTGTTTTAATTAGTCCAGATTATTCTAAGCCTTTCTATGTCTATACTTTTGCTTCAGATCATTCTTTTGCGAGTGTCTTAACCCAAAAGAGCGAGGGTAGCATTGAAAATCCCATAGCCTTCTTGAGTGCTCCATTGAAGGATGCAAAGCTAAGATATTATATTTTGGATAAACAAATGTATGCCCTATTCAAGACCATCAAGAAATTCAGGCATTATCTAGTTCACAGTAAAGTTTTTGTGGTAGTTCCTGACCCGGCCGTTAAGTCTATGTTTTTGCAAAATGAACTAGGTGAAAGATGGGGAAAATGGATTTCGACCCTTCAAGAATTCGATTTGGAAATCCGACCCATGAAAATAGTTCATGGACAAGGTTTGGTCAAGGCAATTGCATAAATTGATCCATTGATATCATGCCAGCATTACGAGGTAGATGACATAACCAAAGATGAATGGTATGTTGACATTGCATATTTCTTGTTGCATGGTAAGTGTCCATTACATTTAAATTCCACTCAACGCAGAGCTTTGCATTTGAAATCTATGAATTTTTTGATTAAATCTGGTGTTTTGTACAGGAAGAACCACGAAGGGATTTACCTTCGTTGTGTTAATCGAGAAGAAGTGACCCAAGTACTTAAGGATTTCCATGGTAAGTATGGAATGGGACATGGGTCAGCCAATGCGACAGCCCATCAAATCCTAAGGGTTGGATACTATTGGCCCCATCTGTTCAAGGATGCACATGCTCATGTGAGATCATGCCACATATGCCAAGTGGCGGCCAATAGAGAAAGAAATGTTGCAATGCCACTACAATCTGTGGTAGAGGCAAGACCTTTTGCACAATGGGGATTAGATTTTGTTGGGATTATCAATCCCAACTCATCCGATTCCCATAAATATATCCTTACTGCCACAGACTACTGCACAAGGTGGACCGAAGCTATTCCTACTAAGCATGCCACTTCAGAGGTTGTCATTAAGTTTTTAGAGGATAACATTGTTACTCATTTTGGAATGCCCAACGCAATTGTAAGTGATAATGGCTCTGCCTTTTCTTCTTTGGAGTTTGCAAATTGGGCATATGATAATATGGTAAGCTTGAAATTCTCCTCAAATTATTATCCACAAGGTAATGGTTTGGTGGAATCCTCTAACAAGAACTTGTTGTGTGTAATAAAAAGGTTACTTGAAAAGAACCCTAGGGATTGGCATAGCAAGTTAAAGTTTACCCTTTGGGCTGATAGGATCAGAACCAAAGAATCAATAGGAACATCTCCGTATCATTTAGTCTATGGGCAGGATCCCATATTTCCCATAAATTTAAGGTTACAAACATTGCACTTCATGAAAGAGTATGTTGGAACTAATGATAAACTTGAAGCTAGGTTGACGCAGTTAATGCATCTTGATGAGAAAAGAGATGAGGCTATGCTTCATTTCAGCAAACATCAAGATGTAGTAAAAATATGGTTTGATAAGAGGTCTAAAATAAAAACGTTTAAAATTTTAGACCTAGTTTTGTTGTGGGATAAAAGACATGAAAAGAAAGGAGATCATGAAAAATTTGATTGTTTATGGTTGGGTCCATATCAAATTTCTAAAGTCCTAGGTGAGAATAGTTTTCGACTAAAAACCTTGGATGGGAACGATTTGGCTTTGCCTATTAATGGGCTGCATCTAAAGCACTACTTCCAGGCCTGAAAGGGGTAGAGTCTTGTATTATATGTAAATATGCTCATGTTTTAAGAATGTTGAGTTTAGTTGTATGTTTGTATTCATTCACTTCTGATTTTGTGTTGATTTCCAGTATTTTGTACATAGTTTGAAGGTGTTGGTTTTGATTGGTTTTGGGTTTTGGATGTGTGGTGTTTTGTTGTCATTTATTTTAGTTTTGGGTTTACGGTGTGTTCTTGTGAAGATGTCAGTTTATGTCCTTATGAATGTTCACTAAGACCAAGAGAATGTGAAACATCAGAATTGTATTGCAGAAGGCTCCACAATTATCACAAACATATTAAAGTATATCGTTTGAAACTTGTGATGCAGGAAGTTGTCAATTTTGTAAATTAGGGTAAAATATTTTGCGTGCTCCATCTCATTCAGCTTCATTTCATGGTACCTTCCACCTTGCATTGCATCTCACTTGCATCTACATTTCAAAGGCAATCACCGAAAACATGTCAAATTCTCTTAGGATCATTGCACAATATACACTAAGAAGATCTTGAGATTGGGAACTGATGTCGAAACCATCTTGAACCAAACACAATTTGCACATGTTAAAAGCATCTTGGGTAAAATGGTCAAAACCATACTTGGGAGAAAGTGCGAGGTGAAAAGAGTCATTCTTGTCGGTCCTATCATGCGACATAGTCCATAAAATAGTGGTTTTCACCACTTCCACAATACTTGAAAACCCAAAATTAGAGTAGTAAGGATAGGGTCAAATTCTCATCATACTTAGGTTGAGAATCCGATTCCCCAAAGCTCTGATTCTGCCTCCATCACACCATGGACTATTGGGTCGTAAGGATCATACTACATGTCCCCTCAGAAGGATGGGTAGTCATCCCCAAGATTCAAGAAATTTAAAGCAAAACTTTCACCATTTCACTTCCATCACACCACCAATTATTGAGTTGTAAGGATTGTACTACATGTCCCCTCAGAAGGATGGGTAGTCATCCCCAAGATTCAAGAAATCAAAATCCAAATCATGGACTATGGGGCTAACCTCCATCGGGGCTATAGACGCTTGACTGGCAGTGGAGTATGCTCATGCATGGCGACATGTCTCATTTAAAAGTGAGACCTCTGACCGCTCACACGGATAGGCTAGCCTTGTGGTTTCATCCATAATGGGTTTAATTATTTTGATCAAGATGAGGTAATGAACTCATATCAGAGTAGTAAGGATAGGGTCAAATTCTCATCATACCTAGGTTGAGAATCTGATTCCCCAAAGCTCTGAGTTCACTTGCACACACTGGTTCTGGATGGTAGTTGTTCATAACTGACCTCTTGATCTGGTAAATGAATTCACTGCACGCACATTTGGTCCTAAGAGGGTTAGACAGTTTTAGTGTGTTTGTTTGTGGTATTAGAATGTTGAGTCTTTGCAAAATAGGTTGTTCATAGCATCATTTCAATACATCCTTTTAGCCTATATTCACTCCTGCATAAATCATTCTTAACTTCTCATATGCCTCCAAGTGAAACTGATGATGGAATGTTGAAAAGTTTCAGATGATAAGGAATGAATCTCTCTGCACACACTGAGCTGATGCTGAATAATTCTGATGGTTCATGTCTTTTGGTCTACTTTCATTCTTGGTATATTTGTTGATGCTCGTAATTTTAGTTGTTGGGTTTTGTATGTTTTAGGTTGGGTTCTCACCCGAAACACTCAGGAGCATTTCCCAGTAGAGTCGCCATTTGTTGTGGCTGCTCCACAACTAGCCCCAAAGTCTGGGGACCCAATTTAAAATTTTGGTTTTTGAGTTTTGTTTGGTTGTTTTGAGTAGCAGCTTTCGTAGGTTCCATTCATGAGAGTGCAATGCAATTTGCTTGAGAGGAGTGCCTCCTTGTTTTATTTTAGAGCCTCGGATTTGGTTGCTTTGAGATTGGTGTTGAAGTTGCTCTCATAAGTTTTGTTGCAATGTTCTGATAGGTGCCACCTAGGGGTTGCAATTCATATTTCCAAAGTTCATCTTTGGCTTATACCTTCCCCTCATATATTGCAACATATATTGGAAAGGGCTTGGTTTGAGATGAATTTTAATGTTAAATTTTAATGTCTCAAAATAAAATCTCTTAAATTTTTATGTCTCAAAATAAAATCAATCAAATATTTGATGTCTATTTAAATCTAATTTAAATAGACATTGAAATAAAAAAAATAATAAAAATATAATATATTATATATATATATATATTATATATATAATAATAAAAATATAAAAATAAAAAATAAAAATATTATATATTAAATATATATAATAATAATTATTTTATTATTATATAATATATTATAAATACTTAATAAAAAAAAAAAAAATAAATAAAAAAAAAAAAAATAAAATAATTTTATAATAATAAGTAAAAAAAAAAAATAAAAAAGGAAAGATGCACAACTACATGCCGAAAGGGAAGGAATTCATGATGTCACATATCACAAAAACCCTAACCCTAATGTGATGCCATAAAAAAAGATAAAGTCTAAAGAGGAAATAGACAAAAAAAAGAAATGCAAGACCTGGTAAAAGGTTTATATTATATAATATAAATTATTTAAGTTCTTTATTAGATTTTAATAAAGTCTATAAATTTTATATTTTATAATGTAAAGATTGAGTTTCTTTATTACATTTTAATAAAGGACTTTAAACTTTACATTATGTAATATAAAATTTTAAGTTTCTTTATTAGATTTTAATAAAGTTTTTTTTTTTATATAGTTTATATTTTATAATATAAAATATTAAGTTTCTTTATTATATTTTAATAAAGGTTTTTAAAATTTACATTATATAATATAAAACATTAAGTGTCTTATTAGATTTTAATAAGAATCCTTAAAGTGTATATTATATAATGTAAAGTATTAAATTGCTTTATTAGATTTTAATAAAGTTTTTTTTTTAAAGTTTATATTTTATAATATAAAAGATTTAGTTTCTTTATTATATTTTAATAAAGGTTTTTAAAATTTACATTATATAATATAAAATATTAAGTGTCTTATTAGATTTTAATAAGGATCCTTAAAGTTTATATTATATAATGTAAAGTATTAAATTTCTTTATTAGATTTTAATAAAGGTCCTTTAATCTTTATATTATAGGGCCCTATGGGAGTTATAAGGGGTAAAGGAGCCTTTATAATATTTTACTTGGTGGCATATAGTGGATGTTATGGATCATATTTATGTAATTAAAATATATGCTACAAGAGAAATATAAGGGTTGAGAAGAGCATTTTTCTTTGATGTTAAAGGAAAATTATAGAAAATGACAAAACGATGTAATTTGTTTTATTGTTTTGTTATTATTTAGTTTAACATCACCAAGTAGGAGAAGTTGAAACGAATCATTGGAAGAAAATTTTAAAAGCCCAAAGAGGCCATTGTACGAAAGGGGGGGCTAGAAATCTGTGTAAACAAGAGAATTCTTTGAAATATAATGCTTTCATTTTGGCAAAAGAAATCTTTGTGAGCAAAACTACAAGGAGAATACATCTAAGACTATTGCTTTCACTGTGTATCTTTTCTGCAATTTTTTGACTTGTATCTATTTGTTTATGCCATTAAATGGGTTACAATAGGTGAATGTCAAATATATTGCAAATACATTTTATCCTTTGAGTCTCGCACTTGGTCTAATCTGATTGTGCTTGTTTTGCAGGTCTATTAGGTCAGGTTGTCTTAGAATCTATCTCTTAACTTGGGGTTTTGCAGGGAGGGATTTGCTAACCAAAATTGGATGTCATTTTTATTTTTCCAGCTAACCTTGTAGATAACTTCTTTCTGTGTTTATTTTCAGCATTTTAGATTAATCTACTTTCCATTTCAAGGTATTATTTTCATTCTGGTCCTTCCAGAATTTTTGTTTGTCCCATTCTGGTCCTTCTAGAATTTTTGTTTGTCCCATTCTGGTCCTTCCAGAATTTCTTTTTTTTTTCATTCTGGTCCTTCCAGAATTTATGTTTAAGTTTTTCCATTCTGGTCCTTCCAAAATTTCTGTTTGTTTTAGTTTTAGTCTTCATTCTGGTCCATTTTCCAGAATTTCCTGTTTTATTTCTAGTTCATTTGCTTCTATTCTGGTCCTTATCCAGAATTTTTGCACCTCCAAATACATCCATTTAATTTTCAGATAAAACACTGGTTTAGGAGGGTTACTAATGCCAAATTTACACTAAGATAGATAAAGCAAATGAACACTAACATGCTAACTTACTAACTTCTACTAACACCAAATTCTAACATAGGGATAGTGGAACATTTAAAATGAAGATAAAATGAATCCACTAACTTCAAAATGAACCACACATTAAAGGCACGAATTCTAAAATGAAGTGGACTATTCCACGCACTTTTGCATTTGGAACCTTTCTAATTTGAAGATAAAAGAGTCTACTAATTGGGGTTCAGGGTAGACTATTTTAATATCAAGAGCACTAAAAGGAATCAATATTTTGCACTTTGGAAGTTTTGAAGGTCGTGATTACTAAGCAATGTTTGAAAGGAACCATAAAGGCCCCTTGTTAACTATCACTTGCAAGTTTTGAGTTATTCTGGTATACATGTTTTATTTTATATGAATGTTTGCTTACCAGAACCTTGGAGAAATGAATGAGTCTCATTTAATTTCTTTGCAAGAGAGAGTTTTCAATTCAATACTCTATTTGTGGTGATCATTTTGCAATAGGGCAAAATATTCACTCAACAAAACCTAGCTTCAATCCCTATGGAGAAGCAAACCTAGAAAAACCCTACAACAAAGAGAGTTATCTATGAAAGTAAAATACTCTAAAACTATGAAGGAAGTACATGTTTATATAGATATAATAAAATTTTCGCATGTGGTTGACCACCAACAAATCCATAAGATCACCTATATATTGTCATCCCTTTGCTTTAATCCTTATGGATAAACAAACCTCCTATAAATTGTAAGTTTCTCAAAATCTCAACTTGTTGTCCATTTACCACAGATCCTAGTCAATGTCCCTTCACTCCCCATCCTTAGCAAGGACTATGTATTGTCTACAAGTTGCTCTTTTTGAACTAATTTGATATCTAGTTGGATTTTTCTTAAGAGTATTCACCTTTTATCCTCCTCTCATATTTCTCCCCTATTGGTTAATATGTTTGCTACCATATTGCCTTCTTTATATATATGGATGACTACAACCTGAACAAAGGCTTGGAGGAGCATTTCTAATATCTTGAAAAATATTACTTATTAGCCAATTGGTATTTGCTTCTTGCTTAAGACAATTTTTTAATATTCAAATAATATCCTTCCACTACTAACTTTCTATCTCCTAAGTCTCTTGCTAGTTATACCCCTATAAATAGAGCTTGAGCTTTTTCTTAGTGGCTTGTAGTAATTCCTAAATATTTATAGGTTGCACCCTTTATCCTCCCTTGTTCATCTTGAACAAGAGCACTTAGCCCCACCTTATTTAGGTTCCCCTTTGAGGCCTCATCAAAGTGCATCTTCATCCATCCGTCTCAAGGTGATAGCCATTTTGTCTTGACCCTTGATTGGTTCTAAGCTACCAATTGGGTCTAAGTTCTATATTCTACTTAATCTAGCCTCATATAGATCCAATTTCCTTCTAAACTATCTAGCTTTTGCTATTGTTGGTTCCCCTGGTAGTATTGTATCATCCATAAATTATTGGTGACTTATACATTCTAGGTTTTTTGTTGGCTTCAATATATGAACTTTTCTTGAAGCCTTTTCTACTCCTATACATCTCCCCAAAGCTTAAACCATTATTATGAACAAATACGCTGATATGATATCCCCTTGCCTTAGGCCCCTGCTACTACAAAAACTCCAACTAGATAATTGTTTACAAGTATTGAGAATTTAGCTCCTTTGTAATAGTTGTCTACCCATATTCTCCATTGCTTGCTAAACCCAAATTTAAATAAGATATTATATAGGAAAATCCAAAATACATTTCCATAGGCCTTATTCATATAAAGTTTAACTATCATTCCTTTCATGTCACTAGCCTTTAAAACATAACAATTTTCATGGAAAGTTATTACTCCATCCAAAATCTACCTCCCTTTTACAAAATACCCTTTTTGTTCTGAGATAATAGTTTGGAGTATAAAATTAATCCTCAAGATTATCACATTGGATATTATTTATAGATTGCATTACAAAGGCTTCTAGTCCTGTATTCCTCAAAACCTTTCAACCTTACCCTGTAATATATGACTTCCTTATTGCCTCAATAAAATCCTTCTTAATATGTCCCAAAATATTTGGAAGAAACCTGCTTGAACACCATTAGGCCCTAGTGCTTTATCCGTACCAAGGGATAAAATTGCTTCTCTCACTTCTTCCTCATTGATCTCCTTAGTCAATTTTTTATTTGTTTCCCTTGTGATCAACCTTGGTATATGTTGAATTATCTCCTCAACCGTTGATTGATATTCTACCATATCTTTTAACATTAGTGTTTGGAAAAAATTTACTGCCTCTTGTCTAGTTTCTATTTCTTCCCTTATGGTTTGGCATCTTCTTTCTGTATCTCCATTATTCTAGATGAACTCTTATGCTTTATAGTTGAGACATGGGAGAAATTTGTATTTAAAAATCTTCTTCCAACATCATCAAACATAAGCAACAACAAATATTTCTATCCTAAATTTGGGGCAAGTATGCTAATTTTTTATGCATTTATTATACAATAAATACATAAAAAAGAAGCAAATGTAGACACCCAATTTTTGTTGAAGAATATTACATTATTTGGTACATGAAAATGTACCTCCATGGCACAAATATAAATATGTAATAGATTAGGGTTGATTATATAGTTTAGATGAGTGGTTTATATTTCCCTTTTATGTAAGTATCAATGTGCAAAAAATGCACAAGTATCATGTAATAGTACAATGTGTTTGAAATGCATAAGTATCATGTAAGTAAGAGTGAAAGTGTGTATTGAGAGAATGTGCACAAGTGTCATGTATGTAAGTATGCAAATATGTAATATGAGGATGTGCACAAGTGTCTTGTATTATGAGTGCATGTAGGAGAGTAAGAGTCATGTAGAAGTATGCAAGTGTCATAGAGTCAATAATGCATGTAAGAAGAGAGTGAAGAGTCTAGTATACAAGTGACAAGATGAGAAGCCAAAGGTCAAGAACAGGAAAGGTTGCATCTCCCAGTTATGTGAGAAGTATAATAGACAAGTATTGAAGAGTCACATTACTATAAATATTTATGGATACAAAGATCCATGAACAACATCTGAATGGAGAGCAAGATATAGAAAAGTGAATAAAGCTTGTATAAGATTTTTTTAGCAATTCATATTGTAAGTATTCTTCATGCTTGTACATGAATGATTTTGGTCATTTTACATTCATATTTGATATTATAAGTGAATGTTATTTTATCATTATATTGGCCTAGATATATATTTGATTGCTCACATATATAATTCTACTCTTGTTTATTGATATTTTGACCTATAATATTATGGCTTCTTTATATTGGGACTTGTGATATTTTGAGGTAGCAAGGCTTAAAAGCCAACAATTTTGAGTGTATATATAATATTCAAGTGGTCAATCCTTACATAATTTATCCTTATAACCATCTAATTTGGCTCAACCTTTCTTGTGCCCAATTTTGAAAAGTTACTACTCCAAAAGCAATAGCGTCGTCAATGATGCTTCTGCCAACTTTGAACCTTTGACCTTTTCTATAATTTTTTGATCTCCAAAAATCATCTAGCTCTAGTACTAGCTTGGTAGCATAGTCAATGATTTTGCCTCTTGATATTTCTAGATTGACATGTTCCAAATCCCAAATCCATGTCCCCCTATCTCTTTTAGGCTACCTACTATCAATGGGTTTGAACATGTGTTCTAATCTACCACCCTACAACAAAACCCCAAGACCAAGGCTTTTCATTGCAATGATATTCCTCTTTATTTCCATTAAAATTGATACCTTTCCTAATCATTATTCCATCATTCCCAATTCATTACATCTCTACCCTCCAAGAGATGATGGATTCCTATGTATTCATCCCTTGGGGTGGTCATTTTTTCAATTCTTTCATGCACTAAAATATATCGAATTTTCTCTAGGCTTTTAGTCATTCTATCATTTTGCATACCAATATTATGCCAAAAATTTAGCTTAATATTGTGAGTACTTACCTTTGATCTCTTGCTATCATTTGAGCAAGCATTCAAGCATCCTATCAAGTCTAGCGATCATTATCAAGTGATCTTCAAGCATCAAACATTTAGGGAAGGCCATAAACAAGCAACAAGTAGGATTTTTTCAAGCTCCCATTGAGGGAAAATAATTCATGGTCTTGGGTTGTTCCCTTCCCCCCCCTTTTTTTTTATTAGTCTTCCCTATTTTTGTTATATTATAGCTTTAATCTTGTTTTACTTTGGCTAACCATTTGCATCTTGTTTTGTATACTTGTGTAGAGCATATGATTATAATTTTAATCATTTAATATTAGTTTCAAGTAATTTTAGCTTTGTTAATCTGCTATGTAATAGGTTCTTTTTCCTCTTAGGTTAAAATCCTGCATCATTATTATCATTATATTAAATTATATTGTAGCTAATATATCATGTTCACAAAAGTAGTACTGTTGTTAGATTGTAGCTTGCTCTTTAATATACACAAAGTAGAAGTATAGGTAGTGATAGCATCGGTGATGCTATTACCATGTGGTACTTTTGCCATCCTAGCATTTATTCTATTTATTTAAGCATTTATCATCTCTATCATCTAACTATGGTATTGATCACTATATCAAGGAAGCTAATTGTCTTCCATTAGATCAGACAAGTCCCTCTACACTAACATCTATATTTTTCTATTTGTTCTGTAGGTTTTAATGATAGCACCCATGGTTGAGGATAGAATTAGTAATGCTTCTATGAGTAGGTGATGCTTCTGCCTCTATGATAAAAATAATTTATTTTGATCCCTACTCTAACATTTTCAACATTTAGGTGTAGCATTCGCTTGTTGTATGCCCAAATAGGTTTTTATTTGTTGTTTCTAACTAAAATCAATAAAATAAAGGAATGAACCTAGTTTAAATATTCATCTCATAGGGAACATATATTTATCTTCTCAACTTTATGCATTAAATCAAAATTGTATGTAGGTGCATTAGGCTAAATCTTATTTATTGCATCTTATCTTGTACCCTTGCTCCAAAGGAAAAAACATTATTTTGTTCTATCATTCAAGTCAAAAAATCATTTTTCTTTTATGTTCCACTCTTGTAGATGAAAATTAGATTATATTATGGTTATGCTTAAGAAGCAACATAGTTTTACTTTAGAAATATAGGTGTTCACAAATTTACACATAAAACTAGTCACTAGGCTCATAACATCCCCTAATCCCTTTTGAAGTGAGAACTATGAAGAGGAAGATATATTTTGGATGCCCTTTGAGTGGCCCTTTTCCTATCTCTTCCTCGCTTATCACACTTAGAAGAAAGAAATTGGATCATATAATTGATCCACTAGCATGATGGGAGTGATTGGCTTATGGGAGAGAAGTGCTTACAAACTAGAGCAATCCCCTCACCTCCTAGAGTGAATTTCTTGTTGAAAAACTAAGGAGTAAAAAACATATATGGATCCCATGGTAGATTTTGGAAAACAATTTTTTGGCATGTAGTTGCACTGCCAAGCATTTTAGAGGTATCCTATCTTATTTAGAGATGTAACTAGAGGTATGAAATATTTGGGGGTGGATCATTTTTTTAGAAATACACCCAAATGTTTACGTTTAATATGAGTAAAAATTTATCACCCAAATCAAATGGCATAACTCAACTAGTAATATTTCCCAACATTCAAGGCAAGGACCTAGGTTTGATTCTTGCCAAGCAATACATGGATAATATCCAAGATATTATAATACCACTAAGTGATGATGATGTAATACGAGTGGGACCTGTTTCAATCCCATATAACAAATTGAAATAAATTTTCATCCAAGGTAACTCAAGGGTGAATTTTTTATATAAATAAGAGCCATGGGCTCCATTGTAATAATATTTTGGCTTAATAAAGTTAGAGCCACACTTTGTGAAACCCGTATTTTGTTCTTTCTTCTTGATATTAATGATAAATTGATAATTCATTTACTTTCTATTAGCAATATATACCCTCCTAGATTATGGAATTTATGATAATTATGACATTATACTTTTGTATGTATTATCATTCCTCTCATAATCTCATTTCATATGAATGAGATTGCACTTTATTATTTTATTTCCTCATGCATTGATTGATCACACATTCTCCTTGCTATAGTTATGATTGCATTTACTTTCAATTTATCATGCCTTTGTAATGTACTTCTCATGCATTTCAAACTCTACATTTATTTTTTACATTTTTATTTCTCACATTTTATTTCATGTAATTAGATTTGTAAATTTATAGCAAGTATAGTTAGGAGTCAGCCTCAATCTCGAGGTTGAAAGAGGTATTGTCCCTTTTTATTCAAATTTTTTGAAATAGAGTTATGGGTGCACAATAAGTTTGATATTTTTGTAATTCAATGTAGAAATCTAATTTTGGCACACCTAGCCAATTACATATTCAAGCAAGTCATAAAGCAATAGATCATCAACCATATAAGCTAACCTAGACAAACTAGGCTTGAAACCACCCTTCTACAAAAGTGCTATAGTTCAATAAAGGTATTGCCCTAGTGATTTTTCCCATTTACAACATTTTTTCAAGTTTGGCTTATCTCAAAGAGTTGACCAACTAGAAATATAGTCAAATAAAAGTGCTATTTGACTATGATAGTGTTACCTCGATGCTTTTACAGAATCTCAATGCTTTTGCTAGAATGAAAAAAATCTCTGCAAACATGATTCTAAGCCATGCTAAATCCTTCCTCCACTCCTAAACATGAATGTCCTCATATCAAGCCTATGAAATTTGAATTTTGCCTTGATGGAATATTTGACTACCTCTCTTCCCACCAAAGGAGCCCTCTCCCAAAATATTTAAAGAGAGACTATGGGAGAGGCATTGAAGGATAATTCTCAAGGCGTCAAAACTCTAACAATTTGTCTTCTCAATATCTCTCTCTCTCATTCTTACATCCTCTTATTTTGGATATCCTCAAGAAAGCTTTTAGAAAAGTCAATCAAGGCAAAGGGGCACTAAATCAAGGAGGACTTCTATATTAAGATGAGTAGTTTTTGTTAGGTTGTAATATTCCTAGCTCACTCTTCTTTTTTCCTTTGATTCTTATATGATGTATTTTCTCCTTTATTTTCCTTGATAACACTTTATTTTGTGCAATCTATAGTTATTAACATATTTTTATGGTACTTTCTATTTACAACAACTCATTTTATACATCTCTAACCTCTTGTGTAGCTATCAATCCTAGTTTAAGCGTACTTCATCATATTTTGTAGACATTCACATTCATTTCATGTTTATTTTCCTTGTATTACAAATCATACCAGCACTATAATATCCTTGTCTAATGTATTTATAAATTTTATTGTTGATTTGTAGCATTGAGTCTTGTTTTGTATCTCTAATTGATAGGTTATAGTTGATTTATAGCATATAATATTTGTTTATTGATTCTTCTCAAGACTTTGTTGTATGATTTAAATACATTTCATAATAGTTTCTTGGAATTACAATTGTATTAGTTGCATTATAATACATCTTTGTCTTGATCAATTTTTTGTAACTTCTACTTAGTTATTTATAGACTCTTGTAGCATTCAATCTCATTCTAGGACCTCTTTAGGCATCACTTGCAAGGCATTATAGATTTTGTTACTTATTTATTGGTATATTGTAGCTCTATTCATTCTCTAAGCACATTTTTTAAGTCTTATATATCAATTGGTATATTTGTATAACTCATCTTGCATTAGGTATCTCCAATTAAGGTTTAAACCTTGTTTTATGACTTAATCTTGCATTTGAACCAAATCTGCATCTATTTAAGTCCCTGAAACCTATTTTTTCAAGTTGTAGGTGTATAAGCATTAATATTCTTATAAACCCAATTTTTTTACCTTTTTTTTACATAGTGAAAAAGTGCTAGGATCTGTAGAAGCATTAAGGCAGTGTGTTGTAGCATTTATAGCACTTGTGCATACATTTATTTTTCTTCCAATATCTAGGTATTTTCCAAATTTATGTTATCTGAAGGGGGTCTAATAAGTTTGGAAAAATGGTATATTGATTTTATATTATCAAATAGACCCACTATTTCTTAACTACAATTGTTATTTTCCAAGATTTGTAGGTTCTAATAAAAGCACCAAGTTTCAGCAAAAGTGTGAGGGTAGTGATTTTGTAGAGTTTCAATGGTTTTGCATAGCCATATGAAATTAGATTTTGTATTTTTAGAATCTTCATTTCTACTTTTCATATTTGAATTTCTATTATTTTGTTGTTTGTGACTATATTTTCTAATAAATTCACCTAATTTTAATCATTAAGGAACATTACGGTTTAGTTTGAACAATCTTATTTCAAATATTTTTAGGCAAGGAATTGAAATAGCATTTAGTTGCATCTAGGCTAGTTTGTATATCTCCATAATTTATTTTTTGTCCTTGAAATAAAAGAAGTTTTTATTTCTTTGTAATCATCAAAATCAAAAAGCATATAACATAAGGTCTATTTTTAATGGCATATTTGTATTCATGTATTCCCTTATTTTTTATTTTAGCTCATAGTGGTCTTGTTTAGGTTAGAAACACAACCTTAGGTGATTGATAAATTAACACATAAATTTTTTTATTAAAAATATACATATACATGTACATGGAGGTAGGCCAACCCACATGAAAGTTTTCAGGTCCCCTTTGGAAAGGGACTTGAGGTCTTAGCCTACACGGCCTGCTGCCTACATTTTTTGAAGTTGATGTGAAACACACATTTTCCCCTAATAAATGATAAAATTAATTTCAATTTAAGCAATACCATTTAAACTTGTTTGTTTAGTTTAGATCACATTAATCAAGATTAAGAATTTATTCCTTCTATAAGTGTGAATGTATCAATATTGAGTCATATATCTAGGCAAGATTCATACTCATATTGTTCCTTGTTTATGTACCCCAAGGTTTTCTCTCACATACGACTATCTATATTGGGGGATCCAAACCTCTTTCATGTACGAATGGGTATCTCAAAAGGGCAGGTATATCGAACAGGTTCAATTATATCAAGAAATCCTCCTAAAGTAAATCAACTATTTTTTTATATTCATAGCATTTGCTACCTGTCTTAATCAAGATTTAATTAATTAATCAACCTATTTTCTCCTAACCTTTTAACCTATGGTTGAACATTGATATAATACCCTAGTAGAGATAATCCATCATCTTCTTACCCTCCCTTTTGAAAGCCCATGAAGAAGAAAAAACCCATTGGGCAATCATAATTATAGAGATGTGGTACATGTTGTAGAAAGGGTAACATTTAATTGTGTATATCATGTTAGAAAATATGTAAGAAGGAACAAAAATATATTCCTAGATGTCCTTAAATAGGAACTTGAGGATCAAAATAGGAGAGAACCATTTAATTTTTATCTAAGAAATAAAAATGTTGAACATTCAATAGTCAATCCATTATCACACCATTAAACAAAAATTAAGCTAATACATTAGGTACTAATGTATCTATATCTCACCAAAATCTCAAATGTATGATGGTAAGAAATATCCTATTATTAATATTATATTGTTTTAAATTGCTTGTAGTGATATAGCTCATGATGAATTGCTTCTCCTTAGACTCTTTCCTAAATAATGTCCTAGCCTTGGAATGGTACTTCTAGATGCCCCATAATTCTATAAAATATTTAAGAAAGTTGTGAAGGCACTCCATAAATAATTTTTAGTATATGTTAAAGAAAAGATTGCCATAGATGAACTTTATCAATTGAAACAAGAAAAAGATGAAAATTTTACTAATATCTTGGAAAAATGGAAAACTCTTGTTGGAAGAATCTAGTGCATCCCTCCATTAAAATATCTTTTACATATATTTATACGTAATATTTACAAACAACAATCCTATCCTTTATTTTTTACATGTTGGAATTGGTATCTACCATGATGATTTAGATGTGTTGTTTGTCTCTATGGCACCATGATATTCCATGTTGGTCACCTCAAAAGCCATCATATAGTACTCCATGTAGTCTACCCCTATAACCTCCATGTCACATTCATTTTAAACCTTTTATGTAATTGAAACCATTAAGAAAGGGATAAGTGTTCAATCCAGTGAGGCCTAAGATTTTAACCATAGGCATTTTTCCTCCTTACGGGGTTTCACTCACCAATTGGTCTACACCTTAGACCTAATGACTATCCTATCCTTTAGAAACCACAAGTATTACTTACTTTGAGGGAGTAATAAACATGGATAAAAGTGTAGAATTTGCCCTCCTACAAAGGAGATAACTTAAATGCAAGAAATATGATGACAAACCTTCTTCTTCTAGTAATAGGGAACATTAAAAAAATAAGTATTTCATAGGTGATGGTTTTACTAATTCTTGTTAAACAAATAACATAAAAACAATAGCCACTACTCCCACAAAACTTATCTTAGCAAAACAAGATAAACCTAGGTGCCAATTCACTAATATGGGTCAAACCCAAACTTCCCTCCTAAAAATACTTCTTGACACTAAAATTATAAATGTCCCATATATTAAACCTATATATACTACAAATGAGTTGCCTAATTGGTATTGACATGATGAACATTGTGATTACCATCATGTTAATGGCCACAAAATTGATAGATGCAACACTTTACGTAATGTCATTCAAAACATTAAAGATGATGGAAATTTTATCTTTAATCAACAAGCCTCACCTAATAAAAGCTTACAAATATTTCAAAACCCTTTTCCATCCCATAATAAAAAAATTCTAACTATGCTCAATTTCATAACATGGGAGTAACCATTTACTTGTCCAATTCCTCATATGTTGTAATTCGACAACAAGCTAAGGATCGATATTTGGAAAAACCCTCACAACTACCATTGGTTCTTCCCCAAAAGATAAATGTAACTTTCTCTAATGTACATCCATTAGTTCTTAGACCTCTTGAAGATAGTCAAAATACTTATAACCTCTTGAATACAGTTAGACCTCTTGAAGATAGTCAAAATACTTATAACCTCCAACAACATTAAAAAGTATACCTTCTACAATCTCTCTTTTGGAGTTGCTAAGAACTTCACCTACCCATAGGGATATTTTACTCAAATTATTAAGTGAACAATAAGTCTCTCAAGATTTACCTCTCAATGATATCACCAATATAATAGGTTTTATAGGCATCAATAGTGATATTTTAGCATTTCATGAAACTAATATACCTCTATATTCAATGTTAAGAGACTTATATGTATATGTAATAACACATTAGAGAAAATCTTATCAAGAGAGTTCTAGTTGATAATGGGTCAGTGCTCAATATTTGCAATATAAAATTCCTCAAACACTTTGGATTAATCAAGGAAAATTTACACAAGATTGACCTTATTATTAAAGCTTTTGATAATAAATAACAAGAAGCTATTGGCATAATAACTTTACCTCTCAAAGTAGGACCTTGAATCCTTAATTCCTTTTTCTATGTTTTTCCTTGTAATGTAAGTATAAAATACTTCTTGGATGACCTTAGGTTTATGCTATGGAAGTAGTCCCTTCCACATTACAACAATTTTTTAAATATAAATACCAAGGAAGGATTGTCCACATTTTTTCCAACCTTGAACCCTTCACTTATTGTTAAATGATAGAAGTAAAATAATTTGGATAAAATCTTTGCCCATCACTTCATATAGTTTTTCCTTCTACATATTGTCAACCTAATAAACACAACAATAAATTTTAAGAGTCTCTCATTAACTTAAATTAGGATGATCAACCTCAAGTGCAAGATCTAATAAATTTTATTGACCAAAAGAAAGGCCTATTCACAGGCTTACTTAATCTCTTTATTTCCCCTCGAGCCTTAGGGTTATCAAGTAGAAATGGGGTAAAGGTGAAAATAGGAATTTGTTCCTTTATTTATGTCATCACTACCCACAATAAATAAATTCATGGTGATAATTGCTTCCCAACTAAATGATTGCATGCATCATGTTATATTTCTCCCACACATCCTATTCCTAAACAAATTTTAGCCAACACGGGATACCAAGGAAAGAGATTAGATAGATTTGAAAAATATATTAAGGAACCATTAGAAATAAAAGCATGTCTAGGACACTATGTAATAGGATACATCCCAAGCAAGGATAATCCATTGCCTGCATTAGCAGATGATAATGAAACCAATTTTAACCTTAGGAAACCACATGATACTACATATTTACATGGGCCATAGTGAGGTGATGAATATGAAAAGGAGTTTTGGTGTCTCCTTAGTTCAAGATCTTGTAGGACTATACATTTCACCTATGTCAATTTTCTAACCATTATTCATCTTGAATTAATAACTAGCATAGATAAATCTAGGGAAGAAGAAATCCTTTGTAGTCATTTTGGTCAATATCACCTTTATGTTAAAGGGACTTATGCCCAAGTATTTAGTATTTCACCCTCACAATTGGAAAAACAATCCATGGATCCTAAGGATCTTGATAATTTAGTATTTTTTCTACTCCCCCTCAATTTGAGAATGAATCACATATCTCAATAGAAGAAATCATAGATGTCAACATTGGTATTCAAGATAATATTGAAATATTGAAATTAGGAAAAATCTTAAATAATGATGAATGCATATAATACACTAAACTTTTATTAGAATTTAGTAATAATTTTGCTTGGACCTATGCAAACATGCTTGGCCTTAATCCTTCTCTCATTTTCCATCACCTTATTGTATGACCTAATGTTAAAATAGTTAAACAAAAGTTCAGAAAAATGCAACCTAACATTGCTCTTCTAGTCAAATATGAACTCCAAAATCTCTTAGATGTTGACCATAAACTATTCATATTGGATTTCTAATGTCGTTCTCATTGCCAAGAAAGAAGGGTCAATATAAATTTATACAAAATTTATATATATATATATAATGCTTATCCCAAAGATGATTTTCCTTTGCCTAACATTAACATGATAGTAGATTTTATCGTTGGATCTAAAATGTTATCCCTTATGGATGGATTCTTGGGTTACAACCAAATTAAAATTACTCTCAAGGATCAATCATAGACTGCCTTCACTACTCCTTACAGAATATTTTGCTATCAATTCATGCCATTTAACTTAAAGAATGTTGAGGCAACATATCAAAGAGTGATTATTTATATTTTTCATATCCTAATGCACAACATTGTCAAATATTATATAGATAACCTTTTAGGTCATTCCCTAAAGCGTGAAGACCATGCTCATGACCTATATTGTATCTTTGAGTGGTTGTGAGAATATAAGGTATGATTAAAGCCATAAAATTGTATCTTTGAGGTAACATTGGATAAGCTTTTAGCGTTCATGATGTACTACTATGAAATCAAAGTAGATCCTACAAAAAAAATGACTATTGTAGACATGCCACCCCCAAGGAATCTCATAGATATTTGTAGACTCCAAGCCAAGTTACAAGTTATTTAAAGATTCATCTCACAACTCATAGATAAATGTTAACCTCTTTTTATGCTTTTGAGAAAGAATGTTGAATTTAAACGGGATCATGAATGTCAAAAGACTATCAATGATTTAAAAACATGTCTTTTGACACCACTTGTTCTTATACCTCCTAATATAATTCAACCATTATTGTTATACATAGTTGTCACTATACATTATTTTAGATCCATGTTAACCCAATATTATGATAAACACCATGAGAGGGCCACTTATTATATTAGTATAATATTAGTCAACTATGAAACCCATTATCTACCATTAGAGAAGCTATGCCTAGAAGTCATCTCTTCCAAAAACTTAAGACACTATATGCTTAGTCAAAAGACTTATGTCATAGAAAGAGTAGATCATCTTCATTACCTTATGTCAAAACATCACCTTTCTAGATGAAATGGAAAATGGGTTATTGTCCTTAGTGAATTTGATCTATAATTTGTCAACCAAAAGTTGCTAAAAGAGCAAATAATTGTAGATCAATTAGTTGGAGAACCTCTAGAATCAAAGCATCCTTAGTCATAAATTTTTTTAACAAAGTTGTTCTAGCCATCAACACAAAAGAACTGGATTCCTAGACTCTCTACTTTGATAGTGTCCAATATGTCAAAGGAGGAAGGGTAGGAATCATTCTAGTCACTACATAATAACAACTTATACCCATATCATTTAAACTTCAATTCTCATGAGCCAATAACATGAAAGAATATGAGGAACTCATTTTAGAACTTCAAACCACACAAGATCTAAAAATTAAGATGCTTGTCATATTTGGTGATTTCTAATTAAAAATTAATCAGATTAATGGTACCTACCAAATTAAAGATGACAAGTTGAAGTTGTACAAAATTATTATGGATAAATTGATGGCTTCTTTTAACAAGATCACTATTGATATCATTCCATGGTCAAGCAATCGCTATGTAGACACCATGGCCACAAGTGCATCCCTTATCCTTTTAGAACTAAGATGTGAATAAGTATCTATCATTATACGACTAATCAAAGAACCAATGACTTTATAATATAGCCAAATTTCTCTAGATGTATCCACTACTAGAGTTTCTTCACCTTAATATCCCTAGTATTAGGACATCTTTAACATTTTGAAAGATGACACACTAGGAAACATTTTAAGTCATCATGATCGTATTTGAGCCTGTTGGTATGTCATCATAGGAGACATTCTATATTTTTTCTCATTTGATGGTACACTTCTTAGATATTTAAACAAGTAAGAAGCATGGAAAATAATTAAAAAGGCCCATGATGGGTCATGCAATGAATACTTTAGTGGCTTATCTATTGCTATAAAAATTCTTAGAATGGACTATTATTGGCCATCTATGGAAAAATATGATTGTGATCATATCAAGAAATATGACAAGTGTCAAAGACACGATAACCTCATTTATACTCCTCAAGATTTGCAACCAATCACATCACCTTGGACCTTCTCTATTTGGGACCTTGATATCATATGGAAGATTAATCCTCAATCATCAAACAAACATAAGTTTATTATCACTATTATCAAACATCCATCAAATGGGTCAAAGTTATGCCATTATATTCTGCCATTGGGTCCAAATATCTAAATTTGTACTTAACTAGATCCTTTCCCACTATGGCATACCATCTGTTTTAATCTTAGATAATGGTACACCTTTTAAGAATAAAGAAGTCCAAAAGGTATGTGTTAAATATAAAATTCAACAAAATTGGTCAACATTGTATTATCCCCAAGGTAATGGCTAGGTAGAATAATAAAACTTAATCAATATCATTAAGAAATTAGTCAACAAAACTAGTCATGACTAGTATATACAACAATATCCTACCTTGTAGGCATACCGTACTAGCATTGAAACCCCTATATAGGCATAGCACCCTATGCCTTGGTCTATGCCATTGAAGCATTTTTATTTTTAGCTTGAAATCCCTTTGAGAACCTTGCTTCAAAATTCTTTGATAGGAGATGAATATTGTCTTAGTTGTTTGAACCAACTAGATCTTTTAGATTAAAATACACATTAATTCCCTAGAGCACTTGCAAGTCTACAATGATAGACTTCGATATGCCTATAACAAAAAGGTATGACCTAGATACTTTGAAATTGGCAATTTGGTCCTTAAATAAAAATTAGAAAAACACTAATGCTAATGTTAACCTTAAATAAAAATTTGAATCCAATTGGTTGGGCCCATTTATTGTCACTACAAAATTTGGATCCATGGCCTATCACTTAACTACCTTTTATGAACAACTAAAAGAATCGATTAACATAATGTATCTTAAAAGATATTATATTTGAATCTGCATTATTTGCCTACTCATGTGCTTGATTGTATGCTTGACTATATGCATAGCTACTTGAATTTCATATCTTGCTTGAATGCACGTGCTTGATTAGATTTTGCCTAAGTTTATCTATTCATACCATAGAGTCAGGAGGTTCACACTGAGGCTATGATGATCCTAGCTAGTAAAAATAATCATATGCATTGCATTTACACTAGGTACTTAATGTTAGCAATCCTCCAAGTCCCACAATTCTCTTATATTTTCTACTTTCCATGTTAACACTCCTCTAGGATGCACTTGTTGATGCTGGTAGACTTTAATCATCCTAAGTTAGGACCTTAGGGGAAATCGATGCATTGTTATTTCAATAATTGATAAATTGATGGGAGTTGTACACTTGAAAGGAAAGACCTCTACTTCTCCTACCAAGTTTTAGAGTATAGGTCATCAAATATCTTGCTATCATTCTATTCTTCTTCCTATATTCTTGAAAATAATTTTCCCTTTCAAATCTATTTTTTTCTCTTCTTTTCTCTCAATTGGGTTAAGTGATGTATGACGCAATTATTTGTAGCCTTGATGACCCAATTATTTCCCTTTATTATATCCCCCTTATAATATCAATCAAATCATTATTAATAAACTCACTTAAGGGGTTTTTGGAGAAAATTTTTACACCCTTAGAGATTTTTCACACTGTAAAATGTTTTGAATCCAATCATCATTGTGGACTCTGGTGGATCCACCTATTTAAATCAAGAAAAAATTATCTCAAGGATTTCAGATAAAATAAGGTAAGGATACCCTATAGGTGACCTTATATTATAGCATACATGCTCGTTCTCATCCAAATTATAATTAAAATAAAATTAATATTAAGGATCTTGATCAAGATTCATAAAAACCTCTAATTACATCCTATCAATAGATTGATGCTTTGTCTATTGGGCAATTGTAGCAAAGATTTAAACATTTAGTGAGAACCAAGGAAAGAGAGAGAGGAGAAATTGAGTCAATTATGTTCATTCAAATGATGTAACAAGCATAATTGAAATTCACCAATGAAAGAAAGTGTCATTCACACATTCAAATGATGTAACATGCAAATGGGACAACAAGCACATAATTGGACACCAAAATGCACAAAGGAGGAAATCGGATTTGTATTAATACCAAAAAATATTTACAATTAGAGTATGGTAAAATGTTTCGGATATCTTTAAGCAAATACAAAGATATTCTCCACTCAAATAATGTAATAGAGAATTTATGCTCTTTGTTCTAAAAGTAGTAACAAAGAGTCTCCATGATCCCGATCTAATCGCTGGAAATAATCTCAGCTAACTAGATGATTACTTAGTAAAACCTACACAATGATGGATAATAATGAGTGACTTATGGAAAAAAACACATAGGGAAAATACAAATAACAAGGACAAGGACACTCAGCTATACCTTTGGCAAAATTTAGCTATGTTAAACATGATGTTGTACCTGCTACTGCTCTTTTTATAGTTTGAGAATGACCCATTTTGTTGCAACTGCTTGTGTTTGATCCCTCCATCTGGCTTCATCTCTATCATTAATTCCTGGATGGTTTAAAAATGATTCTTGGTTATCTTGAGTTGTCTAAGTTTGGCTTTGACACTTGGGATCTAGATAGGCCTTGGATTTTTTATGGACTGCATCTATATTAAATATGAGCCCTACACTTGGATGATTTTTAGCTCATTATCTTATTCCCCTGAAGCTATATTTTTTTGTAGTGGGTCCCATATAAGATTTGTCTTTTCCTCTTTGCTCTAGTTAACTTATTCCAACGATACTAGCCATTTTATCCCATGCTTCATTAGAAAATAAATCTACAAATGAAATTGTGTCCATTATATGTAATGCCTTATTTTTATATTCTTTAGTTGAATGATGATTTTCCAGAGCAAATTTGGTTAATGAATTAGCCATTTATGAGAAGTCATCGAGTTTTTGAGCTAATTCTTGCTCATCATTTTCATTGCACTTGTAATCCTATATTCTTTTGCCTATCAAAGTTTTCAAAATTACTGGCTAATAAGCATTCCTCAAGTGAAATTCTAGCTTGTTTTCTTCTTACATCTATTTTTGCTTCCCATGTTTCCATTTCTTTGATAGAGGATTCCTAGAAGGCCCTTTCACGAAGATAAATGATTACTTTGGTGAATTCTAAGTTGAAATCACATGTATCTTCTTTGACAAATACTTTTTGGATCATATGTATTCATATTGCTCTTTAAAATTTTGAAAGATATGTTGTATTGAATCCACCTTAATGTTTGTTTCTTTAGTAATATTATTATAATTTTACTATATAAATGATTGAAGTAAATTTTTGGAGTCCGGATAATGTATTCATTTCAACCTTGAGTCTAGAATATACCTTTACTTTAAACCCCTATACAAATGCAACATTGTTAAAATATTCAACTACTTCTATATGTGAAATCTGCTCCTTGAGCCTATCATTTTTGGCCTGTAATTGCTCTATCTTTACCCTCAACTCCTAATTTTTCTTTTGTATGTTTTTTACTGCTTGTACTTGAATCTAACTTCTTGATTCTAACATGGGCACTAGGTCCCCTATAACCTGCACTTGGGGTACCCTTGTTTCTCTTGTTGTTGGACTTATTTGAATTGCTTCTATATTTTTGGGCAAGGGGATTGATACAATTGAGGTTGAATATTGGGTGTTTGGCTCTTCAACTATATATTGAATGTTATGAGGATATTTTCCTTGATCAATTGCTATTAGTTATTATTCATCTCTAGTATCAAAAGGAATCACCTCCTCTACTCTAACCAGAGTAATAGTATTTGGACTATCTAAGGAAGAAGTCACCTCCAATCTAGCCTTCTTATGCTCAGGATATTTGGAAGGGATTCAAGATTTTACTTGACTATATCCAATAAAATTAGTCAATCCTCCTACACTCAGAATCTTCTTTTGTGTGAAAGAGAATAAGTTTATCTCTTTACTATCAATTATTACAGTTGTGCGTAACAATTTTGGTTTAGACAAGGCCAATTGTAATTGACTTTCACTTGGTACCTATGGAGAAGCCAAATATTCTTATGGATCCTATTTACTCTATATTGGGATTATTTGTTTGCCTCTGCTTGATGTGGAAATAGGACTAGGTGTAGGCAGACTTGGTTGAGAAACTTTAGGTGTAGGCAGACTTGTTCAGCCACAACTTCTATTTAAGATGCTTCCTAATCAATAAATTTTAGAATAGGATATTCCAAATATTAAGGATCCATTGTCGGAATAGTGGGAGCTATTGCTTCTACTGAAGCCATCCTAAGCACTACCAAATCATTTGGATAATGCCCAACCTATTCTATCTGAGTATTTTCTCTCCTATATTTTGGGTGGTTCTTCCACTCATCTTCAAGAGATGTACCTTTTCTCATAGCTTCTTGGAGCTCATATTCAAATGAATCCTTTTTATGAATTATTGGTGATTATAATTTTAACTATTGAAGCATGATAAAACCTACAAGGATCATATGGCCTCCATGTGATTTTTGCAAAACCAAATTTATTCATCTTCCATATTGCTTTGAGAAAACATGGATATCCCTTATATAGAATGGTCCATCTTGTAGGGGACTTCAAGCCAAGCAACTTTATCTTGCTTCTTCCCTTACCTTAATTTATATTCAACTAATTATCTCATGATTTCAAGGGTTACTATGGACATAGAGCAAAATTTTAGAAGGGCCTTGGGTGGTATCTTTGTTCCATAAAGCCTTATATAGGAGAAATCCTTAGCAAGGAAATAATACCCTACTTGTTTTTCATAGAGGAATATTGCTATTCCGAGGCCTATTATGTCTGGTTGATGTCCACAGATATAAGAATGCATTGAAAGAAGGAATTGTTCAAATAATTGTGAATAATTGGACTCACCTTCATGAATGCATGGGAGTCTATCTTGAACATATTTAGTCCATTCTCCTCCCCAATATTTTAGCTCATGATATCCAAGATGCCCGATTAGGAAGTGGATCAGGATGGAATAGTAAAAAAAATGAGGTATTTTTTCCCACTTTTCTCTGATTGTCATCTATAGTTCTTGAAGCTCTCTATACCTCCTATCACAAATATGTTACTCTTATCTATACATCAGGGCTTGCCCTATCCAGTTATATTGGGTAATTAAATATACCACCTTGTTGGGATAAATTCTTGCACCCTTAAGAGATTTATCATGTTGCAAGACTTCCATGATCCAATTAATACTGTGAACTCTAGTGGATCCATCTCTTTGAATCGGGAAAATATTATCATAAAAGTCTAGACAGATCGAGTAAGGTAAGGAAACCCTAGAAATGTGCCTATAATATTTCGCATATGCTCATGCTCATCCAAATTATAAAAAATGAAATAAAATTGCATCACAAAAGTTTACCAAGCTTGAAAGTAACTCCTAGCTAGTGCTTCAATCAGTAGACCGGTATCTGATCCATTGAGTAACTGTAACCAGACTTAAAAATATGAGAAGAGAGAAGGGGGAGAAGATATAACTAAGCCAACCACATTCATTCAAATAATGCAACAAAGGTGATTAAGCATACCAATGAAAGAAGACGTTATTTACACATTCAAATGATGTAACATATAAACAGGACAACAAACAAAAATTCACATGAACATACTAAAAGGAGGAAGCAAGATTATATTTATCGATAGATCATTACAATGGGAGTCTGATCAAGATAACCAGATCTCACTAAGCAAATACAAATGAGTTCAACATTCAAATGATACAATAGATAACTACAAATATTTGTTCAAATGATGTAATAAATATCATCCTGGTTTATGACCTCAGCCACTGGAAATGATGTTAGTACTCTTGACACCTCCTCAACAAAAACTTGCACAATAATGGGGAAGAAAAAGGGGTGACTAGATAAGATAGAAAATACAACTAACATAGAAAATACAACTAACAAAGGAAGGACACTCGAGTATACCTCTTGTAGAATTTTACTATGCAAAAATGTGATCCCTTTTTCTTGTTGTAGCAACTATCTTAAATAGCTTGATCATTTGGTTCATAATTACGAAAACTACAACTACCTCAATGATGGCCCATAACTGCAACTATCATTTATTAAAACTAGGTGATGGCCCATTAAAACCGCAACTGCCTCCATATTTGATCCATAATATTGATTGTATTTATAATGGCTCTTGTTTGTGGCCTGGTAGTGGTCTCAAAAAAATACCTCCATATTTGCCTGTTATAATTTCCCTCGAAGTTGGCCAAAAATGGCTTTAGAAAATTAATTAAAAAAATTGAGGCATTTTACAACTTTCAAAAAACTTTTAATAATAATAATAATAATAATAATAATAATAATATTATTATTATTAATGTCCCAGGGGACTCAACGTAATGGTTTAGGCTTTGGATCTTCTTCGAGAGGTCCAAGGTTCAAACTGCAGCGTGGACGAGTGTGTGAGGGGGTGGGTGTGTGGTGGTTGTGTGTTAAATTCCCTATTGATAAGCATAACTCTCGACTTTATGAGGTATCATGGTTGGGAGAAGACTACTCAACCTTGTGCATTGGTCATAGGGGTTTCTTACACTAACCAAATAAAAAAAATATATATATATATAAATAAAAAATAAAAAATAAATAAATATTAATAATAATAATAATAATAAAAAATATTATTATTATTAATAATTGTTTTTTCTTTTTTCTTTTTTTAAATAAAAAAGTACATGCAAAAGGTTTTAATTAAAACCTTAGCAAAGGTTTTAATTAAAACCTTGTCTATATGGGGACTTCAAATGTGGTCCCTTGTGCGTAAGTGGAACCAAAAGGGATCATGGGCCACTTAGGGGGGACCTGCACTAGTGCCACCTTTTGGCCCCCCTCACTCGAGAAGCACCACCTGGGTGGCCCCCATATTCCTCACGTGGAAAAAAAATTAAAATAAAACCCAAGACTTGCCAAAAATTTACCCCTGCATTAATTCGTGTGTCATTGGATCTAGTGATTTGACCTATACCGTTTATCTCCTACAATTTGATTTTGATCATCTTGATATCCATGCCCACGCGAGCCCTTAGATTTCATGCACTCCAACGCGATCGGTTAGATCTCCATGTGTTAGTGCATGCCATCGAATTTCCACGTGCAAGTGCGGTCTGTTGGATCCCACACATCATACCTTGGATCTCATGCGCCTCACACGTACCCTCAGATATTCTCCTATTAATGTGTGTTATCAAATGCATATTTGACCTGTTATGAAGCCCCTCTCTCATGTGTGTGTCGTTAGATCTTTCGTACCTCACGCACACCTTTTATTTGTGTTTAAGTTTTATTTTTTTATGTATTTTCAAAAGGGTTTCATGGGGGGAATGGGGGATGGGTTTTATTAAAGGGGAAGGGATGATGGGGGGAAGGTAAGTGGTTTAGGTGGTAGGAAAAAAAAGTGGAGGATGGGAAAGGGGGGGATGGGGTGGTACCCTCCCTTTTTTTTTCTAAGGGGGAAGGTATGATGGGAGGCGAACGAGATAGAAAATGATAGTTAGGGAACATGGGATGGATTAGGGGAATGGTAGGCTAGGAGGAAAATGAGGGGATTAAATATTTAATAAAACTTACTTAAATATATAGTAAATTTTAATTAAATATTAAATTTAATTTATTTAAATATAATTAAATTTAATTAAATACATAATCAAATCATATATATGTAAAAAGGAAAAAATAATTAAATATTTAAGACCCTTAGAGGTAGCAAATAATTAAACCTTATTTAGGCCCAAAAACGTATTGGCATAAGACCAAAACAAAGACCCAACTTTGGCGACATATAATTTTTATTGCTCTTGGAGGGTGAGACAGGACTCAAAAAGACCAAAAATTACAATAATTGGAAAGGACCCAAAAAATATTAAAAGGAGACTGACCAGGGGATTATTGCAAATTTTTAAAAGACCTAAAACAAAGACTCACAAGACACCAAAATTTTCAAAAATTAGGGGTAAACTCAAGTTGGATTTTGAGGATCCAACACAGGCTCCATCTAGGATAGGTAATATAAAGACTCTTTGACAATGAATCACCCGAGAACTCCATAATCTCCAACAAACCACAAGGAATCAAAAACTTGCCTAATCACCTAAAGGAACACATTAATCATCTAAATAGAACACCTTAATCACCTAAAGATAACATCCTAATCACCTTAAAAAAAACACCTTAATCACCTAAAAAGAACAAGACTGAAAGACTAAAACACTATTTTTTTTGTGTGGCTTCTCAAGCCCTCTATGTAGAATGATACAATTTCAAATGTTGATCATTGATAGAAATTGAAAATTCTATACCATCCAGAGTTTGCAATTTGTAAGTATGTTGGCCTACATTCTAAAGGATTTGATAGGGGTCAAGCCATTTGGGTTCCCACTTCCCCTTCTCACCATGCTTCTCATTTTTGGGATCCCAATACAACACTATATATCCTCCTTAAAAAGGTTTACCTTTGGTTTTATTATTGAAAAACTACGTTGTTTTGTGAGCCTACTCAGTTATCTTCATTAATGAATCCTTTCTATCTTCCTACAACTTTGCAATTTGATCAAGTCTTCTTTGCAAAAAATTTGGATTTTCATGGTCTTGAAGAAGCAAAGATAAAGTATGACCTTCCACCTGAGGAGGTAACATAGCATTCTCACCATAAACTAGTTCATAAGGAGATTTTATTGTGCTTCTTTTGGTAGATATTCTATTAGTCCATAAAGAAAACTTTAGCTCACTATCCCAACTTCTTTTATTTCTACCTAATGCTCTTTTGATTCTTGTGATTAACTTCTTATCCAAGAATTTTGTTAAACCATTCCCTTGAGGATAGTCATTCCCATAATGGTAGAGCTCTATGTTGTACCTAGCACAAAATTAAATCATCTTAAAATAAGTGAAATAGTTACCATTATCAATGAGTATCTTCCTAGGAACCCCAAATATTGTCAATATTTGTTCTTCTAAAAACTTGATGACCACTCTTGTAGTGGATTTCTTGAGAGGTGTTGCTTCTACCCACTTGGTAAAATAGTTTGTTGCTATGATGATCCACCTATGACCTCTAGAAGAATTAGGGTTAATCTCACCTATGAGATCTATTCCCCATTGAGTAAAAGGAGCTTCCACAATTATTGGCCTTAGGGGCATGGTTGGAAAATTTTTTTCCCTGCAAAAATTTGATAGTTATGACAAATTCTAATAAATTGACAAACATATTTAAACAGGGAGGGCCAATAATAACAAGTCCTCATGATTTTGTGAGCAGTAGCTTTTGGAGCAAAGTGACCTCTACAAAATCTAAAATGATATTCTTTCAACACTTGAAGGACATCTTTTTAAAACAAGCAAAGGAGCAACACACCATTTGGATACCTCCAATACAATCTACCTTCCTAAATGTAGTATTTTTGGGTCAATTGCTTGATGGATATCCTTTTATTTTTGGGCATATATTCTGGAAATGATAAGTTTTGAAGGTAAAACATAATGCCATCATACCACTAGCAATTAGAATTATCAATTACTCTAGCTTCTTGTTGCTCATCTACTATGATAGTTATATTCATAGCCTCCTCTTCTTTGTTAGCGAGATACTTTGCTAGTCCTTGTCCTCATACAATCTATACTATTTTGTATTCCACATCATACTATAATAACTTAGTCATCCATCTTGCAATATTGTCTAAAGGTTTAGGCTAACTGAAAATATCTTTAACAACAATGTAGGGGATACAAGCTATTACCTTGTTAGATCCAAAGATACCTTTGAAATGATCTAATGCTCTGATTAATGCATAAGCTTATTTTTATAGCATAGAGTATTTTAGTTTAGCACCCTTCAATCCTATACTCATAAAGGCTATAGGTCTCTCATTTTTCTCTTCATCCTTTTGAGCTAGAATTACAGCAATAGTGTGTTCTGAGGCAAATAAGTAGATTTTGAAATCTCTATAGTAATCAGGGTAATTTAATACTGGAGCTTGAGTAATTGCATCTTTGATCTTCTAAAAAGTTGCAGTATTTTCCTCTATCCACCTTATTTCCCCACTTTTCTTGATCATGTCATTTATTGGCTTGGCAATCTGAGCAAAATCAGGGACAAACCTCCTAACAAAGTTAATATTCCCAAATAATGATCTAAATACCTTAAGATTTTTAGGAGGTTGAATTGTAGAAATTGTTTCTATTCTCTACGGATCAATGCTAATCCCATATTTTGAAATAATATGTCTGAGTAGTTTTCCTTATGTGGCCCCAAACACATATTTTCTAGGATTCAAGGATATGCCAAACTCCTTGCACCTGTCAAACACTTGAGTTATATGTGCAAAATGATCTTTAGGATTTAAAAAAAAAAATTTAACGTCATCAAGATATACTACCACTATCTTGAACATCAACCCCTTAAATACAACATCCATTGCTCTTTGAAATGTTGCCCCTGCATTCATCAACCCAAATGGCATCCTAAGATATTCAAATGTTCCCCATGGTGTGGTGAAAGTTGTTTTGTGTCTATATTTTGGATTCACTATAATTTGATTACAACCTAAAAAACCATCCAATAAAGACATTCTTGATGACCCAACCACTGCTTGAAGTAACAGTTCCATATTTGAAAGTAGATAGTTATATTTAAGAGAGTTCTTGTTCAAAGTTTTGAAATCTACACAAAGCTTGATCTCACCATTCTTTTTTCTAACTGGAACCAAGTTTGCTAACCAAGAAGAAAATCTCACCTTCCCAATTATCTTAGTATCCAGTAACTTCTGCACTTCTTTCTACATAATTAGATGCAAAGTGGGATTGAAATTTTTATTCTGCCTGAAAGACTTGGTATCCTTCTAAAGGGGTATTATATGAGTCATCATATTTGTGTTAAAGGTCTTCAGATCCTCATAAATCCAAGCAAAAATATCAATTTTTTAAAGTTGATATATTGTTGCTTCTCTTTTCCTGAAAGAGCTTTATTTATCTTAATAATCTTGGGCTCTTCCTCTGTTCCATTATTAACTTCATCCACCTCAAATTTCTAAACTAGAAGTTTATATGCTCTATCAAAGTTATGAAACAAGCTCTCTAAAGCTCCAACCCCCTGGGGATTTTATTGGTATTTAGTTGTATGACTTCTATGGGTTCTTCAATAACATCCTTTAGTTTTTCTTCATCACTTTCATCATAAATAACATCAAAAAATTTATTTTGCATAGTCATAAAATCATTAATGTATATATCATCATGAAAAACTTGTAAATATACCACATTATCAAGGATAGATGTCTTATAAACATATATGGTTGAGAACCTATCCATAAACCAAGTGTCTATCTTAGGGCTATGTGCTCCAGAAGCATTAATGGTCAACAAATTTACATTATGAATTTGTGCTATAGGAATGTATTGCAGATCAAAATCCAAGAATCTATCTATTTCATCCAACACTGTCTGCTTTTATTGCTTTAATCTAGGGTGCTTTGTCTAATATTTCTCTTTGATATATTGATTTATCAGCTCAACATCCCCACTAACTTTGAGGTAGTTAATACCCAATTTCTTGGCTTTCCTTAGCCCTAGCAATAAAGCTTCATACTCAACAACATTATTTATGCAAGAAAATTCTAAACTATATGGTATGCCGAGATAGCTTCCATTAATGTCCATCAATATTCCCCTAGCTCCTTCTCTTGCTCGATATTTTGCCCCATCAAAGGTCATAGCCCATAACTCTGAAGTCAGAATTCTATCAAATTTTGCATCCACTTTAGCCTTTAGTTTGGATCCATATTATTAGCTTTAGGTACTTCCAACAAGAAATAAGAATGCCAAAGACAATAGACCCCCATATATTTTTCTTCAGTAGAATTCATGATATTAACCATATTATCATTAGGATCTCTAGATTCAAGTAAATACATGTTGAAGGGTTCTCTTTTTAAGATGATTTTTTTTTTACCTTGCATCGAGCTAGTGGCATAGGACCAATCCCATTGAATAGTACCACCTAGCTTCTCTACCCAATGCCTAGAGAGTAAGATGGAAAATAAAGGGTCTCTATCTACAACTATAACATCCATTACCACTCCTTTCTTAGTATATTGTTCAAGATGGACAATAAGTCCAATGATAATACCTACACAAGGTAATCTCCTGTTATCCATTACAAAATAGGGGGTGCTCTTTCTAACAAATCAATCCTAACTGATCACCTACATGTTTTGATATCATATTCATGGAAGCACCACTATCAACCATGCAGTTATGAATAACATATTGGTATCCATAGCCTTACGTGTATCTTAATAATATATAAAAGGTTTTAACTGAAGATAAAGCTTTGACTGCATTATTTTCAAGGTCTATGGGGGTTTTAGGATGTCCTCCTGACTCATCAGTTAGTTTGAAAGCCCTACATACCTAATATTGGTATTTGAGATGGTCATTATTTCTCCAAAAGTGATGTTTACCTTCTACTTAGCAACCTCTACTCCCAAATCAAAATAATATTTCTTATCATCAATTGTTTTTCTAAATATCTAATGAACTAAGTCATTTTGCTTCTTTTGGATAATTTCCTCTACATCGAGTTCTTTAGGAATCATTTGCAACTTCATTTTATTTACCTTTTTCTATGAAATCACTCTTGTAGTTTTCTCCTTTTGCACAAGTCCATCAATTTTATCCTCCACTATTTTTTTCCTAAAATTCATAGCATGTAATATCTCTAAAGACTCAACATCTTCCATTGTTGGTATAAGCTTCCCCTACTTCATTTTATCAAATCTAGTATTGGGAGGCTCTCTTGAGGTTGATGCCTCTCCAAAGACTAAGGAAATTTATTCAAAATTATTAGCACATAAGTTCATATCCCTCTCGAATTCCTTTTCTCTAACCTCATCCTTCTGAGTCCAACACACATTAATTCTAATATCTTCATCTTTAGATTCAATATTGATTAGAATGCAAACTTAGATAAATAACACAATCAACAAGGTTATATGATGTATCGCATGCAGAGCAATAAAAAGGATGATCTAATGTTATATTATTAGATGGTATTGGATTCTTATTTCCATTTTAATTTCCATTGTTATTTCGATTTTTATTGAAATTCCTCCTAAAAAGAGGACTGTTATCTCCCTGTTGTCTATCACCTTGTGAAGTTTTTACAATATTGTCTTTATCTTTTTTGATCCTAGCCAACCTGTTATTCAAAGTAGTAAACATCTCACTCAACTGATTAGCTAGTTTATTCATAAGATCTTGATCTGTTTTCTTAGGGACAAAGAACTCAACCTTCTTGGGCTTCCTTTTAGGTTGATTGGGCTCTATAGAGTATGCTTTCATATTCCCACTATCAATCATATTTATTTCTATTTTAATAGATATTTCCATACATATATCAATGGTGGTTGTTTCTTGTCTTAGCTCATAATTGAAATCTCCATGGAAAACATTCTTGTAAAAATAAATAGACTACTCATCATTTGGTCTTAATGTTATAGGAATCTTATTTTTAGTCTTAAATAATATCCTATTGAAATATTCCACCAATTCACTTTCCTTATTTTTTATGGTAATCAACTCTATCAGCAAGGATTGTTCATTCTTCCTCTCTTTGTATTTCCCAAGAATTTTTTTTTCTAGCTCTTAAAAATTATGGATAGTACCAGCTCCAAGGTTGTTAAACCATTCTCGAGCATATTTCTCTAAATTTTGAAAGAATAATCTAAGAATAACATCTTCATCATCTACCTCAATACTATCCATGACATATATAAAATCCCTAATATGATCTTCATCGGTGACAACATTGTTTCCTTGGAATTTAGGTAAGTACTTGTGAGCTTTACTAGATAGAGGATTCAAATTTAGAGGTAAAACAAAAGCTCTATATCTATTGGTTCTCCACTGATTGATATTTTGGTTAGCATTGATATTTTGATTAACATTGATATTTTGATTTGCATTAGGAGTTGTCATACTCACTACAGGTTGATTTACTACAGGTATTTGATTCACAATAGGAGAAGACTGATTTAAACTAGGATTTGGACTAAAAATAAGAATAACAGGAATTGAAGTTTTTTCATGAGATTTGAAGAATACCTCAGGATTTGGCACTCCAACAAGCACTTATTTACCACTTCTTATTGTAGATGCCATATCCATATCCTCCTTTCTTGATTTTTAAAATTTTGAGTTCATTCAGAGTCATCAGCACAGATGTGCAAATAAAGAACAAGATCTTCAACAATACTCAGGCCAAGATTTCTTTGCTTGATATTTCACTCAATTCTCACAAAATTGGTTATAAAATAAAATACATAGGTCTTAGAACTCCTTGCAACAAGAATTCTAATACCTGATAATGACACCAAAAAATTATTTGAGGAAATTCTTGCACCCTTAAGAGATTTGTCACGCTGCAAGACTTCCTTGATCCAGTCAACACTATGGACTCTAGTGGACCGACCTCTTTGAATCAGGAAAATATTATCATAAGACTCTAGAAAGATCAAGTAAGGTAAGGAAATCCTAAAGGTGAGCTTATAATATTTCTCATATGCTCATGCTCATCCATATTAGCAAAAATTGCATCACAAAAGTTGACCAAGCTTGAAAGTAACTCATAGCTAGTGCTTCAATAAGTAGATTGGTGCCTTATCCATTGGGAAATTGTAGCCAGACTTAAAAATATGAAAAAAAAGGAGAGAAGATAGAACTAAGTCAATCACATTCATTCAAATAATGTAGCAAAGGTTACCCAGGTGTTGTAGGTGAGTTGGAGAGGAGAGGGCAATCCTCCAAGGGAGGTCCCAGGTTCAAATCTCCACCCTAACAAAAAGCTGAATTGGGTATCTAAAATCCAATTGATAATGTTGGTGCGGGCAAGGTCGGGTGCGACCCCCGGGTGACTTTGACGATGTAGAACCTCCTGTTTGTGGTCTCTTAGACCAAGTGGCTCCGCAAGGGGTTTTTCCCTTAAAAAAAAATGTAGCAAAGGCATTTAAGCATGTCAGTGAAAGAAGATGCCATTTACATATTCAAATGATGTAACATGTAAATGAGACAAAAAATAAAACTACGTACAAAAATACTAAAATGAGGAAGCATGATTGTATTTATCAACAGATCATTACAATGGGAGTCTGATCAAGATAACCAGATCTCATTGAGCAAATACAAATGAGTTATCCATTCAAATGATGCAATAAAGAACTACAACTCTTCATTCAAATGATGTAACAAAGAGCCTCTTGGATTCTGACCTCATCCACTGAAAATGATCTCAGTAAACTAGGTACCTCCTCATAAGAAACCTACACAATCATAGGGAAGAAAAAGGAGTGACTAGAAAAGACATAAACTAATACAATTGACAAAGGAAGAACACTCTGGTATACCTCTTGTAGAATTTTACATGAAAAAATTTGATCTCTTTTTCTATTATAGCAACTATCTTAAACAACTTGCTCATTTGGTTCATAATTACGAAAACTGCAACTTCCTCAATGATGGCCCATAACTACAACTATCATTTATTAAAACCATGTGATGGCCCATAAAAATTGCAACTGCCTCCATATTTGATCCACAATATTGATTGCATTTATAGTGGCTCTAGTTCGAGGCCTGGTAGTGGTCTCAAAAAATATATGCCTCCATATTTGTTTGTTATAATTTTCCTCAAATTTGGCTAAAAATGGCTTTAAGAAATTAATTTTAAAAATTAGGGCATTTTACAACTTTCAAAAGAAATTAATAATATTAATAATATTACTATTATTATTATTTTTTAAGCGAAAAACCCCTTGTGGGTTCACCTTGGTCTGAGAGACCACGAACAGGGGGTTCTACACCGTCAAAGTCACCCGGGAGTCGCACCCGACCCTGCCCGCACCAACATTATCAATTGGATTTTGAATACCCAATTCAGCTTTTTGGTAGGGTGGAGATTTGAACTTGGGACCTCCCTTGGAGGATTTCCCTCTTCTCTCCAACTCACCTACAACACCTGGGTTATAATATTACTATTATTAATAATAAATATATTTTCTCTTTTATTTTTTTGAATAAAAAAATACATGATTTTTTCTTTATTTGGTTAGTGTGAGAAACCCCTACAACCAATGCATAGGACTGGGCAGTCTCCTCCAAACCATGATCCTTGTAAAGTTGAGAGCTATGCTTATCAATAGGGAATTTAACACACAACCACAACACACCCACCCCTCACACACTCGCCCATACCACTACATGATTTTTTTTAATTAAAACCTTGGCCAAATGTATTAATTAAAACCTTGTTCGTGTGAGGGCTTCAAATGTGGTCCCCCATGCGTAAGCGACACCAAAAGGGATCATGGGCCACTTAGGTGGGACCAGCACTAGTTCCACCTTTTAGCCCCCCACTTGAGCAACCCCACCTGGGTGGCTCCCACATTCCTCATGTGGGAAAAAATTAAATAAAACCCAAAACTTTCCAAAATTTTAGCCCTATGTTGATTTGTGTGTCGTTGGATCTGGTGCTTTGACTCGGATCATTGATTTCCTATAGTTTGAATTTTATCATCTCGATATTCATTCCCAAGCGAGCCCTTGGATTTCATACACCCCAACGTAGTCTGTTAGATCTCCATGTGTTAGTGCATGTTGTCGAACTTCCACGCACAAGTGCAGGCCGTTGGATCCTGCATGTCAGACCTTGGATCTCATGAGCCTCACGTGTACCCTCAAATCCTCTCCTATTAATGTGTATTATCGAATGTATATTTGACCTATTATGTTGCCCCCCTCTCGTGTGTGTGTTGTTAGATATTGTGCACCTCATGCACACCTTTCATTTGTGTTTGAATTTTATTTTGTTTATTTATTTTTTAAAGGGTTTCATGGGGGAAGGGGGGATGGGTTTTATTAAAGGGGAAGGGATGATGGGGGAAAGGGAAGTGGTCTAGGTAGTAGGAAAAAAATAAGAGGATGGGAAAGGGGGGATGGGGTGGTACCCCTTTTTTCATTATATATATATATATATATATATATATATATATATATATATATATATATATATATATATATATATATATTTATTTATATATATAAGGGAGAAGGGATGATGGGGGCGGACGGGATAGAAAATGATAGTTAGGGAACATGGGATGGATTAGGGGAATGGTAGGCTGAGGGGGAAAATGAGGGGATTAATATTTAATAAAACTTAATTAAATATTTAATAAAATATTAAATTTAATTAAATATAATAAATAATTAAACCATATATATGTAAAAATTAAAAAAAATATGGGCGATTAGATGGGGGGAGGGGGAGGGTCCTGCTCCCTCTCCCTACTCCCCCTCCCCTAGTTCTTTCCTAGTCCCTGGCTCATCCTGGGTCATCCCACTCTAGGAATTCTTTGTAGCAGATGATCTCCTTGGGGGGAGATCCTTCTCCACTTTCTACTCCTTTCCCAACAGTTTCAAGGTTTCCCTGCCCAAGCCTAGGATCCGATGCATCTCAAGGGTCTCATAGGGTTCCCTACATGCTTCAAGGATCCCTTCCCTGATCTCCCTTAGGATTCCCCCTAGGGTTTTTTGAAAATTTTTGCTTGGATCCGGTTCCTAGGGCTTCCTCGGTCGGTGGTGGTGGCAGGTTGGGTTTTTGACTGCTTCTTAGTGCATCCTATGAGGTCCTCTCTACTTTGGGGTTGGTCTGGGAGGGCCAATTTCATCTTCTGCTAGTGAATCCTCTATGGGATGCCCATGGTTGCTGCTAGTCCCATCCCTTTGGGTAGGGCCCTTTTTGGTTTCCTGTTCGGAGGCTTCTTCTTGCTGGATCTGCTTTTTGGTGGACACCTAGGGCATTGGTTGGCCGTCGGGGTGGGCCTCTTCCTCTGCCTAGGTTGTTCCCAGCCCCAGTCCCAGTTCCCTAAAGCTTCCATGAGCAAGGATGGGGGGCTCTTGGTCCATTCTTATAGGGTTTCAATTACATGTATGGATCTTGGGGGGGCATGATCAGTGCATGCAGACCTTAGTTCCACTAGCTTAGGCTTTTGAGGATCCCATATTTGTGCCTGTTGCCACTCTGCTTGGGATCCTTAGGTTGTTCATTTCAGTTTCTACTCAGGGGCTTCTGGTCCCAATTCCTTGAATTTGTTTGAGAGCAAGGATGGTGGTTCCTGGGCCTTTTTGCTAGAGTGGTGGGGGCTTCCTTTTGTATTCTCTAGTCTAGGGGGAGATCAGTGAGTTTGCAACTGTGGTCCCTCCTTTCTCCTTCAATTTTGACTTTTAGGATCCTATATTTGCACCTATTGCTATTTTCTTTGTATCCTTCCAGCTTCCTTGTATTTCTCCTTGCTATGCACAAGGATATCTTGGCCTATAGATATCCCCAGTAGTGTTGTTCCTCTTTTCAGGCTCAAGCGAAGGCATCCCATTTTTTTTCTTTGAGGACCCTGATGCCATTTCCCAGGTTGTCTCGATGTTGATCCCTGGCCTGTATCCCAGTGCTGCTTGCTACTTTGCTCGTGTGGTTTCTTGTTGCCCCGCTGCACCCAATATTGCATATCGTGGCATCCCTAGGCGAGTATCCTCTCCAATTTTCTAAATTTCCCTGCTTCAGGTTTTCGGGTAGGATTTTTGGTTGTAGGCTATCCTTGGCCTTCCCGCTCTCCCTGCGTAGGTCTGGGCAGATGTTTTTTTTCTACCATTGGGAGGATCCTAGACTGCTATATCCACCCTCGGGTGGATCCCAGACTGTTGTATCCACCCCTGGGAGGATCCCAGTCTGCCAACAATGGGAGGATGATACCTTGGCGAAGTGGGTCTCACTAATGGTTTCTAGAATCTGGTCTTTTTGCTGGATCAAGGGTTGTTTTTGGCCCTTTCCATTTTAATTTTTGTTTATTTTCATGTACTTAGGAATTGCTTTAAATCTCAATGCTACAACCCTATTTTTTATAAGGTTTTGGGATCCTCTTAAAAAACCCAATTTGTATATAAAATTCTAGTTACTTATAAAAAAAAAAGTAAAAAAAAAATTAATTAAATATTTAAGACCCCTGGAGGTCAAAATAATTAATTAAATATTATTTAGGACCAAAAATGTATTGACATAAGACCAAAAAAAAGACCCGACCTTGGCAACATAAAATTGTTTATTGCTCTTGGAGGGTAAGACGAGACTCAAAAAGACCAAAAATTGCAATAATTGGAAAGGACCCAAAAAAATATTAAAAGGAGACTGACCAGGGGATTATTGTAAACTTTGAAAGGACCTAAAACAAAGACTCATAGGACACCAAAAATTTCAAAAATTAGGGGTAAACTCAAGTTGGATTTTGAGGATCCAACACACCTCTTTGCACACCCATGCTATGTTTGGTATTCTAATCAAGATATTGATCATGTCTTCAAAGTCTATTACCCAGGGTTAAAACATGAATTTGTGCAACAAAAAATCATAGGAAATAGCTTGATCATGCCTAAATAATTTGATGAATGAGTCAGTGGTTATGAAATTATCGACTTGTGGAGCTATCACATTTTTCTTCAAACTTAATGTGGTCAGGCTTAAATTAAAAATCTTCTTGAAATTTTCTACTGTGAGTTTGAAAATAATCCTACCACTAGCGTCTCTCCATAGCATTTTAGTTGGGTCATATGCCACTGTAATCCATGAGAGAAAATCAAAGGAAAAATACACCCTAGAGCATATTATTTTTCCTAGGTTAATGGTCCATCTGTTATAGTATAAATTGTTTATGTTTCAAACTCGTTATGTCCTTTTGAATAATCCCTTGAGTAAATTTGGGTGGTATTGTTCATTCTCTTTGGTTAATTTATAGTATAAAATTGTTGTGTTTTCTAACTCCCACTGTTGTGCCAGAGTAATTTTCATATCCATTGTTTATTATTTTACAAATTCCACTACCTCCTTGGTGAGGGCTTTTCCAGACGTGGTTTTATACAGCTTATAGTTAGTCATCTTTGAAAAGCTATTAGTAATACTTGAGGGATCAGTGGAGGAAGTGCTTAAGGAAACCATTTCTATCATATAGCTCTATAAATGCTCTAGATAATTCTCCTAAAACTCTTTACTATTCTATGTACTTTGTGCTTAACCTTTACAATTTGCTCAGTGTAAGTATGGCTACAAATTGTGAGAGGAATATAAAATAATTGTGCAGTATTTTGTATGCTAAGCCTTAATGATTGCCAACTATGTACTCATTTTCTCCACCACCCTAGGGTTACCACCTTTCCTTCCTTACTAGTATAAATTATCACTACATGGTTCTTTCTCGATTCGATGTCAATATATAGCCATTGGAATGAATGACAAATTAAATCCAAGCTATTGGTTTATTTTGAGCTATGTTAGAAAGTGCATCAACTTTATTAAAAATTCTAGGTGGTGATATTACATTTATTAGAGTCATTGAAATCATGGAGATGTTTGATCCAAGCCATATATCTACTTAAGCCTTGAAGATCAAGTCTGAGCCATTGAAACCTCATTTTAAATCATGCATTGAATTATTCATTATGTTATCCTCAAATGGACTCGCTAACTGGGTAATGCAGCATGATCTATTCCTAACATGATAAATGCAGATCTTATTTATTGTTTTTACTTTATTATTTGGATGGATGCAAAGATAATTGAATTTACCCTAAGACCTAAAAGCAGACAATGGCATACAAGACCAAGACCTTTAATCTACCTAAATGTATGCTAAAACTAGAAATAGGGAGAAAAGAAAAATAAAGCACAAGGGTACATACCTATGTTCCTTTCGCTGCTCTGTCTAATTGTAAGCCACTGATCCATGGTTCCACAGTGCAGTCACCGCGTGCAAGCGTTTCTTGAGATACCAAACCACAGGTACGTGGTTATATCTTCTCAACCACAGGCTTACATTTTTCCAAATATTTTACCATTGATGCACATTTTTCCAGACCCAAAACCATGGGTGCACATTTTTGCAGTAACAGGTTCAAATGCAATAGTCCTCAAATCTACCAATCCGAGATCAAATCCTTGCACGTTTTAAACTCTCAAAACCTGTAGATGCAGAAAACATAGATCAGTAACTAATAAAAGTAATGTTGAACAAAATGGAACCCTTAGGGGGTCCCACCGTGATCACCATTTTTGTAACCAAAAGAACAACACCCAACAATATAAAGCAAATGGACACTTGTGATTGCAAAATATCTCTTTTTGTATTAACAGGGGAGCTTGAATCTCCCAATATTACAATAGTTTTTGATTGCCCCGAATGTCGGGTGTAATATTACAATGTATGATATAGAAATACAAGTGTTCTAGATGACAACAATGATGGTGCTTCTCCAAACAAGTAAGAGGGTGTTCTTCATCCTTTCTACTATAGTCCAAGGTTGAGTGGGCTTTGGTATCCAATGGATGCGGGACCACTCCAACTATAGTAGCTTCTCCAAAGTACCTATATTCTACACACATTAAAACCAAAGAGGGTTAGTAGCACCTAACAATCAAGATAAATAAATGATGTTGTAAAATCCTAACTAAGTAAACATGCAATATAGCAAACAAAAGCAGATAAACTAGAAAGCCTTACAAAATATGTTGTTACCAATCATGCTCTATTATGCAAAATTGTGAAAGCACGGTGATGGGCTGTTAACCATGGATGCACGATGGTGAAATTGTAGATGTGCAATTACGACTATGAAATCGTGGACCAACGAATTGGGCTGAATGGTAGAAATGCCTCAAAATGTGACCTTCGAGCTCAAAATCTAGCTTCTCCTCTGGATGTGTGTAGAAGTCTAATCCTATTTTGGTAGCCTAGCGATGTCAATTTTTAGCTCCCTTTTTTTGGCGGGGTGAGGGTGCCTTTATAGGCCCCTTAGGGTTTTGGAGGGAAATGGGATGTGGTAAGCCTGGATTACCAAGTGGCAGTTCTGGGATGCCAAATGGAGGGGGCAGTTATAACGAGTCACCTAGTGTGCCTCACTTAACTAGGGTGATGTGGTTGCAAGTGGAGTGGTGTATGGGATTTTACCGCATGTGAAGGGACAAAGGGGAAAAAAGTGGATGAGATGTGGTAAGGATGTTGGGTGAGGTGGCTAGGACACATGTCTAGTGGGTAGGCAGGGTATCCTAGGCTAATTTTCCAAATTTAATAAATCTGGAAAATAGGATAATGTGTAGGGTCTTATATCCCTAAGTTTGAACTTAGGCATATAACTTTATTATGCAGGATTTTATGGTGGGGTGGAAAATGTGGTGTTGTGAGTGGCCATATTTTGGTGTCTATAAAAACTATGCTAAATATACAATAGAGAAAATAAGACTATCTATCTTCTTTTTAATGTTCGATGTGTACGGATCAAATGATAAGCAAGAAGACTAAAAACAAAACCTAATTTTTTGTAAATAAAATAGAAATGCAAAAGGCATGAAACAAGAAATGACAAGAAGGGGAAGATGACTTACCTTTTAAACCCTTAGATATGATTATTTATTGGATTTGAAAATGTTTACATGTTGCTATGATGTGTTGTGAGAGGTCAAGAATTGAATCTTAGATCTGAATTTGAGCAAAAATAGGCTAAAATGATAATTGCCAGGGGTGTGGCAATGAGGACTTGGATTGCATATAATAAGAAACCAACTCAAGGAGGTCTCAATCTAGCTATTTTTAGACCGTTTTTGTATTATTTGTCTATATTCAAGGTAAAAAAAAATGCAAAAAATAAGTAATATGTTCAAAATATATAAAGATCACACAAGGTACCTATCTAAAATGAAAGACAACAAGATACTGAGTGTGGTTAGGGATTAGGGTTCCACCATGATTGCCAAAATGTAGTGTGAAAAATATGTATTTGCATTGGATATGAAAGATGTATTACAAAATTTCCATCCTTTTACAAAATGCCATGATAGGCTTACAAGACAGAGTTTTCCAAAGAGGAAAAGGTCTCTAATTTTTACAAAATATGGTAAATAACACTTCAATGTTCTTCAAACCACCTTAGAAGATGGGTGCATTTACTGCTTTGCTTGAAGGCCAAACCACCCTTGATTGCATGCACTCCTGTAAATCCCTACACACAATTAGAAATAAAGAATTAATAGCATTTGAAGGGCCAATCTTGATTTGGCCCATATTTCACAAAGAGATAAAAATCAATAACTTCAATATTCAAAACATAATCAAAACAATGATATTGCATAAAAATACCACAAAATATAAGCAATACTTAACTTATTTATCTTCTTATGTTTATCTATTGCTAATTGGTGCTGATTTGGTCACTTTTGCAGGTGTTGAAATGAGACCACCAAGGGTATGGCGATGGTGATTTTTGGTGCTCAGATCAAGATGAAACTTGGTGGAGAAAGGTGACGGGGTATCAATAGCTTTCGGTAGCAATTTTAGGATTTTTTGACAATGTTGAGATGATTTCTCCAGCCTTTCATTATCTTTTTAAATCCTCCTGAATGAGAGAAAGAGGTGGGATTTTATAAAATTTTGGAAGAGAGGGAGAGGATTGGAGAAATGGAAGTGAATTGGAAGATTTTGCATGCAAATTAGGGATTAGATTGGAATAAGATATTGCATGTGAATTTGGGGATTATGAACTGGATATTGGATTAGGGTATGATGTTGCATGTGAATTTAGGGATTATGACTTGAATATTGGATTTGCATGGTGACTCAAAATAGTCATTATTATATTATTATATTATTTATTTAATTTTTGTAAGGTTTTATGCCATAAGGATGGGATTTTAGGACTTTTAGGGGTTATTTGGTAATTTAATTAAAATGGTCCTAGGAAAATATTTATTTGACACTTTTTAGGTGTCTACAACAACATTCTAAAACACAACCAAATTTTTATGTGTGAACTATTATGATAGGAAAATATTATAGATAATTTAGGATGTGAACAAGCGATAATTTTTTTAAATAAAATTGAATTTGTAAAACTTTAGGTGTAAATGGATAATGAAATTTAGCCAATTATGGTGGAGTTGATGAATAAGTTGAAAACAATGTGATTGTCGACTTGATTACACTTTTTTTAATAAGTTATATGTGTCTTCGATTGGGGGCCACTCCCATAAAAATACCAAAATATTACATTTATTGCAGCATAAATTTTTATCACAATTTTCTTCGTTTATTTTTCTATTAAATATATTCTTCAACTTCCTTGAAGTGCCATATTTCAACAATCAACTCCTTGACATAATTTTTTTTTTATTACATAGAAGAGTTGGTAACAACCACTATTTTTAGTAACTGGCCAGCGCAGGGTTCAAACCATAGGGACTGCAACCACCAATCCTATCAGTCTCATTAAGGTTAACCGGTGTGAGATGGGGACCACCGTTTCTTTGGGATTCATACCGTCATCATCATTTTGGAGCACACTCAGAGGATTCAAAACATACTACTACCTTTAGCACAAAGTGGGCATGCCCGCGAGTTTTGAACCTAGGTCTCTTCTTGGTAAGTGCCCAAAGTCTTACCAATCCACCTAGCCCTTGCGGGCAACTCCTTGACATCATTTTAATTAAGATATAAAATCTCATTTGGCCACTTGCCTTCTAAAATCTGAATTTTTCTAAGATGAAGATAAATATCGTAATTGGTTAAGTTATTTGTTACTCGATTTCCTACCCTATAAATATGCTCACACTTCCAAGAGATTGACTCTAGTAATAGGTGATGAACATAAAAAATAATATTATTTTTTAATGTAGTCTCCACATTCATTTTTGTTAATAACATTGATGATATTTTATGAATCCCCCTCAATTGAAATATATTTCCCTCATAAATTCAAATTACTGTTCTCATGGCTAGGGTTTGATGAGAAAAGCTGCTCTACTAGGGTTTGGATCTACTACCATTCGTAAATTTTGCTACTTTATTTTTCAATACTGATATTACCACCAATTCGATGGTCACTCTCCTTTTTATGGCTTCACCATTTGTAGAAGTAACTGGTGTTATAGATAGTGGAACTCATGGCACCAAAGTCAGATCAAAAGTTTGTTCTGAAAGTGGTGGACAAGGTAATGATTCTTCTCTAGATGTTGTGCTCTCTCTTGATGTTGTTTCTCCAGTTGTAAAATGGTATAAGAATCATTGTCTTATAGTTTATTTTATTGGTCGAATCCCATCACAAGAATATTTTCAAAATTGGCTAAAAATTCATTGGAAAGCTTATGGCATTGTGGTTGCGGGTATCTGTAATATTACTAAGGGTTTTTTTTAATTTCCTTTAAAGAACCCTCGCAAGTGCAAACCATGGTTACTAAGTCCATTTGTTGGTTTCTTCACAATAATTTTATGGTTGTCTCTCCTTGGAATCCTTCTTTTTGAGTTTTATATCAAGTTGTCTTAAAAGTGCTAGTTTGACTTGAAATCCCTGGTCTTTCGCTACCCTTATGGGAGTTTATTGATGATATTGTTAAACCCATTGGTCAGGTGGTCTATTAGGAACAAGAGCGATTCTTCTCAGTACGACCAAATAAGAGAGTCTGTGTTGAGGTTGAACTCACACAAGATCTCAAAGAATTTTTGGATATTCAGGTTGGAACAAAGCATTTTATGCAAAAAATTGTTTACTATAATTTGCCTAACACTTGTTTTCAGTACCAATCCACCACACATCATATCAAGGATTGTTCGTTGGTTGCTTGAAAACATTCGATAGTTGCTCCTGCTCCTCAGACTATGCCTGCACCTTCCAAAACCTCTATTGAGGGTGATTGTATTATAGTTTATAATAAGAAGGGGGTGAACAACCCTAATTCAAAGCTTTCTAATGGAGATAAGGTTGTGAAGCCACCATCTCAGCCTCATATTGTTCTTGTTCATCTTGTTTTGGTTTCTTAGGCTCCACCTACTGAGAAACCTCTCGAGCATAAATCAACCTCAGAAGAAGGGAATCCACTGAGAATACCTCCACCCTCCAGGCATTTGTGTAGTCCATCTTGCGATAGCTCGTCATCATCGAGGGGAAGCCAGGAGGCTAAGTGTCATCTTTTGACTATTGGTGATATATTTCAACCTTCTTAGACCTCTTTATTTATAGATTTTCAATACTGGCTGACAGTGTGGGCAGTACCTCATTTACTGGTGATTTACTTCAACTTTCTCAGACTTCTACATTTGATAATTCTTCAATGCTGGCTAATAGTGGGGGTAGCCCTGTGGGATATGGATCCACAAATATTCCTCCTCCATGAATTTCCTTTCGTGGAATGTTTGAGGACTTACAAAGTCCTCAAGAATTTTTTTTGTTTGATCTGCTCTATAAAGTATTGGCCATGTTGATGTTATTTGTTTACAAGAAGTTAATATTTTTGGTTTTTTGTTAGATGTTTCTCTCAACTATATTGCAGGTTCTTTTATGCACTTCACTACTCACCATGAAGATGGTCGGGGTGGTGCTTCTATTTTTATCTCCTACAAACTTGAGGATTGTCTACTTGGATCTAGCGAGGATCCTTCTAATCATGTGGTTTGGATTTTTTTGAATATTAATGGGAACACCATGGGAATTGCCAATATTTATGCACATAATTATGGGCCTAATCACTTTTTCCTTTGGTGGTACTTGGATGATTACCTATCTATGGCATATTGTGTTTTTTGTGGTGATTTTAATATGGTTGAACATGTTGAAGATAAATTTGGTTGCCTCTCGATGCGTTGGTGTGTTGGAGAGCATGAGGCTTGGTTTTTTCTTAAATGTAGATGGGGTATTTTTTATCCCCTTTTTTGTCAGCATAATTGCACGCCTCCACCCTGGTTCACATGGTCTAATTTTTGTGTGGGTAATGACAAAGTTTGCAAGCACCTTGATCGAGTTATGATGTTAGAGTAGTAATTTTTTTATTCTCTTCCACCAATAACAATATTGTGATAGTTTGGGATCAATTCACATTATCAAATCATTTTTCAATTTCCTTTCAGATTGAGTGGAGTGGCCGCCAATTTAATTTTCCATGCAAGTAATTTTATTTGAATAATTCTTTATTGCAACACACTGGCACCATTGCTACGATTGATCGAATATAGAATTTATTACCTCAGTCTCCTCACTATGCCAATTGGATTTCTTAGTGGAATGAAGCAATTGCCCGTATTACCTCTTTCATGCGATATTTTAGAAAATAGGTGGCACATATCAGAAAATGTGCTCATTTGGCTATTACGAAGGAGTATCAATGAAATTTACAATTGCTAGAAAATGATCCATATGGTCAACTGTTGCAAACCAGGGTTGTTGGTCTTCACCACCAACTTAAAGTCCATGAACAACATGAAGGTAGGGGACTTAGATTTAGGTTCGTTTGCACTGGCTGAGGGTTGGTGATTGCCCGTCCAAAGCCTTTTTCAAGTCTCTTCATTCCAGGTAGGCTAGGATTCAGATCAAGGCTATTCAAGTCTCTCATGGTAGGTTGAATTCTCTTCTTGATATTGCTTCAGCCTTTGTGGATCATTGTAAGTTTGTTTTTCAAGCTCAACAGGATTCTCTATAACGTAAGATGACTCTACAATAGTATCATGATGTTGTTCTTGCTAAGTTGTCTACTTATGACAAACTTCTTTGTGAGGCTCCTCTTTCACTTGATGAGCTTCATAATGCTCTTATGACTATGTCATATGACAAGTCCCCTAGTCTTGATGGCTTTCTATGTGAATTTTATAAAGCCACTTGGAAGTTTATTGGGCCTGATTTGCTCAATATCTATAATGAAGCGTTAGCCAATAATTATCTGGGAAATATTATCAATCGTGGAAACATAAAATTTATTCCTAAAGCGGGTAATCCTGAGCTTATCACAAATTTGTGACCTATTAATCTGCTTAATATATCTTACAATATTTTGGCTAAAGCTTTAGCTCTTTGTCTTTGTAATATTCTCCCTTTGATTATCAGACCAGAGTAAACGGGCTTTATTAAAGGGTGTTACATCTTGGATAATATTATTGTTGTTTGGGAAGGTTTAGAATGGGCTCGTATCTTTGGCCAAAAGCCACTTTTCCTTAAACTAGACTTTGAGAAAGCTTATGATCATATTGAGTGGCCTTTCATTCTTACCATGCTCCAAGCTCTTGACTTTGACCCCTTTTTTATTAGGTATGTCAGTATATTATATGTTGATGCTTCAGCTTGTCTTACTATTAATGGAATTATATCAGAGGATTTTGGTTTGTTTTATTCTATTCGTTAGGGCTATCCTTTGGTCCCCTCACTTTACATCCTTGTTGCTAAAGCTTTTGGTTATCTTCTTGCCAATCAAGTGTCTAAGGGGTTGATCAAAGGTATTCTTTTGCCTGATATGTCCACCCAACTTATTAATGGGCACTTTGTAGATGATTATTTTCTCACTATCAATGAGGATGAGGTTTTAGTTTCAACTACTTTGGTTTGTTTGGACACTTTTTGTAAGGCCTCGGGATCCAACATCAAATGGTCTAAGTTCCTTTGTTTTCACCTTGATTCTTTTTATATTCGTGCTTGGCTTTGACGTTTTTCATGGCACTGGCTTCAAAGGGGTGAGCTTTTTAAGTTCTTAGGAATACTCTTTGCTTTTGACAGCTCATCCTCTGAACTCTTGTAGTATGTCATTGACAAAATTGAAAAGAAGATTTCTTGTTGGGCCTTGCATCCCCTTTCTCTTGTTGGTAAGTTTTAGGTTTGCACAAAGATTCTTTTTGCCACCCATGTTTATTACTCTTCCTATGGTGCCCCCTCTAAGAATTATTATAATAAGTTGGCCATACTCCTTAGGGATTTTATTTTGGCCAAGGGGAAGAATTCACATGGTTTTCATCGAGTTGCTTGGAATATTTGTTGCACACCTACTGATAAGGGTGGAATGGGCATCATTGATATTTACAGGTAAAGCATTTCTCTATGTGCTAAGTGGGTGGTTAAAGCTATTGAAGGCCCTAAATCCTGGAAGGTTTTGATTCATCATTGTATTTCTTTAGGGCTACCTTATGGGTGCAAAGCTTGGACTAATATTGGCCTCCATACTCTCATCATTACTTCTGCTCCAGTTAAGATTCAGGGTTCCTTTGTTGTTAAAAGTATTTGGTGAGCTTTTGAGGTGGTGAAACCTCATCTTCATTAGATTGGTGATGGTTTTCATAATGATATTTCATTCAATTCTTAGAATATATGGTGGTCTCCTATTCTATCTAACTATTTAGTTCTTCTTGTTGATATGCTAGGGAATAAAGCTTTGAGGTTGTTTTGCAAGGGTATATGCTATATTAATGATTTAGTACACTCTCGAGACTGGATTCCTTGTCCTAATCTTAAACAAAAATTTGATCTTCATGTAGACACTAAAATATGGTTAACCCGATTAAGCATCCATAAACAATGATCAAATTGGCATCATATGGCCCCTTGGGAAGCCCTTAGAAGGCTCACAATGGTTCTAGCCACTCCGAAAGAGGTTTTGGAGGCTTCTGGCCTAATTTTGGGAGGTTTTGGCCCAAAATTCACCACCATACCACCTTGGGATGATGGAAGATTCCCATCGTCCATGGTGGTGAGCCATCGTCCCAGGGTGGGACGGTGAGCAAGTTTTACCAAGAAAAAGTTAAATCTGGGACATAATGGCACCCAAAAACTGCCATTTACTCTGCCAATTGAAGCATGCAGGTCAGAGGGAACTGCATCCTTATGATATGCTTCATAATTGAGGCCAAAAATGGATATTATCTTCCACATCCAATGCATGCCTCCATTTTGACAAATGGCACCTCTTGCCATGCATGCCCTTGCATGCCTTTTTGCACATAAGCCCCTTTGGGCTATAAAATGGATACAATGTCCACACAAAACACACACATAATATAGAGAGGAGTTCTAGGATATGCAAAAGAGTGCTTCTAAGATTTCCCCTCACTTTATTGTGCTCTCTTTCCCTCGAAATCTCTTCTTAGAGAGGGAGGTTACCGGGTGACTTCAAGAGGGCCTTTAGGGCATAACTTTACCATATGAGTGAATTTATTCACAAAATTCAACAAAAATAACATTTATAGTGTGTAGTACCATTACCCAATGGTATTGGTAGCAAAATATGGTCATAATAGGTGGGTATCCCACCCCGGGGTGCCCTCCAATTAGTTGTTGTCACCACCGTCCCCCCTCGGGACGAGGGCAAATATGTGCACAATTTATTTACTATTTTTTTTAGTATTATTCTATACTATCATAGGATTCTATAGTTCAAATTTCATGCAATTTGGAGTTAAATTTTCTAAGATATCACATTTTTAAGTTTTTACAGGTTCGTAGGGCCCATCCGGGCACCCCAGTTGCATGCAGGTGGATATGCACCCCATTTTGAAAATATAACCATATGGGTTGTCTTAAAATATTTATTTATGTATTTTATCTAAGTTTCATGAGTTTTGGATATGTTTAGGGGCAATAATTGCTTGTCTTGGTCTTCGTAAGTTGTAGATGGGTGGCACAAAATCGAGGGGCCTACGGATGAAATTTTAGATATTGTTTTGGTGATATCCCTTAAAAACCTCCTATTTAGCATCACCATAAATTTTCAAGTCATTCTGAGTTGATTTTATATATTTTTAATATATATGCCCTTTTGTGCCTGTGGGGATTGCATGTGTTCCTTCACACACACTTGCTATTTGACCCTTTTTGCTTCCTTGTGTGCATGTGTAGGTTAATATAAGGCATTTGTAAGGAATATAATACATCAAATATTAGAGATACCAACAACAGTGACATTGGCCCGCCCACTTCGATTGTGGGTACGAGGAAAGACACTGGATGTGCACCTAGATTTCTTGAAGGATTTGATCGTTGGGCACAAAAATTTTGTAACAATTGTATCAAATTTGATCCATCAAGGGGACTTCTGTGTAACCTTGTATTTGATCCACCAAATTAATAATAAGGATACTTGTTTCATTTCATATCTTGTTGTTTGGTTTTTGCTTCCATTTTACATGCATGCTTTCGTTTGATGCTCATACGCTATAGGGGATAGATACACATATTTTTATTCATAATTAGGTGCACCAATTTTCCCTAATTCACTTTAGAATTTGGATCTTCCTTCTATTATTAATATTTAAGAGTTCATACCTGATGTCATGCTTCTTAAGCTTGGCCTTCAACCCTCAAGTGCCTGGTGGAGGGATTGGCGCTGGAATGTGGATACTTCTTTCAAGAACTACTATTATTCCTTGATTTATCAACATTTTAGTATTGTTTCCCCTGGTTTTTATAAACTTAATGATATATGAAAAACTCATTCTACCTCCTATGCTTGGATTGCTCATTTGAACCATATATGGCAGTCTAAACTTGAACCCAAGATTACATTTTTTCTTTGGCCTCTTATTTATCAAAGGCTTCCTATGGGAGAGAGACTTAGTAGGGTTGGTATTACTAATCCTAAGTGTCCAGCTTGTGGTCATTTTGAGACTTTAAAACATGTATTTTGGTTCTACCCTTGTGCTCAGTCTGCTTGGTCCTGGATTCACTCATTGTTCAAGCCCTTTCATCCTAAATTTTTTATATGGTAGATGATATTTTTTGGAGATAATAGTTGTTGGCTTGCCTATATTTTTTCTCTATGGAATTTCTTCCATGCTATTATTTTGTTTCAAATTTGGAAAGCTAGGAATGTTGTTTTCTATTCTAGAGGTTCAATTTCTAGTCAGTTTTCTTTATATGAAAAGATTATAGTATTTTCTGTTGTTACTATTCAACTCCATTCACAGGTTTCAAAGTTGACTCATGAATTGGCACATTTTATAAATCTTGTTAGGTTATGGTGCAAGGCTTCATGCACTATCAACATGGCTTTGCCTAACCTCCTTCCACCTTAAGGTCCCTCTATTTCTTTGAGGCCTCGACGTAGCAGGTTGAGGGGGTGACATTTTCTAGCATCAAGTTGTTCTATCAGTGCCCATAGTAGGGCTTGGTATCCTCTTGGAGTGGCTCTCTTTGTTTAGTTATTCTTTTTATTCATCCTTTTAGGGGTTGGTTTTGTTTTTGGTCTCAGGTCTCTATGATGTTAATTGTTTGGGTGGCCTTGTGCCTCGAGCTGTGATTTTTCTAGTTCCCATTTTATTGTAACCTCTCTTATTTTTTATTGAATATATTTGTTGGTTCCAATAAAATATATATTTCCATCCTTTTTCTATTGCAATTTTAATCCTTGCAAGAAGTTCCCTAGTCTCTTCATAGTTGTTAGTTGAAGTTCCATATGTTTTTGAATAAGTTAGGAGAAATTTTCCTTCACCGTTTCTAAAAACAATATCCCCACCAACTTTTCTTGTATTCCCTTTAGAGGCACCATTAAAATTTAATTTTGATGAATCCAATTTTTGGACATTTCCATTTTACCCTAGATTGAATTAGATCCTTTGTTTTAATTCCATTATCACATATGACTCTTCCATGTATGTTCAAATCCTATAGCCAAGTTATTAGCACCTCTTTTTTTGCAATTGAGACTTCCCATGATGAGCACCATATTTGTAAACATTCTCTAAGAGAGGCAATAATACAATTCTAAACTTGGGCATGATTTTGAGATTTTTTTTTTTAATTTTGTTATTCCTTTCAAGCCATAAATTCCAACAAATAATGACAAGGCCAATCCTCCAAAGAATACATAATGCTTTAGCATTGAAATAATTAATCCTATATTTCATCAATGTTGATGGAGCTACCTAGTATAATTTCATATTTTAAAAAAGTAATCCTAAATGGCATGAGCAAATGGACAATGAAGAAGTAAAAGGTCAGAGGTTTCTAAATCCTTCTCATACAAGGTACATCTAAAAGTTTTATAATATCCTCTTCTTTGTAGACTCTCTCTTGTAAGAATCTTACTTTGAACTACTAACCAAAGGAATATTGAGGCCTTAGGGAAAGCCTCTAATGACCAAACATTATTCCAAGGAAAATATTTGGGATAAGAAAATTTTCATTGTTCTAAATCCTCATATCCCAACTTGATTGAATATCCACCATCCTTTGATAAATTCCAAACCAACTCATCCTTTCGAGTAAAAATCAGCAAATAAAACTCTTGAATAATATTTTGAAGTTCATATGCAATTTGTTTGAGTTCATCTCCTTCAACCAAGTTACTAAAAGAAATCCATGATCTAGAGTCTTTTCTCATAATAATATAGTATTTGACCTTTGGACCTTTACATGTTAGGCATGCTTGAGCTAATAGTTATTATTTTGAGTTAGAGATAAGAGGATAAGGCTTCAACCAAGCATAAAATGAAAAATTTACATAACTTCACTAATTGATTGACCATCTAATATGTTTCTTTATCAATTGCAAACTATATGATATGAAATTCCATGTTGACTATCCTTTGAATAGAGTTATTTTCCTAAATAATTTCATTGCACCAAGAGAACTTGTATATTTTTGAAGTAATATTTTTTCCCAATTATTTCCTTGATATCTAGATAATCTCCACCCAAGCTTTGCTACTAATGTCAAATTTATAAGTCTGCAATTCTACAAGCCTACTCCTCCAATATTCTTTCCTTTGAAAACCTATCCCACTTACAAAGAGGAAACATAAAGTTTTCCTCACAACCCTTCCATAGAAAGTCTCTTTGATTTTTATTAATTTTTTATGTTATACCTTGAAAGTATCTAGAAATCTTGAAAGTGACATCATATAAATAGGGATGGATTGCAATGTAGTCTTTATGAGTTGTAGCCTTCATGACATGGTTGAAAAATTACCTTTCCAACCTACCAAGCAAGCTTTCATTGTATGCAAAAAAAAAGATCCAAAGCTCCTTTTTATTTTATTTATCAAATAAAGGGTTACCTAAGTAGGTTGATGATTTTTTTTTAATTTTAAACCCTAAAATATTCACAATAATTTGTTGTAAATCTAGGTCAATATTAATGAAAAAATATTAGATTTTGTAGTATTAACCAACTGTCCAGTAGCCTTCTTATAGCATGATAATATTGATTTAAACTCTATGGCATCATTGATTGAGGGATGGTTCAAAAGAAAGTATCATCAACAAATTGGAGATGAGATTTGGAGGGACCATTTTTTCCAACTTGAATACCTTTGATTTTTCCTTCCATTTTTACCTTTGAAAAAGCTCTTCCTAATGCTTCCACAAAAAAATAAATAGATAAGGAGAAAGTGGATCACCTTAACAAAGTCCACAAGATGACTTGAAGTAACCAAAAGGAGAACCATTGATCAAAATAGAAAATTTTGTAGTGCTATAACAACATTTAATCCATTCACACCAACTATAATCAAAATAAAACTTTGTGAGAATAACATATAGAAAATTCTAGGAAACCCTATTATATGCTTTGTTCATATCTAATTTCATAAGCATACTTGGTTTTTTCATGGAATGAATAGAATGTATGGCCTCATGTGCAAAAACTATACCATAAAGAATTTGTGTACCACAAATAAATCCACCTTGTTCCTTTGAGATAACACAACCTAGAATACCCTTCAACCTATTTGCTAAAATTTTAAAGCGATCTTATAAATCATATTAAAAAGGCTTCTTGCATGAAAATTATCAAAAATATGTTATCCCGCCTTTCTTGGTAATGAACGTAATAAGAGTAACATTGATTCCACTTATTATAGCCTTTCTTTTTAGGCCTCTTAAACCATAACTAACATATCACTCTAATAGATTCTAAATTTTTAAAAATAAAATTGTAGAAAATCCATTAGGGTCAGGGTCAGATGCCTTGTTTGGATGTAAATATAAAAATACTTCATGGAGCTCCTTTACATATATCTCCTTCATCAAGCTTTCATTTTGTCCCCATGTGATAATTGTCAGAATATTTTGTAGAAGTTTTTCTTGTGTCTACTTATCTTGCCTAGTTTCTGATAAGAAATTTTTGAAATAATTAATTGCTTCCTTCCTTATATCTTATTCATCTTCAATATTTCTTCCATCTAGAGTTAAAATATTTATGATTTTATGAAAAAAAAATGTTTTCATCGTAGCATGATTTTTCTTTTGTATTTCTATCACCTTCTTTGAGCCATTTCTCTCTAGATTTTTGGAGCCAATATGATGCCTTTTTCAATGCATTATGATAACTAGAAAGTAATAATTTTTATTTCACGTAAGAATCCTGATCCATTCCATTAATTTCTACTATCTCTTGTAAATTTTTGAGATTGGATTCAATTTATTTATTTTCTTTAAAAATATTACCAAAAGATTTGGTATTCCAAATCTTTATTTGCTCTTTTAAATATTTCAAATTTTTAACAAACCTATACATACATGATCCTTCAAATTTTGATTCATCCCACCATAGCATAGCAATCCAAAATTATTAGGGTCTTGAAGTCTAAATAGATTGGAAGTAAAATGGCTTTGGATGACCATTATGAGCTAACTCACAAGTCAAAATAATGGGTTTATGATATGATCCTGCTCTCAATAAATTATCTGAAGAGATTGTATACTTTATTTGCAACCATTTATTGGATAAAAAGAACCTATCCAGTATTTCTACTATATGAGTTTTCTCAATGCATCTATTATCACATGTATATTGAAAACTTGAAGGACTAACATCCCAAAGGTCATTTGAATTGACAAATGAAACAAAATATTGCATTGATTTAGACCATCCTAGAATACCACCCTTATTTTTGAAAGGAGAGAAAGAAGTTAAAATCATCCTCAAGAATCCATAGATCGCAATAAATAATCATTATATTTGAAAAAAATATGCTAAGATTCTTCCAACATCTTTCAAAATGAATAACTATAGTTGGAGCATATATATATAGATATTTATTTTTATTTATTTTATTTTTTTTCAAGAAAAAATCATAATTTCTATTTCGAATAGGAAAAACATTACATATTGTAGATGCCTAAGGCCTTCTACATCTATCTTGGGGAAAACCCAACAAGAAAAAAGGAAAATACCCCTTGTTCAGAAATCGGGGAACAAACAAGAGGTAAAAAAACCAACCAGCCTAAAAGTATATCTGTGAGCCCACCGGGATCAAATAGTCAAGAGAAAAAAAATAGCAAATAATGTATTCACGCTATCCTCCCAAAAAACTTTAGGAAAGAGGCTCAAAAATTTAAATGATATTAAATTATGGGTCATAGATAGAACTGATAGGAGTACCCACTAAAATACCATCTTTCCTTTCCATCTTTAAACATCTGCCTTGATCCATGTGAATACCATCTTCTGATAGAGATTCTACTACCATATTCAATTCTTGGTAAATATGAGAAAAGGTGATATCTTTGAAAGCTCCTTCTACTCATTTCAGTTGTTCATAGATTCAATTTAAAAGTAGAACATTCATCCTTTGTAAAACCCTCATACAATTAATAACAAATAAAAAATCCCTAAAAAATTTGATCTGTTCAACCTATTTTTCAATGGCTAATTTGATGAGCAATTTTAAAGTAAGTAATTCAACATAAAATTGGAGCATAGATATTTATAACCCCAAATTTAATGTTTTCCTCTTTCTTGAAAAATAATCTAGCAAACCAATTACTTCTTGCTTTTAATAATTGCCCATCCCATTTGTATTTGTCCCATATTATTGCAATAACACTTGAAGCTCCTATAGAAGAAACTCCTAAACAATCACTCATATTCCAGATCTTTTTAAGAACATCCTTACATTCTCCACTACTTAATTTTATTTCTTGTATTAAAATAGACTCATGACAATAACAACCTATTAATTGTCTCTTAGGAGACATTCGATAAAATTGGAATGATATAGAGAATATTAGCATGGCACCTGCGTAAGGATGACATGCACAAATCGAGAAATGGTCCAAATTTTAGCACTTGGGGGTGCAGCGCAATGGTTTGGGCTTTGGCTCTTCTTCGGGAGGTCCAAGATTCAAACCGTGGTGTGGGTGAGTGTGTGAGGGTGTGGGTGTGTATCTCCCTGGTGGAGTTATTGTAACGGGTTGGGGGATTCCTGGTCAAAACCCTTGCTTCTTAATATTACCAAAAAAAAAAACAACCTATTAATTCCTTAATTCTCTTTTTTTAGGGGTTTTATTCATACCCCTAATATTTCATGATATCATTTTCATCATAAAAACTTTTTATTTTTATTAGTGGTATTAGTCCCACTTCTTGGAAAAACCTGTGATATTTTTATTTGCTTCCTAGATCAATATATTTTTGAGTTTATTTTTCTCTTTGTTTATGCTTTGATAACCTTCCTCTCCTTTTTCCATTCCCACAAACACTCTCATCTTCATCAATCTCTTCTATTTTTATAATTGTTCATAATAAGACTTATCTTATAAAGATTTATGTAGCCTTAAAAAATTGAAAGTGTAAGAAATAAACTCATTAGCATTTTCTTCTTTATGTTGCCTTCAAAACCCTAAATTACATAAATGATCCTCCATAGTCATTACTTTCTTATGTTGGCCTAGAAACCCTAAATTTCCTTAAATATCATCTATATGATTTTTTATTGTACTCTTGAAATCCTAATGTGCAATGAATGCACTATGTACTGCTTTCATTTTTATTGTAAGGAGAATATTTTATGCTACTTGAGAAAAATAAAGATGATTTACCTGGATTAAGCTTGACCTCCTTCATATAATTTTCTTTAAAATTTACCTCCCCATCTTCTTTTGATTTAAAATTTGCCTTCCCATCTACCTTTGCACCTTTAGCTCCTTCTATATTTGAATTTACACATTGTACTTTCTCATCCCTCATATTATTTTTCTCCTTTAATGGTTGATTTGAGTGAACTGTAGTGGCCTTTGACATATGATGATGTAGATGAGTTTTTCTTACCACTTTATTAGGAATGGAAAACCCTTGATTTGACCTATCATATCCTATGATATGATCTCTTTGTTTCATATTGAAGCTACCCTCATGCACAAAAAATTCTATCTCTTTCTCCATCATTTTAACTTTGTAGTCTCTTTCCATGTACCTAGTTTCATGATATTTGCGACATCGAAATGCAATGTTTTCATAATCCACTTGTTGATCCCATTCTATTGATTCAAATTTATTCATAATGGCTATAGTAAAGGTTTTGAAATATCCATGCCAACACATATTCAAGTGGATACAACATGGCTTCTCTTAGTATTTGGTCACTCCTAGATGAATTCACCTAGAGTATTACAAATATTCTTCAAAACCTCCCTATTGATGAGTTAATAAGGAAGTGCAAAAAGCCTAATCCATACTAGAAGCATTTTTAATAGTTTTTATCTCCATAAAATAAATTCTTACTCCAAGGTCTTATTTATAGTGTATCTTTACCCCTAAACCAAAGTCCTTAATCAATTACTTTATTTCTTATTTTTGAACTAGAGAAAATAATGAAGAAAAATCCTTTTGCAAGAAAATTCATGGAGTAATTTGAATTCAATCCCCACTTCCACTTGATCCAATTTTGAATCTCAGAAAAACTTGTCCAATATCCATGGAATTTATATATTAACCCTCTTGTTTTAAGAACCATTATATCATGCTCAATCATCTCATCCTTGATAATCACTTCTAGTGTAGAATATGCTACATGGATAGGGTTTGCCATAGATTCACTCTTCCTCTTATTGCTAGCCAAGGCATCCATACTTACAACTAGCATGCTTGCTTTTAGTATGAACTTTTAAAAATGACTTTCTTTACATGTTACCTAGATTTTCTTCATTTGAATCCTTTAAAGTCTCTTAAGATCTAGAACAAGAAATGACACTTGTTCCTTGATCACACTTTGCTTTCTACTTCCCACTTTTTGCTTATGCTTCCTCCTATTCTCTCCTAATATATTAATACTTATGTTGATTTATAGTTTGGCTTGATTAATATTTTTTTTTTTTTAATTTACATGATGGAATCGGTAGCCGCCACGAATCCGGGCAGGTTGTCTAGATTTTTATGGCCGCCATAGTATTCTGCGCTGTCCACCCCAGAAGCCGCCACATAGATCTTCGTGCAGTCTACCTCTATAACCACCATGCCACAATCATTTTAAACCTTTTACGCCATTGAAAGCACTAGGAAAGGGACAAGCGTTCAGTCTGGAGAGGCCCGAGATTTGAACCTTGGACCTTCGCCCCCTTATGGGATTTGGATGAACCAATTGGTCTACACCTTGGACCTAGCTTGATTAATCTTATTAAGAAGGGACATAGCATAATAAGTGCAACTACTGGCCAATTTGACCAAACTAGGGGATGTTGTTCATACAAGACCCAAATAATGGAGTGATTTATTTGATTTGGAAAAAAATTATAATAAATTAATGGCTCAAGGAAAAATAAATTTTAATGTTTCAAGGTATTATTTTTTATGCCAGGATTTTAGGCTAACAAATTATTAGGCACATGATTGGTTAAGAATTTTTAATAAATTTATTTGATAGAGTATTTGTAGTCAATTTTACTGCAATATGGATCACAGGACACAATGGTTTGCTACAAAAGGGGCTATATTTTTAAAAAATTATTATATAAGAGATTGGATGACATCTAACTCTATCAATAAAATAATAGTTTTGTGATACTAGACAACTAGATTTGAAAAGGAGTAAAAAAAAAAAAAAATATTATGAATGATGAATGAAACAAACGAGACTACGAGTATCTATCAAGGGATGAGAAGGAACTACAATGGATATGCTTAAATAATTTACCCCAAGCGGTGGCCTAACAACCATATAATGGACAAACACTCTTTTGGTGGATAAAAATACAGCTTAATTTATTATTAAGCGATGACCTATGAGTTGGATGATAGACAACCACTCATGTAAATATGCACAAATTATAATCCATTTATAAGTGGTGGTCTATGTGACATGATGGTGGAAAATCACTCATAAAATAGAAAATATATGTCTGGAAATATGTACAAGATAATAATCTCATATTTAAGTGATGACGTGGAAGCCATGATAAAGGACAAATACCTAGAATATGGAAAAAATGATCATGATATATATACAAGATACATCATGTCTAAGTGGTGGTCTCAAAACTAGATATAGGACAAGCACTTAGGTCATGATGATAAAGTACCTAGAATATGTACAATACAATACATAAATATTTATAATATTTGGGTTAGTAATTGCCACACGAGGACTTTGGATAGTAATTGTCATAGGGGGACTTAGTAATTGTCCAAGGGGAACTTATGTTAGTAATTGTCCAAGGGGAACTTATGTTAGTAATTGCCATAGGGGACATTAATTAGTAAATTTCCAAGGGGGACTTTTATTAGTAATTTTCATAGGGGGACTTCAAATGTCTAGATCATAGGAGGTATTCCCAAGAGGGGCTATGAATATCTACGCCATAGGGGGCATGCCCAAGAGGGAATTTGAATATCCATGTCATGGGGGTGTGCCTAAGAGGGAATTTAAGATGTCTACATTGTAGGGGGTATTCCCAAGAGGGAATTTGAATGTCTATGGCAGGGGGAATTCCCAAGAGGTATTTTAAATGTCTACACTATAGGGGCCATGCCCAAGAGGGAATTTGAATGTCTACACTAGTGGGGGTGTTCCCAAGAGGGATTTTAAATGTCTATGTCATAGGGGACATTCCCAAGAGTGAATTTGAATGTCTAAACCATAGGAGGCATCCCCAAGAGGGACTTTGAATGTCTATGTTGTAGGGAGTGTGCCTAAGAGGGAATTTAAATTCTATCATAGGGGGCATGCCCAAGAGGGAATTTGAATGTCTACACCATAGGGGACATAACTAAGAGGGAATTTTAATGTCTATGCAATAGGGGCATACCCAAGAGGAACTTTAAATGTCTATGTTGTAAGGAGCATGCAAAATATCTATGCCACAAGCGGTATGTAAAATATTTATGTCATAGGGGGCATGCAAAATGTCTATGAGTAATATGTCTTGTATGTACAATGAAGATGATGAGTGCAAAATACATATGTCATACAAAAATGATCTAAAGATCAGATAAAAAAATTCTAAATAATTATTTATTGATAATGCTCAAAAACTTGAAAAGAGGATTGTTTATGAAGATATATTATGTTTGTAATAATCAATTACCCCTAGATGATGTTGGGTTAAAGGTGTTTTGGTGTATTAATTTCTATGCCATCTTATGCAACTACCAAAACAAGATGATGTTTGTATCCATAGCCCAATGTATCTATGAAATATCATACATGTACCAAGCAATGGTTAGAAATATGATCTTCCCTAGGGAGTACATAAGAAAGTATGGATAGGCAAGGATAAGTTTTATGCTTAATAATATTATTATAAAGATAGTAGGTTACCTTCAATAAGTTAGAATTCCTTTTTGAATAAGATTGACATCGTGTACTGGAGGTCTTACCCCACTAATGCATGGATGATCGAGAAGAGAGAATATCTCTAGCCATTGCTCAACATATGTATGAAAAATTATATATCTACAAAATAGTGGTTAGAAATGTTACCTATTTTGAGATGTCCAAAGTGATAGTGTGGGGAGACAATCTATACTTATTGTCATCTTGAGAAGATGATGTGAGATTGATGTGAAAATAATTTTTTAAATGATTGTCGTAGCTAGTTTACAGACCAATAAGGAGTGGTGGTATAAAAGATCAACTACTTGGTGCACCCATAAGAAATTTATGGGTTAGAAAAGGATTGATAACTTATACCCCATTATCTCATGGGTCTATAAATGGACTAGAAGAAAGTAAGCATGATTAGGAGTTGATTAGGTTTGTTGAATAGACCCTTATGAGGGCCAAACATTATGAGCCATTACATGGCGGTTCTGTAAAAAATATACATTTGTGAGACATTGATTCATATAGTATGACCTTCATAATGATGTATAAGGTGATTAATGCTGGCTAAACTAGATGGTATCTAATAGACCCTTGCAAGGATCAAACCATATGCACTAGTTCTTGACAGATTGTAAATAATTATAGGTTTTCCAAACATGGGTGTGTAAGACCTCATCTTTGCAATGGTGTATGAGGCAGTCGACTGGATTGATTTAAAATAAGTAATGACTTATATAATGTCCTAAATCACATAGTATATCAATAGGAGGTTCAAAGCTTAGTGCCTACTACCTAGCATATGTGCAAATGATTTATAGATGCATAAGATATTGGATAGAGATTTGATCCTGTCATTGATATATAAGGCAACCATATTTTGTGAGCATACATGTTGCCAAGTGGACCCATCATGATGGTCAAAACCCTCTATCCATTAACTAGCACATTTGTAAAATATTTACAAGTTTGCAGTATATTGGATATGGAGGGGTCCAAACATTATGGGTGGTTCATCAGACAATGTGGATTAGATGAGGGGAGACATTATGGTAAGAAGGGCTAAGGTAAAAGTCTAAATGGTTTCCAGAGCATTAAATCATTGGTAATTTGTCAAGCTACTGCTGACTGAATATTTTGACAGTCATTAATACTTTGACCTTGTCCCAATGATGAAAATGAGTTTTCCTCTTGATTGGATAACTAAGTTTAGATTTTTATTATGATTATTTGATAGGCCAAGCCAAGATCCAAACTCATTCATCCACTATATTGCATGTCTACAAGAGATCATAAATTTGCAAGGTATTAGATTTATAAGCATAGGTATTGAAAGGGCCTATCAAATGACCTTAAAGTTGATGATAAGTAAATATTATAATGTTTTTTTGACAATGATTTAGTATGATGATAGGATTTATTGATTGTCTAGTATATCCTTGTTGGATCCTCAAAATCCAACCTAAGGTATGCTCCTAATTTTTGAATTCAAAGTTATCCATGGTCACATTTATTTCATTTTTTTCTTGTTAGTTTAAAATTCTTTCTATTTGTCAATTTCATTAGCCCATTATTCATATTCTTAGATTTAGTCTATTTCTTAGTCTTTTTGGTCATAATACCCTTTCTCAAAATTTTATCCTTATATTTGGTAGTCAAAAGTCTCTTATGTGATGTCTCCTAAGACCTTCTAAGGTTCATTGATGAACTAAGCAATTCAATTTTTATTATCCATGTAAAGGTCTCATCCTTAGACAGAGAATCACTCCCTCTATAATAATATAGTCATAAAGGTCCCTAATATTTGATGAGTTCTTCATACATAGAACCCGAATCATTCCCTCTTGATTAATCCCTTTTAAGCCAAAGTCAACAAAAAATATTTTGGCCCCATTAGTCTTTTATTTCATGAATTCCAATATCTTGGCCTTGTCCACCTAAGCATAATAAAAATGCTTCACAATCCCTTAGGCTTGAAGACCCCTAAGGTTTGAAAATTAATTTCTTCTCCTAAGGTTAAATAAATCTTCATTTTCACCCCATGTGATATTCCCTCTTTTTCTAAATAGTACACATATTGTCAAAACCATCGCTCAAAAAGAACCTATATTGTTGATTATCCTGAAAGATTCTCCATTGACTAGTTCAACTCTTGGATACCTTTCAAATCCATGGTCTGCACTATCCTGATGTTCTTCAACAAATCATAGTCATTCATCTATCACAACCATTAGATTTCCTTGTAGCATAAACATCACTGATATCCCAACATAATGAATGGTTCACATGTATCATAAGAGTTTAGGATGAGTCTTACATGCCCAAATTTTTATTAACTTATACTCTCTCATTTGACTTGTCAAATGTGCCCTGTGCTTTAAAAATATTACTTCTCCATTGGAAATAGATGGACTGCATTCAATCTAAGGATTAAGCTAGAATCCTAGCCATCAATGTCATCCCCTCTTTCACCATGTTTGGCACTATTCATTTTAAATATCGTTCACATCTACTGGAATGAACAACCCATATATATCTCTAAACCTTTGGATAGATCACAACTGTTGAAGCATTCTCCCAATTAAAACCTATTACATTAAAGGATAAAATGAACAATGCACGATGAACCACAAAATTATATGGATGGCCTACATTAGATGATAGGTAAAGATAAAATTTATCAAGACTCGATAAAAGTGAATGGTTTAGATTAACTGAAAGAGTCAAATGGATGATGCACGATGAAGCCACAAGTAATCCACTAGGTTTTTTCTACAAGCACACAAGAATCAATAGTCTATGATATTATGAGCTCTATAATCTATGGATCACATTCAAAGATAAATTCTTATGACCCAAAACAAACATGAAAAGTCTTATAGCTTGTGTTCAGTTAGGAGATCTATGACCTACATTGTTTCAAAGTCAATAATGGATGGTGCACATTAATTAGCAAATACAAACAAAGGACTCTATGATAGGCTCATTACAAAAGGGATGATCCTCTTAGTTTTTGTGTTAAGCCCATCAAAGATCAAATGGCTCGTATTACTTGACACTAAGAAATAAGAATATGACCGGTAAAATGTGCCAAAGGATAAACAACTCATGCTTATTGTGTCAAATAATAGATGGCTCAGATCAAAAGATAAAAAAGGATAATTGACTTAGTCCCTGATAATATTATAAATAATATTGGACTTAATTAAAATTAGACATTTAATGTATGAATCTACGACCTGTGTTCAATCTTAAGCATTAGACGAACCACATTGAGTCAACAAAAAGCACAAATTTAAAAATATTTAGCTATTCATTAATTAGCATTAGTGTCATTACTATATTTTGCAAAGCACTTAAAGGACTTCTAATGGAATAAAACCAAAGGGATAGAATAAAGAAAAAGGGATTCCATTTAAGGATTACATAATGGATAATTTGGTGCATGATTTGAAAGGGGTTTCAATGGCTTAGACTTGATCTTCAAGGTCTAAGTATATTTATGGCTTAGATCAAATATATCCATTTAATGGCTCAAATAATTGTAAGACCACCACCCATATTTTATAATATAGTTGACACACTTTATAACGTAGCTCAAAATAAACCAATGGCTTAGATCAAATCTGTCATTCATACCAATGACTATATATCGATATTGAATTAGGAAAGCATCATGTAGTGATAGCTTATATTGTTAAGGAAATGTTATGGTCTTGATGTAGAGGAGAAAATGAGTATGTAGTTGGCAATAATTAAGGATTAGCATATGAAATTACTGCATAGTTACTATATATTCCTCCCAAAATTAGTAGCCATACTTACACTAAGCAAATTGTAGAGATTGAGCACGAAGTACATAGAGTAGTAAATAATTTTATGAAAATTGTCCAAAGTGTTTACAAATCTATTCAATGATAAAATGGCTTCCTCAAGTTCTTCCTCTATTGATCCCTTAGGTATTTTTGATAGCATTGCAAAATGACTAACTGTAAGTCGTGCCTAGAAAAGCCCTCACTAATGAGGTAGTGGAATTTGTAAAAAAATTAGCAATGAATATGAAAATTACTCCAACACAACAATGGGAGTTAGACAACACAATAATTTTCTAGTATAAATTAACCGAAGAGAATGAGCAATGCCAGCCAACTTTACTCAAGGGGATATTCAAAAGGGCATAGCGGGTTTGAAACATAAACAATCTATATTGTAACATATGGACCAATAACTTAGGAAAAATAATATGCCCCAGGGTGTATTATTTCTTAGATTTTCTCTCATGTATTGTAGTGGCATATGACCCAACTAATAGGCTACGAAGAGACGCTAGTTGATGGATAATTTTCAAAATCATAGTAGAAAATTTCAAGAAGATTTTCAATTTAAGCTTGACTATGTTAAATTTGGATAAAAAGGTGATAACTCCACAAGTTGATAGTGTCATGGCTCATGTTTCAATCCTAGGCAATGGACTTCATAGAAATGATCAATATCTTGATTGGAATACTAGACATAGCATGGGTGTGTAAAGAGGTGGAATATTTAAGTATCCAATGTAACCAGGCAAGGAAATCATTGATGTATAGATGGGAGTATAATATTTTTGATATGATGCATAGAGAGCTTCAAGAACTATAAATGATAATAAGAGAAGAGTGGGAAAGAATGCCTCTATTTTCTTACTATTCCATCCTGATCCACTTCCTAATTGGGCATCTTGGACACCATGATCTAAAATCCTAAGGAGGATAATGGACTAAATATGTTCAATATAGACTCCCATGCTTTCATGAATGTGAGTCCATTTATTCACAATTATTTGAACAATTATTTACTTTAATGCATTCTTATCTTTGTGGACATCGAATGGATAGAATAGGTCCTATAATAGCAATATTCCTCTATGAAAAGCAAGTAGGGGATTTTTTCCTTGCTAAGTATTTCTCATATATAAGGATTTATGGAACAAAGATACAACCCAATACCCTTCCCAAATTTTTTCCTATGTCCATAGTAGCCCTGGAAATCACGAGATAAATAGCTGAAGAAGCTAAAATAAGTGTAGGGAAGAAGCAAGCTAAAGTTGCTTGGATTGAAGTCCCATGTAGTATGGGCCATTATATATAAGGGATATCCAAATATTCTCAAAGTAACATGGAAGATGAATGAATTTAGTTTTACAGAAATAACATGGAGGCTATATGATCCCCATAGGTTTTATCATGCTTCAATAGTTAAAATGTTATATGCACAAATAATTCGTAGAAGAGATTCATTTGAAGATGAGATTTAAGAAGTTATGAGAAAATGTACATATCTTGAAGATGTGTGGAAGAACCACTCAAAAGTTAGGAGGGAGAATACTTAGATAGAATAGGTTGGGCATTATCCAATGATTTGGTAGTGCTTAGGATGGCTTCAATAGAAGCAATAGCTCCCACCATTCCAACAATACCTCCTAAATATTTAGAATATCCTATTATAAAATTTATTTATTAGGAGCCAATCAAACTAGAAGTTGTGGCTGAACAAGTCTTGGAAATCAAACTTGAAGTTTCTCAACCAAGTCTGCCTCCACCCAGCCCTATTTCCACACCAAGCAAAGGCAAACAAATAATCCCAATATAGGGTAAACATGATCCACAAGAATATTTGGCTTCTCCATAGGTACCAAGTGAAAGTCAATTACAATTGGCCTTGTCTAAACCAAAATTGGTATCCACAACTATGATAATTGATAGTAAAGAGATAAACTTATACTCTTTCACACAGAAGAAGATTTAGAATGCAAGAGGATTGGCTAATTTGATCAGAAATATTCAAGTAAAATCTCTAATCCCTTCCAAATTTCCTGAGCATAAGAACTCTAGATTGGAGGTGACTACTTCCTTAGAGAGTCCAAAGACTATTACTCTGGTTAGAGTAGAGGATGTGATTCCTTTTGACACCAAATATGAACAAAAACTAATAGAAATTGATCAAGGGAAATATCCTCATCATATTCAATATATAGTTAAAGAGCTAAGTGCCCAAAATTCAACCACAACTATATTAATCCCCTTGCCCAAAAATATAGAAGTAATTCAAATCAGTCCAACAATAAGACAAACATGGGTACTCCATATGTAGGTTACAAGGGATCTAGTGGCCATGTTAGAATCAAGAAGTTTTCTTCAAGTACAAGCAAAAAACATACAAAAGGAAAATCAAGATTTGAGGGTAAAGATAGAGAAATTATATGTTGAAAATGATAGGCTCAAGGAGTAGGCATCACATATAGAAGTAGTTGAACATTACAGTTCTACACTTGTACAGGGGTTTAAAGCAAAGGTATATTCTAGACTCAAGGCTGAAATGTATACATTCTCCAAAGTACTCCAAAAAATTTCTTCAATCATTAAGACAATAGAAGGCATAATAATATTACTGAAAGAAATAAACATTAAGGTGGCATCAATATGACATATCTTTCAAAAGTGTAAAGAGCAGTATGAATACATACAATAAAAAAAGTAACTATCAAATAAGATACAATGTGTGATTGTAGCTTAGAATTCACTAAAGTAGCCATTTATCTTTGTGAAACGGCCTTTTGGAAATCCTTTGTAAAATAAATGGAAACATGGGAAGCAAAAATAGATGCAAGAAGAAAGCAAGCTGGAATTTTGCTTGAGGAATGCTTATCAACCAATAATTTTGATAATATGATAGCCAAACGAATATAGGATTACGAGTGCAATGAAAAATATAAGTAAGAATTAGCTCAAAAATTTAATGACTTGTTAGAAATGGCTAAGTCATTAACCAAATTTGCTTAGAAAAATAATCATTCAACTGAAGAACAAAAAAACAAGGTATTACATATAATAAACACAATTTTATTTGTAGCTTTATTTTCTAATGAAGCATGGGATAAAATGGCCAGTATAGTTGGAATAATTCAATCAGAGCAAAGAGAAAAAGATAAAGATCATATGGGGCCCATTGCAAAAAAACACTAAGCTTTAGGGGACTAACATAATGAGCTAACAATCAGCCAAGTGTAGGGCTTAGATGTAATAGAGCTATAGTCCATAAAAAAGTCCAAGGGCTAACTAACTCCCAAGTTAAAGCCAAAATTAGACAACGGAAGACAACCAAGAACTGATTCTAACCCATACATGGATTAATGATAGAGATGTGAGCATATAGAGGGATCAAACATAGACAACTACAACATAATGGGTCATTCTAAAACTATAAAAGGAGTAGTAGCAACCAAGTACAACATCAAGTTTTGCATAACCAATTTTTGCCAAAGGTATAACTAAGCATCTTTGTCCTTGTTAGTTGTATTTTACCTGTGTATATTTTCCCATAATTCACCTCTTATTCTTATCCATCATTGTATAAGTTTTGCTAAAGAAGCATCTAGTTAGCTAAGATTATTTCCAGCAACTAGATTGGGAGCTTGGAGACTCTTTGTTACTACTTTTAGAACAAAGAGAGGAAATTCTCTATTACATTATTTGAATGGAGAAGATATTTGTATTTGCTTAAAGATATCTGGAACATTTTACCAGACTCAAATTGTAATATTTTTTGGTATTAATACAAATTCAACTTCCTCATTTGTGCATTTTAATGTCCAATTATATGTTTGTTGTCCCATTTGCATGTTACATAATTTGAATGTGTGAATGAAACTTTCTTTCATTGGTAAATTTCAATTATATTTGTTACATCATTTGAATGAACATAATTGATCCAATTACTTCTTTCTCTTTCCTTCTTGCTCACGAAATGTTTAAAGCTTTTCTACAATCGCCTAATGGACAAGACATCAGTCTACTAATAGGGTATAATTAGAGGGTTTTATGAATCTTGATTAAGATCCTTAATATTAATTTTATTTTATTATAATCTAGATGAGCATGAGCATGAGCACGTATGTTATAATCTAAGGTCACCTCTAGGATATCTTCACCTTACTCAGTTTGTTTAAAATCCTTGAGATAATTATTTCCTAAGTTAAAGAGGTGGATCCACCAGAGTCCACAATGTTGATTGGATTCAAAAAATTCTGCAACGTGACAAATTTTCAAGGGTGTAAAAATTTTCTCCAATAGTTTTTGATGCCATTTTCAAGGAAGACTACTTACTTTTATTTTGAATTTTACACTGTCTTTTTCATTTTAAATCTTTAAAATTCAAAAGCTCACGATCATGGATTTTATGGGTCAATAGAATTTTCTTGTTAGTTTTACACCACAATTCCCTTTTAATCCCTTGAGTGAAATAATATTCTGTGAGATTAAGAGCGTGTAAAGCCAAAAAATATTGGCTAGAGAGTGATTTTTCTTCTTGAACATCTATGCAAGCAACTTTGAATTCAAAAACTAAAGAAATGAAGAATAGCTTGATTTGGCATCCACAAGAAGAAGTGATAAATATCTCTGTCAAGAATTGTCAAATCTAGAGGTACTTTTCCAATATCATAGAAATTCTTCTATATCTTTAAATTCTACTTCTAGTAATAGTCTAAATTTAACTTTTATTAGTGTTAGTTCTAGTATTACCCCTTCCCTGAGTGTTACTCCAAAATTTTCTTCTATTACCCCAGTAGTAATATGGTAGCTGCAAATCCACCACCAAACCATAGTGTAAATAATTGGAGAATCAATAGATATTGACCCTTCCATTTGCCTCAAAATCTAAATCCCCTACCTAGTAAATATCATAAATACTTACCTAAGTTCTAAGGAAATACAGTTGTAACTGGGGAAGACCATATTAGAGATTTTTTGTATGCCATGGGTAGTCTTGAGGTAGATGATGAAGATGTGGTCCTTAGATTGTTCCTTTAAACTTTAGAAAAATATGCTTGTGAGTGGTTCAATAATCTTGGGGTTGGTACTATCAATAATTTTCACACCATGGAGTCTGTATTTCTCAGAAAATATAGGGAAAAAAGGAATGAAAAATCCTTATTAACATAGTTGGCCACCATGAAAAAAGAAAGAAAATGAGTCAATAGAGGATTTCAATAGGAGATTTTTTAAAATAAAAATAAAATTCTTGTAGGTTTAAGACCTAACGATGATCAATCTATTTGCTACTACAAGAATGCATTTTCTAGAGATTTCAACTATGAATTAAGACAAATACAAACTAATACCATTGATGCATGTATGAATATGGCTATACATATAGAAAGAAATATGATCGATAGTGGTAAAATTAAATCCTATTCATTAGAGCCTAATCTGCCTGATAAGAAACCTAAAAAGTTTACGTTTATTATTCTCAAGAAAATAGAACATGACCCAATAGATAATATTACCAACCAATTGAGCTCCATGTTTGAAATTTTTAATACTATGAATGATAGACTAGCCATAATTGAATGAGAAAAAGGGAATAATGTTGAGTCTTTACAAATTCAAGGGGATAAATCAAGCTAATAATATACCTCCTTTCAAAAAGAATTTCAACAAGAATTGGAATAACAATAATAACTAGAAAAATAAAGAAGGGCAAAAATATTTAGATGTTGTTCCTAACCCTATTCGAACTACCAATATAACTTCAAATTTTCATTTTTACTATTCTTCCTGTAATGCTCCTCACAACTCTACTAATTGTGGTATTTACTTGAGTCTATATTCCAATATTAATCTTGATGATGAATCTGAAGAGGACATTAGGAACAATGTGTGTTGTAATCAAGACAATGAAGTTAAAGAAACACAATTTGAAATATAAATGGATTTATATGCTTCAAATCACCAACAAAGGGTCCTAGTCCTTGACAATATGGAAATATTACATAAGCCAACTAACACTAGGTTTGAAATAATGAAATATGATAAATTAGCACCTATGGCAGAGGAAGTAGAAGCATTAGAGTGAATACATATAATAGATCTTACAAGTAAAAAAATACCAGATACAAAAGATAATAAATCTTCTAAAGAAAATGAAGGACAAACAAGTCAATATCAACCTATACCTAAAGAGAAAACTACTAAAAAGTTAAACGATAGAAAGAATTAGATCATCTCTGAGAATACTGATGTATAGGAATATGTTCACAAAAAAAATAGATGAAGCATTTAAATAGGAATCTTAAAAAGCAACATATGTCAAGAAATATGAGTTTGATATCGATTTAGAAATAACTAAGCGTAAATATTACATTTGGTGAATTGATGATTGTTTTGAAGTATAATGATTAGGTTTGTAAAAAAATTGGATTAATTGATTGGACAAAGGGACAAGTATACAACCCTTAAGACCAGAGAGCCTTGAATTTAGGGCTCCATCTTCAATAAGGCTATTTTATATCTCCCTCAGGTACACATCAGATTTAGGTGACTAATATGTCATCCATAATTACATGCTTGATAGTGGGGCTTCACACAATATAATGCCAAAACAAGTGGCTAATCAATTGGGCTTAAATTGTACAAGATATTCCCTTCATATTTCAATAATGGATAGTAGGCAGGTGCCATGCATAGGAGTGATAATTGGTCTACTTGTATATCTAGATCAACATCCTAAGAAAGGCATAGTCATGGACATCACAATAGTGGATGTAGATACCTTCTCCTTACTACTATGTGGACACTGGGATGAGAAATTAGAAGGCTTCATTCAATTAGATGAGTCTTATTCTACCATCCCCTTATCAGGAAAAGAGAAGGCTATCCTCATAAGAGAACCTTTTAATAAATACTTTGTTCAATTGATAAGGCCTGATGTTTAATTGAGAAGGCCTGATGACACCATGATCAATATTGTAAATTCTATTGAGGAGAAAGAGATGGGAGTATATTCTGTGTGGTATACACATTTTTTAGTAGAAGTCCTTGAAGTGAGAGAAATGGACCTAGAATTAAGGGAAAATATTGATGTTAAATCTGATAGGATTCTAACTAGAGAAATGTAGACCATGACATTTTATGGAGCAAAGTCAGAGATTGGGGTAGGTGCTACGGTAAATTTGATATATATTAAAGGCAATTACCTTGGTATTCCTTACAAAATTGAATTCCCTTATACCAACAACGTAGAAAAGTATGAAGCCTTATTGCTAGGACTTAGGAAGGCTAACGAATTAGGTATCAACTACTTGACTATTAGTGGAGATGCAGAGCTTATAATCTAATAGGTAAAAGGAAAATATCAGGCTAAGCACCCAAGGCTGAAATAGTATAAACAGGTTGTCATTGATGAAATTGATAAGTTCTTGGTATTTAATATGCTTTATATTCCTAGAAAGCAAAATCATGTAGCAAATATGCTAGCTATAAATGCATTTGGTGTAGATAATACTAAGATAGATACAAAATATATAAATAGATTTTCTACAATATCTATCTACAAGCCCTTTGTGCCAGATAATGTTGTTTACTTACAAGTATTTTAGGATGACATAAATGTTAATGACTTTTTGACTCTCCAAAATGAATTTGTTGATATCATATGTGATGAAGAAGATGAGGAGAAACTAAAAAATCATATTAGAGAGCCAACACAAGTCATTTAGTTGAAAACAAATAGAATCCCTAGAGGTTTCATATCTTTAGAAATTCTATTTGATGATTTTGATAGAGCATATAAATATTTGTTCCAAGAGTCTAAAGCAGATGATGTTAACATAGGGACAAAAGAAGAGCCCATATTTATTAAGATCAATAAAGCTTTATTAGAAAAAGAGAAACAATAGTATGTTAGATTTTAAAAAAAGAACAAATATGTTTTTACATAGAGTTATGAAGATTTGAGGATATTTAATACAGAAGTTATGACCCATATAATACCTCTTTGGAAAGATACCAAACCTTTTAGAAAAAAACAAAGGAAGTTCAATCTCACTTTGTACCCAATAATGTAGAAAGAATTTTAAAAGCTGTAGGATGCAAAGATAAGTAGAAATATCATACTTTCTTCTTGGATTGCAAACTTAGTACCACTTAGGAAGGAAAATGGAGATATAAGATTATTTGTTGATTTTAGGAATTAAATAAAAGTTCATTGAAATATAATCACCCAATCCCCAACATGGAGCAGTTGTTACAAGAAGTTGTAGGGTCTGCCAAGATGTCTTTACTAAATGATTTCTTAGGTTATAACTAGATATTAGTGAATCTAGAAGACAAATACAAAACAACATTTACCATAGCTTGGGGAACATTTGAATATCTCAGGATTCCATTTAGGTTGATGAATGTTGGTGCAACATTTCGAAGAGCTATGGAATTTTCCTTCAAATATCTAATGTTTGAGATAGTAGTAGTGTATGTGGATGACATCACAATGTTTTTAATAATTTTTGAAGATCTTTTTATGCATTTGACCCAAGTGTTTGATAGATATAAATAATTTAGTATATCTTTAAATCCTAAGAAGTGTATATTCAGAGCTACACAAGGTAATCTACTTGGGCATGTTGTGTCTAAAGAAGGCATTAGCATAGATCCACAAAGAATATAGGCAATTGCTAAAATCCTCTCTCCTAAAAATATGAAAGGAGCTAGATCATTATTTGGAAATATAAACTTTGTTAGGAGGTTTATGCCTGAATTTGCTAAAATTGCTAATCTGATAAATGACATGATCAAGAAATATGGGGAAATAAGGTGGAAAAAAGAGAACACTAAGGTATTTCAGAATATCAAGGATGCAATCACTCAAGCACCTGTATTAAATTACCTCAATTACTCTAGATATTTTAACATATACTCATCTGCATTAGACCATACGATTTTTGTAGTCTTATCTCAAAAGGATGAAGAGAAAAATGAAAGACCTATTGCCTTCATGAGTGTAGGACTAAAAGGTGCTCAATTAAAATATTCTATGATAGAAAAATAAGCTTATGCTTTAATAAGGGCATTAGAACATTTTAAAAGTATCTTTGGATCAAACAAGGTAATAGCCTGTATTCCCTACATTACCATAAAATATGTTTTCACACAGTCTAAACCTTTAGGGAGTTCTACAAGGTGGATGGTAAAGTTGTTATAATATGATGTAGAATTCAAAGTAGTTCAAATTATCAAAGAACATGGATTAGCAAAGTATATGGCCTATAAAGAAGGGGAAGTCATGAATAATACTATCATAGTAGATGAGGCTGATAATTTTGAGTGTAAATGGTATAATGATATTGTATTCTATATTCAAAACTTATCATTCCCAAGTAACATATCCCAAAATAAAAGGATATCTATTAAAAAATTAGCTCAAAGATATTATGTTTAGGAAAGCAGATTGTATTGGAAACATCCAAATGGTGTATTGTTACTTTGTTTGTTTGAAAAAGAGGTTCCTCAGGTGTTGAAAGAATATCATTATGGATTATGTGGAGGCCACTTTGCACCTAAGGCTACACCAAATAAAATTATGAGAGTTGGTTATTACTAGCATTCCCTATTTAAATATGTGTATCAATTTGTTAGAAACTATCATAACTATTATATTTTTATAGGGAAGAAAAACTTATCTGCTATACCTTTGAATCTAGTAGTGGTGGATGCTCCTTTCACTCAGTGGGAAATATATTTGATCGGTGAAATTAATCCAAACTCTTCTAGGGGTCATATATGGATAATAACTACAACAAATTATTTTACCAAATGGGTAGAGGCGACACCCCTCAAGAAATCAACCACAAAGGTAGTTATTAAATTTTTAGAAGAAAATATCTTGACTAGATTTGGGGTTCCCAAGAAGATAGTTACAGATAATGGTTACTATTTTACTTCTTTGGAGATAATTGAATTTTGTGCTAAATATGGTATATAACTTTCTCACTCTGCCAATTATTATCCTCAAAGGAATGGTCTAGCAAAATCTTTAAACAAAAATTTGATCACTAGAATCAAAAGAGCATTGGGTAGAAACAAAAATGTTGGGATAATGAACTAAAGTTTGCTATATGGGCTGATAGAATATCTATTAAAAGGAGCATAGGAAAATCCTCTTATGAGCTAGTATATGGAGAAGAAGCTCTGTTACCTCCTCAGGTAGAAAGCCATGCTTTATCTCTACTTCATGATAATGAAAATATAGATGCTTTATAGAGGAGGTTAGACCAGATTGTGTAGTTATAAGATAGAAGAGATGCATTGCTTAAAATAACAAAATAGGTGCAAATAAAAACATAGGTCTTCAACAATAAATCCAAGAATAAGCCTTTTCAAGAAGGTGATATAGTGCTATACTAGGACCTCAAAAATGATAAACATGGCAAAAAAGGAAAGCTTGAACTCAAATAGCTTGGCCCATATCAAATTCTTAAGAATGTTGATCAACATACTTACAAGTTGCAAAATTTGGGTGTCATAGAGTTCTCAATTCCTATCAATGACCAACAACTAAAAATATATCACTCTACACGTCTTGAGAGGTTGTGTTAAAAAAAATGTGTGTATTTTCAATTTGGTTTTTGGTCATTTTATAGGTTTAGGTGATTAGGTAGGATTATTACAGGTCAATATAGAAACCAGATATTCTAAAGTTCTCAAGTGTTTCTAATGTCATTTTTATCACTTTTCCCAGTCAGAGCCATTGTTACATTCTAAAAATCCAACCTAAGGTATGCCCATTTTTTTTTGACTTTAGAGTTATCCATGCTCACATTTATTTTATTTTTCCTTGTTAGTTTAAAATTATTTCTATTTTTCAACTTCATTAGCCCATTATTCATATTCTTAGATTTAGTCTATTTCTTAGCCTTTTTGGTTATAATACCCTTTCTCCAAAATTTCTCCTTATATTTGGTAGCCAGAAGTCTCTTCTGTAATGTCTCCTAACACCTTATAAGGTTCATTGATGAACTAAGCACTTCAATTTTTATTATCCATGTAAAGGTTTCATCCTTATACAGAGAATCACTCCCTCTATAATAATATGGTCATAAAGGTCCCTAAGATTTGATGAGTTCTTCATACATAGAACCTGAATCATTCCCCCTTGATTGATCCCTCTTAAGCCAAAGTCAGCAAAAAATATTTTGACCTCATTAGTCCTTTATTTCATGAATTCCAATGTCTTGGCCTTGTCCACCTAAGCATAATAAAAATTCTCCACAATCCCTTAGGCTTGAAGATCCCTAAGGTTTAAAAATTATATTCTTCTCCTAAGGTTAAATAAATCTGCATTTTTACCCCATGTGATATTACCCCTTTCACTAAATAGTACACATTTTATCAAAAACATCAATGGTCTACCTTATTCCATCGCTCAAAAAGCACCCATATCGTAGATCATCTTGGAAGATTCCCCATTGACTAGTTCAACCCTTGGATACCTTTCAAATCCATGTTTTGCACTATCTTGATATTATTCAACAAATCATAGCCATTTATATATAACGACCATCAGACCGCCTTGCAGCATAAACATCAATCATTTTTCAATATAGTGAATGGTCTACATGTATCCCAAGAGTTTAGGAGGAATATTAGATACCCAATATTTCATTAACTTGTACTCTCTCATTTGACTTGTCAAACATACCCTGTGCTTTAAAAATATTACTTCATTAGAAATAAATGGACTACATTCACTCCAAGGATTAAGCTATAATCCTAGCCATCAAAGTCATCCCCTATTTCACTATGTTTAGTATTATTTAGTTTAAATACCATTCACATTTACTAGAATGAATGACCCACATATATCCCTATATCTTTGGGCAAATCATAGCCTCTAAAGCATTCTCCCCATTAACACTTATTACATTAAATGATAAAATGAATGGCATTCAATGAACCACCAAATCAGATGGATGACCCACATTAGATGATAGGTAAAGATAAAATTGATCGATAATCGATATAAGTGAATGGTTCAAATTAAATCAAGAGTCAAATGGATGATGCGTGATGAAGCCACGTGTAATCCACTAGATTTTATTCATAGGCACATAAGAATAAATAATCCATGATATTTTGAGTTTTGGAATTTATGAAACACATTCAAAGATAAAGTCTTATGACTAGGACTAAACATGGAAAGTCTTATAGCTCGTGTTCAATTAGGAGATATATGACCTGCATGGTTTCTAAGTAAATGATGGACAACACACATTCATTGGAAAATACAAAAAATGAATCTATGGTAGGATCATTGCGAAAGGGACAATATGCTTAGTTTGTGTCATGCCCATCAAATATTGGATGACTAATATTACTTGAGATTAAGAGATTGGAATCTGATCGATTAGATGTGCCAAAGAATAAATGGCTTGCGCTTATTGTGTCAGATGATAGATGGCTCAAATCAACGATGGAAAAGGATAATTGACTTAGTCCCTGAGAAGATTATAAATAATGTCAAGCTTAATTAAAATTAGATATTTAGTATCAAAATATATGACTCGTGTTCAATCTTAAGTATTGAAAGACCCACATTCAGTCAATAAAAGCACATATTTAAAAATATTCAACTATTCATTAATTAGCATTAGTGTCATGACTATATTTAGCAAAGCACTTAGAGGAATTCTAATGGATATAAACCAAAAGGATATAATAGAAAAATTGTTTATTTCTATTGTCTTTTTTAGGGATTAGACCTGAATTGTATATTCCTATTGCACATTCAGACCCACGAACCCACGGTTGGGATATCCCAAATGTGGGCCTACGATTGGCAAACTGCGCATCCATTGTTTACTAAAACCAACCACTGACCTGTGGTTAGACCCTGAAAATAGAATCGGTTAAAATTCATGCTTAAAATTAAATTTTAGTCCCTGATCTATTTTATTTTCTATTCTCTATTTCCTGCATTCCTGCATTAGGCAAAAAAATAGAATTGCATATTAATTTTACATTTCACAATAAATCGAACAAGCCTCACACACTCTCATTAAACGTTGGCAAATGGTTCGATTTCATCACTGCTAGGTTTGGATTTTATCACCAGACGACAAATATTATTACCCTATTTTTGGCCAATTCTGGCTCCAAGAGTCGTCATAGCTTGGAAAATTTGCATGTATTTCTCTTTGGAGGGTATAATGTTGACCAAGTGAGACTGGGTGAGGACTGGTAGGACCTATGCTCCCTAACCAGGTATGGGCTTCATCTCCATACTTTAGTGGGTTTACGTGATCGGACTTCATAATCGGGTTGTCGAGTTGTGAGTATATAGGTGAAATCCTAGATTCATTTAGGGAAAAACATTTTGCATACGTATTTTTCTTTTTCAAAACTCCAAAAACTCAAAAAAAATCAAAATCAAAAACTTGCACAAACTTAGGACCAAAAACCTTGCTTGTTTATTTGCTTTGGGTGTTGTATTGCATTGTACTTTCATTCCACCTACATAGACTTGCATTTGCATTTTACATATCATTGCATATTAGCGTATGGTAACGACCCATGGTCAGGCCAGAAAGTTAGCACTAATTCAAAGTTAGTTGTCTTACCCCATGGAATCTCATTCTAGTTAGATTCCTATCACTTCGATGGTAGGGCAAGGTATTGCATTCTGTGTCCTAGAGCCTAAATGTAGGACCCTCTAGTAGTGCCCCCATTTCATACATAGATGATATGCATAGGGCTACCCATATTGTTATTCCTTATACTTCTAGGAGCCAATGGAAGGTTGTGTCACACTTGTAGACATGGATACCATTAGGATGTACCTGAGTGTAGCTAGAATGGTTTTTCCATAGTTAGCACCACTTACCATCCCATCCTGCACCATACCATCATTGCATCAAGAGTCCACCTTCACACACCCATAGCAGTTTGGACAAGTCTTTACAAATCCACTTTTTGAGTTGACTACTACTACCCTGGCTAGCCACCCATCATCCTCTAGCCAACCACCCCTCACATTGCCTCAATAAAACATCACTTGCACCAACCCCCTGTATGAAGTGACAACTCAGGTTTCTTCATATATCCCCACATCCATTTTACCTACCGCCCCTATAGGCTCCATACATCATATCATACCTCATTAGGTAGCAATACCTTTTGATACCTACCCTCCACTCGCATCCACTACCATGGTTGTCTCAAAACCAACCCAAAAAACCACCTCATAAATGGTTATGCCCACGTCATCTACACTTACCATGCAATAGGCTTTCTTGTAACTACAACAAATGATTTTGGATAACGCTAATTGTAGTGTTAACCTTGATTCTAATCAACATTTGTAGAGTATTTAGCATAACCTACTATCCACCTCTCACTAAACCCATACCTTTATCCAAGATTCATCTTGGGTATTGCATCCCCCAACCACTACCATAGCAACTAATCCACCACATCACATGTATGCTAACTCATCGGGTCAACATGTCGTCATGCCTCCATCACCTCATCCATATCAGAACTTTCATCAGCCATCATATCATCATACATTTCAACCTAAAATCCCTCATCATTTGCAATCCCCATACAATGCACCTTAGTACTAGCAATATCAAGCAAACCAGGGCTTACCAGCAATATCCTGCAAAACTAGATTGATAGCCTTACCATGTAGACCCAAGGTTTACAATATTAAAAGCCAATATTAAGGCAGCTACTCAATCACCTAATTCATGCCTTGAGGCTTGCATTGCCTTATCCAGTATATTTTTAGATGTCGAAGCTTGATATATTTAAGGGGAATGAGGACCCCCGAGAGCAAGTGACAAGGTTTGTAAATGCATGTTTCAGGATCAGAAATAATGATGCACTCATTCTACACACCTTTCCTTAAACACTTGGGGTGGAAGCCTAGGATTGGTACAACCACTTACCGCATCAGAGTGTCTACACTTTTGATCATCTTACAGACCAATTCCTAGAGCGATTCACCCTAAATGTTCAAAATAAAACCACATTGATTGATCTACTTAGTCTAAAGTAATATGATGATGAATCAGTCCATAATTTTAGCAACCATTGGAGGGTGGTTATGATCAAGTTGCCATTCTCCCTTCCCATGTTAGAAATAGTAAGAATATTCATGAAGAGTTGTGCTAAGCTCATATTTTTCTTACTGTAGTTGTAGTAGTATAGTAAATTCGATAAGACACTCACCCAAGCTAGAGTGATAGAAGAGATAAAAATATTGGAGGACAAGATCAAGCCTAAGAAAAAGGAGTGGTAGAACAAGAACCAAAATGGAAATAACCACAGCCAGTCCAAGACCACTCAGGTTAACCAGATAATCTTGGGTCAACCCTCACAGTCAATTCAATAAGCCCAATTTCAGATCCAACAACCCCAACAAAAATAATAGCAATCACAAAAATTTGAATTATCAAGTGGTTTCACCCCCACAGTAGGTGCAAAATCAAATGCAACTTGTAGAGAGGCAGCACCGTCACTTTAGGCCTAGCTGAAATTACACACCATTACAAGAGCCCTAATCATCTATTTTTTAGAAATTGTATGCGGCACAACTTTTCACATTGCCAAATATTAAACCCAAGGACACTAGACAGCTGAAATAAGAGGGCTATAGAGAGAACTTATATTGCATCTATCATCGACAAAAGGGACATGACATCAAAACTTGCCATGGGTTTAAGGGTATTGTGCAAGACTTATTGGAAGCAAGAAATATCAAATTCGACAACCCACTAGCCCAATCCAATCATAAATTTGGTATATATCAGACACCTTTGCCTCACCATGAGGCAAATCAATAAGCAATGGGAGCATCAACTTCTACAGTTCCTCCCAACCAAGTCAATTACATGTCTCAACTGCACCAAGGTTTTGTAGGGGCTATTAATATGGTTACCTGTGTACAAAGACAAGCAAATCACACCATCCAAGCTCTCACAATGCAACAAAAGTATTCCCATACAACTAAAGCCATCAATTCTACCTTCATCATTTCATAATCCAAGCAATCCATCTCATCTAACTATCATCCTAGGTAGTTGGTTAACCCAAAGTTTAAAAATGGCATTGGAAAAACTGTCAATCTATGAGTTGATACAACAGTCACCCCCACATCGAGAAGCATTGATGGAAATCCTAAAATCCATCCAAGTACAATCATAAGATCCTAATGCTTTCAACTCCTTTGTGGGGAGTGTACAAAAATGCATGGAGCCCTCGATAGCATTTTATGATTTCAAGGAGAAAAAAGTTTCATCAGATTTTTCAGATCCTTCATTACACATAGTAGCTCATATTGATAGGAAGTCATTCAAGAGAGTCCTTATTGATGCCAGATCCTCCATCAACCTCATTACCACTCCCACCATCAAAAACCTTAAAATACCACCATCTCGCATTACATCATCCACCTTCACATTAAGAGCCTTTAATGATGCCTTATGCTCAACTATGGGGAACGTGGTTCTTCCTATCATCGTGGGGGTGAAAACTATACATGTCCTCTTCCACATCTTGGAGGGGGTGATGCAGTACAACATACTTCTTGGATGCCCCTAGATCAGGGAGATGAAGTGTGTACCTTCAACATTGCACCAATGCCTAAAATATATACATGAAGGCAAAGTACATTACATCCTAGCAGATACAGAGCCTTTTAAATACTGCAACCTGATATCAAATTCTTATGAGCCGCTACTTCCATCAACCCCCTTATCTATCCAACCACTCATTATCTGAATTACTCCCACTAACATCACTTCATCAAAAGCCACCATACTAGAGGAATTAACAATAGTTGACCCTGCTTTTGCATCTAAAGGCATCAACTCTAGTCAGCCCTCAACTATCAGATTCTATCTTTCCATTGCATCTGATCATCCCACTAACCAATCATAAACTCCATTAGTTACACCACCCACTTCACAAACACCATTCATATTCACATCTCAACCCACACCATCAACTAACAATCTTATCCAATCTCATCCACCCTAAACATCACTACCCATAGTCTCACAGATAGGGTCACCTATCTGAGTGGAGCCACCAACTCCACCTAAACCGCAATCTACCCCAGAAGCACCTTCCTCATCCACTGAGCCATAATCATCCCAACCATCCCAAGTTTTAGTACATCTTGCCAATCTAAGCATTGGTGAGTGCATCATTGAGAGTGTCACAGTTACACCACCTATTGAGTCAATCAGAGACTATGGTCGCCCACACGATCCACCCTTAGCCATAGGTGCAGTGTACATATTGGGTTCCCAATCAAATAGGATTAATTTCATATATGGGGGAGTGGATTATTTTTCCAATCCACATCCTCCTAGTGAGGAATCCTTGCAAGAATTTAATAAAAATTTAGATTATCTATCCAACCCGAATTTCTCTTTGTGATATTTTTGCAGGGTCAACTAGCAGGGATATGGACTTGGATGACATGAGCAGGGTCCACATCACATTATTGAGCCCAAATGCAGAGAAATACACGATCATTATGGTCTAGGGTATAGACCTTCCACCTCATAATCATCCTTCAACCAAACCTTCCAACGACTCACTCTTGAGTATGAAGAAGAGGAAGAGGAGATTGAGGAGTGTGATGATTGTGAATATACCGATGATGAGTACCTGGACCCTGAATTTGTGCCGCATATACATGAGGTATTTTTAGATATTGTATTGCACATATTCATGATTAATCACATTCTAGATGACTGCATCTCCAATGAAGATTTTGGAGATTATATCTCTGATGAAGATTTTAGGGAATTCCAACAAATGAAAGCGAAGTTAGACTGGATCATTCAAATCTTTGACAGTCCCTAAAATGATGTGGTTCTTTATGAACCCATTAAGAGAGATGAGTGTTATACAAAGATGTTATCCATATATCACACCATATTTCACTTTAACAAAGATCATGAGCACCCTAAGCCAGATCCTCAACCACCACCTTAGTCGCTCCTACAGCACCACCATTCACCCACCTTAGGTCAGTTGCAACCTAGAGAGAGTGAGTCGTCACCTCTCGAATTGCAACCACCTCATTTCCACCAATTCAATATGATTTTTGTTGACTTGTTTGCCCCACTCCATAACCCATATGATTTGGCAAAGCTAATTTAGGTTGATGCTAGCCTTATCACCATGGATAGGATTTCATCCTTGCAATCCATTGTCAAGTTTATCCTATTCAAAGAGTTATCGTGAGCTTCAAACGCTTACATTCCACAACAACCTTCACCCTCCTCTACCTCAATTTTTCAAATCGAAGTAGAGGGGGAGACCTCTGAGATATTTGAGCATGAGGAGCATGATATCCATATCATCCCAACTCTACATCAATTAGAGGAAGATTCCCATATGCTGATCGAAGAATCTATCGATGTGAACCTTAGCAAAGATGCGAACAATCCTCAAATCATAAAAATTGCAAAATATTTATCCAAAGTGGAGAAAGAACATATGATCAATGTCTTGACAAGAAAGAAGGAAATTTTCTTGTGGTCATACAAAAACATGCCTGGCCTTGACCCCAACTTGGTGGTCCACAACCTTACTTTGGTGCTAGATGGTAAACCTTTCAAGCAAAAGCTCTGGAAACTTCATCCAACTATTGTTGGAAATTTGAGGTATTTTGTTGTCATTGATGTCACATGGATCACATTGAGTTTTGGTGGTCAAATTATTTCATAAATAAGCATTTATGATATTTTGGAAAGCATGGATATATATAGGGTTTTTGTGAAAACCAAGGTAGGCAAAATAAAATATTTTATTTAAAACCATGGATGGCAGATTTGAAATGGGTTTTTCTTAAAACCTAGGTTGGCCTTTTGTTTTGTTGAAAAATGTGCCCCGATGATGGAGATATTTAATTTTAAATATTTAGTTTAAATTTTAATTTTAAAATTTAAATTAAAGTCATCGCCGAAACCATGCGCCATCAAAAGGAAATTAATAATTAAAGGTGTCGACGTATGTGAAATTAAAGGAAGGTTGCATATATATATATATATATATATATATATATGCAAAGGCTTTCGATTCAAAAGTCTAAGTATCGAATGAAGAGAACAAAAAGTGGAAGCCCCAAAATCCTTCGATGTGATAGCGTGGTCCAACAGTGAGCTTGGGAAGCATGGAGTTTTTGGTTGTGATAGGGCATGCGTTCGATTCCCATCAGGTTTGATTTTCATAGAGTGTGGAAGAAGAGCATTTGGCGCACGTTTTTGGCATGAGCAAGGGCAACGAAATATAGGGAGCATTTTTGCTCTTTGTCCTATGTGAGAAAATAGCTCATGTGGTCTTTGGTGTCGTGGTTGTGGTGTTGAGTGGGCAGTGATGAGGGTTTGATTCCCTCTAAGAGGTAAGTAAACATTTTATTGAATGTTTTTTTATTATTGCCTAATTTTGGAGGAATAAGGTGATGCTAAGGGAATAATGTTTGATTAAATTTAAGAGTTGAAATACACTTTTAGAAAAAGAGAAATTTTTGGTGTTTTCCTCTTTTAGAAGTATACCATATTATATATCGTTGGAAATATTATTTCGAGGGCTATTTGATTAACTTGATTAGATGGAGAAATAAGGTGTATGTAAAGAGATATTTCTGTTTTTATAAAGGGGTTCAAAGTGAAGGTTGTTTTTTTCTTTTTCAAAGTGTGTTGAGTGTGACAGATTTCCAAAGGGGTTTCCTCATATTCATAAAAGGTATGGGCACATTCTCCTATTGATTGATTATGTTGGTTGATTTCTGAAATATCATTGGAGAGAAAAGAATTTATTGTGGTTTCCTTTTCGAAAGTGGTTGCTTGAATGATTCAAGGTTTTCTAGTTTGAGAGTTGTGTTTAAACCTTGTTTTATAAGCATAGTTGTTAAAGCCCATTGGTTATGCAAAGAACTTGAAAAGAACATGAGCATCATTTTTATGTGAAGAATGTTTTATTAGCATTGTTGTTGAAGACCATTGGTTATGCAAAGAACTTGAACTTGAGTATCATTGTTATGTGATATTTGTGGTTGAGCATTGCTGGAAACATTTGAGTTGGTTGATACATGCTTGGAATAGGGTTTGTAAGAAAGAATTGTTCCTTGTGGTAGTTGGTTGAGAAGAGTTGTTTGAGCCTAGTCAAGTGATTGTGTGAAGTGGTTGTTCAAGTTCCATGAAACAAACTATTTTATATTTTGGATTTAAGTTGAGATTGATATTTGAGGATATAACATATTGAATCTCTAACAATTCTCTTTATGCTTATATGAGATTGCCTTGAGTTGAGAAAGATATTGGATTTGAGTATAGAACATATTGAGTCTCTAAAAATTCTTTTTATGCTTCTATGAGATTGATTTGAGTTGAGATCATTGTGGATCATAGTTGTCATCCTTTGAAGAGTGTATTACCATTCATTGTTGAGTTCATCTTTGAGCCTTGCCTTCGTAAGATTTATGGATGAGATTTGAGTACTATTTGAGTATGATTGATTGAGCCTTTGAGAAGGCTTTTGGGATAGATTTCTGGACAACTTTGTGGATAGTTTTTGGTACAAATTTGGACAAGTTCTGTGTGAGCTTGTTGAGCAGATTTGGACAAGTTTTGTGTGAGCTTGTTGAGCATATTTGGACAAGTTCTGTGTGATCTTGTTGAGCAAATTTGAACAAGTTATGTGTGAGCTTGTTGAGCATATTTGGACAAGTTCTGTGTGAGCTTGTTGAGCAGATTTGGACAAGTTTTGTGTGATCTTGTTGAGCATATTTGGACAAGTTTTGTGTGAGCTTGTTGAGCAGATTTTGACAAGTTTTGTGTGAGCTTGTTGAGAAAATTTGGATAAGTTCTATGTGAGCTTGTTGAGCAGATTTTGACAAGTTCTGTGTGAGCTTGTTGAGCAGATTTGGACAAGTTCTGTGTGAGCTTGTTGAGCAGATCAGTGGAGTGCCTAGCTGAGCATATCAGTGGATTGCCTACCTGAGTAGATTAGTGTGTTGCCTAGTTGAGAAGATCAATGGATTGCCTACCTAAGTAGATCAGTGTGTTTCCTAGCTGAGTAGATCAGTGGATTGCCTACTTGAGCAGATCAGTGTGTTGCCTAGTTGAGTAGATCAGTGGATTGCTTACCTGAGTAGATAAGTGTGATGCCTAGCTGAGCATATTAGTGGATTGACTACTTGAGAAGATCAGTGTATTGCCTAGCTTTGAGTAGATCAAAGTAATCATTGTATTGGATAAGGATCCTTATTTCTATGTGAAATATTATAAGGAGATTATCTTGCAGAGTACCCCACATTGGGGGAACCACATCAAATATTGTGTCTCAATTATGTGTGGTGACTTGTGCTCTTGTTTACTATTTCTATCTGAGTTATTAATGCACACTGCTATATTTAGTTATTGCAATTAAGGACATTAATTGATATTGATTTGAAAGAAAGTAAAAAGTGGGTGCTATATTGTTCATCCCTTCCTCTCAGTATAAGCTTGTGTTCTTCAACTGTTGCATTAATTATCAAAGAAGAGCTAAAAAAAATACTGGACATGAATTTCATAGTCCCAATTGATTCCAAAGTGGCTCTCTAACATGGTACCCATTCGTAAGATAAATGGCAGGGTACACGTATGCATTTATTTTTGTGATCTAAACAAAGCATACCCCAAGAATGGTTTTCCTCTACCTAACATCGATCAATTAGTAGACTCATGTGCAGGCCATGAAATACTTTCACTAATGGATGGTTTCTCAGGATACAATCAAATTTGAATTAATCTCGAGGACCAACACAAGATGGCATTTACAACACCTTGGGGGACATTTTGTTACAGGGTGATGCATTTCGGCCTTAAAAATATAGGAGATACGTATCAATGTGCTATGACATATATATTCCATGATTACATGCATAAAATCATTGAGGATTATGTGGATGACCTGATTGCCAAATCAAAAACACGTCTTGAGCACATTGAGGTTCTAGAGAAAGTATTTGATCGATTTCTTGAGTGCAAGGTAAGGTTAAATCCTTAGAAGTGTGTATTTGGTGTCACATAAGGAAAAATTCTAGGATTCATTGTCTTCAAGCAAGGCATTGAAGTGGACCCTTATAAGGTCAAGGTCATTATCAATATGCCACCTCCAACAAACTTGAGAGAGATGCATAGTCTACAAGGAAAGATCCAATCTATCTAAAGATTCATTGCACAAATTTCAAATAAATGCAGCCCTTTTAATCACTTGCTATAGAAGGAGGTGACATTCTCTTGGACAACTGAATTTCAAGCAGCATTTGATGACATAAATAAGTATTTGGCTTCACCACCAGTTCTTACACCACCTTGTTCAAGAGTCCCTTTTCATATTTATGTCTCTGCAACATATTTTGTACTAGGGACAATGCTTACTCAGAAAAATGAAAATCATAGGAGCAAGCCATTTATTACATTAGTTAGACATTGGTAAGTTATGAAACAAGATATGCTTATGTCGAAAAGTTATGCTTAGTAGTGGTTTTTGCCACTAAGAAACTTAGACATTACATGCTAAGTAACACTACCTACGTCATAGCTAGAGATAACCCTCTACGATACATGATGAATAGCACATACAACAACACCTATACCACAAAATGGATAATGCTTTTAACAAAATTTGATCTCGAGTTCATCAGTTAAAAATCCATCAAAGGTCAGGTGATAGTTGATCAACTTGCAAAAGCTCCATTACCAAATGATAAACCACTTATCATTGAGCTTGCAGATGGTTCAGTATTTTCCATCAATGAACAAGAAGAGCTAGTCCCTCCTAAGGATGATATTGACATGACATTGTTCTTTTATGGATCAAAGTGCGAAAGAGGAAAATATTTTGGAGTCATGTTTTATACATCCGAAGGAATACTGATTCTTTTATCATTCAAACTCGACTTCCCATGCACGAAAAACAATGTAGAGTATGAAACCCTAATATTGGGGTTTCAATCAGCTATAGCTATGGGAATTAAATGACTAAGCATCTTTGGTAATTCTCAAATTTTCGTTTATCAAGTTAAAGGAGAGTACCAATGCAAGGAATCGATCTTGAAACAATATCACAAAGTAGCAATGAAGTTGTTAGAGAAAATTGATTGGTACAAAATTAGTAACCTGCCTCACTCGACTAACATATTTGTAGATGCAATGGATTCTTTGGGATCATTGATCCCTAAGAATGAACATGGAGAAGTCCAACCGTTAATCATAAAAATAGTGTCCAAGTTAGCAATCAAGCGAGCAGAGTCTAAGGGTGAGAAAAGTGTTTGTTTGGTCCACGTGGAACCCTAAAATTCTTACCTTGATGAGATTAGAGACTTTATCAAGTCTAGAACCCTCCCAATATAAATGACATGAACTGCAAAAAGTATGTTCAAACAAAAAATAGCTCGTTTTACTCTTTTGGGGGATGTGTTGTATAGATGGGGCTATGATGGAATTCTACTTTGATGTCTAGATCCTATTGAGGCACAATGAGCTATAATGGAATCCCATGATGGTACTTGCGATGGCCACTTTAGTGGAATGGTCATCGTAAAGCCCATTTTGTGCATGGGTTATTATTGGCCCACCTTGGAAAGCGATTGTTGTCAATATGTTAAAAAATATCAAAAATATCAACATCACACCAATTTAACTCACGTACCATTGCAAGATTTATAGCCCATTCAAGGCATTTGGCCCTTCTCACAATGGGGCCTTGGTTTTATTGGTAATATTTCACCTGCCTTAATAGGACAACATAAATTCATCATAACTATCACGAAATACTTCACCAAATGGGTCGAAGCAATTCCAATGACCACTATGATTGGACCTCGAATAATAGAGTTTATACTCCAGTCGACATGCACATACTCCTATAATAATTACAATTTATTACATGCAATCTAAAAGAGTACAACTAAAATTATGAAGTATAAACTTGATAGATTCCTACAAATTTGTTGCAGCAAGAAATGAGTAGAAAACCTATAAAAGTTGCTCCTTCTCCTAGCCCTGGAAGTGGGCCCTTGCTCCCTGACCCAGAAGAAGGTGAAAATAACTATTTTAAACTATCTAGATCTCACACACACTCATTCAGACTACCAATGGAATAGAAATATTGCACCTTTTATTGATTCTGCAGCAGCATTACAGTATTGCAGGGAAAAGGCCTACAAAATACTATCCTACTGTGATTACAAGGAAAGCTTATCTATATGAAATTATGCAATTCTATATCCTCTATATCTATATGCTCAACCAAATGGGAGCTATCTTATTTATACTAATGGGTTACAATGTTGATAGGATTTTGTGTTGCTATGTAGGTCTGCTACAACTGTTGCAGAACTATTTCCCAGAATGCAGGGATTTGTTCTGTTATTTCTTATCCATTCCTTCTACTGGGCTTCATGCATTGAGGGATAGGTGTTGGAAAGAACAAGGGTATCCCTTAAATAGCTGCAACCACCATTTACCATCCTTCTATTGTTGTTATAGGCATTGTTTGACCAAACCTGTTCTTACTACGCTCATTCCGGAGCTGCTCTAGAATATCAGGCAGGATAATAGAGTTTGTGTTAACTCATGCACCAAAGGTGCAAGAAAATAGTTGTGATGGCATGAATAGTCTCCATGATTTCCCAGAAGACTTATTCCATCCTTTTCATGAGCTGGAGTGGACCAATTCCAAGCCATGTTGTATATGTACAGTTGGCTAGAATTTGAATGGACAATTTCCTATTTTTGCATAGTCAAACTGTTTTAACAAGTTTTGGCACCTTTTTGGTCATTTGAAATAGTTAGACGGTGGGGAAAGCAAATGGAATGATTTCAACACTAAATGCATATCAACACCTATTATTACAATTTCAAATAAATTCTAATTTGCTTAGAGAATTCAGCTAAAATAGGTCAAAAAATGCAGAAAAATAGTCAAAATAGAATATATGCTCTTCAACATTTAAAACATGTAAATGCTAATATATAATGCATTCTATCACCATAATCAGCATCAAAACATAACATAAGGTTTAAATAGTTTATCAAATATCCAAAAATGGTTTATGAATGAGGCAATTTCCTGGCCTCATCATTTTCCCCCAACCTATTATAATGCATGTCCTCATGCATTTTGTGAAGCTACAACAGCACAGAGATCTATGTCCATATTTCATTCTTCATAACTCAGCTTTGGTCCTGGAACCTTATAATATCCTCTGATTGCTTGTATTTGCTTGAGCCATTCCTAGAACTGCTCATCTGATTGGGGATCACTATCAAAGAAATAAGGGACTGGAGTTATCACATTTGGCAGCCTATACCTCAAACCTACCCAATGATCCTACAACTTGTGGATGACCTGCACTATGCCTTCTGCTCTCCTTCTAGACCATAATAGATTGTTGGGTGAGATGGGTTCCCGCTTCTAAAGTGATATTGGTAATTCTCCCCATCGGCTTTTACAAGCTGATAGAGCATTATTAAAATGCTGGTTACAGAGGACCTGAAAACTCCTGATACAATCAGTAAGATTGCTCTTATATACTTCTCTAATTTTTTGTTCCCTCATCATAGTGAAATGTTGGTTGATGGACTCCCTATAATTAGTATGGGTCCGTCTGATCAGTAACTCAGCTGTCAACTCCATTTCCTTACTTGCCTTCTTCTCCTCCTCCCAATAAATCTGATTTTGCACTAAAGATATAAAGGCTCTCAGCTGAATATCTCCTGTAAATATGTGTGGCAAGAAGGTTCCATTTTTAGGTAAGAAGAAGTTATGCAAAAATAGTTCACAAAGCAGATTCCTCTGTTCCTCTGGACTATGCAAATATGTTTCCACAAATTCTTCAGTAGTGTCCAGTTTATATGGAAGTTTGGAAATAATTCTCATTAATTGCTAGCGGAGGTATTTTTCCTTTAATATTAGAGTATAAAACCTTGCAGGCCTTCTGCATTGAACCAAGTATCCTACAATTTGGCATATATCATGTATTTGTTCCTGTAACTTAGTTATCTCTGCAGTTTGGGCTTCTATTGTTTGCTTTAACGGTTTTAAGGATGAAATTTGCACCTCCATATGCTGACATTTAAGCATCCAATGTGCTATGTCCTCATTATATTTGGTTATTGTAACTGTTTGTGGGGACCTTAGGACTGATTGTATTTTTGGAGGCAAGTCCACTTGTATACCAACTTCTGATGTGTTAACAGTGAATAGATCTACTTGCACTCCAATTTTTGTTGTTTCAACTTGAGGTGATTCAGCTGTAATTAATTCAACAGATAGTTGAGGAGAATGTATATTTACCTGTTCTTGCACTTCCTCCTATTCATTGGCCTCCTCAGCTGCTTGTATTGTTTGTGCCCCCTGCTGTGAATTTTTAGAATGTTCTGCAGAGGCTTCTGAATCTGTCATGCTGACATCCTGCTAGAAAATTTGGGTTGTTGTTTCTTCTATTTCCACTCCTCTGATGGGTGATTCTTCCTCAGGTAAGGCCAACTCCCTATGATCTTCTACCAATTCTAATAGAATTTTGGCCAATTCATCCTCAGAATCAGTTTTTGTAGACTGTTGCTCTAGAGTGGACAACTGAGCCCTTAGTTTGTTCACCTCTTCCTACAAATTAGCAATAAGCTTATCTTTCTCTATGTGAGAGGCTTCATGTTGTTCAATCCAACCCATTTGTGTCTTAATGACACTTCTAGTAGCATGTAACTAGGTTTTCATATCAGGCTCTTCCTCTTCTCTTATTGATTCTTTGCCAGAATCAGAATCTTCAGAGTCTGAATAATCAACAAGTGAGATTGTAGGTATTTCTGTATCTGTGACTGTTGTCTCTACCTCCAATTCTTATATGTTCAAATATACCCCTTCTGAGCTTCCTTCTGTGAATTTCTCTACAAGTACTTCTTGCCCCTGCTCTATATTTATCTGTTGAAATAGTGATGTTGCTTCTACATTTGTTACTTTTTGTTTTTGAAGTCTAGAAGACCTTCGTAACCCCACAGGAGTTTGTTTAACCTTTTTAGGTAACTTTGGAACAAATTCTGATGATTCTGGAGTAGAACTTGCTTTAGGCATTTCTTTCCCTAGCTGCCCTTCCTTGCTAGAACTACCAGGCTGCTCAATAGGTTGGGTTGGAAAAACAGTTACATTCTCAAAAAATGTAACTTTCTTTCTTTTTCCCACAGGACCAGATTTTGACTGTTTCTCCCTTTGTTTCCTAGTCCTAGAGGATGGAGGTCCTTGTGGTGAAGAGGGGGCTTCTTTTTTAGAGGATTCAGTTTCAATTTCAGGTTCAGACCTTGTAATTTCTATTTCCTCTTCAGATTCAGACTTCTCACCTTCTACCTCTTCCTCAGATTCAGGGCTTTCACTCTCCAATTCATTCCAGGTAGAGAAGAACCATTCAAAACTCCTAGGGTTTCCTCTAAAGTGATGTTTGCAGATGATCTTGATGAGCCCATGGTGTTTGGGAGACCCTCTTCTTGCTTGGTACTTTTTGGCCATATTTCTCAATTCTTGATGTAGATATAAGGGAAGGTTTACCCTAAGCTTAGGATTTGAGTTGCCATGGCGTAGATGGGTCAGAATTCTCATGTGATGATAGGATAGTATAGGGAATTTCCCATCGCAGGTCAAAAACCTAATGAACCATACTACAACTTCATCCCAAGGAGGCTTTAAACTTGTTCTTTTGACCCCCTTACAGATATTATTACTCAATACAAACTCAATGGGCCTATCCTCATCTCCCCTGAACTGGTTTACTAATTCATTTAAAGTATTCTTTCCAGATTTTCCAATTTGAACCCCATGCAATGGCATTTCAGTAACTTGACTAAGAATTTTGGGGCTTACCTGGATTGTCATGCCACTGATATGAATTTGATTATTGTGAAAGGTGCGTGCAAACTTAATTGCCAATCCCTCTGAATGCCCATCAAACTTGCACAAAAAGGGCAGAAATCCTCCTTCTGTAAAAATACGTAGTGATTCAGGATCTCCCTATAGGCAATCTGTATTTTTTAGCTCAATATGATTCTTCTTACCCCCCATTTTTAATCTTCCTATGTTCTATATTTTCTCAGTGTTGAAAGACAACGTCGTTCTTGGGTCTAAATCGAACTATTTACAATTGCAGGGCTCAAATGGATTTTGGGCTACAAAATTAAGTTTTACTGCATCAGAAAAATGCTTCGAAATGTGTTGAAGCATTTGAAAAATTAAATTCCTCCTTTACGCATCCCGTGGAAGATTTCTATTCCTTCGTAGGAACGTGATTTACCTATTTTTGCTGTGTTGGATTAAATAATTGCTATCTACTGATGTGGCGGTGAACCATTTGTTGCATTGTGTACAATGTGCAGGGGTTTTTTTGAAGTCTTTGTTAAGTGTGCCGAATATTTTACATATTGTGAAGCATGCGATGATTTCCAATGACCTCATTCCCACCGTTGATGTTGGAAACCTACATCTTGAAATCTGTGCCATGATTTTTCCACTTCGAACGATCGAAAGATAATTTTGATGCCACATGTCATTTCATCTTTTATTCTGGCTTATTCTGGAGTCTCTTTTTTTAAGTTTGAACGTTTCTTTATTCTAGAGCAAAAAAAACCCTTTTATTCTAAAGTTGTTTTTGCTTAAGAACAATGATATTTCATTTCAAAGCTTCCATCATTCTGAAGCTGAACAAAATTCTTATTTTTGAAGCTTCTTTCAAGCTGCAATTTCTCAACCTCAGTTGTTTCCTTCATCCCCTCAAAATAGCCCATAATGTTCTGATATTTTATTGACCAAATGGATATATTTTGGATCAAACCTTATGAATGCCTTAGATACTAACTAGGGACATTATACACTACATACTAGACATTAACAATATTTCAAAATGAAAAAGGCACATACCTGATATAACCATTTATCCACAATTGTACAGTGGTTGTTTCTATTGATTCTCAACTGGTTGCTCTATGGACTAAGACAGGTGCAATCTGAAAACAGGTGAAACAGTGATTGTGAGAAAATATGGAACAATGATGGTGGGTACAAATGGTGAGTCACTAAGGCAAACATGCCGAAAGACCGATTTTCATGCAAGCCTAATTCAGAGGTGCCTCAAAGAGGTTTTCACTTTCTGAATTTATTCATTTCATTTTTTTTTATCATTTTTTTTTATATATATTTTTTTTAATTTCTTTCATGTTACTCTGCTGAGTCCAGTGTGGAAGAAGTGTTTTCTTCCAACATGTGTACATCCAAGTTCTCCACTTGCTTGAGAAACTCCTCCTTCGTTAGTGGTTTATGATATATCCGAAGACGATGTCCATTAACCACCAATTTTCATCATGAATCATCAATGGGTGAAAGGTGAACAACTCCATTTTCAAATACTTCCTCAATCTGATATGGTCCAAGCCACCTAGTCTGCAACTTTCTAGGATAGTCTTCATAATGGGAGTCAAACAACAAAGCCCAGTTGCCTTGCTGAAACTTCCTCTGCTGAATGTGACTATCATGCCACAATTTTCGTTGTGCTTGGATCATCTCAGTCTAGTGCAATGCATCCCTTCATAGCTCATCCAATGCATTGAGCTGCAAAATTCATTCTGTTTGTGCCTGTGACAAATCAATACCTACATCCAAAGTAGTTCGAAGAGTCAATAACTCAAATTCAATAGGCAAAAGAGGCTTTTTACCATAAACCAATTCATATGGTGTGAATCCAGTAGTGGATTTCCAAGTAGTGTTGTAAGCCCAAATTGCTTCAGGTAGTTTTTCCATCCAATTCCTCCTATGGGAAGCTATGGTTTTGGTTAATATTCTCTCTAATTCCCTATTTGTTACTTCAACCTGACCATTGGCTTGTGGATGATAAGGTGAGGATTTCATGTGCTTGATTTCATATAGTTGAGTGAAAGCTTCAACAACTCTTGAAGTAAACTGAGGTCCTTGATCTATGGTGATGGATTGTGGGGCCCCAAAACATAGGAAAATCTATGAATACAGGAAATCAGCAACTTTTTCTTCTCGAGCATGCTTAAAAGCATGGGCTTCTACCCATTTGGTTACATAGTCAGTACATACCAAGATATGCACTTTCCCTTGGGAAGGAGGGTCAATGGGTCCTACAAAATCTAACCCCCATCTCTCAAATGGTTCTGTTCCTATTTGAGGTTGTAATGGCATTTCACTAGTGAAGGTAGGTTTTCCCATCCTTTGGCATGCATCACAATGTCTAACATACCTTTTCACATCTTTATGTAAATATGGCCAGTAATAACCAGTACCCAAGATCTTTTGAATGGTACTCTTTACTGAATAATGTCCTCCTGAAGGTTCATCATGACATGCCCGTAGGATATCATATACTTCATCCTTGTGGATACACCTGCACAAAACATGGTCAGGACTGCATTTGAAAAGTAAACCTCTTATCCATTTGAAAGAAGAACTTTGCTTGATTAACTATTTCTTTTGTTTAGGAGTAAAGTGAAGAGGAATTTTTCCTGTAGCCAAATAATTAGCTATATCTGCAAACCATGGAGACTGCACAGAAATAGCAAATAGTTTCTCATTAGGAAATGCATCTTCAACCAACTCTCCTGTATCTGCATTTTGCAATCTTGACAGAAAATCTGCAACTACATTAGCTTTCCCTGGTTTATTAACTATAGTGATATCAAATTCCTACAACAATATTAACCAATGAATAATTATTGCACTAACCAGAGGTTTATTCATCAAGTATTTAATGGTAGCATGATATGTATGAATGAATACCTGATATCCTATGATATAGTGTCAGAACTTATTGATAGCATATACTACAACTAAGAATTCCTTCTCAGTAGTAGTGTAGTTCTTTTCAGCTCCTGTCAAGTTTTTACTGATATAGTAAATGGCATAATGCTCCCCATTGTCAATTTGTCCTAATGCAACTCCAATAGCAGTATTGGAAGCATCAGTTTGAATATGGAAGGGCAATTCCCAATTAGGTCCTCTCAATACAGGGGGAGTGGTTAATTTTTCTTTCAATTCATCAAAATACTTTTGACACTCAGTAGACCAAGAAAATTTAGAATCCTTCATTAGTAATGCAAACATTGGATTGGCTATGGTACTAAAATTGGCAATAAATCTACGGTAGAAACCAATATGTCCCAAGAAACTCCTCACATCAGTTTGAGTTTTTGGAGGAGGAAGGTTTTTGATGACTTCCACCTTTTTAGGATCAACCTTGATCCCATAAGAGGAAATATGATGACCAAGGACAATCCCTTCCTCCATCATTAAGAAGCATTTCTCAGGATTAAGAGACAAATGGTATGTTTCACAATGTATTAAAACTTTTCAAGTTGTTCTAAAGTATACTCAAAACTATCTCCAAATACTGTGAAATCATCCATGTAAATTTCTACACTCTCATTTGTCAAATCAGAGAATATGGCCAAAATAGCTCTTTGAAATGTTGTTGGAGCATTACATAAACCAAAAGGCAGAACCCTATAAGCAAAGGTTCCCCAAGGACATGTGAAAGTAGTTTTCTCTTGGTCTTCAGGTGCAACTTGTATCTGATTATAACCACTGAATCCATCAAGAAAACAGAAAAATTTCTTGCCAGCAAGGGTATCTAACACTTGGTCTATGAAAGGTAATGGGAAATGGTCCTTATGTGTTACCTTGTTTAACTCTCTATAATCCACACACACTCTCATTTTCCCATTTTTCTTTGGAACAATGACTAATGGAGAAACCCACTTATTGTCTGAAATTGGGTAAATGAATCCTACATCTAAAAGTTTTTCAATTTCTTCTTTAACAATATCTTTCAGAGCAGGATTCAGGCGCCTTTGAGGTTGTCTCACTGGTTTGACATCTTCAGTGTATATCCTATGTGTACACACATCAAGATGAATGCCAATCATGTCCTTATAATTCCAAGCAAAATCCTGAACATGTTTTTGTAGGACAACAAACAGTTTGGCTTCCTGTTCATTAGTCAACCAACTATTAATATTTAGAAATTTCCCTGGATGTATTTCAATTTGTTTAATCCCTGGATAAACAGAATTGATTGCTTCATATCTGCTGATTAAAGAATTTAATGGACAGTGATGTGGCTGCAGAGTATGAAATACTCTGGATTCTGTTTCATAAGTGATGCCAGATGGAATCATTCCCTGCATAGGACATGTGAAAGAGGTAAGAAGATGATGATGCCATCCATGTGGCAGTGTGAAAGAGCTTTCCTATATGGGAATAGGTGACAGATGTTCTGAAGTTTGTTCTTCATCCTTCCATAGTAGGCGATGAACAAGAATTTGATCATCTTTAAGTCCTTCTTCTTGTAATGTGGCAACTAGGACAGTTTCATCTTCAAAAATTTCCCTTTCTAGTGAATTGACTTCCTCAATGTGTTCCTTCACTACTACTATAGCCAAAGTGGCAATAGTTTCTTGTTCTTCATCAGACTCAAGATACCATATTTGTCCAAAAAATTTGGTTGAAGGTTGGGTTGGTGGATACAGGGAAATCTTCTTAAGGTCAATGCCATTTGAAATAGTCATTTCTCCTGACCTATAGTCTATAAAAGTAGTTATCGTAGCAAGCCAAGGTCACCCTAGAATGATGGGATAACCACTAACTAAATTTCTAGGCTGCAACACCAAGAAATCTATAGGATACTCCCAGGAAGAAACTTCAATGGCAATATCTTCTAGGATTCCTTCTGGCTTGGCAACTAACCTATCTGCCATTTCCAAAACTGTAGTGGTAGGACTGAGATTATTGAGATGCAGTTGTTGCATTGTTTCCTTAGTCATTACATTGATTGCAGCTCCAAGGTCAATTAGTACATTTGGAATTTGCACTAACCCAATAGTAATTGTGACTACTGGACTTCCTGGATCACTATATTTGGGAGGCACTAGTTTTCCAGATAGCAGGTCAGCCAACTTCCCTTCTACTTGCACAGTTTTAGGAAAGGCTTTCTTCTTTCTACCAGGTTTCTTGATACATAAATCTTGAATGGTTTTCTTGATTAAGGGCACATCCTTTATTGCTTGCAACAAAGGAAGAGAAATTATCATTTTCTTAAGTTCTGTAACTAATTCTGATTCAAGAATAGTTGCAATATTTTTAAATATTTTAGGGTATGGTACTTCTCCTACAGGGGATTCTTGTTTTTCTTGCTCATTTTTTTATTTTTCTTCTTTTTCTTTTGTTTGCACTAGTTCTGAATGTGGAGATTCTTGCTTTCCATCAATCTCTTCAATGGTGGGTGGAGCAAGGTTAGGTAAAACTTTCCCTGAATGTAACTAGATATTACTACAGTCAAGTACATGAACTGCAACAGAATCTTTAGACTCAGCTCCATAAATAGGGGTTGCTTGTCTGGTATTATTTGGGTTAGCCACAGGCTGAGCTGGAAGTGGAGGTTGCTTAACTGGATGTGCTTGTTGAGGTTGTATTCTTCCTTGAAAGTTCTGATTAGGAGTTGGCAGCAGGTTTTGAGTCTATCCTTGATACCTCTGCTGCCCTTGATATGATGGGTATTGTGGCCCCCATATTTGCCCAGATTGTTGATTCTGTGTCCAAGGTGGATTAACAGGATTCCATGGTTGATTCCAACCAGAATGTGACCAATCTTAGGGAAGCTGACCAAGATTGATTCTAGGGTTGTGGAGGTGGTTCTGAATATCCCCAAGGCATATTCCAAGGATTTTATCCCCAACTTATAGGAAAATGAGGGGCATTCTGGTATTGTGAAAAGTTGCCACCTGGCCTCTGCCCAATAACATTAAGTTCTTCAGTTTGGGTTTGCAAAATATTTTTAAGGTGAGGCAAGAGATGGCACTTATCAGTGTTATGCTCTTTTGAACATATGCCACAAATAGTTGAGATAGAGGTTCTATCCAAAGGACAATCATGTAGGGCATGCTTATTCCTGCATCTAGGACAATAGATAGCTAGGGGTGGTGAAGAATTGGATTTTGCATTCCTTTCCCCTAATGCAGTATTTAATTGAACAAGAATATCAGTTTTCATGTTAGTCATTTCTTCCATCAAATATTTTATATCAGTATTACCAGGATTCCTCTTCCTTCTTCTTTGCCTAGTGCGGGAATAATTTTTGCATAACTCTATAATATCATTAATCTCAAGTTGGTTTATATCTCCTTTTCCCATTAAATCCAATACTTCTCTGGAATCATCCTGCAAACCTCTCAAAAATATAGTTTTTAATAAGTCAGTTTCCACAAGACCACATCTCTTTTGGATAAAGGTAAATCTATCAAGATAATCCTCTAAGTTTTCATCCTCTTCTTGTCTAATCCGAAATAACTCATCCTTCCTATTTCTCACTCTACAATACTCCTGATACTTATCCAAAAATGCAGTTTCCATTTGATCCCAAGTGCGGATTGAATCTGGTTCAAGGCTCATAAACCATCGTAAGGTTGCATCTTTGAGTGTAGAGGGAAATAACTTCAGTTTTTGGTTGTCATTGACATAGTCATAAGTCTGACACAGAACTTTGAATTCAAATAGGAACTGATCAAGATCTTCAAAAATAATTCCCCTAAATATTGGCAATACTGAGGGTGAAATTATTTTCATAGGAGCATTTTGAGTAGGATTCAGATGAATAGGGTATTCAAAAGTTCTAACAGGAGGATTTTCAGCATCATGACCAACAATTTCCCTATCACGTTCTCCTTGTTCTGCCATAGGTGCTTCCTCAATTTTGACTTGTTCAGCTGGTTCAGATGGATCAGCCCTATGGGTATGTCTAGAAGCAAGTGCCTCTAAGAGCTCTTCTTGCAAAGATCCTAAAATTTTAGTTGATGAAGAAGATGATTCTCTTTTAAGTCTTTCAAGAAGTTCATACATAGGCAGATCTTCACCAGATCATGAAGAACACCTTGGTGGAAAAGAGCCGATTTTGATAAACCTTCCTCTTTCGTCTCTTGGCCTATTCATCCATGCTCATCCACTAAATGAACTAGAATTCAGTTTTCAAGAACTATTACCTGTAACAGGATAGTTCCTGGACTGCTATGCTTTTCCTAAAAACACCTAGTGTTCCTCGAAAATGACACCAAAAATGATGAGTGTCATCAATTATTCATCATTTAATCATTATTCTTGTCAATCCAGGGCGGTGTCCAATGGTTGTATACGATAGGAAAGGTAAGCAGTTTAAGGATCAGTTCATTCAGGGGATGGTTTTATTGGTGAAACAGTTAGTATTTGGGGGTTTGATGTCACCTCTAAATCCTATAAACTAAAATTGACTCCTATTTACCCTTTTCAGAAATGAAATTGTAGGAATTGAAACTTTGCAGAAAAAGGAAAACTAACTACTATTGTAGAATTTAAACTGACAGAAATGAAATGATGTAGAAATTGAAATAGCAAAAATAAAACTTGCAGAATTGAAAATCACACCTTGTATCAAGAAAAACCTAATTACAATATCAAAATTCAAATAACAGTAATCAAATGTTGCAGAACTGAAACATTAAGAAATTCTCTGATGCAAACTGGAAATGCCAGATTCTGAAAACAACTGCTAAAACATAAAATAACAAAAAATGTTGTAAGATGCAAGAATTTATGCTAAGTGGTCAGCTGAAATGCACATACTCCTATAATAATTACAATTTATTACATGCAATCTAAAATAGTACAACTAAAATTATGAAGTATAAACTTGATAGATTCCTGCAAATTTGTTGCAACAAGAAATGAGCAGAAAACCTATAAAAGTTGCTCCTTCTCCTGGCCCTGGAAGTGGGCCCTTGCTCCCTGACCCAGAATAAGGTGAAAAGAACTATTTTAAACTATATAGATCTCACACACACTCATTCATACTACCAATGGAATAGAAATATTGCACCTTTTATTGATTTTGCAACAGCATTACAGTATTGTAAGGAAAAGGCCTGCAAAATACTATCCTACTATGATTACAAGGAAAGCTTATCTATATGAAATTATGCAATTCTATATCCTCTATATCTATATGCTCAACAAAATGGGAGCTATCTTATTTATACTAATGGGTTACAATATTGATAGGATTTTGTGTTGCTATGTAGGTCTGCTACAACTATTGTAGAACTGTTTCCCAGAATGCAGGGATTTGTTCTGTTATTTCTTATCCATTCCTTCTATTGGGCTTCATGCGTTGAGGGACAGGTGTTGGAAAGAATAAGGGTATCCCTTAAATAGTTGCAACCACCATTTACCATCCTTCTATTGTTGTTATAGGCGTTGTTTGACCAAACCTATTCTTACTGCGCTCATTTCGAAGCTGCTCTAGAATATCAAGCAGGATAACAGAGTTTGTGTTAACTCTATAGACACCTAAATCATGTCATGCTTAGGGGAGCTACTTACATAGACACACTCATAAGATCATAAGACATAATCTTGGACTTTCCAAGCATCAACAGTGGTTCTCACCACTCATTTGGGGCCTTTTCAAGCCATCCAAGCTTGGCCGCTCAAGCCAAGAGTGACCAGATCCTAGCCGCTCAAGCCTAGAGCGGCCAGAACTTAGCCACTGTAGATGACAATGGCCAGATCTTAGCCACTGTAGATGACAATGGCTAAGCCATAAGAAGCGGTTTGCCGACAAACAGGCCTAATCATAGGTGGAAGTGGTAGTCTGCATGCAATAAAGGTGAGCGGGAGTGACTTTGCATTCCTTTTCATGACCAGTTCACATAGGAGACTTGAGTTTGCATTTAGACTTAAGTTAACTGACCTCCAAGCATAAACAAAGGACAAAAGCTTCTCATGCTAATGACCAGTTCGCATAGAAGACTCAAGTGGGCAGTTAGATTTTAGTTAACTAGCCTTCAAATATAGACAATGGACAAAATCTTCTCATGCTAACTTGCACTACGCATGAGAAATTCATTTCTAGGGCTTGGACATAGACCTAGGGTTTCACACTATAAAAGGTGCAAGCCTAAGAGCACCAAGATATAGAGAATCAGATATCCAGAGATCTTTAGACATCTTCTTGAGGAGAGCTTTCAAGACTCGGAAAGTTCTCTTTGAGATCACGTGTACGATAGAGCTTTGACGAATCGAAGAGCATAACACCTACTATCTTCAACATCAGATTAAAGTCTTTGACCCATAGCTTTGGGGCAAAGAGGGCAAGGTTTACTTTAGCGATCGTTGTCTTGGACAGTGGCCCACAGGCTTAGCTTAGATAGACATAGCATCTTTTATTCTATTTTCTTATATCATTAGCATAGATTTACATGATTTCATGGCATAGTTTTATCATATTTCTATTACATTCTTTGATTACTAACAACCTCATCCAGGGAGGCAATCTCGGACACCTAAATGTGTGTTGTTGTTTCATTGCTTGTAGGGCCACAGGTACATCGGATGAAGATTACAACATACGAGAGCAAAAGGGATCCCTCTAGGAAATAGACCTGGAGAAGGAGGCATTTGTAAGCCCTCATACATTTATATGTGTGGAACCGGGAAGCTTTTATAAGCGCACCACCTCTTCGCGGAAGGGGCACTCCTTGCCTATTTGTAATTTATAGTATCAAAATGGGTATCCCTAAGAGGGACCGACATGTAACCGAGCTTCAATATCAATAAAGAGATCCATCTTTTGTTATTTCATGTTATATGCTTTTTCCTCTTGTCTTTCCATTTTATCTTTGGTATTTTAAATAAGCATTGCAAGTAGGGTTTTAGAAAAAGGGACCGGTGCGTGCATTCCCGGGGTCGCTACAGATGGCGATCATGGTGGGACCACCACTAATTTTTCATTTTCTATTAGAATACTAACTTAATTTTGTGTGCAGGTCTAGCCGCTCTGAGCTACAATGGCCAGAAACTAGCCGCTCTAAGCTACAATGGCCAGAAACTAGCCGCTCTGAGCTACAATGGCCAAGAACCAGCCGCTCTGGTCAACAACGGCCAGAACTAGAGTGCAGTAGAGGTCAAAACATAGACTCTCTGAGCTGGATCAAAGGTTGGTATAGCTTCTCTGATATTTTACAACTTTCTATCTGCTTCTGTGTGTTTAAAATAGAGAACTTAAAGCACATTTATGTTTGGAAATTGAAAGAATAAAGAAGAAAGAATTAAGCATTTCGCATATCTTAGATCTTCTTTTAAATTTTCCACTAGGCATTGCTAGGAACAATGGCTTATGCCTAAAAATTTTACCCTAGAATCCAACGTGCTAGACATTGTATGTTGTTTGCTTGCTTTGAGGCCCTGCTAGAGGCCATAGTTGCACGAGATAAAGTGCGCTCATACAAATCATAGTAGTTCATGCATATTTCTGAATATTGAAATGTATTTTTGCACTTAGGCATATAGGAAAGACTCATTGTTGCTATATGATGCACTTTATGTTACGCAAGCTTAAAATGAACACCACACACGCACGTCTCATTTAAACATTGGAGAGTTGGATTTCATCACCAACCTTCAATTCAGTCCAGTGACATTGGAATTCATCTCCTTCCACTGGTTTACCCCCTAGAGCTTCCTAGAAATGGATTGGGAAACTTACTTATAGTGACACTAAGTTACTTGTGTTCAAACTGTCTCCCACTATTGGAACAATTATTGGTTCAGAGTGGAAGAGCTAGGCGAACCCTCCATTGGGTCTTCAACGGTGTACCCTAGCTTCTTTTGAGAAAATCATGTTTGGCATGAGTGTACTTGATTATCACTATGGATGAGTCTTCTCATTCTTAATCCAAGAACAAGAGCAAAGAAATCGAAAGAACAACACATCAAAACACACCAAACAGTTTAGGGCACACTCAAATTGGTAATCAAGATAAACATTTGTTTGGTATTGTGTGGTCATTCCTAAATTGCAAACTCAAAAGATCAAGTCATAAAACAACATGGTCAAAACAAGAAGTAAACACCCTCGGTCTGATATCGAGGGAGAGACAGAAGCAATTCATACCCATAGGCGGAGTCATAGTAACATTGAATGACCTACCCGTAAGACCGTGAGACGTAGCTCCATGAGCCTAAGGGGTGATAACTCAACCCTTGGGGGATCTCCTCGAGAAACCCCAAGTAAGGAACCACATCATGGAACAAAGTCACATAAACAAAAAGAGGCTTCATAGCCATCCTCATCAAGGAGACATGAGGAGACCTCAAGGGCCTCCTCTAAACACATAGAAACATCTCAAAGACATGAGGAAGCTTCAAGGGCTTCCTCCTCACATGGACATAAAGAAGGTTCTAAGACTCATTCTTCACATAGGGATGATGAGACTGCCACATCTCCATCCACATGGAGGAAGCATGTTACCACCAAGCCCTCTTCATCAAGAAGGCAAACAAGAATTGCAACACCTCAAGACTCACAAGAAACATATGAAATAGGTCTGCCCACTGAAGGGCAGGAAACTAGAGCTACATCTAGTCATGGGAATCATATAGAAGAAACCCTTCACACAAAAGGAAATATTCCCATAGACTATGACCTCATAGGAGTAAATGGCACCCCATGGGACCAGCCATGGAAAACAAGACAACTAGATGGGTTGGATCGATTTCCTACTCAACCAACTCAAAGAACTGTAGCTACTGAGAACTCTGCATCTGGAAGCTCATGAACTGTGACTTCTAAACATACCTCCCAGTCTAGGGGTACCTCAGAGTGACCCCATAGAAGATGCATGGAGTCTGATCATAGGGATACTCAATAGTACACTGAACAAGTCACATTAACTAGCAAGAGTACAGATACAGCAGAAACCCCCTCGAGGAATCTGTGAGTCAAGACAACAAGAACGGAGTCAGATAAACATGAGTCTTCTATGACAGCACAAACTGACCGAATGAGGTGGTTAGAAAATGCATTACATAAAGAGCGAGAGCTAGTGGAAGCTCTCAAACAAGAGAAACAAAGAGAAAGACTCTTGCGCCAACATGAGCAACATTTAAGAGAGCAAGCTGAGCGGCTAGCTCTTAACAATTTACCAACAAATAGTGGTGACCACCAAAGAACAAGACACGCTGACTCACCTAAGGAGAGGCACACTAGACAAGATAGCCCACAATGAAACCCCCCACCAAATCATGAATGAAATCCAACTAATGGGGGAGGGCAAACATAACAAACCAAGATCACAATCCTGAGTCCCCTCGTAGGAGGGAGGAAAATGGAACAAATCAAATGGATAGAGAGTTACCTCCATTGCCAATGTGAATAGGCTTACAAGAGGAGGAAATCCATGCATCAAAGGTATTTCAAGAGCTTGCTGAAAAGATGAAAACCTTTGAGAAACAAGAGGTAGCTAGGAACTCACCAACATTGAGCAAGATACACAATCAACCATTGTGCCCATCAATCCCTAGCCCTCCATATCCTAAGCACTTTGAGATGCCTAGGTTAGAAAAGTTTAAAGGTGAAGAGGATGCACAAGAGCATGTCACCAATTTTATCAATGCCTATTTTCATCTTGAAGACAATGATGCTCTCATGCTAAGAACATTCATAATGACATTTTTAGGTGCTGCCACTCAATGGTTCAACCAACTACCTAAGCATAGCATAACCAATTTTGAACAACTAGTAAATGCATTCTTGAAGCATTTCTCCTTTGGTGCTAAGAAGAAGGTGAACCTTTCAGATCTGGCTAACTTGAAACAGTATGATGATGAGCCAGTAATGGATTATGGGAATAGATGGAGAAAAATCATGGCAAAATTATCATTCTCCATTCCCACAGAAGAGATCATTCGCATGTTTACCAAAAGTTGTTCTAAACATATCTCCCTCTTGCTACAACTCCAATAGTATCCTTCATTTGAGGAAGCTTTGGCATAGGCCAAGCTCATCGAAGAGATAAAAGTAGATGAGGGAACCATTAAGCTCCAAAACAAAAAGGAGTGGAACAAGAATGGTAAGAATGACAAGTACAAGAAAAAGCAGGGCAACCCTGCTCTAGTCAATCAAGTCGTATTGGCTACACCCAAGGATGGGGGTGCACAACAACCATAGAACTATCAAGCACATCCCCGCCAGCCAACTACGACCAAAAGAACAATCAGGGAAGAAACCGAGAATGCAAGCCACCTCGTTATTTCATGCCTCTGACAGAATCAATGCAATCAATCTTTAATCAATTGAGCGAGGCCAGGAGGATCAGATTTCTTGATATACCTCTTATAGATCCCAACCATCCTAAGCCAAAAGGATATAGGGAAGATCAATTTTACCCTTATCATAGGATATCGGGGCATGACATTGAGGCTTGCATCGGGTTTAAGCATCAAGTGCAAAACATGATTGAGGTGGGAGAACTCAAAGTTGACAACCCACTGGCTCTCGATAACAGAGACATGGGCATATACAGAAACCCATTGCCCAATCATGAGGCCCCTCGAGAGCAAGGGGCCCAAGTCAATCAGGTTCGAGCTGACATACCTACCCATGGATGCATTGGGATGGTTGAGATTGTTAACATAGCAACAAGGACTAGGCGGTATGGTCAACCACAACCACCTGTAGCTCCCATGAACATCCCAGCCGCTCCTAGGCAAAGGCAAGACAACCTTCTAGGTCCACCGACGAGACCTATGGTAACTATTCGGAGTAGATTGGAGCAAAACCTACAGATGACTCCAGCTAAGTTATCCATCTATGAGCTCATACAATAGTCCCCAAAGCATAGGGAGACTCTAATGGAGATTTTAAGAACAATTGAGCTTCAACCGCAAGATGCGAATGCATTCACTCACTTTGTGGGACAAGTGCAAGAATGCCAAGAACCTGTAATCCGATTCTATGATCATGAGATTAAGACAGTTTCTGCTGCCTTACCAGACCCTCCACTAAACATTGTAGCGGCCATCAATGACTTACCTTTCAAGAGGGTTTTGGTCGATACAGGTTCATCGATAAACATCATCACAACAACTGCAATAGAGCACCTCAAGATACCCAAGACCAATATCATTCTAGGAGCTTACACATTGAGAGCTTTTAATGATGCTTTATGCAATACTATGGGAACGATAGTCCTACCCATCAAGGTGGGGCACAAGACCATCCCCATGATGTGTCATGTCTTGGAAGGAGCTATGCAATACAACATCCTCTTAGGGCACCCTTGGATAAGGGCCATGAAGTGTGTGCCTTCGATCTTGCACCAATGTGTCAAGTATGTGCACGAAAACAAAGTCTATGTGGTTCTGGCCGATGAAGAGCCTTTTAAATACGTTAATCAGGTGGACATTCTAGGAGAATTCATGATCCCTTCTACTCACCTATACGTGGCACCTTCATCCCCAACCACACAAGTGGATAACAAAGACAAAGGGGTAAGAAAAGACCCATGCACATCAACACCTCCTGGTGCACTCAAGATAGTCAATGCTTCTAAAGTACCATCAACGTCAAAACCAAAAGACAATCAGAAGCTAAAGGCACCCTTAGTTAAGGAAGAAAGGCCCAAAGAAGTGCCAACTATAGCCATTGCTGAAATTCCAAGTCCTATGGAAGAGGAAGATCCTCAAGATCAAGATGAAGATAGTGATTATCACCCTGCTTCACCAGTATCATCCGTGGGGTCATCCACATCGCATGCATCAATACACTTGGCAAGCACAGGCATAGGGGAGTACCTTGTGCAGAACATTACCTTTACACCTATCATTGAGTCTGCACAAGACATAGGGAGGCCTAAAGACTTGAGGCTGCTAGTAGGAATAGTGGTTCCACTTGGAATCCCTCCCAACCAAACCAATTTTGTCTATGTCGGCATGGACTGCGCTCATAAGTCTTCAGATATAGAAGAGGATGGTGATGAATTATTCATAGTCAATGTTCATTACCTCTCTAATCCTGAGTTTTCTCTAAGCTACTTTGAGCATTGCCATTGGCATGGCTATGGCCTTGGCGTATATGAGCAAGGGGTGCAGGAGGCCTTACGAGCCACTATATCAGCTTCCCTCCGATAGATTTGGCTTAGGCTATTATAGCGGAGGTCGAGATGACTCGCTTGCAATGGCATTGGAAATATTAAGCATAGGGTTGGGAGAAGACATTGATTTCATTCCTTATCACCCCCTAAGAATAGAAAATTTGAGCAATAGACAAGTGGCCATGGTAAACATACCACCTCCAGAAACTTATCATCCAAACACCTCAATTGATTCCACCCCAATAGGGTACAACTCATGGGATGAGGAGAATGGATATGAAGCAAGTGATGATGAGGCGCAACTTGGCTTAGCCTATCAAGGGCCTCACTATTTGCAAAGATTCACATGGTCCATCCATGATGAGAGTGGATATACATCAGATGAAAGTGACTATGAATCAGAAGACTCAACAGAAAGAGCTTACTTAGGCCTAAGCCATCAACCCCTGACTTTGGGGTGAGAGACAAATGCAAATGGATTCTTCATAAGTGACGAAGAATATGAAGATGAAATAGAGATGGCCTACTTGGGGCCAAGACATGAGCCCCTTGTCTTAGGGCCGCATACCAATGCTAATGGTTTTTGGATAAGTGATGATGACTTTGAGGATGAGACCGAGATGGCTTATCTTGGACCTCACCACTTGTGGCAAGTCAACGAGCTAGTAGAGAGAGAGGTGGCACTTCATGCCATAGACCCTCATCTCTAATTTTTGGGGAGACCTATTGACCTAGCAGCCATTCATCGGATGGTCAATCCCCCTCCACCTACATTCAGAGAGCAGTTAGAGCCCAATGATCCTATTGTCCACCCTGCTCATGGGCCAGATCCAAAAATTCCCATTCCTCTAGAACCTCATCATGAGTATGGAAGGGAAACCCCTGAGACAAGATTACACCCATGTGGTCCTAGAGATTTCATCCCATCCATCAACATGATCTCCATTGATTTGACCACTCCACTTCATAATCCAGTAGATCCTACCAAATCATTGCATCTTGATGTAGAGGCTATTGATTGGGATCATGCTAGTTCACCCATAGAGCCAGAAGACCTCTTCCCCAATGAAGAGATGTTACAACCATTCCATTTTGCATCAGGTTGTATGTATGACGTCTTCCATGTTGGTTTGGAACCTGAGTCAGTAGGTCCTATGAATCTCGTCGATGACATTCATTTGATACCCATGCCTCATCAGCTAGAGGATGGGTCACATATGGCTATAGAAGCAACTTTCGAGGTGGACATCAGTGATGATCCTACCCAACCAAGGAAAGTCAAGTTCGAAGAAAGTCTATCTCCAGAGGAACAAGCCATCTTGATTCCTCTCCTCAAGGAGAGGCCAAATATTTTTTCTTGGACTTACAAAGACATGCCAGGGATAGATCCAAAGTTAGTCATTCACAACCTTTCATTGGATCCCATGAAGAAGCCAATCAAGAAAAAACTGAGGAAAATGCATCCAACCATCACTTTGATGGTGAAGAACGAATTGCAAAAACTACTGGATGCAGTATTCATAGTTCCTATCGACTACCCTGAGTGGGTGTCAAACATGGTACCCATAGGGAAACCTGATGGAAGAGTCCATATCTGCATGGATTTTAGAGATTTAAATAGGGCAACACCAAAGGATTCATTCCCATTGCCAAACATAGATGCTCTTGTAGATGCAACCGTAGGTCATGAAATGCTCTCCCTAATGGATGGTTTTTCTGGATACAACCAAATCCGGATTAAGCTCGAAGATCAACATAAAACTGCTTTCATTACTCCATGGGGAACATTCTATTACAAAGTGATGCCATTCGGTCTCAAAAATGTTGGTGCCACATATCAATGGGCCATGACATACATATTCCATGACTATATGCATAAGATCTTGGAAGATTACATGGATGACTTACTAGCCAAGTCCCTATTGCGGCAAGAGCATGCCGAAGTCCTTAGACAAGTCTTCGATCGCCTCATAGAACACAATGTCCGATTGAATCCTAAGAAGTGTGTATTTGGCATAACTTTTGGCAAGCTTTTGGGATTCATCGTATCCAAGAGAGGCATCGAAGTAGATCCTGCAAAGGTAAAGGCTATACTGGAAATGGCCGCCCCTACCAACATTAGGGAGTTGAGGAGCCTACAAGGCAAGATAGCATCCATCAAAATATTCATCGTGTAATTATCAGAAAAATGCAGACCTATGAATAGGTTGCTATGCAAGGAAGTCCCCTTTCATTGGGATGAAGAATGCCATCAAGCCTTTGCAGAGATCAAAACTTATCTGGCAACATCGCTAGTATTGGCTCCACCAAGGCCAGACATACCATTTTTACTATATATCGACTACTGATTTTGCATTGGGCACCATGTTAGCCCAAAAGAATGCACAAGACAAAGAGCAAGCCATATATTACATTAGTCACACCTTGGTGAGCTATGAGCTAGGATATGCGTATGTCAAAAAGTTGTGTTTAGCAGTGGTCTTTGCAACTCGAAAGTTGTGACACTACATGTTGAGCCATACGACCTACGTCATATCAAAACAAAATCCTTTGCAATACATGATGAGCAAGACATATCACAATACACGTACCACAAAGTGGATCATGCTATTGATAGAATTTGATCTAGAGTTCATAAGCCAAAATTCCATCAAGGGACAAGTCATAGCAGATCAATTAGCAGAGGTGCCTCTTCAGGATAACAAGCCTCTCACCATAGAATTGCCTGATGATGCGGTCTTTGCATTATCAGATCCGCCAGAACTCGAAGAACCTAAGAAAGAAAAATACATGTCATTATTCTTTGATGGTTCAAAGTGTGAACAAGGAGGCGGAGTAGGGATTGTATTTATCACACCGTAGGGTGCTCCATTACCCTTATCATTCAAACTAGACTTCCCATGCACAAACAACAATACAGAATATGAAGCATTGATCCTGGGACTCCAAACAGCCATAGCAATGGGCATTAAAATATTGAATATCTTTGGTGACTCCTTGCTCATAGTAAACCAGGTCAAAGGACTCTTCCAATGTAGGTGCCCACTCCTGAAGACTTACAAGGAACTTGTTGACAATTACTTAGCCTAGCTAGAATGGTACGACATCGAGGCAATCCCTCGTACGTCGAATAGATTTGTAGACACCATGGCCTCTTTGGGATCCTTAATCCCTCAGAATCTATCTGCTGATTTTACTACCATTCATGTGAAAGTGCTTTCGCACTCAGCAATACGTCATGAGGCTTTTGACAATCAAGAATCAATCAACATGATCAACATCGAACCAAATCAGGATTGGTCCTTCGTAGCCAGAGATTTCTTGCAAATAGCACCTTGGGGGTCTTTGATCTCCCAAGGACCTATAGAGTGTGGTGCAACCATATACCATAGAGTTGTTCCTCAATCCGTGTTCACTACCTCAAAAATGCAGGAAGAGCAAGTTGTCTATTCTATAGAAGTTGTGGCCTATCAGGATTGGCTTTCCCAACTACGGGACTTCCTGAAGCTTGGAATAATACCTCAAGGTTTATCGCATACTGAAAGGTGAACGTTCAAACAGAGAGCAACAAGATACATTTTTCTAGGAGAAATCCTCTATAGACGAGGATATGATGGAGTATTACTCCATTGTCTTGAGCCCTAGGAAGCATCTTGGGTAGTTTTGCAAGCTCACGATGGAACATGTGGAGGCCATTTTAGTGGCATGGCCATCGTTAAGCGCATCTTGAGAATGGGTTACTATTGGCCCATAATGGAAAAGGATTGCTGTGAGTATGTCAAGAAATGTAGTAAGTGCCAACATCATGCAAACCTAACGCACTTACCATCGCAAGCTTTGCAGCCCATCCAGGCAGCATGGCCATTCTCGCAATGGGGACTAGACTTGATTGGGAAGATCTCACCCCCGTCCTCAGGCCGACATACATTCATCATAACAACCATAGAATACTTCACTAAATGGGTAGAAGCGATCCCCTTAACATCAACAACTGGACCAAGGATTGTGGAGTTTATACTCCACAATATCATAAGTCATTTTGGGGTCCCTTCTAAGATAATATCAGATAATGGGCCATATTTCAAGAACAAAAATGTGCGTGCTTTAATGAAAAAATACCATATTCAACATAGTTTTTCAACGCCTTATTATCCACAAGCAAATGGGCAAGCAGAAGCCTCAAACAAAATAATAGTCTCCATTTTGAGGAAGACAATGCAAGAAAATCACAAGGATTGGCACATGCAATTGCCTCTTGCACTATGGGCATACAGGACTAGTATACGGATGCCCACTAGGGCAACACCATTTTCACTAGTATATGGCACTAAAGCCATCATGCCTCTAGAGTTGGAAATCCCGACTCTACGCATAGCATTAAAGGACTTCATAGATGATGAAGTTGTGCGGCAAGGCCGCCTTGATCAATTGATGCTTCTTGATGAACGTCGAGTCAATGCTTTAGAGCATCTCCATGTTTACCAAGATCACCTTGCGTGAGCTTACAATAGTAAAGTCCACCTAAGGGAATTCAAGGTTGGAGATCTAGTGCTCAAAGAAAACCAATAGAATTCAAATCTATCACCGCATCTGCGAGATAAGTTCATGGCAAACTGGATAGGTCCATATATGATTTCAAAGAGAGTTGGGCCTGGAGCATATCGCCTTATATCATTAGATGGTGTTGAAGATCCTGAACCTCTCAATATCATTCATTTAAAGGCATTTTACACATAAACACAAAAACATTCAAATATGTCATAAAAACACAAAAACATTCAAATATGTCATAAAACACCAAAAACATTCAAATATGTCATAAAAACACAAAAACATTCAAATATGTCATAAAAACACAAAAACATTCAAATATGTCATAAAACACAAAAACATTCAAATATGTCATAAAAACACAAAAACATTCAAATATGTCATAAAAACACAAAAACATTCAAATATGTCAAAAACACAAACAAATCATAAAAACATAAAATTCAAAAAATCAATTCAAAGGCTCCAAGGGTAATTCAAACCACTTGGTCAAAATCAATTCAAAAAGCTCCAAGGGTACCCAATCCGCTTGGTCAAAATCCAACAAAAGCCCCAAAGGCATAGTAAGCCCTTTGGTCAAATTAATCAAAAATACAAAAACAACATAAAATTCAAAAATACAAAAACAATTGCATCTCACATCTTGCATCCACATCATTGCATTACATATGCATATCCACTACAATTGCATATGTCATGAGAGCCTTACAAGTGATACCACGGTTTTTTGCACAAGTCATTCATATCCATACCTCCATCCACATGTGTGTAATTGTGTTTTTCAACACAACCATTATTTTTTGCTATACATAATATACTAAGGTTTTTTTGATAGTCAACCACAACTAGTAATCTTATCAACTTTTGAGGAAAACAACTTTGATTAGTAGAAGGTAAGGCCTAGTTGTGTAAAGCCTTGGATATTCAAGATCCCATCACTAATTGAAACACTAAAATCCTAGTTGGTACAAGGAAAAGATGAAAGCTGCAAAGCGGTCTAGGTTACCTTAAGTGAAAAGGATTATCCTTGCTTATCCCCCTGTGCAACCGGTTTAAAGGTGCTGAGAATTGGCAAAAGGACAAGCTTTACCCTATCCAAATCCCTTGCTTAAATCAAAATAAGCAAAACCAAGAAAACACATCAAAAGCAACCGTCAAACAACGAACAAGTATAATTCAAACAAAAACAACCAAACAACAAAAATCACCGAAAAAAGAACACCAAAAAAAGAAAACAAACAATAGGTATACTACAAATAAGCAAAAATCCCAAAGCAAAGTACATATTCAAAAGGCCAAGCATACAGTCCATATTTCAAAGCAAAAATCCGATACACAAATCAAAATCCAAAAAAAAAAAATCAATCAAAAAAATAAACAGTGATTCTCATCACTACGTATGAGCAAAATAAATAGTGATTATCATCACTACAAATATCCTAGCTCAAAGAAAAAAAATCAATCAAAATAAATAGTGATTTTCATCACTACATATGAGCAAATATCCAAAGCCAAAAATAAGCCAAAGAAGGGAATAAAGCTTGAATCCTTGGAATTCTCAGCATTGTACAAAACCGGAAGGAGAAATCCTTACGCATGACGATATGTCTACTACAATTGCTTCATGCATTTGTGTAGACCAATGTTTGAATGTGGATGAGCTATCTTAGGTAACCGAATATTTCCTAGTGGTATAGTCCAACTAAGTCCAACATAAGGATGAGATGAACACTTGAGGATCCCTGATCTTAGCAATGGGCTGAAAGGATCCCGCTTGCCATCGGAGGAAATGTTTAAGTTATATCTCAAATAAAACAATCACATGCACACACAGAGATCATGAAAATCTAGGTCCATGGTAAAAGCCTTACTTTTCAAAATTCTAAGTGGTAAGTAGACAATTGTTGATAGGGTAACTAGAGTGTTTGAATCTCCAGAAAGCCCCAAAAATTCTTACATAGCAACAAATCATAACATAATTCACACCATCACTTTTATTTATAAGATTCTATAAATTAGGGGGTATCAACATAGTAGGAAAGATACCGCATATATATTAGAAATAGTATATAGACGACCACTGACTACTTTATATATTTTAATTTACAGAAACTTATTAAGAAAATACATTACACACCATTACATCTCATATATGAATACTTAATCAATTCTTATGATAGGAGTGATTATTTAAATTCATTATTATTTTTTTACTTTCTGTGGTATCACCCATTAAGATTGTCAATGTCATATGCATTTCGTATGTTTTAAGTGATTAGAGCATACAAGTTCATTTATACAATTCCATCACATAAGTTAGATGCATACAATTAAAGCAAAAATTAAACATGCATTTAACAATAACATTTGCATCCATGAAAACAAGTCATTAATCATCCATAAACCACATCATAAAACATATAGGCAATATCCATTTGCATACAAATCATAAATTCATCATTCATCATCAAAATACATCGCATCATATCATCAAATCATAAAAGCATCTACACATCCATCTAAGCATCTTCAAATATCATCTATCATCTAGCATATTCATCAAATCATCATAATACCATCATCGCATCATATCATAAAAAAAAATAATAACAAAAACATAAGCAATAAATGATACACATAATGAGTCATAAAAAGCAAATCTATCATAAAAGTATGTGTGTCAAGTCCAATGGATATACAAAAATACCCGTGGGCTATAGTCATGTAGGTCAGTCGACCTCAAAAATGGATCAAGAACCAAGTAGAGCATCAATCAAATATTGGGCCTGAGCCCCCTGCACCACCTCCTCCGATGCCACCTCCCCATGTGGTGGTGTCACGAGTCGAGTGGTGCGAGCCTGTCGGTCTCTCTATCCGAGTTCAGGTTCGCTGGCTAGGATGGGTGGAAGACTACCCCAAGGTAGAGCACCCACTGACCTACGAACCACCTACACCTACTGGATCCTTAGGGACAAGCCCATGCCTCCTAATCTGCATCTAAAGGATGGTGACATGATTCATAAGTCCTCGTATCCACTCCTCATGCTCATCCAACAAATATTGAAGTCGTCCCACATCTGCCCCTGAGCCTGTCGTTGGAACCTCCTATGGTGTAGGAGGAACAACAAACTACATCTTGACATCGCCACCCCTAATAGTAGCCTGTAAAGCCTGTATCTATGCTGTGAGCTGCTCAATCATAGCATCTCACCACTGTACCTGGATCTTAGTGGCCTGAAGCTTAGCCTCAACCTCATGCAATTGCGCACTTAGAGGAGAGTATCTCTCCTCGGGCTCTAACTCCTCCTCCTCAGAACGTCAAGATCCTCTGCTACCACCTGCTCTATCGGCTGGCCCCATACCTTGATCCTAGCTTGAACCTTGCGTCCTGTTGAATCTGTGCCATCACCCCCGCCATCATCCTTGTGCCCTAGGTTGTCGATGCCATGCCACATTCGATCACCCCACCACTAAGAGTAGGCCTTTGTAACTCCCCCATCCACTGTAGGGTCTACGGTTAGGGCATCCTCCTCATCTACAAGCTATGTGATCTATCGTGGAGGTAGGTCCTTCTCTACTATGAGGAGCTGATACAAAAATGGTATCAAGGGCACATCCTACTACAATCTATACTGACGAATAACCTGAGAGTAGAAGAAATACTCCCAAATGGTAATATTACAACCAACGAGCCATCGCTCACATCATGTACTGGTAGTAAAACAGGTTGGATCATCCCAAGCAGGACATTCATAGTAAGGCCACCACATGACATCTTCGGCCAATAGTCTGGTGAAAGCATCAGTATAGTGGGACAAATCCCCTATAAAATTATGGCTCTTACGCTCCTCGTTCTTTTGAGCCCATCTGGAAACATAGCACTATGTCTGTGCCTCAATATTTGTAATCTCATTCGGGAGCCCCTTAGGGTGATCTACCTTAATGTGCTCTTATCCCCAAACCTGTAGGAGAAAGTTGCAAGCAATGCTAACACATCCCCACCGATGGATGTGGTACAACTCATCGTAGCACCAAGCCAATAGCTATCTACCCCATGCATAGATGATAGACTCCTCACTATCTAGTAGGTCCCGTAGCATCTCCAAGAGGTTCCAAGGGAACCTCAAACTCGAGCAGTCTAGGATAATAATGTTGCTGATCACCATCAGCAACACGACATGCCTCACTGTGAAAACATGAGCATCATACCAAGCCTTGATAGATACTCCTTCGGACCCAATCTCCTAGAGAGCCTATGCAGAGTGCGCTCCAAACACCTGATCATAGACGACCACCTGATCATTAGTGGTCGACAAAAAAATGGGCATCTCATCGAATGGGATACAAAAGATCCTATAAACATCCTCCGACGTGGTAGTCATCTTGCCGAGTGGAAGGTGGAAGGTGTTGGTCTGCGAGTCCCAATGGTGGGCTAAAGTCATAAGATAAGCCTGGTCGGCCATAATATGGGGCAACCTGATAACGTACTATAGCCCATAGGCCTTAAACCACTCCCAGTCAATGTCATCAAATCCAGGAAGCAAGTCAAGCAGGAGCTTCGGATCCTGAGCCCGAGTAGTGAGGATATAAACAAAGTAGAAGAAATATAAAACATAACTACAGTGCATCTAAGGCATAATTCACAATAAACATGAAGATGGTGCAAAGGAGTATGAGTTACTCTAAATATAAGCAAAGGAAGAACAAATTGCACCTAATCAAGCAAAGCAAAAATTAAAAAAAAAAAATAAAAATCAATAAACAAACAAAAAAATAAGGCTTAAGCTTTAGTCGTTGTTGCCCACAGTGGCCGAAACCTGGATGCTAGAGGCAGTGACGGCCAAGGCCCAACGATCAAATTTTTGACCGTTGGGATTCAATCTTGACCACTCTGAGCGATAGCGGCTCTGAGTCGGCCACTCTGAGCGACAACGGTCAAGGGGCGGTACGAAAAACCCATGAACCCTTGGCTAGAAAATCAAAAAAATTACAAATTTAACAAAATAGCTCCAATAAAACAACAAAGGGAGGGAAAGCAAACAAAATGGAAAGCAAATTTCCTACCCAAGCATCAAAACTAAGCTAAGTTTGAGAACACCCAAATGGCGACAACAGGTGAATAATTAAATTTTTTTGAAAAACCCTAAGTTGAAGCCACTGATAGATAGCAAAATTAGGGACTAACCCACCATAGCAAAAGGGAACCTAAGCCTAATTACAAAGTTTGTTCATTGCCAGTAGGTTTAGTAAGGTTCATTTTGCTCATTACTTAGTGAAGTTTAATTTTACTTAGAAAAAGAAAAGAGAGCTAGGGTTTTGAAGAGAGAAATACCCGAGAAGCTCCGACTCCTCCAGAAGTTGATGTCTTGCCCCATGCAGCCATGTCTTCAGCACTAGCAAGTTTCGAAGTCGCAACCATCGCCACTGCACCAGAGGTCTAAAAATGAATCTTCAATAGTGAAAATGATAGGTCAAACCCTAGAAAAATAAATTTTTATATTTCCTTAACTATGCCTTGGTCGCTACTGACATCAATGACCCTAACTTCTTGGTCGCTCAAGGCGACAACGACCATAGGCAGGAACTCAGAAGCCGTTGGACGTGATAGTGGCCAGATCCATAAATCAAAATAAGGGATTTTCTCCTTGAGGGATCCCACAAAAACAACAAATAAACACACTTTGGTGGTTTAGGATCATCATAATGTTCAAAATAACAAAAAAAAATCACATAAAGTCACAATCTCAGGTAGGCCTCGTATACAGTTACCTACTCTATCCACTCGAAGATTGCAGCGATTTGCACTCCATGTATTTCGGTGAGATGAGTAGGCAACCATAAGGCCACTTGTGGCAAAAACAACTCATTTTGGAATTACGATATGTCACCCTTCAAACCCAAATATTATCAAGATGGTTGGACTGCTCCACGGGTGCGAAGGGGTCATTCTAATTCTCCTATGACATCAAAAACATTAAGTCAAAGTGATACAATTTAGACATAAATAGAATCACTCATCCTAACTCCCTAAGAAGGCTATTGATAGTCGGACCGCTCCTCGAGATAGGTATGGATGATTATCATAAGCAATTGGAATCACACTTGGATGTGGGATGGCCCATTAAAAGCAGCAAATGCTAGAAAGGAACCAGATTAGTCATATTGGTCAAGCGACTTGTTGCTTCATTCATTGTCATTTCTTCACCAAATCATTGTGTGAGGAGGTAGTTCAAAACTTCAACATAATCATAATCAAAAATCAACAAAATATTACTCGATCATAGCAAAATTATGTTCATCCTTTGAATCATTGCATACAACAATCACAAATTTCCATTGTTTTATGGGAACGTAAGCAGACATGACATATTCAATTGGAGCTCTCCTACCGGTCAAAATTATTATAGCAGTTGAAGCTACCCGATTGAGATTGAGGACTGAGTGCAGTTTAACATGCAAAATCCACTAAGTTAAGTCCTTCGCACATTGAGGCAATGATTCAAGGGATGCACATCATCTTGCATGATTGGGCCATCCGGCGTTGATCAGACCATTGATCACCATACACCCTACAAACAGATCAGTCTACATTTTTGCTCAGCATTGTATTTTCCACACAACGCATCACAAAAAGGGGCATCTCTAGACACCTAAATCATGTCATGCTTAGGGGAGCTATTTACATAGACACACTCATAAGATCATAAGACATAATCTTGGACTTTCCAAGCATCAACAATGGTTCTCACCACTCATTTGGGGCCTTTTCAATCCATCCAAGCTTGGATGCTCAAGCCAAGAGTGACCAGATCCTAGCTGCTCAAGCCTAGAGCGGAAAAACCTTAGCCACTGCAGATGACAATGGCCAAATCTTAGTTGTTGTAGACGATAACAGCTAAGCCATAGGAAGCGGTTTGTCGATAAACAGGCATAATAATAGGCGAAAGTGACAGTCTGCATGCAATAAAGGTGAGCGGGAGTGACTTTGCATTCTTTTTCATGACCAATTCACATAGGAGACTTGAGTTTGCATTTAGATTTAAGTTAACTGACCTCCAAGCATAAACAAAGGACAAAAGCTTCTCATGCTAACAACCAATTTGCATAGAAGACTCAAGTGGGCAGTTAGATTCAGTTAACTGGCCTTCAAACATAGACAATGGACAAAATATTCTCATGCTAACTTGCACTATGCATGAGAAATTCATTTCTAGGGCTTGGACATAGACCTAGGGTTTCACACTATAAAAGGTGCAAGCCTAAGAGCACCAAGATATAGAGAATCAAATATCCAGATATCTTTAGATATTTTCTTGAGGGGAGCTTTCAAGACTCGGAAAGTTCTCTTTGAGATCATGTGTATGGCGGAGCTTTGACGAATTGAAGAGCATAACACCTACTATTTCAACATTAGATTAAAGTCTTTGACCCATAGCTTTGGGGCAAAGAGGGTAAGGTTTACTTTAGCGGCCTCTGTCTTGGACAGTGGCCCTGCAGACTTAGCTTATATAGACATAGCATCTTTTATTCTATTTTCTTATATCATTAGCATAGATTTACATGATTTCATGGCATAGTTTTATCATATTTCTGTTACATTCTTTGATTACTAACAACCTCATCCGAGGAGGCAATCTCGGACACCTAAATGTGTGTTGTTGTTTTATTGCTTGTAGGGCCACAGGTACATTGGACGAAGATTACAACATATGAGAGCAAAAGGGATACCTCTAGGAAACAGACCTGGAGAAGGAGGCATCTGTAAGCCCTCATACATTTCCATGTGCGAAATCGGGAAGCTTTTATAAGCGTGCCACCTCTTTGCAGAAGGGGCACTCCTTGCTTATTTGTAATTTATAGTATCAAAATGGGTATCCCTAAGAGGGACCGACATGTAACCAAGCTTCAATATCAATAAAGAGATTCATCTTTTGTTATTTCGTGTTATATGCTTTTTCCTCTTGTCTTTCCATTTTATCTTTGGTATTTTAAATAAGCATTACAAGTAGGGTTTTAGAACAAGGGACCGGTGCGTGCGTTCCTGGGGTCACTACAAACTCATGCACCAAAGGTGCAAGAAAATAGTTGTGACGATGCGAATAGTATCCATGATTGCCTAGAAGACTTATTCCATCCTTTGCATGAGCTGGAGTGGACCAATTCAAAGCCATGTTGTATATGTACAGTTGGCTAGAATTTGAATGGACAATTTTTTGTTTCTGCACAGTCAAACTGTTTTAACAAGTTTTGGCGTCTTTTTGGTCATTTGAAATAGTTAGACGGTGGGGAAAGCAAATGGAATGATTTCAACACTAAATGCATATGAACACCTATTATTACAATTTTAAATAAATTCCAATTTTCTTAGAGAATTCAGCTAAAACAGGTCAAAAAATGTAGAAAAACAATCAAAACATAATATATGCTCTTCAACATTTAAAACATGTAAATGCTAATATATAATGCATTCTATCACCATAATCAACATCAAAACATAACATAAGGTTTAAATAGTTTATCAAATATCCACAAATGGTTTATGAATGAGGCAATTTTCTGGCCTCATCAAAGGGACTCACGTAAAGTAAGATAGATATCGTATAGTTGTTAGCAATAACAATTACGTGACCATTGGTTATTTTTAGTGTCTTTTAATTCTCAAAATATTGAATCGAAAGTATCACAAAACATCGCAACCACATCAACCATTAAGAAATTTTTAATGCTTTCAATCACTCGGCCAACAATAGTGTTTTGAACAAACTCGATCCGAAGTTAAGAAATCTCTAGATGCAACAGGTCATTCCTGGTCAATCAAGTTTTCTCTTGGACCACACACAACAAAATACATTAAAAACATTATGAATCTTGGGAATAACAAAGTCAAAAGTTGCTATTGCCATAAGTAAAAGGTTTCCCCTACTCATCCAATTATGTGCATGGTCTAGAGTACTACAGAGTTGGCAAAAGAACAAGCTCCTCCTTCACCCAAAAAAAATAATCCCTTGCTTTTCATCAAATCAAGCAAGTATCCCAAAAAAAAAAAGTAAAATCCCTTACTCCCCCTCAAGGCAAGCAATTATCCTGAGAAGCGTCTGAAAGCAATAAGTCCCCCTATTTGCCCTTCTTCAAAGTGGAAAAATCTTGAAAAAATAAAGTATCAAAGCAATAAAAATCCCCTTGCTCTTCTCAAAACGAGCAAGTATAAAAATAAAATCCATCGCTCCATCACAAAATGAGCAAAATCCTTCAAAATACAAAAGTAAGAAAATAAGGAAAGAATCTTGAATACTTGGAACTCTTAGTGTCTCAAAAATTATGGGGTGATCCTCATTATAGTAATGGACAGAATGAATCACGCATGGCAATGAGGTATCCTTACGTGTGGCGCCATATCTGTCACATTAGCGACCTTCTTTTGTACATATCTATGGCCACTCTCGAATGAGCTAGATTATTGGCATAAGTTACAATTGATTAGTTTGACCTGCCTCATAATGAGAAACGAACAATCATTTCACACATGGTTGGTCCTTGAGAAATTTGAAAACACCAAGATAACCCTTGCATAAAGAGGATATGTAAAACAAATAGATGAGTTTGTCTAAATCACTAGACTGTCTGAGTCTTTGTAAAATATCCTACAAAATCCATTGAACAATGCCACATCATTCGCATTATTATCATAATATCCATACCATACCATATATTTATGCCCCTGATTAAGAAATAAAATAATAGTGATCAAGCTAAGTCTAAAGCTATCATATCATCAATAAAGCACAAACATTAAAAATCAATCCATATGCATCCATAAATAAACAAAATTATACAATACAAAATATAATAAAAGTCATGTATATATATATATATATATATATATGTGTGTGTGTGTGTGTGTGAATCGCAGTACAAAATACTCACAGGCTGTATACATTAGAGAACTAAGGCTCATAAGAAAAAATATAAAAATTCAAAAATATATAATAAGGTGTTGTTAGCTAGCACCACCGTGACCCTTGTGAGGTCCCTGTGCTGACGAAGCACCATGGAAGCTAGATGGTCGATGAGTCATTGCACTCACCTCGGTCTACCTGCTGGAACCCAAAACTGATGATGAAGAAGGAATGGGAAGAGGGATCTCACACTCTTGTAAGGCACTCTCTAGCATCGCAATGTACTCGCCCTACCTATGAATGGTAAACTCCTTGGTGAGCCACTCGCTAAGATATTTGTGCCCTAAGGGAGGCAATCATAGCAATAGCATCACCTTGAGCTAGTGCAAATTGTGCCCTATCCAACTTACCCTACAAGTAGGTAACCTCACCCTATAGCCTCATGATCTCTGCATCTCGAGTCACAATAGCATCCGCACTTAGCCTACCATGTAGACCATCCACCTCAGCCTGCAGACCATTCACCTCACCCTACAGATGGGTCACCTCACCCTGATGCCAAGCCAGCTCATCCTTCACCTGATTCACTTCTAAATCCAGACTGTCCCACTCCACCTAGATTATGTCCCACTTCTCCTCTATATGGCAATGAGGGGCACCCTTCTCACCCTGGACACCATTGCCTCCATCGCCCTCATCTCCCTCGCCACCATCACCTCCATTGCCCTCATCTCTCTGCCCTCCATCTCCCTCATCTTCATCACTCCCATCATGGCCAACATCCACCTTTTGTTGTTGTATATCTATAGTAGACTACCTCCTACCACCACTACCTCGATGGTGCTTAGCTCACCTAGGAGCCTGATCACCTATATTTGGCTCATCCCCACTAACTACATCATCCACTACCTAGCCCGGTCTCCAAAGAGGCTAAGCTAAAAACTAGGCATCATAACCTATAGTGGTGTCTACATCATCTATATTAGGTACCTCGATAGCTAGATCATCACCTGCATCATATATAGTCCAAAATTTAGGAGTTAGGGGTAGGCCTAACTCATCGTCCCACCACTTGTATGTCATGGGAGCATCAAGAACTCCCTGGACCAAGCCAAACTACCTCTACACCTAAGAGAACTGGATGTACTCCATCTCTCGAGTGTGGCTACCCATCAACCATATCCTCCATCTGACCTAAAAAATATCTACAGCATCCCTCCCATGCCATGCCCCTCTATGGATTCCAACAAATGCCATCCCTAGTCAAGCCACTAAGACTATCCCTATAGGTATTAGGATCAATAGAAGGGTGAATATGAGAAGACTCCTCGCTAACCCACCATCAAAAAGTGTGAGGAAGGAGAGGATCGTAGGAATAAGGTAACCCCTCATGACGACCCACACTAATATGCTCCCATGACCAAATCTAGAGCTAGGAAACTACAACTAAGGCCCTTCTCCTCCTACCTCTTCATCTCATACATATCACTATAAACTTGACACAAGAGAGTGGGAGTCCATGCCAATATTTATGGATCTGACATTATTTTAAGCTTAATCAAAACTTGATTCCATGAGAACCTTTATCCCATGCTATTGGGCAACACCATGTTGCTCAATATGTACATCAGGAATATCAAAATTGTAGCCAGCCTCTCGCACTTGAATAAGTCAAGATAGGGGATGACCCCTTGCTACAGTCCACATACCAAAGCTTTCCATAGATGGGTCTGAGTACCTCTTACTTGTCGTGACCCACCCTCACTGGTGGACCCTCGATAGGCACTCAAAAAATACGGTACAAATCCTCCAAAGTAATAGTAAGTTCCCCTTTCGGGATCTGAAAAGAACCCCTATTTGGGTCTCATATCTCAATGAGTGTGGATAGAAGTGCCTCATCTACTCTAATTTTCTCCATCCGTCTACACCCATCCAAACCCATAACCTCAAGAAAATACCAATTATCTATTGTGAAGGCCTTTTGCACTTTGGAAATAGTGTGAGGCCACCTATATCTGGTGGTAAGGAACTTAACTTGTGGCACAAGAAAGCAAGGCAACATTAGTGCATCCAAAATGAAGAACCAAAATAAAAACATGCATTCTAGACTACATTGCATTTCATCAAACATACATAAAATGAACATGCCAAAATTACAAGCTTTTTTTTCCAAAAAAAAAATTTGACCCACCCCATGCATGGTAGTAAAAAAAAAAACCACAAAAACAAACAACACATTGCATTTAACAAAAAAAATCCAACCCCTCTTAATGATTCAAAAAAAACTCAAAATACAAAACAAACAAACAAACATAAAAACAAATAAAACCCTACACTAAGGGCTTCAGACACCTACCTGGGCATATCGCACATCGACTTCCGCTCCAGCCGAGCCACCACCTCCAGCACCCACATCCGCACCACCACCACTCCCATCACCAACCTCCATCCCACTCAACTCTTAGAGCACCAAAAAAAATATCTAGCTGGCAAAGAATAATGAGTTGAAAATGACCTGACAGCCTATATATAGTCGATTTTCATAGTGAAAATTGTGCACCTGCGGTTTGCGATGAAAAATGTGTATCCATGTTTTGCGGGGTGCTCAAAACCATAGACCTGCGATTCACAACGTAAAATGCGGGTCCTTGTTCCAAAATAAACTGAATCACATGCCAGTGGTTTAAAAAAAATGCATCAATCACATCATCCATTTGCACAAACATTATCATAATCATCATCACAACATTTAGTGGACCTTGTATCTAGTGGATTACCCTATATACCTGGTGGTTGCAGCAACTAGCAATCCATGAAATTCGGTAGGATGGGTATCTCACCATAAGGACACTCATCAAACAATCAAAATCAAACCACTATGGCATTTAATTAGTTAAGTCCCTAAATCTTCGAGCTTGGCTGTGTCCAAAATAAATTTGCACAACATTACCATTCAACCCCTTCCATTGGGCCAAAAGCAAAAATAATCAAATCAATTTTGGTATAATTAAAAATCACTTGAGTATCGACATCTTAGTATGCTGGCTTCGATGCACAGGAGTGACTAACAATAGCGGGACTCACGAGCTCACACATGTGGTTAATGATTTTACCACCAAATTTTGTGCATCCATGAACCAAAGACAAATTTGCAAAAACACAAACAATCCTAAACTTGGGGTATCAATTTGATCAAATGCCATACATTTGCATCACGCCTACATCATTCAATAACCACCTCCTTTCATCATCCACATTGGGTAAATTGGCTCATGGGTTTCATCCTTTACCTATTCACCAATTGAGGGGTAAGCAAACAAACCAAAAATTTCAAAAAAAAAATGTCAAGTCATTCATTCTTTGCATCGAGAAGATTTGAGTCCATTTCTCCATTCAAATAAAACCAGGTGTCATTGGTTTTTGCACTACATCGTGTTGCACACAATGCAGTACAAAAATGGGCATGTGTAGACACCAAAATATGGCCACTCACAACACCACATTTTCCACCCCACCACAAAATCCTGCATAATAAAGTTATATGCCTAAGTTTAAACTTAGGGATATAAGACGCTACACATTATCATATTTTCCAGATTTATTAAATCTGGAAAATTAGCCTAGGATACCTTGCCTACCCACTAGACATGTGTCCTAGCCACCTCACCCAACATCCCTACCACATCTCATCCACTCTTGTCCCCTTTGTCCCTTCACATGGGGTAAAATCCCATAGACCACTCCAATTGCAAGCACATCACCCCATTTAAGTGAGGTACACTAGGTGACTCACTGTAACTGCCTCCTCCATTTAGCAACCCAAAACTACCACTTGGTAATTTGTGCTTGCCACCTCCTATTTCCCTCCAAAACCCTAAGGGGTCTATAAAGGAACCCTCACCCCATCAAAAAAATGGAGCTAAACATTGACACCACCAAGATACCAAAATAGGATTAGACTTTTGCATGCATCCCGAGGAGAAGCTAGATTTTGAGCTCGAAGGTCACATTTTGAGGCATTTCTACCATTTAGCCCAAACTGTCGATCTACGATTTTACAGTCAAAATTGCGTGTCTGTGGTTTCACCACCGTGCATCCGTAGTTAAAAACCCATCACCGCACTTCTACGGTTTTGCAAAATAGATAACATTATTGATAACAACATGTTTTTCAAGGCTTTCTAGTTTATTTGCTTTTGTTTGCTATATTGCATGATTACTCAGTTAGGATTTTACAACTTCAAATATTTATCTTGATTGGTAGGTGCTACTGACCCTCTTTGGTTTTTATGTGTGTAGGAGATAGGTACTTTGGAGAAGTTGTTGTAGCTGGAGTGGTCCCACATCCATTGGATACCAAAGCCCACTCAACCTTGGACTGTAGCAGAAAGGATGAAGAACACCCTCTTACTTGTTTGGAGAAGCGCCATCATTGTTGTCATCTGGAACACTTGTATTTATGTATCATACATTGTAATATTGCACTTGACATTTGGGGCAATCAAAAACTATTGTAATATTGGGAGATTCAGGCTCCCCTATTAATACAAAAAGAGATATTTTGCAATCACAAGTGTCCATTTGCTTTATATTGTTAGATTGTGTTATTTTGGTTACAATTTTATTTATGCATTTTAGATAGAAATCTAAAAAGTACACACACACTTTTCATGAATCATTCACATTGGCAACATTGTATTTCATCACCAAATGCCAATTACAAACAACAATGTTGACATTCATCTTCAACCTTTGACTTGTCTCCTTAGCCACCATAGTAGCCTCCGCATGTAGTTTTATGGACTTCATCACCATAAGGGTTGCTACTCTTAGGAATATCTCAAGGTAGTTTTTAGAATAAAGGCTCTACTCATATGGCTATAGATAATTTATGAGTGTGTATCTATCGTTATTGACTAAGCCCAACCAAGGGTGAAGTGAAAGTAGGTTGGCCTATGCAGGTCTTAGACAATGTCACCTTTTCTACCCCCTAAAAAGGATATTAGAGGTTGTTTTTGCACCTTAGAATACCTCGAGTCAAACCTCACCCTGGGAAGCCCTTTTGGTAGCTTGTGTGTTGCTTCTCTCAAAGATCAAGCATAGACACACCTTATAGAAACACACCATCCCTATCCTTTTAGATCTAGGAGTATATCAAAAGCAAAAGACATAAAAATCCAAAAATAAAAATAAACAGATCAATATAAAACCTATACAATGCAAAAACACAAAAATCAAGACAAATTGAACATTTACATCATTGTTTGTTGTTTGCTTACTTATTTAGATATCATTTTACCAAAAAAACCACAAACATAGTTCTACCCACAAAGGTAAACTACAATATCCACTTGCCATTTGTCATCCTATCAGTTTATTCACATTTTTTCCTATCCTCAACTACTTATGGTTCAAAACAGAAGCCAATCTAGAGCCCAAGCAAGTCATTCTATGGAGCATTCAGAACAAATTCCCCATATTTTGACCACTCCTCCAACCCATATGAAGGACATGCCAGGAAAAACACTTGGTAACTTGTCCCATGAGCATATTTATCATATTCCCTATCCGCTCGAGTCAAACCAATTTGATAAATCAAACTATGACCTAGGCCTAATGTATCACACCACCCATGTTGCCTTCCCTAACACCTCTATAAATGAGATAAGTTCATCATCCTTTAACTCCAACATCTTCTATTATTATCGTGATGCAATCCATACCTACACAACACATCTCTTGCAACCTTCGACTCCACTATCTACCGGTTCACAACATTCTTTGTTGCCACCCCAACCCTCATTTGATTCACCACAATGCACTTTATCTAAGGTCCAAATCTAAGAGTGTTCCTATTCCCAATCATATACCCCATATTCAAATACTCATCCTCCTACCACCCAAATAGTGGGTACTATATCGGTTGCCATGAATCTTAATCACTTTTTTGCTTCTAAGATTGATTCCTCGTCTCAAAATCCTCCCATGTCTACACATCCTTCATATACTTTTTTGAGTCCACTTCTCCCTAATCCTCAATTAAATGCTACTTTCGAAATATCATTCCATCTTCCTACTCCACCAAAGGGGTCGACACCTCCCACTGCTACTCCCTCTTACCAATTTTTCTTATCATACCAATATTCCTCTTGTAGGTGCACATGTTGTTTCATCTACTCCTCTTCATTCTCCCCAACCTCCTTCTTCTATTCCTCTACAACATCCTTCTTATTTATCTTCTACTCCTCTTCATGAGACCTCTACTCTTCAAAATCCTTATCATTCTACCTCCTCACAACATGTGCATGTTAGCTCTTCTCATCAACCTCCTCTTCATTTCCATATTGCTTCTTGACCATTATATCAACCACATATCTCTATTCCTCCTCTTAATCCTCCTCCTACTCATCCCTCTTATTTCACACAACCTCCTTCTTGGAATCAAACCCAACCGACAACACCATCGTCTCCTCCTCCTCCAACTTCTCATTAATCGTTATCCACACAATTTCAAATCTTAGTCTATACCACCCATACTTACCATAAAACTACTTATCCTCAAGCTCATGGGACTAATGTGCCACTAACATATTTACCTCCTCCTACCTCACAAGTCCTCCAACCTCCATCTCATCAATCACATCCTTATATGTCACATATACCCCATAAGGCTTATGACACACAGCCACCTCACCCATATTATTCCTCTCATCCTCCCTATATATATACATCCCCATACCACTACCCTCTTGAACTCTCCCATTTTGCCCCACTGGTTGAGCCTCCTCAGACATCTTTCGATCCTCAAAGTGAGATACAGAGATTGGTGAATTGAGTTCAAAGTTTAGAATTGATATCAAGTGCTTTGGTTAATAAAAAATATACCCTTATATAGTAACTCAATCAACCTATACATCCATCAATATATATTCTTCCTTATCCCTTTGGTTTTGAGATGCCAAAATTTAAAAAATTCAAAGGAAAAGAGGATCCTAAGGAGCACCTAGAAAATTATATTAATGCATGTTATGTTATCAATGCAAATGATCCTCTCATGTTGTGCACATTCCCTTTATCCCTTGGAGGACATGCCTTGGATTGGTACAAACATATTTTGCAACATAGCCTTTACTCTTTCGAGTAACTAGTGAACCCCTTCTTGGAAAATGTTTCCATCAACATCAAGAAGAAGACATCTTTGTCAAACCTTTATAGTCTTTGCCAATTTTAGGATAAATCAATCAATAATTATATCAACATATGGAGGAATTTCATCAACAAACTCTCTTTAATTGAATTGATTATATTGTTCGCTCGAAGCTGCACTAAACATATCTCACTACTATTACAAATGTAGCTTTCTCACACTTTTGAGGAAGCCATGTCCTAGGCCAAACTCATTGAAGATATCAAAGTACAATAAGGGGAAGTTAAACTCAAGAAAAATGAGTACCCCAATAAATTTAACAAAGGCAACAATAACACTCAATCCAAGCCTCCCCAAGTAAACCAAGTAATGTTGAGCACCCCTACAATGCCTATACAATCTAATGCTCAATCCCAACAGATGACCTTTCAAGCTCAACCAACACCCTTCCAACCAACCACTCTTCGATATTCTACCTAGCCTTCCAATTGTTGCCATCCTCATCCACCTCATAATTATACTTCTCTATCAAAACATTTATCCACTATATTCTATAAATTGTATGAGGCACACATGATTTCCTTACCAACAATTCAACCCAAAGATCCAAACCAACCTAAATTGAAATGGTACATCATTTATGTGTTTATCATCACCATAAAGGTCATGACACCAATGACTGCAAGATCTAATAGATAGAGGGGATATTACAGTCGATAACCCTTTAGCCCCTTCTAATCAAAACCTAGGCATATATCAAAACCCTTTACCACAACATGGGAATGCACAACAATATAATGGAACATCAACTTCTACAAATGAACCCAATCGGATCATTCATATCAATAATATCCTATAGTATCCCAGTTCTATGGTTATGATAAATATTATCACTCAGAATCAGTGTTACTCTAGTCCACAACCTCAACCAAATAATTCTCAAAGTGCATCTTCCTCATCACCTATGCCACCTTTGTCAATGCATGTCATGCCTCCAACACGCCCTATCCTCCATTTAAAAAGTAGAATTACATATAGTCTAAAAAAGGCATCATCTAAGCTATCAATCTATGAACTTATCTAGCAATCTCCCCACATCGAGAGGCTCTCTTGGATATATTGGAGGCCATACATTTGTAAACCCAAGATCCTAATGCCTTTGCAAATTTTATGGGTAATGTGAGGATATGCATGTTGCCTTCCATTACATTTTATGACTATGAGAGTTAGACTCTTCCAATAGAAGCGTGTGATCCTCTAATGCATATTGTAACATGCATGGATGGTAAAATGTTTCAGTGAGTTCTAGTCAATACCAACTCTTCTATCAACATCATCTCATTCATATCCCTCCAACACCTTAATCTTCCCCCCTCCCATCTTGCCTCATTAACCTTTACCTTGTGGGCCTTCAATAGCACCTTATGTTCAACACTTGGTATAGTCATCCTTCCAATCTAGGTGTATGTGAATACTGTTTACATATTATGTCATGTCATTGAGGGTGAAATGCAATATAACTTGCTTCTTTTTCAATCTTGAATCTAGGATATGCAATGTGTACCAAGTACTCTACATCATTGTCTTAAGCATGTCCACAATGGACATGTGCTCTATATTTCTTCTGATGAGGAACCATTAAAATATTACAACATGATTTCCTTACCATAAAAGTATGCCTTACCATCTACACATCTTGCCCTCACAAATATACAATCTACAACTCTAAAATCAACCTTTTCATCTTTCATCCTATCCATCCTATTGATGGCTAATCCAGTATATCATATCCAACCAGCTCATCCTTCTTCTTCATCTACTCCCTCACTGCAATCAAACTTTTATCCTCCTTATGAGCAACCTTCTCCTTCACCATTCATTCATCCTCCTTTAATTCATATCGATATACCCCCTTCACCATATTCGACTTATATCCCTCCTAGGTTTCCATCTTCATCCACAACCAACATCCTCTCTTCATCATCTCATCCTCCCCTTTTACCTACACCTCCTTATGTCCCACTTCATACACCACTTGTGACACAAAATCCATGTCCTCTTGATCCATGACTAATACCTACTCTTATGTCCCATCGACAACATACTACCCAATATGACTCCCAACTAGCTGATCTCCCCCATTTACTTCTGCCTCTGCTATTGGACAATCTAAAATGTCTTCCCCACCTACCTCTTCCACTACCACTCTTATGTCATCCTCACAACCATAATCCCCCTCTCCTCAGGTCATTCAATGGTCTCTCACATTGTCGCATCATCTTATCAAGATGCACCATCCTCTCTCTCCCCTCTATATGATCCACAATCCTTTCCCCTTGAGTCTTCCACATATTCCAATACATCTAGCCTAGAATTTTTTATTCAATCATCTAATCAAGTTTTATCTCAAGTATTTGTACAAATTTTTTAGTGGTTCGGGAAAGTATTTTGTCCATAAAGTTAATATTTCTCCACCTATTATTGAGTTAGTCAAATATTTTGGTTGCCCTCATGACTATCCTTTCACTACTGATGTTGTTGTTCCCACATGTTCTACAACTAGTCATACCAATTTTGTATATGGGGGACTCGATAATTCATATTAACAACTTATTTCTAAAGAGTGTATGATGCTATTTTGTGGAAATATTAATTATTTTTCCAACCCATCCTTTGCCATGCAATATTTCAATCATTTTAATTGGCATGGGTTTGGCCTAGATCAATATGATTAGGGTCCACGCTCAATTGTTGAATCTCCTTATCAACTACCCAAAGACAAATCTAGTTTAGAATATACCAAAGAATCATCGATGGCCCTTCTTGAAATAGGTCTTAAATGCCTTACCCTCAACCTTGAGACAACTAATTTTGATAAATACATTGATCCTGAATATGCTCATTTGATTCATCTTGAATGGATCCATTTTTGTAACCATCCATGCCTTTTCATCCAAAATTTCCAATGATGAACTTTATGAGCATTTTGATTCCCTTTCAATTGATTATAATAGCTCTGAAGAAGTTTCTACTCTCATTATACCCATAGCTAATTTTTTCAATGAAGATAATGATTTTGTTTACCAATTTTCCATTCCACTACCTATCCTTTCGATCCTCATTCCAAGAAAGCATCCTACAGATCAACCCCTTTTCTTATCCCCCTATTATGTTACCTCCACCATTGCTCATTAATCCTCATTATTTTCCTCCAATCTATCATCAACTTCTCCTCCAAAGCAAGCATCAAAAAGCCCATCCTCTAGCAATTCCTTGCCATTCTCTCACCAACCTACTATAAATATGATCTCCATTAACCTCTTTGTACCACTTTATCTTGCATTTGATCCTCCTTGTATTCTTCGTATAGATCCTAGTGCCATCGAATTTGAAATAATTTCTTCCTCTCTCTCCCTCAAATTTCTATCCAACTACACAATTGCTACAATGCTCCAATGCCCACCTTCATTCTTTTTCTTCTTCTCCTTCTTCATATGTTTTCCACACAGCAGTCAATGATGATGAGCACCAGAAATGCTTATTTTATATACACTATTAATGGGCATTATCACTGATTTAATTAGCATGTGAGATGTATTTTTATATAACTTATGCATATAATTGATAAAAAATCTAGTATTATGCTTGATTGGTGTTTTTAGTGGAAACTATGTATAAATACAGGTGTTGGTACTAATCTAGTGTTTTCCAGTCTACATCCACTTGGACCTGGAATACTTCTACTTTCAAAGACTAATGCATAATAGTAGGCACCTTCCAGATGGAGAAGGTGCCCATCAGAAGTAGGCACCTTCCTTATGGAGAAGGCACCCAGCAGAAGTAGGCACCTTCCTGATGGAGAAGGCGCCCAGCAGAAGTATGTGCCTTCCTTATAAAGAAGGCACCCAGTACAAGTAGGTGCCTTCCTTATGAAGAAGGTACCTGTTGGCATTTTTGCCACATTGATTTTTATTGAAGTACTAATGTGTTAATTGTTGCAAATCTAACTTTGATTTTGGCTTTGATGCGGTTTTGAAGAATAAAAGAGCAAAAAATACTAAGTCCTAAATTTGCAGCGATTCGCTGACATGTTCCAAAATCGCGGGCCGGGTGACTTCAAGGTCCAAGTGTCGAAAAGTGCAGCGATGCGCTGCAATGTTCCATTTTCACAGTTCGATAATTGCAAAGAAAGGCTCGAGGCAAGAAGTTGCAGCGATTCGCTGCATGTTGGTCGCTACGGGAGTCTAAAGTAGAAGTTGCAGCGATTCGTTGTATCTTTTGGAAGAAGGTCCCATAAAGCAAAAGACGTCGCATTTTCACGACAAAAGGGTGGCAGTTAGGACCAAAGGAGACATATGTAGCGAAATCGCTACTTGTCTCAGAATCGCGGCCATTTTGGTCTGAAGAGCAAAGACATAAAAGTTGCAGCGACTCGCTGCACTTTTGACAAGAGGGCCAAGCGAGATAAATTTGCAGTGATTCTACGACAAGGAATGAGAAGAGCAAGAGACATGGTGATAATATTGATTTCATGACGCATTGATCGAAAAATGACTAAGTATTCAAGTATGCAGCGAAGTGGCGACAAGGAAAGTCAAATGCATTTAAGAAGCAAAAAGTGTCGCATTTTCGTGACCCATCGGTAAGACCGTACAAAGTGCTAAAACATGTAGCGATATCGCTACATGTTCCGTTTTCGCGGGACATAGCGAAGGGAGGACCAAAAGAGACAAAAGGTGTTGAGAGATCGCCCGATGTGCCATTTTCGTGGAATGAGCTAGCGATAGAAAAGATGAAGCCGATTATGCAGCGATATCGCGACGAGGGAGGATTTTCACGGGTTTGAACAGTCAAAGTGTACGGTATCAAAAAAGTGTCGCATTTTCGCGACCCGTCTCGTTTTCGCGACCTGCGCAGTTTCCCGCCAAAACACAATATGAACGGCCGAGAAGTTTTTTTTTGGGTTTCGATGATTAAATGCTAGCCCGAATTAAATGTTTTGCGGATTTCCCATGCGGTCAAGGTTGAAGAAGCGTCCAGGCCACCCAAATTGAAGGTTTTATTTGTTCGAGGCTGCTGTTCGTGGGTTGTTTCAACGGTTTCATGCACATGTTCAAAGCCAAATTTAATGAAGGTGACCGCTGACGTCTAATTGCATTCAATTTTTGCTCCCTTAACGCTGCAATTAAGGGGATCGTGTGCATAATTTCCAAGGCATAATTGTAGATCACGAGAAGGTTGGTGGCAAACATTAAATGCTGCAAAGAGGACGGCCCTCTATAAAAACCAATGTAAACTTCATTGCAAAGGGTTGGAAGTTTTGCTAAAAACTGGAAGTGCATTTGCGAGAATAAAGTATTGGCTTCAGATTTTTCAAGCAGTTGTTTGGGTGATTGTCTTTTCTGTTCCTTTTGCATTTCTAATAGAATTTATATTCCTTAAGTCTTTGTTACATTCAAATTCCGCATATTGGATTTGAATCTTGCTTGTAAGGATATGATTCCTGGAGTGTAATCTTGGAGAGATTTTCTGCATACAGTTGTGTGAGAGTTGAATCATTATCTTTTGTTTCTTACTGTTGCTGCACTTTAAGTTTTCTGTTGTTGTTCTTCCAATCCCATAACTCCGGCCTGCGGCCATATTTCCTTTTCTTTCTACAACTTTTAATTTCTTTCCAGCAACCCTTATCTTCAAACAAAAATTTAGATTAGTAAATGGAACCAGCCCACTCTGGAGATTGGTCTGGGAGCCATTTCTTGCTTCCAGCCTTTCAATGTTGGCCGGGTCTAGGGCACACTTGTAAAATCCTTTCTTGTGGCAGATTTTGGACCAACAGTTTTTGGCACGCCCGATGGGACAGATTTCTTCTGTCTCTAAAAGATCCCATAGTATCGAAGGTCTAATGTTCGCCTTTATACTGTAAAATTAGAGCATTTGGTGACTCTGCTAAATTCAAAAATTATTCATGATCACGAGATCACAGTCCAAGAAATTTGGCGATCTTGTCGAATTTTTTGAACTTGATAGTTCAAGAAGTGGTGAGCATTCTAGGTTAGTTTCCTCATCCCTTCCATCTTCTGCTACACAGAACCCTGGTGTTGTTGCTAGTGTTTCATTTTCCCAACCATATCCACTAGTTCCAATGGCACAATATCCTCCACCTCCACCTAGGAAGTTCTTGGCATGGAACAGTTCGGGAGCCTTGAACTTGCAGGCTCAGAATCCAGTCCCTCAGGCTGCTCTGAAGGCTTTGCCAACTTATGACGGTACGGGTAATACAACTTATGAACACATAAATGATGTGGCTTCTCTAGCAGCCATCCATGATATTACTGATGAAGATGTAATGGTGAAGTTGTTGGTATGCTCTTTGAGAGGCAAATTGTTGTTTTGGTACCGAACGCTGCCACCAGGCACGATAACATCGTGGGATCAATTTGGTGATCTGCTGGTCAAAAATTTTCATGAACAGGCTGACCCCTTCTCATTGTTGAATCCGTTTACTGTAATACAGAGGCATCCACAGGAGGAAATAGCTGATTTCAACGTTCGGTTTACCAGAACCTGGCATAGAATTCCTGATGGTCTTCGGCCTGCTGAGGAATTGGCTACACTGTACTATCTTAGAGCATTCAACTCAGATATCGACTGGGCTGTTCGGCAGTCCAATGTGACAACATTTCCAGAGTTTTTTGAGCAAGCCATCAAAACAGAAGCTGATTTGGTTGTCTGTAGGGAGACTTCCACCAAAGGTAACTATGCCTATAATTCCCGATTTTCCTCGGTATTTATATCTTTGGTGCACAACCACAGCCCATGCCATCAATGTATCCTACACCATCATGGAGCTCCAAAGCACCTTAGATTGCACCTGTCCCAGCTCCTCAGTTGCCTACTTCAGCTCCTTTACCGCTTCCTGCACCTAGCACTTAGCCATCTCCCATTTCCACTTCATTTCCAGCTTTGCCAGCACCACCAGCTCCTTTGCCCTTGCCAGCACCTCCTACACCTGTGAACCCTGATCCTTATACAACATTATTGTAGGAGGTGAAGTCTGCAAATTCAAAAATTAGAGCCATAGGAAACAATATCACACTCATTGAGAGGAAGCAGGCTAAGAGAGATTTCTAGCCAAGGAGATTTCAACCTCCTGTAATCACTAGAGATCAAGTTGCCTCCATAAGTAAAGCACCTGAAAAAGGCTTAACTGCTTTAGTAAATGAAGATCCAGCTCTTGCAGACAGAATGTATTGGTGCTCAACCTGCAATGACCCTCATGGAGAAGATACTTGTATGGTCCATCTAAATTATGTGCATACATTGGCTGCTAGCTCTTCAGGCGGACAAGTTAACATGATCTCAGAAGCTGGTCATAGTTTGATGACTACAGTGGAAGATCAAGTTTCAGTTCTGACAAGAACTGGAAAGAAGCCTGTAACTATTGATCCTACTGATTTAGCGCCTTTGAAAGTACCTGCTGAGGTGAAGAAGCCAGTGAAGGCTCCTGTGCCAGTTCTAAAGTCTGATGCACCTATTTTACAAAAAGATCCTACTCCCTACAGAGTTCAAGAAAAGGCTGCAGCTGCACCAGTAAGATCAGAAGCAGAGGAGCAAGCTCGTGAAAAGTTGAAGTATCCATCACTGACAAAGAGGCTAAGGGTGGAAGCTACACAGCAGTATCATACCAGATTTGAACAACCTTCTGAGAAGAAAGACCTTACTGCAGTTTCATACAATATTGTTGAAGAGCTTAAGAAGACCCCAGCTAAGGTAAGCCTCTATGATGCTTTGCAGTTACCCGGTCGAGTAGACTTATTATAGGAATCATTAAAATCTGTCAAAGATAATGAAAAAGGTCCTACCCAGACAGTGTATGCTCAAACCTTACCCACCTCTGCTACTGGGAAAAATAGACCACCTCCATTTTATTTGTCATTGCAAATAGAGGGTTGGATTGTGCATAATTGCATGATCGATTCTGGAGCTGCCACGACTGTAATGCCCAAGGGAGTTTGTGAGGCAATGGGAATGGAATATACACGGAGTAGTCCTGGAGTTCTGCAATTGGATGGTACGCCTATAAAAATAGTAGGTGTAATCAAAGATGTACCCATTGTCCTGCATACAATGCCACAAATTACTATTATTCAAGAAATTGTTGTGGTAGATTTAGAGCCCTACTTTAGTATGTGTTTATCTAGGGAATTTACTGCAAAGCTAGGAGGTTATCTGGCATTAGATTATTCACACCTAGAAATTCCTTTCAAGGGTAGACGTCTCAGGATTCAAAATGAAAAGCCTTCCCCTTTTCACATCGAGAAGTTGGAAGATGTAGAAAAAGACATGCAGTCTGTCCACATGCTTACTGAAGAGTCTGAAGATTCTATTTTAATGAGTGAAGTTTTAAATAATCTTCAGTTGGATGACCAGTTTTCTATGCTTAACTTCAATGCCATGTTGGATACGAAATCGGTCGTTATGCCATTTAGAAACCCGAGAGTGACACAAAGCGAGAATTGTCTAACCAAGCCGATCAGAATGAGGTTACAGATCAGTTATGGAAGCTCTATTTCGATGGAGCTCGATGCAAGAACAGAGAGCGAGGGCAGGTATTGTGTTAATTTCACCTTCAGGTATACGAGAGAACTTATTCATATCGTCTTACATGGAGTTGTACTAATAATGCTTCTTGAATATGAAGCATTGTGTTTGGGTTTGAAGAAAGCAAGGAAGTTAGGAATTGAACGACTCAAGATTTTTGGTGATTCCGAGCTTGTTGTAAATCAGATTACAAATAGATGCATTTCAAAGCAGCATTACCTTAAAGCATATCGAAATCAGGTTTGGGATTTGTTTGAGTTTTTTACTACTCTTAATATTCAAGCTGTTTCCCGAGAGATGAATAAACATGCAGACCTGTTAGCATCTCTTGGAGCTAATTTTTCCCCTGTTGAACAAGTTGTGAACAAACCCAAGACAGTTAGAATGGTATACAGGCCCGAGTGTGCCAGACAAAGAAACTTTCTAGCAGGTCTTTGAAAATGATGAGCAGATTTTTAATTTCTTGATCCATGAAGCTGCTACTGTCGAAGGAAGAACTTTGGAGGATGAAGGAGCTGAAGGGCTCATTCAATTAAGGAACAACCACATTCCGAAGGGTCTCATAACTCTGGAGAGCTTGTTCGACCAGCATGATCGGTCCATAAAACATCAGATCGAGATTAACCAAAAAGAGTACATGGAATTAGAGTTAGAGCCTAACAAAGCTATCAAGGTTGGAACTGACTCTACCCCAGAAGAACTGCAAAAAATCAGGCAGCTGTGTGAGGAGTTTTTTGACATTGTAGCTTGGAGCTATGAAGATTTGAAAGGTTACAACAAACAGATTGTGCAGCATACAATTGAATTGGAGGAAGGAGTCAGACCTTTTCGGCAAAAACGGAGACCTGTTAATCCAAATATTGAGATGTTGATGAGGGCTGAGCTTTTAAAGATGTTGCAGGCTAAAATCATTTATCTAGTTAAGCACTCAACCTGGGTTGCCAATCTTGTCCCAGTTTGGAAGAAGAATGGAGATATTCGATTGTGCGTTGATTTCAGAAATTTAAACCGTGCATCATTAAAAGATCATTATCCTTTGTCGCATATAGATCAAATACTGCATGTTGTGGCTGGAGTTCAACGTTTTTCTTTGTTGGATGGATTTTTTGGATACAACCAGATTTGGGTGAAAGATGAAGATCAATATAAGACAGCATTCACAACAAAGTGGGGCACTTTTGCTTATCAGCGAATGCCTTTTGGACTGTCAAATGCTGGAGCTACATTCCAAAGAGCCATGGAAATTGCATTCAAGGATTTGTTGAACAAGATCATTATCATATATCTTGATGACATGACAGTATTTTCACACAGACGGGAAGATCATTGCTCTCATCCGAGGCAGATTTTTGAAAAGTGCGGAGAGTTTGGAATTTCCATTAATCTGAAAAAGTCTGTGTTTGCAGTGAAAGAAGGTAAGCTTCTGGGCCATGTGATTTCAGAAGATGGATTAGCAATTGATCCAGCCCGTGTTGAAGCATTGAAGAAATTGTTACTCCTTGCAAACAAGAAGGAACTTCAGTCTTTCTTTGGACAGATCAATTTCATCGTAAAGTTTATTTCGATTTTGCACAGGTTGTGAAATCTATGACCGAGTTGTTAAAAAAGGATGCAAATTTTTAGTGGACGACTCGAAGAAAAGAAGCATTTCGAGAAATCAAGGAAAGAATAGCACAGGCTCCTGTTCTGATTAATCCTGATTATTCCAAGGATTTCATTTTATATGCAGTTGGGGAAGATGACAGTTATGCCGCGGTGCTTACACAGAAGGGAGATGATGGGAATGAAAGGCTCATTGCCTTTCTCAGTCAGGTCATTCTACCTCATGAAGCAAAGTACAATTTTATTGAAAAATAGGTATATGCTGTTATGAAATCCCTTAAGAAGTTTAAACATTTTATATCTCAGAGTAGAACCATTGTTTATGTGATACATCCAGATGTAAGAAATTTCATTCTTCAAGGAGAGTTGGGTGAAAAACGTGTTGGTTGGGTCACTAAGATCCAAGAATTTGATGTAGAAATTCACCCTACTAAGCTAGTGCGTGGTAAGGCTCTGTGCCAGCATTTGGCAAGGATGGCAACATCTGGTGTAGGTGAAGATCATGAAGAAAATCTTGTTAGTAATGACAATTTAATGAATTTCTTAATTCTGGAAAATGATTGGACAGAAGACCTCATTGATTATTTCACAACTGGTAGATGTCCTTCACAGTTGAATGCTTCTTAGAGGAGGAGATTTCGGTTGCAAGCTCTGCGGTATGTTTTGTTGCCAGAAGGATTATTTTTTAAGAATCTTGATGGTGTTCTTCTAAGATGTGTTAAAGAAGCAGACAAGGCTAGGCTCCTGGAAGAATTTCATTCTGGTCTATCAGGAGGACACTTTGTTGGAAGACCGATGGCTTTGAAGATAATCCGAGCTGGTTATTATTGGCCGACCCTGTTCTCAGACGCTTTCAATATTGCACAAGCCTGTGACAAATGTCAGAGATACACAGGAAGGGTAAGAAATGCAGCACTGCCTTTGCATCCAGTTCAGTTTGAAGCACCCTTTCAGTAGTGGGGGTTGGATTTCATTGGAATCATTGATCCTAATTCCTTAGCTGGTCATAGATATATTTTGATAGCTACAGACTATTTCACCAGGTGGTCAGAAGCTATTCCTACAAAGGTGGCAAATCAGACTGTGGTGATATCTTTTATTGAAGGCTTGATTACTCGCTTTGGCATTCTTGATGCCATTATTACAGATAATGGGACCCCATTCATTGGAGTTGAACTAGCTGAGTTTGCTAACAAGTATGGCATTTTCCTAAAAACATCTTCCAATTATTATCCACAGGGAAATGGCTTGGCGGATTCAACAAATAAAAATTTGCTCCGGATTTTAAAGAGGTCTTTGGGAGAGAACAAGAGATCATGGCATATTTTATTAAATCAAGCTTTATGGGTAGATAGAATTTTAGTTAAGAAGTCTATCAAGACCTCACCCTATGCTCTAGTTTATGGGAAAGAAGCAAAGTTGCCTGTTCATCTTGAGTTGCCTGTTTTGCAGTAATTACAAAATTTTTAGGACAATGAGACAGACCTGAGTTCCTTGGATTTGCGGATAGCTCAGTTATTACATTTGGAGGAGCAGCATTCTGAAGCATATGATCAATTTGTTAAACACACACAAGGTATTTTGAAGTGGTTTTGTAAACATTCTACAGATCGTCCACTCAAAATAGGAGATTTGGTGTTGAAATGGAATGAGAATAAAGCTAAACCTGGGAATCACAAGAAATTTGATGCTTTATGGGAGGGTCCCTTCCGTATCACCGACACGAGTACAACAAATTCATTTTATTTAGAAGACCTGGAGGGCACTCCACTTCCAATTTCAATCAATGGCTTTCATCTGAAAGCCTACACTTATTGAATTATCAGTTCAGTATGAGTTTGTATATAGAAGAATAAAAAAAAAAAACTATATATACATGTGTTACTTTTCATTTTTGTCACCTTGGTTCTTGTTGCTTGCGAGCCATAGGTGCCTTTTGTCTTTCTGTGTTTTTTTCCCTTTCCCAGCAGTTGGTGGCTTTCAGAAAATTCTTCTTTTCCCTTCCCTGTTTCCTCTTTCCTTTCTTCATCTTCTTCTTCCTTCTTTCTCTTCTACAGAAATTTAAAAAAAAAAGAGCCACGGCTATTGTTTCTTCTCCCCATTCTCATTTTTCCTGTTCCTTCCTATCCTTTTCCTCTCAATTCTGTATTTTGTGCATTTATGTTACAGTTTAGTTCATTTCATTTCACAGCTTTCCTAGTTCCATTTCCATTCCATACTTTCCTTCCATCTTCATTACAATTGGTAATATGACAGCATTCTGTTGTTCTATCTTCCACATCGCTTTGTCATTACATCAACCCATTGTTATCATCATCCATTGCATTCACCGCTTGCGCAATCACAGGAGCTCACTCCATTTTTGCCTTCCATTTGTCGTTTCATAACCGGTTATATGCAGGTTCTTCCAGTTCCAGCTTTTCAGTAGAATATGATTGCAGCAGTCCCCTGATTTTGTTTCAATATGACTCTGTGCCCAATGTATTCAGACCTGGATTCTTGCATACAGCGAGCTGTATACCCCGCAAGCCACCAAGAATGTTGGCATTTTTGCCACATTGATTTTGATTGAAGTACTAATGTGTTAATTTTTGCAAATCTAACTTTGATTTTGGCTTTGATGCAGTTTTGAAGAATAAAGGAGCAAAAAAGACTAAGTCCTAAATTTGCAGCGATTCGCTGACATGTTCCAAAATCGCGGGTCGGGTGACTTCAAGGTCCAAGTGTCGAAAAGTGCAACGATGCGCTGTAATGTTCCATTTTCGCGGTTCGATGATTGCAAAGAAAGGTTCGAGGCAAGAAGTTGCAGCGATTCGCTGCATGTTGGTCGCTACGGGAGTCTAAAGTAGAAGTTGCAGCGATTCGCTACATCTTTTGGAAGAAGGTCCCGTAAAGCAAAATACGTCTCATTTTCACGATAAAAGGGTGGCAGTTAGGACCAAAGGAGACATATGTAGCGAAATCGCTACTTGTCTCAGAATCGCGACTATTTTGGTCTGAAGAGCAAAGACATAAAAGTTGCAACGACTCGCTGCACTTTTGACAAGAGGGCCAAGCGAGATAAATTTGCAGCGATTCTACAACAGGGAATGAGAAGAGCAAGAGACATGGTGATAATATTGATTTCATGACGCATTGATCGAAAAATGACTAAGTATTCAAGTATGCAACGAAGTGGCGACAAGGAAAGTCAAATGCATTTAAGAAGCAAAAAGTGTCGCATTTTCACGACCCATCGGTAAGACCGTACAAAGTGTTGAAACATGTAGCGATATCGCTACATGTTCCGTTTTCGCGGGACATAGCGAAGGGAGGACCAAAAGAGACAAAAGGTGTTGAGAGATCGCCCGATGTGCCATTTTCGCGAAATGAGCTAGCGATAGAAAATATTTGGACCAACAGTACCCAAAAAAAGTAGGCACCTTCCTCATTAAGAAGGTGCCAACATGCCTCCATACTTTGCAAGATTTACCAAGTCAGCTTTGATCGGTTGACCAGTGGGCTAAGGAGGAGGTTGCACATGAAGACAAAAAGGGAGATATTCTATTCTTAAAATAGAATGAACACTTCTATTATTTGATTGGTTGGATACCTTTGTAATGTGAGCATTATTCTTTCATGCTCATGGATGAACCAAGAGCAACGATTTTTCCAGCGATCAATGTGGGAGATATTTTATTTTATGCAATATTATTAAAATAGAATAAATCATCCATTATTTTTTGATTGGACGATTCACTTTGTAAGGTGAGCATTCCTTCTCACGCTCATGAACCAATCAACGTAGTGATTTTTTGGCAAATGATATGCATAGCAGACAACGAGATGAACTAGATCCATTAGTCGCTAAGAAGGACAACCACCCGAATAGATTTGTTGTTGCTAGACATATTCTGTTATGATAAAAAAGAACATGCCTGATTTATCCTGCAAGAGGGTAAAATTAGTGTATGATTGTTTTAATTAATATATGATTGTTATAATTGAACGGATGCAATATTCATTGCATATCTACTCTAACTGCAAGTCTGAAATAGACTTGCCTAAATTTGTAACAGAGGAAGGTTGTGCATTGTATAAATGCACAGGTCTTCCATGATGAAAGGGATGATTAATTTTATGGAGAAATTATTCTATTTTATTTCTTGTCAAATTTATTAAGAGTGCAATTCCTCTTATTTGAGCAAGCTCTACGCAACTAGTTGGGTGGACTACCTGCGGGAGCTTAGGCCTACTCCCTACAGTAGTCCTCACCTGTTTCATTTTTGTTATTTTTTTCATTAGATTAGATTTATTGCTTTATTTATTTAGCTGTGTGTTTCCTTTTCAGCACATTTATTTTCTTGTACATTTATTTTTTGTACTTCATTTCCAGTATTTTAGTTTGTAATTTATTTTCTGCACTTAGTTTATTTAGTTTGGATGAAATCAAAATGCACATACATCCCCCACCAAACTAAATAAGGTACAATCATATTTATTCCCCAACACTACAGGCATATACTGTGCATGACACTCAAAATTTTATGGGCTTACCGGATTGATAATTTATGGAAGAGAAATGAATATTTTCCCGAACATAATTTTTGCTCACCAAATGACATTAAGCCCATTTGTTATGAGAATGTGGTAGATGATCTACATCTCATTCCCATACCCCATCAACTAGAGGAAGGATCTTACATGCTTGTAGAAGAAATTATCAACATTGATATTAGTCTTGACCTCGTCGATCCACATATCTTAAAAATTTAAAAAAAAATTCTAAATAGTGCAAATATTTCATTGCCCTCCTCACTAAATATAAAATTATTTTTGTCTGGTCTTACAAGGATATGTCGGGCCTAGATCCAAATCATGTGGATCACAACCTTATGCTTAGTCCTAATGCCAAGCCGATAAAACAAAAATTATGAAAGTTACATCCCACAATAGCCTGATGGTGGAATAAAAACTACAAATACTTTTAGATGTGGGATCTATTCAACCCATAGACTATCTAAATTGGATATCCAATATGGTCCCCATTATAAATCCTAATGGGGCAATACACATTTACATTAAATTTCATAATCTTAACAAAGTGTATCCTAAGGATGATTTTCCACTCCCCAACATTGACACTCTTGTGGATTCTACTGTTGGCTATGAAATGCTTTCTCATGGATGGATTTTTGGGATATAACCAAATCTACGTTAATCTTGAGGACCAAAACAAGATATATTTTACCACACCATGGGGTATATTTTGTTATAATATCATGTCATCCAGCCTCAAAAATGTCAGAGCCACATAACAATGTGCCATGACCTATATTTTTCATGATTACATGCATAAAGTCATTGAAGACTATATCAAAAATTTATTGGACAAATCCCACACCCACCATGAGCATGTCGATGTTTTGAAATAAGTCTTTGATAGGCTTTTAGAGCATAATATTACATGTAACCCCAAGAAATGTGTCTTTGATGTAACCTCGAGCAAACTTCTTTGGTTCATTGTATTCCACAAGGGTATTGAAGTGGACCCTAATAAAGTAAAGGTTGTTACTAAAATGCCTCCTCCACACAATTTAAAGGAATTTCAAAGCTTGTAGGGTAAAATCCAAGTTATTTATCACTTTATCACCCAACTGTCAGATAAGTGCAAGTCCTTCAACCATATTCTACAAAAAGGGGGTCACCTTTAACTAGACTACTGAATGACATAAAGCTCTATCTCACCTCTCCACCCGTATTAGCATCATCAAGGCTAGGCATCTCATTCCATCTATATATATATGTCATTAATTTTGCCATTGGGACCATGCTAGCCCAAACCAATGAAGTTCACCATGAGCAAGTCATCTATTATATCAGTCGTACCTTGGTCAGTTACGAAACCAAATATGTCTATGTGGAGAAGCTTTGTTTGGTTGTATTTTTTGCTACTAAAAAGCTTTGCCACTATATGATTAACCATACCACCTACATTATTGTGAGGGAGAACCCCTTACATTATATGATGAGTCATACCTATCATAACAATTGAACTGCCAAATATATTATGCTTCTCATGGAATTCAATATTGAATTCATTAGTCAAAAATCCATTAAAGGTCAGGTAATCATTGACCAACTTGTAGAAGCTCCTCTATTCAATGACCAACCTCTTATCATTGATCTTTCTTTATGCTTTTTTCTTTGCTATAACTGAGCTCGAAGAATATATTGACCCTAAAAATAATGTGAATCTCATGCTCTATTTTGATGGTTCCAAATGTGAATAAGGGGGAGGTGCATGAATCATATTTTTCACACCACAAGGGGCACCTATCCTCTACTCCTTTAAAATTGACTTCCCTTGTACCAATAATAATACTGAATACGAAGCCCTCATACTTGGCTTAAAATTTGCCATTGTTATGTGTATCAAGCACATTAAAATATCGATGATTCCCTCCTCATCATCAATCAATTCAAGGGGATTTACCAATGTAAATTTCCCATATTGAAGGTATATAAATAGATTATCGATGAGTTATTGACCCATTTTGAGTGGTACAGCATTGATGCTTCTTGATGGTCGATGAACCATTTTACTGACACCATGGATTCTCTTGGTTCTCTCATCCCATAGAATCCATTTAATGACATCACCCATGTATATATCACTACGCTTTCTCAATCGACTCTTTCCAATCACTCATCCAAAAATAAACCAATCATATATCTTGTCCATGAAGAGCTTCTCAGTCCTTGGTTTTTATAGGTCAAGGATTATCTTAAACTTAGTGTTCTCCCCATTGATTTACCTTCAACTACCAAATATACTCTCTTGGGATATGTCCTTTATCATCGCAAATATGATTGAATCCTTCTTAGATACCTTAAATCATGTGAAGCTAGCTAGATCATATCTCAGGCTCATGATGACACATGTGGTGGTCACTTTAGTGGGATGGCCATCACCAAATATATTTTACATATGGGGTATCATTGGCCCACCATGAAACATGATTGTTGTGCATATGTCAAAAAGTGTCTTAAATGCCAACATCATGATAATTTATCCCATGTGCCTTCACAAGCCCTTCACCCTATCTAGTCTATGTGGCCTTTCTTGTAGTGGGGTCTTGACCTTATTGGTAAAATCTCCCCTCCTTCATCCAAACAACACACATTCACCATCAGTACCACTAAATTTTTAACCAAGTGGGTAGAAGCAATTCCTCTAATCAAAACATCTGGTTCTAATATTGTGGAGTTTATCCTCTATAATATTATTTTTTGTTTTGATATTTTATCCAAAATCATCTTAGATAATGGACCACCATTTAAAAATAAGGATGTTCGAATATTTTGTAAAAAGTCTCATATCCAACATAGCTTTTCAACACCCTATTATCCTTAGGGTAATGGCCAAGCAAAAGCTACTAACAATACCATTTGTGCCATCTTACATAAAAATAGTAAAAAAAATCATAAGGATTAGCACATTCAACTTCCTTGAGCTCTTTGAGCTTATTACACCAACATTCACTCTCCTAGTAGGGCAACACCATTTTCTTTGGTTTATGGTGTTGAGGCTATTATACCCCTTGAACTTGAAATTTTGATATTACGAATCTCACTTCAAGAGTTCATCAATGATGGCACTCCTCGAGAAGCTTGCTTAGACCAACTTACTCTCCTGGATGAACATCAAATCAATGCCCTCAAACATCTTTGTGTTTATCAATAATGTATTAAACGAGCCTATGACAACAAACTTCGTCAATGTGAATTTCAAATTAGTGACCTTGTGTTAAAGGAGAATCAATAAAACTCTAACCTCCCTAGTCATATGTGATAAATTTATTGCTAATTGGCTTGGTCGTATATTTTCAAACACAAGTTTGGTTTAGATACTTACAAACTGGCCGATATTGAAGGGATAGAGGAATTTGAGCCTATCAATATCCTACACCTGCATGCATTTTATGCCTAGCTGACATTGTCATTAGTTCTTTCTTTTTGTACATACTTAAAAAAAAACTATAATGAAACAATCCTCACCCATAAATTATCATTATCATCCTCCACATCTTATTGCTTGTATTCCTACCTCTTTTTCTCTTCTTCTTCTTTCTTCTTATTTGCCACACTCTTTTTCATCTATTCATTTTTCTTATTTTTCTCCCCCTTCTTTTCATTTTCTTTGAAGCTTTTCCTTTCCCATATTCCTCTTGTTTTATCTCTTTCTTTTGCTTTTCTTCCATTCTTTTTTCTCTCTCATGTATTTCTTTCTTGCATCCATGAATAAAGGCTCATCATATGTTTATTTGATTTCCTTTTGAATTTTTAGATATGTATCTCTTAAATCTCAATTAGTTTTCTTAGTCCATGACATTACAAAATTATTTGTATTTTTCCATCAGGTCTCCATTCATGTACATCCATCCTGTTTTCTTTGATTTTATTCCTTCAATATTTACTTCCCTATATATTCCAACCTATGGTTTGTTGTCTACCATGTCTACTATATATATTTTCCATGTCTTTCTCACTTCCCTTATCCTCTTGTCTTAGGTGGTTTGACTATAGAAGTTGTTTCAGTCATTGAGCCATACCTAGTGTCCTACTCAACCTCTAGAAAATATTGTCATGTTCTAAGAATATTTTGGGTTCCCCTAGCTAACTAAGAGTTCTCTCTTGAACATCACACAAATTACATATATTAATCAAATTTTGAGTCTAGAGAAGCCGACACCATGAGTAGCCTTGTCATAAAGCGAATGGTTTTCTCTGCTCATCTTATCATGCACATAATCTGAACCTAAGGATTCAAGCTACATGTATCAAAAAAGAGAGAATTAAAATTTATCATATTGGTTCCTCATGTATTTTAGACATCTCCATCGAGGCTATAGATGCTTGGACAGTAGTGGAGCAACATCAAAGGATTATGGGGATAACCTCCATTAGGGCTATAGATGCCTGATTGGCAGTGGAGTATACCCTCTGCATGGTGACATGTCTATCATATTAGTGGCCTTCTTTTGTATAGACCTCTATCTGCTTACGGATGAGCTAGCTTATATTGACTTGTACTACAATTGGTTAGTCTAACCTCACTCAAAATTTGAAAATGAATCACATTGCACACACATTGGTCCATGATTGGATTGACCTTTTTCAAGATGGTCTAGGTCTCTATGGAATATTGATTGACTAATTGATGAGTTTGATAGGTATCACTAGGGTGTTTGAGTTCCATGAAATACTTCTTGGCAATAACTTTCCCAAGACATCTAGGGCAACATACATTTTTATTTTCCATAATTCATTATACATTAGACTTAATGTTCTCATTGGTATCATATCTCATTAAATTGTCATTTTAGTCTCTTAGAGTCACACATGGTTTTTGTCTCCCTCTTGTGATACCTGTCCATTGTCTTTACCTATGTTATTTTGGTGACCATGTTAGTCTATATGTCATGGATTACATACACTAATTATGATTAATGAAATGTGTAAACACATTTTTCAAACTACAATCATATAAGCATCTAGGCGCTCACATTATTCTATCAATAAAGTAATATATATCATTCATTCATAATATATATTTATCATCACATATCTACATACACATCTAATCAACATCATCCATACAACGATACTCAAACACACATATCTATACTCATGCTAACCATCATTCATACACATCACATTCACCATATCATCATAAAAACATTGTATCTATATATCATCAATAAAGTCCTCATATACAATAATCAATGCTCATAGGCTACATCAAAATGGCCCTCAAGCATCTCATCATACTACATAATCATCATATACACAAAATGGTGGCTTCTCAAGCCACAATGCAAAAAAACAATCGTACAACTATATCGAGACACATTTTTTTACCTAAATGTATTTCAGAGTATCCATTATACTCAAATACACACAAAAACAAAAAAAAAAGGTCAACGGTTGACTTACGAGCTCTACATGCCCTCCAATGCCTTCAATCATACCTCTCATCACCATCTCAATTCATCCACTCACCAGAACTCTGCTACATAACTTCTCTTCCACCTCTCTCTATTTCTTCTCCCCCGTGATATGCGATGCAAATGAGTCATCGTGCCTAGTGATGCCCCCTTTATAGGTGAGGGTGAATTACCACCAGGGATGGTGACCAGGTGACTACCAAGGATGGTTATGCAACCACCAGATCCTTGGCAGTCCCTCAATTCACCTCTTTCACTTCCATTTCTTCTTTACCTACCATAAATTTCTCTTTTTCTTACCTTTTCAACACATTTTCTTATCAATCACCTCATCATTGTCATCCATTTCTCCCTCCATAAAATCATCACTTGAGGGGGTCAATATTCCCATAAATGTTATCTCAAATAGGTCTAATACCCAAAAATCCAATTATGAAATTGCATATGTTCAAAAACCTTTGCCTAAGGATATCATTAATCATCCTCTACTAGGGTAAATATCATAACTTCTCTTCTCAATTTAAACTCCAATTTAACCACTTTGGTACAACCAATGATATTGTCTATAAGGTTACTAATGAACTCGCTTCATCGAGGTGGCAACTTAAGACCACCTATAATTGATTCATAGCAACATGAGGACACCTACCAATGGTTGGTCAATTGATCAAAATCAAAATGATCTCAACAATCTGCCAAAGGTAAAAGTTTTAAGGGTATTTGGCCATTCCATAATTAGGGCATTTTACATTGTCCCTAATTCTTAAAAAAAAATCTATCTCCTCAAGCAGTCATTATGACGTGCCAAATGCCATGGTCATATGACATCACTCATTATCTTCCATCACCAATCCAACGAATTGGTGTCATATTTTGGCATCGCATTGTGTTTACACATAATGCGATACAAAAAGGGGTAAATGTAGATACCTAAAAATATCAAATAAATATTTTCCTAGGACCATTTTAATTAAATTACCAAATAACCCCTAAAAGTCCTAAAATCCCATCCTTATGGCATAAAACCTTACAAAAATTAAATAAATAATATTATAATAAAGACTATTTTGATTCACCATGCAAATCTAATCTTTAGGTCATAATCCCTAAATTTACATGCAACATCATACCCTAATCCAATCTCCAGTTCATAATCCCCAAATTCATATGCAATATCTTATTCCAATCTAATCTCCTAATATAATCCCCAATTTGCATGCAAAATCTCCCAATTCACTTCCATTTATCCAATCCTCTCCCTCTCTTCCAAACTTCTATAAAACCCCACCTCTTTCTCTCATTCAGGAGGACTTCAAAAGAGATCGAAAGGCTAGATAAATCATCTCAATGTTATCAAAAATTCTTGAAATTACTACCAAAATCTACTAAATCCTAGTCATATTTCTCCACCAAGTTTCATCTTGATTTGAGCACTAGAAATCACCATTGCCACACCCCTCGTAGTCTCATTTCAACACCTATAATAGTGACCAAATCAGTACCAATTAGCAACAGATAGACATAAGAAGAAAAAATTTAAGGTTTGCTTATATTTTATGGTATTTCTATGCAATATCATTGTTTTGATTATGTTTTGAATACTTATGTTATTGATTTACATCTCTTTGTGAAATCTAGGCCAAATCAAGATTGGCCCTTTAGATGCTACTGATTATTTGTTTCTGATTGTATACAAGGATTCACATGAGTTCATGGAATCAAGGGTGGTCTAGCCTTCAAGAGAAACAAGAAACCCACCCATCCTCTAAGGTGGTTTGAAGAACATTGGAGCGCTATTTACCATATTTTGTAAAAAGGGATCTTTTCCTCTTTGGAAATTCTTGTCTTGTAAGCCTATCATGGAATTTTGTAAAAGGATGGAAATTTTATAATACATCTTTCATATTCAATTTAAATAGCACATTTTTCATACTAGAGCTATGAATTTTTTAATTTTCTCCTTTTCCTAAATTTTCTTATTTAGTAGCATTATCCCAAATTACAAAACCTTAGTCGAAGTTCATAGAATTTCCCCAAATCATTCTTAAACCATCCTAATGTCATCACAACATTGTGGCCAAGTCCAATTTCGTATTACCTTTGCCTATTTTGAAATTTCCCAATTAAGTGTCACCCTTTTACACATGATTACATATTTTTGCCTACAAAAGAAATTCATTAAAAATATCATCACTATAGATTCATTTAAACCACATAATAAGTAATTTTATACATCAAATACAACTTATCAAATGTGTCAAAAATAATATTAGATTAAACCATAAATTTAATCCTAATTTATTCCAAAATAAATATATACATCATATCAAAATCAAAATCAAAATCACATCACACTACATCAAAAATAATAAATATCATAGATATACAAATGCCTCAACCTAATACATAGTTATGAGTTGGGTATACTACAATAACAAAAATTGTTACACTCAACTCAGTATCTGGGAGACAATGCATCTCAAAATTCACCCTTAATGATATCCAATCATCTCAACAACTAGACCTTGTATCCTTATCACCTAGCACAACTGATGGTGGTGGTGGTGGAGGACAAAATTTGATAACTCTGTGTGCCTATTGTGTCATAAATTATGATTTAGTGCAAGTTCTCGAATGTGTGGTTGATAACTCTCTTTATCCAATAGGCAGTGATGCATGGTAAAGGACTTGGTAATGGGATGCTCACGCTCCCTTATCCCATACCCCTTGAACAATTATTTTTACATCCACCTATACCCTCTCTATCTCTCCCCCTATCTGAGTAACCATGCCTGCCACTACCCTCATAGAAGTTGCACCATATCCATACTTGGTCCCCCAACTACTACTCTAAACACAACATCAATAGTCAATCAATCTTACCTTACATTTAACCAACCTCTTGGGTATGATCAGCCCATAACCTAAGCATAGCCTAGGAATGATTAGCTCGTAGTTAGGTCACTTGAGCTATAGCCTTGTGTTGCTCCTATCTCAACCTTCCTACCTTTGGTTGATCTATGATCACCTCCTTATACCTCATCACTTCTACACTAGATAGTTGTACCCTAAGCTCATAAAATATCTACAACATAACCTCCATATTTGCTTATGCAGCCTTCCCTATCGACCTACTAGGTCTAGCCCCTCTAGATCCCCTAGGTATTGGTGGAATAATCACCAAGGGATCCACATATAAGGGATTCTAAGCACTCGATCTGTCATTTTCCTATACTCTATTGTACCTCTATGCCTCCCTATCCCTCCTAGCTACCCATCATGTCACTACATCTTGCCCTATCGATAATGGAGGTCTCTCAATATCTCTATTATCTTCTTTGGTGTCTCTACTCTTTCTAAAGGATATGATGGAGTTACTTACCTAGGGTGAAACATCACATACCATCGTATATATCCCTCCTTGACTCCAAGGTCATCTCTATCAAATTCAAGAAATAAGTCATTATCAACATTGGCCTATGGAAAGGATAGAAGATGAGGAGGCCCTCCAAACCCTGTCTCTCGGGTCATCCAACAAAACCAAATCTCTCCTACAACATGAATCTATTAAATACCTCTGAACTATCAAACCATCCTATAAAAATTATAGAGTTCATACTCCTTGTCACCATCAATCAACCACCAAAATCTCCTCACCTAGGCTAGGTCTCACTCATCCTTTGTCCACCTAGGATAACCTCTCCATGGCTACCAAGTCACTTGATGGGATCTCAGGTCCTCTATGGTCTAATAAGCATTTTTTAATGTTCCTTTACCAACTCAATGTCTATTTAACCATCTATAAGCCACAAGTTTATTTGAATCATATCTGGTGGCCTCTTGATAGTTAAATTCTCCCATGCCCAAATCTATAGTAGCATACAATAGACTAAGTTTTTCTTGCTTTGATAAACTAACTGATGAAGGTCTAGTACAATATTTCCAAGATCATTATCCCCTAAGTAAAAATGACTTGATGATCTTACATCTGGTGATCACCTCTTCCCATCCTCATATCAAAACTTGTCAACCGATATTCACCATCAAAATCCAAGATACTACTGAGCATAGTAAAGTTATCAAGCTATCCAAGTGACCTCCCTAATAAGAATCATCAATGCTAACACCATATCTAAATCTAGGGATTCCTTTATCTCCTATCAAAATCTCCATCTCCAATCTCTCATCACTCCCAACATGGATATGATCCCCTCATATTAGAACTCAAAGGATCCACCAAACATCCTCTAAAGTTATTGTCATCTCCTCTATCAGTAATTAAAAGGTATTTGTCTTTGAATACCATCTCTCTACTAAAGTAGTCAATAAGGACCAATCAAAATTGATCTTCAACAAAACAACCACAATATATAATTTCATCACCACCAAGATGTTATATATGTCATCTAGCATACCATCACATCAAACATCCTAGGTCATCTCTCTCGATAGTCCAACACTCCTAGCCCTTATAAATCACAAAAATAGATTATCTTAGGGCCATAACATGATTCGTAAACCTTTCTAACTTTTTTTCCTAAAATAGCAAAAGTGGTAGGAGCTAGCAAGGGAATCAAAAATCAAAAGCTTGAGGGTTCTGCAAAAGTGCTGACTGGAAAAAGTGTTGCCATTAGCAAAAGTGCTACTGGTAAAATTTTTACCTTAAGAAAAAGCACTATAATTAAAGGAAAATATAGAAAGATGCACCAAAAGGAAAAAATTAGGTTAGGATTTTGGTTTGTACCTACCAGATTTCCTCTAACATTAGCATTAACCCTTGAACTAGGTCCATTTGGTGCACTAATTGTCTCTAAGAAGCTATCAAATCTTTGCTTACATGACAAGCACTCAATAACTCTCCAATTTTACAAATGCAAATAATAAAAATGATGTGTGGGATCGCTTCTCTATCCATTTTGTTAATCATGTTAAAATTTTAAACTTTTATAAAATCTTCATTAATCAACCAATACCCTAAGATAATTAACTTGCAATATTGCAATCACAAAATTGTATCCCTATGTCAAGTTTTTGATATATTTATTTCACAATAAACATAACAAAAAGAGGTGAAATATAGACATCCAATTTTAGAACACCTAGCCAACTCCATATTCAAGCAAATAATCAATAGGTAGATCATCATTCAAATAAGTTAACCCAGGTAAACTAAAATTGAAATTGCCCTTCTATTAAAGTGCTCTAGTTTAGCAAAAGTGTTGCCTTAGCACTTTTGCCCATTTCCAATGCTTTTTCAAGTTTAACCTATCTTAAAGAGTTGACTGACCATCAATGTAGTCAAACAAAAGTACTATTTAACTGTAATAGCACTACCCTAGCACTTTTGTTGGCATGAAAAAAATCCCTACAAATATGATTCTAAGGCACATTGATTTCTTCCTCCACTCTTGATCATAATCACCCTCATATTAGGACTTCAAAATTTGAATCTCCCTTTGCCTTAATGGAATCTTTGACTCCTTCTCTTCCCCCAAAAGGAGCCCCCTCCAAAAATTTTTAAATAAATCCTATGAGAGAGGAATTCAAGGAGCATTCTCAAGGTGTCCAAAATCTACCAATTTGCATTCTCAAGATCTCTCTCACATTCTTGCATCCTCTCATTTTGAATATCCCCAAGAAAGCCTTCAGGTAAGTCAAGCAAGGCAGAGTGGAATTGAAGCAAGGAGGACTTCTAGGATAAGAGGAGGAAATTTTGTTGAGTTGTAATCTTCTTAGCTCACTCTTCTTTTCTCCTTTGCTTCTTATTTTATATATTTTCCCCTTTAATTACCTTGCTAACACTTTAATTAGTGCAATCTATAGCTATTAGTATTTGTTTATGGTGTTTTCTTACTTATAGAAGCTAATATCCTTGTCTATTGTTTTTGTAGCTCTTATTATTAATTTGTAGCATTTAGTATTGTTTTGTATCTCTCACTAATAGGTTACAATTTATTTATAGCATCTAATATTTATTTGCTAACTCTTCTTAGGTCTTTATTGTATGATTTCATAGACATATCATTATAGTTGCTTGAAATCGCAATCGTATTAGTTGCATTATATTACATATTCATCTTGATCAAGTTTTTATAACTTCTAGCTAGTTATTTATTGACACTTGTAGCATCTAATCTCATTATAGGACCTCTTTAGGCATCACTTGCAAGTTATTGTAGATATTGTTAATTATTTTTTAGTATAATATATATTTATTATCTCTTTAAGCATATTTTGTAAGTCTTGGATATCAATTAGTATAATTTTATAACTCATCTAGTATTAGGTATTTCCGATTAGGGTTCATACCTCATAGGTATTTCCGATTAGGGTTCATACCTCATTTTGTGATTTAATCTTACATTGAAACCAAATTTGTATCAATTTAAGCCCCTAAAACCTCCATTTTCAAGTTGCATGTGTAGAAGCAGTGATATTTTCAAAAATCCAATGCTTTTGCCTGTGTTTTACGCAATGCAAAATTGTCAAGATTTGCAAAAACGTCAAGCTAGCACTTTTGAGCATTTCTAGCACTTTTGCAGGCATTTATTTTTCTTCTAATTTTTAGGCATTTTCCAAATATGTGTTTTCCAAAGGGTTTCTAACTAGTCTAGCTAGATAGTCAATTACTTCCCTATGATCAGATAGACCCTCTAAAACCTAACTACAATTGTTATTTTCCAAGTTTTGTAGGTTCTATCAAAAGCACCGAGTTTTAGCAAAAGCACCAAGGTAGTGCTTTTGTAGAGTTTTAGCACTTCTACACAACCATCTAAAATCAAGTTTTACAGTTCTAGAATCTTCCTTTATGATTTTCATAGTTGAATTTCTATCATTTTGATATCTAAAACTATATTTTTTAATAAATTATCTAAATTTAGTTATTAAGGAACATTAGAGTTTAATTTTTATAATCTTATTTCAAATATTTTTAAGGAATTAAAACACCATTTAGTCGCATCTAGGCTCTCATTTCTTATTTGCCCTTGAAAGAAAAGAATTCTTTATTTCCTTGTAATCATCAAAATAAAAAACTATAAAGCATAGGTCTATTATTTGTTGCATACTTGTATTCTTGCATTCCCTTATATTTTTATTTTAGCTCACAGTGGTCTTGTTTAGGTTAGAAATGCAACCTTAGGTGATTGATAAATTTACGCATAAAACATTTTCTTAAACATATACATATACATGTAAATGTACATGGAGGTAGGACAACTTGTGTGAAAGTTTTTAGGTCCTCTTTAGAAAGGGACTTGGGGTCTTAGCCCATGTGTCCCACTTGCCTACATTCAAAAATTATGATAATAGACAAAAATTTATTTTTCTTGCACATATGTATACTTGTGTATTCCATTTATTTCCACTATCTATTACATATGCTTGAGCTTTTGTAAAGATATAAATACTAAAAATAGCAATAGTGATAGTCAATAATATAAAAACAAAAGATATTTAGTAGAACATAATTCATATTTCACTACTCTCAATCACCGTCAAATACTAGCCATTTAGAGAGGGTGAAGTATCATATCCACTTAGAGAGGAAAAAGTTGCATATATGCACTAGAGGCACCTTAAGATTATAGGTATTAATTATTATCCCAACTACAACATAACTCATCTATTTATAGACTAAAATAACTAACAACCTTAATGTTAAAGGTTTGACTACCCCTAAGCTAGGTCCCAAGCTAAGGTTAGCAAAAATAGCCAACATGGTTATATTGGAGTCCTTGCATGCATTTACCCTCAGAAATATTTGTCTTAAGAGATTCAAAATATTACAAAATGATTGTTGGCTCCCAGTCTCATCTTTATCAAGTAAATTCCACCACTCGATGATGAACTCCTACACTTTACAAGACCATAGAATAAGGACTCAAGACTATAAGAGTACTTTTGGATGGAGGCTGATCTAACCTTCTTTATTTAGTATTTGAAGCTTTGTCTAGGACTACAAATTCTAACCAATAACCTATTGAAGACAAGAAACATGAAATGTGGGATGGATTTTAAAGTAAAAAAAGCTCCAACTGATATGCCACTTTCCCTATGGATCATAAAACCATAGTGTAAAATTCTAACTTGATTTTATCTTTACGGATAACTTTTTATAATGATAGAGGTAAATCATATTGTTGATCACAAATTACTATTCTAAATAGTACCAATCCTTTATGCCTAACAAAGATTTTCCTTGAGGAATTAGAGAGCAATTTGATGCTATTGAAGTAAATCATCTAATTGGGCCACCTTGGAGGATCCTAGAATATAGTATTCCATAGATGATGGTTTCTAAATATACATTGACTCAAATGATAACATCTTGAGGGAAACTTGATAAGTATTATACCACCATTTTTCTAATGGAAGTCATTTAAACCACTAATATTATTTCTCTTGGGTGAAAATTTGAGGTAAGTACCCAAACATTTAATCACAATTCCTATTTGGTCATTCAATTGAAGGTGATAAGAAGAGATCATATTTAGTTGAGTACCACTAATAGTAAACAACTCCAATAAGTTTTTGGTGAAATCTAGTTCATGATCACTAATAATAGACTTGGGCATACTTTGTAGTGTGAAAATAGAGTCAAGAAAAACCCTGGCTACCTTGTTAATGATGAAAGGGTGTCACAAAGCACAAAATGAGCATACTTTAAAATAAGATTTACCATAACAAAAACCATTATTTTGCTCTCTTATTTGGTATGAGCCTTAATGAAATCCATGAATATGTACTCCCACTCGCAATAATGGGTAGGCCAAGGTTACAACAAGCTAGGATATTTAACTATTTTCCCCTTATTTCTGTAGCATACCTTAAACTTGGCCACAAATTTCTTGACATCTATTTTTAGTCATTTTCAATAAAACACTCCTTCACCCAAGGATACATTTACAAAAATCTAGAATGCTATACTAATGGTGAAGCATGTAATTTCTATAGAATATTGTTCTTGACTAAAGAAGGCTAAGGGATATAAATATGATCCTTCTTCTTAAGGACCCCTTCAACATAAGAGAAGAAGTGGGTGGGGTACCAATCTCTATATCATCACACAACCCATCTCAATATTTGATTGCCATTCCTCATGAATCTAAGAAATTCATTAAGGGGAATAGATATAGCATTGATTATAACATATTTTTATATTTTTAATAATAGTATCATCCACCGCATTCTCCTTTCATTTCTTATATCCAATATCAAGTCCTACTACAACAGGTTGATTAATCATTTGTTTTGTTCTAGATATGAGAGATATTTTTCCAAGAAATGTTTGAGGCTCTTATGGTCTATTTTGATAATAAAATGATAACACAACAAATAAGGCTTCTATTTTGTTACTACATGGTTAACATCTCCTTCTCATAAGTGGAACAATATAGATTTTTATACGGTGTCTTTCTTACTTAAAAATAGCCGTAGTACCTATTTCTAAAGCATCACACTCAATGATAAATGACTTGTTGAAATCTGGTGTAACTAAAGAAATGGTGGTGTGCATAGCCTCCTTTAAGGTATTGAAAGCTTTGGGAGTTGCATCTGTCTAATAAAATGAATCCTTCTAGGTGAGAATAGTAAGAGGAGCTACAATCTTCTTGAAGATCTAGATAAATTTTATGTAATACCTTGAAATACCTAAAAGTCTTTGAAGCTACTTAAGGAATTTAGGTATATTCCAATCATGAATACATTAATCTTGTTAGGACCCACCTTGACTCCTTCGTGAGACAAAATATGGCCCAATTATTCCACTTAAAATACCCCAAAAGAACATTTAGATATTTTGACAAATTATTGTTCCTTCTATAAAATGTAGAGTACTTTTCAACATGAGCCAAATAGGTTGGTCAAAACTAATTATAAATTAGGATATCATCAAAGAAAACCAACACAAGCAAGCAAAAAGGATGAGATACATAATTCATGAGGCTTTTTAAAGTGGAAGGAGAATTAGTAAGACCAAAAGGCATGACCAAGAATTTCCAATTACTAACATGTGTATGGAAGGCACTTTTAGGAATATCCTCCTCACTAACCCTAATGTGATGAAACACACAATTCAAGCTTGGTATTAGCACCATGTAGTTCATCCAATGAATCATCAATAACCAAAATAAGGAAATTATATTTGACAATAATTTTATTGAGAGGATAATAATAATGACACACATACCAATAATTATCCTTATGTCTAACCATAACCACCAAGGATGAATAAGGACCGGTACTCAAACAAATAATACCTTGTTCTAATATCTCTTGAAATTTTCTCTATCTCTAACTTTTATATCTAGGGATAATGTTAAGGATAAACATTAGGTGGATGACTACTTGGGATAAGGTTGATGGCATGATAATGGATTTTATGAGGTTTAATATGCATGGGTTCATCGAAGACAACCACACATCTATCAACAAAAAACTACATATCAAAAGGAATATCTAGAGAGGACTTTTTGGTGGGTTATACTGTTAGGATCCTATCCTAACACCATTTTGTAATTCTCATTTACTTATGTAATGACCCACTTCCATGTGGGGGATCCCATTATGATATTATTTTGTAATACTTTTTAATGTATGTGGCAAGTAGGATTCGTAGCCAAGTGGTGCCATCTCATGTAACCGTTTTTATCAAGATTGTAACCGATGGTAGGTAGGAGATTCTAGCTCGAGTGGCATTTTACATGTAAGCCAACTCTTGAGCCTTTAGGTAGGGTTGCATGAATTTTTTCTTTAAAAGATATGAATCCATGTACGAATTCATATTTTTGTAAGCTAATGAAATATTGAAGGAGGTTGTCCCCTCGAAGAGGCCTGCAATTATATGTTATTGTGAGACTGTTCCATTTCTACATTTGATTTTTGCATAGTGTTATTGAGTTATTTGATGTATTTGAGTTATTTTTCAGTATTTTGTGTGAGTGTGCTTATTTTTAATAGTGAGATCCTAACAAGTGGTATCATAGCTCTTTCCAGGGCTGAGTTCTACTGCAATTGAGATGATTTTTGCCAGCCATTTTGCCTGTTAGGTATAATTTTTTTTGTGTTTTCATTTTTATTTTTCCTTTATTAAAAAAATCCTCATTTTTTCAACCAAAAATCCAGAAAGGACAAAAAAAATACAGTCTCTATTTCAATAGTTGTGTAAGTTAGAAACCCTATGTCAGGGGTTTTAAAATTTTGTGAAGGATTTGTTGTTATTGGCTAAGCTAGATAGACCATAAAGCATCTAGTGAAGTGAGGGGCGATCAGGCTCCAATACCCAGGCCTTAGAAAAAACTCGTGCACAGACTTGAGCTCCCACGCATCTTCAAATTTAGCAAGATATAATTTAGGTTTAAACAAAATTTTATCCATTAGAAAGCTTTTCAACCTTGTATTATCCATAGTCCATGGGACACAGCATCCTGGACGATCACCCTCCCGTACTATCAAAGAGAAAGATAGTGTGCTCAAGGGTATGTGTGGAATCCTCCTTGGGTAGTGGCCTAAAATATTATTTCGAGCACTATTGTTCATCATTGCGGTATAACATAGGGCCTATGGGTATTACATACTCCCTTACTTAGTGTACCCTTGTTCTACAAAACATAACTTCCACCTGCAAATCAACACCATCCCTATTCTGCTAATCTGCATTCACAACCCCAAAAGTGAGCATACGGAGAAGGCATTCCTTATCACAAAAAACAAACTTACATGCACCAATAGTTAGGATAGATTTTGCAAGTATCTGCAATAGCCCGTGGTCAGAAACATAATAGTCAAGACAGTGACAGAAGTAGTCTGGTCAGTAACAGAGATAGTCAGGTCGATAGTAATAGCCCTCTATAACAATCTAGAATTATAGGCTTCCAGTGTCAGAAATAGTATTGTCAATGTTAGAGAATCCCCAAGGTCAACGATAGGAATCATGTCAGTAACTGCAATACAGATGACAGAGGAAGGAACAGGATAGTGATAGGATGATCAGGGTGCAGACTACAGGTCAGAGACAGCTGATCCCAGACCCCAACTTTTGAACTGTAACTCCAAATCATAAACCAAAAACACCAGCAACACTCTATTCCAGAAAAAATTGTCCTTTGTAGCCCTTGGTCAAATTTTGCATAAATTTTCTAGAAATAGCAATTTTTTATTTTTCTTGCTAAGGCCATAACTTTTCAACAGTAAATCAAATTGATCCAAATTTTTGGGAATAGAAGATACTTGTTATTTTGCACCAAAGACCCTCAAGGACTCACTGGTGAAATTTTAAGTCCAAGTGGAAGAAATTACCTTGACATCAACTTGCAACCAATAGGAGATCACAAAAAGTCAAGAAATTCAGTATATCTCCTCATTGAGTGCTTAGATCAAACAGCCACCAAAGTGGACCCTATCCTAAAATTAGTGTTGCAACTCATTTCCCAAATTAAATTTTGGACCCTTAATAAAAATAGTAACTCCTAAAATCCCACATCTATTTTTAGTAATTGAGTAAAAGAGGGCCCACAATGGCGAGCGGTACACGTGGAAAAAGGAGTTAGAAATTACCACAATATTGGCTGATATGCAAAAATCCCTTGACTACTTGACCACTACAAACCACACCATAAGAGAAGATATTTGAGAGCTCTAAACGGATCATGATACCACTAGAATCCGCTTAGAAAAACAACTTACAGAGGTGGAGATACAATTGCAAGGTACTCTCACATCTGAACACCAAGCTAAAAAATCTGAACAAGGTCGAAGAAGGGAAATAAAAGACCAAAGAAGGGGAACCAAAGACAATCACTATGATCGTGATCCGACCTTCAAAATGCCTAAATTGGATTTTCCTAAGTTCAGTGGAAATGATGTTGATGGGTAGTTATATCAGGTTGATCAATTCTTTAGACTCCAGAATGTCCCTATATATCATCGTATTCAGATGGCTTCCTTCAACAAAGAATATTAAGCCTTACATTGGTTCCAATGGCTACAAGCCACTACTCCTGATCTATCTTGGGATGACTTTGAGTCCCAACTACTCATCCGATTTGGCCCTAATGACTATGAAGACTTTACAGGAGCATTGACAAAGCTGAAACAAACTACCACAGTTCGTGATTACCAAACATAATTTGAGATATTGGCCAATAAAACAAGGGGCTTGAATGAGGGATTTTTATGAGTTATTTTGTGAGTGGGTTGAAAGATGATCTCCAGGCTGAATTCAAGATGTTTAAACCACAAACCATGATGGAGGCTATCAGTTTAGCCCGATTGGCCGAATCTAAACTCTCAGCTCAATGATGAACACCACGATTTTCTCAAGCTCGACCTCCCTTTCCTCCTTGGTTCTAAAATAATACTGATAGTAAACCTCCTGCTCCTAAGTGACTAACTACATCTGAAATGGATGTGCGTCACACCCAAGGGCTGTGTTATAATTGTGATGAAAATTTTATGAAGGGGCATAGATTTACAAATAAGAGATTGTTCTTAATAGATGTAGAGGAACCTGATAGCAGTGACCATAGTGATGAGGAGAGTGATACAGCTGAAGCACCAACTCAACAGGTTGAGGAAACCCAAGACCCTTAAGCAAAAATTTGTGTCCATGCTCTTGTCGGGTTTACCACTCCACAAACCATAAAAGTTGTGGATTTTTTCAAAGGCCAACGCCTTACTATTCTTATTGATTCAAGTAGTACACACACCTTTATTGATCCTCGAGTTGCTAAGCAGACCAATTTCTATATACACACATGCAATTCCTTTGAAGTCATGGTGGCAAACGGAGGCACTTTATCTTATAAGGATAAATATCACAATGTTAAAATAAATATGGGGGATTATGAACTCAAGCAAGACATGTTTACCCTCCAATTGGGAGTATGTGACATTGTGTTGGGATCCCAATGGTTGAGCACCTTGGGCTCTATCAACTGGAACTTTGCAGAACTATAGATGCAATTTTCACATGGAAAAACACACACCCTCCATGGTGCCAAAACAAGCCCTTCCCAAATTGTTAGTTCCAATCGTATGGAGAAATTGTTGAAAAAGTCATCTCGTAGGGTCATTGCACAAATATTTTCAATTCAACCAAGCACTTCCACAGTGGATCAAATTCCAATAGATTTGCAACTTGTCTTGACCAAGCATGATGGCATTTTTTCAGAACCAACTACCCTACCACCTCGACGCTCACATGACCATGCTATTCTACTACTATCAAGTAATGCACCACCCAACATCAAACTATATCAGTATCCTCATTCTCTCAAGTCTAAAATCAAGCATATGGTACAAGAATTTCTCAAAGCTGGTGTCATTCGATCGAGTACCAACCCTTACTCTTCTCCAGTTTTACTAGTTTGTAAGAAGGATGGCTTATGGTGATTGTGTATAGACTACCGTGAGCTCAACAAAATTACCATCAAGGATAAATTCCCCATTTTAGTAGTGGATGAATTACTGGATGAATTACATGGAGCTATGTACTTCTCCAAGTTAGACCTTCATTTTGGCTACCATTAAATTAGGCTCAAGGACGAGGATATCCCCAAAAATGCATTTTGTACTCATGAAGGTCAATATGAGTTCTTGGTAATACAATTTGGTCTGACAAATGCTCCTTCCACATTTTAGAGCCTGATGAACAAAACCTTTCACCCTCTCCTGCGAAAGTTCATCCTGGTTTTCTTTGATGATATCTTGGTTTATAGTCGCTCGTGGGAAGAACACCTTATCCATGTGGATCATACATTACAACTGTTGGTACAACATCAACTTTTTGCTAAGTGGTCCAAGTGTTCCTTTGGTCTAAATGAAGTGGAGTATCTAGGACACATTATCTCCAAATATGGCATCAAGGTCAACCCCAAGAAGATTCAAGTAGTTCAGGACTGGCCAAAACCTCACACTCTCAAGGGGCTTCGAGGATTCTTAGGGCTTATAGGTTACTACCGCAAATTTTTTCGTAGTTATGCTAAAATAGCAGCCCCGTCACATCCATGTTAAAGAAGGACTCTTTTACTTGGACGGGGCCCGCTGATCGAGCCTTCCTCGAATTGAAGCATGCTATTACCACAACACCAGTTTTAGCCATACTAAATTTTTCCAAGCCTTTCATCATTGAAAGTGATGCTTTCGGTCATGGCATCGAGTTCGTGTTGATGCAAGAAGGGAGACCCTTGGATTTCACTAGTAAGGTACTCTTTGATCGTAACTTAGAAAAATATACATATGCCAAGGAGATGTTGGTCATCTTACATACCGTAACCCATTGGCGACCATATCTCAATGGGTGTCATTTCTCCATTAAAACAGACCATCATAGTCTCAAATACTTCTTGGAACAATGGGTTGCTACCCTAGAACAACAAAAATGGGTTTTTAAACTCATGGGATATGATTATGATATCACCTATAAAAAGGGTAAAGAGAATATTGTGGCTGATGCTCTCTCTCACCAATTTGAGGCCCTCAGTATGTTATGTGCCATTTCATCACATGTTTCTCAATGGATATATTCCTTATGATAGAAGGTACTTCAGGATGTAGACTTGAAAGCTTTGGTAGCATTGCTTCATGATGATCCTACTTCATTCCCAGGCTACAATTGGGATGGCCATGACCTGCGTTATCGCCAACGCCTTGTTCTTCCTCGCACATCCCCACTCTATGAGCTTTTCATGAAGGAACTACATACTGCTCCCTTTGCAAGCCATTCAAGATTTCTTAAAACATATGAACACCTCAAACGCATATTCTTCTAGAAAGGTATGAAACAAGACATCTATGATTTTGTAGCAGCTTATGATACCTGCCAACAGATGAAAGGTGAAACAATACGTTCTCTAGGTACTCTTCAACCCTTTCCCATTCCAGAACAAGTTTGGAATGATATTTCCATGGATTTTATAGAAGGGTTACCTAAATATGGCGGTAAGTCTATTATTCTCATGATGGTGGATCACCTTTCAAAGTATACGCATTTGTGTTCCCTTGGCCATCCTTACACAGCCTCCATCATTGCCCAAATATTTATGGATTCTATTTTTCGCCTTCATGGTATACCCACCTCCATTGTGTTCGATCGAGACCCAACCTTCACTAGTCATTTCTAGCAATAATTATTTAAGTTGCAGGGAACTCATCTCAAAATGATTTCAGCCTATCATCCACAAACGAATGGTCAAACTAAGATTGTCAACAAATTTTTGGAGACCTATCTTAGTTGCTTTGCATCATATCATTCTACTCAATGGGCGAAGTGGCCTCCTTTGGCCGAATGGTGGTACAACACTTCATATCATATAAAAACCAAACTCACCCCTTTTTAGGTCATTTATGAGTGCCCTCCACTCACGCCTTCGTCATACATCCTAGGCAGATCCAAGGTCTAGGTATTCTGCACTACTCTCAACCAACACACCGATGTTCTCTACCAACTGAAGTAGAATTTGGACATGGCCCAGAATTGGATGTAACAACAGGCTGACCACCATCATTCTGATTGTAGCTTTGATGTGGGTGGCATGGTCTTCCTTCACTTGCAATCGTACAAAAAATCATCTCTACAACTCCATCGATATCAAAAACTTATAAACAAAATACTATGGACCCTACCAAGTTCTTCAACGAATTGGTTCCACTACTTACAAATTGGCTCTTCCGCCCACCTCCAAGCTCCATCATGTTTTCCATCTTTCCTCTCTAAAAAAAGTTATGGGCACATAGGTACAGGTTCAGTCAGCATTACCAAAATTAGATGAAGGGTCCATATTACTCGAACCTGAATAATTATTGGATCATCGAACCCGCACTCTCTGCAACCGTACCATAACAAAAGTTCTTGTTCAGTGGCATGGGCTCCAACTAGAAGATGCTACATGGGAGTCTCTCCATCAACTCTAGTACCAGTTCCCTCATTTTTAGCTTTGAGAACAAAGCTTTTCCAAGGGGAAGGACATGTTAGAATCCTATGCTAACGCTATTTTGTAATTATCATTTACTTATGTAATGACCCACTTACAATGTGGGGTATCCCATTATGATATTGTTTTGTAATACTTTGTAATGTATGTGGCAAGTAGGATTCCTAGCCAAGTGGCGCCATCTCATGTAACCATTTTTATCAATATTGTAACCGATGGTAGGTAGGAGATTCTAGCTTGAGTGGAATTGTGCATGTAAGCCAACTCTTGAGCATTTAGGTAGGGTTGCAGGAAGTTTTTTTTTTAATATATGAAGCCATGTACGAATTCATCTTTTTGAAATCTAATGAAATATTGAAGGAGGTTGTCCCCTTGAAGAGGCATGCGATTCTGTGTTATTGTGAGATTGTTCCATTTTTGCATTTGATTTCTGCATAGTGTTATTGAGTTATTTGATGTATTTGAGTTATTTTTCAGTATTTTGTGTGAGTGTGCTTATTTTTAATAGTAAGATCCTAACATATACTTCCATGTAATTAATTTTGGCAAATAAGGCTCTACCACCCTTATTTAGGATATTTTACAATTGGTGTAAATTGAAATTCTAGAAAGCAAAGGTTTAAACCTTTGAGATAAATCGCCTTGCCATATTCAATCCATTGTACATAAACTATTGCAGAATAAGATAATTATCTCCTAATTGAGATAAACATTGAGCCCCTAATATGACATCTACATTTCCTAGTTTCATTGCATAAAGATGGTCAGACTAGGTATAGGGATCCATTTGGATACTAACATTTGCCATATGACCTACACATTGAGCTTTGCTCTCACTTATCTTAAATTGGTTGTATTACTATTAGTATAACTATGAGGACTACCTAATATAATCAACACATTGACTCATTAGCATTTAATAAGCCTTGTAACTAAATTATGTGATGAGCCTACAAACCATGATGGAAAATATTTAAAGGGCCATAATATCCATATCTTATTTTTGATTCTTTGCTTTAGTTAGTGACTCTTGAGGAGGGACAAGCTCTTCATCATCTAATACTACTTTACCCTCTACTTCCAAAGGGAATCTATACCACTCATTTTAAGCCTAAACTCAAAGATGATGTGATCGATATCTCTAGTAGAATAATACTAATGGATGCTCATAATTATGATTATTAAAGCATATTGTCATTTGGGATTGAAATCATGTCATAGTTAGGTATAATACAACTAGATCTTTGTTTCAAATGATTAAGGTAAAAACTCAGCATCATGGAGGGTATACGGATCATGCATATCTACCTCATATCTGATGTCATCCTTAAGGCCATGGTGAAATTTTGATACCAACGCTATTGGAACCAATGATAGGTATATGTGAGGAATCCCATGAACTCAATGCAATATTCCTCTACCGTGTCAATTTATCTAGTCTATATTAAATAGGTCACATATAGAAGTTTCCTCATCAAAATTCAGTAGGAACATATTCTTGAACTCTAACCAGTAAAGATGATCTACCACATATCTATCATCAAGAAACTACATGTCAAAAAGAATATCTAGAAAGTACTTATTGGTAAATGTACTTCCATGTAATTAATTTGGGCAAAGAAGGATCTACCACCCTTCTTTAGGATCTTTTCCATTTGGTGTGAATTGAAACCTTAGAAAGAAAATGTTTAAAACCTTATATATAAATGACCTTGCCATATTCCATCTATTGCACATTAAACTATTTCAAATTAAGAGTATTAACTCCTAACTAAAATAACCATTGAGCCCCAATATAACATCTACATTGTCTAGTTTTATTGCATAAAGATGGTCAGACTAGGTATAGGTACCCATTTGGATACTAACATTTATCATATGACCCAAACATGGAGCCTTACCCCATTTGGCAATCAACACTTAGAATTTGCCTTGGATTGGTTGTCTTCATATCAATATAACTATGAGGACTACCTAATGTAATCAACACATTTACTCGTTAGAGTTTAATGAGCCTTGTACCTAAATGGTGTGATGAGCCTATAAGACCATAAGATAAAATTTTGAAAGGGCCATAATATCCATATCTTATTTGTGATCCTTTGCTTTAGTTGGTGACACTTGAGGAGGGACAAACTCTTCATATTCTACTTTCAAATGGAAACTATACTAATCCTCATAACCTAAACTCAAATATGATGTGATTAATATCCTTCATACAATAATCCTAATGGACATTCATCATTGTGATTATTGAAGTAATGGTCATTTAGTATTGAAATCATGTCATAGTTAGGGACAAGGAAACTAGAGCTTCTTTTCAAATGATTGAGGCAAACACTCAGCATCATGGAGGGTATATGGATCATGCATATCTACCTCATGTCTGATGTCATCCTTAAGGCCATGGTGAAAGGTTTATACCAATGCTATTGGAACCAAATGATAGGTATATATGAGGAATCCTATAAATTCATTACAATATTCCTCTACCATGCTAATTTGTCTAGTCTACATTAAATAGATCATATACAGAGGATCCCTCATCAAAATTTAGTAGGAATATGTTATTGCAACTCTAGCCATTAAATATGATGTCCATAATTATTGAGTTCTAATAGAAGCCATTAATGAGCACGGGTACCCAAATTAGAAGTATCCAAGGTGACATGGCCATTCTCAAGAACATAATGTAGTCAAGGTTAGCATGGGTGTGTATGATGCAATCCATCCTAGCTATCAAACTATATAGATCCATACCTTCAAAATTCAAAATATCAATGTAAGGGATAGATACATCATGATGTCACTCAAGTAAAAAGACAATAGCTCCTATGGAGGGATCAATATCGGTAGAAAATTCTAAACTAATCTTGCTCTTACTTTAAAAATCTCACATGGCACCATGAGGATGCATATAAACTAAGAGGGATCAACTAGGATCATGCTTGAAAGGTGAATGTTGGAAGAAACCTATGTTTTTTATGTTATAAGGACCTCAAATCATGCTCGTATGGTGTCTAATGAAATTTCTATGGGTCCTTAAATTGAAAATTTCTAACAAAAGGAGGATCATCTAATCAGAATCCATGCTCCTACTTTGCTTATCACTATATCCTAAAAACTTGTTAGAAATTGTCGTCCAATGAGTGCTTGATGTAGGAAAGGACAAAAAGGCTCTATTGCCCAAGTAGCTATTCCAATTGGTCTAAATTGAATCAAGCTTATTTGACACACTTGTTTGTTAAGAACTAGCATTAGTTATCATTTTCTCTACCCTTGCATACTCATGAGACAAATAATCATGAAGATTAGAGGAAATGCTTGAGAAAAGGGAATGAGCACCTATAAGAGGAGTGGTAGGGGTACTCATGGTGCCTAAAGCAACAAAATCATACAGGTCAAAGCTATTGATGTGGTATGGTGTATTACGGTGTTTGTCTAGGTTTCTTGGTTGCTTTTTGCTTATGTAATCATCATTAGATAGACTTGTATACTACATATGCTCATTGTCCCACGTCCAACTAGAAAAATCCAAGGATTCACTTATACTCTAATAACCAAAGGCAAAATCTTTAAAAATCATTGATCATTAAAAATTATATTATTAAATATTTGACTTGTTTTAATCAACTCAACGAAATGATCAAAATGAGATAGGACTCCCATAAGGGTTTGGGCATCTTCCATACTATATTTTAATCAACTTTAAAAAACATAGATGACAATGCTTAGCTCATACTATTACAAAATAAATTTGTGTCAAAATATGGAAAGAAACATATTGGACAAACTTTACCCAAAGGATGAATGCAAATCTAGTTAAAAGAGGTTTCAGAATAGCTCACACATCCTTTTGTCATTTTTATAGTATCACAATAGCCAAGATCGAATATCTAACACCACTTGTAATGAAAAAATATAGAAATAAAAATGATAATAAAACTTAGAAATACAAAAACATAAAGCATTCACTAAAACAAAATTTAGATTCCAAAATAGTAAATCAACTATAATAAGTAATAGATTCCTATTCTAAATCACCAGTAAATCCTAGAAACTCAAAGAAAGTGAAGTCTCATGATTAAAAATATGAATGATCATCCTAACAATAACATAACTCATCTATTTATGGACTAAAATAACTAACGACCCTAACCCTAATGCTCACCCTAACCTAGTACCAAGCTAATAATAATAAAGATAGTCGACATAGGTATATTGGAGTTGTTACAACTTGGATTTGATTTCCTCTTTCTTTATATATGTTACCAAAGAATATCATAAACCATATTTTCATATGTCCATTCACATATTTTAGATTTTTAATAAATCTATAAACACATGATCCTAAATTTTACTTCATCCCACCACAACATAACCTCATAGAAGAAATCAAGGTATTTGAGCCACCTAGATAGTATATAAAATGGAATTAGATGATTGATAGCAAATAATATCACTTCTAAAGATAATTGGTTTATGATTTGATTACTCATAAAAAACTATCTAAATAGATTATATACTTTGTTTGTAACCACTATTGGATAACATGACTTCATCTTATCTTTTTATCAAACAATATCTCCCAATAAACATGTTATCGCATGCATACTAAAAAATTGAAGCAATAACATTTTCAATTCTAGTTAGATTGATAAATAGAGAAAAAATATCCATTGGTCTATACCAGCCAAGGTTATCATCCTTTTTTGAAGGATTAAAACTTTATGGAAGTTCTCCTAAGAATCTAAAGCTCAAAACCATGAGTCATAATTGTATTTTACAAGAATAAACTAAGGTCCTTCCATCATATATATTGAAGAGTAATTGCACTTAAATCATGTGCATTTATGAATCCAAATTTGATATCTTTTTTGAAAAAATGCCAAAAACATAATTACCTCATGCTTTAAATAATTTTTTATCCCATTTAAAATTATCCCATATCATTGCAAACCCTCCTTAGCTCTAGATATTCCCTCGTATTCTAAATATTTTAATGCATCCTTGCATTTCTCATTATATATTTCTATTGTTTTTGTTAAAATAAATATAGGATATCAAAGACCTGTTAATTCTTTGATAACACTTTTTTGGGCCATATGCATATCCCAAATATTCCATGAGATCATCTTCATCAATCATTTTTATTATTATCTATGGGATTAGCTAAATTTTGTTAGCAAATCAACAATTTTCTCACAAGATCTTAAGTTTAAATTCTCACATACATTCAACAATAACAATGATAATAGCTCATTGAAAATATTATTGATAAATATATCTACTTAAGCAATGAAATAGAATGTAATGCAAAAATTATTCGATACACCGTTACAATGATTTATCTTCAATATATATGCATGGGATATGAGAATCTTCACATTCATAAGACTCTTGACTTTTATACTTTCAACAAACTATTACTCTCCTCAAACACCAAGGATATATGACTCTTCATATTTCTCATAAGAGAAATATATTTTATTGACTCCACATAATAACAAATATCTAATTATTACATACACTAAAAGATAAATATTTACAAGACTCTTTTCACACCACATATTTACAAACTAGTTACAAACTTTAGACACAAATATTTACATGACTCTAAACTAAAATATTTATATGGTACTTGCAATATTCTTGCAAGGTACTAAATAATGTAATACTTCTAACAAATTCTTGTTAATATTTCTAATATGTTTTTGGATTCCAAAATCACTCTCCCTTTTTTAACTCTTCGTTTATATTTTAGTGATATTCCTCTTTTTTTTCCAATTCCACCAATATTTTTATCCTTATCAATCCCTTTCCATTTTTTAGACTTTCTGACTATCTACTAGATTGTCTTATCATCTACAGGTTTATACTACCCTAGAGAACTTGAAGTGAAATGGATAAACTTCAGCATACTTTTTTTATACTGTCCTATAAACCCTAAAGTGCAATGGAAAACCTTCATAATAATTTGGAAACCCTAAAGTATGAAGGACAACCTCCATACTGTTTTCACTATTTTGAAAGAAAATGACTTTCTACTATTTAGAGAGAATGGTGATGATTTAATTGGATGAGAGTTAACTTTTTCATCTTCTTCATTTTGAAAATTGATTTTGTATTTTCTTTTGTAACTCTAATTCCTTCTTAATGTAAACTTACATGTTTCAATTTCTCATCCTCTACATCCTTCTTAGTTCCTTCTAATGTTTACTCTAAATAAACTATGATGTCCTTTGATATTTGATAAGTCAAAGGTGCTTTAGTTACCACATTTGGTGGGAGTGAGAATACCTTTAAGTGATTTCAACTAACTTTTACTACAATTATAATGTTATTTTATGACTAGGACTTAAAAAAATTCTTTATCTTTTTCATTGTGTAATCTCTTACCATGTGTCTAGTATCGTGACATATTTGAGATCTAAATGAATTATTTTTAGTCTACTTTAAGAACCTATTTTCTTGATTTAGATTTAATCATAGTATCCTTTGTAAAGGTTTCAAAATATCCATAACAACACATATATGCATATATACAAGTAGCTTTTACCTTCCTAGATAAACTTCACTAGAGTATGATTATTATTTTTTAATAATTCTTTCTTGAAAAATGGATATAGAAATCCAAAAAGCTTAACCAGTACATTAAGTCTTTCAAGAACTTTTATCTCTAGATTTTTTTCACTCCATAGTGTTAAATACAAGTCAATACTTCATGTCTTTATCAGGACATTGAATTGGTATATCTTTGGGATTTCATCTAGGATATCCAAGTTCAAATCATGGGGAGGATGGCCTCGAATGTGCCCCTAGTTAAGAAAAGGTATGGTCCCTTTCAAAAAATCTTGTATTTAGCATAAAATTTTGTCGTTTTTAGGACACCAAATTGGTATTTCTTTGGGCTTTCAACTTGGAGGTCCAAGTTCAATTCATGAGGAGTGTGGCCCATGTTGTGTCCCAATTGAGAAAATGTATGGGCCCTTTCAAAGAAACCCTATATTTACCCTAATAAAATAAAATTCAACCCTTCCTATAAACTATGGACCAACATCTATTTTTTATCCTTGACTTTTGAATTGGATAAGATAACATGGGAAAACATCCTTTTAAAAGGAAAACCATTGCATGATGTGATTCAATCCGCACATTCTTTCAACCCACTTTTGGATCTTTGAAAAACTTGACCAATATTCATTGAACTATAAATAACCCTTTACTTTCATAAGTCATTATATCTTACTTCATGATCTCATCATTGTTAATCACTTATGGTAAATCATCCATTGCCTAAATAGAGATTTCTATAGATTCGTTCTTCCTTTTTCTTTATTAACAAAAAATAAGTCATGTTTAAATGACTTTTATTTATTGTCTCCTAATTTTTCATCATGATAATATTTTATTCTTGGAAATTTTCCAAAGATCTAAAGCTAGAAATTTGAAAACTAGCCTTGCTCCTTAGTTAAACTTGCTCTCAAAATACTTTACTATTATTTTTAGTATAAATATGCTTCTTTGAAGGTAAAAGGTAAAGTAGATTTTAATGTTTACAAGGAAAAAGTCCATATAAAACGATCTTAATGGAGGATATTGTTTACCTCAAATATGTTTGTCCAACCATACTCCAATTGTCAAAGTATGGTATACAACTTTATCTCCTTTCAAACTCAAGCCTTGAACCTCCTTTTTGGGATTCCAAAGCCTCCATAGTTAGGTGATGAGCCATAGAATTGCTCATTTTTTGTACTCTTTTCCCCATAATGCATGACATATATTCTTTTAGATATAAATATTTTATGGAAATTATATATATAATTGAAAGTTTATTTTGCATGTTCTCTAATATTTGTATTTAAGTGTAATTTGTGTAGATATAGTGGAAATCGTTGCATTTTTGCATGTTTTAATCGAGGTCCAACTTGAACCTGGCACTTACAAATTAATGAAGGAAAAATATTTGTAGAATATTGGTAAAGAGGTACAAAGTTAGGCACCTAAGTCCTTTGAAGTGTCTAACTTCTATTCGAAACCTAACTGTTAGGCTCCTGATTTCTGTTAGGCACCTGCTTCCCATTGTATGGTGGAAGGCGTTTGCTTCTCATTATATGGTAAAATGCACCTGCTTCTCATTGTATGATGAAATATGTCCGCTTCCTATTATACGGCAAAAGGCGCCTGCTTCCCGTTATGCGACGGAAGGTGCCTACTTCCCAACTTCAACAGCGATGCCTGATTCCCGTTAACGCAAAACTTCAACACAGCTATGTGGTCGACATAACAGAGCAAATACTTCGAAAACCAGCGTGAAGGGATTTCCAGCATCACAATCGAACATGGGACAATATGAAACATGACTCGTCACCTATTTTTCAACTGATACGTAGATTAATTCTATAAGTCAAGAAAATCAAATATCAACATATTTTGGAAATAGAATACACTGAAATATCATGATATTTTTCCCGATTCCTCTAATTAAAAAAATAGTTGTAACAGTGAATAATGTGTTGATTCATTCTAAAAATTATAATAGGGCTGGCCGCATACCTTATAAATATGCAGGCCACCACTAAAGAAGACGTTCTCAAACTTTTTATGTAATTTTCTCTATTGTAAATTGTTAATAAAATATATGCATTGTTCTTGTAAAAACATCTTCTAAGCATCCGGTGATCATTCTACCATGGGAATAACCTTCTGGAAGTATGGGCCCACTTACAATAGATTTCTTTCCCATTTCCTCTATTTTTTGTAATTATTTTAATAGATTAATTTATTTTTAGCTATTTTCCCTATTTTTTGTAATTTCCAGCAAGATAGTTATTTAGATTTTGAATATTTTCAGTATTATTTCTTAGACTTAGCATGATATTATTGGTTTAAACATAAACTTCAATGAACACCAAAAACTCCCCCAAACCATAATCCAAGGGACTCATCTCCGAAGGAGAAATTACAAGCATAGATTTTGCACGGCTACTCACAAGACTACGAGCTACCCCAGGTTGACAATTAAATGGAGGCAATTAATTGAACCATAGAAAAACTAATCAATTTTTTACCCAAAATTTTGGCACCATTGTCGATGAGTAGCCATTGTAATTTCCTATTCTGAAGAAAACATAGTTAAAATAGTCTAGAGTGTTTTCTTCAAAAACCTTCATCTGAAACTTTGTATGAGTCCACCAAATAACAGGGGACCAGATGATCATTTTTTCAAAACAAAGAAGTTGTTTCTTAAAATTCTTCTGCTTCAGTAGAACCTCAACCTAAGACTAAAATCTCACCATCTCAATATCCACCTATGCATTTATGGGAACATCCACTATTTGCATAGGATACCTCTAAAATAATCTAGCAAAATCTCAAAGCCGAATCAAAGATAAGTAGAGTTCAATCTGAGGAGGATCTACTGAATGCTAAACGTTGGCAAGTAGTTTTAGATGAAACTATCTCAAGCATTGACTTATCCATCCTTCTGAAGGATAAAAGAAATAAATTAGAAGCATTGAAAACTTATTTGAATGAAGTAGGGGTAGAAACACCAGTAGTATGCAGAATGGTAGAAAATCTAGAATAAACATCCACTAGTTTTAGTTTTCCAATAGGATAGGTATGAGGAGATCACAAGATGAAACACATCTCTCTTGCCCACCTTCCAACTTTTAGAGGACGACCAACAGAAGATCAAAACCTGTTTCTTTTCAAATTTGATGTTTAATGTAGCTCTGTGGATTACACCATAGATCCTTAGAAACTAAAATTATTCCCTTCCACCCTTGATGATTTAGCTTTGCACTGGTTCATCAGCTTGGGGGATAAACGAATAACAACCTAGGAACAATTGAAGAAAATTTTCCTGGATTAGTATCAGGATTTTGGCAGAGCAAGAGATGCAAGAGAGGAAGTCCTAGATATGACCTAAAAGAAAGGGAAATCTGTGAAAGAATACTGGGATAGGTTCAGCTTCAATTTGCAAATATCACTCCATTCAAAACTAGGAGATTGATCCCTAAGAAGCATTTTTTTGAAAGAACTGATAAATTAATCCTTAGAAGATTTAAACATGATCTCTGGGGGAGAAATTTACCAACACCAAATGGATGATATTCGGCAGTTGTGTCAAAATTTCTCAAGAATAAAGGGTAAATTAACTTCTAGCAATGTTAAGTAGTTAGCCACTGTCACTAAAATAGAAATAGGCAATATGTTAGATGACCTTAAGAGCGAGATGTTACAATCTATGGATCTTAAAATGGATACTCTTTTGCTTTAGAGAAATAAGCAAGAGAATGAGGCAGCATTGGCCTACTTCTATCCTAAATGCAGAGGCAAACACCCCAGAAATGAGTGCCCAGAAAACAAAGTTCGTGTATGTGTTTTTTGTAAGAAGGATCACAAAACGAAGTTGTTTCCACAATTAATGAAATCTAAAGAGGAACCTAAAGTAGTTCAAGTATACTTCATGGGTAATACGAGGAACTGATAATATTCTCCTATGGGTAACAATATGCAATCAGGAATGTCATCCTATGGGGGCAGCAATTACCAGAATCAAGGTCAAAACCAACCACCCAACATGGGTTGGTATGGTCAACAACCTTGGAATCCATTTCCCCAAGGAGCAAATCCTTTCAAACTTTATCCTTGGAACCAATATCAGCAGCATGGGCAGTAGTGGAGAAATCAGAATCTTTGGAATCAGTATCCACAGCACACTGCTCCAGCTCCACTATAGCCAATTCTGCCAACTTTACCTGCTCCAAGGACTCCTCAGTTACCAGCACAACTAATAGTAAAATTTTAGTCTAAAAAGACTACCTTTATAGATAGCAGAGTTTTATCACATAAGACAACTATTTCATTTTTTAGACATAAAGCACAAAAAATGACTAAGGCATAAGGAAGGTTGTGATTTCGTGACATGACGAGTTTTTGCTGGGTCAAAGAAGAAAAGGAAGCTGCAATGCCAGAATGTTGCGATTTTGCAACATGATGGGTTTTCACTAGCAGGTAGCTCAAAAAGGTCAAAATACAAGGAGACGTCATAATTTCATGACATGATGGGTTTTCACCAACAGGCAGCTCAAAAAGGTCAGAATGCAAGGAGACGTCATTTTTTCATGACATTATGAGTTTTCACTAGCAAGCAGCTTAAAAAAGGCTAGAATGCAAGGAGACATCATGATTTCATGACATGATGAGTTTTCGCTGGCGAGTAGTCCCAAAGAGCCAAAGCGTGAAGAAATATCATGATTTTGCAACATGATGGGTTTTTGTCGATGAAGATATAATTAGGAATAAATAAACATACCTTCAAAAGCTTGTGTCAGCAACTAATGACAAATGGTGGAAGAAGTATCAAATCCTAGATTTTTGCTATTAGATTTTATTTATTATTAGAAGCCATGCAAAACATATTGAAGCATGATTGTAGCTTGATTGCTTGTAATTGATTTTATGATGGAATGTACTAATTGTAAAGATACTCACCAAAGGGTATGTATGATAGTAAATGCACCTTGAAAAGAGGTCGACTCTTAGGCATTTACAAGACTGGATGTATGTACTCTGAATACAAGTAATAAAATTACACTTCTATTGGCTTCTTGTTCATAGTGTGCAAGTGTATGTATTAACATTATTTTCTTCTATTCACATTATTGAGTTGTATATTGTATTTTTTCTAAAAATCTGGACTTATACATTATATAAATCTTATTGCTGGAGTTAGAATTCAATACATATGTGTGTTAGATAAACATCTAAATTACATTGTAAAAACTATGATTTCTACATGAAGATATAATAAATGCTTGAACAACAAGAGTGTATGTATTTGTCTTAGTTGTTGTTTAATTTGTACCATGAGAAAAGCTCTTGCTACGACTATATTTCCCTCTCTTTTAGCAATTCTATTTTCCCTTTTTCCATAAAAACTATTAAGGAACTAGCCTCCTCTACATATTAGATAGAAGACACTGAAACTAAGTTTATCTATTCAATGTTGACAAGGTCGTACGCAGAAATAACAACCATAGGATGATTTTGTTCCAACAATTTTTGGCACACCCGATGGGACCCTAAATCCCACAGTATTCTATAAGGTTTGGTGTTTGTCTTTGATCCTTTTAAAATCTAAATCAAATCACCTAGAAACTCTGTCCGAAGGTATAGACCTAAGAAATACCTTATCTATTTATCTGGTTAGAACTTATGATTATTTACCTATATGATAACCAAATCTAAAGCAAGAAACTCTGAAGAACCCATTGAGTTTTTTGAGTTACATATTGGTAGCCTAAGAGTGCATCTAGTTTTATCTGCTAGATCAAACCCACCAGCTATCAGTATTACTACCCTTATACCCACTATTTTTCCCATTCCTATTGTCAATACATCTTCATATATATCTACCAATAGTTTTATAGTTTAGGTAAGTACAATCACTACAATGGTCGCTCCTCCACCAGCTTATCTTACATGGAACCACATAGGTCCCCTGAACCTGGTGGCCTAGAATCTGATTCCTACTACAACTTTGAAGGCATTGCCTTCATATGATGGAACAGGTAAAACAACATATGAACATTGCTTAGATGTCGCAGCCTTGGTAGTAATTTACAACATTACTCAGGAAGATGTAATGATTAGGTTGTTGGTTATTTCATTAAAATGAAAAATGCTATATTGGTACAGAGCACTTCCTCCTCAATCTATTGCAACATGGTCAAAACTCGCTGGCAGGTTGGTAGACGAGTTTAACCAGCATGCAAATCCATTCTCCCTGCTTAACCAGTTCAACTGAAGAACACAAGATTATACTGAGAGATGGGGTGAACAGTATAAGACCACTTTTTACTTTTTCTTCCAATTCAATATTATGTTGTGTAAAGATAGCAATGAGTAATCAAAGCAATGCACAAAAACCATACACAATAGAGACACCACAATTTACGTGGTTCACCCAATGTGGGCTACTCCACGGAGAAAATATTTTACTAAAACTTTCTCAATCAATCTCTTTGGGAATCACTCCCAATTACAATGTTTATGGATCTCTATCCAAAGGAGATGTTGATCCCCTAATCTCAAGTTCGTGGATCTCTTCCATAGGAGAACTCTTTCCCCTTCTGCTCGGCTATGTGATCTTCTAGAAGACTCTGTCTCTCTTGCACTGACTGGTGGACCTCTCTCCACTTGAAGACTCCTCACTCAGATCTGTCTTCAACTGTGCTGGCTGTTGGATCTCTATCCACTGAGACTCTATCCTCTATACTCTGTCACCTCCAAAGCTCTATCAATAGGCTCACTAAGAACCTGCTCAATAGGCTCACACAGAACCTGCTTAACAAGCTCACACAGAACTTGTCAAATCTTCTAGCAAGCTCACCAAGAACTTGCCCAAATATGCTCTAGCAAGCTCACCAAGAACTTGCCCAAATCTGCTCTAGCAAGCTCACCAAGAACTTGCCCAAATCTACTCCAACAAGCTCACTAAGAACTTGTCCAAACACTATCCTCAAATCTATCCCAAAGGCCTTCTCAAAGGCTCAATCAATCATGCTCAAGTAGTACTCAAAATGAACTCAAAAATGAATGGCAATCTCAACTCAAATTAACTTCATAGAAGCATAAAGAGAATTGTTAGAGACTCAATATGTTCTAATCTCACTCTCAACCCAAATCAATCTCAAATCAACTCATAGAAGCATAAAGAGAATTGTTAGAGACTCAATATGTTCTAAACTCACTCTCAACCCAAATCAATCTCAACTCAACTCAAATCAATCTCATAGAAGCATAAAGAGAATTTTTAGAGACTCAATATGTTCTAATCTCAACTCTCAACTCAAATAACCTCAACTCAATTCAAGTCTTATAGAACCATAAAGAGAATTGTTAGAGACTCAATATGTTCTAACCTTAATCTCAACTCAACATAGAATGATGGAATAGTTTATTTCATAGAACTTGAACAATCACTTCACACATCACTTGACTAGGCTCAATCAACTCAACTCAACCAATCATCACAAGGGACAACTCTTTCTCACACAACCCTAGTCCAAGTATGTATCAACCAACTCAAATGTTTCCAACAATGCTCAACCACAAATCTCACATAACAATGATACTCATGTTCTTTTCTAACTCAAGTTCTTTCACAACCAATGGGCTTCAACAACTATGCTTATAAAACAAGGTTTAGACACAACTCTCAATTCAGAAAACCTTGAAGCATTCAACCAACCACTTTCAAAAAGGAAACCACAAACAATCCTTTTCCCTCCAATGATATTTCAGAAATCAACCACCATAAACAATCAATAGGAGAATGTGCCCATACCTTTTATGAAGATGAAAAAACCTCTTTGTAAATCTGCCACAATCACAAAATTCTTTTGCCAATCTTCACAAGGGTTAGTAGATCACAAAATAATCAACATTACTCCACTTTTCAATAATCATCACCAAGGCCTTTAATTGCACAACTTCCTTATCTCTCCTAAAACCACTTGTACCATAAAATAAAATAAATCAAAACATTGCATAACCTTTTCACTCCCAAAACCACTTATACCATAAAATAAAATAAATCACAATATTGCATACCTTGTCACCTCATGAAAGAATTAATCCTCTTGAAAAAGAACAAGGCAAACTTCACTTTTGGAACCCCTTTGCAAAATCAGAAATATCTCTTTACACACACCTTATTTCTCCTTCTAAATAAGTTAGTCAAATAGCCCTCGAAATAAGCTTTCCGACGATATATAATATGCCCACTTTCCAAAATAAATTGAAACCTTTACATATATATATATGCCAACCTCCATTAATTGCACATAGGTCGGCCCTCCATTAATTTAAACTTAAACTTTAAACTTTAATATCTTCATCACCGGAGGTCCTTTTTCGATGAAACAAAATTCCACCTTGGCTTTTAAGAAAATCCCTTTCCACATAAGCCCACCATGGTTTTAAATAAAACCTTTTATTTTGCCTGCCTTGGTTTTCATAAAAACCCTATAAATAGCCATGCTTTCCAAAATATCATAAATGCTTATTTATGAAATATTTTGGCCACCAAAACCAAATGTGATCCATGTGACATCAATGACAACATAAAATGCCTCAAATTAACTCAAATTTCCAACAATCTCCCCCTTTGTCATTGATGGCAACACCTCTAATGCAAACACCACAATCACTACAAAAACCATCTCTGAGAATCAAAGTTGCTCCCCCTGACTCAATACTCTCTATGGAGGCTACTCCCCCTAACTCAATACTCTCTTTGGAGGCTACTCCCCCTAACTCAATGCTCTCTTTGGAGGCTACTCCCCCTAACTCAATGCTCTCCCCCTTACTCAAATCTCTCCCCCTTTGACATCAATGGCAAAAGGGACACCTATGGGGCTAAAATATATGACTCTTAAGCTTAGCCCCCTCACCACCTTCTCTCTTGAGGTGATTAATTTTGGGGTGGGAGTACCTTTACTCCCATATTACATTGATTCTTTCCTCTATCAACTTCCTTCCATGTTTTTCTGATATCCTTCTCTTGATGAATTACTTGATCTTCTTGTCTAGAACTTGTTTGACCTTCTTGCCTTGAACCTATTTGGAATTGAGTCCTACACCATCTTGCAATATGCCCAAAGTTATTGCAATTAAAACACTTGATATTGTAGCCTTTGGATGGTGCCCATGTCCTGAATTCTTTCTTGAAGTAATTTCCATATCCATTCCTTTCCTGAACCCTGTATTGTGAAGCTCTATTTTCATGACCATTATGACCATGACTTCTAAATTGTGTAGCTCTAAAACCAAAACCATGTTGCTCATTTCCTTTGCACTAAAAAGCTTTATGACCAATCCTATTACATGAGAAGCAATGTCCCTAAAAACCATACCTTCTTCCTTTGAAGTTTCTTCTAGAAAAATCAAACTTCTTTGATCCATGGATCCTGCAATGTATAGCCCTATGTCCAAATCCATTACAAGAAAAACAATATCCTTGAAAAGCCCTTTGTTCATGCCTTGGTTCCTCATACCTTTCTTGACCATTATCCTTATGATCATCTTCAACTTGTGCATTGCATTCTTGAACCTTCTTTGTAGCATCTAAAACCTCTTCCTTAGTTTCTTCCTTGCCTTTCTCTTCAAGAATTTCTTTTCCCTTTGAACTTGATTCACCTATCTCAAAACAAGAACCAAACTGAATATTTGGAGCCATAGGAACTTTGGAACTTTCCTCACAAATCTTAGGTGCTTCTTTGCTTTCATATTTTAGAACTTCCTTTCCTTTTGAGTGTGATTCCCCAAACCTGAAATATGGGACCTTTGGTGCTTTGGAATCTTCCTCTTCTTTCTCTTCATTTGTGTCAAGTAGCAACTTGGCATCCATCTCTATAGCCTCTGAAATACATGTTTCCTTCTTAGTACAAATATCTTGACCTTTTGAGTCATGTGATGGATCAAACTTCTCATGTAGGGAACATCTCAATTCTTTTAGATTCTCCTTAACCTCTTGTAGTTGCTCATGGATAACATTGAAGTCTTCCTTTAGATCAACTGAGACATTATCCTCTTGTTTAACTTCTTCTGTTTGGAGTGAATGTTCTTCTTCTACTTCTTTTATTCCATAGAAAAACCCTTCTTCATCTTCACTATCACTAAGATCATTATAATCTTCTATAGCAAACAAACTCTCAAGATTTCTTTGACCATGCCTATTTCCTTGATGTGTCATCTCATCTTCACTATCACTGAAACCATTGCAATACTCTGATCTGTGATCTCTTTGACCACACACAAAACATTGTTCTCTTTCACCTTCTATTCCTAGGAATAAATGCTCTTCCTTTTCATCATCTGAATTGTCTCTATCACTATGATCTGAGCTATCACTTGCTTCTACAATGTAGTAAGATTTCTTTGCCTTACGAAAAATTTTCTTCTTCTCATACCTGTTTTGCTTGAATTTGTCATCTTTGTCATGCTTATGCTTTCCATCTTCTTTTCTTCTATGACCCTATTTTTCATCATCACTGATTTCTTCATGTGGACACTTGTATGCATAGTGACCAAGATCACCACACTTGTAGCACTTGACTTTCCTTATATCTCTGAAATTCCTTGAGTCCTTATTCCTTTTGATGAAGTTAGCTTCCTCATCATTTTCTAAAACTCTATCTATTTTTGAAACTTTCCCTTTCTCTTTTTTGAAGCCTTGAATGCAATCTCTTTTATTGGAGCTTGATGCTTACTTACCCTCATCTCATAAGTTGTGAGAGTACCTTGCAATTCTTCCATTGTTAACTTGTTGATATCCATTGTTTCTTCTATTGCTGAAACCTTTGCATCATATTTCATGGGAAGTGATCTCAAAACCTTTTGAGTAACTTTTGATTCTTTCATCTCAAAACCTAGGCCTCTCATAGTGTTAGTAATCTCATCAACTCGAAGTAAGAACTTTGCAATATCTTCAGAATCTTCCATTTTCAATTCCTCAAATATTTTTCTATGAGTTTGTAGTTTTGCCAACTTTACCTTGGAATCTCCTTCATAAGTATTCCTCAACTTGGTCCACATCTCATTAGCTGAAGTACATACCATGACCTTTGCAAAATCTGTCTCACGTAGCCCACTCAAAATACAATTCATTGCTCTTGCATTGATCTCAACCAATTTCTTGGTAGTCTTATCTTCCTCGGGATCACCTTCAACCTTATACTCTTTTTCAACCATCTGCCATACCTCATATCCTTGTGATATCAAGTAGTTCTTCATCCTCATGCTCCAGAAAGCATAATTGTTACCATCAAACAATGGAGCCTTATTTGAAGATAATCCTTTCTGTGAAGCCATCTGTGTTCTTTGTAGAATCTGCCCTCAAGTTATTAGCCTTTCTGAAGGAACCCGCTCTGATACCAATTGAAGAACACAAGCTTATACTGAGAAGGGGGTGAACAGTATAAGACCACTTTTTACTTTTTCTTCCAATTCAATATTATGTTGTGTAAAGATAGCAGTATCAATAGCAGTAATCAAAGCAATGCACAAAAACCATACACAATAGAGACACCACAATTTACGTGGTTCACCCAATGTGGGCTACTCCACGAAGAAAATATTTTACTAAAACTTTCTCAATCAATCTCTTTGGGAATCACTCCCAATTACAATGTTTATGGATCTTTATCCAAAGGAGATGTTGATCCCCTAATCTCAAGTTCATGGATCTCTTCCATAGGAGAACTCTTTCCCCTTCTGCTCTGGCTATGTGATCTTCTAGAAGACTCTGTCTCTCTGCTGCACTAACTGGTGGACCTCTCTCCACTTGAAGACTCCTCACTCAGATCTATCTTCAACTATGTTGGCTGTTGGATCTCTATCCATTGAGACTCTATCCTCTGTACTCTGTCACCTCCAAAGCTCTATCAATAGGCTCACTAAGAACCTGCTCAATAGGCTCACATAGAACCTGCTTAACAAGCTCACACAGAACTTGTCAAATCTATGCTAGCAAGCTCACCAAGAACTTGCCCAAATATGCTCTAGCAAGCTCACCAAGAACTTGCCCAAATCTGCTCTAGCAAGCTCACCAAGAACTTGCCCAAATCTGCTCCAACAAGCTCACCAAGAACTTGTCCAAACACTATCCTCAAATCTGTCCCAACATTATCCTCAAATCTATCCCAAAGGCCTTCTCAAAGGCTCAATCAATCATGCTCAAGTAGTACTCAAAATGAACTCAACAATGAATGGCAATCTCAACTCAAATTAACTTCATAGAAGCATAAAGAGAATTGTTAGAGACTCAATATGTTCTAATCTCACTCTCAACCCAAATCAATCTCAACTCAACTCATAGAAGCATAAAGAGAATTGTTAGAGACTCAATATGTTCTAAACTCACTCTCAACCCAAATCAATCTCAACTCAACTCAAATCAACTCATAGAAGCATAAAGAGAATTGTTAGAGACTCAATATGTTCTAATATCACTCTCAACTCAAATCAACCTCAACTCAATTCAAGTCTTATAGAACCATAAAGAGAATTGTTAGAGACTCAATATGTTCTAACCTTAATCTCAACTCAACATAGAATGATGGAATAGTTTGTTTCATAGAACTTGAACAATCACTTCACACATCACTTGACTAGGCTCAATCAACTCAACTCAACCAATCATCACAAGGGACAACTCTTTCTCACACAACCCTAGTCCAAGTATGTATCAACCAACTCAAATATTTCCAACAATGCTCAACCACAAATCTCACATAACAATGATACTCATGTTCTTTTCTAACTCAAGTTCTTTCACAACCAATGGGCTTCAACAACTATGCTTATCAAACAAGGTTTAGACACAACTCTCAATTTAGAAAACCTTGAAGCATTCAACCAACCACTTTCGAAAAGGAAACCACAAACAATCCTTTTCCCTCCAATGATATTTCAGAAATCAACCACCATAAACAATCAATAGGAGAATGTGCCCATACCTTTTATGAAGATGAAAAAACCTCTTTGTAAATCTGCCACAATCACAAAATTCTTTTGCCAATCTTCACAAGGGTTAGTAGATCACAAAATAATCAACATTACTCCACTTTTCAATAATCATCACCAAGGCCTTTAATTGCACAACTTCCTTATCTCTCCTAAAACCACTTGTACCATAAAATAAAATAAATCAAAACATTGCATAACCTTTTCACTCCCAAAACCACTTATACCATAAAATAAAATAAATCACAATATTGCATACCTTGTCACCTCATGAAAGAATTAATCCTCTTGAAAAAGAACAAGGCAAACTTCACTTTTGGAACCCCTTTGCAAAATCAGAAATATCTCTTTACACACACCTTATTTCTCCTTCTAAATAAGTTAGTCAAATAGCCCTCGAAATAAGCTTTTCGACGATATATAATATGCCCACTTTTCAAAATAAATTGAAACCTTTACATATATATATATATATATATATATATATATATGCCAACCTCCATTAATTGCACATAGGTCGGCCCTCCATTAATTTAAACTTAAACTTTAAACTTTAATATCTTCATCACCGGAGGTCCTTTTTCGATGAAACAAAATTCCACCTTGGCTTTTAAGAAAAGCCCTTTCCACATAAGCCCACCATGGTTTTAAATAAAACCTTTTATTTTTCCTGCCTTGGTTTTCATAAAAACCCTATAAATATCCATGCTTTCCAAAATATCATAAATGCTTATTTATGAAATATTTTGGCCACCAAAACCAAATGTGATCCATGTGACATCAATGACAACATAAAATACCTCAAATTAACTCAAATTTCCAACATCAAAATTATCAAAAAATATCCTCAAGAGGAAATTATTGATTTCAATATCTAATTCAGCCGCACCTAGGAAAGAGTGCCCATCAGATTGAAACCAACCATAGAACAAGTGGTGTATTATTATTTAAGAGCTTTTGATTCTGATATCAGCATGATAATACGAAAATCATGAATATTCACTTTCCTTACTATTTACCAAGAAGCATCCAAAGTAGAGAGAGATCTTATTGCTACTGGGAGATATCCCCCAAAAGCAATAATACCAATTTTTCTAGATATTCCTCAAGCTCCCAGTACTAGTTCTTCCAGCTCTTCCCATTTTTCTAGTATAGATCTTCCAAAATGGAATGGGCAACCATCTATTCCTGCAATACAGATGCCTCAAAATTCCTCGACATTACCTCCTATTCTCGTTGTCCATGCATTACCTGCACCACCTCCTCAACCAACCCAAGAAAATCAACTCTCTATTATACTGGACACGGTAAAAAATCTAGCAAATGATATGACATCAATGAAGAGAAGAGAGGCTGAGAGAAACTTTCAACCAAGAAGGTTTCCTCAAATAACAAGAGATGCAACTCAGTCAAGTAATAGAGGGCAGGAAAGATCAAATGTCATTTATGCAAATGAAGTCGAGGAAGCTGCAGTTCCTCCTACAAATTTTGATTACTGGTGTACCACATGTAATGATCCACATGGAGAAAGTTTCGTGTATGATCCATCAACATTATGTACAAAATGTAGCTATTGAGAAAGTAGAGAAAAACATGAAAGGTCATGTAAATATGATTAGAGAAACTGACCATAATTTCATGATGCCTACAGTAGAACAAGTTGTGGTTTTAACTAGATCAGGTAAAAAACCTCTGCAAGTGGATCCTCAAGAGCTTCAACCTCTAAGTTTTCCCCCAACTCCTAAAGCAACACCCAAAAGAGATTCTTCCTATGAGAAAAGACCTCAGGTTCCTGCCCAAAGCTCTAGGCCAGAAATACGTAAGGAGTTCACTCCACGGAAGGAAACTGAGACTCAAGATCAAGCTAAGGAGAGGTTAAGATTTCCTTCATTAACTAAGAGACAAAGAATGGAAGCAACTCAGGGATACAGAAATAGGTATGACACTTTTTCCAAGGAAAGAGAAAAAAGTGTTGAATCATCTTCATTCAACATAGTGGAGGAAATGAAAAAGACTCCCTCAAAGGCAAGCATGTATGATGCTCTTCAGTTCCCTGGTCAGATTGACCTCTTGCAGGAATCTCTAAAGACAATGAAAAATAAAGGTAAGAACATATCTTACTCAAATACAGTCCAAGCAAATCTGACGTCTGCCACTGGAAAAAATAGACCACCTCCCTTCTATTTATCTCTTCAAATGGAAGGGTGGGTTGTACACAACTGCATGATAGATTCAAGTGTTGCTACTATAGTGATACCCAAAGTAGTATGTGACATTATGGGGATGGAGTATACTAGGAGTAATCCAAGAGTTCTACAGTTAGATGGTACTCCAGTTAAAACTGTAGGAGTAATTAAAGACATCCCCATACAACTCCATAGGATGCCTCAAATGGTGGTCATACAAGAAGTAGTAGTGGTAGATTTAGCACCATACTTTGGTATGTGTTTATCTAGAGAATTCATAGCAAATATAGGAGGATACCTATCTCTAGACTACTCACATTTAGAGATACCTTTCAAAGGTAAAAGGATCAAAATATTTAATGAGAAACCATCTACTTTTCATGTAGAAAAGATAGGGGAAGCTGACACTGTAAATATGATGATCGAAGAAATTGGAGAAGTGGATCTAATGGAAGAAACCTTAGAAGATCTTCAAGCAGAAGACCAATTTTCTTTGAAATATTTCAATGCCATGATAGAAATGGAAATGGGAAGTTATTCCATTGAAAAACCAAAAAAGCAATTGGCACCCGCTCCTAAAGAAGACAATTCTACTAGTCAGCTTTGGAAGCTATTCTTCGATGGAGCTAGGTGTAAGAATGGAGCTGGTGCTGGAATAGTTTTGATTTCCCCCATAGGGAAGGAAATAATTTTCTCTTACAGGTTGACGTGGAGTTGCACCAATAACGCGGTAGAGTATGAAGCACTTTGCTTGGGACTGAGGAAAGCTGAGAAACTAGGGGTTAAACAACTACTAATTTATGGAGATTCAAAACTTATCATGAATCAAGTCACGAGAAAATGTATCAGTAAACAACACTATTTAAAGGCTTATAGAAATAAAGTGTGGGACCTTTTAGAAGCCTTTGAGGCTCTAAATATGAAGTCTATTCCTAGAGAACATAATACCCACGTAGATTTGTTGGCATCGATGGGAGAAAATTTTTGTCCCATAAGCAATGTTATCCAGAAATCCAAGATGGTTAGACTCATATATAGACCCTCAGTGCCAGATAAAAATATCTTCTAGCAAGTTTTTGAAAATGATGAGCAAATATTAGATTTTTTAATCTATGAAATGAACTGCTCGAGTGACAGGACACTGCAAGATGAAGAAGAAGGAGTTGATTCAGTTAAAAAATAATCATATCCCCAAGGGACTTATCACCCTTGAGAGTCTTTTTGATAATAATGATAGGGCAATAGGCCATAAAATAAAAGTTGATAAGCGTCGGTATAAAGAAGTTGAGCTAGAACCAGGAAAAATGATTAAAGTCGGAGTTAGTTGTACAATAGAAGAGTTGAACCAAATCAGGGAATTATGCAAGAAATTTCTAGATATTATAGCTTGGGTGTACAATGATCTAAAAGTGTACAAGAAAGAGATTATCCAACACACCATTGAATTAGAGGAAGGAGCCAAGCCTTTCAGGCAAAAGCAAAGACCTATAAATCCAAAGATAGAAGCTCTGATGAAGCAAGAATTGTTAAAACTCCTTCAAGCTAAGATAGTGTATCCTATTAAACATTCTACCTAGGTGGCAAACTTGGTTCCAGTCAGGAAGAAAAATGGAGACATTAGATTATGTGTGGATTTCAAAAATTTGAACAGAGCCTCACTCAAGGATCATTATCCCCTCCCATAGATTGACCAAATTTTACACACAGTTGCAGGAGCAGAGAGATTCTCTTTGCTAGATGGTTTTTCTGGGTATAATCAGGTATGGGTCAGAGATGAAGATCAATACAAGACTACCTTTACCACAAAATGGGGAATATTTGCCTATCAAAGGATGCCTTTCGGCTTGTCTAACGTTGGAGCAACCTTCCAAAGGGCAATGGATGTGGCTTTCGGTGAGCTTGCTAACAAAATCATAGTCATCTATTTAGATGATATGACTATTTTTTCTCATCATAAGGAAGATCATATAACACACCTTGAGCAGGTGTTTGAAAAATGCAGGGAATTTGGAATATCTTTGAACCCAAAGAAATCCATATTCATCGTAGAAGAAGGTATCCTACTTGGTCATGTCATCTCTAAAGCTGGATTAGCCATTGATCCTGATAGAGTGAAAGCACTCTTAGAACTTCCCCTACCAGTTAACAAGAAAGGCTTGCAATATTTCTTTGGAAAAATAAATTTTGTGCGTAAATTTATTGCAGATTTCGCACAGATTGTTAAACCAATGACTGAATTGTTGAAAAAAGATGCACCTTTCAAATGGATAGATCCAAGGAAGAATGCTTTCAGAAATATTCTAGAAGAAATAGCTCAAGCACCTATGTTGGTTAACCCCGACTACTCTCGAGGTTTCATCCTATATGTTGTTGGTGAACAAGAAAGTTATGTTGCAGTCCTCACACAGAAGGGAGCAGACAATGAAGAAAGACCCATAGCTTTTCTGAGTTCCACCATGCATGATCATGAAGAAAGATACAACTTTATCGAGAAACAAGTGTATGTTGTCATGAAATATTTGAATAAATTTAAACATTTTCTATCACAGAGTAGGATCATTGTTTATGTGATTCATCCTGATGTCAGGAATTTTATAATACAAGGGGAACTTGGTGAAAAGAGAGCTGGTTGGGTGACTAAGATACAGGAATATGATGTAGAAATACATCCAACAAAAATAGTAAGAGGTAGAGCTCTATGTCAAGAATTAGCCAAGCAGGCTACAAATGATCATGGAGAGCACCAGAGTGTAATGGCAAATATAGAATCAGATCAAAGTCTAGAAAAGACTGATTGGATTGATGATCTTGTGAAGTACTTTTAGACTGGAATGTGTCCTGATAATCTGAATGCTTCACAAAGAAGAAGGTATAGAGCACAAGCATTGAAGTACACCCTTCAATCAGAAGGGTTGTACAGGAAAAATATAGATGGTGTACTATTGAAGTGTATAAGAGAAGATGAGAAACAAAAAGTGTTGAAAGAGTTTCATGGAGGTCTCTCTAGAGGACATTATTCAGGAAGATCCACTGCTTTGAAAATACTTAGAGCAGGTTGTTACTGGCCTTCTATTTTTTCAGACACTTACAAAGTAACTAAGAGTTGTGAGCAATGTCAGAGATATGTAGGGAGGAACAAAAATGCCCCTATGCCCTTAAAGTCTATCCAAGTTGAAGAACCTTTCCAATAGTGGGGGTTAGATTTTGTTGGGATAATAGAACCTAATTCATCAGCTGGCCACAAGTATATACTTACTGCCATAGACTATTTCACTAAATGGGCTGAAGCCATCCCCACTAAGAAAGTTGATCAAGAAGTTGTAATCAAGTTTGTGGAAAGCTTGATTACAAGGTTTGGTGTACCAGATTCACTAATTACAGATAATGGATCAACTTTCATCGGAGCTAAAATGATTGAGTTCACTAGCAGATATGGCATATATTTGAAGACCTCTTCCAACTACTATCCACAGGGTAATGGTCTAGCTGAATCTACAAATAAAAACCTCCTCAGAATCCTGAAAAGAACACTAGAAGATAACAAGAGAAGCTGGCATTCCTTAATCAATCAAGCACTATGGGCTGATAGAATTTCAATTAAGAAATCTATTAATACATCACCCTATTCTTTAGTCTATGGTAAAGAGGCTATTTTGCCTATACATATGGAAATACCAACACTAAAGTTACTTAATCAGATGAATGAAGAAGGAGGTCAACCAATGGATGCCCGGTTGATGCAGCTTCTACAACTAGAAGAACAGAGAGAACAGGCCTATAATCATCATCAAAAACATATGGCAGACACAAAAGGATGGTTCAATAAGAAGACTACTTTCAAAAAATTTAAAGTGGGGGACCTAGTTTTGAAATGGAATGTGAAAAAAGCTAAGCTAGGTAACCATGATAAATTTGATGCCTTTTGGGAAGGCCCTTTTGAAATAATTGTTGAAAGGCAATTTAATTCTTTTCAACTGAAAGATCAGTAGGGTATGATTTTACCCATAACAGTGAATGCTTTTCACTTAAAGCTCTATTTCAAATAGAGAAAAAGAAAGAATTTTATGTATAGTATGTACATTATAATAAGTTTGTAAATATTTCCCTAAGTTGTTTCCAGTTTATGAAAGGTTTTTGTCGTCATCCCACAACCAACCAGAGTTTACCAGCAAGAAGAAGATAAAATCAAAAAGTGCTATATTGTCGGGTATAACGGCTTAAATTTGAAATCGCCACATAGTTTTCTGATGATTGGTGGGAAAGAACCACTTTCGAGAATAGAAGAAGCCTCGATAAGCATTATTTTCATTTAATAAGATTGATGGTCAACTACCAAAAGAAATTCAAAATTTGCCATGTGGCTTTTTGATGATTGGGAGAAAGGAACCACCTTTGCAAATAGGAGAAGCTTTGGTAAGCGTAATATTTATTTGTATACAGTGGATAATCATTGGCCAGATTTTCGAAACATTCGAAAAGGTGGTAGAAACAAGGCACAGAGGGATTCGAGAAAATCTAGCCCACCAACCGCAATTAATGCAAATCATGCATATCTGTTCTAATTGACGTGAAAAACCCTAATTTTACTCCTGAGTAAAATCTGCTGCCACTTTCTATTCCTATTTTTCCTAATTCGAGTTCAGTTTAGACAAGCTCAGTGTGATAGTCTCTCATGGCTCCGAAGAAGAATAATCAGAAAACAACAATGGTGGGTTCATCTTCTACACCTTCAGCAGTGAGACGTGGAGAGGACATGGGTGAAAAATTTATCGACAGAGATGCTAGAATCGGTGACACAATGGTAACATGGAAAGACCCAACAAAAATTCGAAGAGATATTGAAGACAGAATGGCTACTGGTATTACTATGTCTTCTCTTACCACTTTTGCTTTCCATTCATTACTATACTGGTATGTTTACATTCCTGTGCACCCTTGTCCTGAATTGGTCAAAGCAATCATAAATTTTTATGATGAGAAAAAGAAAGTTGTTAGGGATTACAGAGGGAGATTGCTTTTTACTTTAAGTACAGATGCTTTTATTTTTGCTTTCACCGTTGGATATGTACCTGCCCTTGAGCCTAAGGCTTTTAACCTAGATGACCAAGCAAAATATTTTGTGCCTTCTGAAAATATGAAGAATTTCCTCAATACATAGTTAAAAAACCCACCTACCGGAGGAAATATGCCCGAAACCCCCATCCACCTAGCAGAATTCAAGAACCCAGAATTGTTCTCTATATTGGCTATGGTGGCCGAACTGAAGACTGACGAGAAAGTTCATGGGTGGCAGATTGCCTTAGTCAATTGCCTATCAAACCCAAAAAATTATGACTCTTCAGTCATGGATAAAAGTGTTAGGCCTTTATTTTTTGACTGGTCAGGGTATCTTTTTAGAGAAATTCATGAAGGATTATCTGCAATGAAGAAGGGGTCTCAGTTTTCTTTTCATTTTTCTTCATACTTGGTGTGGTTGTTCTTCTATTTTATGGCTAAGGAGCTAGATTTTATTTTTGTAAATGATAAATATGAAAAGGGGAGAACATTACCAGTATATGAGTGGACCAATGTATTGCACAGAACATAATCATATTACGATTTTAATAGGGAATTTTTGGGTCCAACTCTAAGAATAATGTATGGAGAAATCAGAAGATTAACCCCAAAAGCTGAGAAAGTTTTATAGAATAAGCATGCTGAAGAGGGTGACTGGTTTATTCTCACCCAAGGGGTTGTCATTAGGTTATATGGGTTTATTGGAAAACCTTTCTTACTTCCCCATTATGTTACTGATAAGTTGTTTGCTTTGGAATATGTAAGACAAACTGAACAAATTAATGTCAAATATGGTATAGGTATAGGTAAAACTAGTACCTGTACTATACCTTTTCAATTTGAGGGTATTATTATTTCTAAGAAGGGTCAACATGAATAGATTACTCAAGCTCTGAGAGAATTGGGGTTAATAGAAATACCTCAGAGATGGAAATATGACCCTATAAATAGATTTGTAGAAAGACAAATAATTTTAAATAGAATCCCAATGAAGATTTATCATGCATCCATCAGACCGGATATTGAAGCCTGTAGAAATAATAATGAAGATGATGCACTAGAATGGCATGTAGAAAGAATGCAACCATTGCCTCCTTGGCACGATTTTTATGAACATGTAATGTATTATGACCCTGAGAACAATTCAAAACATGTGTTAGATGAAAATACCATTTCTAGAATGTAGAAGAAAGGTGTAGATTGGATGGTGGGAAAGATTCATGAATGGTGGACTATGAGAGTGCAAACAAATATGATTGATTCAAGGTACCCTATAAAAAATGATCTTGAATTTTTAGTACGTTATGATCATTATCAAGATTCTTGGTCAGGGGTTTTTCCTGTGAAGATACCTCCTAGCATTGGTGGCAGCAAGGAAGCAAGTCCTAAAGTTACGAAAAAATAGAATATTGACCAAGGTAAAGGGAAGAAAGTTGTAGTTGAGCAACCGTTAGCTCAAGCACAAACCAGGCTTAGAACTTCAAAGAAAAGGGCCACTGATGATGTCTTCACAAAAGAGCAAGGAAAAGCATATGGGAAAGCTGCTCAGATGATGTTGAAGATGGGATATGAAGGCAAAGGCCTAGGAAAAGAAGGGCAAGGGATCACTGAACCCTTACAGGCTGAAAGGAGAGGAAAACACCTGGCACTAGGTGCTGATTCATCAAAAGGTAAAACTACAACTTCTAAAACTGTGAAGTTCGTTCCCCCTTCAAACTCAGCTACAGAATCTGACGAAGAACCTCTTTGTATTAAGAGGAAGAGGCTAAAGTCTGTAGCAGAAAATCAAGAAAAAGAGAAACAAAATATTGAAAAAATTCCAAATAATGAGCAAATTGCTCAAGATAATGATGTTGATAATATTGGAACTGCTCCAGATGGTGAGAAAATTGTTCAGAATGATGAAGGTAATGTTCTAAATCCAGAGATTATTGAACAAGAAAATGCTCGAATTGGAACTATTGATGATCCAAATGACCTTGCTCAAAGAGGTCAAAATGTATCTATTTTCAAAGAAATTATTGTAAAAAAGGAGAATGTTGAACATAGAAGAGAACAACATGGGGAAATTCCCCAAAATGTTGAAATTATAAATCTTGAAGAAGATATAGGCGATGAAAATAGAGTTGATGACAGAGAAAATGTAGAAGTTCCTACACAGAATGAGGTTCAAGATTCTATCATGAATGAAAGCAATAGAGATCATGAGGGAGAATATGGAGATCAACAAGCACTTCAGATAGAAATAGGTATGGCTTCCCTATTCTCTCACTCTTTTCTCTCTACTCATTCCCAAAACAATTTTCCTTCCATTTCTAGTTCAAAGAAAGATATAATGTTCCCTTTGAATTCATGGTTTTCTTCCTCAGAACCAACATTATACTCCCAACTCCAATCTGAAGTTAATGTTGCATTGGTTCCAAATCCATTTCTCCCTAGCATTTGTATCCTAACTATTAAATCAATATCTACTTCAGATGTTGAGAGTCATCCGACTCTTTCAAAATTAAAATATTTGAGAAAGGTAAACAAAAATGCCTTAGACTGGTGGACATCTCATTCTACTAGAGATTCCAAAACTCCAGCTCGTATTCAAGAGATAATTGCTCTTGATCCCACCACCATGCAGAGGAAAAAAGTAAAATTGACACCTATATCAAAGAAATCTAAAGGAGAGATGACCATTGAGGATTATCAAGCGGAAGATACAACTGAAGACATTACCCAACTACACATGCCAGATGAATGGGGAAGGGCTCAGGCCCATTTAGGAACCATTTACTTGCATGGAGAATATTTCAAGGAAAAATTTATCAAAGAACAAGGGGCCAGGAAAGAATTAGAGTCAGTCCTGCAGGAACAAAAATTGATAGAAAAGGCCCTAAAGCTGGAAGCAAAGAAATGGGAAGATAAGTTTGGTGAAGCTGCTAATGAAGCAGCCAAATATAAAGAAAAATTGGAGGAGGCAGATGCACAGATTCAATCTCTAAATCTATAGGTTCAACAACTTCAATAGCAGATAATAGAAAAGCAGAATGCCCCATATGGTCTCTCAAAAGGAAAAGTCAAAGCAATAAGAAAATAAATGCTCGAAGATATATTGACACTAAGTCTTAGAGCAAGGCCTATGTTGTTGTACCTGACCAAGGTGAAGGAAGTAATTGAAGTAGTCAATGATGAACTAAAAGCTCCAATAAGCTTTCTTCAAGAGATATCAGATGCGGCAACAAAGATTCAAGTCTTAACAGAGAAGATGTCAGAGAGCATCGCTGCTAAAATTCAAAGTGAAGCATGGTCTCAAGCCAAGATTGTAGCTAAAAGTTTCTTTAGGAGGTTTAAACTTGTAACTCAAGGTGACAAACTCCTTCAAGAGTTAGAAGCTGAGGCCAAGGGATTAGTGAAGCATTTAAATATGGCAAACAAATGTGGACTTCCATATTTGTGGGATGATAATTCAAAAGTTTTAAGTGAAGATGCGCTAACACTGTCCCTAAAAACTTTTATGGAAGATGAATCAGAGATAGAGAATTGGGAAGAACCTATAGAGGAAACACAAGTATTCGCTATGGTGCAGAACCTCACACAGATTAAGTCTTGTTTACAGGAGTTGATTTTAAGAAATAAGATAGTGTCCCATGATAAAGTGGAAGAATTACAGTATATATACCAATTGTTCATGGATTCTTCAGACCTTGAAGATGAATATTGGAAGCAGGTTTGCCTTACTTACAATGAAGTAGTTGCTATGATAGAAAAGCTGAAGAAATCCAAGCATGCTAACCAAAAGCAGCTGATAGAAGGAGGGACCAGTAGCCAGCCATAACACAAGTTTGAAGTTATTTGAGTTGTTAATGTATTTTTAGTAAAACATCCATAAGTTGTAAGAGGTATCTTGAAAAGGTAATGCTTTACTTGTTTAAATGCATTTTTCTTGAATATTTTCTTCCACAATCTCCTCTTCCATATTGTTTTTTGACTCTATTTCCCAATGGATGAAGGTCCTGGATTCTAATATTTTTGCTAGAAAAATTCTCCGAAAGGCGCCAAGAATGTTAGTCTAAAAAGACTACCTTGATAGATAGCAGAGTTTTGCCACATGAGACCAGTGTTTCATTTTTGAGACATAAAGCACAAAAAATGACTAAGGCATAAGGAAGGTCACGATTTCACGACATGACGAGTTTTCACCGGGTCGGAGAAGAAAAGGAAGCTGCAACGCCAAAATGTCATGATTTCGTGACATGACGATTTTCACCAGCAAGCAGCTCAAAAGGGCCAAAATGCAAGGAGACATCGTGATTTCACGACATGATGAGTTTTCACCAGCAGGCAACTCAAAAAGGCCAGAATGCAAGGAGACGTCACGATTTCATGACATGATGAGTTTTCGCTAGCAGGCAGCTCAAAAAGGCCAAAATGCAAGGAGACGTCACGATTTCGTGACATGATGAGTTTTCACTGGCGAGTAGTCCTAAAGAGCCAAAGCATGAAGAAATATCATGATTTCGTGACATGATGGGTTTTCACCAATGAAGATATAATTAGGAATAAATAAACATACCTCCAAAAGCTTGTGTCAACGACTGATGATAGATGGTGGAAGAAGTATCAAATCCTAGATTTTTGCTATCATATTTTGTTTATTATTAGAAGCCATGTAAAACATATTGAAGCATGATTGTAGCTTGATTGCTTGTAATTGATTTTATGTCAGAATGTACTAATTGTAAAGATACTCACCATAGGGTATATATGATAGTAAACGCACCCTAAAAAGAGGTCGGCTCTTAGGCATTTACAAGACTGGATGTATGTACTCTGAATACAAGCAATAAAATTATGCTTCTATTGGCTTCTGGTTCACAGTGTGCAAGTGTATGTATTAACATTCTTTGCTTCTATTCACATTGTTGAGTTGTATATTGTATCTGTTCTAAAATCTGGACTTATACATAATATAAATCATATTGTTGGAGTTAGAATTCGATACATATGTGTGTTAGATAGATATCTAAATCACACTTGAAAACTATGATTTCTGCGTGAAGATATAATAAATGCTTAAACAATAAGAGTATATGCATTTGTCTTAGTTGTTGTCTAATATGTACCGTAAGAAAGCTCTAGCTACGACTATATTTCCCTCTCTTTCAGTAATTCTCTTTTCCCTTTTCTCATAAAAAACCATTAAGGAACCAACCTCCTCTGGAGATTAGATGGAAGATCCCAAGATTAAGTCCGTCTACTCAATGTTGACAAAATCAAGGTGCAAATAACAACCATAGGCAGATTTTGTTCCAAAACAAACCCAAACAACAAGAAGCCAACCTAACATGTGGAAAATGAGATGTACCCTATGTATAATAGTAAGGTATATTGTGATACTATCCAACTAAGGTCAGGAAAGCAAGTAGGGGTAGAAGTCACTCCTCTTGTAGAAGAAGAGGAACCAATAGAAATAGAGAAAGGGGAATCACCCCTTATAGAAGAGGTAGAATAAGAACCAAGACTTGTACATAACAAAGAGGAAGTTCCACCTTTTCCACAAAGGTTATAGGAACCCAAGAAACCAATACAAACAAAGTTTGATATCCTCTTCAATTTAAATAACTTAACGGTCACAATCCCTCTCTTTCAGACCATTAGAGACATACCTATCTATGGGAAGGCCATAAGAGAATTGTGCCTCAAGAAACCAGGGAAGAAATAAGCTAAATCAATCAGTTTGGTAGGTTAGTCAGCTGACCTTATGTTAGAAAATACCTACAACCAGAAGTATTCAAATCCAAGAAGCCCTGTGCTAACTATAAAATAAAGGGTTGTATTTTACCCAACACACTAGTAGATTTGGGGGCTGCCATCAATGTCATACCCTAGGAAACCATGAAAAAACTAAACTTGACCAACCTAAAGCCCACTAAAACTATGTTGCAATTGGCAGACAGGTCTACAGTACTTCCTAATAGAATACTGGAAGATATCACTATTACAGTAGATGCATGGGAGTATCTAGCAGATTTCTTAGTGTTGCAATCTAAATTTGGACTAGGTGGATACCCATTAATATTAGGTAGACCTTGGTTGGCAAGAATTGATGCCTACATAAGTTGTATATATGGGCAAATGACCATTTTAGATGGTCAGAATATAAAGAAACTGATCATACATCCACCTACACAATCTGTAGATTTGTTGGGAGAACCTGAGGATGAAAATCAAAATGTTGATGGTCTATCAATGATCCAACCTGTGATGACACTTGAGGAGTTGGAAGATGAAAGTGATGAGGATAAGATGATCTTCCACTTTTTTTAGGGAGAACCTTCCTATCCTCACCATTAGTAGGGAGAAAGACCACCATATTTAGCAAATAGAAGTTACACCTGGTAGAATGTTGAATGTAGATAACCAGTTGATAACTGAACAGCAGACCAAACTGAAATAAACATTGGAAAAACATCAATATGCCTTTGCTTGGGAGTATTCTCATATGAGAGGAATAGCTCATGAGACCTGTACACAGAATATATCTGGAAGACCAGGTTAGACCAATAAGACAACCACAAATGAGAATGAATCCAACTATGAAAGAAATTGTTAAAATAGAGTTACAAAAACTCCTCACAATTGGATTCATCTACCCCATTTCAGATAGTGAGTGGGTATCACCATTAGTGGTGGTGCCCAAGAAGAATGGAAAGTGGAGAATTTATGTTGATTACAGGTTTCTGAATAAAGCAACCAAAAAGGACCACTTCCCCTTACCATTCATAGATTAGGTCCTTGCAACCTTAGCAGGCAAGAAGTACTTTTCTTTTCTGGATGGGTTTAGTGGATACAATTAGATCCAAATAGGGTAGGAAGATCAAGACAAAACCACCTTCACTTGTCCATGGGGGACATTTGCTTACCGATTTTTACCATTTGGCCTATGCAATGCACCTGCCACCTTTCAGAGGGAAATTCTTAGCATTTTTCAGATATGATTTGAGAGACTATGGAAGTATACATGGATGATTTCACTGTATATGGTGAGACTTTTGAAACTGCCATAGAAAATCTAGAAAAGACACTTAAATGTTGTGAGGAAACTAACCTGTCCTTAAGCAATGAGAAATGCTATATGTTGATGCAGAAAGGGATAGTTTTAGGACATCACATTTCTACAAAAGTAATCAAAGTAGACAGAAAGAATATTAAAATCATCCAAACTCTGCCTACTCCCAAAACACAAAAGGAAATTTGTAGTTTCCTAGGATCAGCCGATTATTATAGGAGGTTTATATCAAAATTTAGAAAAACTGCTAAACCTCTTACCACATTGTTAATAAAAGATGTAGAGTTTATCTAGACCGAAGAATGTGAACGAGCATTCAACACCCTAAAGGAAAAACTCATTACTACACCATTGCTGAGAGGTCCAAATTGTACCAAACATTTTCACATATATGTTGATGCATCTAATAATGCAATAGGCTCAGTGCTGGGATAAAAATATGGTGATGATTTTTATGCCATCTATTATGCTAGTAAAAATCTTATAAGTGCTGACCTAAATTATACTAACACAGAGAAAGAGTTTCTTGCAGTATTACATGCTCTTAACAAATTTATCATTATATTACAGTTTATCAAGTATTTGTACACACTAACCATTCAGCAATCAAATACTTGACAAAAAACATGGGATTAGTGGTAAAATTATTAGATGGTTTTTGCTCTTGCAAAAAATTGATGTGACAATAGTAGACAAGCCAGGAAAGAACAATGTGGTAGCTGATTTCCTATCTAGATTGACACCTCCAGACTATGCAGCTATAGAAGACCAATTTCTAAATGAGAATTTGTTTGCTTTAAATGATCAAATACCTTGGTACGTAGATATGGCTAATTATTTAGCCACTGGTAGAGTATCCTCTACACTTTTACCTCATGAAAAACGAACTTTAATTGATAAAAGTGCAAATTTCTCATGGATTGATGGGTGTCTATTTAAAACAGGACCTAATCAAATCATGAGAATATATGTTGCTAGAGAAGAAATAATTGAAATACTAAAGGCTTGCCATGATGAACCTTGTGGTGGCCATTTTGTAGAAAAAAATACTGCATATAAAGTGTTGCAAGTTGGTTATTACTGGCCTTCACTATTCAAAGATGCAACCAAGCATGAGAGCCAATGTGATCAATGTCAGAGGATGGGTAGACCTACTCTCAGAGATGAGATGTCACTCCAACCACACGTTCACATTGAACCATTTGATAAATAGGGGATGGACTTCGTAGGACCTATTAATCCGCAATCATGAGGTAAGAGGTATATCCTAGTTTGTACTGACTATGTGACAAAGTGGGTTGAATTACAGGCTTTGCATGATTCAAAGGAGAAAATTGTAGCAGATTTCTTGTATTCAACAATTTTTATAAGATTTGGGGTCCCAAGAGAGATCACAACAAATCAAGGACCTCAGTTTACTTCAAGAATGATCCAAGAACTCATGCAATAATACAAAATCAGGCATAACAAAACCACTCCCTACCATCCACAGGCAAATGGGCAAGTTGAGATGACCAATAAAGAATTGGATAATATCTTGACAAAGACAATGCAACAACACAGGAAGGAATGGGCTACTAGATTACCAGAAGTAGTGTGGACCTACAAGACTACCTGGAAGACTACTACTAGTTTCACACCATTGTAGTTAGTCTATGGGAAAACAACCATGATGCCTATAGATTTTGAAGTTAAAACACTTAGGACTACTATAGAATTGAATATCAATTTGGATGATGCACAAAAATATAGAATTTAGCAGCTTAATCATCTGGATGAATACCGCATTGAGACTCTACAGAAAACAGAGATCATTCAGAAACAAAGGGCCAAGTGGCATGACCACCACACCAGGCCAAAGCAGCTTAAAGTGGGAGAATGTGCATTACTCTATGATTCTCGATTCCAAGAAAGAAAGGACAAGTTCATGCAACATTGGATGAGGCCATATGAAGTAACTGAAATCATTAATAATGGGGTTGTAAGAGTTAAAACAATAGATGGTAGCAACATTACATTAATAGTCAATGGTCATCCAAACTGTGTCTGAAGCATACATGATTGAGTCTAGATTAGGCATGGGGGAGACCCCAGTTGATTCTAATTTTATCTTGATTCAATGAGATGTGGACCTAGTCCACACAGTCCCAAAGACGATTATTTTTTAATTTTTTTTTAGTTGTATTTTTGTTTTGTAGGAACAATGCCCTTTGTGTAGCTGTTAGGCAGCCTGGGAGACCTAGGCCTAACAAGCATAGGATCCATGAACCTGCACTTTCCAAGATTTCTAGCAAAATTTACTTGTAGTAGGAGTACTTAGTCCCCATTTAGAAAGGAGAATACTAAACATGAACCTGCACAAGAAGTGTTTGGATTGGTTTTTTTGACAATAAAACACTCAACTGCTGGTTTAGGGGCAAATGTCGATTATGTACCTGTTTTTCAATTAGAAGCACTAAAAGGCCTGATCAACCTGACAGCGCATATACAATGTCAAGTCAAAATCTTTTGAATAAAATAAAAGTGCCATATTTTGTATTTTATTAGGAAGCGCTTACTTCCCGTTATTAGAAAAGGTGCTTGCTTCCCATTGTATGGCAGAAGGCACTTGCTTCCCATTGTACGCTTCATGGCGCCTGACTCCCAGTATGTTACAAAAATGGCACCTGCATCCCGTTTTCTGGCAGTTAAATGCCTGACTCCCAATTTTTCAGGAGAATGATCGACTCCCAGTTTTTGGGAAACCAACACCAATTCTTCTTAGCATATATGTAAAAAAAATGATGTTTGTATAAAGTTTATTTTATAAGTACGACACCCAATAGTTAGCAAAAAAGCACCTACTTCCCATGTTAGGCATAAGCGCCTGATTGCTAAGGCACCTGCTTCCCATGTTAAGTAGAATGCCTGACTACTAAGGTGTCTGCTTACCATATAAGCAAAGCGCACGATTCCTACGGTGCCTGTTTCTAGTTTACAAGGCACTTGTGCATCATAATTCAAAAAAAATGAGCCTGATTTCCATACAAAAAAAGGTGTCTGATTTCCATCTATTGCGATCATTTTCTGCTTTAACAGAATAACACGTCAGCCTTAGGATGTGGTCTGAGGCACGTCAGCACCCCATACACATGGAAAGTCAAATCCACCATGAAAAAAATTAAAAGTTGACATCAACCAATTTTTGAGGATGGGACATTTATCGTCCCAAGGTGATAAGTTTTTCTAATTTTCATTTTTAATTTTTGCAGGATTTCTTGAATAACCCACAATGCAGCTACTAAGAACCAATCACGTCGAAGGAAATTCATTGCATGGGAACCATGGCCATCGTTGTCTGTTGTGGTTTACTCCATCATCAAACACCAACCAATAGCGATGCACCACAGACATCTACACATATGCACCCACGAAACAAATTTAGGTACATGTTTAAATTTTTTGTTTCAAAGGCAAGCATGTATGACGCTCTTCAATTCCTTGGTCAGATTGACCTCTTGCAGGAATCTCTAAAGACAATGAAAAATAAAGGTAAGAACATATCTTACTCAAATACAGTCCAAGTAAATCCGACGTCTGCCATTGGAAAAAATAGACCACCTCCCTTCTATTTATCTCTTCAAATGGAAGGGTGGGTTGTATACAACTGCATGATAGATTCTGGTACTGCTACTATAGTGATACCCAAAGCAGTATGTGATATTATGGGGATGGAGTATACTAGGAGTAATCCAGGAGTTCTACAATTAGACAGTAATCCAGTTAAAACTATAGGAGTTATTAAAGACATCCCCATACAACTCCATAGGATGCCTCAAATGGTGGTCATATAAGAAGTAGTAGAGGTAGATTTAACACCATACTTTGGTATGTGTTTATCAAGAAAATTTACAGCAAATATAGGAGGATACCTATCTCTGGAATACTCACATTTAGAGATACCTTTCAAAGGTAAAAGGATCAAAATATTTAGTGAGAAACCATCTACTTTTCATGTAGAAAAGATAGCGGAAGCTGATACAATAAATATGATGACTGAGGAAATCAAAGAAGTGGATCTAATGGAAGAAAATTTAGAGGATCTTCAAGCAAAAGACCAATTTTCCCTAAAGGATTTCAATGCCATTATAGAAACAGAAATGGGGAGTTATTCCATTGAAAAACCAAAAAAGCAATTGACACACACTCCTAAAGAAAATAATTCTACTGGTCAGCTTTGGAAGTTATTCTTTGATGGAGCTAGGTGTAAGAATGGAGCTGGTGCTGGGATAGTTTTGATTTATCCCATAGGAAAGGAAATAATTTTCTCTTACAGGTTGACGTCGAGTTGCACCAATAACACGGTAGAGTATGAAGCACTTTGTTTGGGACTGAGGAAAGCTGAAAGACTAGGGGTTAAACAACTACTAGTTTATGGAGATTCAGAACTTATCGTGAATCAAGTCACGAGAAAATGTATCAGTACAAAACACTACTTAAAGGCTTATATAAATCAAGTGTGGAACCTTTTAGAAGCCTTTGAGGCTCTAAACATAAATTCTATTCCTAGAGAACATAATACCCACGCAGATTTGTTGGCATCGGTGGGAGCAAATTTTTGTCCCATCAGTAATGTTATCCGAAATTCTAAGATAGTTAAACTCATATATAGACCCCCGGTGCCAAAAAAAATATCTTTTAGCAAGTTTTTGAAAATGACGAGCAAAAATTAGATTTTTTAATCTATGAGATGAACTGCTCAAGTGACAGGCCACTGCAAGATGAAGAAGAATGATTGATTCAGTTAAAAAATAATCATATCCCCAAGGGACTTATCACCCTTGAGAGTCTTTTTGATAATAATGATAGGGCAATAAGCCATAAAATAAAATTTTATAAGCGTTGGTATAAAGAAGTTGAGCTAGAACCGAGGAAAATGATTAAAGTCAGATTTAGTTGTACAGTCGAAGAGTTGAACCAAATCAGGGAATTATGCAAGAAATTTCTAGATATTATAGCTTGGGTGTATAGTGATCTAAAAGTGTATAAGAAAGAGATTATCCACCACACCATTGAGTTAGAGGAAGGGACCAAGCCTTTTAGGTAAAAAGCAAAGACCTGTAAATCCAAAGATAGAAGCTCTGATGAAGCATGAATTGTTAAAACTCCTTTGAGCTAAGATAGTGTATCCTATCAAACATTCTACCTAGGTGGCAAACTTGATTCCAATCAGGAAAAAAAATAGAGATATTATATTATGTGTGTATTTCAAAAATTTGAACAGAGCCTCACTCAAGGATCATTATCCCCTCCCACAGATTGACCAAATTTTACACAGTTGCAGGAGCAGAGAGATTCTCTTTGCTAGATGGTTTTTCTAGGTATAATCAGGTATGGGTCGACGATGAATATAAATATAAGACTACCTTTACCATAAAATGGGGAATATTTTCATATCAAAGGATGTCTTTCGGCTTGTCTAACGCTAGAGCAACCTTCCACAGGGCAATGGATGTGGCTTTCGGTGAGCTTGCTAACAAAATTATAGTCATCTATTTAGATGATATGATAGTTTTTTCTCATCATAAGGAAGATCATATAACACACCTTGAGCAGGTGTTTGAAAAATACATGGAATTCAGGATATCTTTGAACCCAAATAAATCCATATTCGATGTAGAAGAAGGTATCCTGCTGGGTCATGTCATCTCTAAAGTTGGATTAGCCATTGATCCTGATAGAGTGAAAGCAATTTTAGAACTTACCCTATTAGTTAACAAGAAAGGCCTGCAATATTTATTAGGATAAATAAATTTTATGTGTAAGTTTATTGAATATTTTACACAAATTGTTAAACCAATGATTGAATTGTTGAAAAATATGCACCTTTCAAATGGAAATATCCAAGGAAGAATGCTTTCAAAAATATTCTAGAAGAAATAGCTCAGGAACCTATGTTGGTTCACCCTGACTACTCCCGAGGTTTTATCCTATATGTTGTGGGTGAACAAGAGATTTATGCTACAGTCCTCACACAAAGGGGCAGACAATGAAGAAAGACCGATAGCTTTTCTGAGTTCCACCATGCATGATCATGAAGAAATATACAACTTTATTTAGAAACAACTGTATGTTGTCATGAAATATTTGAATAAATTTAAACATTTTTTGTCATAGAGCAAGATCATTATTTATGTGACCCATCCTAATATCAAGAATTTTATAATACAAGGGGAACTTGGCGAAAAGAGAGTTGGTTGGGTGACTAAAATACAGGAATATGATGTAGAAATACACCCAAAAAAAATAGTGAGGGGTAGAGATCTATGCCAAAAATTAGCCAAGCATACTACGAATAATCATGGAGACCACCAGGGTGTAATGGAAAACACATAATCAAATCAAAATCTAGAAAAAGTTGATTGGATTGATGATCTCATGGAGTACTTTCAGACTGGAATGTGCCTGATAATCTGAATGCTTCACAAAGAAGAAGATATAGAGCACAAGCATTGAAGTACACCCTTCAATCAAAAGGGTTGTACAGGAAAAATATAGATGGTGTACTATTAAAGTGTATAAGATAGGATGAGAAACAAAAAGTGTTGAAAGAGTTTCATGGAGGTCTCTCTAGTGAATATTATTCAGGAAGATCCACTGCTTTGAAAATACTTAGAGTGGGTATTTACTAGCCTTCTATTTTTTAGACACTTAGAAAGTAACTAAGAGTTGTGAGCAGTGTCAGAGATATGTAGGGAGGAACAGAAATGTGCCTATGCCCTCAAAGTCTATCCAAGTTGAAGAACCTTTCCAACAGTGGGGGTTAGATTTTTTTGGTATAATAGAACCTAATTCATCAGCTGGCCACAAGTATATACAAACTGCCATAGACTATTTCACTAAATGGGCTGAAGCCATCCCCACTAAGAAAGTCAATCAATAAGTTATAATCAAGTTTGTGGAAATATTGATTATACGGTTTGGTGTACCAGATTCATTAATTACAGATAATGGATCAACTTTCATACGAGCTAAAATAATTGAGTTCACTAGTAGATATGGTATATATTTGAAGACCTCTTCCAACTACTATCCACACGATAATGGTCTAGCTGAATCTAAAAATAAAAACCTCCTCAGAATCCTAAAAAGAACACAGAAGATAACAAGAGAAGCTGACATTTCTTGATCAATCAAGAACTATGGGCTGATATAATTTCAATTAAGAAATCTATTAATATATCACCCTATTTTTTACTCTATGGTAAAGAGGCTATTTTGCCTATACATATGGAGATACCAGCACTAAAGTTACTTAATTATATGGATGAAGAGGAAGGCCAACCAATGGATGCTCGGTTGATGCAACTTCTACAACTAGAACAACATAGAGAACAGGCCTATAATCATCATCAAAAACATATGGCAGACATAGCAGGATGGTTTAATAAGAAAATGACTTTCAAAAAATTTAAAGTGGGGGACTTGGTTTTAAATGGAATGTGAAAAAAGCTAAGCCAGGAAACCATGATAAATTTGATGCCTTTTGGGAAGGCCCTTTTGAAATAATTGATGAAAGGCAATTTAATTCATTTCAACTGAAAAATCGACAGGGTATGATTTTACCCATAATAGTGAATGTTTTTCACTTAAAGCTATATTTCAAATGAAAAAAAAGAAAGAATTTTATGTATAGTATGTACATTATAATAAGTTTGTAAATATTTCCCTAAGTTGTTTCCAACTTATGAAAGGTTTTTGTCATCATCCCACAACCAACCAGAGTTTACCAACAAGAAGAAGATAAAATCAAAAAGTGCTATATTGTCAAGTATAACGGTTTAAATTTGAAATCGCCACATAGTTTTTTGATGATTGGTAGGAAGAACCACTTTCGAGAATAGAAGAAGCCTCGAGAAGCGTTATTTTCATTTAATAAGATTGATGGTCAGCTGTCAAAAGAAATTCAAAATTTGCCACGTGGCTTTTCGATGATTGGGAGAAAGGAACCGCCTTTGCAAATAGGAGAAGCTTTGGTAAGCACAATATTTATTTTTATACAGTGGATAATCATTGATCGGATTTTTGAAACATTCAAAAAGGTGGCAGAAACATGGCACAGCGGGATTCGAGAAAATCTAGCCCACCAACCACAATTAATGCAAATCATGCAAGTATGTTCTAATTGACGTGAAAAACCCTAATTTTACTCCTGAGTAAAATCTGCTACACCACTTTTTATTCTCATTTTTCCTAATTCAAGGTCAGTTCAGACAAGCTCAGTGTGATAGTCTCTCATGGCTCTTAAGAAGAATAATCAGAAAACAACAATGGTAGGTTCATCTTCTAAAATTTCAGCTGTGAGGCATGAAGAGGACATGGGTGAAAAATATATCGACATAGATGCTAGGATCGGTGACACAATGGTAACATGGAAAGACTTGACAAATATTTGAAGAGATATTGAAGACAGAATGGCTACTGGTATTACTGTGTCCTCTCTTGCCACTTTTGCTTTCCATTCGTTACTATACTTATATGTTTACATTCCTGTGCACCCTTGTCCTAAATTGGTCAAAGCAATCACAAATTTTTATGATGAGAAAAAGAAAGCAGATAGGGATTACAAAGGAATATTACTTTTTACTTTAAGTACAGATGCCTTTATTTCTACTTTCACCGCTGGTTACATACCTGCCCTTGAGTCTAAGGCTTTTAACCTAGCAGACCAAGAAAAATATTTTGTGCCCTCTGAAAAGATGAATAATTTCCTCATTACATAGTTAAAAACCCCACCTACCAAAGGAAATATACCTGAAACCCCTATCCACCTAGTAAAATTCAAGAACCCAAAATTGTTCTTTATATTGGCTATGGTGGCCGAACTGAAGACTGACGAGAAAGTTCATGGGTGGCAGATTGCCTTAGTCAATTGCCTATCAAACCCAAAAAATTATGACTCTTCAGTCATGGATAAAAGTGTTAGGCCTTTATTTTTTGACTAGTCGGGGTATCTTTTTAGAGAAATTCATGAAGGATTATCTACAATGAAAAAGGGTTCTCAATTTTCTTTTCATTTTTCTTCGTACTTGGTGTGGCTATTTTTTTATTTTATGGCTAAGGAGCTAGATTTTATTTTTGTAAATGATAAATATGGAAATGGGAGAACATTATCAGTAAATAAGTGGACCATGTATTGCATAGAACATAATCATATTACGATTTTAATAGGGAATTTTTGGGTCCAACTCTAAGAATAATGTATGGAGAAATCAAAAGATGAGCCCCAAAAGCTGGGACATGAAGCTGAAGAATGAGGGCATCGAGGGTGGTTTCGAGCTCATTTGACGAGGAGAAACCCATTGATGAGCTCAACAAGGAGGAGTATTTGGCCCATATTTTACAGGACATTTTTTGCGAGCCAACTCCTCAACAAGAGGTGATCATAGCAAATGTACCACCAGAAGGCCAGGCATAGGATTTGTAGCAGTAGTTGTAGGTTTTGAAAGAGCAGGCTTCCACTTGGGAAGACAAATTTAAAAAGGAACAGGCTCTATTTGAAGAGTCCAAAAAGGAGGTCGCCTTAAAACTGCATGAATTGTATCAAACAATTCGAAAACTGTAAATACAATTACAGTTGCAGGGCAGACTAGAAGGAGTCGAGCAGTCGTCAAAGTTTGATATAGCAGTACAGATCGATGGGGCAACATAAGTACCCCCTACTAATAAGGAAATAGAATAGGCAGGCGTTGTTGCAATGGAAGTAGAGCAGCCCTGCTCTACATTCCCCTCTTCAGATGAGGTAATTCAGGAGGATGAGGTTGAAGTTGAAGAACCTCAAAATGCAAAGAAACCTGCAAAGGAGGTAGAATATGGAGAAAAGGAGATGGAGGTCAAAGAGCCTCAAATTATAGGTAGAGAGGGAGAGGTAGAGCACTCTTTAATTAATGCAGGGACCAGATAGCCTCAAGAAGCAGAACAATCTCTGATGTGCAACAAGTAGTTGCAGAGGAAAAAGAGGCTCAAAAGCATAAATCCCCTGTACCCCAGGAGGTTCAGAAGCTTGCATCCCTTGTACACCAGGAAACAACAGTTGCACCAACACACCCTAGGGTACAGAGTTTCAAGCTGAGATCAAAACAAAAAGCCATAAGGTCATCTCAGTGATGACCCAATACCATAGCAAGAGTTGTAGAGTTAAAGGCCCTCGGTATTGAATCTAACAAGGAATCAGAGTTGGATTTCGATGAGGAATGGGAGGTAGCGAAGAATATGTTTGTTGCCCAAAAACAAAAATTTGAGGAGCTCAAGGAGAAAATTAAGGCATATAAGAAGAACTGGAAGGCCTCCAAGAAAGCCCTCAAGGAAGCAGAAAAGGAGACCAGAAAATAATCTGGTAGACCTCGCAGGAAAATTCTAGTTCCTCAACCTGATTAGTTCTGGTATTTGTATGGGTCAGAGGATGGAAAGCCTTCAAGGATGCAAGTGTATTTTAAGAGGATGGGATTTCTAGGCCCTATGCAGAAGGAGGATCTAGCATCAAGGAATACAACTTCCCCTGTGTCAAAAATAGAAGTCAAACCTGAACCTGAGCTTGACCCAACAGGGGCAGATTTTACCATAGCCATGGTTGCTAAGGAATCTAGCATCCCATTTGGAGATAAGTAATCAGTGCTTGTCGATGAGAAGTTGTCACTTCACCACGAGTACTTGAAAATGGCTGATCCTACATTCTAGAAGGATACCACTAGCTTCTCTAGTTTTTATCTAAATGTTGATAAGGGTAAGGTGGCCTAGACTAGAGAACCATCCAAGAAGAGGGCAGGGCCAAGTGAACCACTTCAATGCAGTAAACACCAGAAGCTGTAGGGACAGGAGACAACAACTCCCACAGCATGAAAGGGGCAAAATCCTTGGGACAAAGAGAAATCCAAGGCCGCTAAAAGAAAGAGGAAATAAATCAAATGGGCCTATTGGGATGAGGTGAACAGAACTGGTAATTACCAGTTCAAAGTGGCATAGGGACATGCCACACCTTAAGCATGGGGGGATGATGAGCCACATAATTGCTTATTTTTTGTACTTTTTTTCCATAATGTGCAACATATATTCTTGTAGATATAAATATTTTATGGAAATTATATATAATTGACAATTTATTTTGCATGTTCTCTAATATTTGTCTTTAAGTGTAATTTGTGTAGATTTAGTGGAAATCGTTGCATTTTGGCATGTTTTCGTCGAGGTCCAACTCGGACCTGGCAGTTACAAATTAATGAAGGAAAAACATCTGTAAAATATTGGTAAAGAGGTACGAAGTTAGGCGCCCAAGTCATTTGAAGCACCTGACTTTTGTTCGACACCTAACTGTTAGGCGCCCGATTTTTGTTAGGCGTCTGCTTCCCATTGTACAATGGAAGGCGCCTGCTTCCCGTTGTACGATAAAAGGTTCTTGCTTCTCGTTATACAATGGAAGGTGCCTACTTTCCATTATACGGTGGAAGGCACCTGCTTCCTATTATGCGACGAAAGGTGCCTACTTCCCGACTTCTTCAACCATGATGCCTGATTCTCGTTAACGCCAAACTTCAACATGACTCTATGGTCGACAGAATAAAACAAATACTTTGACAACCAGCATAAAAGGATTTACAACATCACAACCAAACATGGGACAATGTCAAAGGTGACTCGTCACCTATTTTTTAGTTGATACGTAAATTAATTTTGTAAGTCGGGTTAATCAAATATCAGCGTATTCTGGAAATAGAATACGCTAAAATATCATGATATTTTACCCAATTCCTCTAATCAAGCAAAAAGTTGTAACAATGAATCATGTGTTGATTCGTTCTAAAAATTGTAACAGGGTTGGTCTCATACCTTATAAATATGCAGGCCACCCCTGAAGAAGACGTCCCTGGACTTTTTATGTAATGTTTTTGGTGCAAACTATTAATAAAATCTTTGCATTTTTCTTGTAAAAACGTCTTATAAGCGTCCGGTGATCATTCTACCATGGGCAGAACCTATTGGAAGCGTGGGCCCACTTATAAAATAGTTCTTCCCTATTTCCCTTGTTTTCTATAATTGTTTTAATAGATTAATTTATTTCCAGCTATTTTCCCTATTTTCTATAATTTTCAGCAAGATAGTTTTTTAGATTTTGAATGTTTTCAGTCTTATTTCTTAGACTTAACATGAGATTATTGGTTTAAACATAAACTTCAATGAACACCAAACACCCCCCCAAACCATAATCCAAGGGACTCATCTATGAAGGAGAAATTACAAGCATAGATTTTGCATGACTACTCACAAGACTACAAGCTACCCCGGGTTGACAATTAAATGGAGGCAATTTATTGAATCATAGAAAAACTAACCAATATTTTTCCCAACATTAGGCCCACTCAATTTGTACAATCGTTTACCTACAACTCTATCCCCTTTTGAATTAGATCCTCATACCTCCTTTTTGGAGTTCTAAAGCTTTCACAATTAGGCCCATTCAAGTTGTATAATTATTTTTTAAATGGGTTATATGGGATTAAAATGGGCCCCACATGTATTACATCATGACCATAGTGGTATTACAGTAGCCTAGCAATTATGCATGTATCGTTTGGCAAGATTTGAACTTTACTCTCCTTGAATGTAGAGGAAAATAATTGATCAAGCTAATACCATATGATCAATTTGTATAATCCTTAATTATAATATGCCTTGATGTTTTTTATTTGTTAATATATTGATTATATTATATTCCCTTGTATATTATGCCAAAATTGATAGAAAAATGTTTAATCTATATTATGCGGTCATCTTTGTGGTCATGATTACATGATAAAAGGAAAATTTCTTTGTTGAAATAAAGAAAGTGTATGATGATAAAACTAGGGGAAGTGAGCGCAGTCGAAAGTGAGTGTGAGTGCAAATGAAAGCGAGTGCAAGTGCAAGTGCAGCTAGAAGCAAGTGTGAGTGCAAGTGTCATCGAAAGTGAGTGAGTGTTAGTGCAGTTGGGAGCGAGAGTGTGAGTGCAACCAAGAGTGAACGTAATAAAAAATGAGTGTGAGCACAAGTTGGGAGTGAGTGCAGCTAGAAGCGAGTGCGAGCACAAGTCGAGAGTGGGTATAGTCAAAAGTGAGTGTGAGCACAAGCTAGGAGTGAGTGTAGACAGAAGCAAGTGCGAGCACAAGTCGAAGTGAGTGTATCCAAAAGTGAGTGTGAGCACGAGCTGGGAGTGAGGAGGAAGTGTGAGCAGGAAAGTAGAAAGTAGAAAGCAAAGTGTGATCAAGGAACAAGTGCCACTTCTTGTTCCAGATCTTAGGAGAATTTAAAGGATTCATTTGAAGAAAATCTAGGTAACATGGAAAGAAAGTCATTTGTGAAAGTCCTTACTGAAAGTATGAATGGCCAAGTTGGAAGTATGGATGCCCTAGCTAGCAATAAGAGGAAGAGAGAATCTATGGCAAACCCAATCCAGGTAGCAGATTCTACACCAGAAGTGATTATCAAGGATGAGATGATTGAGCATGATATAATGATTCTTAAAACCAGAGGGTTAATATGTAAGTTTCATGGATATTGGCCAAGTTTTTCTGAGATTCAAAATTGGATCAAGTGGAAGTGGGGATTGAATTCAAATTACTCCATGACTTTTCTTCCAAAAGGATTTTTCCTCATTATTTTCTCTAGTTCAGAAATAAGGGATAAAATAATGGATGGAGGCCCATGGTTTAGGGGTAAAGATGCATTATATTTAAGACCTTGGAGTGAGAATTTTTTTGTGGACACAGAAACTATTAAAAGGCTTCCGGTATGGATTAGGCTTTTTGGACTTCCTTATCAACTCATCAATAAGGAGGTTTTGAAGAATATTGGTAATACTCTAGGTGAATTCATCCAGGAGGGACCAACTACTAAGGAGAGAAGGCATGTTGTATACACTCGAATATGTGTTGCCATGGATATTTCTAAACCTTTACCATAGTCGATTAGGATTAAATCTGAATCAAGAGAATGGGATCAACAAGTGGATTATGAAAATATTGCATTCCGATGTCGCAAATATCATGAAACTGGGCACATGGCAAGAGACTGCAAAGTGAAAATGGAGGAAGAGATGGAAATTTTTGGGCATGAGGGTAGCTTCAATTTGAAACAAGGAGACCATATCATAGGAGAAGCTAGGTCAAATCAAGGATTTTCCACTCCTAAGAAAGTGGCTAGAAAAATCCCTCTACATCATCAAATGGCAAAGGCCATTACAGTTCACTCGAATCAACCATTAGAAGAAAAAATGATATGGGGGATGAGGAAGTACAATGCGCAAGTTCAAATATAGAAGGAGCTAAAGGTGTGAAGGAAGAGGGGAAGGCAAATTTTAAAACAAAGGAAGATGGGGAGGCAAATTTTAAAGCAAATGAGGTGAAGGAGGTCAAGCTTAATCCAGGTAAATCACCTTTATTATCCTCAAGTAGCTTAAAATATTCTCCTTACAATAAAAATGAAAGTAGTATGGAGTGTATTCCTTGCACTTTAGGATTTCAAGAGCAATATAGTAAAGAAAATCTTATGGAGGATATCCAAGGAAATTTAGGGTTTTCAGGCCAACATAAGAAAGTGATGACTATGGAGGATCATCTATGTAGTTTAGAGTTTTCAGGGCAACATAAAGAAGAAAATGCTAATGAGGCTATTCCTTGCACTTTCGACTCTTTAGGGCAACATAAATCTTTAGAAGATAAGTCTCATTTTGAACAATATGAAAAAATAGAAGAGATTGATGAAGATGAGAGTGTTGGTGGGAATGGAAGAAGGAGAGGAAGGCCATCAAAGCAGGAACAAAGAGAAAAAGAAACTCAAAAGGATATTGATCTGGGAAGCCAAATAAAAATATCACAAGTGTTAACAAGAAGTGGGGCTAAGCCCACTAATAAAAATAAAAAGTGTTGATGATGAAAATGATATCATGGAATATTAGGGGTATGAATAAAACCCCTAAAAAAGAGTTATTAAGGAATTAATAGGTTGTTATAGCCCTGAGTTTATTTTAATACAAGAAACAAAATTAAGCAATGAGGAATGTAAGGATGCTTTTAAGAAGATTTGGAAGATAGGTGATTGTTTAGCAATTTCTTCTATAGGAGCTTCAGGCGGTATTGCAATAATATGGGATAAATGCAAATGGGATGGACAACTATTAGAAGCAAAAAGTAATTGGGTTGTTGGATTATTTTGCAAGAAAGAGGAAAACATCAAAGTTGGGGTTATAAATGTATATGCTCCAACTATAGTTACTCCTCATGAAAGATGTTGGAAGGACCTTAGCATATTTTTGTCAAATACAATGATGATTCATTGTGATCTATGGATTCTTGGGGGTGATTTTAATATTGTTCTATCTCCTTTGGAAAAGAAGGGTGGCATTCCAGGATGGTCTAAATCAATGCAAGATTTTGCTTCATTTGTCAATTCAAATGACCTTTGGGATGTTAGTCCCTCAAGCTTTCAATATACATGGGATAATAGATGCATTGGAAAAATCATATAGCAAAAATATTGGATAGATTCTTGTTATCCAATAAATGGTTGCAAACAAAGTATACAATCTCTTCAGATATTTTATTGCGAGCAGGATCAGATCACAAACCCATTATTTTGACTTGTGAGTTACCTAATAATGGTCATCCAAAGCCATTTCACTTCTAGTCTATGTGGCTCCAAGACCCTGATTTTTTCTAGATGGTTATGTTATGGTGGGATGAATCAAAATTTGAAGGATCATGTATGTACAAGTTTTTTCAAAAGTTGAAATATTTAAAGGAGCAAATGAAGATATGGAATGCCAAATATTTTGGTAATATTTTTAAAGAAAATAAAGAAATTGAATCCAAGCTCAAAAATTTACAAGAGAGTAGAAATTAATGGAATGGATCGGGATTTTTTTTTTTTTGGTAAGTAGATTAATTTATATACAAAACAGGTTTTTTAAGAGGATCCCAAAACCTTATAACATGAGAGGTCGTAGCCTTTACCATTAGAAGGAGCCCCTTGGGCTAATACATTAGGTACCATATGAAAACTTTCCAAAAAAAACCCCATAGTGATGCCCATGAGGGCTACATCAAACCCTCCCAATGGAGGTCAAAACAACTGAAAAAAACATAAAAAAACACATAAACATCCATTATATAGATCACTGCCACCAGACAACAAAAAGGATCACGTCTTAGGGACCTCCCTTACATGTTTGGATCCTCCTGATCCTCTTGGGTCTCACGCCCCTTAAAGCGCTTGAGGATCCTCACCATTGCATTGGTAGAGGAGAGGATGTTGGTTGTCATGTCTAACAGGAACTAGGGGGACAACCCCTCTGTCTCACTCTTAGTGTTGGAGTTGATTTGCTATGGTGGAGTCCCTTTCTCCTTCTTCACCTTCTTAAGCTGTAGAGATGACCGGGATGGGGTCGGGACGTCACTCTGCCCTCTCTTGGCTGGCTTGCTTCAAGAAACTCTTTGGAGAGATGCAGGATTAGCCACCTCAGTGGGGCTACTTCAGAAAGGGCTGTAAGTCCCATCCTCTTGAACAAACACAGGACTACCCAGGTCTTGGGTAGCGATATGATGGACCGCCTGGGATGGAGGACGATTCACAACGACATGGGGAAAGATGATGCTCATTAACCCCTAGTGGATGTGAGGGTATGACAACTTCTTGCTCTTTTCGATAGTGAGGCCAAGGGAGTAGACAAGATAGTCGGGAATACATACCTGCTTGGCATCCCTCAGATGGTTCACAAAACTGATGTGGAAACTGTGAAGAAGCTTGTCGGGATCATCGTAAGTAACATACTGCAAGATAGGAATGATGGCAAGGTTCTAAGGTTCAGGGAGGGCAGAGCGAAGGAGGGTCGACTTATCCCACCCAAGGTTTCATCCTTTGTCTAGGAATTGCTCCAATTCCTCTTCCCAATTGTGACGATCACATCGAATGTTATGACCTACCACCGACAACCTAGTGACCTCACTCAGAAGCTCAATGGAGATTTTAAAATTTAGCCCCCTCACCACAACCTCACCCTAGTTCCAGGAGTCCACAAAAGCATGGGTGATATCGTCTTTGGGCCCTTGGAATTTTTGGAGGAAAGGGAGCATACCCTTGGCCTTCATAAACATCATGGCTTCATCACATAGGGAAAGCTCAGTCGGCTCGACGTAAGGAGAAGCCATAGATTTAGGAAAAAATGCTCTAGAAGCTAGGACAGGGAAGCCAGACGACTCTGCACCACACTCCAGGGGACACCTTACACCAAAAAAAACAAGGCTCGCCCAAAACACCACTAAATTAAATATATTTTCTTTGGAGATGAGCCTCACATGCATGCAGGGAGGGCCATCATTACCAAAGATAGTGTTAGATCCAGGGTGGTGGCAAGGATTGATGATGAGGTGGACACATAATCTCGAAAGGTGCCATGCTTTGTCGTAGGTAGTGTTGCCTTTGGCAATTGTGTCTAGAGAGGTGGGTCGAAGCGTCCTCTCAAGGTGGCCTGAGAGAGGGCCAATGGTGATCTTTGCTTGGGCACGTCAAACCCATCCAAATATATCCAGAGGAGATGAAAAAGGACCCACCTGTCTTCGAACTCTACTAAGCACGAGGGACAGGACTGGGGATCTGCTGGACCACCTTTCGAGGGCCTTTGGGAAAGTATCGTTCTCATTATGCCTACCACGAACCATCATGACAGAAGTACCAATTGGACCCGGTGGTGCAGGTGTCGTGGCTCTCCCTAAACTTGTCCACCTAGGCCTGGTCCTTTCATCACGCTTATGTGGAGACATTAATAATGTCCTGGTTGGTGATCCTCTCAATGTTCGCTAGGAAAAACTGACATCACACCACAAGACGTGGACTTTAAACCTTTGTTTTCTAAGTGGTCAGCTAAACCGTTGCCCTCCTTGTAGGTATGCTTGATCTGGACCTGGTTCCTCCGAAGTAGGATGCTCTTGGCGTTAGTAATGATATTATAAACCTTCCACGCCAGATCCTTGGAAGTCGTCATGTAGTTGATGATGTTCAAAGAGTCCCCTTCAACAACCAAGGGGTGAGGATCCTCCGTCATGAGCTCAGAATGGATCAAGATTCTTATGTGAAAGAAAAACAATTACTTTTTTATTATCATAATGCATTGAAAAGGGAGAAGTCATATTGGTTTCAAAAATCTAGAGAGAAATGGCTCAAGGAAGGAGATAGAAATACAAAAAAATCATGCTACAACAAAAACAAATTTTTATGTTCGTCATATCAAAAATATTATAACTCCAGATGGAAGAAATATTGAGGACGAAGAAGATATAAGGAAGGAAGCAATTAATTATTTCAAAAATATTTTATCAGATTCTAGGCAAGATAAGGAGGCACAAGAAAAACTTCTGCAAAATATTCCATCAATTATCACTCAGGGACAAAATGAAAGCTTGATGAAGAAGATATCTATGGAGGAGCTCCATGAAGCAATTTTCTCTTTCCATCCTAACAAGGCACCTGGCCCTGATGGATTTCTTGCAATTTTCTTTCAAAATTTTTGGGATTTATTGAAGAGTGATATGTTAGATGCGGTTGAAGAGGCCCAAAAAAGGAAGGCTATAATAAGTGAGATCAATGCTACTTTTATTACCTTGGTTCCCAAGAAAGGCGACACAAAATATTTTGATAATTTTCATCCAATAAGCCTTTGTAATATGATTTATAAGATCATTTCAAAAATTATGGCAAATAGGTTGAAGGGCATTCTAGGGTGTCTTATCTCAGAGGAACAAGGTGGCTTTGTTCATGGTAAACAAATTCTTGATGGTATAATTATTGCACAAGAGGCCATACATTCTCTTCATTCCATGAAAAAACCAGGTATGCTTTTGAAATTAGATATGAACAAAGCATATGATAGGGTTTCCTAGAATTTTCTACATGTTATTCTCAAAAAGTTTGGCTTTGATTATAGTTGGTGTGAGTGGATTAAATATTGTTATAGCATTACAAAATTTTCTATTTTGATCAATGGTTCTCCTGTTGGGTACTTCAAGTCATCTTGTGGACTTCGTCAAGGTGATCCACTTTCTCCTTATCTATTCATTATTCTGGTGGAAGCATTAGGGAGAGCCTTTTCAAAGGCAAAAATGGAAGGAAAAATCAAGGGTATTCAAGTTGCAAAAAATGGTCCCTTTGAATCTCATCTCCAATTTGTTGATGATACTTTTCTTTTGGGCCATCCCTCAATCAGTGAGGCCATGGAGTTTAAATCAATATTATCATGCTATGAGAAGGCTATTGGACAGTTGGTAAATACTTCAAAATCCAAGATTTTTTCATTAATACTGCCCTAGATTTACAACAAATTATTGTGAATATTTTAGGGTTTAAAATTGAAAAATTTCCATCAACCTACTTGGGTATTCCTTTGTCTGATAAAGGAAATAAAAAGGAGCTTTGGATCTCTTTTTTGGATAGAATGAAAGCTTGCTTGGCAGGTTGGAAAGGTAAGTTCTTAACCATGGCAAGAAGGCTACAACTCATAAAGACTACATTGCAATCCATCCCTATTTATATGATGTCACTTTCAAGACTGCCAATAGGTATTGCATCAAAAATTGATAAAATTCAAAGAGACTTTCTATGGAAAGGTTGTGAGGAAAAATTTAGGTTTCCTCTTTGTAAGTGGGATAGGGTTTGCAAAGGAAAGAATATTGGAGGAGCAGGCTTGTGGAATTGTAGACTTATGAATTTGGCATTAGGAGCAAAGCTTGGGTGGAGATTATTCAGAGATCAAGGAAAGAATTGGGCAAAAATATTACTTCAAAAATATATAGGTTCTCTTGATGCAATGAAATTATTTAGGAAAATAACTCTACCCAAAGGATCGTCAACATGGAACTTCATATCAGAGAGTTTGCAATTGATAAAGAAACATATTAGATGGTCAGTCAATGAGGGGAGTTATGCAAATTTTTGGTCTGATGCTTGGTTGAAGCCTTATCCTCTTATCTCTGACTCAAAATGGAAACCATTGGCTCAAGCATGCCTAGCATGTAAAGGTCCAAAGGTCAAAGATTATATTATTATGAGCAAAAACTCTAGATCATGGATTTCTTTTAGTAACCTGGTTGAAGGAGAGGAACTCAAACAAATTGCAGATGAACTTCAAAAGATGCTTCAAGAGTTTTATTTGCCAATTTTTACACGAAAGGATGAGTTGGTTTGGAATTTATCAAAGGATGGTGGATACTCGATCAAGTTGGGATATGAGGATTTAGAACAATCAAAATTTCCTTCTCCCAAAGATTTTCCTTGGAAGAATGTTTGGTCATTAGAGGCTCTCCCTAAGGCCTCAACATTTCTTTGGTTAGCAGTTCAAAGTAAGATTCTTATAGGAGAGAGTCTACAAAGAAGAGGATATTATGGACCCTTTAGATGTGCCTTGTGTGAGAAGGATTTAGAAACATCAGACCATTTACTTCTTCATTATCCATTTGCTCACACCATTTGGGGTTATTTTTTTAAATATGAAATTATATTGGGTAGCTCCATCAACATTGAAAGAGTTGATAAAATGTTGGATAAATTATTTCAAAGCTAAAGCATTATGTATTCTTTGGAGGATTGGCCCTGCCATTATTTGTTGGAATTTATGGCTTGAAAGGAATAACATAATTTTTAAAAATAAATATCAAAATCATGCCCAAGTTTGGAACCATATTATTGCCTCTCTTATAGAATGTCTACAAATATGGTGCTCATCATGGGAAGTCTCAATTGCAGAAAAAGAGGTGCTAATAACTTGGCTACAAGATTTGAACATACATGGAAGAGTCATCTACGACAATGGAATTAAAACAAAGGATCTACTTCGATCTATGGTAAAATGGAAATGTCCAGAAATTGGGTTTATCAAAATTAATTTTGATGGTGCTTCTAAAGGAAATCCAAGAAAAGTTGGTGGAGGTGGTGTTTTTAGAAATAGTGAAGGCAAAATTCTCCTCACTTATTCAAAATCATATGGAACTTCAACTAACAACTATGCAGAGGCTAGGGCACTTCTTATAGGGATTAAAATTGCAATAAAAAAAGGATGGAAATATATTTCAATTGAGGGGGACTCACAAATTATCATCAATGCTATTAACAAAAATGGATGTGGAGACTGGATAAAAAATAATATTATTGTTGATGTTCATCATCTATTACTAGAGGCAATCTCCTGGAAGTGTGAGCATATTTATAGAGAAGGAAATTAGAGTAGTAGATAAATTAGTGAATTATGGTGTTGATCTTCATCCTAGTGAAATTCAAATTTTAGAAGGCAACTGGCCAAGTGAGATTTTATGTCTTAATCAAAATGATGTCAAGGAGTTGATTGTGGAAACATAGCACTTCGAGGAAGTTGAAGAATATATTTAAGAGAAAAAGAAATGAAAAATTGTGATAAAAATGTATGTTGCAACAAATGTAATATTTTGGTATTTTGATGGGAGTGGCCCCCAATAGAAGCCACATATAACCTATTAAAAAAACTAGGGAAGGTCTTAGTTTAAAATTTATTATGGATGCAAACTTAGCTCTAAGGGGAAAATTAATATGGACATTGTACAAAGAGAGCCAAAGAATATGGGCTATAATTCTTCCAAATATGTTGAGCCCAATGACCCAAGTTTAATCTTTACTGCATTCTAACTACCAAATGGTTTTGCACTATAGAACTATATTAAAAAACTTAATTGATATAGTAATTAAAGGTCCAATATGGGTGGTGGGATATGGAGAAAAACATTCTATTTGGATGGATACTTGGTATGATAAAAGACCACTCAATTTTAGATCCAATTTTGAAACCATAAATGAGATTACTTAAAGACAAATATGTTGATAGGGTTTCAAACATTATGCACAAGGATTAGGAAGAAAGATACAAATGGAAATGATTTTTTTACAAGTATACCAAATATTGTTGCTAAGAGGTAGTTGAGCTAAAATATAACAACAATGATTATTCTGAGGGGAACCAAGGATAAGTTAATTTGGGATTTGAATAGTTCAAGAGAATGCACAACAAGAAGGAGATATAATGTAAAGCACCAAAAAAAAGGAATACCATAATAATATAGAGATATATTTGGGATAGCTCAAGCATTCCAAAAGTTAAAATATTTGTATGACTAGTAGGTCATTAGAAAATTTTATCCTGGGATAACCTAATGAAAAGAGGCTTTCATGGCCCCTCACAATGTGTTCTATGTAAAAAGGAGGAGATTATAGACCATCTCTTAGGACATTTCTCAATAGTCTAGGAACTATGACAATGGATTCTTAATATATTTGGTAAATGCATGGTGATAAATGAAAGAATTGAAGAATGATTAAAGCAATTGCAGAGCACTTCTAAAAGTGAGGTATTACAAATAATTTAGGATACATCAAAAGATACAATACATTAGATTGTATGACTAGAAATGAATAGAAGAATATTTAAAGTAAAGAAAATCAGTTTAGAGATAATGAAAATAAATATTTATTTAGCCATAGGGAAGTCTAAACCAACCCTACCAACTCACCCAATCCCTAATCTTGAAGTAGAGAGCCTTGGTATATGGAGTTAAGTCATCAATTGGAATTATGATGATGGGCATAAGATAAATAAAATTATGGAAAAAATATAGTAGAAGCCATTAGAATCAAGTTGGTCAATTTTAGTTTTGATGGAGCTTCTAAAGGAAATCCAAGACTAGGAGGAAGAGTAGGAACAATAAAAAATAATAGGGGTGAGATTTTGTCACAAGATGCTTTTAGTAGTGTATTTAACACAAGTAATGAAGCTATAGTTTGGACAACTTTGGAAGGATTATAAATATGCAAAAAAATAAGATGGAATAAAGTGTGGATGGAAGTGTAGGTCAAATTCATGACCTCATTTGCAAAACCCTCTTTTTTGCTAAAATAATGCCCAAAATATCACCAAGGGAAGGAATCCCCAAGCAATGCAAGAAGCCAAACCTTTCTTCAAAACTTGGTTGTGTTTAAAAAAATCTTGGGATTGCTCAAATATGAAACGTAATGATTTTGGACCTTGTTCAGTGATGACATCATAACGACATCACAAAAGTCCAAAAATGTACAAATCACACAAAGCCAAAATGAACAAAGTCAAAATGTACAAACCCAAATAGTGGAAGCAAGCGATGTTGGCAAAGGGGAAAAATAAATCTGAAATCATGCAAGCGGTAGTGCACAAGCTGAAATGAACAAAGTCAAACTATTGAAGCGTGTGACATTAATAGAGAGGCAAAAACAGTCTGGAATCATGCAAGCGGTAGTGCACAAATTCATAATGAACAACACTAAAATGAATGAATTTGGGCCTCTAAAAATAGATAATACATTCCTAGCATCGATCAAATCATACACTTTCACACGAAGACAAAATATAACTATTTTAGATTATTTTTAGTAGTGACATCAACATCCCAACATCAAAGTTTGAAATCATGCAAAGGATATCATAATTAAACAAAATCAGAACTAGATAATGTCGAAGCACCAACCAAGCTAAAATATGCACAAAGTCAGGACTTATCCCAAGGATATGTCATCAGAATATCCATAAGATCCGAATTTGTTCCAAAGAGCTCTACAAGTACATCAAAAAATTGTTCAAAATGAAGTGCTTTAAAATGTCCCTTTCAAAGTTGCAATTGTCCCAATGCCTTCCAATTGTTCAAACTAACATTATTGGAGCATGAAAGTGATATTTCTGAAAAAATCAAGTGCAGTTGCTCATCCATTTGTAGAAGATAGTTGCAGATCAACAAAGTGGATTGCAGACAAATTCTAATTCAAATATAGGGCAAAATCTAAAACTGTCACCTCAAGAACATGAGCTTTCTCTACCAGGTTATTTTCATAACATAACTATAACTACCATTGTAAATATTCTAGTGTAAGATTCAAAAGTAGCTTATAAATAGGAGGATAGAACACTAAATGAGCATCAACTCCATAACACTTTCTTGGTTGTGTTTTAAATTAATTCTAATGCTAATCAATAAGAAAAATAGTTGTTTGGCCTCCATCGTTGGTGTCTTTACAATTTTTTATGAATGAATTCATGTTTTAATTCATTTTTGTTACACTTTGTGATTAGTTTATTCTATTAAAGTGAATTCTACTATTTGGATCACTATTGGATTACTTTTCATTAAAGTCTTTAGAATGATTAAAGCATATAATTGTTAATTGGCTAACTTTGTTTTACACTTGACAATGGTTGTTCTGTTAAGCATCATTGTTAGTTGATGTTAGTAAGATCTTACAAGTCCGCCCAATGTTGTTACGCTATACTCTATCCACCATTTACTCATTTTATTAAACCCTTACTTTCTCTTAACCCTTCCTTTTCCTTACCCTAAGCTTAAACCCATGTTTTAGTTTATAAGTATACTAAGAAGCCAACCTCCTTCAAAGGTTGAATTGAGAGAAATCTAATTCATCCAAAATGTTGGTTAAATTCTAGAGCATATTTTATAGATTAGGCAAATTTTACATTAACAATTTTTTTTGGCATGCTCTATGGAACAAATTGTGATAATTCTCCCATCTATCTGATTGAGCATAATCTTGGTGAATTTTTATTCCATAAGATCATTTAAAAAAAATCACTTGACGACTTCATTGATTTTCAAGTGATAAACAAATACCCAATTGCCACTCCATTCTAGCTTGTTGTGTTTTATATGCTAATAATATATGTAGCTAAGAAGCTAGAGAACTCATTACTATTTCTTGAATTACCATCTTTTAGATGGAGATAAATTAAGTCTCTACCTCTAGAGTATTTATAAAAAAGTATAGATTATATGTACTCTAACTCTCTAGAATCCTCAAGAACATCTAATTCTAAAGTCATGGCTCAAAATCAACAATAGGTCCCTAAAAATTTCCTTGAATGGAACACCATTGGACCATTAGATTTGGTATACCTTAATGATATTCCTCAAGTAGCACTCAAAGCCTTGCCTACCTATGATGGCATAGGCAAAACCGCATATGAACATCGCTAAGATTTGGTCTCATTGGTTATAATTCATAACATACAAGAGGAAGATATTATGGTTAGGTTCCTTGCCTTACATTTAAGAGGAAATATATTGTACTGGTATTGTACTCTAGAAGATGGGAGTATTTTTTCATGGGTTGATTTGGCAAGACCCTTTGTTGAAGAGTTTAATGAGTTGGTTGATCCCTTTTCACTACTCACTCAATTCACAGTTATTTAGTGACATTATCAAGAGGTCATCATATATTTTAATATAAGGTTTAGTAGAACTTGAAAAAGAATTCCCCAAGATATTAAACCCCCTAGCCCCTTGGAATAACGTTATTATATTAGAGTCTTTGGTCCTGATTTGGGGCTTCAAACACAGTGGTCTAATGTGACAATTTTTCCCTAGGCCTATCAAGTCGTCATCAAAGAGAATGCACTAATTTCTATAGGGAGGTTACCTACTAGGGTTGTAATGCCATATTTTTCAAAGATTGTTCAACCAACTCAATAGAAAGAAACTCTAGTCATAATCACACACCTTCCTTAAGTTTCTCTTATTCCTAATCCCAAGGCATTGCCTCCAGTACTGACTTTGCTAGCATTACCAGCCTTGGAGCCAAAGAAGTATCCACTAATGATAAAGGTACTGACTACCTTAAGGATGTTGAATAACAAGGTGATAACTATTAAAAAGAGAGAGGCTGAAAGATACCAGCACAAATGATTCCCCAATGTTATTAAGTATGAAAGGGATTCCACTAGCAATATGGAAAAGAAGGTCAACAATATTTGTAATGATCAAGAACCAAAATTAGCAGTATCAAATTTAGGACATCTTTGGTGCATAGTGTGCAATGATCCCCATAATATTGAAACTTGCATAATGTACCAGTACCATTCCCGATTGGCTATCGCTAAAAAGGCTAAAAAGACACAAAAAATTAGGTAAATATTTTGTGGAAACTTGAACAAGTCATGATTATGCAAGATCCTTTAGAGGAGTGTATATTAGTCTTAACTAGGTCTAAAAAGAATCCATTACAGATAAATCCACAAAATTTAGGATCATTCCAAGTTCCATCTCAACCATAAAAGCCCAAATAATAAACATTGCATGATTCCCAAAAAAAACTCTAGCCTAGCCAGAGCCAAGAAAGATTTCCCCCCATTAGAGCCACAGAAAGAGCAACCGAATTTGAAACAAGAAAATAGTAATCCTGGAATAAGTTGAAATATCCTTCTATAACCAAAAGATAGAGGATAGAAACCACTCAAGAATATAGGAGGAGATTCGATGAATAAAAAAAAGATAGCTAAAATCTTTTGGATTAAACATTGTCGAAGAACTAAATAAAACTCCCTTCAATGTGAGTATGTATGACACTCTAATGATACTCAGGCATATTGACTTGCTTAGATATTCATTTAAAATTGACCAATTTAGGATGTGAGTATGTATGACACTCTAATGATACTCAGGATTTGATAGCTCTCAGGTCCATAAAGAATAGGCCACCTCCCATTACATGCCCTCAAGAATGGAAGGATAGATTGTACATAATTACATGATTGATTATGGATCCATGACCACCATGATGCCTAAAGTGGTATGTGAAGATATGGGTATGGAATACACCCATTTGTGTCCTAGAGGTTTATAATTAGATGGAACTCTTGTCAAGACAGTCAGAGTCATCAAAGACATTCCTAAAGCATCAAAGATTGCTATGATACAAGAAGTGGTAATTATGAATTTTGAGCCATATTGGACTTTATCTCTCTCAAGAATTTACAGTGAAATTGGGAGGTCATACGTACCTAGATTATTCCCACATGAGAGCCCCACATAACGGCAAACGAATTAAGATATCTCTTGAAAATCCAATAGCTTATCATATAGAGAAGATGGAGGAAGAATGTATCAACATGACCATTGAAGAGATAGACCCTCTCAAATATATTCTTGAAGAGTTGCATACCAAAGATGAATTCTCTTTAAAGGATTACAATGCAATAATTGAAACCAAAATTGGTACATCTCGCATAATAGAGCCAAAGCAGGCAAGAGTCCTAACCATGAAAAAATAAGAACTTCAAGAAACAAAGCTTTGGAAGCTTTACTTTGATGGGGCTAGATGCAAGAATGGGGCTAGAGTCAAGATAGTTCTAATATCTCCTTCAGAAGGAATAAAAATTGTATCCTATATGTTAACGTGGAGTTGCACTAATAACGCAACCAAATATAAAGCCTTATGTCTTAACTTGACGCAGGCAAAAAAAAAGGGTATTAAATTACTTTTAGTCCATGGTGACTCTAAACTTATGGTCAATCAAGTGACTAAAAAATATAGTAGTAAACATCACTATTTGAAATTATACCATAATAGGGTGCGGGACTTGATGGATAATTTTGAAGCCTTAAGCATAAAAGCCATTCCTAGGGAACAAAATGAATTAGTTGATTCATTAGCTTTTCAAGGAGAAAATTACATGCCCACTACCAATTATGGCAAGAAAATAAATAAAGTAAAGATGATATTTAGGATAGCAATACCAGATAAATAAATATTCTAGTTTTTTTTTAAAGATGACCAACATATTATCAATTTCTTAACAAAAAAAGTGATATATGTAGTATAAGAAGAACATATGTTACAAGAAGTTGACCAATAAGAATTCATTTAGCTAAATATTTTTCATATACCAAAATGACTAATCACTTTAGAGAGCTTGTTTGACAATAATGACCAAAGTACAGGGCAAAAGATGAAAATAGAAAAACAAGCTTACAAATAGGTCCAAATTTAACCAAGCAAAAGTTTGAAGGTCAAGATCCACTGCTCTATGGAAAAAGTAAAAATATTCATGTTGTTGTGTAAACAATACCAAGATATAATAGCATGGAGCTATGATGATCTCCAATTTTATATTATCCAACCTACCATAGAGATGACACCTAATACCAAGCCATTCAGGCAAAAGCAGAGATCGATTAATCCTAAAATAGAAGCAGTGATGAAACAAGAGCTTCTCAAATTGTTAAATACCAAAATTATATATCCAATCAAACATTTTATGTTGGTGGTCAACTTGGTGTCAATAAGGAAGAAAAATAGAGATATTTGCCTTGCCGTTGATTTTTGAAATCTAAACAAAGCTTTGTTGAAAGATCATTATCCTTTGTCACAAATCAATCAAATCTTGCAAGCTATAGTGGGAGAAAAAATATTTTCACTCATCGATGTTTTTTTAGGATATAATAAAATATGGGTCAAAGATAAAGATTAGCACAAAGCAACATTCACCACCAAATGGGCGAAATTTGTGTACCAAAGAATGTCGTTCAGTTTGTCCAATGTTAGAGAAACTTTTCAACGTGTGATGGACTTCACTTTTGGTGAGTTGGTTAATAAAATTATCCTAATTTACTTAGATGACATGACAATTTTCTCTCATGACAAGCAAAAGCACTTAGAGCATCTAGAGATGGTCTTTCAGAAGTGTCGTGAGTTTGGAATATTGAATCCAAAAAAATCAATATTCATTGTGCATGAGGGGAAACTCTTGGGACATGTCATCTCTAAACAAGGAATGACCATTGATCCAAAAATAATTCAGGCTATTTTAGCCTTATCGCTCCCCTTAATAAGAAGGCTTTGCAATTATTCTTTGGGTAGATCAACTTTGTCCAAAAGTTTATTTTTGAATTTTTGCAAATAGTCAAATCTATGAAAAAACTCCTAAAGATAAATGTAAAATTCAAATGGATCCTTGAGAGGAGAAAAGTGTTCGAACATATTAAACATGCTATAATAAAGGCTATAGTCTTGATCAACCCGAATTTTAGTAAAGATTGTATTCTATACATATATAGGTATGAAGACAACTATGTCAAGAAGAATACCCGGTCTTTCTTAAGGCAGACGTTACATGATTATCAAAAGAACTACAATTTCATAGAAAAATAGATGTTCACTATCATTGAATCACTAAAAAACTCAAACATTATGTATCTTCGAGCAGAACTATAGTCTATGTAGTTCACTCAGATGTCAGGAATTTTGTCCTTCAAGGAGAATTGGGAGAAAAGAGAGTTGGGTGGGTTACTAAAATACAAGAATATGACATTGAGATATGCCCTACTAAACTGGTAAAAGGTAGAGCATTATGTCAATAGTTGGTTGTCACTTTGAAACATGACTATAACATGTGTATATAAGACAACATTGGGATAGGCCTCAAAAATGAGCAACACATGAAAGAGCCTGATTGGGCAGATAAATAAATAAATTATTTCCAAATATAAATATGCATGGAAGGATTGAATGCCTCACAAACACATCGATATAGATTACAAGTATTAAAATATGTCCTACTACCGAAAGGATTATACCAATTTTTTTATGGAGTTCTCCTTTGTTGCATAAAACCACAATAAGTTGAAAAGGTGTTGAAGGAGTTCCATGTAGGGTTATCTAGAGGAAATTAATTGGGAAAAACTACCATCATCAAAATCCTTCGAGTTGGATATTACATGGCCCATCATATTTGTCGATGCATTTAAGGTTAGCCAAGGCTTGTGAAAAATGCTAATGATTCAATAAAAGGAACAAAAATCTTGCGCTTCCACTACAACCGATTACAACAGAAGTGTCTTTTTAGCAATGGGGATTAGATTTTATTAGAGTCATAAATCCAAACTCATCAGTAGGGCATACATAAATTTTAACAACGACCAATTACTTCACTAAGTGGACCAAAGCGACAACCATTAAATCAACCAATCAAGATACTATAATTGAGTTCTTAGAAAAGTTAACCACGAGGTTTGGTATTTTAGATGCCTTAGTAAATAACAATGAATCCACTTTTATAGGGGTAAAATTATTTAATTTTGCCAACATATATGGTATCTACTCAAAATCATCATCAAATAACTACCCTTAGAGGAACGAATTGGTTAAATCCACTAATAAAAAAATGTTGAAAATCATCAAAAGAACCATTGGTGAAAACAATAAGGGATGGCATATGTTACTTGACCAAGAATTATGGGTAAACCGAATAAAAGTTTTAAAAACATTAAAAGCTTTGCCTTATTCCTTGGTTTATGGAAAGGAAGCCATTCTTCCATTGCATCTTGAGCTGCTTACAGTGAGTTTGATATACCAAGTGGAACTCCCCAATATGGGAGTAACAAAGACTTGGATGGCATAACTTCTACTCTTATAAGAATAGGGAGAAAAGGCTTATAAAAATTTCCAAAAAGATTCAACTACAATAAAGTGATGGTTTAACAAGAGAACCATTTTTTATGATTATCAAATTGATGACCTTGTACTTAAATGGGATGAGAACATATCAAAGCCAAGGAACCATAAAAAATTCAATTCATTTTGGTTTGAACTATACCACATCATCACCAAACATGAACATAATGCATATGAGTTTTCAAATACCAACGTCGTTACTAGTAAATGGCCAACACTTAAAGTGCTTTGTTTAGGGTGTCACCACCCGTTGTATCATATGTACATAGAAACACAAAAGTAAATAGGCCACAATAATTTCAAAATAAGTCGATTGGCTGAAGCCAAAATCAGTTGACAGTAATTTTAAAATCTTGCACACTCATTTGCCAGATAGTCATAACAATAGTAATTTAACTGACATGTAAATCTCCTATCTGACCTTGCAGAACACAAAAGCCAATATTCAAGGAAAAGTAAGCATGCATCTCAACTACTACAATAATTATGCAACAACCATATTAGTGTTAATAAAACAAAAACTTTAGCAAGAAATTAGTCTATGAAGTTCCTAATAAAAGAAACTGTTAAATCGATGAAATATCTTGAGCAAGAATTGTACAACCAGCGATAGGAATAATTTGTAGAGCACCAAACAAAGGGATATCCAAGTGCAAATTGGACAACAATGGTTGAAAATATGAAATCCCCTACTAATCAAGCAACAAGCACTAAAAAATTGTAGAAGGAAAATAAAGTGTTGCAAGATTGCACTTGAAGAATTAGGAATACATAAATCACCCTCAAGTCAAAATAGAAGCACCTTCGAGAAGGCGTAGGAAAACAAGTGAAAGGGATGTCACCCAACTACCTAGGTGCATTTGCATGACATTCTTTCTTATCTTCTTTTCACAAGCCTCTTCATTCCTGCATTGAGTTAGTGTTAGTTGTCCCCCAATTTTATAACTTGTAAATGAGGATAGTCCAAAACTATAGGGGTCAAGAATTATTTTAACTTACTCCTGATCTCTTCATCGATGCCTTCGCCTTAGGGGTTAAGCCCTAGACACCCTCAAATCTTTAACTATCAAAGAACAAAGGAAGTACTATAACCTCAAAAGGCATAAATAAGGGGGTAAGTTTTTAAAAAATTGGTTAAACCAATAGCTATACAACCCTCCACCTGGTAATGACCTCCCAAGCACCCCAATTCCCATATTTGAATTCAAATTCTTCAATATGTTTTCATTGTTGTCCATCATATTTGAGTTACCCACCAACAAAGAAGTCCATGATTACATCCATGGTGTATGTAGTTTCCAATCCACATTACTATGATGAATCTCATTCTGACCAGTCTAACAATCCTCACTTCTTTGATTGGGCTAAATTCTTGTGTGAGAGCATGCACAATTAGCTCACACAGTTGCAAATTATAAAATATGGTACTTTTTGATATCCTTCACATTTAGCTTGTATAGCACTATAGAAAGTATGCCATGGATAAGTGTGAATAGGGCAAATGACCAAGAACAAAAGATGGTAGTGGTCGATTGGATGACCTGAATTAGGGCTTCTAAGTCCTACGATGATTCCAATAGAGATTTTTAAGACCAACATTGAAGATCATATATGAAGAAATACCCTTATTGCTTTAAGAAAAAATTGCAACACTACAAAGCCCCCAAATGGAAGAAAGAGACTAATATTTCCTAACAAAAGGAACTATGATAAGTTTATATGGTTTTGTGGGAAGATTTTTCTATCACCATACTTTGTTACTAACCAAATGTTTGTCATGGAATATTATCGATAAATAGATGATATAAATGTAGCTTTTCGCTCAAGTATAAATAAAGTTACCACTTGCAAGTATCCTTTCATTATTGAATCCATTAAAATAATGACAAAATGATAGAGGAAATGATGAGAAATATACTTAAGAAATTGGGATTACATACAATACAACATAAATGGAAGTATGATCCCGAAGATAAATTCAAGAACAATATAATAGAATTAAACAAAGGCAAGCCACCAACATTCAAGAAGGTCATCCGACTCAACATTGAACAACTTCAAAAAAATTATGAGGAGAATGAGCTAAATTGTAACATCAACAAGATGTAGGAGTTGCCTCCTTGGAGGGATTTCTATGAGCTAGAATGCAACTATGACCCAGATAAGTACAAATATCATAGATTGATCTAAGATAAAATAAATATTATGACTAATAAGGCATGATAGGAAGAATCTAGGATCATGAAACGGTGGATCTATAGATGTGAGTGTGGCACTCAAAAGTCTAGGTACTCATTATCGATGGACATAACCTTTTATCAAAAATATTACGAAAATATAAAAACTTAGAAGCCTCGGTAAGATCAAGTTAAGGCCAAAATTATTAACAACAAAGGTGAGGAAGTACAAAAAGTAAAGTCCCCAACACAAGAAGGAAAATATAAAATATGATTCAAACAAGCAAACTCTAAGGAGGAATACATAATAAAAGTTGCACAAACACCAGGAGGAGGACAAGTTGGTGGCAGTACTATGATAAGCTCAAAGAACCAAGTACCTAACAAGGAAGCCCCATAATCAAATCAATAATATTTTATCTTCACCCCAACATAATTGCAACAAGAAATATATCAAAATAGGATCTCAAATTATAGGTAAAATGGGATACACTAGAGGAGGTTTAGGGAAAGCAGCCACTAGGTCACAAGAGCTCATAAAGTTACAAATTCTAATTATGGGAGCACCTTTTCCTAAGTCCTCTATTATATAAGTAAAAAGGAAGAGGAGCCAACAAACTATACTATAATCCCCACTTAGGCTACCACCCAAGTTTATCCCAGGACTGACAAAACATCAAAGCGCTTAGGAACAAGAAGGACCAATAGAGAGTATGTAGGTGCCAGGTCAGCCCATTGGCAATAATGAGGAATTCAATGTATGTCATATCTAAAACAATTTCAAGAATGTCATAGTCTAATCATTCAACTCCAATGAAGGAAGAAGGGGCAAGCAAAATAAAGGTCAATCCTCTTAGAGAATTACAAAAAAAGGCCAGTAAAAAATGCAATACCTAAGGGTCACTCCTAACAACTAGACTAGTGACCAAACCAACCTTAAAGCAATCATAAACAACAAGGATAGGTATGATTTCTCAAATACCTACAACTACTTATACTCCTCTAATCCCCATTGATGTTCCCTCCCCTTATCGATCACCATTAAGTTCTCCACTAAGGCCAACCACTCAAGATACCACAATATTTGAACCCCCTCCAACCATATCCACTCCACAAACATAAACACTATTACTTCAACTATCCACAAAATCCCTCCATCTCCCTTCCCCATTTTGTAATCCATCTTCCCAATGTTACCACTACCCAACCATCCATCCATGGTTACTATCAATAGACTCAAAGAGATGAGTCAAAATGCATAAGATTTGTGGAAAAACAAGTCATCCAAGCAAACATAATATCAAGCTCCTTCCAAGCTAATGACCGTAGTTGACCCAACTACCTATTGGAAATTGAGATTTAGCCACCCCAAAGGCTAACAAGTTGGAAGTTGAGATGAAGTCAGATGATTATCAAATGGACACACAAACAATAGATATTACTCGATTGCCATTAGAAAACTCTATGTTTAACACACATGCTCATGTCAATATCGTCTAATTACAAGGTGATAAACTACAAGACAAATATAAGCAGCTAGAGGAAAGAGTAAAGAACTTGGAAATTATGGCAAAAGAAGAACAAAACATCAAAAAGTCCTTAGAAAACAAAATTAAAATTTTGAAGAGGATAATTATGATTCTTGACCACTCAATAGATGTAGGAAAAGAAGTAAATGAACCAAGTGTTGATAGAGCAAATTCAAGGCTTGCAATAGTACTTGGAAAGAGAGAAAAAAGGGCTACAACCTCTCGCTTCTCTTGGGAAGCATTGAAGCAACTAAGAAAGAACAACTGGAATAAAATCCTTCAAGATGTTCTTGAAGCTTACCCAGTTGTTGACTACCTAAAATTTAGTGTAAAAGTCAAAGAGACTTAACACAAGCTCAAGTTGAGTTGGAGGATAAAGTGGAACAAGCAAGAAACTCGATTTATTTAGCTGGGAGAAGATTTGAATCAACTACAAAAGCTATAGAAAATAACATGGAAAGCAGTAATGTATATCTCTCATATCATAATAAAAGAGAAAATTTAGTCCAACAAGGATGGGAGATGTTAGATAGGTTACAACTAAGAGCAAAAACAATGATGGATCCAACAAGAGAAACTAAAGAGCTAGGATTTCTAGGCTTCAAGGATTAAGAGTCTCGACTCTATACGAGAGAAGATATTTAGACCCGAATATAATCTATAGCTAATGAGGAGGAAGATATAAATCAATGACAAGAACATATTTATGAGGTCTAAGTGCTTAGATTCCTAAGCATAATGGCTATGATACATGCTAAGATTCAAGAAATATCTTGAAGATTCCAAGATCCTTCTTACGAAAAGGTCTGTCAATTGAGAAAGATACACAAGAAAATAATGGGACTTAGAAACCCCACCCCAAAAATTTGGACAACGATCTACCAAGTCCTATAGAGAGGAGAATATCTTAGCCAAAGAAGATAATCAAAGGAATAAGCAAGGAGAAAGAGTTATTATGATAGAGGCTCCCACCATTGAAGCTATAAAAACAAAGGATAATCAAGATATACTTGGCACATAAAGAGTAATGCCAGAGTGATCAACAACCAAGGCATGCCACCTTTGCACCATGAAAATGAAAATAAAGCACAAGGTGTCTAAAAATAGAGAAGGCTCATCAACAAAGAATCATTGGTTGCCCAAAAAGGAGAAGCACAAAGGAAAGCCACCTGTACAAGTAGGGAATTTTTAAAGGAGCATCGTCTCAAGAGGAAAGGCGACTTGGAAATTCCATGAAAAGGTATAGTCCACTTCTATCCCATCCCAAAATTCACCTCATTAACCATTCCATTCAATATCACAACTCATCTGCACTTTTCCATGTCGTTCAAAACCACCCACTATTCACACCTCTCATTTCCAGAATGATCCACCATCACACTAATTCGACTCACATTTCTTTTCAGAACCCTTTTGGACTCTATACCCAATGGAGTAAGGCCCTCTAAGTTCTTACTTTTTGCAAGCAAAAATCCTTGGGAGGTGCCAAGAATGTAGGTCAAATTTATGACCTCATTTGCAAAACCCTTTTTTTTGCTAAAATAATACCCAAAATTGTTGAACTTTGTATGTAGCTAAGTGTGAATGCAATTGTTCTCCTACGTAGCTAAGTCTGAAAGTTGTTGAGAGAGAGCATATAGGGGCTATGGTTAGACTTAGTCTATGTTTAGAATAAGCTAAGCATAGCAGATTTGATTCACGAGAATCAAAAGGCTGCAACAATATGATGTTGTAATCTGTTTGGATTCAACACTATATAATGTAATCTTTGGCAAGCATAAATTAACCTAACGAGTTAATCAACCTCATTTTGGTATCAGAGCCAAAGAGAAGCAAAATTCTTCCCATCACAAATTTCGTGAATTTAGATTTGTAAGTAAGGTGCACGTTGAGAACAATTAACGATTATTGGTGAGTTGGATTTGCGTCTGTTGGAAACACGTGAGGAGAGACTGCGTAGACTAGATCTTTTGGAGTGAATGCGTGAAGCCATGGCATGATAGACAAAGATGACTATTGCGTTGAAACCTGCATGTTGGAGATATCACTGCAATTAGGAGAATCATTTTGTTACTGTGTGTGGAGGCACATGAAGGATCCGCATGATTGATCCACGTGAAGGACGACGAAGAGATTTTTTAAAAAAACACGCATTTTGTATTTTACAAACTAGAGTTTATATTTTGTATTGATGCCTTACACCATACCTCCAAGATTATTCCCATTCAAGGTGGTGTGGGTGTCGATATGTTGTAAGCTTAACCTGACATTCTGGTTCTTTTAATTCTTCAACAATTTTTTATTATTATTATAAATTCTTCTTCACTATATTCTCCTTTATACCTTTCTTTTGGTGCATCCTTGTGCACTTTTGACAAGTCTTGCTTGGAATTTTTTGTTGCTTCTTCCATGGACTCTATTATTGTTGCTACTATAAATTCAACTTTTGAGTCTTCTATTGGTTCTTCAACTTGTTCCCTTATCATAATTGCTTCTTTCTTCTCCTTGGATCCTTGCTTCTTAAGATTTTCCTTTTGAATGCAACCATGAACTTTCACATTGTCATTTATATTTTTTCTTCTATTATATCCTCTTTATTCATTTATTTTAGTTCCTTTTGAAGCCTTTTTATTTCTTCTTCATATCTTTTGATGGTGACTTTCAAACTAGCTATCTTTTTATATGGGTTCCACTAACTCAAGAATGCATGCTCCATTTCATCCCAAGTGAAATTACGATTCCTTTCCTTAGCAACCTTAGCAAGACTTGCCCACCAATCATAAGCTTCCTCTCTTAAAATTTTGATAAGTTGGCATTCCCAAAAAATATCACTATAATATAGAGATCTAAACTTCATCCACCATTCTTGAGCATCAATGTCATTCTTTCCAGTGAAAATTGGTAACTCCATGATCTCAATCCAAAAAAATCCCAAAAGCAACTATGGTTTTGGGAAAAAAACCAAGTTAAAATTTTTTTTTCTAATCCTTGTTATCAACAAATAATTCTATAAAATTGCCTTAAAAATACATTAAACTACAACTAATTTGCTTACCTTGATTAATATGGATATCTGTAAATTTATTCTTTGCAGTTTTAAAAAATCCTCACCATCTTTGTTTCAGATGGCTGACTTCAAGGGGTCATATCTTAATTAGCTACCAACATAGATCATTGAAGAATTTCTTTAAGAAAAATCCACTTTAAAAATTTATTGAAAAAGTAATAAGGGCAAATGGAGGACGTCATCAAATATGTTATTTGGCTTTGGCATCATTTCTTCAATCTACAATGTTTGGATCATTGCCTTTTTTCCCCTTTCTTGTTCACTTTGAAACACCAGATGGATGGATGAAGAGACCTATTGTTGTCTTCCAAACTCAACAACAACAAAAATAAAAGCAATGCGCTCGCACGATAGAGTCTTCGATAGAGGTACTGATACGTCCCTATGTACCAATGGGTTACATTTAAAAAATTAGATGAAGTATATGTATTTATATTTGTATTTTTAGAAGTGTAGCTAATTAAATCATTTATATAAGTCATTACAACATATTTAAGTATCCTTATATATTATGCCAAAATTAGTAGAAACAACTTTAATCTACATTATGTAGTCATTTTTGTGGTCATGATTGCACGCTAAAAGGAAATTTCCTTTGGTGAAATGAAGCAAGGTGTGTGATGATAAAACTAGGGAGATCTCAGTTTAAGAGTTCTTATGGATGCAAACTTAGCTTTAAGGGAAAAAAGTAATTTGGAAATTATACAAAGAGAATTAAAGATAATGACAATAATTCTTCTAAGTACGTTGAGCCTAATGACCCAAGCTTAATCTTTATTGCATTCTCACTACCAAATGGTTTTGCACTATGCAACAATTTAAAAAAAATTGATCTAGTGATTAAACGTCTAGGATGGGTGATGGCAACTAGAGAAAAACATTCTATTTGAATGGATACTTGGTGTTATAAAAGACCACTCAATATTAGATCCAATTTTGAAACCATGGATGAGATTACTTCAAGATAAATATGTTGATAGGGTTTCAAATATTATGTACAAGGATCAAGAAGGAAGATACAAATGGAAAGCAAAATTTTTATAAGTGTACCAAACATCGTTGTTAGAAGACAATTGAGCAGAAAGATAACAATAATGATTATTTTGGGGGAAGCTAAGGATAAGTTGACTTGCGAGTTGAATAACTCAAGAAAATACACAAGAAATAGATATAGTGACTTTGAAACTAGCTTATTTTTTATCTTTTGATGGTGACTTTCAAACTAGCTTATTTTTATATGGGTTTCATTGACTCAAGAATGCATGCTCCATTTCATACCAAGTGAAACTATGATTTCTATCCTTAGAAACCTTGACAAGACTTACCCATCAATCACAAGCTTCCTCTGTTAAAATTTAGATAAGTTGGCATTCCTAAAAAAACTTACTAGAATATAGAGATCTAAACTTCATCCACTATTCTTAAGCATCAATGTCATCCTTTCCAGTGAAAATTGGTAACTCCATGATCTCAATCCAAAAAATCCCAAAAGAAACTAGGGTTTTGGGAAAAAAACTAAGTTAAAAAAAAAAATTTCTAATCCTTGTTATCAACAAATAATTCTATAAAATTTTCTTAAAAACACATTAAACTACAACTAATTTGCTTACCTTGATTAATATGGATATCTGTAATTTTATTCTTTGCAATTTCAAAAAATCCTCACCATATTTGTTTTAGATGGCTAACTTCAAAGGGACATATCTTAATTAGCTACCAACATAGATCATTGAAGAATTTATTTAAGAAAAATCCACTTTTAAAATTTATTGAAAAAGGAATAAGGACAAATGAAGGACGTTCTCAAATCTGTTATTTGGTTTTAACATCATTTCTTCACTCTACAATATTTGGATCGTTGTCTTTTTCCCCTTTTCTGTTCACTTTGAAACACCAAATGGATGGATGAAGAGACCTATTGTTGTCTTCCAAACTCAGCAACAACAAAAATAAAAGCAATGCACTCGCATGATAGAGTCTTTGATAGAGGTACCAATACACCCCTATGTACCAATGGGTTACATTTAAAAAATTATATTAATTATATGTAATTATATTTGTATTTTTAAAAATGTAGCTAATTAAATCAATCTTATAAGTCATTCCAACATATTTATGTATCCTTGTATATTATGTCAAAAATAGTAGAAACAACTTTAATCTACATTATGCAGTCACTTTTGTAGTCAAGATTGCACGATAAAAGAAAATTTTCTTTGGTGAAATGAAGCAAGGTGTGTGATGATAAAACTAGGGAGATCTCAGTTTAAGAGTTCTTATGGATGCAAACTTAACTTTAAGGGAAAAAAGTAATTTGGAAATTGTACAAAGAGAATTAAATATAACGACAATAATTCTTCTAAGTACATTGAGCCTAATGACCCAAGCTTAATCTTTACTACATTCTCACTACCAAATGGTTTTGCACTATGGAACAATTTAAAAAAAATTGATCTAGTGATTAAAGGTCTAGGATGGGTGATGGGAACTAGAGAAAAACATTCTATTTGGATGGATACTTGGTGTGATAAAAGACCACTCAATCTTAGATCTAATTTTGAAACTATGGATGAGATTAGTTCAAGATAAATATGTTGATAGGATTTCAAACATTATGTACAAGGATCAAGAAGGAAGATACAAATGGAAAGAAGAATTTTTATAAGTATACCAAACATCGCTGTTAGGAGACAATTGAGCAGAAAGATAACAATAATGATTATTTTGAGGGAAGCTAAGGATAAGTTGACTTGGATGTTGAATAACTCAAGAAAATACACAAGAAATAGATATAGTGTAAAGCACCAACACAACAGGAATATCACAATAATATGGAGAGATATTTGGGATAGCCCAAGCTTTCCAAAAGTCAAAAAGTTTGTATGGCCAATAGATCAGAGAAATTTTTTTATCTCGGGATAACCTAATGAAAAGGGTTTTCATGGCCCCTCAGAATGTGTTCTATGTATAATAAGGAGGAGAATATAGACCATCTCTTGTGACACTGCTCAATAATCTAGGAACTATGACAATTGATTATTAATATGTTTGGTAAATGCATGGTGATGATGGATGAATTGAAGAATGGTTAAAGCAATGACAAAACACTTTTAAAAGTGAGGTATTACAAACAATTTGGGATACATCAAAAGATACAATACTTTGGATTGTATGGCTAGAAAGGAATAAAAGAATATTTAAAGTAAAGGAAAGTAATTTAGAAGTAATAAAAAGGAAGATCAATTTAGCCATAGAGTCTAAAATAGTCCTATCAACTTACCTAATCCCTAATCTTAAAATAGAGAGCCTTGATAGATGAAATCAAGTCATCAATTAGAATTATGATGGTGGGTACAAGAGAAACAAAATGAAGGCAAAAAATATAAAGTGGAAACCATAGTAAGTAGAGTTGGTCAAATTGAATTTTGATGAAGCATCTAAAAGAAATACATGACCATTAGTAAGGGGAGGATTATGTTACATCATGATTTCAATAGTAGATTTAAAACAAATAATGAAGCTTGGGCGACTTTTGAAGGATTAAAAATTATAGATAAATGAAATAGAATAAAGTATGGATGGAAGGTGATTCATTAATAGTAATAAATACAATTTTGAGGAAATCAAAGGCTTCATGGAACATACAAGAGATCATTGTGGAAATACAATACCTTGCTATAGAGTTTGAAGAAATAAGGTTTACACATATGTTAAGGGAAGGGAACAAATGTGTAGATAAGCTAGCCAATAGAAGGGTTTTAATAGAGAATTGTGAAGTTAAATTCTCTTTTCCATGGTTAGAAGAAGTAGTAAGTTTAACTGAAGTTGACAAGAAAATTCTCTTTTCCATGGTTAGAAGGAGTAGTAACTTTAACTAAAGTTGACAAGAAAATTATGAAGCTGACAAGAAGTAGTAAGTTAATGTTCTAGAGGATTACAAAATATTTTAGGGGATCCATTTATAGATCAATGCATTGGAGGAAACTAATAATCCAAATTTGGTAAAGCAGACTATGATTTTGTGAAGTGAGTAGAAGTTTTATATGTTGAAGTAGAAGAAGATGATATCAAATGAACTTCATGGCTGAATGGATTGTTTAAGTTGTTGGTTGGGTTATGAGAAAGAGCATGGATTAGAACTTTCAAATTTTTGAGGCGGCTACTATACTATTTATTAAAATAATACCATTATGATTTGTTAAATGCCATTATAATATGAATGAGATTCATTTCATATGTCATTAAAATAATAAAATGTTTTTTAATTGGTTATTTGGGATTAAAATGAATCCCACTTGTATTAAAAATGACTAATAGTTTAGTTGTTATGCATATACCCCTTGATAGTATTTAAACACAAACTTTAACTTTTTGATATTGCTAAACTATTTATTATAGTTCTTGTGGTTTCACTTATGCTTCAAGAAGGAAACTATCAATTCAAAGCTAGTAAAACGGACTATGATAATGCAAAGTTTTAAAAATATCACTCTACTAAGATGTAGGACTATGATAATGCAATGTTTTAGAAATATCACTCTACTAGGATGTAGTGCATAAACAATAGAGGTGGAATTTTAGTAAAACAAATTATGATAATGCTAAGTTTTAAAATTATCACTGTACTAAGATATAGTGCATAGACAATAGAGGTAGAGTTTTAGTAATGTAAACACTGTTGTAGGAAAATGTCAAGAAGGAGAATACTAAATTATGAAATATTTGTATTTAAAAATGAAAATTAAAGATCTAAAGAATGAAAATAAAGAATTTTGACTTTTTATAAAAAAGATGTAGATATCTAGCTATAGCAATTCAATTATGATTATAAACTCTCAAACTCTAAAGAAGAGAATTTTGATTTGTCAAGGATAATAATCTAAGTATAGAAAACAAAATAAATTACATCCTTTATAATATTAATATTTTTTTCAATGAGTTTACACATATTTTTAAAGGAGTCCTGGTTCCATGAAAGTTTAAACTTTAAACCTATAAAAAAAAAACAAAACCCTTATGGTAGCTATTTTAAAATATTAACATTCAAAACTTAAAAAAAGCATTTATATTTTACTTGCTCCCGTAAATTAAAAAAACGGGAGTTCTCTACGTAACATATATTTCGAACACACGCAATACAACAACATTTATGAATTTTTTAAGTAGATCCAATGATTTGAATCGACCGAGCGAGAACCCAATGATGTTCATTGAAGTTGGAGACGCTTCGATTTGAAATGGTTGAAGAAAAAACGAAATCGAGGAGATTCTTTTTAAAATAATTCGCGAAGCATGTTTTGCTTTTGATTATTATTTGTAATTCTTACCACAAATCATGCACATGTGATGGCTTATGAATCAGAATCAAGGCAACCGGCCCCACAAACCCTATCAGAGGTAAAGTCAACTTCCCCCATTTTCTCTTGCCGTCATAGGTTTTTAATCGAATTGGTCGTTAATTAAAATATTAATAAGGGGCTTTCGACCACACAATGAGTAAAGCAATATTATTATGGTTATCAATTATATTCTCGTAATCATTCACTCACAAAAGTTATTCTTGTCATAAAAGGCTTTTCCATCGCACACTCCCTTAGGTTATGCACCTTTTCTTATTTTGCGTCAAATCCAACGTTTCTTGCGTTGGGAAGAAAACCCCGGAAATGACAATCCAGACGACCACAGTGATTAAAAATTTGACTCCAATACACAATCATCAAAAGGAGGACATTGTTGTCACATATAGCATCCATATCGCCCAAAAAATCTTACTTTACAAAATGTCAAATATAACCGGACAATAATTTTTTCCCAGGTCCCTGTTCCCAACTTCCTACGGGGCCACGCGTGCCGTTTTTAATATTTTAATTCCACCATAGAAGTTGGTGGGGGAACAACAAAGCTAAAGCCCGGCGTCAGCAAAGCAACCACAAAATTGCACGGACGAATTAAAAGAAAATACCGAAATAAATAAAGTATGAAATCAAAAATATCTCAGCTCGCAATTATTCGCTACTCCACAATAATCCGGTGGGCCCCGGGGAATTATGAAAAGTACCAAATTGGGAGGGGGGTTCACTAATTGTGAAAGCCCCTAGGGCTTGTTCTGATCTCGACACGCGGCCGACAACCAGAGGCCATCGGCCAAATTTGGCGCAATATCCCCAAGACGGTGGAGGCCTAGAAATAATCAGACGAAGACCTTTTATAAATGGATGGATACTTTCGTTTCCTGACTTCACGGTGGACTGCATTTATCTGTTGTGGTTTGGACGATTTATATTTGTTTTTCTGCAGTTTCTCGATCTTTGCGTCCAAAGTTTTGTCGAGCTACCCTTCCTGGGACCTCGGAACCCTCGCGGCCTACGTCCGTCTGGTTCGTAGGCCAGGTGGCGTAATACGGTGGGGTCGCAGCATAGCATCTGTGCGAAGCAAGTATAAGAAGCATCGGCTACGAAGTAGTGGCGGAGTAATAATAATTTTTTTTAGTATTTGGTGTCCGCCACTACCTAAGGCCGACTGAAGTATTTCATTTTTGGTTTTGGTTTCATATTTCTTATTAGCTTGGGGAAGTCCAGGGTTCGAGTCGCGGGGAGGCAGAAACCGACGACGGGGTTTCAACCTCAATGAGGCTTCAGAGTTCCAGGTATGTTCAGCTCCGGGTGGAGCTCGGGCTATTTCTCGTTTATCTGCAGACAAAGTTCCACGACTGTAGTACACGCGGCCGCTGCTTTTTCATTTCGTTTGCCGTAGCTTTGCGCGAATTTGGACTCTAACGGCCAAGTAGGAAACCAAAATAATGGATCCCTCGCTTTCGGAGCTGATGAACTTTGACTGTTACGAGGGGCCGCCGTGCACCAGCTTCAACTCGCCCCCGATTTCCCGTCAGTACTCAGCGATTTTTCCGGCACCTCCCTCGCCGCAAATGTTTGATTCCGTCCCTGCAATTTTTCAGCATCCCTTGATTTCCGCGGCCTCTTTCTTCGGCGAAGGCTGCTTGACGCCGGATCCGCCGCTGAATTGTTCCCAATTTGTGTTTCCCGATGACCAGTTGCCGATTTCTCTACCGGAAACAATGTATATATCCTCTGATCTTACCAGGGCTCCATCGGAGGAAGACGGCGAGCAAGATGTCTCGGGTTGGGAGCAAAGGCCAATTAAGGAAGTGGATATGCAGGGGCCGGACTCTGTTTCGACAGGAAGCGTGTGCTTAGTTGGGGATTGCAGTGGACAGGATGATCAGGAGGAGGAAGAAGATATAAAGGAAGATTATGACACAAGATTGATAACTTCTGGGGAAGACGCCAACAGGGAGACGCTGTTTGGATACACGGTTATAACTCTCAAGCACAGGATACTGAGGGCTTTGTTGCATTTAAAGGGGTTTTGTGGAGAAAATGCACTCATGCAGGTCTGGATGCCTGTGACGCATTTGAACCGATATGTTCTCACTACGAGTGAGCAACCTTACGTTTTGGATGAAAGCAGGACTAATCTCGAGGGATATCGAGAGGTGTCGACAAGGTTTTTGTTTTCTGCAGAAGCAGCTCCTGGAGCATTTCCTGGACTACCTGGTAGGGTCTTCCAAAAAGGAATGCCCGAATGGACTCCGAACGTTCAACTTTACAGCAGAAACGAGTTTTTAAGGATTAATCAGGCACATGATCATGATGTTCATGCATCTCTTGGTGTGCCTATTTTTGACCCAGATACTCAAGATTGTGTTGCAGTAGTTGAGTTGGCTAGAACTGCAAACGAAATCAACATTGGTTTAGAGCTGGACCGTATATGCGAAGCTTTTCAGGTCTCTTCTTTTTCTTCTGCATGCCATATGTTATTTCTAGATCATAATTAGAAAGAAATTATGGGCTTCAAGTAAAATCAGTTGGAATAGGTTTATTTAAATGCTTATATAATTATAGATTACAGAAATTTAAATAATTGTTATAATTTATTTTCAGTAATTTGTAAATTTTCAAACAAGAAGGTGGTAAGCGTAAATACTTCAGTTCATAGCAATTACTTTATATTCCGGAACTTTTATTTTAAACTTACAATGCATTTATCAAAAATCAGTTCTTAAAGGATGGTTACGGCCCAAAGCATGCATTGAACAACTGGATGACGAAAAAGGATGGAATGATTTCTTTTACTTTCAAAATTATTAGTATAATCATTTATTTTTCCAACGGCCTTGCAGGCAGTGAGTCTCAATACCCGAGAGGTCTGGGATCATCCAAGATCACAGGTACTAGTAATGCTTTGTTTATTTCTTTTTTGAGGTCTTTAGTTTTCTGTGTTCACTCCCTTTAAGTGTACTTCTGACCAAATTTGTCATTTTTTAATGTTATTTTTGTTAAATCAGGATCATTCTCCAAGCCATCTTGCTGCTCTAACTGAGATAGAAAAAGTTTTAAAAACTATTTGTGATGCTCACAAACTACCAGTAGCACAGACATGGGTTCCGTGCAAGCATTTCAATGTTCCAGTTAATGCAGGTCAGAGTAAAAAGACCAGTGGGATTTCAGATAAGAGCTCAGAAAGAATATGTCTGTTAACCAAGGACATGGCATGTTATGTGAGGGATGCTCGCATGCTGCCTTACCGGGATGCATGCTGTGAACACCATTTGGATATAGGTCAGGGAGTTCCAGGGAAAGCATTTGCTTTGAAACGACCATACTTTTGTAGTGATGTGAAGAGCTTCAGCATTACAGAATATCCACTTATTCATTATGCGCGTATGTTTGGTCTAAATGCTGCTGTTGCTATCTGTTTGCAAAGCACTTACACTGGAAATGATGACTATATACTTGAGTTTTATCTTCCCATTACTTGCAATGACAGGTCAGAACAACAATGTTTGTTGAACAATTTGTCTAATACTATGCATTTAGTGAGCAGAAGTTTGAGAACTGTGGCCATGGAACTGAATGGCATTGGAAGCAACGACGAGAATTATGGAAAAATGGAATGCAAGGATTTTGCATCAGGTGGTATTTGTGATAGAGGCTATGGAACAGTTCCTTTAGAGCCCAAATTGTCTTCCACTAGAGGTTCTGTTGGACAGGCACAATTCATGAAAGGTGAAGTGATTGGACAGGATTTGCATCAGCAGTCTTTACAGGTTAGTTTAATATCATGTTAACTTATCTATTTTCCCTTTCGTATTTTGGTGCCTGTAGAATTCAAACTTGAGGATAGGTTGCATCTTTTGAAGCCACCTTTTAAATTGCTTCAAGGGCAAGAACTTTGGAAAGTTAGAAAAAATAATGATTATTTTATAATCATGAATATATCATAACAGGTACCAAGAAAGAGAATTGTATAAATATGGCAAAAAAAAGTTTGTAATCATGAATAAAACATATCAAGCATTAAGATAAGATAATTTTATTAATGTCCATGGATGGCCAAAGTAGGCCAACGGGACTCATCGAAAACAGCTGTTACAATGCACGGTAGTAACCAAAAAATACCATGATAATAAGCTAAACTAGAGTAAAGAATGTAGTCTAAACTACAGTGAAGGAGCAAACTTTATGGCACAAATTACAGCCTTGAGGCTTACCCAAATCGTATAAATCCTAACATGTTAAAAGTAATTATGAAGAGATAACCAACAATCAAGGTAAAAGAGAGATAAAAAGGAGCTCCAATGGATCTAAACACCAACACTAATCTATAGCAGGATGTATAGTAAAAGTAGAGTTGTCGTCATCACCAACTATCCCCAAAGGGCCAACATAGGATCTAATGATATTCCGAGGAGAATGGCCAGGACTAAGGGGCCCTGGTTGGATAATCTTTGGAGGATATGGAATTAGACCCTCAGGGCTCTTCTAGCATCCATGATTGTGGAACCAATAAAAGAAGATAGGAAACTGGTAAGCTGTGTCTATCCCCAACTTCTTGGTACATGAGGGGTAGTTGAATCCCAACGTTGGAGAAAAGAACTATAGCCCTGTCTCATTGCATGCAATGAAGAAGATAGAACCAAATCCCTAGTAGCCACTCTTGCAGGCGGAGAAGGGCTTATAGATTTGTTGTTAACATTCTAGAGGGTTGTAGCTTCAAACAAATGCTTGTTACTCTCAACTTCAAAGAGAGAGTGAAAGAATGAGTTTAATAGTATAGTAGTCAATCTCCCTTGTATAACTGCTGTTGAAGAGTGTTAGCTTTCCTTAGGTCTAGAGCCAAGCATCTTTGTTCAAGATAGCTGAAAAAAGTGTTAAGTGATCCACTTGAGTCTCTATACAAGCAACTATATCTTACTCGAATCTCATAATAAATAGGATAGTTGAAGATGAAATGTTCTTCAGTCTCCACATCTGAAGAGAGCAAATGATGACTTACTCTTATCCTCTTGAGGAATATGGTGTCTGTCTCTTGCAACTTATGTGAGAATACTTGAGTTGACCAAGAGGAATCCTAAGGCTATATGCCCAATGTCACTAGATATAACTGCAACAAGTAGTAATGCCATTTTAATCCTCTTGAAGTATTTATTGTATAAGACTAACTCAGGACTAAGTGGCTAAGATGGAGTGACCCAAGTTATCTGAATTTATTTTCTGTTAGAATAAATAGATATGATAGGGATTTATATTATTGTATTGTTTGTAGGATAACTTGTTAAGATTTGTAGGGATAAGTTGTTAGAATTTTTAAGATCTAGTTTTATCAACACCAACTAATTACAAGATTTTAAATCATTATAAATTGGAGCTCAAAAATGCAAATAGAGGATCCTTTGTTACATTCTTTATGGTATCAGAGCCACAAAAAGGAGAAAGGAGTTTGTCTCATACCGTTTGTTTCAGCCAACTTGATTTTTTGTCTTAGGCAGTTAGTGCCATTGTAGACTGTTACTTTGTAGTCAGTCTTGGTGTTGTTGTGTTGTCAACGAGGGTTTTCTTCTGTGTTGTGTTTAGATCTATTGGATTTGATAGACGATGTTTGGTGTTTTGATATTTGACATTCAATGGTTTTCTCTTCACTTGATAAAGTTGTTGCTTGCGATATTCGGAGTTTCGTTAGGCTGTGGTAAAGTTTAGTTTGAAGCATGCCTACGTTTCCAGCTTGGGCAAAGTGTTGGTTGTTCTAGCTTCGACAAAGTGCTGGTTGGAGGTTCTCACGTCTCCAGCATGGGCAAAGTGCAACTTGGATTTTGCCTAAGTTTTGAGCTTGAGTGGAGGAAATCGTAGTGTTTAGCATTTGTTGCTCTGAGTTTGGTGTTCAAGGTGTGTTTGGTATCCAACATTTGCTATTCGGGGTTGTCATTAATGGAAGAATGACAAATATTCAAACTCTAATTCCTCCGTATTCACAGAAATTGATTGGAAGGAATTATAGTGTATGGAGCCATAAGATACAATTTGTGGCATATGTCGGAGATTGATGCTGACTAAGAAAGAGAAAACCAAAAGTTCTCCCACGAATTTGAAGAAGCCCAAAAGTTTTTACAGGCCTTGAAGAGTCACCATGACTGTTGGACTTCCTAGAATGTGAAATGAAGTGTTGTAACATCATTTTCTCTCTTGTAAATGTAAAATAAAATATTATAGCTGTAGAAGAGTGTGGAAAAGATTTGTAATGCTTTTGAGATCGTTTAGAATGAAAAACAACATTCTATTCCATTCATTTTGTGTAAAACATGCTTGCTGTCCCAGTTTTCTGAAACCTGCAGTCAACTTTCAGAGCTCTCAACTTTTGTTTTATAGCTCCGTTTTTCGCGTGTGACACACCGTTGGAAAGGTCTTTTTATGTAGAATTCACTCCCAAAATTTCATCAAATTTTGAGCATTTTTGGTCCCTCAAATTTAGACTGTTGTGCACTGCTGCAATTTTTTCGTTGCTGCGTTTTTTGCTGCACTTTGGTGCTCTTTGTTTTTAGGTCATTTACTTCAACGAATATAGTTCTCAAGAAAGAAACTAGACCAGAAGATGATGCTAATGACTTCAACAAGCGACATAGAGAAGCTTTGATGCTTCTCAAATTGTTTTTTGCGGATGATTTAATTGTTGAAGATAATGGTGCAACAATGTGGACAAAGTTGCCAAATAAATATCAGACATCTGAAGCAAGATGTGTTTTGTTTTTGAAAAATCTTCTCTTTTCTTCCCAGTTGGAGGAAGGAGGGTTTGCTTCTAAGTACGTTATGCATTTGAAGGATCTAAGAGATCAATTGACTACTGTTTAGAAGATAGATGATGATGAGGACAAGTTTGACATTGTTTTGTGAGGTTTGCTTCCATCTTATGAGTCTTTTGTCGAGTCTCTACATTTGCTTGCTGAAACTCAAACTCTTAATTTTGAAAAGATGTCTTCTTTACTTTTACAAAAAGAGAGTAGACAATCACAAATGAGAGAATTCACCTTAGGGAGTACAAAGGGTGCATTTACTGCTAAAGCCAAACACAATGGCAGTCAGAATGCCAAGCCCTCATCATCTGATCACAAGCAAGGTGAAACTTCTAACGTAAAACAGTCCCAAGTCATTTGTTTTTATTGCAGGAAACTTGGTCATTTCAAATGGGATTGCAATAAGTTGAAGAATAAACAAAATCATCAAGGGGAGAAACAAGTAAATGTTGCTGAGATAGAAGATCAGGAAAGAAGTTTGCTTGTGTAACAACTCAGAGTTCATCTGGTCAATCTATTGAGTGGTACTTTGACTGTGGAGCATCCAAACATTACACATGTTGGAAAGATTGGTATGTTAATTTCATTGAAGATCTAGGTAAGAATGATTCTGTTTCACTTGGTGATGGTAGATCATACTTTATTAAAGGGTGTGGTGATGTTAGTATGACATTGAACAACAATGTTACATACACCTTCAAAAATGTTTTGTATGTTCCTGATATGAACAAAAATCTTATGTCCATTAGTGAAATCACCAAGAATTCTTAACTCGTTTTCATAAAAACAGATGTGAGGTGATGCATGTGAAAACAAGCTCATTGCTCTTGGTATAGGTGAGAAGGGCTATTCAAATTAGTTGATGCTAAGGCTACCAATTCATTTGCCTTGGTAGTTGAAGAGAATAGTTCTATTCTTTGGTATGAAAGGTCTGGTCACCTCAATTATAAGTATTTATCAATTTTCACTAACATGGTTCATGGATTGCCATGTATTCAGGAGCAATAACATTTGTTTGTAGGATGTCAACTTGGAAAAGAAAGTCAACCTTTTGAGACGGGTAAGTCTTGGCATGCACAAGGTGTTTTGGAATTTAATGAATATTGTTTTGTGTGGTCCAATGAATACAGCTTCGGCTTGTTGTGCAAAATATTTTTTGTTAATGGTTGATGATTATTCGAGGAAGATGTGGGTAATACTTCCTTAAGCGTAAGTTTGAATGCTTTTCATGCTTTCAAACTTAAAAGGCCCTTGTAGAGAAACAAATTTGGGAAAGCAAATCAGGGTCTTAAGGTCTGATAATGGAGGTGAGCTTACCTCAAAACCGTGTTAGGATTTCTAGAAACATGAGGGTACACATAGGCAGAATACAACTCCTTATACTCCACAACAAAATGGGGTAGTAGAGAGGAGGAATAGGACAATCATGGAGATGGCCAGTTGCATGGTGCATAGTCGAAATGTACCATATTGTTACTGGGTAGAAGCAGTAAGTACTGCTGTCTTCATTCTCAACAAGATTCTCAACAAGTGTCCATGTAAAGCTTTGTAGAATGTTACTCTAGAAGAAGCTTTGGTTTGGAAGAAAACCTTCGGTTATGTTGCTTTTGCATTAATTCCTAAGGAGAAAAGAACTAAGCTATATGCAAAAAAACAAGTTCATGTTTATTGGCTATAATGAACAATCCAAGGCATACAATTTGCTTGATGTCTCTACTAACAAGATTGTAATTAGTAGAGATATCATTGTATATAAGAATACTCCTTTCGTCTTAGATGATGGTAAACCTATTTATATTTCTGTATGTTTTAGAACCACTTATGGTACTGCAATAGGTAGTGAAGTTCACTTGGATTCAAATACATCAAAGACTGATGATGAAAAGAAAGATGTGAAGACTCAACCACATTGGTTTGTTGAAAATCCACTTTGGGATGACCTTAGAGAACAAAGCTTGACAAAGGTACACCCAAGTGAAGTTTGCCAACAACAAGAGCCACATCAACGTCTAAAATGGTATACACACAATAAAATATGTCAAGGAAGAAGAGAAAGTGGTATTTGGGCGATCTAGGTGAGTTGGAAAAGAGCCTAAACAAACAAATGAGCAGGCAAATTTTGCTTTAGTTTCACAGTTTTTGAACCCAACAAAAATGAAGAGGCTTGAGGTAAACCAGATTTGGAAGTGCCATGGAGGTAGAATTTGACTCACTGATGAAGAATAAAACATGGGAACTATGTGAATTATCTCATGGAAAGAAACACATTGGTTGTAAATGGGTTTACAAGGTAAAATGTAAATCAAATGGTTCAATTGATAAATTCAAAGCTCTTCTTGTTGCTAAAGGGTATGCACAACAAGAAGGTATAGACTATGGAGAGACATTTGCTCCAACTGCAAAGATGGTGTTTTTTCTATTAGTTCTCTCGAATGTAATACATTTTGGTTGGTAGGTATATCCGATGGATGTTAAGAGTGCCTTCTTGAATGGAGATTTGGAAGAAGAGGTCTATATGGTGCAGACACAAGGGTTTCAGGTAGCAGGAAAAGAACATCCAGTTTACAAACTGATGCAGCCCCTATACAAACTTAAACAGGCTCCCTGAGCCTATTATTTCAAAATTGATCAACATCTTAGAGATTCAAGATTTTGGAGCTTTTTTGATCCTAATATCTATATCAAAACTACAAGTAATAACATTGTCATTCTCATTGTGTATGTTGATGACCTTGTTATTACTGATAGTGGAGCTCAGTTAATTCAATTAGTAAAATCTGAATTGAGTTCAGTTTCTGATATGACAGAATTAAGGCTCCTTCATTACTGCCTAGGTATAGAATTTTGGAAACTTGATCGTACCATGTTTATATCATAAAGAAAGTATGCCAAAACATTTAAAGAAGATTTCAGATGACAGATTATAATCCAATATCTACACCTATGGAAGTTGGGTTGGAATTGTCACCCTACTTTTATTTATCTCTAGTCAATGAGTTAGTATATTGTTAGATGGTGGGTAGTTTGTTTTATCTTATGATCACTCGACCAGATTTATGTTTTGCAGTGAGTTATTTGTCTCTGTTTAATGTCAAATTCTCAAAGAGAGCATTGGAAATTTGCAAAACATATTCTTAGATATATCAAAGGCACGCTTGAATTTGGTATACTATACGAACAATCTAATGATTATTAGTTGGTTGGATATTTTGATGTAGATTGGGCAAGATCAATTGATGATCGAAAACTTGAGCAAACTTGGATCAGGGGCTGTTTATTGATAGAGCAAACTTGAGCATACAATTGCTTTGTCATCAATTGAAGCAGAATATAAGGTAGCATGTAGTACAGGTTGTGAAGTTTTTTGGTTGCGACACATATTGTATGATCTTTAGATAGATCAAATAGCATCAATGTCGCTTCATTGTAATAATCAAAATATGCTCAAGTTGGCGACGAATCCAGTATATCATGCCAGAACAAAACATATGGAAGTTCATCATCACTATATTCGGTAGCTGGTGGAGCATGAAGAAATTTGCCTAAATTATTTTCCAACTTCTAAACAACTTGCTGAAGAAATGACTAAACCCTTATGTAGAGAAAAAATTGTTAAAATTTAGGGATAAGCTTGGGATTGTATCTAGGGTAGTCATTAAGGGGCGAGCGTGTTAGAATAAATAGATATGAAAGACATTTATATTATTGTAATGTTTGTTACAACAACTTTTTAGGGATAACTTGTTAATATTTGTAGGGATAAGTTATTGATATTTTTAAGGATAAGTTGTTAGGATTTGTAGGGATAAGTCGTTAGGATTTTTAGGATATGGTTTTTATCAGCACCAACTAACAATAAGTTTGTAAATCATTATAAATCGGAGTTGAGAAATGCAAATAGAGCATTAGAACTTACATTCTTTTATTGTTGATAAATATCATCATAGTTCGGAAAAAGGCAAGGAGGAGCATTTAAAGGGTATATGAAAGGAGGTATTCAATCTATGGAGATGCCAGTTGATTGAAGAAGAGAAATAGCTTATGAGTATTATCCATGATGATGACTAGAAGTGCTCCTAGAGGTAATCATTTATGAGGAGGAGAGTGCAAAATATAGGTCTCTCTCTTGGCCTAAGGTGCAGCCACCCATATATCTAAGGTAATGAAGCCAAAAAATAATTTTGAAGATGTTCTCAAGGTGAAGAGGATGAGTTCCAAATTCAGAGTATACTTCCATCATTAAAGAAAGTGCATTCCACTGGTTGGAGATATGAGAAATAGGCACTTACAGCTTCGTTGTAGTAGGAAACCATCGTTTGAGCTTGAACAATACAATGGGGAACCGTTCTTTTACATTGGATAAATCGTCGAATCAAAATAGTTTGGACCCTCTCAATGCGAGCCCAATCAACATCCTAGACTTGGACCCTAAATCTCAAATCCATAAAAGATTGTGTGTTTGATGATGGAATCAAAGATGTGCATATTGGTAGGTATGTCTTGGAAGTGCTGCTAGAAACATTGGCATTGCAAGACCAAGAGAGATATGTATTCTTTGCAAGGTCTTGACTGTGAAGCTAGTCGAAGATTAAGGGAAGGACTTGCAAATTGGTGAATCCCAAAGTAGGTGTAAGCAATGGTGATCTCAATTGACTGACACTTATAGAATAGCTGAAACTGAGATAGGGTACACTTTGATGTGTTGAAGATCATCATCTTAGTCTTGCTAAGGTTGACTGTTAGTTGTTTCAAGTCACAAAAGTGACCAACAGCATACAAACTGTCTTTGCAGCCCTTCAGAAGTATGAGCAAGAAGGGCTACACCATCTGCAAAAAACATGATAGCTATTAAGACATGATATAGAAGGCAATAAAATTTTCACATTTGAAGTTTCTTTATATTGAATATAAAGTGACATTCAAATATCTCATAAAATTTACTGTGGAAAATGCTCCAATTATGGAAGATATAAGGCCTCTTGCTAGTCAAATAAATGAGACTTTCCATGGATTGCAGTCACCTGAGTACCGACTTCCATAAGAGTAGACATGAGTTTATTGTCTTAGGGGGGGGGGGGGTGCATCCTCAACAGCCTTAGGGTTGGAGTTTTACCTTTTGTAAGTGGATTATCTCAAATTTATTTTAGCTTAGAAATTGAGCATATATTAGGAGGGAAGAGCAACCATTGCTACACTATTTAATATATAGAGCTTGAGTGGCTAGATTAAGGTTTGGATTCTGGAACCATGCATTTTATTTTGCTTAGTAAAAGTCCACAATTACATGAGCTAGTTTATTTATGAGTATCTTAGAATGGAAAGGTGTCAGATAGCAACTTTACAAAGGGATGCTGAGCCAAAATTTGATTGGGGAAGGCAGACGCATTGAGAGCTAAATATCATTTTCTCGAGTCTAGGTAATATTTTGACATGTAACAAAAACGCCATAAGGTGGGTCTATGCTTTAAGGTTGATCTCTAAAGTTCCTTTGAGTGAGGTAAAGTCTCCACTTCGCAGTGGCAGGCTATGGCAAAGTGGTATCTGAAAAATGCTTTCACTGTCTTGATGCTGCTGTGTGTTTGACGGATTAGTTACTAGCATGCTAGGTTGATAGACCGTGGTGGTGGCAATATTGAATATACTAGTTAGATCAGATCATAAAGCAGTGGTGACTGTCATACGCTTAAGTCTTAGAGAAGTGATTTAGGCATATGACATTTCTTTTCCTTTACTAATTTCATCTTGGTAACTTTTTTTAAAAAAATCGGTTCTATGGGATTGAAATGGACCCCACTTTTATTACATCATGACCACATAGTGGTATTTCAACAGCTTGGCAATTATGCATGTATGTTTGGTAAGATTTGAACCGAGGTCTCCGCCTTGAAAGTCGAGGAATTTCACCAATTGAGCTCCTGCCATTTGATTCATCTTGGTAACTTTTAGTCTCAACATCTGTTTTTTTTGGTTGGTTGTGAGCTTATTATTGTTTTTGCATGTTAAAGCTACAAGAAGCGAAAGGTGTAGAAATCCAATATCAATTATTTGTTCCTAGGAATGATCTTATTTTATTCCTGAAGTCTTATGAAAGCAACCTACATGCAGATTATTTCTTCTAATATTAATGTTTACATTTTGAAGCTTAAGTGAAGTGCAAGATATTTGAAAATCAATATTCTGTGATTTAAATTTTTGTTTGAAAATTGTATGTATATCGTGGCTTTTCTATGCCAGGGCATATCTGCAAAGAAAAAGTTAGAACGGAAGCGTGGGACGACCGAGAAAACTATTAGCTATCAGCATCTTCAGCAGTACTTCACCGGAACCCTCAAGGATGCTGCAAAGAGCATTGGAGGTATAGATATTTTGCATGAACAAACAGTAGTTATGTCCTTTCCTATGTTAGTAGCCTTTTTTTTTTAATCTCTTATTTTGCATTCTTGTTTTCTAAACCATTCTCATGTTTCTGCTGAACTAATATTTTTGCAAAGTTGGCTTATAAATAATTAAGAATGAGGGGTCTATTACTGGAAAATGATCAAATACCTTTTGACAAGTGAAAACGCCACATCTGTAGGCTTTCTTTGACGCTCAACTGTGGTTTAATGTGATCTTGATATTGCATGTTGTGGTGACTTATAATAATATCCTTTATAGTCATTCTTCAAACAGTAGTTTTGCTTGCTAAATATGGAATGCCCTAATGACCACCAAACACAGTAAACTAAAAATAAGGGTTCATAGGATACAAGGTTTGAGCATCGTAAGGTTTTAAAAAGCGTATTATGATCTAATAGGGTACAGGGCATGAGCATCTCAAGGGTTTTAAAAAGCGTATTAGGATCTAACAGGGTATAGGGCAAAGGATCCAATAAGACGAGGAAACATTTGTTTCTTTTATGTGACTTTGGAGTCTTTTCAAATTATCCTCTACATTTTCATCAGATTGATAGGCTAACTTAAGATAGTAATTGCAATTCACCAACTATAGAGGGAGCATATCTCACCCTTGGCTCTATGAGGGGAACAAGGTGAGAGATGAATGCTTAGCATGGAGCCCTTGCCTGCTGAAGGGGCTTTTGCATTTGACTACCAGTTTAAACAAGTATGCTCCAATTGTTGTCAATGGACACGTTTCCCCCCTCTTTTTGGCCATTTTTATTTTCTTTAATACATTTCGGGTTACAGTTAGTTTTGTAGTGATCTTCTTTTAGATGAATACATCGCCCATTTTACATTCCTGTTGTATTGCGCATCTCTCTTTTTTAGATGGTATTCTTCTTAATTGTCTTCAAAACACAATCTTACATGATTTTCTTAGTCTTTATGATGAGACATGAACAATGTCTTGAAATGTCAAGCGTGATGTATCCCAAAGAGTCACACACAAGATTTAAGCAACTTACTTTCAATGCAACTCAGTCAGTCAATCGTTCCCAAACGCAACTTCTAGGTTACTTTTGTGTATGTTCCATGACACGCTTAAGTGATTGATTAGGTTTGTTTTTGTGAAGTTTCATTTGCCATAAGCTTGTGGTGTTTGATTTGGTGCCTATAGTGCTTCGTTTTAACTCTAATGATATTGACAAGGCTTGTACCCTCTAGGATTTGTAGAAACGCTTCTATAAAATCAGTTTGGGAAGACAAACCTACATGTGTAAAGCTCTTCTATTAGAGCAGATCTGTAAAACAAGTTGTATAAATAGTTCCAAAAGATTAGATATGGAAAGGAACCCCACATTTGTGTGTGGTAAATTGATAGTTGCTACAACTTGGTGTGGAGATGACGCTCGTGGGAAGTCCATAGCTGATGGAAGAGGCTGTTATGAACCTTTGCTTCTCATAAATATAAAAGTAGCAAACATGCTAAAGTTTAATAAATAAACCGCATTAATTAATCCACACAAAGACAAGATGTGATAATACCCTTTAGGTAGGGCAACACCAATATTATTCCTTAAGGAACCACTCGATATTATTACATTATACTCGATATGATTGATGATGATTACAACAATATCCCTTCTTTATATACCCATCTTCTAATGCTACTTTGGGGAGCTGACTCCTAAACCCTTATCCCACTCATTATTATAATATAATATTATAATGTAATCAACCTTGGGTTATGTGTGGCCCATGCCAACTATCCATAGTACCCATATACAATATAATATCATATACCCATAATCCTATCCCTAGGTACCATAATAGAGGCTGGTTGTAGGATGTCGCATAATGAATCTAGATGCGGGCAAGGAAGAGTTTGGCAATGTGCTATATTGATACAATATCTTGATGTTGCATCTTGGATGGGCGACTCATTGGTTATAATACACGGGCACAATATTTTCCTGGATATGGGTTGCAGGTTTGAATCCGTCCTTGTCCATTTAGTTGGACTGCGTTTTTCTTTTGTGTATAGGCCGAAGCACTTGCTCCAAGGAGTAGTGCCCAAGTTGGCAGGCAGTAACATGTTGGATAGATAGAAGGCACATGTTTGTTGGGTGAATTCTTTGGTTCAAGTCATGGTTCTGCTATAAGTGCGTGTGTAGAAGGGAGGATGTTTTTCAAGAGGGGTGCTTGTTTTTGTTCACCAAGATATGTAAGGGCTTTCATCAAATGTTAGGGCATTGAGCTACAAGCTTTCCTTTTGCAATGTGGTGTTTTGTTTGGTTTAGAGAGGCCTTCCTGATCATCTAGTGGGGGCCCCCTTCTTATTACCAAGCAAGGTGTCATGTGGGGGCTTGGCGCATGGGAGATCCAGGTTCTAATCCCATCCTTGATTTCTCTCTACAATGTGGTCGACATGGTGCCAATGTGGAGTCAAAGTAGGATAAAAACAATTTTATATATATATGAAGATAAGCATCCAATCAATCCAGTCCAAGTGGTAAACAATGATTTGTCAATTGTGCATAGTGGAAGGTAGGTTTTGATAGTGTAGCAAATCCTACCCTATCAAAGCATGATAAGTGGCACATTATGGTTGAATGTTTTTTGGGCTAAGGTTTGTTGGATTTAATTACATCTATGTTTTGAGGATTAATAGGACAAAACCTTTCGAAGGCCATAACTTTCGAATGCAAAAGCATTTTGAGTCTGTACTTTTTTTTCAAATCACATGATCTTTTGAGCTCTTCGCATTGGTGGTATTAGTTCAAAGACTTGCTATAAGTGGGGGCATGTCTCATCGTGGGATGATCTTCATGATCTATAATGGCCTATTTCAAGGGTTGAAATTAAAGAGTATGCAAATAAAACGAGGATCTTTGGTCCATCTTCAAAGAAGAGACAATCGGATTTAAGAAATTGAAAACAGATGCAAGATTTTTTGCAAATGTAAAGGAGGATTATGAATATTTTCTTGCTAATCCTTCCCTTTCATATAGGAAGGAACATGTTCCTATGACCCTCGATGCTCTCTTCTCTTCTTATTCAGGTTGTTATGAGGAATTGTGGTGTTCCTTGTTTAATACAGGCTCATGCAAAGGATTTCATATTAGTGGAGGCTATGGCTTAGGAGCCCAAGAACAAACCTAAGTCTTCAAAGAAATTGAAAGCCACTTCCAAATACTGTATCGTGGAAGGACATCTTACAAAGAATTGTTTTATCTGGATACGGAAGATTGTGTTAGGAACCTACTATTAAAAATAAACACACTCACACAAATATTGCAAAATAACATTAAGCTCACAACACAACTATGAAATATAAATGCAGAAAAGAACAATCTCACAAATAACACAGAATCGCAGGCCTCTTCGAGGGGGCAACCTCCTTCAATGCTTTCATTCAATTATGCAAAAAGATACATACAATACTGCCCCTCATAGTTTTAAGGATTTCATCAACCACCTAACTCCCAAGGTTGGCTTACATGCAAAATGCCACCCGAGCTAGAATCTCCTACCTACAAGCGGTTACATTCTTGATAACAGTTACATAAAATGGTGCCACTTGTCTAGGCGCTTCTAGATCCACAACTATTACAAAACATTACAAAATATTATCATGGGTGTTCCCCCACGTTTACAAAATATTACAAAATATTAACATGGGTGTTCCCCATGTTCAACAAGGATCATAGTGTTAGGATGGGGTCCTAACATGCCCTACCCCTTCGAAAAGCTTTGTCCTCAAAGCTAAAGATGAGGAAACTACTGCTGAAGTTGGTGAAGAGGTTCCCACATCGCGTCTTTCGGTTGTAAGCCACGCCATTGGACCAAAACATCGGTAATAACACGTCGACGAAGGTTACGGGAGCGGCGGTCTAGAATGCACTCAGGTTCAAGAATGACGGAACCTTCCTCGTCCAACTCTGGAAGTGTAGATTGCACCTGCACCTTGTTGCCAACAACTTGCTTGAGAGATGAGACATGGAAGACTGGATGAAGTTTGGAGCTAGCCGAAAGGGCTAACTTGTATGCTGTTGACCCGATCCGTTGCAACACCTGATAAGGACCATAGTATTTGGTGACAAGCTTCTGAAAACCACGAATCTGGAGAGAGGATTGTTTGTACGATTGCAAGCAAAGGAAAACCATGTCGCCCATGGCAAAACTACGTTCAGTACGGTGTTGATCAGCTTGTTGTTTCATACGGTTCTGAGCCACGTCCAGATTGACCTTGAGTTGACGAAGAATGGAATCACGCTGGCAGAGAGTGGAATCCACAACTTGAACCTTGGAACTGCCTGGTATGTACGAAGTTGGTGTTGGTGGAGGTTGGTCGTAGACTGCTTCAAATGGAGTCACCTTAGTGGCAGTGTGATATGTGGTGTTGTACCACCATTCGGCCAAAGGAAGCCACTTGACCCAATGTGTAGGATGCTCAGAGGTGAAGCATCGAAGGTATGTTTCCAAGCATTTATTCACAATTTTTGTTTGGCCATCAGTTTGAGGATGATAGGCCGAACTCATCTTGAGTTGTGTTCCCTACAACTTGAACAATTCCTACCAAAATTGACTAGTAAAGGTAGGATCCCTATCAGAGACAATGGATTTTGGCATTCCATGGAGGTGAAAGATAGAGTCGAGGAAAATTTGAGTGACAATGGAGGCAATATATGGATGGGATTGGGAACATAAATGAGCATACTTCGAAAGACGATCCACTATCACTAGAATAACTGATTTGCCTTTGGACTTAGGCAACCCTTCAATGAAATCCATAGAAATATTTGTCCAAACCTGCTTAGGAAATTGGCAAAGGCTGAAGGGTACCAGGGGAACTCACAGTTTCACCTTTCATACGTTGGCAACGATCACATTCAGCCACAAAAGTATGAATATATTTTTTCATGCCGCGCTAGAAAAAGGTACGCTTGGTCCTGGTATAAGTCTTGAGGAACCCTGAATGACCAGCTATTGGGGAAGCATGCATTTCCTGAAGAATGTGGTCCTTTATCTGTGACTAAGTGGGTACGATAATACGGTCATGGTACCATAAATCATGGCCATCCCAAGTATACCCAGGACATGAATGAGGATTTGCTTGAAGTTGGCGAATGAGAGTTTCCAAAGAAGAATCCTTGAGTAGTTCCTCACGGAGTTGATGAATCCACTGAGGATGTGGCGTGGACAACGCATGGAGCATAACCTGTTCTTCATGTAATCGGGACAAAGCATCTGCCACCACATTTTCCTTACCCTTCTTATATGTGATATCATAGTCATAGCCCAACAATTTGGAAACCCACTTTTGTTGTTCGGGAGTGGCCACCCATTGTTCTAAAAAATATTTGAGACTTAGATGATTAGTCGCCAATGATTGACGACATGTAAAATGGCAAGCATTTCCTTCTCATAGGTAGACTTACCCAAATTTTGGCTTGATAGTGCCTTGCTAGTAAAGGCCAAGGGTCTACCTTCTTGCATGAGAACGACCCCAATGCCAGTGCTCGAAGCATCACTTTCAATGACAAACGGTTTAGAGAAATCTGGCATTGCTAACACAAGAGTAGTGGTCATGGCATATTTCAAATCAACAAAAGCCTTTTCGGCTGGTTCTGACCACATAAACGAATTCTTCCTCAACATGGCGGTCAAGGGGGTTGCTATCTTGCCATAATTCTTCACAAATTTCCTGTAATAGCTTGTGAGGCCCAAAAAACCATGAAGGCCCTTTAGGGTACGAGGTTTAGCTCAATCTTGGACTGCCTGAAGTTTTTTGGGATCCACCTGAACGCCATCCTTAGTGACAATGTGACCCAAGTATTCAACCTCTTGCTGGCCAAAGGAACATTTGGACATCTTGGCATAAAGTTGATGGTCAGACAAAAGTTTGAGTGTTTGATCTAAGTGTTGAAGATGCTCTTCCCATGAACGACTATAGATCAATATGTCATCAAAAAAGACTAGAATGAATTTGCGAAGGAAAGGGCGAAAAATGGAATTCATCAAACTCTGAAAGGTAGAAGGTGCATTGGTTAACCCAAATGGCATAACAAGGAACTCATAATGCCCTTCATGAGTTCGAAAAGCTGTTTTTGGAATATCCTCATCCTTGATGCGAATTTGATGATATCCTGACCGCAAATCCAACTTGGAAAAATATTGGGCCCCATGCAACTCATCAAGGAGTTCATCAATCACAGGAATTGGGAATTTATCCTTAATAGTGATTTTATTGAGGTCTCGATAATCCACACACAAGCGCCAAGTGCCATCCTTTTTCCTTACTAATAACACCGGCGAAGAATAGGGACTAACGTTGGAACGGATAATCCTCGCAGCACGAAGCTCCTGTACTATTTTCTCAATTTTTGACTTTTGAGCATGAGCATACCTGTATGGATGGACATTAGGAGGAAGACTACCAGGAAAAATCTGTATGGCATGGTCATGGGAGCGATGAGGAGGTAGCCCCTTGGGTTCCTCAAAAACTTGAGCATATTTGTCTAATAATCCTTGTAATTGCAGTGAATAATTTTGTTCTGTTTCCTCAGGGCTGGTTATAGCAAAAATTTGTGCCACCACTCCATGGGAGGACTTTTTCAACAACTTTTCCATCTTATGAGTAGAAATAAACTGTGCCGCACCGGCTTTCATGCCATGTAAAGTATATTCCTTCCCCTCTTGACTGAATTTCATCCACAATTCGGCAAAATCCCACAAAACTTGTCCTAACATTCGCAACCATTGTGCTCCCAAAACTATATCACACCCCCCAAGGGGTAATGCAAACATGTTTGTCTTGATATTATAGTCCCCAACTTGAAGTTTGACATTACGACATTTTCCTTTGCATGGAAGGGTGCCTCCATTAGCAATCATGACCTCAAAGGAATTACATGTAGTAATGTAACAATTTCCTTGTTTGGCTACACGGGGATCAATAAAATTATGGGTACTTGCTCGAGTCGATAAGAATGATGACTCGTTGTCCTTTGAAGTGGCCAATCACTTTCATTGTTTGGGGTGTGGAAACTCCTGCTAAGGCGTGCACCAAGATTTCTAGTGGGGAGTCCTCTGAATCTGTTGCTTGTTCTGATGTTTCCCCCTCTGGAGGATCCTCCTCATCCTCTAACGATTCTGCGATTGGTGTTTCATCCAGATCAAGCAAAAACAATTTTTGTTGCACACACTTATGCCCTCGAGAATACTTTTCATCACAATTAAAACATAGCCCTTGTGCCCTTCTACTCTCCATCTCTTCACGAGTCAATTTTTTTATAGTGGGAGATTTAGTGGTAGGGCTTGTCATCATCTTGGACGGAAAAGATGGTCGAGATTGAGGAAATTTAGATGTGCATCCTAGAGCCTTAAATTTTTCTTCTACCAATTTAGCCAATTGTATTGCCTGTGGTAATGATTGGGGTCTCAATAGTTTTACCTCAGCCCGAATGTCATCCTTCAACCCACTCACAAAACAACTTTGGAAAGAGTCGGCAGTTAGACCAGTAGTGCGATTGGCAAGCTTTTCAAATTGAGTTTGATACTCTCGAACGATGAATGTTTGTCTAAGTTTGAAAAGAGCTCCTGTGAAATCTTCAAACTCACTAGGACCAAAGCGAGTGAGTAGACATTCAAAATCTTGCCAAGAAAGTTCAGTTTTAGCCTTCCTAAGCCACATAAACCAATGTAGTGCATCTGATTCAAAATTGAAGGAGGCAATGGTCAACCACATGTATCGTGCGACATTATGAAGAGTGAAGTATTGTTCGACCTTACAAATTCACCAACCTGATGAACATCTGGTATGTCCTCCCCCTCGTCCTCGTCCTCGTCCCCTTGGTCATTGCCCCATTAACATCTGGTATGATAAGGAATGTAAGTTTGCCCACCAAAGGTTGAAATATGCCATTCGGAATCCTTCTCAGCCCTATGCCATTTCTCACAAAGACTACATTTGAAGAAGCGTCTCTTCCTCTCTTGGCATCGACTTGATTTTATCTACTCCCTTCAGCAGTCTCCTAAATCCTTCTGGCGCCTTATCCTCCCCCATGATTGGATTACTCATGGGATTGATCTTTCCTCTTGGACCATTCATGCCTCTCCCCTCTATACTATCCCAAATCAGCCTCCTATTACTGTTCCCTTCCCCCCTTCTTCGTGCCACCTCTTTTCTATTGGTCTTGTCAGGCAGGCTATCTGGAAACTCTGTACGAGCAAAGTAGCAGATTTGGATGGGTTACAGGTGGAATTTTTGAAGCATGGTATTGACCCTCTTGTTGGGCCCCTCACTGATCTCTTTAATCTCGTTGTCTGTTTTGGGTTTCCTGATTCTTGGACTCAGCATATCATTCACCCCATTCATAAGGCAGGTGATCCCCATGAACCCATTAACTACAGGACTATCATGATTGGGCATATCTTTGCCAAGCTTTATGCCACAACATTGGATGTGCTTCTCTCCAGAAGGTTAAAGAAGGGGGTTTTCAGGGCTCTTGGCCAAGCTAGTTTTTGGCAAGATCACCATACCACATATCACATTCTAGTCCTCAGAGCTATTATTGAGGAGGTTCTTTCCAGGTCCTCGAAGGTTTATTATTGCTTTGTAGACTTTAGGAAAGCTTTCGACACAGTGCCTTGGCATTTACTTCTTGAGAGGCTTCGGTCAATTGGCATCTCTAGGCAACTTTTGACAGCGGTTACACGGTTATATGAGAGTGTGAAAGGTCAGTTTTGCTTCCCTCAAGGGCTTTCAACCAGTATTCTTAACACCATAGGAGTCAAACAGGGATTCCCCCTTTCCCCGACACTTTTTGGGGTCTTTATCGACGAGCTTGAGACTTATATTAGGGAGAACGCTCACCCAGAGGATGGTTGCCCTCTTCACCATGTGCTGATTTCTATTCTTCTCTTTTCTGATGATGTTGTTCTTTTGGCCTCATTCCCTGAGGGGCTTCAGCGTCATCTGAACACTCTTGCTGCTTTTTGTGACTCAAGATAGTTGACGGTGAATCTTTCTAAGACCAAGGTTATGGTATTCAATACTACCAAAGAGGCTCTATCCCATCTCCACATCCTTTTCCAGGGCCAGGAGGTCGAAATCACCATCTCTTATGTGTATTTGGGGGTTCTTTTAATTGGTCCCACTTTTGGTATGAAACCTATCGCCCAGGTCTATCTTTGCTAGAGAGGAATTGCTTCAAAGCACATTTTCAGGATATACCTATGAAGATGAGGATCTTTGATGCCTTGGTCAAGCCAACTATTACTTATGGGTCAGTGGTTTGGGGTCCTAGTCTTGGCCCAACTAAGTGGTCATAGGTTGAATGAGTCCAGACACTCTTTCTTCGACTTGCAAGGGCATAGTCCCCCGTTCTATTATTCTGGCAGAGTTTGGAGCTTCTCCTCTCCAGCTTGAGATTATCTTCCTGATTATCGGTTATCTTCACAGGATTCGTACTTTTGGAGATACCCCTAAGGGTTGCAGGTGGTACCCTTACCTCGCCCTTCGCTCCTCGACGGAACTCTCTCCGAGTTCTTGAGGAGGTCGGAGGAGCTGGTATTTTCAGGTTTCCGCTTTCCTGACCAGCATTTAGATACGGATAGACAAGCTCCCCCCTTATTCTTTGGGGGTTCTCCCCCCCTCTCGGCTTAGTAAGGAGAAGATGCTCCACGAGATTCGGAAGGATGTTAGTCTCCAGTACACCAGATGCACATGGATATCTCCTATTGCCCCTCTTTCCCCCAAGCTGTCTTTCTACCATGAGCACTTCTTACAGATACAGGAGGGCAGAATAGTTCCACCACAATACCTTCAGCAGCACACAATGCATAGTCTTCGAATCACTATTGGGCAACTTAGGGTGTGTTCTCACCAACTTCAGATTGAGTTAGATCACCATCTTCCGACGGAGGAACGGATTTGCTTGTTTTGCTCCATGGGTGAAGTTGAAACCCTTTATCACTTTATTTTTTGTTGTCCCATTTATTATGAGATATGTAGGGTTTCATTGCCTTTTCAGGGACAACTCTCAATCTGTTTCTACCTTCTTCAAATACCTGGACCAGCGTTGTCTCGCACTCTTTCTAAGGGAGAAAACTCAGCTTCGATGACAAAAAAGTTCTCCAAATGGATCTCACCCACCTCATCATCGGCTCATCACAACATACTTCACCAACTCCAACGGACCAAGTGACTTCGATCGGAAACGCCCCACATCATCCAGTTTGAACAGAAGCAGGGTCACTAGACAGCGCACCAACAGTTTGTCAGGGTTCCAAACTAGCAATGGGCAGAGACATATCATGGACTTCTTCAGCTCCGGTACTTCGGCCTCGACTGTTAGGAGAGATTAGTTTCTGGGGGGTTCTCGGAGCTTGCCCCTCCTGGGCTGCTCCCTCCCCCCACCTTCTCTCTCTCCGTTCTTCTTGGCATGCACTCCTCTCTGTTGGACTGCAGCCCTTCCCCCCTCTGCTCTCCCTTTTCTTTTCTTTTCCCTTTCTCTTTGGCCCGTTTGTCGGGTTTCATCTTGTATTTATCTTAGTTCTTTTCTTTGTTGGGCTTTTTAGCCTGCTAGCTGGCATTCATTATTGTCCTTCTTATAGCCCCTTGGGTCTTATTTTGGCCCACCGCGGACATTGATAATATTTCATTTCATTTTCATTTCTGAGATTATAAGGAACACATTACCTGCTGTAAAATGTTTCTTGTATAGAAATTAAGGACTGTCCATAAGAATATATATGGCTGTAAATCATTTCAAACATCTGAAATAAATTTACAGGAGACTGTCACGTGTTTTGTTGACTGTTAATAAGTTTACAGTAAATTTTCTGCATGTTCTATTTGACCGTAAATGTAAGACAGCAGACTGTTTCCTTAATGTACTAGCTGTACATGAATTTACAGCAGGTTGATTGCTACTCTCCCTAGAAGATTGAATGTTTAGGAATTATTTCCGCAGCTTTAATGCCTTATAGGTTAACTGTTAAGAAACTTTACTTTGATAAAATAAAAACATTCACAAATATGCTGGATAATAAAGAAATCAACCACAAAGAATATATTCCACACAAAAGACAAAATATGTAGATACACTTCAGGTAGGGCAACACCAATGTTATTCCTTAAGGAAGGAACCGGTCCACAATATCTCCGAAGGTGAGAGCTGCTCCACAAGCCAAGGAGGTTACAACAATTAATTGGATTGGATTCTGTGATTTACAATTACAAGGTCTCTTCTTTATATAATCATCCTCTAGTGCTATTATGGGAAAGACATAACCCTATCCCTATCCCACTCATTATTATATTAAAATATCCTAAAAATTCGTCTTCACCAAACCTCATCTAATATTTTTCGTCAACAATTCAAATTTTCTTCAAAACAAAACAAATGGCAATTGATTTTCTTACCCAGATTGAGAGATATGAATGTTTTTTGGACGAATTTCTACACAGCCAAAAAATAGTGCCGATAACGTGACTTCAAACAATTGTGACTCTTTCAATACTGATCAGAATTTAACAAATGACCAGTTGTTTTTGTAGTACTCAAAATGATCTACACGATGGTCAAGTATCTTCTAAATATGTTAGCTGTGCAAAAAGATATAGGTCTTGGAAAAATATGATGAGTTAATGTTTTTTTTCTTTTCTTCAGCAACTCAACAAGTCTAGAAATAATCTTTTCAAACCATGCAAAAATTCTCGACTTCGCTAGAACCGTTTCTCTGACACCAGATGCTAAGAAACTTTACTATGATAAAATAAATACATCCACAAATATTCTGAGTAATAAATAAATCAACCACAAAGAGTATACTTCACACAAAAGACAAATATGTAAATACCCTTTAGGTAGGGCAACACCAATGTTATTCCTTGAGGAAAGAACCATTCCACAATATCTCCCAAGTGAGAGCTGTTCCATGAGCAAAGATTCTTACAATGATTAATCGGATTGGATTCTATGATTTACAATTAACCAATCCCTTCTTTATATAATCATCCTCTAGTGCTATTTTGGGAAAGGCATAACCCTATCCTTATCCCACTCATTATTATAATATAATTTCCTAGAAATAGACCTTGGGTTATTTTTAGCCCATGCTATTTACATAATACAATTGGGTTATTTATGGCTCATGCCAACTATACACTATAGTTGGGTTATTTATAGCTCATGCCAACTATACAATACAATATTATATTATTAAGTGATCGGCCCATGGTTTAACTTTGTAACGGTTGTTTAACTTTGTAACGGTTAACCTTTACTAACCCTTTATGCCTAATGTGTTATGGGCAAGGGTTTAGTAATTTGTAATTAATATTGATGAATTTTTATAAAAACTCCTCAACTGCTTGATCCATAGTATTTGTGTGACCTTATTTTGATCATTTGTATGGGTGCCTAAAGGCATTCTTCCATATTTTTTGTGTTAATTGCTCTTTCCTTTTGCTCTATGATTTCTTGCTTTATGATTTGAGTTGATGTGTTGCTTCTATCCGTTCTGGCAAAGTATTGCAAAATCTAACATGGACATGGAATCAATAGAGAGTAATGTTTCTTAATCTCTGCAAACCTTGCAGAAATTCTCCACTTTGCCAAAACCGTTGCTCTGATATCAGATGTTAAGAAACTTTACTTCGATAAAATAATCGCATCCACAAATATGCTGAGTAATAAATAAATCAACAATAAAGAATATACTCCACGCAAAAGACAAAATATGTAAATACCCTTCAGGTAGGGCAACGACAATGTTATTTTTTAAGGAACCACTCCACAATATCTCTCAAGTGAGAGCCGCTCCACAAGCAAAGACTGTTACAATGATTAATCGGATTGGATTCTATGATTTTCAATTACCAGGTCCCTTCTTTATATAATCATCCTTGGGAAAGGCATAACCCTATCCTTATCCCACTTATTATTGTAATATAATTTCCTAAAAATAGACCTCAGGTTATTTTTAGCCCATGCTATGTATAATACAATTGAGTTATTTATGGCTCATGCCAAGTATACGCTATAGTTGGGTTCTTTATAGCTTATGCCAACTATACAATACAATGTTATATTATTAGGTGATTGGCCCAGGGTTTAACTTTGTCACAGTTAACCTTTACTAGCCATAATAACCCTATATGCCTAATGTGTTATGGGTAAGTTGTAATTATTATTGAGGATTTGGTATAATTACTCCTCAACTACTTGATCCATAGTATTAGTGTGGCCTTATCTTGATCATTTGTGTGGGCGCTGAAAGTCAACCTTCCATATTGTGTGTGTCAATTACTCTTTTCTTTTGCTCTATGACTTTTTGCTTTATGATTTGAGTTGATTTGTTGCTTCTATTTGTTCTGGCAAAGTACTGCAAATTCCGACATGGACATGGGGCCAATAGAAGCACTTCTATCTAGACTTCCTGTAGATGCAAATATGATTTATAACTTGCCAAGATATTATTCCCAAATCAAATTTAGTTAAATGTCCAAGCTGGTTGACAGCACGCAAACAAAAGCAAGGCAAAACAAACATGATGAGAGACACATTGTCACCAATATTGAAGGCTGTACACATCCTATTATGAAATATTTAGAGTACAATAGTTAGGAAGATAACAAATAAGTAAAACCATAGCAATGAAGCTAAAGCAGTAAAGCAGAAAACAGTTTCAAAGCATCTGCTTTACTCTAAGAATACACAAGTGGACTCGTATCATTTCCTCCATATTTGAAGGAAATTGCCCCTGATTTCTGTTGTAAATGTGGAACCTGTTTCTCAAAGGTAGATTTGGAAAACCACTTGGCCTTCGTAGACAAAGTGCCTTTGCGGTCAAGGCAATTAATAGTAGTTTGCTTTTGTTGAGTGGTGTGATTTAGGACATTGCAGACTGTGTGCTTACACAAAAGTGGCTGAAAATCTGGTATAATGTCCTGAGGAGTGACTAGAACCTTTTCTTCCAAATGAGAGGGCTCATATAAATTAAGCCAGTTGACATTGACAACATTGTGGACCCAAAGCTAAACTGGCAGGTCCAAATGAAAGGCATTGGGGCCAGCTGCTTGGGTTATTTGTATATGGCTCATATTTTATTGGCATAAGATTGTGATGTTGCTTGTTTCTACACTGTTGTTTACCGAACTGAGTTCATGCTTGATTGCCAACTTGGAAAGAGTTAGACGCTCAAACATGATTGTGAAGTTCCTTGAATTTATCCCGAGTTTTCTTTTAGAATCCCCTATACATTGTTATGAATCTTGGCCAAATTTTTTAGAAAGGGAAAATCTTTGTCTTACTCCTTATGCTAGAGGTGCATCTTTGGATAAAAGGGCAAAAAGAAGCTCATAGGGTTCCATAGGCTTGAACAGAAAGTTATTAAAAATATCAAATGAAGAATGTCTTGTGGATGTGTGTGGCCTAGTTGTAGCTATGTTGAAGAATACAAAGATATGTTTTCTATTCCTTAACTCGTTACTATTAGAGGCAAAGAGCATGGACTCAAATGCAATTCACCATCTTAGTTTATTGAGGGAAAGAAGAGAAACGTAACTGTCAACCAGAAAACTTTGATTATGTTAGTACTCCTGTCACACACACAGAGATATACAATGCAGTACAGTATAATATTATTCCATTGTATATAAATAAAGGTGCAAAATGGGAAGAACTCACATATATCTAAATGCACAGGGCACCACATGTATCATTCACGTTCATTTGCAATAAATCATATTCTGGTTAAGCGGAGATCTCGCGCAAAGAAATAGAATACAACATACTATAAGCTTATTTCATTATATTAGAAATATGCACAACAGAAAGAACTTATAGATACATATATGAATCCTTTATCTTCCAATCATTTGCAATACATATGGTCTTATTGAGCATACAACACAAGCCACTTGTAGCAAACATAGACAATCATCATTGTCATCATATCTTGATGAACACTTCCCTCTCTACCAACATACCTTTAGATACTTCAATTAAGGTAGATAGTGTGTATAGAGGTATCATAGGATTCGAGAGGCAATTGGCAATTACCCCACTCCCATCAAACTATTCATATACATGAAATATTAAATGCACTCCATAACCCATTACATTATATTTATTACAATCACTTACGCTACCATATACCCACTCATGAAAAACTCTATAACACATTCTAATTATGTGATGATAGCACATTACAAGATGTGACACATAGTTATGTGCACTAATGCTCATGCAGATGTGATGTTCATGCACCAACTTGCCCACCTACAACCGCATAGATGACAAACATGAATGATATTCATGCTTTGACCAACATACCTTGACCGAGGTAGATGGCATACACATGAGCATCATGGGAACTAGTAAGTGGTTGGCAATTACCCAACTACCACCTATCTACGCATATTACTTGAAACATTAAATATATCTTGTAAATGAATACTTGATATTTATTACAAACAAATTTCATCACTACAAACATGAGAATGCCATGTGACGACAACTATTAAACACACACAACTCATTAATTGTGTCATATGACACGACTTCATTCCTTGTGCTTGCAACATCCAAGATTACATTGAAGCTTATGCTTACATGGATTCTCATGTGCTAACTTGTTTGCTTGCATTTGTGCCTTACTTTAGACTTGTTGGCATCCCCGTTGACAAAACAACTAATTGACCAATTTGGGTTAGAGGACCAAATCTCACTACCTAAAAACTTGATACAATTCTCTCATAGCACAATAATTTTCTCCAATTGCTGGCTTTGCTTTGTGCCACTGTCTGCCTTGCCACTTTGATGAGAAATTCTCGTTGTCAGGTGTGTCAAGGGTCGAGGGCTAGCGCCCTTACGTGTTCCCTATCATGATGCGGGGCAAGGTCTAGGGGTAGCATCCGTGTGGAGCTTGGGGTAGTGCTTAGAACCTCGACGAAATATTTGTTGAAATCTTCTCTTTGTTGTTTAAATTTTTTCTATGGTCGACATTTTAGCGGTTGATAGTTAAGACAATCTCCAAACAACATCTACGTCTGCACAAACACATTCTGTTTGGTTACAAATAATGATGATTTTGTCTTCATATTGCAACGCATACTCTTCTTCTCATCCATTTTGTGAAGTGATGTTTTGTAGTGATGACCTTGGTCATCCCTTATCCATTGTTATGAACCTCTCTTCTCATCAACAATAAATCATTCACCAATATGCAGAAATATACAATATGCATTCACAAATAAATTCCACAATAACAATCCACACAATAAAATAGAGATTGATAATACCCTTGAGGTAGGGCAACACCGTAGAATGCTCCTTATTGGAAGGAAGCCACTCCACAAGATCTCCAGCTCTACGAGCCAAGACTTCTACAAAGAATAATTGATATATGTCTTTCTTTTACAATTGGGGTACGCCTCTCTTTATACAAGAATGTGATAGTTCACCTTGCATGAGTTACAAGGTCACCCATGTGGTGATTCACCTTCCATGAGTTACAAAGTGCAAAATATTATAATATGGCATGAAGTCATATATTATTATAATTTTATGTGTGACCCATGCCATAATACAATACTATATTATATCCCCACATTCATATACTTAGGTACCTAACATTCCATTCCCCTTACAAAAATGTTTCGTCCTCGAAACATAAGAAGAAACTAAATAATATGATCTTCTAAGCAATGTTGTCAATTGGTACCAATCTTGATTATTCCTCCATCCAAGTGAAATTTGGATTGGTGGTAGTTTGTGAGGATGCCAAGCTGCCCTTGTGCCATTTGAATGCCCATAGTTTTTGCTCTTTTGGTTCCATGTATATCCCTCATATTTCTTTTGTTGCCTTAAACCTTGTTTCCATGATTGTTGCCTCTCATGGTGATGTGGATGGCTATATGCTCCCATATTTTGTGCCTTTATTTTATGCTCCTCTCTTTTTTTTTTCAATTTGGTTAGGGGCTTGGGATTGGAACCGCCAACCTCAAGCTGGCAAACACTCAGCGGAAACCAATTTATTTTTTCGATTTGGTTAAGGGCTCGGGATTGGTTTATGCTCCTCTCTTATTCCCCTCTTTTGGTTCATTCTTGGACTTTGCTTTAGTTTCTTCTTTGATCTCTGCCACTGCCTCTTCCTTAGATTCTATTTCAAGTTCTTTTTCTTGTTCTTCAATTTGTTCTCTTGCAATAGTTACCTGTTTTTCTTTGGATCCATGTTCCTTATGTTGAGAAATATCCTGCAGTGTTATCTTCTTTTTCTTGTACCATAGTTTCATAAACTTCTTTTGCAGATTAATGTTAATAGTACCCAAAGAATGCAACCAAGGATAACCCAAAACAATATCCATATCATCACTCTCAATGGCATAAAAATCTGAGTGTAAGACATATTTATCCATAGTAATTTTCAAATTTTGAAAAATTTGAACATTCTTACCCTCAAGCTTTGTGTCCTTAATTTTCTGAACCTGCAACTTTTTAGCCAAAGCAATATTAATGAAATTAAATTGGCTGCTAGGGTTTATTGAAATAACAACCTTTTCCTTCTGAATGCAGCCAAAAACTTGCAAAATAGTTTTTTTAAATTCAAACAAATTTTCTTGGTCATTGTTTGGCTTATTTGACACCAAAGATGTGCTTCCCTTATTATCCTTTTTCTCTAATCCTTGGTCATTGTTTGGCTTATTTGACACCAAAGATGTGCTTCCCTTATTATCCTTTTTCTCTAATCCCCATTTACTTAAAAATGCAACTTCAAATTCTTCCCATGTGTATATATAATGACGAGGACAAGCAAAGTTGAAATACCAAGATAAAACTTCCCCTTGCAAGGAATTCCAAATATTATATCTCCATAAAAATTCAGAAGAATATAAAGACTTAAAATGTTTCCACCATTCCCTAGCATCAATATCATCTTCTCCAGAAAATTTTGGCAACTCCATGACTTTTTTTTCCAAAGCAGCTAGGGTTTTAAATAACCGGAAATTCTCAAAAATTAAAATTTTTGAGATCTCATCTATTTCTTTCTTCAAACAATTAAATCTGCAGATTTTCTTTCAAACAAAACAAACAACTGATTTGCTTACTCGGATTGAGAGAGATGAATTTTCCGTGCAACCCAAAAACAACATCAAAAGCCCAACTTTCAATAGCTGTAACTCCCTCAATACTTATTAGAATTTAACAAGTGAGCAATCGTTTTTGTAGTACTCAAAATAACCTACATGTTGGTGCAAAAGGATTCTGAAAATGACCGCTAAAAAATTTAATATGATTTTTTTTCTTTTGAAAAAACCAGTACGGGGACGCGTCCCCCCCGGAGGGACGCGTCCTCTAGTCCCCCGCGCCACTCAACACGGGGGGACGACATTGGGGGACGAATGGGCACCGGGTACACCCAACCGTCCCTAGGGACGGCTAGAGCGTCCCCAAAGGGACCCAACCGTCCCCCATGGCTGGGCGTCCTCAGCCAAAAAAAAAAAAAAAAAATTAAAATGAAAATTTAATAAAATAAAAAGCATTGAACATTTGTGTTCTTCAATCTGTTCTTTAGTACATTGTTGAAAATGATGACTTTCCACAAATGAAGATTAAAGCAAAAGTTACAGTATTCTAAAGCAAGTCCTCAGCCAATCCGTTCTATGAAGATTAAAGCAAAAGTTATAGTATTCTAAAATTACAAGTGAGGGATAAAGATTGTTGATATAATAAGCGGAGATCACTGAATAACATAAAGAGTAACAAAGAGAGACCCTACTCATACTTAGAAAGAAAGAAAGTTTCTTAAAGTCCGCAGATGATCAAAGCAGGTATTTGGACTCAAATACTACATTGTGTAACAACAGTCTAGAGAGAGCTGGAAATAGTGTTCCAAAGAAAAACCAAGAATACAAAATTAATAAGCATAAATTTACAAAATCCCTTTAAACAAGGTTAATAAAAATCTTATGAGAAGGAAGCTGATAGTTAAATTGTAGGATGTTAAAAAGTGAAACAAGCAAGTTTTATAGGACTCTGAACAACGTGCCTCTTGACTGCATTTTTGAAAACATTTTTAGATCATGGCTTTGCATGTCTTAATTTAGGTTCATAATTCAGAAAATCATGTAAGGTAAAAACATGATGAAGCTGTTGGCTAGTAAAAGTGGCATGATAACTCTTACTGGAATGACACTTTATTTGGTGGGGAAAAGACCCTGGTCCAAAATGCTTCTATTGCTGATTTATCAAATGTTCAAGAATGAAGATTTTGTAAAACAGATAGTATCCAATTAGAAACATGTTCACTGTTTTGCTTTTACGTGTGTTCCTTTGTTGCTATAAATGGTTATTGATTTGCTGCAAAGTGGCCTAAATTGTTTGCTTTGCATACACTTCCATTGAGAAAATACAAAATGAGGAATGCTTGGCATCAACTTGTCTTATTCTTACAAAGAGACAAATCCCATTGAGTTTAGGACATTGACTTCAATGAGAAAATTGTAACTTTTGCTTTAGGACATTGACTTCAATGAGAAAATTGTAACTTTTGCTTTAGGACATTGACTTCAATGACAAATCCGCTTATTTTAGAATACTGTAACTTTTGCTTTAATCTTCATAGAATATTGTAACTTTTGCTTTAATTTGTTCTTTATGTTCTTTAGTACATTGTTGAAAATGATGACTTGTAAAAGCTGAATAATGTGGCATTCATTACTTGAACAATAGCAACTAATTTGGTTAACTGTTAGAGATTGGTAGATTGCACTTGATATCCTTCGCTGAACCTTCAAGTTATATTTGTTGAAACAATTAAATGGCTGCACTTAGTAACTAATATCAATATGAATATTGAATATCCTAATATCATTTTTGTAGTGTGTAGAATTTTGAATTTCTAAAAAATTTCAATTTTTATAGTATTATACCAGTCGTCCCCCACATCCGTCGCCGAGCCGTCCCCTAAAATCGGCTTGTCGTCCCCCGCCGTCCTCGGAAACCCGTCCCCCCGTCCCCCAAGCTCGTGGAACCTTGGAAAAAACATTTGCACAGCCAAAAAACAGCACAAATACCTCAACTTCAAACAACCATAACTTTCTCAATACTTATCAGAATTTAACAAATGAGCAATCGTTTTTGTAGTACTCAAAATAATCTACATGTGAATGCAAAAAACTTTTGAAAATGACTGCTGAAAAAAAAATATGGCTCCTCCAAAATGTGATGTTTTTCTAGAAAAACGTGCCCTAGCTCTGCAAAACTAACTCCACTTTGCCAGAATATCTTCTCTATTACCAAATGTTGTGAACCTCCCTTCCCATCAACAATAAATCATTCACCAATATGCAAAAATATACAACATGCATCCATAAATAAATTCCACAATAACAATCCACACAATAAAATAGAGATTGATAATACCTTTGAGGTAGGACAACATTGTACAATGCTCTTTATTGGAAGGAAGCCACTCCACAAGATCTCCAGCTCCATGTGCCAAGGTAATGCGACAAATCTGTCTTTTGTATGGGACCACTCATAGGCATTGCATCATCCCTATGACATCCACGTTGGGGACCACCTTTGCTGAGATGATAATATTGTTTCCAACAACACTCCACATTAACTGGTTTTCCCATAGTTGGCGGATTGCCCATCTGAGGTTAACACTTCTTTAAAGATGGTTGATGACTTTGTGAACCTCTCTTCTTATTATCATAAATCATTCATCAATATGTAGAAATATACAACATGCATCCGCAAATAAAAATCCACACAATAAAATAGAGATTGATAATACCCTTGAGGTAGGGCAACACCATACAATGCTCCTTATTGGAAGGAAGCCACTCCACAAGATCTCCAACTCCACAAACCAAGACTCTTACAAAGAATACTTCATATATGACCTTCTTTTACAATTGGGGTACATCTCTATTATTTATACAAGAGTGTGATAGTTCACCTTACATGATTTACAAAGTCACCTATGTGGTGATTCACCTTCCATGAGTTACAAAGTGCATAATTTTATAATATGGCACTATGTCATATATTATTATAATTTTATGTGTGACCCATGCCATAATACAATATTATATTATATCTCCACAGTCATATACTTAGGTACCTAACATGCATCTTCTGAGAAATGGACTACATTTGCAAAAAAGGTAATGCGACAGATCTGTCTTTTCTACGGGACAACACTCATAGGCACTACATCATCCCTATGATCTCTTCCATGTTGGGGACCACCTTTGTTGAGATGAAAACATTGTTTCCAAGAACACTTCAAATTAACGGGTATTCCTGCAGTTGGCTGATTGCCGCTCTTAGGTTAACACTTCTTTAAAGATGGTTGATGACTTGGTTTGCTATAGGCGCAACAACCTACAAGTAGATGACATCTAAGGTTCAAATTATTGTTATTATGTAGACACTGACAAGCTTGTTGTTTTAAAGAGACAAGGTGACAACTTTCTAGTATGTGATGATGGTGCCAACATTGGGGATGACTCCTTGCTCTAGGGTGATGGCACTTGTGATAATTTTACTCTTAGAATGTGACAATAAACCTTAAGAGAGTGACGATATCTTTGCTTACAATCTTCCTCTAGGTGTTTTGCATTTCTTGCTATGTGAAAATATCTCTCTGTCTTGAAGTTTGGACAAAGGGTTGATGTTAATTTTTGAGTGTAGTGGCGAGAGTGGACTGTTAGGAACCTTCATATAAAAATAAGCATAACCACAATAGCAATGCAGGAATTAATGGAAATGCTTATAAACTAAATGACCATGAAAATGAAATAACATAAGTGCTTAAGAAAATAACTGATTGGAAATACAACAAACTTATATTAATCAAGCGGAACAGATATCGCAGGCCTCTTCGAGGGGGAAACCTCCTTGGAAGCAGAGCTCCGATACAATTTGAGAAAAATATGAGATACATTCTACTCCAAACCCATGTCCTTATATAGACTCTTATTTACCCTAACCCTAATGCTCAAGGGTCGGACCACATGAAAGAGGGGACCCGAGCTACTAACTCCTACTTATAATAAAAGTAAAGGTTACATCATAATGGGCCCATACACACTAGGTGCCCAAGGTGCAAACATACACCAACACTAGACAAGTACATAACAATGGTTGTGTTAGGATAGGGTCCTAACATGCCCTCCCCCTTCAAGAAGCTTTGTCCTCAAAGCTTGAGGTGAGGAAACTGATGCTGTAGTTGATGGAGCGGCTCCCAGGTGGCATCTTCTGGCTGCAGTCCACGCCACTGTACTAGAACATCAGTGAGAGTGCGGTTGCGAAGTGTGCATGTATGCCGGTCTAGAATACTCGTGGGTTCTAAGATGACTGAGCCTTCCTCATCCAACTGGGGTAGTGTGGATTGGACCTGTATACGGTTGCCAAGGACCACCTTTAAAGATGAGACATGGAAAACTGGATGTATCATGGAAGAAGGTGGCAATTCTAGCTTGTAGGCCATGGGGCCAACTTACTAGAGCACTTTATACGGTCCATAGAATTTTGGTGCTATCTTTTGATTGCCACGGAGTTTCAATGATGATTGCTTGTAGGGATGTAAGCATAGGAAAACCATGTCCCCGATGTTAAAACTGTGCTCAAAATGGTGTTGATCTGCTTGTTGTCACATATGGTTTTGTGCCATGGCCAAATTATCTTTGAGATGTTGGAGTAGTTGTGCATGCTCCATGAGAGTGGAATCCATTGCTTGAACCTTGGAACTACCCGAAATGTATGACAAAAGTGATGATGGAGGGTGTCCATAAACTGCTTCATATGGTGTCATCTTGGTGGAGTGATAGGAAGTATTATACCACCACTCAGCCAAAGGAAGCCATTTGACCCAATGAGTCGGTTGCTCAGATGCAAAGCAATGGAGATAAGTTTCCAAGCACTTGTTGACAATTTTAGTTTGCCCATCGGTCTGGGGATGGTATGTCGAGCTCATCTTGAGTTGTGTGCCATGCAACTTGAACAATTCTTGCCAGAAATGACTAGTGAATGTGGGGTCATGATCGGATACGATGGACTAGGGCATGCCATGAAGGCAAAAAATGGAATCAAGGAATATTTGGGCAACAATTGAGGCCTTGTAAGGGTGGGCTAGAGGACAAAAATGAGCATACTTAGAGAGACGATCCACCACCACGAGAATGATTGTTTTGCCTCTAGACTTTGGGAGCCCTTCAATAAAATCCATAGAAATATTCGTCCAAACGGTCTCTGGAATTGGAAGAGGTTGGAGTGTGCCCGGTGTGCGAATAGTTTCACCCTTAACGGACGACAAGTGTCACATTCTGCAACAAAGGTCTTGATATCCTTTTTCATCCTTGCCTAGAAAAATGTGTGTTTAGCCTGTTCATATGTTTTTAAGAAGCCTGAATGTCCTGCAGTTGGAGAAGCATGCATTTCCTATAGTATAGACTCGTGGAGTGGCAAATTTTCAAGGATAACAAGGCGACCTTGGTATCACAGATATTGTCCATCCCATGTATATCTTGGGCGAGAGTCAAGATCAGTTTGAAGTTGTTGAATTAATGATTGCAAGGTGGAATCTTGGGTCACTTCTCCTTGAAGTTGGTGGGTCCATTGAGGAAGTGGAGTAGAGATGGCACATAGCATACCTTGATCCTCATATTGGTGGGATAGTGCATCAATGACTACATTTTCCTTGCCCTTCTTATAAATGATTTCATAGTCATACCCTAGCAGTTTGGTAACCCATTTTTGTTGTTTGGGCATAGATACACGCTGCTCAAGAAAGTACTTAAGGCTATGGTGGTCTGTTTTGATGGAAAAATGTTGCCCAATAAGATAAGGCCTCCATTGGTTGACAACATGTAAGATCGCCATCATCTCCTTCTCATAAGTCGATTTTCCCAGGTTTTTGCCTGATAGTGCCTTACTAGTGAAGGCCAATGGCCACCCTTCTTGCATAAGCATTGCACCAATTCCACTTTCGAAGGCATCACTTTCAACCACAAATGGCTTGGAGAAATTAGGCATAGCTAGCACGAGAGTAGAGAGCATAGCTTGTTTGAGTCGTAGAAATGCATGTTCGGTGGGTTCTGACCATAGAAATGAGTTCTTCTGCAACATAGCCATCAAAGGGGATGCAATCTTTCCATAATCACGGACAAATTTTCGATAATAGCCAGTGAGGCCTAGGAAACCTCAAAGACTTTTGAGAGTGTGTGGTTTGGGCCATTCTTGTATGGCAGTAATCTTTTTAGGATCCACCTTGACCCCTTCCCCTAAAACTATATGGCCTAGGTATTCCACTTCCTGCATCCCAAAAGAACATTTGGATTGTTTGGCACATAGTTGATTATTAGGTAGGCAAATTGATGTAGAATAAAAAAAAAAAAAGATTAAAAAAGGAATTAGTTGCAATGTCTAGTCTAAATGTTGCAAATGTTCCACCCATGTACGACTGTAAACCAGAATATCATTGAAAAAGACCAAAATAAATTTATGTAGAAATGGTCGAAATATTGCATTCATGAGACTCTAAAAGGTGGATGGCGCGTTGGTAAGACCGAATGGCATGACGAGGAATTCATAATGGCCTTCATGAGTGCGGAATGTTGTCTTTGGAATATCTTCTTCCCGCAATCTGATTTGATGATAACCTGAATGAAGATCCAACTTTGAGAAGAAGCGAGCACCATGGAGTTCATCCAATAACTCATCAATGACGGGAATGGGAAATTTGTCCTTGATGGTAATTTTGTTGAGTTCTCAAAAATCCACACATAACTGCCAAGACCCGTCTTTCTTACGAACCAAAAGTATTGGGGAAGAATATGGGTTGACACTCGGTCGAATGACCCCTGTTGCTAATAACTCCTGCACCATCTTCTCAATTTCAGTCTTTTGCACATATGGGTACCGGTAGGGACGAATGTTCGGTGGTAAGCTTCCTAGGACAAGCTTGATGGTATGATCGTGGGTGCATTGTGGTGGTAACCCTTGTGGTTTTGCAAATACGAGTGCATGTTTATCCACAATTTCCTATAATTCAGCTGGCTGAATTGTATCATTGGTATTTGGGGCCTATAGTGCAAACAGTTGTGCCACCACCCCTTGAGACAATTTCTTCAAAAGTTTTTCCATTCGATGTGAGCTGATGAGTTGGGTAGGACCCGTGGTCATGCCATAGAGAGTGTATTGCTTCCCATGTTTGGTGAATTGCATCCATAGCTCAAAAAAGTCCCATACTATCGGGCCCAGGGTACGAAGCCATTGAGTTCCCAACACAATGTCACAACCCCCCAAAGGAAGGGCAAACATGTCCACCCTGAGGTTGTAGTCACCCATCATCACCTTTACATTTCTGCATTTTCCTTTGCATGGTAGAGTACCCCCATTGGCAACCATGACTTCAAATGAATTGCAAGAGTAGATGTAATAGGCTGCTTTTTTAGCTACTTGAGGATCAATAAAATTGTGGGTACTACCAAAATCAATGAGGATGATGAGTTGCTGGCCCTTGAAATGCCCTACCACTTTCATGGTCTAGGGAGTAGAAATCCTAGCTAATGCATGTACTGAAATTTCAGGTGGTTGGTCCTCTGTCGGTTTGGACTCTTCAGGTTGATCTTCCTCTCTATGGTCCTCCCCTTCATCATGTGGTTCCTGTTGTCACATTTTGTAAAGGGATAAAATTTCTGTAAATTCAAAGAAGTTGCTGCTGTCTCCCTCATTTCTCTCTTTTAGTTTTCCCCATGCAGTTTCATGTTTTGTGTCGTTCATTTTTATGTTTTCATGCTTTTCTTTCAAGTGTTCCATTTTGAAAATTGCCAAAAAATGGCCAAGTCTGGGCCCTCCCGCTGTTGCTCCCTTTTTGGGGCGACGCCCGCCGACGCTCGTTTTTGGGGCGAAAGTCAGTTGAAAGTTTAAAATGCAAAATTCGACTAAGTGTCAAAAAGGGAGGGACTCCCGGCGTCGCTCCATTTTGGAGCGCCACCCATCGTCGCACCCCCTTGTCAAGCGAAACCTGGCGGGCGAGAAGAAAGTGAAATTTTGACTAAGTGTTTGAAATGGCGCGCCGCTCGTCGCGCCATTTTGAGGGTGTCGCCCGTCGTCGCTCCCCATTTTGAGCAACCATCAATGGAAGAGAAAAGGGATGAGAAATATTCTAAGTGTGGAGCCTCCCGCCGTCGCTCCAATTCGCTTGCGCCTCCTGCTGTCGCTCCGATTTCGGGCGACGCTAGGCGTCGCTATCATTTTTCAGCGACAGCGGGCAGAGAGACTCAAATTTGGCTAAGGCTTGAAAGGGAGCGCCGCCCGTCGTCCCTACTTTTTCCCAACAACCGCTGCTTTCCCCCATCCAGTCAGCAAGCGCCAGAAGGGTGAACCAGGTTGCCAAAATTTCTAACTCAGGGTGCCTCCCAAGTTCGCTCCATCTGGGAGCGACTCTCGGAGGCGCTCTCTTCAGCAGGCGACTTTGGTCAGCCCCCATACATTTGCAAACCGCACAAGCTTCGAGATTTATGCCTGTCAAGAAGTGACAGATTGTGTGCTGCCAAGGTACGGGGTAGATGAACATTGAAGAACGAACCGTACCTCGTCTTCCGCATTCAACCGAACTTGGATTTCCCGTCCAACAGACCTGTCCGGGGATGTACAGTTTTCAGAACGACCATATCTCAAGTACAAGTACAGCCGACAGGGGTCTCATCCAGGCAACTTTTTACAGCTTTTACAACTTTTGCCGGTCCTTGGGATCCGTGCATGATTGTATTTTGGGGAAAATTCCTGCTATAAAAGGTAGTTCATTTGATTGTAAAAGGGGGGGAACATATTGCTAGAGAGCTGCTGTAATCAGACGTTTGCATCAATACAAAGCATCCTTGGCTCTGACGCTTGTCTCTTTCTTTTATGTTGCCTTCTGCAAGTATTTCTGCTTCATGTTCATTTATCTTTACGCTTGCTTGTAATTCTGCACTCTGGATTAGGGCATTGGACAGTAAGTGAATCTGGAATCCTGGCTGAAGGATACATAGGAAGGAATCGCAGTGTTAGTAATTGGTACATGCTTTGTTTTGATTGCTGTTAGTTTGGGTATTAGTTAGTAATCGTGCTCTTGTTCTTCCCCACTCGAAACACATGACATTTCCATCTCTTTCTGCATTTTCAATCCCTTTCCAGTTCCCTTAACTTTTTAATCTCTTTCCTGTTCCCTTAGCTTTTTTCAATCTCTTTCCTGCACTCTTATCTAAACCCCCCTAAGTAGATTAGAAAAGGAGCCGGCCTTATCCGAAGATCGACACGGGGGGCATCCCTTCCTCCCGGCCTTTCAATGTTGGTCTGCGGGTCTAGGGTGCACTGACACACAAGTCCTTCCCAGGTGGCGGATCCGTGGCCAACAGTTTCTTGGTGGAAGGATTTCCCACATCGAGTAAATATAGTTTTCGTTGTACACACTTGTGGCTCAAAGAATATTTATCATCACAGTTGTAACATAGTCCTTGTGCCCTATGTGCTTGCATTTCTTGTTGAGCGAGACGTTTGACTTGGGGTGGTTTGTTTATTGAGTTTGATGATGTTCGGATGGAAATGGGGTTCGAGCTTGTGGAGGTTTAAAAGTACGCCTTTGTCCTGCGAATTTATCTTCAACAAGTCTAGCCAATCCTACAGCTGCCATTATGTTGTCTAGCTTGAACATTTTCACTTCAACATGAATATCCTCCTTTAATCCACTAATGAAACAACTTTGGAAAAACTTGGCACTCAATCCCCTAGTGCGATTTGCCAGCTTTTCAAATTGTGTGTGGTAATTACAAACAAATATTGTCTATCTTAACTTGGTGAGGGCTCCAATGAAATCTTCATACTCATTGGGTCCAAAATGGGTGAGTAATTCTGTCTCAAATTCAGCCCAAGTGAGCCACAAATGCATATTCTCTAACCATTGGTACCATTGAACCGCTTCCTGTTCTAGGTTGAAAGATGCAATTGCGAGCCTTTGATTATAAGAAGTGGCATGAAGAGAAAAATATTGTTTGGCCCGATACAACCAATTGGTTGGATCATCTCCATCAAATTTTGGAAAGTCTAGCTTGGGCATTCTTTGAATTGTATTTAGAGGCAAGGTATTTCTTGCTCTGCCCTCGGAACTACCATCTTGACTCCTTAGTGATTGTCTTGCCAGAATGTCGTACTTTGCATTAAGGCCTGTTAAACAACTCTCGAGATCATCAATTTTATCCAATTTGTCTAATTTGGATTATGCTTGAAGAATTTGTGACCGAGTGTTTTCAATTTGTTTCACCTAGTTGCCCAATTGCTCTAGCTCTTAGGTAGCTCTAGTATCACCAGCCATTTTTTTCACTTTGGGGTCTCCAAAAAAGTTTATCAGAGTTATATGTCAAAACGATTTGCTCGAATAGAGGATTGGAATGGACTATACGACAAAATGACGATTGTCGAAAGGTAGGGTTCCGAAAATGGGTTTTCGGAGTTGGGTCTCAAAACGAACAGCTCAAAGAGGGAATTGCAATCGGCTATATCACAAAGTGGCAAATTTTGGCTTTTTGTACTTTTTTGGACTACTCATGATTGACTGCTCCATTGGCAGACTACTGACAATTGATTGCTCTCACTGTGAGGCTGGTAATTCTTTGCACTGTTAGACAAGATATTCTTTGTACTGTGAGACTACATTCTTTGTATTGCCATACCAGATATTCTTTGCACTGTTAGACTGTGACTAGAGTAGGCTCTTCTACAATATGCATAGATTTGGTTTTGGTTTTGATTGGGAAAGGACTTAAAACAAGGTTTCAAAAGGGATAACTTAAGTCAAGGTGTGTCTGATTTTGTGGGCTCTTTGATATACAATCTCGTTTGTGATTAGTGGCCGACCCAATATTTTAGAGCTCTAACTATAGAGGGTTCCACCATACTCGTAGCCACACTATTCTTTTTTGAGGGTACTGTGAGAGTAACTTCTTGGGGCTAACCACTTATTGGTGCACCACAAAACTCAAACGACCGATATCATTCTATGGATGCAAGCTTCTCCTATTCCTAGGGTGTCTCCTTCTATACCCTCGGGTATGTGGGAGCTCGCAGCCGTATATGTCTAAGGCTTGGGTATGGGAGTTTGACAACCCCTCACTTCACTGGACGTTTTATGGGCAATCTAGCTTAGCAAAAACGACCACTCCTCCATGATATTTTAAAATCCATGGCACAGGGTTTCTAACCTAATCCACTAAAAACAATGAAAAAAATTGTGTTTTTTTTGGAAAGATACTTTAATGGAAAATGAGCAAAATTACAGAATACAAAAATGGATGGAAGGACAATAATTGTTGCTGCTACTGCTGTGGAACACGACCTTGGAAAGAGCTTTGATACCACTTGTTAGGAACCTTCATATAAAAATAGGCATAACCGCAATAGCAATGCAAGAATTAATGAAAATTCTTATAAAATAAAAGATCATTAAAATGAAATAACGTAAGTGCTCAAGAAAATAATTGAGTGGAAATACAACAAACTTATATTAATCAAGCGGAATATATATCATAGGCCTCTTTGAGGGGGCAACCTCCATGGAAGTAGAGCTCCAATAACATTCTACTCCAAACCCATGTCCTTATATAGACTCTTATTACCCTAACTTTAATGTTCAAGCGTTGGACCACATGAAAGAGGGGACTTGAGCTACTAGCTCCTACTTATAATAAAAGTAAAGGTTACATCATAATGGGCCCTAGTAGGTGCAAATATACACCAACACTAGATAAGTACATAACAATGGTTGTGTTAGGATAGGGTCCTAACATGGACATGTAGAGGGATGACTCTTTCCCTTAAGGTGATGGAAATGCTAAGTAGAGGGATGACTCTTCTCCCTTAGGTGATGGCAATGCTAAGTAGAAGGTTGACAATACATTTTGTGATGACATCTATGAAGTAGACGACACACTTTCTCAGGATGGCACACACTAGAGCTCTCTACACTTACTCGTTTTGTACCCTAAAGGCCATGAAGACAACGTCCTCAAAGATGACAATTTCTCCTATTGTTTAGGTAATACCTTAGAAGGGGGTGATGGTGTCTCAACCTTCGACATTGATGAACATGTAAGAGACATACAACTACCAATGTTTCCTCCTTGCAAGGTTTTCTGCTATTGAGTGAGTTCCATGATGTAGGTGATGACTACTTTGACATGAAAGATTGGGACGACGCTTATCATGACACTTATCAACATAGGGATGACAACTATGAGAAAGTCTATCTTCCAAGAATCCAACGTGGCAATAGTCACTGTGATGGGGATGACCTAACTGATAGTGACAACCTAGCAAATGAGGATGGCATCTTCCAAGCGGGTGACAACATTTCAAAGGGTGATATCCAAGGTTACCGGGGGTGGGGGTGTGGGTGCGGCCCCCGCCAAAAATAGGGTTCGCCGGGTGCGGGTGCGGGTGCGGGTGCGGCTAGTTTTTATTTTAATATATATATATATATATATATATATATATTATAAAAAAAAATAAAATAAATCATACACATTGCAAAATAATTAAATAAATGATAAATCATACACATTGTGAAATAAAATAAATCATTCACACATTGCAAAATATTTAAATATGGCATCATAAAAGCATATTGATATATGATATTCAATGTTCATGTAAAAAAATGATAGGATGTCAAAGTCATAAAGAGTCAAGAGATAACAATATACTATATACTATATAGTAGTGTACATGTACAAAGATAACATCAAATATCTGATATTTGACTCTCATTCGACATATTCGTCATCCTCATCTTCTAAGCCCTCCTCCTGTGGATCTGGTGGTGGTAGATTTGAAAAGCCATCACACCTACTATCATCTCTGCTGTCATCAAGATATCCTAATGCGCATAAGACCCCTCTGTATAACCCTTGTCCCTATGAGACATGAGTGAAGAGTACTATGGACATACATAATTTATTATAAAAAATTTAAAGTTTTAAAAACTTTTAAAGTTTAAAGTTTGAACTTTAAAAACTTTAAACTTAAAAAAAAAATTAATTTTATTTTTTATTTTTTAATAGTATGCCCCTTTATTATCCGTGTGGAAGCCACTTTATAAATTATAATTTATTATAAAAAATTTAAAAACTTTAAACTCGATCAAACTTATTATAAAGTTTAAAGTTTAAATTTATAAAAACTTTAAACTTTTAAAAACTTTATAATAAATTATAATTTATAAAAACTTTAAAATTTTAAACTTAAAAAAAATTAAAATGTTTTTTTTTTTTAATAATTTTTTTAAGCCCATATGGGCTTGGGTGTGGTTGGGCCCACTTAAAAAATAAAAAAATAAATTTTATTTTTAAGCCAAACCCCGACTGGCCATCAGCTGAACCTTGATAGAGTTCGGATGGGGTTCGGCCCATTTGTACCCGTTTGCGCACCCAAGCACCCGGTGCGGGTGCGCTCACCAGCCAATCAGGTGTGCAAACTCGGGTGTGCACCCTGAATGACTGTTTGCTTTTAGAAGTACCTTCTTTGTCTAGGTGATGACTATATTGAGGGAAATGATGTTTTCCTCCATCTTGCCCTTAATTATCCTCCGTTATGTGTAATTTGACAATACCACTGATGGGGATGCCTCCCCCTTGGTTGTGTTTGTCTTACTTGACCATGAGGATTCCAATTTTGGTGAAAGTGAGGGTAGCTATATTGCATAATAGGGATGGCAAGTAATCCCTTGAGAGGGACGACTTGCTTGACAGGTGTGATTGCAATTATGTGGAAGACATCTTCTTTGTTGCTACTTCGATCCCTTTTTCAATAGCCATTCAAATGGAAGTAGGCTGTCATTCCTTGTGGGGATGACAGCTGTTTGGATTGAAACATGACCATCACTCACCATGACATATATGGAAGCAGCTTGGTATTCTCCATTTGTTTGACGACTGGTTTGAAGGCTATGACGACCTTTGATTAGAGCAATTTGCTTCCAATAAATGCTCTACTCAAAAACTCTTCTCACAACAACAATTTCTTGCAAGTCTTGATTTTGTCATTTTTTTGGCATATGGAATAATTGATCTCATCGTACAATATTTTGACAAGCTCTGGGCTGTTCGCTGCTTTTAGTAATTGCTTTTCATTCCTTTTCCCTTTTCTCAATTCATTGTGGTGAGCCAAATTAAAAACATTTATAATATGACATCAACCTTCATAGTAGCTGTCATTCGAAAAGTGATTGTAATTGGCATGGTCCCTTTGCCATTTAGGTTATGTTCGTGAGTCATTGGGAGTCTTCGCCTAGACTCTGTTCCACTTAAGTAATTACTAATTTTTAAGATGATGTTTTGGCTTCTCATCGTTTGTTAAATCCTTCAAACTAATGCCTGACCTATAGTCAGTTTTCAAAATTCAATACATCTATTAATTTCATCCTCACAGTTTGTCATGTTAATTCTCACAACTCTTTGTTTCTGTTTTTTTGATGCTCTCTCAATTCTTCCATATTGCGATGTTGTTGCATAGGTTCGACCAGAATTACAAGCTTGCTTGATTCCTCATTTTTACTCTCGTTACCTGCTATAAGTTCATTACTGTCTACACTGTGTTTGTTCTCCTGGTTGTTGTGACTTCATCGTCTGGATGACAGGCTTCCTTGCATGGATGACATCCATCATCATCTGAACATCTTGCTTCCTCATCTAGACAATATCCTCCATCTGGATGACAGTTGTCCTCAATTAGGCACTCTGCATTTTCAACCTGATAGCAGTCCAAATGGCATCCTCTTCCATTCAGACTGTACTTTGCCTCTTGTTTGTCTTTTGACAAGTTCCTCTTCCTTGTTCTTGTCCTCTATTTAAATTTAAAAAACATCCAATTTTTCTTTAATTCATAGTTTCTCAAGGTCTGCATGTAGTTGGATGTAGGTGCCTCTAGTGGTGTTGCCATTGTTGCTTGCACCACATACTGTTGAACTATTTGCTTGTCTACCATGACATGCTCTGCCTCGTCAACTTCTGCTGCAATTGAGTTGCCATTACCCATTACTTTGTGCTTGGGGCTTCGACTCTCTTCATAAATATCAAGCGTTCTGCACATTATTTGTTGGTCTTGACTTGCATTACTTTGACAGTATTGTATTGCCCAAAGTGCCCTCATAGATGACATTTACAACACTGGACAAGTGCTTAGCCATACATATCATTCTCAATTTGGCTTCTTCTCTTGCCTTGGATGTTATGAAACCCACCATTGGTGGCACCTCTCATTGTAAGAGTCTCCCATAGTGCCGCACACACATGTTGAGTGTTCTTCAAAGTAAAGGGGCATTCTGTTGTTGAATGTCCTTTCTCCTTCCATTTACTGCAGAATATCTGTTCTGCTTCTTTGGAGTTATTGCACCTTATGTCTTGTTCATTCTGTGTTGATTCTTATAGAATAGCAAGTAAAATGTAATTTTAGTTTCTATCTTGGGTTGTTATGCTGTCCGTTTTTACTCAATAATTTCCTGTGCTTCATGTATAGACTTGTGCTTCATGCAACCTCCTGCCTTATCTTGCTAATTTGTTACTTAGATACCCCCCCTGCCTTTATTTCATAAATGTATCTGGAGATTCCTTTTTTAGTTATTATTATTTAAATTGTTGAGCTTGTATTTACTTGAAATGATATGTGTCTATCATTGAATTGCTATTACATTGAAGATGCCTCATATTTAGGTAACATGCTGTTTAAACTTAAGTAAGTTTTACTATGCTGCATTTTCTCAGGTCAAATGATCAGGCCCCAAGATGTTTTCATTTTCCTCTTCGTGGTATGAAAGATCTGAAATGCTTAAATAGTCTCCTGAGTAGGCCTTTATGTTAAAAATATTATATTGCAAATATTTTAGGAGAGAAAATGCTGACACATGTTTGATAGTTTCTTTGAGGTGAATTTTGGTTATTCATCAGATGTTCTATTCTGATTCTTGTTTCAATCCAAGTTTAAAGTTATTTGTCTTAGCAATCTCAGGAAATGTTACGGAAAACCTTTGTTCTGCAAACGCCAGGAAGCTATGTTTCAATGTCCGTTATGTTGGTCTCATTTTAATGCTAGCAATAAATTGTTTAATTTGTCTCTATGGAACTAATGTTCTATGGATAGAACCATTATGTTCATCACTAACTGAGGTTTTTATTCAATTTTAATTTCAGTTTGTCCAACTACATTAAAAAGGATATGCCGGCAGCATGGAATCTCTCGATGGCCATCACGGAAGATCAACAAGGTAAAACGATCTTTGAAAAAGATTGAAAGTGCAATTAACTCTGTACAGGGAGCAGGCGAAGCCTTGAAATTAAATGCAAATCTGGGTGATATTATGACCACAGCTGCTGTGTTCCAAGGGGTGCAGATGTGCAGTGAGGCCCCATCTATTTATGGAGGCTGGACTGTTTCTTTAGATAGTGCACCACAACTTATAAACAAGCATGCTGTGGCAAGGGATAAAACCGATTGTACTATAGGAACTGTATCCTATGGGAAGGAAGCAAATAAGATACAGTCTTCTGATCAAGAGAAGGTTCCATTATCACAGGCACCACTATCAGCAAGCTTGGCAACACCACTTAGTCTCAAAGGAACTTCAACAAGGCAAGAAAACAATGACAGCCTTCAGGAGAATGTCCTGACTACATCAAACAATTTATTAGTTCAAGATGTTAAATCTGAAAGGTTTTATGAAGAGCAAGTACAAGCTTCCATGAGCAATCTGAAAGGGAGAGTGACAGTTAAAGAGGATGCAGATCACATAGGGAGCACAATTCAACATGCAATGGTAGAAAATTCTATGTTTATCCTTTCATCCCTTGGTCAAAGGAAACTTGGAAGAAATGTTGCTGATGACAGTGATAAAGTCTGCTCTGTTTCTGTGGCGAGGGAAACAAATCAGGTTGGTTTGCTTGAAAACTTTTCAAATAGACATGCCAAGTCAGTTGAGGAAAGGAATCGATTGCAAACACCTGATGTCTATGGAGTCAGAGGTACTCTTTCAGTAAAAACAGAGAGTCAGTGTTTGGTGCATCTGAGTTTAGGAAAAAATGACAATCCTTCCACATCAGGAAGCTCTGATTCCTTGGAGCACAGTAATGGTTTAGTGTCAGAAATGGACATGTCTGATGGCCCAATTTTCCTGCAGGAAGCATGCCCCTCTAATTCTTTAGGGACAGGAAGCTCCTCTCCACACTACAGTTCTTGCACATTGCTGTCAAGTGATTCAGTGTCACCTATGATGAGTGTAAATGATAGTTTTGAAAGAGGAAGACATGTGCAAGATGAGGAGTCAAGTATACTTGTTAAAGCAACATATAAAAATGATACAATTCGATTCAAAATGTGTTTTGGCTTCGGGTTTTCTGAGTTATGTGAGGAAATAGTTCAACTTTTCAAAGTGGACCATGACACATTTCACCTTAAGTATCTAGATGACGAAGAAGAGTGGGTGCTAATGTCAAGTGATGCTGATTTGGAGGAGTGCATTGACATCATGAATGCATCCCAGGGAAATGTTATTAAGCTTCTAATCCGTGACTTAGTACCTAATCTTGGAAGCTCTTGTGGAAGCACAGGATGAATTTGACAATGTCCTAATTTGAAATCATCACCTGCATTCACCTTTTCCATTGAGATTTGGTTTATGAAACTATATACAAAGATAAGATTTCATGTTGTCAATCTCTTGCACTGTATACTTGACTAGAGCTCTTCATTGTATTGCTAGTATGCCTTATATATCTGTAAATGTACACAAATATTCTTGCTGAATGGACGATATTTATATGATTGTTTTTAATAGCAGGTGTTCATCCCCTTTGTTGTCCATGCGGTTTATGTTTATATGCCCATCCTCTTCATCATGGGGAAAAAGGAGAAAAATATTTCTTAATAAGTTATAAAAATGTTATCAACGCTTGGGGAGTTGATGTTAATGCCATGACATAGGGCTGACATCTAAAGAAAAATTCAAGTATGTCTGGGCCTTCTTAATAAAACCTTTGCATGCTCGTAGTGTATCAACCTTGGAAAATACAACATTTGTAGGTACGTACAACTTCCTTTTGACAACATCTTTTGTCAGAAAGAACGCGATGACTAATATTTATGTGAAGTGAGTTTACTTTTTCATGTTTCAAATCAAAAATCTTATTTTTTTCACGTTTCAGTGGAAAAAGCTCTGCTTTTTAATTTTAATGTTTTATGAAATGTAAGAATTACATGTTTGTTCTGTGGAGTGCCATAGCACGCACAGTTAGCTCAGATTAAAAGAGCAATTTATTTAGTGAAATAAATGGATTCTTATGTCATCTCGTCTCATGCAATTTGTTTTCTTTTTTCTAATATCTATTTTATGGAGAAAGAGCAAAGGAGTTAGAACTGGATGGAAAACATGTTTTCACCAGTCGTCTGCAGAAGTGAAGGCGGGATAGAGTGCAAAATTAAGGAGATGGCTATGGAAGGCAACTCTTGCACCACAAGAATAATTTTAGATGCATTCTTGCCATATTGGACATTTAGCACCATTTACTGTAAAAAGATTTTCATTATAAAGAGTGAAGAGGATTAATGGCTTAAGATGCATGAGGTAGTGAGGGGAGTTAAGTCATTGAATGCTAGAAGGGTGGGTGGTGGATTTTTTAGGATGTGGGGATGTCGGTGGCAGTCAATGATGCAATGTCTTGGGGGCAAGTTGTAAATGGATTTTAATGTGAGGAGCTTGTGTGCTTAATTTAGAATCCTTGTGAATGAAAATGAAACGCCCAGGTAAGTGGCTGTGGTAAACAAACATTTGGACAGAAGTTAGAAAGAGTGAGAAGGGAATTCCCTATGCGGAGAGGTAGGCAGCCTGAAAGGACAATCAAGGCAGTTGCAACAATGGATGGCCCTTATCCCTGACAATGTAATGCAGTCTATCCAGCGTGTGAAGAAAAAGAGTTATAAGAAGGTTGGAATTACTTTGGCTGTAGTTGAAAGCAGTTTCATATAAACAAGGTTGTTTTTTTCTATTTTAGTAGATTCGTTTATTTTTTTGTTTTTATCTTTTAAAACTAAATCTGAAAATTTTGGAAGGTTATTTAGTTTGGCTTTCTCCAAAAGTTTGATGTGCAAGAAAAGCTGCGGGAGAGGTCTTTTGTATTGGAGGTGGTCATTGACTAAAGTCTGCATACTCACCTGATTTGGATGTTGAGAAGACTACAAGCGTAGAACAATTGAGATGGATAGAGTTGTTGAATGCAACTCCATATATGTTCTTTAATAAATTTCCATGTTTCATGGGGACTTCTCTTGGGATTTGGGGGCTGTCTCAGAGACGCATCCGGATGCCCCATCGTTCCAAAACATGACCAGTCATCCCAAAATGCTGTCCCGCCATCCCCATCCTAGAATTTTGTGGAACATAAAATTTAAAAAATTAACAATTATAATAATTAAATAAATTTAATATTAAATTAAATCAAATTAATTAAATATAATAGACAACTTACTATTTTTTGGACATATGGCAAACTATACACTGTTTAGATGAGTTTAAAAGGGTAAATTGGTGGTCGACATGGGAGTGTCCATGGGTGTGGGCTGCCTGATCATGGTGTGTTGATTCACATGCCAGTCTCATTCTTACGAATCCACTCCATTTACCTTTTTTTTTTTTTGTTAATTTGGTTCTATGGAATTGAAACAGGCCCACCTGTATAACATCATGATTATGTTAGTATCTCAACGAGCCATATTATTGTGGTATTGCTAAAAACAGTATTATCATGTCACTCATGGGAATTGAGCCGTAGTGGGCTTTTTGTGAGCCATACATTCTCACTAGTTGGATTTCAGCTTCATGGACTGCACTCCACTTGCCATTTTTTTTTCAAATTGGATATATGGGATTCAAATGTGCCCCACTTGTTACATCATGACCATGTTAATATGATATTACAACATTTTGGCAATGATGCATGTCTCACTTGGCAAGATTTGAACTACATGAGTGCATGCCATTTGATAAATGCTAAGGGCAAGATTTTAGGCAGCGCTCATAGATAACATGAGTGTGGGCTTGTATCCATAATACAAGTACACTTGACTTGGGTCCATGCATAGCCATAAGTTCGACTTCTACCTCCAGGTGTCCTCATGGCTCTACAAGGTGCCTACATGTGGGATTGGAACTGTTGGAATTCATAATATTTTCCATAAATGAACGAAAACAAACCATCCACTCAAATCTTATACAGAAAGCAAAAAGGACAAAAAGGAAAGATATTTGGTGGGCATCTATAGGCACCATAAATAATCACTACATATGTAGTTAATATTACATGACACTCCAATGAAGAAATGAGGAGTGGGAGGGTGTATTTATAAATAATCACTACATCTATAGATAATATTACATGACACTCCGATGAAGAAATGAGGAGTGGGAGGGGGTATTTATAGCAATACCAAAACCTCAATTACATAATAGAGTTTAACCTAAACTGACATAACAAGAGGGTTTTAGGTTAATTACAAGTTATAAAGAGGGTTTAACCATAATAAGGTTAACCGTGACCCATAGGGCTTACATAATAAAATATTACAAGTAATTAATACATTCTACAATGAAATGCCCTTAGGCTGATCCAATACATCGTAGTTTGCACAATGTCGACATTGGCCGTGAATCAGATTACAATTTAAACACCTCCCATAATTTGAACTGAGGGGCCAATGAGAAAAGACATTAGTGACAATAATATCTTCCCCCTTTAATGGATGCTCTAGTGGGCCTCGGTAGTTGAGGCATATCATTCAAAATGTCCCTCATCATCTGGAAGACGTCCACCGATCTTCAAGAACTCAGCTTCAATCCTTTATAGTTTCAGCAAGCAATTCTTTGTTGGATGTCCCTCCCTCTTACAGTATCCACAAGTGGTCTTTGTTTTCTTTGAAGACTTAGCTTGGCCCTTGAGCCCCTAGGTCTTAGCCTCCTTAGATTTAAATTCCTTTGCGTGAGCTTGTATTTATGGAGTCCCACCACAATTTTGCATTGCCACTTGAAAATGAACTAGGAGAGAAAAAAACTGATCAAGAGTCTTTTGATATTCCAAGAACATAGGAATCATATGAACCATTAGGTTTAACATCTGAAAAGAGGAGAGATTAGCAAGGACAATCTTTACGCATTCTACATCATCTTTCTTTTTGCCTCTAGAAGATGCAATATCTGCTCTCAAAGCCTTGAATCTTGCAATATAGTCCTCAACGTTATCAAACTCAACTAGTTTAAGAGAGGAAAGCTCCAATTCCAAGCAACTTACTTGAGTAGTATTAACTTTCCCAAAAAGCTCATGCAGTTTTGACCATACCTTGATAGGGTCACTCTCCTCTTTGATGTGGAAAAGCAACTCTAGTTCAATCAACAAGGAAAACAAACCAAGAGCCTCTTCTTCTCTTTGATGGCAAGTTTCATCATCAATAATTGCTTTGTCCTCTTGAAAGATGCACCGTAGGTTCTTACTTCATAGCATCCCAATCATCTGAGTTGACCAAACATTTTAGTTTTTCCGATTAAGGTGAGTAACTAGGGCTTTGTGGTCCATCTTACACAATCCGACCCCTAAGACCCCAACAGGATCGATAAATCGTGCGATTTGAGGAAAAGGGCTCAAAACACTTATGTATGCAAAAGATAAGGCCTCTGGAAGTTTTGCCCTAATGGACCCCAAAAAATTTAAAGTTAAAGTGCCAAACCTTAGAAAAAGAAGAGCCAACTACATGTTGCTACTTGGCAATCCACGATTAGTTGGTGCTATCCATTTATTTTTCACCACATCAGCCCTCATGAATCTTGGTGACTATGGCACTCGGTCTTTTTCGATTGGAGGATAGTATATATATACTGAAAAGGTGTTTAGTGGCAATCAATAGTGCCACGTTGGCCACCTAGTCGGTTGGGGCTGCTACATCAGCTAGAGATATGTCGCTTTCCTTGTCTATTGTAAAAAGAGGATTTGATCTTAGGTTAGTAGGGAGCAAGAGCTTTTGTACTAATCGAGATGCCACTTTCTCGTTTGGAATGAAGAGCCATAACATATCTTCTTGGACTTCAAGCCACAACGAATGAAGACAAAATATCATTGGTGGGGATTCAACACACAATGTTCCCTTCCTAGCGTGCTCCCACTGTGCAAGGCAACAATAAGGCATTTTGGAGCTTGAGTGCCAATGCATCCATAAAGAACGCCATCCACCTGTGCTTGTTATGGTGGATGCAAAACGACATAGGTGCAGGGTTTGAATGCACCTCCCCTTGCTTATACACCAACAACAAACCCCTTTTGCTATTGCACCAAGCGCATCAGACGATTCGAAGCAATGCTTGATTGTTGACTGTCAATGCCTTTCTCGAAAAATAAGACGATGCCCTTTGAATCAAACTTGAGACCCCTCTATCTCCATGCCATTGCGGATACCATGTTGGCTGGTTGAGCAAGCCTTGCGGATGAGAATGGTCGTGCTATTCTTCGAGACTCTTGTTCATGAAGGTGCTTGGGACCACCTATGGCGCACGGTGCCTGATTTCAATTTTTTACATTCAAAAAGTTCCCGCTTGTTGCAACGTGCTTCTGAGCAGGTTCTTTGTATTAGGCAACAACAGAAAAAGAAGGGCCATGAATCCAGTATCGACATAAATTATAGAAGGAAGAAAGTGGAAGAAGAGACCTCATATGCAAAAAAAGCTTATGACGATTCGCCCAAGATCTTGGAAGAAAAATGGGAGGCATTGAGAAGACTTTTTGCATGACCAACCGATGTTGAACCATACCCCCTTTGATACCATGTTGGAATCTACAACATTTTATTGAAATGAACAAAAGCAAACCGTCCACTCAAATATTATACAGAAAGTGAAAAGGACGAAAAAGAGAGATTTGGTGGGCACCTGTAGGTGCCATAAATAATCACTATATCTGTAGATAATATAGCAATGGGAGTGGGAGTGGGAGTGGGAGTGGGAGGGGGGTATGAAATGAGGAGTGGAGGGGGGGTATTTATAACAATACCAAAACCCCAATTACATAATAAAGTTTAACCTAAGTCGACATAACAAAAGGGTTTTAGGTTAATTACAAGTTATAAAGAGGGTTTAACCATAACAAGGTTAATTGCAGTCCATAGGGCTTACATAATAAAATATTATAAATAATTAATACATTGTACAATGAAATGCCCTTAGGCCTATCCAATACATCACACAATGTTGGCCTTGGCCATGAATTAGATTATAATTTCAATAGGAACTTGGGTTTGCAATGTGAAATATCTTGTTCTCCACCATTGGCCCCAAATCCGTTGGGCCTAATAGAGCTATAACGATAACGTTTTGGGTAGAGCTCATAGAGAACATGAGGGTGGGCTTGGATCTATAATACAGGTACACTTGATCTAGTCCATGCATAGCCATAAGTTTAACCCCTGGTTCTAGGTTCCTCATGGCTCTACAAGGTGCTTGTCGTGGGACTGGAACTTGGGCTTATGGTGTGAAACTCCTTGCTCTCCACCGTTATCCCCAAGCTTGTCCGACATTAATAATATGTTAAGGTTCACCCATGAGATTGGACCCTTGTTCTCCTATATGAAGCCCTTTGTGCCTACCAAGTGCTCTAAACCCCTTAGGCTAATATTAAGGGTACATTTTTGGGTAGAGCTCCCATGAGGGTGAGCTTGGGTTGATAATACAAGTACACTCAACTTGGGTCCATGCATAGCTATAAGTTTGACCCTTACATCGAGGTGTCCTCATGGCAATACAAGGTTCTTGCTTGTGGGATTGAACATGGTTTAGGTGTGAAACTTACTTGTCGGGCTTAAATGTTAAGGGTAAATTTTCGGGTTGATCTCAGAGAGAACATGAGGGTGGGCTTGGATCCATAATATGAGTACACTCGACCCCTACCTCCAGGTGTCCTCATGGATTTACAAGGTGCTCGCACGTGGGTTTTGAACTTGGGATTACAATGTAGCTCCCCACTGCCTTCCCTGAGGCCATTGGGAAAATGTTAAGGTTTACCCATGGGATTGGAACTTTGGCTTATGCTATGGAACTCCTTGTTCTTCCCCACTACTAGACCCAAACCCAATGGGCACACTCCTTTACCGTTTTTTTAAAATTAATTATATAGTATTGAAATGGGCTCGACCCATATTACATCATGACCACATAGTGGTAATACAACAATTTGACAATTATGCATGCATTCCTCTTGGCAAGATTCGAACCTGGGTCCCCTCCTTGAAAGTTAAAGAATTTATTTGGTTGAGCTCATACCGTTTGATTGAAGAACACAAATGTCTTACAATGTACTAAAGAACAGATTGAATTTTCATTTTTTTTTTAGTTTTTCTTTTGGCTGAGGATGCCCAGCCATGGGGGACGGCTGAACGTCCCCAAAGGTACCCAGCCATCCTCGGGGACGCCCCAAAATAGGGGACGTCTCGGGGACGGGAGGCCGTAGGCCTCAAGCGTCCCCGGGGACGTTTCCCAGCCGTCCCCCAAAAGGGGGACGGGGGAAACGTCCCCAATGCCGTCCCCCTCGTGCTGGGGGACGGGGGGACATGTCCCTCAGGGTGGGGGACGCGTCCCCGTGGAACACTGCTCTAAACTCTATGGGCCTTTTCTTTAATAGCTTTTAGGGGTTGCTAAGGCCATGATGCACTCCATTTACCATCACTCCATAAAGCCTTGACAATTATTAGATGAGTATTACCATAGTTATGAAAATCAACAAGTTTTGAGTTACCCTCTCGGGTTTTTTTGACTTGGTTTGACGAGTTTTTCTAGACTTGTCAAGTTTTTTTGACTTGCGAGTTTTTATGGACTTGTGAGTTTTTTTTTTACTTGCGAGTTCGGAAAAGAAAACTCGACTGTGGTGGTACATGATAGGAAAACGACAAGTACTTTTTTTTTTTTTGCACAAATTGGCCTTATTTTTGTTGTTCCCACTTGTAGAGAGAGCAGAGATAAGGTGAAATCATACCCACAAAAACACTCATTTGGATCCTAAACCCAAATTTTTCCTAGTTTTCAAGAATCTAATACCCACCCAACAGTTACATTCGAGGTAAAAAACAAAGTTTCAGTTGTCAATGCCTAAACTTTTTTTTTTGTTTTTTTGAAGTTTCTAAGTACTTGATAATTGATTCCATGTGTAGCCACATTGAAATAAAATGATTGGAAAATGAGAACCAGCTTGGAAGTATGCGAAGTATGGTTCGAAGAAAGGGGAGGTCTATTTTAACTTTTGTGGTGAAAACATTCAAAGGCATAAACCGTCTCAAATATCACGTGGCGAAGCTAGCTGGCCATGACGTCAAGCTATGTGGTAATGTGGAATCTGAAGTATAGAGGGAATGCAATGCCCTCCTAACACATTATGAAGAGAAGAAAGAACTAAAAAGAAAAACAAGCGAAGCCATATCTACTTCTCGGCCTTGTACAAAGGGTAGTAGCAACACCTTTAGCCATTTTCAACAACGTTGTAGTGGATTGAGTCCATCTGTGGCAAACCCAAGGAGTGGGACAAGGGAGTCATTTTTTGTGGAACGTTCCATGCTAGGGTCACAACCCACACTTTAGGGTATATGACTACATGGAACCAAGAGAGGCACAAGCCCATGAGGAAGGCTTGTGCAAGCTTTTGGTATTTTTCCGACATTCCTTGCAATGTGGCAAGGTCTCCATATTGGCGGGGAATGGTTGATGCTCTCATAGTTAGCAACCCAAGATTTAAGCTGCCCACTTATGATTTTATGGGCCCTCTCCTTTAGGATTCCATGAAGGATATCCTACTCTTGGTTGAAGAGCAGCACAGGATATGGAGAAAAAGGGGTTGCATGATCATGTCCAATGGGAAGAATTGGACATTGATTAATATTTTGGTTGCTTTTACAGGAGGAATTGTGTTCCTCAAGTCAATGAATGCATCGACACAAGTTAAGTGTCGAAATGCTTGCTAGTTTGTTGGAGGAGGTTGGGTTGGAAGTAGGGGATGTCAATGTTGTCCAAGTTGTCATAGACAATGCAACAACATATATGGCAGCTAGAACGATTTTGGAGGAGAGATTCTCCATAATGTTTTAGACATCATGTGCAACTTGAAGATATTGGGAAATTACCCTGAATGCCCGAGGTTGTAAATAAGGCCAAATGTATTACAAAATTCATCTACAACCATACGTGGGTTCTCTAGCTAATGAGGCAGTTCACTAATGGGAGGGAGCTTGTGCAAGCATGAGTTGCACTATTTGCCAAAAACTTCATTACATTGCAGAGCCTCTTTGATGCAAAGGTGGCATTGAAGAGGACGTTTGTGAGCGAGGAGTGGAGTGGAGAAGATGCTGCTAGATATCGATCCTGCAGTGAGAGCTAGAAGATGTACAATTATGTGTTTGAGGAGCCCTTTTGGACAACTATGAATGAGGTAATCAAGGTACAACACTAAGTTGGATTCTTTTTTGAATTATTTTCCCATTTGCAAATTTTGAATTGTAATCCAAATTTCAAATAGCTAAGTTGCTAACAATAACTAAAATCTCTCATTTGATATCAGGTGTCAAAGCCTTTGGTGAGGGTTCTTCGTCTTGTTGATGCAGAAAAATCACCAATGGGATGCATATACAAGGCTATGGATAGGGCCAAAGAGGCAATTACCTCATTTCATAATTATTCCGAGGCCAAATACAATCCCATCATGGAACAGATTGTCTGGCAATCGACTTCTCAACATGATAGCCCACTACATGTAGCGGGGTACTACCTCAACCCCAAATTCTTATTATTTATACGATGATTTATTCGAGGCTGACTATGAGGTGATGTCAGGCCTTCAAAAATGCCTTACCCGGATGGTGCCAGATGAGAACACTCACAATATGATATAGGATGAGTTGTAGGATTACAAGAGATGTGAGGGCTACCTTTTCATGACCCCATAGTGCATTCGAGGAAGGGCAACTTTGAGGCCAAGTAACCCTTATGGATTGAATTATTATTGATTTTGTCTTTTGATTTTGTTTTAAAAAATAATCTCAATTTACAATTTTACATAAACGATTAAATTTCTTTTTTCTTGGCATTTCTAAATTTATGGTGGGAAGACTTTGGTGCGTATACGCCCAATCTTAAGCGCTTCACTATGAAACTTTTATGTCAACCATATAGCGTTTCAGGTTGTGAGTGTAATTGGAGTATGTTTGAGCACATTCACTCCAAGAAGTGCAATAGACTCACATAGCAGAAGTTGAATGATTTTGTATTTGTTCATTACAACCTTTACCTCCACCACAAAAAAATTGAGGGACAATTATGAAGCCATTGATTTAGATGAGATTGATCCATCATCTAAATATATCATAGAGCTAGAGGAGTAGCAAGAGCCTCTCTTTTCAATGGATTATTTTGAAAGCGTGGCGGAGTTAGCGACAAAGGCAGAGGAAGAGGCACGAGCACAGGCACAAAGAGAGGAGTAGAGCTTCAGCTAGAGCAAAGGGCAAAGGCATTGCAAGTCGCTAGATAGATTAATTGACTTTTGTAGTGGGCCTATTGAGGCTTTTTGATTCATTTTGTACCTTTTTTATATCATAAGCAACACAAGAATATTTGGAGGCATTAAAATTTCTTTAATTGAAGTGTGTTTTGTTACTTTCATGTTTTTTAATTGTGATACATGAAAAAAATATTTTTTTTCCAATGAAAACTTGCATTTTCTTTGTTTTTTTTTTGGCTAAGTTTTTGCTGATTTTTTTTTGAGATTTTTTGCCGAGTCCAAGTCCAAGTCAAGAATTGGCTTTGCTGAGTCCGAGTTTCTCTACTATGGTTTCTACAATCAACTCTTGATATCTTTTTTATTAAGAGAGAAAATCTCACTCATCTAGTTGCCTTCTAAATTTTGAATTTTGCCAAGATGAAAATCAACACTGCAAATGGCTAAAATATTTGCTACCTAGTTTCCATATTTATAAATATGCTGGCTATAACCTATAAGTTCTCTAATACCTCTTTTTTTAAGGGTCTTATTCATGTCCCTAATATTCCAAGATATCATTTTCATCATCACTTTTTTGTTTTTATTTGTTTACTAATTAATGAGTTTTTTTTCTTCTTTCGTTTGTAGATAAAAGATGGGAACAATAAAGGACCGTCAAGAGGACTACCAAAATAGGCCATTGAGTCCACTCAGAAATTAGTCCATTTCATACATATTCACAATTCTATAGATCTTACAAGCACCAATTATTGCTATTCCGTGGTAAATATAACCCTTTGATACAATCAAGTCATCCTAAACTTTGAGTTTTCCAAGCAATGCAGAACCTGGAACAGGAACAGATGCAATCAACATCACTGCACAGAAACATTTGTCTTACCATAAAGCTGTGTGCTCTATAGTGGCCCTGGAAGATACCAAATTGGTACCTTTCTCAATGCAAAGCAAATCTGCTCTAGAGACGGTTTGGTCCTTGCATGCAGCCAATGCAGATAACAGAGGACCAAGTATGTATAGGGGTGTATCCCTTGTCTAACAACTTTCCTTATAATTTCTAAACAATTTTTTGCAAGCCCTTCAATCATCAGGCACTGAAATGGTTTTATCCAAGTAAGGTCAAGCAATTTTTTATTATGAGACCATTGGAACAAAAACACTATTCTTTTCCATCTCTCCTGAAACCCGTTCAAATGATCACATTGGAGTAAAGGAACCAAGCTATGTGCATGGAGATGACATCATACTGAAAGAGCAAACATAGGAATCAATTAACAGAAGAAACAGCACACAGTGTAGAGAATTTTCCTTACAAGCACTGCTTGCTTACCGGTTCTCTGCACATAATTCAATTGTCAGCTAGAAAAAGAAAGTCATGAACTTTTTATAGAAGAATATCAAACTTCACCCATATTCCCAAAATGAATCTCATTTACTGGCACTTCTATGAAAACGTTGGTGTTTCAAGCAAACATTGTTCAGGCTAATCACTAACAAGTAAAGTCAGCTTATCATGTGGAAACAGATGCATCCAAACACCCTGGTTTGACCTATGTTTTTCTGTATTCATAACAGCGGCATGTTGTCTTTGGACAAGCAATGCTCTCTTTAAGTGGGGAAGGAAGCATTTAGCTAGCATGGCCCTAGTTTGCATAAGTAGGTTCAGCAAGGACAGCACAGGACAGCCAAATCACTTATGATGCCAGCAACAAATCCAGCCTTAATGTCAACAGAAAACAGCAAAGCTATCAATCTCCATGGGCATGGATTGAAGACTGCCTTGAATTCCCTGGGCCAAACACCTATTGTGGCAGCAAGTAGCAATCAAAGAAATGAAATGGTGGGAGTGAAGGGGTATAGAGTTGTGTGTGGAAAGTTTCTTAGGTTGCAATTCTGACTAGACGAAGATAGAGTATCACAGTACATAGACAAATATCAGTGCTATCATTCATCTCAATCCACCATCTTACATGAGAGCATAGGCAAAGAAGAAAGCAATTATAGCAGAAAGGATTGATCAGAGTTCCAAAGCTAAGCATACAAAATTCTTATGTAGATAGAACAGAGCAAAAGTTTTCCTAATGCTATTTAGCCTGAAATTTCTGAATACTTCTAATCTCCCCTTTCCCCAAAAATAAACAATTGCAAAAAATAATCAACGAAAATGTAATGTGGTTTTTAAAAAACCTGTGTGCCGTGCTCAGTTTTCTTTGTGTGTTGATGTAGACGGGAAGGGATTGCAGGGGTGTGGGTTTGTTCCATATTATTGCTTCAGGGAAACATGTCAATATCTTGATTGGCAACAAAGTCAATCATTGAATTGCATTCTTTAAAGACATTGAAGATATTCAGTTCGAATTCTTCAATCAGTCTGATTATGTCCAGTATAATGCCATTAACTTGCCAACTGAGGACTTGTTACTCCGTTCATGATTACCTTGGTGTCTACTATGTTCAATATTTTGCCATTTGCGAGATCTTGCTTTTATACGGTGCCCTTGGCAATATTATTATGTCTCCATATTCCTCATGCTAATAGAGTGATACCATCCTTATCATGGAACACGCATCCTCCCCCAATGGTCCTGGCTTCCCTTCTGGAGAACCATCGAAGTTAAATTTAATGCTGTTCTGCTTTGGAGGCTGCCATCTAATTGCTTTTTCACTAATTCAATCCACACAGGCCCCATTGTAGGGATTCTATGCTGTGTCTGTTGGGTATAAGGATTTGGAGCTGTCCTTGAGAGGCCAACACAGAAATGATTCCTTGAGCTTGTGATAATCCTGTTTAAATTATGCTTCACTCTGAAAAGTCCTTCCTGAGAATATCCATCTTTTTATTTTTCCCAACTAGATATTCCAAAGAATAGGCAGGGCACTGATCCAGCAGATTCTCCGAAGTTTTTCATAGTTTGGAATATTCATACTGGTAGGAGTGCAGTCAGTTTTTCAGGAAATACCAAAGATAGATTCGAATTCTGAGGGAGCCAAATCCAGATTGAGTGTGGTAAGTGACAGCAGAGAAAAGGATGGTTCACTGTTTCTTCAGCACATAACTAAGTACGCATATGTAGGATCCAGGGAAGTCTCTTCTTTTAGTGGACCGAGTGAAGAATTTACCCCCTAGCAGCCAACCAGGAGAAAGCAAATGCCGTAGGGATGCATTCCATCATTCAAACCTTTTCCAGGGAGATGAGGGAGGGGAGGCCCTGCAATGTTCAGAATCCAAAAATATCTTTCTTTTGCAAAACATATTGTAGTCTTTTCTCCATCCCAAATTGATTTCTTTTTGAGGAAACACTGATATGTGAAAGGCAAGCTAATCTTTCGTTGCTCCATGATAATTTCATTCCTTTGAATGCAGTTCTTTATCCATGATTCAAAATGGTTTTGCCAGAAAATATTGAGAGGGGCCAGAGTAGGATCCTTCACAAGAGGACAGGCCTGTATCCATTAATCTTCCCTTAATGATACCTGCCCCACAATCCTTAGCTTTCCAGTGATGACCTGCTTTGATTGGGTCAACACAATTTTTGAGAAATTTTTTTAACTCTTAATCCAAGTGAAAGACTTGCATTGATTAGATTCATTACATCTCCTTCTCAGTACTTCAGGCAAAGAATCTTATTGCATAGTTTGCCAGGTTCTTCAAATAGCCTCCATTAGCCCCCAAAGATTAATTAGTAAAGAGTAATCCTGTGGAGCCCAGGCCTACTCCAATCCGTTGGCAAACAGACTTGCTCCCATTTCATGAGGTGGATTCTATGACCCTCACATCCAGAATATAGGAACTCTTTTGAATAATATTTGTTGCCATTATAATTTGCTTGGGGCTTTCAGAATTGGTATTAAAGAAAGGTAATGCTTGCAAGGTAGTTTCTGGAAGCTGTGTTTCACCACAAAGAGTTATTGGACAGCCCTCCCATAGAGTATAGCTTCTCTCAACTAGTGGCTTTTCTAAGTCCTCATTATTCCAACTAGTAAATATGGAATACCCATGCATTGCGATCCATTAGAAAATATGAGAGCTCTGCTCAATATTCATTGCCTATTGAGATTAATATATTTTTATACCAAGTTATATGTGGCTTCTATTGAGGGCCACTTCCATCAAGATACTAAAATATTATATATGCTGTCAGATGAATTAAACCATATCTGCTTGCCCTATCAAAAATATTCTTCATTTCCTTTTCTATAAAATATGTTCATCATCTTCCTTGAACTGCTATGTTTCTGCAATCAGCTCCTTGACATCTTATTCATTAAGAAATAAAATCTCAGTTGACCACTTGACTTCTTAAATTTGAATTTCACCAAGACAAAGATCAACACCATGGTTGGCTAAATTATCAGCTACCTGATTTCCTTCTCCTCCATAGACATGTTCACATTTCCAAGAGGTTGCCTCCAACAATAGCTGATGATCATCAACAATAATATTATTTTTTATCCAATTTCTATAATCCATTTTTGTTGATAGCATTAATGATAATTGGTGAATTCCTCTCGATTGAAATATATTTCTATCATTTTTCAATTGCAATTTTGATCCCTATAAGAAGTGCCCTAGCGTCTGCATAGTTGTTAGTCAAAGTTACATGTGATTCGGAGTAAGTGAGGACAATTTTAACTTCATTCTTTCAATAACACCACTTGCACCAGCTTTTCCTGAATTTTCTTTGGAAGTGCCATCAAAATTAATTTTTATAAACACAATTTCTGGACATTTCTATTTTACCGTAGTTTCGAAGCAAATTTTGTATTTAACTCCATTGTCATAGATGACCCATGTATATTCAAATCTTATGACCAAGAGGCTGGCACCCCTTCTCCGCACTTGAGACTTCATATGATGAGCACCATGTTTGTAAACATTCTACAAGAGGCACTAATATATGATTTTGAGATTTAGTTAAAAAAAATTATATTCCTTTTAAGCCATAAATTTCAACAAATAATAGCAGACCAATTTTCCACAAAATACATAATGCTTGAGATTTCAAATAATTAATCCAACATTTCCTTAACTTTTTTAATGTTGATGGAGCTACTCAATATATTCTTTTTTTTTTTGGAAAAAAACAACTCTAAATGGTGTAAGGAAAGGGACGATGAAGAAGGAAATGGTCTGATGTTTCTAGATCCTTTTCACACAAGGCATACTTGAAAGGTCCATGACCTCTTCTTTGTAGACTCGAGTGACCAAATATTCTTCCAAGGGAAATTGTTGGAAGTAGGAAAATTTGATTGCCATAAATCCTCATATTGCAACTTGACCTAGTATCTACTATTTTTTAATAGATTCTAAACCAATTCATCCTTTTGTTTAAAAGTAGGCAAATAAAATTCTTGAAGCAACTTTTGAAGCTCACTTGCTATTTGTTTGAGTTATCTCCTTCAACCAGGTTACTAATAGAAATCCTTGATCTAGAGTTGTTGCTACATTAATATAATCTTTGATCTTTGAACTTTTACAAGCTAGACATGCCTGAGTCAATGGTTGCCATTTTGAATTAGAGATTAGAGGATAAGGCTTCAACCAAACATTGGGCCAAAAATCTGCATAATCACCCTTGTTAATAGATCATCTAATATGTTTCCTGATCAGTTCCAAGTTCTCTGATATGAAGTTCCAAGTAGGCAATTCTTTAGGTAGGGTTCATTTTCTAAATAATTTCATTGCATCAAGAGAACCTATATATTTTTGAACATTTTTCTTCCAACTCTTGATCTTTGAATAATCTCCAATCAAGTTTTGTTCCTAAGGCTAAACTCCATAAGTTTGCAATTCCGTGAGCTTGTCCCTCCAATATTCTTTCTTTTGCAAATCTTGTCCTATTCAAAAAGAGAAAACCTAAAATTTACTTTGATTTTTATCAAATTTAGATGCTATACCTGTTGGCAATGTTGAAAGTGACATCATATAAACAAAGATGGATCACATTGTAGTCTTTATGAGGTGTAGCCTTCCAACTATGGTTAAGAAATTATCTTTTCGACTTGCCAAACACGATTTCATTCTATCCAAAATTGTGTCCCAAATCTTCTTCTTTCCTTTATGAGACAAAGGATAACTCAAATATGTTGTAAATTTTTCAATTTTAAATCCTAAAATGCCCACAATAATTTATTACTTTCTAGTAGCCTTCTTATAGCATGTTAATAATGATTTAAACTCCATAGCCTCACTAACTGAGGGATTACCCAAAGAAAAATATCATCAACAACTTGGAGGTGAGATTTTAAGGGACCATTTATTGCAACCTGAATACCTTTGATTTTTCCTTGCATTTTTGCCTTTGAGAAAACTCTCCTTAATGTCTTCGTAAGAATAATAAATAGATATGGAGATAATGATTCACCTTGGTGGAGTCCATTGTTAGGTATGAAGACAATATGTAGCAAGCAGGTCAGCTAGACGTCTAGGCTGGCAGACGTCTAGGCTTGACGTCTGGGCTGCCAAACGTTTAGGCTGACAGACGTCTGGGCCTGACATTTGGGCAGCTAGACGTTTGGGTTGGTAGACGTCCAGTTTGACGTGAAGCCAAGCAGACGTCTAGGTAGACGACAGGAATTCGGAAGACGAACAATCTTGGGAGTGGAAACAAACAGTCTTTTGGAGGTTTCCGTTGGAAGAGGAAACGAATAGTTTGGAGTCTTCCTTCTGCTCTATAAAAGGGACTTGACGCCTTGCATATGTTAGGATGACATATAGTTGTTGAAAACGTTGAAAGACGTGGATGTATATTGTGCTTCCTCTTGCAGGTGATAAATCTTGGAGTTTTTCTTAACATCTGGTATTAGAGCTAAGGTTTTGTGCGAGTGGGAGCTGCAACAATGACAAAAGGTGTAACCAAGTTCGAGATTGAGAAATTTGATGGCAGGAACTTCTCTCTATGGAAGATGGTGGAGGATTTGCTGGTTCAGAATGACCAAGCGCAAGCCTTGAAAGGGATCGCGAGTAAACCGAGCAACATGAAAGATGAGGAGTGGGTAACGCTTGACAAGAAGGTGGTTTCTATAATCTCTCTGCCTAGCGGACTCCGTCTTGTTCAATGTAGCTGAAGAGAAGACCACGGAAGCTCTTTGGCAAAATCTTGAAAAGTTGAAACAAAATCAGCAACTAACAAGGTTTTTCTAAAAAAACAGCTTTATAGCTCGAGGATGAAAGAAAGTTCATCCGTGGTAGATCATTTGAATGAGTTTAATACTCTGATCAGTAAAATGGTTTCAGTTAATGTGAAGATGGAGGATGAAGATAGGGCTATCACCCTACTTTGTTCCCTCTCGGACACTTGGGATCATATGGTGATGACCATCAGTAATTCATCATCAGGAACTCTCAAATGTGATGATGTGGTAGCCGCTTTGTTGGCATAAGAGTTGAGGCGAAAAGCATCTTTGGAACCCTCAACCAATGAAGTCCTATTTGTGAGAGGTCGATCGTTTGAGGGGAGTAAACAAGGTAGAAAGCAGTCCAGATCTAAGTCTAAAGGATGTAAGCAGAAAGGGAAGTGCTGGCATTGTGGGAAGTTAGGACACTCCAAGAAGTACTGTTGGCAATTGAAGAATGGTGAAAAGCAAAATCAGCCATTAGCTGAGGCTAGTGCAGCAGATTCAGAAAAGACGACAACATGTGAAGCCTTCTGTATCAGTAACAACAAATCAGTTTTATATACCTGGGTTTTGGACTCAGGTGCATCCTTCCACATGTCTCCCCATAGAGACTGGTTTGACAAATATCAGCCATACTATGGTGGAAAGGTCCATTTGGGTGATGATCATCCTTTAGAAATTGTGGGAAGAGGGGATATAAGGATCAGGTTGGATGATGGTAGAGAAAGGATGTTATGTGATGTGCGACATGTGCCCGATTTGAGGAATTTGCTCTCTATCAAAATGATGGATAAACTAGGATATTCTGTCACCTTCTGTAACAACTACTGCAAGATTACCAGAGGAGCTCTTGTAGTTGCAAAGGGAGAATATTATGGGACTTTATACCGTTTATGCGGTAATACGGTGACAAACCATGCAACAACAACTTCTATTCAGGATGCAGTAATGCTACGGCATCAACGCCTAGGCCATATGAGTGAAAAAGGCCTGAAAATTCTGCATGACAGAGGTATGCTTTTTGGGATTAAGTCTTGTAATTTAGACTTATGTGAGCACTGTATTTTTGGTAAATAGAAGAGGGTTCGATTTACTGCAAGTCTTGGTAAGAGTTTAGATTTTCTGCAACTTATATATTCAAATATATTTGGACCTGTCCCCACTCAGTCCTTGAATGGTGCCATCTATTTTCTGACTTTTATAGATGATTATTCTAAGAGAGTGTGGGTTTACTTTCTAAAGAAGTCGGAAGCTTTGCAGAAATTTAAGGAGTTCAAAGCACGGGTAGAAAAGAGTTTGGGCAAGTCAATTTTGTGTCTCAGGTCAGATGGGGGTCAATATTGTTCCAAGGAATTTGAAAAATTTTGTATGCAGGAAGGTATTAAGCACCATAAGACTGCACCTTACACTCCACAACAAAATGGTGTGGTTGAGCGGATGAATCACACAATCATGGAACGTGCGAGAAGCATGCTTAGCGCAACCATGTTTGAGAAAAAGTTCTGGGCGAAGGCTGTTAATACATATGTTTATCTTATTAACAGGTCACCTATAGTTCCATTGGATGGACAGATTCCGGAGGAGGTTTGGTGTTGTAAGCCAGTTGATTACTCTCATTTGCACACTTTTGGCTGTGACGCGTTTGCGCATGTACCCAAAGAAAAAAAGTCCAAGCTTGACCCAAAGTCAAGCAAATGTGTTTTTCTCGGCTATGGAGATATAGTGAATGGGTATAGATTGTGGGATCCTACCGCCCACAAGGTTATTATTAGCCGGGATGTAATTGTTGATGAAAAATCCATGCAAAGGAAGGATGTACAACAAAATCCTAATGTTGTACCTGTTGAAGTAGAATTTAGTAAAGATGAACATGTTGAAGTTTTTGATCAACATGCAGAACAAGTAGAACATGAAGTAGAGCAGCCACAACGGTCACAAGACCAAGAGCCGGTTCACAAGACCAAGAGCCAGAACCGACAAATAATTGGGTTAGAAGATCTACACATCTACAAAAGTGTCCGAAAAGGTATTCTCATGTGTATCCGTCCTCTTTTGCTTTGTTAACTGATGATGGTGAACCTAGTTCATTTCAGGAAGCTAGGGAGTCTGAAAATGCAGGGAAGTGGAGAAAATCCATGGAGGAGGAAATCGAGGCACTTCGAAAGAATAAAACTTGGGAACTTGTGGATCTCCCACCTGGAAGAAAGATTGTTGGAAACAAGTGGGTGTACAAAGTGAAGAAGAACAACGATAGGTTGTTGGAACGCTATAAAGCTCGCTTGGTGGCAAAGGGCTATGTGCAGAAGTCAGGTGTTGAATGAAATTTTCTCTCCAGTTGTGAAGATGACTACTATTAGAGTTCTACTTGCACTTGTAGCTGCACAGGATTTGGAACTAGAGCAGCTTGATGTAAAGACTGCTTTCTTGCATGGTGATCTCAAGGAAGAGATATATATGGATCGGCCTGAGGGCTATGAAGAAAGAGGCAAAGAGCATTTGGTTTGTAGACTGAATAAATCACTGTATGGGTTGAAATAGGTGCCACGGATGTGGTACAGAAATTTGACACCTTCATGAAGAGCCAAGGTTTCAGCAGGAGTGAAGCTGACCATTGTGCATACTATAAGAGGTTTGACGATGACAATTTTATTATTTTGCTATTGTATGTTGATGATATGTTGGTTGCAGGCCCCAACATGAAGAAAATCATTGATCTTAAGGCTCAGTTGGCTAGGACATTTGAAATGAAGGATTTAGGAGCAACAAACCAAATTTTAGGGATGAATATACACAGGGACAGAAAAGGAAGAAATATTTGGTTAAGTCAAAATTCATATGTGGAAAAGATTCTGCAGCGCTTCAATGTGCAGAATGCTAAAACAGTTAGTACCTCACTTCTTCCACACTTAAAGTTGTCTTCCAACCAGTGTCCTAGAACGGAAGCATATAAGACAAGCATGTATTGTGTACCGTATTCATCAGCAATAGGAAGCCTCATGTATGCCATGGTGAGCACCAGACCGGATATTGTCCAAGCAGTGGGAGTAGTCAGCCGGTACATGGCAAATCCTGGTAAGGAGCATTGGAATGTGGTGAAATGGATATTCAGATATTTAAGAGCCACTTCAGATGTTGCCATTTATTTTGGATCGATAGATTTGCAAGTTACAGGTTTTGTGGATTCTGATTATGGTGGAGATAGAGATGGGAGAAAATCCACTATAGGATATACTTTCACCCTTGCTAGAGGAGTGGTGAGTTGGGCTTCTAAGTTGTAGTTTGTTGTGGCTTTATCAACCACTAAAGCAGAATACATTACAACAACTCATGTCAGCAAAGAGGCAATTTGGCTAGAGCGATTGTTGGGTGACTTCAAGGTAATGCTGGAGAAAATTACGCTGCATTGTGATATTCATCTAGTGAAGAATCCAACATTCCACGATCGCACGAAACACATTGATGTCAAGTACCACTTTATCAGAAATGTGGTGGAAGAAGGTAGGATCTTGTTGCAGAAAATCAACACTGAAGTGAATCATGCAGATATGCTTACAAAGCCGGTCAAGGTAGAGAAGTTTGAATGGTGTAGAACTTCTTTGGGCTTGCTGAAAAAGTAACAAGGGCAACATGGGCAATTGGCACTGGATGAAAATTTTTGAGCAGAAGAATTCCCGAATACTGACTTCAAGTGGGAGAATGTTAGGTATGAAGACAATATGCAGCAAGCAGGTCAGCTAGACGTGTAACCTGCTAGACGTCTGGGTCAGACGTCTAGGCAACATGCCAGACATCTGACCTGCTAGACGTCTAGGCCAGACGTCTAGGCTGGAAGACGTCTGGGCTTGACGTGTGGGCAACCAGACGTCTAGGTTGGTAGACGTCTAGCCTGACGTCAAGCCAAGCAGACGTCTAGGTAGACGACAGGAATGCGGAAGACGAACAGTCTTGGGAGCAGAAATGAACAATCTTTTGGAGGTTTCCGTTGGAAGAGGAAACGAACAGACTTTTGGAGGTTTCCGTTGGAAGAGGAAACGAATAGTTTGGAGTCTTCCTTCTGCTCTATAAAAGGGACTTGACCCCTTGCATATGTTAGGATGACATATTATCGTTGAAAACGTTGAAAGACGTGGATGTAAATTTTGCTGAAAATAATAAAAGAGAAGTTGCCATTTACCCGTGGTTTTTCCTGCACATTGCAGGTTTCCACGTAAATATTTGTGTCACTTGTGTTACTGTTTTCGTGTTCTATATTTTTGTTATTGTGCTTCCTCTTGCAGGTGATAAATATTGGAGTTTTTCCTAACATCCATAGGATGACTCGAAGTATCCAATAGGGGATCCATTGATCAAACTAGAATATTTTGGAGTGCTATAACAATATCTAATCCATTTACATGAATCTTGATCAAAACTAAACATTTGAAGAATATCAAGTATAAAAATCCAAAAAACCCAATCATATGCTTTGTTCATATATGATTTCATGTGCATGCCTAACTTTTTTATACAATGAAGATAATATATCACCTCCTGTGCAATGATTACACCATTAAGAATTCGTTTACCACGAACAAAACCACATTGTTCCTTTGAGATAACACAATATAGAATGCTTTTCAACCTGTTTACCATAATTTTTAAAATGGTCTTATTAATCATATTTTGTTTTTTTATGGGTTATATGGGATTAAAACAGGTCCCACCTGTATTACATTATGACCACATAATGGTATTACAACACCTTGGAAAATTTGCATGTATCGTTTGACAAGATTCAAACCTTGCTCTCCTCGAAACTTGAGGAATCTAAAAGCTAATGTCATTTGATAAAATGTTAAGGTTCACCCATATGAGATTTGAACATTGGCTTAAGATGTGAAACTTTTACTCCCAACCAAATGCTCTAATCTCCATGGGTGGTCTTATAAATCATATTACAATGGGTTAGTGGACAAAAAATATTAAAACATTTTGTCTTGCCTTTTTTAGAAACCAATGTAATAAATGTGGTATTAATATCACTTATTGTAGCCTTCCTTTTCCAGGCCTCTTCAACCATAGCCAACATATCACTCTTATACAAATCCTAAATTTTTTGAAGAAAATTGCAGGAAATCCTTCGGGGCTAGATGCCTTGGTAGGATGGAAATAAAAAATTGCCTCATGTAGCTCCTCCATAGATATTTTATTCATGAAGCTTTCATTTTGTCCGTGTAATAATCTATGGAATATTTTGCAAAAGCTTACCTTGTGTCTCCTTATCTTGTCCAACATCCAAAAAAATATCTTTGAAATTATTAATTGCTTCTTTCCTGGTATCTCCTTAATATTTCTTCCAGATGGTGTTGAAATATTTTTGATGCAACGAAAAATCAATTTTGGCTTTAACATGAAAAAAAATTGGTATTTATATTTCCGTTCTTTGAGCCAACTCTCCCTAGATTTATTGAACCAATATGACGTATTTTTCAACACATCATAATAATAGTAAGTAATTGTTTTTTTTGAACATAAGAATCCGGGTCCATTCCATTGATTTCTACTCTCTTGTAAAATTTTGAGCTTGAATTGAATTTCCATTTTTTTTTACAATATGTTAGCAAAATATTTGGCATTCCAAATCTTCATTTACCCCTTTAGATATTTCATCTTTTGAACAAACTTGTGTGTACATGTTCTTTAAAAATTTGTTTTATCCCACCATAACATAACCATTTGGAAGAAATTAGGGTCTTGGAGCCACATACATTGAAAGCAAAATGGCTTTGGATGACCATTATTGAGTAAATTACATCTCAAGAGAATGGGTTTTGATTTGATCCTATTCGCTGTGCTTTTGATGCTAAATACTTAATGTAAAATCAACTACAAGATATAAAATGAACATGCAATATTAAATATATGATAATGACAATATACTAAGCATGTAAAACTCATAAGAAACTTCTGCAATAACTCATAAAACTGCCATTAATGAAAGCTCACGAAAATAGTATCTTCATACAAAATGTGGAGATCTTAAACTCTCCACACTTCTTACATGCTCTACATTGTATCTACTACTTATCTACTCTATGCTCTCTATCTTCTCATCTTCTCTATCTCTTTTACTACAAAGGCCAATATATAATGAGATGTGACTCTTGGCCTTCCACCTACCTATGAATCTTCATATTCCTATTCTATAGACTCATGTACACATGGACAACATGCACATTTACATCATTGCACATTCTAATAATACTTGTGCATTTATTACATTGCATAAAGTAAATACTCAAACCCTAATCTAAGACACTCCTAATCTAAACATGTACCCAAGGTGGTACATAGGCATATACCAAATAATGTAATATATTCCAACACCTCCTTGTATTATATTATTTGGTTATTGAAGACTTTAGTCTTCAATATGAATCTTCTTCTTTCAACTGTTCTTTAACTTGATCAGGTTCTTCTTCTTTAATCTGCAGATGACAAAGTAGTCCAAAATATTGTTGTCCTCTCATCTTCCTCATTGTGAATCTTTGATTTCCTCATCGTCTCTTATGATAAATAGATTTTCCATTTCTTGTAACCTGTTCCTCAAAAAATCCATTAGTGTTTCTTTTTACTATAACAATTGAGTCTAAAAGCATATATATCATTTTGAATTGATCCTGTAGCTTCTATCTCATTTTGATTTATAATGAGACACTTATTGAATCCATTTATATATCTAAAATCAACCATCCTTTTGCTCTCTACCAACTTGGCTACTGAAATAAGATTTGATGTTAATCCAGGAACATACATTACATCATGTAACAAAAGATTTGGAAATGATGTACTAGGTGTTACACACCCATATCCATGTATAAGATAGGTTTTGCCATCTGTAATTTTCAATCTAAGATTGTTAGTGACTTCAAGGCAATCAAAACATTGAAAATTTCCTATCATGTGATGACTTGCACTTGAATCAATAAACCAAATGTCTTTTCATTTTGACTTGTAGAATTATTTGTGCTTGAAGTAATTTTGCATTTTTGATATGACATATTGTATGGATTTTGATAGTATATCTTGTGATGATATGTTTCTCTTGCTAACTTATCCATCTTTAGAAATTAGTTTTGTTGTATTCCTTATGTCTCCCAATCTCTTCAACTTCTAAATTTTAAGTTGAATTCAAGTATATGATCAAACTCTAACTTTCAATTCTTCAAATCTTGTAGTATACCTTGTTTTCCTAATGTTTGGAGAATGACCAAACAATAGTCAAATTTCTAGGTAGAATTCCTTTTAGCTCCCTAGTAGTTTGAATGTAATAGATCAAATTTTGATATAAGAATTTTCTAATTCTCATTTTTTTTGTAGAATACCTTGTATATCCCAAATGTTTTGAATATAATATGGCTTTGATAAAGTACTTAACTTTCTTAGTTTTCCTTTGAGTTGAATCTCTTTTGTCTCCCTAAAGTTCAACTTCAAGACAAGCACTTTGTAAATGGAAAGCTAGAGATAATTTTGATGCACTTTTAATTTTGATAGGTTCTCTATTTTTAAGACCTTAAAGTTGGATTCCTTATGTCTCGTCAATTTGAGCAAGAGACTAATATCAATGTAATTTTCCAACTTTTCAATAACTCTCTGTTTTGTTTCTTATATCTTTCAATTCTCAATAATATAGTTTCTAAATTTCAAAAACTTAAATTGGTGTTGAATTCCTTATAACTCCTTAATTGGAAATTTAGAAAACAAATGCATTTGCAAATTTAATATTTTTATTTCGAAGTAGAAATCCTTATTCCTTCATGTTTAAACTATTTGCAAATATTTCTATGTAATTTGGATTTCAAAAAATAGAATGAGGTAATTTCAAAAAAACCTTTCAAAATGCTTCTTTCTTCAAAAATCTTCTAAGTCATTCAATAATTCTTCTAAGGTTATAATTCTTTACCTTATTTCTCCTTCTATTCAAATAACCTTAAGTATAATGAAATAATTAACCTTGAATTCAATAATATTATGCCTTGTATCTCCTTAGTCTTTGCAAAGGTTTTTAAATCAAATTAAATATTTCTTACCTCCTTTAATATGGCGCTTCAAGACTTTGGCTTGCTTCTTTTTATTTTGCAACCTGTGCTCTCAAGATGCTCTTCATTTATTGTGATGCATTCAATGCTCCTTGACACTCAATCTTCAAGACTTTGACTCTTCAATGCACCCTCCTATTCCTTCTTACAATGCTTATGCAATATCCTTATGCACTTCACTCTCCTATGTATCAAATCACATTCTGACCCATGCATTTATTGATATCGAAGACGTTTCAATCTTCTTCCAAGATGGTTGGTGCTCCTCCTACTTCAGCATGTAGCACTCTTTCTCTTTGTATTAAAATGTTACGTAGGACGCCTTGATTCTCTAACGCCCTTCCTCACTGTATAACGCATGTCAATACTTTGTCTAAGGCATTTCCAAGGCGTTACACTATCTTTAATGTTACAATAAACATGTGGCAGCTTATCACTTGCAATACCAACGTATACCTGAGCGATAATTGTTTTCTTGATGCTCAATCTAAATTTTCTTCAGCGTTACACCTACCAAAATTTGTCTTTATCAAACGTATTCTTTGTTGCTTGTTCATATGCTCTTCTTGTTCTTCTTGAATGGTGCTAATGATGATGTTGAGGCGTTGTTGCTCCTCCTCTACTTGGTGGCTCCACCTTAATGGTTCTTTTCCAATGTAGGTATCTTCTCTTCCATGGTGGTAATATGGCTTCTTCTTCCAACATAGGCATCCTCTCTTCCACGGTGGCTATGGTGGCTCCTTCCAATGTAAGTGTCTTCATTTCCACAATGGCTATATGGTGGTTTTTGTAGGTGTCTTCTCCATTGTTAGATTTTGATGTTGAAGAGATATTTCTAATATTAGCTCTTCCAACGGTGGTTTGTTGTACTTCACCAATGCTTCTCTGGATGTGGTGCTCTTCCAGAGCTTTGCTTTTGGCCAAATGGTGATTGCGCTTTACGTTACTTTCTTTGATGATGACAACTCCTCAATGTAGGCTCGATGGTTTTTATCACTTCTTTGGTGGCTTCCCTTTACCATGATATTTTGCAATCTTTTGTTGTACTACGTAGGCTTCCAAAACAACATTCACTTTTTAATATTATTATCTATCTTTTCTCCTTATTACTCCTTTCAAGTAATACTTTTAACTCACCTCTATGTTGTTTATGTTTTGCAGGTTCCAAGATGATGTCTCCTTCCTTGGCTTGGAGATACTTGACTCAAACTAGCTTTGCTCCTTAAATAACTCTAATATGATGCTTTTAAAAAAACTTATAATGGACAAGTTTTAATGCTTAACTAATGAACTATCATAGCACCATTTTTACACACCTTTTTGGCCTCCTTTTGTAGCTAGTCTCTTTGGTGATTTACTTCACCTTTTTGTTGTCTTACTTTTACAACTTTTGCAACCTTATTTCCTTTCACTTTGCAGCTCTAAATTTATCAATTTTGCAGCTCTAGTTGTTGCCCAAATATCAGCTTATTCATTGTCCACTTTTATTTCAACTTTCTCCTTATTTCTCCTTCAAATGTGTTGTCCAAGACTATGCAATTTGCAGCTTCACTTCCTTCTACTTTGTTGCTCTAAGCTTATCGATTTTGTAACTCTAATTGCTGCCCAAATTTTTTGCCTCTTAGCCTTTGATTTGCTGTATTTTTGTTGTCCTAGAATTCTGTAGTTTGCAGCTTCAAATGTTGCTAAATCCTCCACTTTGCTGTCCAAAGCTCTCTCAAATATTCCCTGGACTCTACCAAATCGCAACCCTCTCTTCTCCTTCTAATGTTGCCCAATTTTGCAGTCCAAATTTCTTTATTTGCTGCTCTCAAAAACTCTGATTTCTCCTCCTTATCTTGTTGTCCAAGAATATCCTCTATCTTCTCTAAATTGTTGCCTTCTTTTGCTGTCAAGCCTTTATTTAATTGGTTATCCAAGGGCACTTCGAAATCTACCCAAATATTCTCCAAATCGTAGCTTTTTATCACCTTCAATTTGCTATTCTGTGACTCTTCAACTTCTGCTGTAAAAATCAACAATATTCTCCTTTGCAAATCAACCTTCAAATCCTTTATGGTTGTCTTCAAAAATTTCAAATTTGGTGGCCTCTTCTAGCTTCTTTCTCCTCCTTAGCTCTTGCTAGATTCTATCTTCCAAACTGACCTCTATCATTGGTCTCTTCCTCAAGAATCTGAATGTCTTGAGATCTTCAAGAATCCTTTCTAAATTTTGATAAACTTCTTGCCAAATCCTTTTTCCTTTTGGGCTTGTTGTGGGATGGTGACAATTACCCCAAAGTCTTCTTTTCAAGAGCTACTCCTTCCAATATTCTACCTTGAGCTTTCTTCAAATCTCCTCCAATGGCCACTTCTTCAATTTCTTCAATAGGGCTTTTCTAGTCTTCTTCTTTCCCCTTCCAAGTTCATTTGAGACCTCTTCTCTTGGGTCTTCAAATTCTGCAGCTTCTCAAATCTTCAATAGGACTTTTCCTAGTCCTCCTCTATCTTCAATCTTCCAAATCTAGAAGTTCTTCAATGGGACCTCTTTCTTGGGTCTCCTCCTTCTCAATCCACAGTCTTCAATCTTCTATAGGAACCTCCTTCTTGGGTCTCCTCAATTTTCAATGCGGCATTTTTCCTTGGACCTCCTTAATCTTCAATGTCTATTCTTTTGCTGCAACAAAGAACTAAAACCTGCACGAGGAAAGCATATAGTCTTTCAGACAATCGAAGATGAAATTCTTCTCTATCCATTGTAGAAAGCTTCTCAACTTCTGAGAACTAATTTTTTGGAACAGAAAAAACTTAGATGCCAACAACCAAATTGATATAAATCTCTAGATATATTTTTTTAAGCGAAAAACCTCTTGCGGGGCTGCATTGGTTTGAGAGACCATGACTAGGGGGTTCTACACCATCAAAGTCACCCGGGAGTCACGCCCGGCCCTGCCCGCACCAACATTATCAATTGGATTTTGGGTACCCAATTCAAATTTTTGGTAGGGTGGAGATTCGAACCTGGGACCTCCATTGGAGGATTGCCCTCTCCTCTCCAACTCATCTACAACACATGGGTAAAATCTCTAGATATTTAAGAATCAATAAAATTTACTAGTTATCCTTCAATCTAGTGGAATGAGATCTATGCTGAGTCCTAGTATTCACGAGTTTTCTTGCAACCTTGTGGAAAGACTAGCCAAAAAGCAATTTTAAAAATTATGAAAATGAGATCTTCCTATCTCTTCGTATATCTTGTGGCTCTCCCTATATCCTATCAATCTACCTTGTGCTTTGATACCACTGTTAGCTTTTGATGCTAAATACTTAATGTAAAATCAACCATAAGATATAAAATGAACATGCAATATTAAATATATGATAATGGAAGCTCACGAAAATAGTATCTTCATACAAAATGTGGAGATCTTAAACTCTCCACACTTCTTACATGCTCTACATTGTATCTACTACTTCTCTACTCTATGTTCTCTATCTTCTCATATTCTCTATCTCTTTTACTACAAAGGCCAATATATAATGAGATGTGACTCTTGGCCTTCCACCTACCTATGACTTCATATTTCTATTCTATAGACCCCTGTACACATGGACAACATGCACATTTACATAATTGCACATTCTAATAATACTTGTGCATTTATTACATTGCATAAAGTAAATACTCAAACATTAATCCTAATCTAAACATGTACCTAAGGTGGTACATTGGCATATACCAAATAATGTAATATATTCCAACATTCGCAACAAAATGTGCGAATAGATTGTATACTTTGTTTGGAACTATGTATTGGATATCAAGAATCTATCCAATCTTTCTACCATATGAGTTTGCAAAATACATTTATTATCCCATGTATACTGAAAAATTAATCAAATAGCATCCCAAAGACCATTAGAATTAACAAATGAAACAAAATCCAATATTGATTTAGATCATCTAGGATTACCACCCTTCTTTTTTGAAGGAGATAAAACAATGTTGTTGTGCTCCCTAAGAATCCATAGATCACAATTATAAATTATCATTGTATTTGACAAAATTATGCTAAGGATTGTCAAACATATTTCATGAGGAGTGACTATAGTCGAAGTGTATACATTTATAACCCCAACTCTAATTTTTTCCTCTTTCTTGCAAAATAGAATAGTAACCCAACTACTTTTTACTTATAGCAATTGTCCATCCATTTGCATTTGTCCCATGTTGTCGCAATACCTTTGGAAGCTCCTATAGAAGAAATTACTAGACTATCCCCCATATTCCAAATCTTTTTGAATGCATCCTTACATTCTTCACTAAATATTGTTTCTTGTATTAAAATAAACTCATGACGATAATACCCTATCAAATCTTTAATAACTCTTTTTTTAAGGGTCTTATTCATACTCCTAATATTCCACGATACCATTTTGATCATCACTTTTTATTTTTACAAGTGAGCTTAGTTGCACTTCTTTTTAACCCCAATGATATTTATTTTTGGTTTCCCAAATCAATATCCCTTTGAGTTTCCTTTTCTCTTTGTTTTTGCTTTGAAGGTCTTGCTCTTCTTTTTCCTTCCCTCCAACACCTTTTTTTTAAATTTAGAAAAAACCCCTTGCGGGACTGTCGTGGTTTGAGAAACCACGACCAAGGGGTTCTACATCATCAAAATCACCCAAGAGTCACGCCCAGCCTTGACCGCACCAGCATTATCAACTGGATTTTGGGTACCCAATGTGCATTTGGTAGGGTGGAGAATCGAACTAGGGACCTCCTTTGGAGGATTTCCCTACCCTCTCCAATTCACCTATAGCACGGGGGTATTCCATCCAACACTTTCATCTTCATGAATCTCTTTAATTTTTCAATGCAATTCTTAATGAGACTTATCTTCTAAAGATTTATGCTGCCCTAGAAAATTTGAAATGCAAGGAATAGCCTCACAAACACTTTCTTCTTTATTTTGCTTAAAAAATAATAAAGTACAAGGATGATACTCTATACTAATTAGTTTTCCTATGTTGCCTTGGAAACCCTAAATTTCTATGGATATTGTCCATATGCATTTCTTTATTATACTTGTAAAAACCTCATCAGATTCACCAGTTGTAAGCACCCAATTTAACTCACAGGTTTAGAGGCTAAATTTTTTTGAATTGAATTTAATTGTTTTACCCATTATTAATGAGGACAAGGCATAGAATACTACTTTTGGGATTATGATCGTTGCGACCTTCCAATTGGGCGAGATTGACCAGATCCTATAGATGGTGCCATTTAGTGGGTCTATCATTCTCACCCTCTAACCTGGTATGAGAACCTAGATCTACGGCTTGGGGTTATCCTCTAAGACCCATAACACTTAGAGGGGGGACGTATAATTCTCCTCCTTTAACACATGGAATCTTGAGTTAAATTTTACTCATCTATTTCAAAATAACATGTAAGGGTGTTTAGTGTATATGCCTAGTGCTCAGTTGTTGTCCATTACTCTAGAGCCAACTAAGACCATGTCATTTCTCTGGATCTAGTCTCACTTTTCAAGTTATGAATAATGATAAGTTGTCCCATACCAACTATCATAGGTTAGTCTAGTCCAGTTTCAACTAGTTTTTCTTCTATTCATAAGTTTCTCAAGGAGTCATCACTATACTGCTTGCACAATGGCCTAGAGAGACATCCCATATCGCCCCACCTTACCTACTCATCCTGAACTGACTCGTCAGGAACAACCATTCTCGAATCACGATGTTTTCTTATCTCGCAACACATCCGAATTGAGTGTTTATTGGATGATCACCTTTCTTGTGATCATATAAAGTCATAACTAAAAATGCCTGTGTTTAGGTACTATAGTGTCTAATGTTCAGAATTCTTGTAAAGCCTAATTTAAAGGACAAAATTCCTTTAACATTTTTCTAAACACTATTAAAATAAAAGATAACTTATTTAAATACCCATTTATTCATCTATTAAATAAATAATTCTTTTATTTAAATAAATAAATCATCTATGTAATTATTCAAAACAAATAATTCATCTACTAATTAAAACAAATATGTTTCTACTTAATTAATTAATAGAACCTTTAAAATAAAGGTTATTCTTCATTGTTTATTTAAATATTTCATCTATTTTAATAAAATCTCTAAGTAAACAAATCCTCTATAATAAATAATTTTTCTATTTAGTTTATCTTTACCATCATAAAGGAAAATAAAACACTTAGAAGAAAGACCATCTGTCTATATATAAAAGAAATCGTCTATTTCAATTTCAAATAGAAAATATATCTTTCTAAAAGAAATTTAACTTTTATAGTTTCATCTCTTAACATCATAATATAAAATAGACCCAATATTTATAAACCATCGTATAGAAACAAAAGACATTCTAAAATAACACCTATCTATTAACTTCTAGAAAACATATTTCATTTAATAAATTTTAGAAGAGATATTCCCTTTTAGCTACTTTAGTTATTTCATGATCCCTTAATAGGAACATGAGAGAAAGTTAATTATCTAAAATTCATCAATCTCTCCCGTCAAATTAAACTGTTAATAAAATGAACCCATAAAACAAAATAAACCCATAAATAAGAATAAAACGTTTTCCACATAATTTACCTAACGCTAATATTCTATTCTTTAATAATTTCTAGAATACTCATCGATTTGATTATACTTCTTTAATAAAATGCAATAAGACCAAGATTTTCATACGGATTACATTTGACTCGTTCTAAAAGAATCAACAAGAATCAACAATTCTTTTTTTTATTTCATATAATAAAACCCTACAATTTTTTTTTAAATTTAATATTTTTGACAACACTGCAATGGTTGATACATAAGTTAATATTCATGGTCCTATAATATTTAATTTTAAAGAATTAATTACAAGGCCAATTGCAGGCTTGGCCATTCCTTTCTTTGGATACAAAAACCATATCGCGCGCATCAACATCCATAAGGGGGAAATCGTGTGCATCAACATCCATGACTTTATGATTAGGGATCAAAATGGCTCTAGATATTTTTTAAAAATTAAGAATGCATTTTAATTACGAGCACATTCCAAGAAGAGTGTAAAAATAATGTTAATTATTCTCAGACCTAAATTAATATAATTTATTCCTAGGTGCTAACAAGTTCATTTACAGGCTTAACTCAAATGTTTTATGAGTGGCTTAATTAGATATTCCTATGTTACTTCACAATGGTAAATTTAATAGTTTCTATTCAATTAAACACCAAATAATTAAATGGCAAACAACATACGCCCAAGTCACTCACCCTTTTTTCAACTAACAAGATACGAACTAGGACTTCACACATTAATTTTATTCGAGCAAGCAACATACATCCATGGGAAAATTCTCACAATACATCTATTTTAGCTAACACTTGGGTAGAGGATTTAAAATTAAGCGAACAACACCTTTCCAATGATAATAACATACAACACAATTGCATAATCAGACAGTGCAACTAAATTCTTCCTTAAGGTGGATAATTACAATGATTTTAACAATTTAACCATCCCTTTTCTAGATATAAAAGGACTGAAAACATGATTTTTTAAAAAATGCAATAATTAAAATAATACAATTTATTTCTCTTACCCTACATCCCAACCTGAACGTAGTGAAAATGATTAAACAGACAACTTTAAATATAGTAAGAGCAGCAAGATTTTTTTAGACTTTAAATAACAGTCACAGAAAAATTAGAAAGGAGCATTTGAATTTACGAATACAAGATTTAACAATCCCTCTTTCACAACTCTTCTCCTCTATTATGCGTTTCTTCACCTAGACTTCCTCTCCCCTCTTTTTATGGATATTAGAGATTAAAAAGGTGTTCAAGGAAAAGGATAGCTAGGCAAGTGCAGCGACATGCAGGCGACCATGTTATTGCTTATTGCTCGACCAAGTGTAATATTCAAAAGAAAATATTCAAGCGTAAGGTAAAAATTCACCGCGAGCATGAATCCCTTTTCACTATGCATACAACACACAAGTTCAATTAAAATATATGATGTGTATATTTTTTATTTACCGTTATACAACATATATAGTCATAACAACATAATATAGAACTACAAAACAACAAACATGCACAACTATAATAGTATAAGTACATATATTTACAACAGTTATTATGTGTATTACATGCAAACATACAACACACAATATTTTAACAATATAGGTCTATGCAATAGAACAACGTTACATGTTTGGGATGTATATAGGTCTATGCAATAGAACAATGTTACATGTTTGGGATGTATAGTAGATACGACACCTATTCATCACGTATATTACAACATGTTAATTAGTTGTATACAAGAATATATAGTTATTTAACTCCCTTTTAATTCATAGTAAATAATTAAATAAGTAATTAAATAATTAAACAATTAAATAATTAATTAAGTAAATAACATACATCCAAGTAAAGCATCTATTAAGTAAATAACATATAGCTAAATAAAGTATTTAATTTATCATTTATGTCTGTACCTCCAACGATTTGTTCTTATACCGATAATTTGATGATAACAAAAATGCTACCATCTACCAGATAAGAATAGCTCCCATGCTTTTGTGGCACTTCCTTTGTTTTTGGAGGGTTTTCAAACAAACATTCATTCATTCAATAACATGAAACATTCATTTTTAATGTACCTAAATGAATGCATCTATTTGGGCTTCCATGTACCCATGAGCCATTGGTGAGTGTTTCGTTGCTAGGGCTATTCCACCCTTGCAAAAGTGAATACCCCACTATGGTGAGAATTTACATCACCATCATTTTTCATTTTATTCTTCGAGGACCTGACCTGCAAAAAAAAGACCATCAATAGTACCATATCTAAGAATGATAAAGCATAATGAACATTATATATAATCAACATCATTATAAAACATGTTTTGGGAGGGTCATGATAATACTGCCTTGAAACCCTAAAGTGCAAGGGATTAAGATGGTTTTATACTGCTAGAGGAAAATGAAGATGACTTACCTAGATTAATCTTGACCTCGTTTATCTCTTTGACTTTAAAATTTACCTGCCCATCTTTCTTCACACCTTTAACACTGAATTTGAGCTTGTGCATTATACTTTCTCATTCTTGTTTTATGTTGCCTTGGAAACACTAAATTTGTATGGATATCCTTAATATTCATTTCTTCATTATGATGCTCTTGAAACCCTAAAGTGCAAGGGATACTCTGTAGTAGTTTCATTTTTATAGCGAGAAGAGGATTTTATACTACTCAAGGAAAATGAAGATGATTTACTTGGATAAATCTTGACCTCTTTTGCTTCCTTTGCTTTAAAATTTGTTACCCCATATTCCTTCACATCTTTGAACTTGCACATTTCACTTCCTCATTACTTGTGTCATTTTTTTCTTGTAATGGTTGATTTGAGTAAACTGTAATGACCTTTTCCATTTGAAGATGTAGAGGGACTTTCTTTGCCACTTTCATGGGAGTGAGCAATCCTTGATTTGATCCAGTTTCTACTATGATATGATCTCTTCACTTTATAATGAAGTTTGCCACATACCCAAAGTTTTCCATTTATTTATACATTGTTTTCAGTTTGCAATCTCTTCCCATGTGTCCAATCTCATAACATTTGGGACATCAAAATGCAATATTTTCATAACCCACTTATTGATCATATTCTCTTGATTCAGATTTAATCCTAATGGATTGTGGTAAAGTTTTTGAAATATCGATGGCAACACATATGTAGCACGATGTGAGTATTTCACCCTTGGAGGAGCAATTTGATATGATAGAGATAATGATTAGTTATGATTGTATTCATATCAATAATTAACACTCCAGTATGCGAATAGGAAAGTCTATCCTCTTTTAGACTACTAACCTTTAGTGTACAATATTATCTCTCCACACTATATGACAATCTCCATTATACAACAATCTTAGTACAATAATCTATGTACAACAATGATGATATAGCAATGACTGTATGATAATGATGGTATGGCAATTACTATATGACAATTACCAATGTATAACATTTGGGCAATGCATTGTACAACATTGGTTGTATGAAATTAGCTAGATAACTCTTGTACGAATTCAATATATGATAATTTCATTGTATGACAACTCTCATATTATGATTTCAACCCTGCATATCGAACTTGTTACAACTATAGATCTATCTACTACAACAATCAACAATGTCAACACATACAAGAAATATATAATTGCAATAGATGAAGGATGAATATGCTTAAATATTGTATTAATATTTGCTTGTATTATGGAATGCATACAACATTGTTTTACATATGCAATCTATGATACTGTGTAGAGTATCTCCTCTAGAGTAATTTTTGCGTAAACGCATTTACTTTCTCTACAATACCTATTATCCTCCTATCCAAGATACAAGGTATAATATGATACACGACCCAAGGTACACAATTTAATATGATGCACAATACAAGGTACAAGGTTACCTACTCAAATGAATGAGAGGACCTATTTATCTTTGGGGAGTGTAGTTAACAACTACCACACCAAACACCTCACCTTTAATTGGGTGATAAATCCCCTACATTTGCACTTAACACATGATTACATGTATTACATCATATAACTTTATTTACATTACAAAAATTGGAATATCAAAATGCTTGTCATAATTTCTGATGTCAAAACAAAAATTACAAAATTATATTACATCGTGCAAAATTGACTTTATCACACTTATTTGACTTTTCATACCTAGTATACTTCTTTGAGTGAGGTATATTAGAACTAACACTTGCATATTCCCTCTCTAAATTGGTTGATATCTTTGTTGATGATTGTCTCTTATTCTAGGTATTCTAGTTCTTTTGAGGTTGAGGCATAGAAATAGGTACTCTGAGCTCTTGTATCTACAACTTTAAGGTATTAGTTTCTTCCTTCAACTACTTTGAATAGGCTTGGTAATGAGTTTAATATAAGCCATATTGATTTGATTTTTACTCAAACTTTGCTAGCCTAGCCTTTAACTCAACCTCCTCTTTGTTGCTTCAACTTCTCTCCTCATTGCTTTATCTTCTCTTCTTGCTGTCATTGCCAGTTGCTCATCCCTTTCAGCAGTTAGTTGATTTTGGTGAGTAATATCGTGCTTCTTTGCCTCAAGAATTTGGTCCCTCACCCCAAACTCTAACTTCAATAGATTGATTAACTAATCCTATTCTTTCTACACTTGCTTTTTAGCCTCTACCTCATTTTTCAACTCTACTAGTTCTACTTTGGCATTGTGCTACACTTGCTAAAGTCATGCTTCCACTATCTATGCCTACTTAGCTAACTCTTCATCCTTTAGCTTTTGGTTACAAACCATATGTTGAAACTTCTCCAATCTTGTTTCTAGCCATTGAATAAGATATGCCAAGAAGTTCGTTCTAGTATATGATTTGACAAACTTAGGTGTAAGCTTTACATACTTGACACCTAATTCTTGTTTAGGATGGGCTACCAAACTCCCTTCATCTACATACACACTTATTGGATGTTAGTAGAGTACTTGAGTTCCTTCTAGTAGGTTCTTCAGTCCCAATATTAACTTAATACTCCTAGTTTCCAACTCTTATAGTTGTGTTTGATGAATTTTGACAAACTTTATGTGCTCATATTTGTGAGCCCAATATGCAAGTTTACCTAATTCATTCTTCATCCTCAACTACCATATTTACCAATCTACCATGCATCGTACACTCTAAACTCAGTATATACTCTCTCAAACACTCTAGTTAGCTTGTCAAAAAGTGTATCAACCTACTCATTTATGTTTTCTCCCAAAATTGGTGGTCTAATCACTAGTCTCCACCAGTTCCAAGTCAGTATCATCTCTATCCTCCTCACTATGATCTATTTGATTACTTTTTTTTTTGGCTACCTTGCCTTCTTGAATCGTCTCACTTACATCAGTAGCCCTTGTTTCTTTCGTCGTCCCCTATCTCTAGTGAAGGGGCACTCCACCCAACACTCACACAATACTCAATATCACAGAAAATTTCCAAAAGAAACCCAACATATAATATTAATTCAATGAAATAGAAATACAAAATCAAAAATTACAATGTTATGACCACAAGGCCAATTTTATTACAAATAAAATCTACTAGAAATCTGCAAGTTGGAGCCACGATCTGTAGTACTGGACCGCCTTCGATAATTATTTTTTCCCCATTTAATTACTTTAATAGAATATTATGGAAAATTTAACTCCCTTTTTCTGCCGTTCATTTTCCTGCACAGGAATATATTCATTTGAAATTTGAATTTTCATTTTTCTGCCCAGGAAGATATTCATTTGAAATTTGAATTTTGGTGGCATAGCTTCCCAAGGTCATAAATTTTGACTCAATTGTTCGATTGGCTATTATAATATATCGTTGGAAATCTTGTGAAGAGATATACAATAAAAAAATGATATAAATGTCATTTTGTCAAATTTTTATCCTTTTTTGGGGCCTCTAAGATCTTCAAATTTTACTTTTAAACTTTATTGGTAAGATTTTTTGGGACAAGAATGTTAATATCTCTCAAACCATTCAGGATATTGGGGTGATTCTTTCGCAACCGGATATATTTATCAATTCCGCTCCTTGGGGTAAATTTTCAAGTCCATACATACCCATTTATATTGACTTACTAAAAATAGCAAGTGATCGATTTTCGCCTCTTTCGACTTCTGTCATCATGGACTCCAAAACAACAAAAGAAACCTATAACTGAAAAAAAATACAAATTTTATTTGGTGATGCAAGATTGTCCTTACACCACTGGATGATCCTACATAAATCTTCTCTTTGGTTCTTTCTCCAATAGTTTACTACTCTAACCCTTTTGCTAAATTCTAAAATTTAACACATCTTGCTTCCTCTTATCTCTCCTATTCTTTAGCATAGGTGTAGTCCACGTAGTGTCCTATGCTATTGTAATGTTATCTCTATATGTGGTCACTCATCAAAAAAAGGTGATCCACAACTCATACAAACTACATCAATATTACTTCATAGCTATTAGGTGAGTTGATATTGTTCACCTATACACCACCCACAAAGTCTCCTTCATTCGCTAATGGTGATTCTTGCACTGCATCAACTATAGTTTGTATTTCTTCAACATGTACAACCATGATGTGTTCCTACACTTGCTATTATGCAATCCTCCCTTTTGATTGCTGTGCTATCCTCTCTACACCCTACACTTATGCAAAAAACTTATTTGGTTGTTGTCCATCCATAGTAGCCCTAGTGAAAGTCATTCCTTTCATACCTAGACTAGTACTTGCAGTGCCTCCTTGCTTAGCCTAACTCTCTGGTTGTGCAAGAACTTCTCTTTACACTGCTTCCTATGATGTTCAACACTTCTTGCTTTGATCCTCCACCACATTATTTGCATCACCATCATCTATATTCCTTGTTGTGGCCTATTGTGGGGATCATTTTTTAGACTATTGTTATTATTATTATTGATTCTAGGGCCATAGTTGGGATCACATCCACTATTGTTATAATATTCTTTACCTATTATCCCTTTGGACCAACTTCTTAGTATGTGTTTGCTCAATTATGACTCACTTCCCTCATATCCTAAAGCTTCCTATGCCTTCCTCTTCTTCAAGATACCCCTTTCCTAAAATAACTGGTTTTATTAGTGGAACCACAATGATCCACCAGAATATCATAGGCACATCATCCAAAATAACTCAAGGGAGATTAAATCGAACTAAAGCTTCTTTTGAGATACAAAATTCAACATCAAAGCAATTGCATGGAAATTTATTAAAAAATTTCTTGTGTACTCCATAAAATGTTTTTGGATGTGGTTTGAAAAAAATGATATCCAATCATATAGCACTCCTGCCATAATTATCTCCATATACGGTATGAGGTAAGTGGGCATCTTCGAGTCTCATTGGCCACTAGACAATCTTGACATTCATTTTCATAGTACATAGTATCTCCTTTGACTTCAACTATTGCATCTTTAGTCCATAGCTCCCATGCTTCATCAATGTGGACACTTTGTGTGGACTAAGTTTAGTAACTTTATCCACCAAATTCTTCCACTAGTATTGATCCAATACTTCCTTATTCATTGGTCTATCCGAATTTAGCAATCTAAAAAAATTAAAAATTGCTTGGAGAGAATATCACATGCATCTCCCTATTACCAATCACTAATCTACTTAAATTATGATCATGATCATACTTTTACAACAAAAAAAGTTTGAAAAAATCCTTATCAAAGCTTGGTACCTACAAAATGGGGTTTACTCTTACATTCTTGAATGTGGTCTTTAATAGGTGATCTGGTGGACTTTCTAGCTACCAGTTTCTATAGAACTCTTCAACTGGTGTTACAAATATCAATTCCTCCAAAGGGATCTACATCCTATTCTTTCCCTTGCCTTTATCCTTCTGGGGTGATGGGGTGATGGGGTGAAGCAATTATTTCTCTTTCATGATGTTGTTCCTCATGAGTGTTGGTCCTTAGCCATGATCTTGGATATCCTTCGTGTTACCTCATTCTGCCTTGCTCCACATCCATACTGAGTTCCCTTTCTCTCACATACACACGGTTAAGTAGGTCTCTCTCAAAGCTAAATTTAACACCTTGTGAGCGAGGTACTCCTTGCAACACCGTCTCAGGTGGAACCTTCCTCTATTGTCCCACCCATTGAATTCTCTCCATAATCCTTGGAATTTTTTTACATCATTGATGAGGACATCATTTAGGCTTAGGCTTATTTTTATGTTTTTAGGCTTAGTTATGTTTAATATTTTCTAAAGTCTAAAGTCCTAAGTCTAAGTTAGAAATAAATTGCAAATGCTATTCAAATTGCAATATCGAAAAAATAAAAGAAGTTGGGATATATGGATGACAATCATTTATTACGATTTGATTAGCTTAGTCATAGATTATTTTGTTAGCATCTTAACTAAACTATAATTTATGGTTAGTAATTTGTTAGCATATTTTATTTTTGGAGGACTATTGTTGTAAATATGTTTATTTAAGTATTTTGATCAATACAAAACTTTAGCTTCTATTTTTTATTCCAAATCATTGATATCAGAGCATTGGAATCTAATGCTTTTATAATAGAAGTGGGAGAGTGAGCCACCAAACATTAAAAACATATCCCACTGATAGGATGAAGCAAAAGTTGAGGTACCACATCATCGTTAGTATGAACAAGGTTGAGGATGCCAATAGATGTTCATGTTGGGATAGAATATTTGGTCATAACTCTGTCATAAATGTATAAAGGAAACTGATGAGGACCAAAGGCATGCTGCTGAGTTTGTGAAGTTTGATGTAAAATACAAACCTATCTAATTGAAGGAGGCTGTAAAGAAAAGGGTCTCCCAATACCAAGAAGGGGTATAGTAGGAGGGACAAAAAGAAGGGTAGTTGAAAAATAGGAGGAAGAATTGATGGAGAAGGAGGGATCACCTCCTTGCAAGGAGAAGGCGGTGCAACTAGAGGTGGTGTGTACTATGGCCTTACTAAAGATTAAAGCAACCTTTGTGGCTGAATGGAGTGAAGTAAAAGTTTGTTATTCTTAAGTCCACGAATGAGAAATATTTTATTTATGTGATGTAAAGTGTACACATTGTTATACACATTATACTAAGCCCTCTTATTGTACTAATAGGGCTTGCCTAGAATTAAACCACAATAGTCATTTGAGTCACATCACGAGTGACTTGATCCATGAAATGTGGACCAAATACAAAGGACAATGTGTAGGTTTCTATGATGTAGAAAGTGGAACCATTATTTATCCATTCAAGTGAATATGAATGAGGATGTGGTGTCATAGGTAGCTGTAACCTATTTTAGAGGGATAAAACTACCCTACCACGTATAATTTCCAAACAAAAGGCTGTATATGCAAGGAGGGAACATTTTGTGGGGTGAACCATGGGGGTATGTTGTGCTCTACACTCAGTTCTAGGGGGATGGGTTCACGAGGAACATTTTAAGGACACGTTCCAAGTCCTCAAGATATTCAGGAATGTTTGATGTATTCAATTTTTGAGAAAAACACGTAAGTTTGTCCTTTCTAGTTCTAAACTAGGAAACATAAATGACAATGCAGGAAACATAGTACAATAGCTAAAAGCATAATGGAAGCATACAAGATCTATCCTAATATGATTCTTTATCTTGGATGCTCACTAACCTAGGGTTTATTCCAGAAAACATTTAAAGTAGATACATACAAAATGAATGCACAAAAATTATCCCTAGATGCAAACTAAATGTTTTTTACTTTCAGATACCTAAGAATTAAATTTGGATTATAATAGAAAACCAGCAAGATAAATCAGAACACTTAGCTTTAATCGGTGGTTGATCCTAGATTTTGATGCCTCTTGTCCAATGATATCAAAATACCTGTTCCTGCAAGATAATTCTAAAGACACTAAAGAAATGTGATCAACGTTAGTAGGTATGCTTAGTCTGTAATATAGAAGTCCTTGAAGGTGTAGCAGTCAAGCCCCCTAGGTCCTTTTCGATGAATTTTTAAAGCAAAAGCAGAATTTGACCTTTAGATGATTAATCATAAAACAAAAATGTTGTAACAAAAAATAGAAAAAAGAATACAGTAGTACGATCTAAATGTAAAATGGAATACAATAGTGAAAGCAAAATCTTGAAATTACCTCTCGTGTGCTCTCGGGAAAAGTTGTGCCTTTCCTGGAGTGGGTGCGATAACATAGTAGTAAAGTCATGCTCTGCCTAGATGGGGCACGATATTGCTTCTGTGGATTAGTTTACCCTAATCTAGGTAAGCGAAGTCACGTCTTGCTAATGCCAGGTGTGATATCGCTATAAATTAATGAAAAATAAAAATGAATGTATGAAGTGAAATAAATGCTAGATACTAATTAATCAAACCCTAATCGACATCACAGAAGTAGGCAGATAAAATTTGAGTATCCAAGTGGGTACTCTATCTCTCCAAACCACACCACAAATCCACCAAGTCCAACAACAATCCAATCCAATCCATGCAATAGAAGATCAAATCCAAAATTCACACTTCGGGGTTAGCTTGCAGTAGAAAAAGCAAAGGAAGAAGAATGAGCTATCATAAAAATTTTGAGCTTAATCAATAATCAAAATTTTGTATTAAGATTGCATATAACTTGCATATATTTTTTTCTTCCTCTCTATTAAGCAAGAACATCCTTCCTTTTATAGACAAAATTGGAGGGAAAAATGTGGGCAAAATAAACCCAAAGTCGATGCCAAAACACATTGGGAGGGTTTAGACCTAGGTTTAAGCAAGCCAAAATAATAAAAATAAGAATTAAATTAAAACTGGCGAAGTTGCGTCCCATGATGACGAAGCACGAGATCGCTCCGGTGAAGTCGCACCTGACTATGATGGAGCATGATTTTGCCAAAGGCACTAAAAAAAGCAAGGCTGAGGGAGGAGAGACCTATCCTTGCCTTTGGCAAGGGTTAGGAACCTCTTAGAGAATATAAGGAAGATTACCCACTGAAAATGGGTCAATTTTCTGTGTCTACATTTTGCCCCCTATTTGATCTATTTAAGGCCAAGTAAATTTATCAAAGAAAAATGTAAACTCCTATGGTAAAGAAGACAACAAACACAGAAAATGGGTGGCCAGGTTTGGATAAAAGGGTGAGACATTACTACCATTAATGCCTCTATGGCTAGGGTTCCCCCTCGAGTTTCGAAAGGAATGAAAATTCCTTAAGAAACTTGAAAAAAGTAAAGAAAGAAAAATAAAAACATAGAAATATGTAGAACAAAGCAAGCAAATAAACAACAGAGCAAAGAGCACTGGGTACATCATGAATCTACTGTATCTAGTATGAATTGCATGGATGAATAGAAGAAAGGAAAAGAAAGAAGAAGGGAAGAGAAGAGAAGAAGAAGAACAAGAAGAACAAGAAGAATCCAAAGGTCAACCATAGAAATTGAGAGAAGTTGATCAAAAACCTTGAATGAAGGGTGTTCTGCCCAAAGAGAAGATCCATATGTGGAGTAAAAACCTGCTATGGGTGTAGTACTTGCTGAGATGGACCAATGGGCAAAATATGGAGCGTAACCTGCTATGGATGATTGCTCAAATGATCAAATAATTGAGCGTAAACCGCTATGGATGATTGATCACTAGTGATTGCTATGGGGCGATTACCCGCTAGGATGTTTTTTGAGGTCTACTGGAATGGCCAATGAGCTTATCCTATAATGGGTTGTTGAGTCCACCGAGTCAAAAAAAGCGTAATATGATAGGGAGAATATGCTATTGATGATGTGAATGATGTTTTAGCAAGTACTACCCAATAGGGGTGTAAAAAATATATAGACCACATCATATGAGCATAACATGATGTGAGTGTGTGCATGTGCAAGAAGAAATAAGAGGAAGAAAATAAGGAGCAATGAACTATGCGTGTGTGCCCCCAACTTTAAATTTCAACTAGTAAAAATTCAAGAGGGAGGAAATGTGTAATCAAAGAAGAGAATAATGTATATCCTTATTTGAACAAAGAAGAAAAAGGAGAAATAAGAATCATGTAAAAAGACAAGGACATACCAAAAGAGGATTGCATTCCTTGACTTAGAGAAGAAATGCTAATCATTGTAAAACTTTCAAAGTCAAGGAATTCAAGAAGAAGATAGAATAGAAGAAAGAGCAAAGGAAGCAAAGAAAATAAGAAGGCATGAAAATACATGGACCCTAGGTTGGGGCTTTGCTAGGTATTAGAACCCTAGTGAAAGTGCAATGCATGTGAGCTATGACCTAACTAGGTATCATCACCTACCATTATTGTGAATCCCTAGAAGCTATATGAACAAGCAATCATGAGCAAGCAATAATGCAATTATGACAAGCAGAAGTGCAAGAAAATAGAATGTCAAGCAACCATGCAAAGTATGATAGGAAATCATGCAGTATGAGAAAGCAAACAATTATGATGGAATGAGAATGCAAATGCATACCTAATTAATGATGGATTTTATATTATTTTATGTTAAAAAACCAATCAAAATGATAGTCAACACATATTCTAATTGTGCCTCCTATCTTAACAAAAAGAACATGCATTCAAGGGACTGCTTCATCAAAGAAAAATCTAGAAGGTAAGCCATATCAATGATTATAATCATGGAGAGGCTCCTTCATAGATCTTTTTTTGGTAGTCATAACATGATAATCTATACATTCTTGAACAAAACCATAATTCTTAATATAGGAAGGAGCAATCCCTAAATTTGCAAGATCTCTATGAGAAGCAAAAGATTTACCATTAGACTATATAGAATTTATCATATTACAAAATAAGATGTTAGAGGGATAAAGGGGATCCTTAGCCTTATTACTATACTCCAAATATTGATGAGATATATCCAGAAGAGGTTCTTGAAGAAACTGATTGTCTTGATCCCATGATGAATTGATTAGAAGTTACTCACTCACTTTTATATTGTTGAATGGCTTCGATTTTTGAGATGAGGAACTTGAAGAAATAGATGATGAAACTGAAGGACAAGCATTGAGACCAAAATGATCTTGTTCAACCATTGAACAATATCCGAATGAATGAAGGTTTCCTAGAATGGTAATAACTTGTTATTTAAATTTGAATTTCAAAAATTGATGAAGAGTAGAAAGGATGGCCTTCATTGCATGGATCCAAGGACGTACAAGAAGTAGATTAAAATATGCAGGGCAAGGTACCACATAGAACAATGTATCTAAAGTTTTAGGTCCAACTTTGAGGGGAAGTGATATGGTGCCACAAGCTTCTTGGTACTCGTTGTTGAATGTTTTGATGATTGCATCAGATTTAGTTAAATATTCCTCTTTTAATCCAAACTTTTGGATAAATTGATATGTACATAAATTGATGGAAGAACCATTATCAATAATAACCCTTTTTATAAAGGTTTCCCCAATAAATGTAGTAATGTAGAGAGAAGAATCCCTACATAGGTCTGAGGAAGAAATATCGTCATCCGAGAATGTGATGTGATGTGTCCCAAGAAAGCTTACAACATTGGTCATATCACTAGGGGAAACATCTAGAGGGATAAATTGTTGTTTTGGAACATTTATTAAGGCTTATCCATGAGTAGGATAATTTTGCAAAAGTTCTAAGAGGGAATATTTGCTAAAAAACTCATCTCCTGTTGAGATCGTTGGATCTGTCGATTCTGCACCTGCTATTTTGAAGTAGCTATTACCATACCAACCATTTTATTATCATAATAATTGGTACATTTTTACAAGACACTTGATTAACTACTTGTTGTCCTTGCTTAGGTATATTCTAGTTGGTAGTGGACTTTTGTTGACTATTTGAAGATTGAGAATTTATTACATCAAGACGTCCTACATCAATTAAATATTGAACCACATGTTTCAACTTCTTACAAGAATTTATCCAATGTCCTTCTACTCTATGATATGCACAATGTTATCCTACCTTGTACCAACTATATGTAGTATTTGGTTGTCTTATAGGAGGTAACTCAATTGCATTGGCTTCCAAAAGTTGCTTTAGGACTTCTTCCATAGGTATGCCAAGTCTTGTGAAATTCCTTTGTGGAGGTTTTTGAAGTATTATATTTTGTAGGTTGTTAACAACATTATTAACAATAGTTGGGCAACCAATAATACCATTCTAATGCAATGTCAACAAGAATCTTAGGAAAAATCTTTAGTAATAATATATCATCATAGATGAGATCATGAAAAGTTGTTCTAAATATTCTTAGATGCTCAATCAGATCTTATGTACCCTTATATATAGGTAAAACCGGTATGGAAAAATTCTTAGGATAAGGTCTAGCAGCAACCATAGGGTCTAGGTATTGATTGCACATATCTTTATAACTGTAAGTAAAACTAGAATGCTGAATCATCTCCACTTTTGAAACCAATTATTTTACCCTATTTGCCAAATTATGAACTTTTGGATTACTATTGTGCAATACCCCAGATTCCCTAAGGTAGGGGTATAGGTAGGTTTTTGAAAAGGCACTTGGATTAAGTTGGAGGTATTGATACTATTGTGATATGTGATACCTTTCTGGAGAGGCTAACTGACATTTGGTGGAATAGAGGTAAAAGTGTTGAGATTAGCAAATTGAGAAGGAAATTGAAAATAATTTTGAGTGACACTACTGGTTAGATGAACTTGTGGACTTATTACAACATTGGTGGTTATAGTAGTAGCATAGGTTGGTTTATTGGTATGATTACCATGATTCAAATATTGAAACAAAGGGTTATCATGAACAAGCCTAGGAGAGATGATTGGAGGAGGAAGAGGAGGCTCACCTCTTTCGAGTTGAGGTTCCTGTTCCATAGCCTTAAGTAAAGCCTCCTTATGGCATTTCATGAAACCCAAAACATGATAAAATTATGTAAATATAAGGTTCCCATTGGGTCCCTTAGTAGGATAAAGACTATTATCAATCTCCTCATTTTACTCTTCTTCTAGATTATGATTTTATCTATCAATTTGATCATTCTCTTGGAAAATATCATTAAACATCAAAAACCTTTTCTCACTCCCAAGGTTGAAATCCATTAGGAGAAGAGAAAAGACTAGGGCAAAAAGAAAGGAACTAAAACTAATGAAGACAAAGCACAATAAATTATGTTTTTAATGTTTTCTGATCTAACATAGAATTAATGATATTGATTAAAGTTTTAAAAGAAAATGAGGTGTTCACATTGGGTTCACCAAAGATGTAGAGGGGGAAAATTGCCCTACCACATACAATTCCCAAATTTTTTTTTGGATATACAATGAGGGAATATTTTGTGGGGTGAACCACAAGGGTATGTTGTGCTCTACACTTGGTTCAAGGGGGATGGTTCACCAGGAATGGTTTAAGGACTCACTCCAAGTCCTCCAGATATCCAGGAATGTTTGATGTATTCAATTTTTGAGAAAAATACCTAAGTTTGGTCTTTCTAGTTCTAAACTAGGAAATATAAATGACAATGCAAGAAATAGAGTACAATAGTTGAAAGCAGGATGAAAGCATACAAGAGCTACCCTAATATGATTCTTTATCTTAGATGCTCACTAACCTAGGATTTATTCCAAAAAACCTATAAAGTAGAAACATACAAAATGAATGCACATAAATTATCTCTAGATGCAAACTAAATGCTTTTTAGTTTCAGATGCCAAATAATTAAATTCAGATTAGATTAGAAAAACAACAAGATAAATTAAAACACTTAGCTTTAACCGGTGGTTTATCCTAGCTTTTGATGCCTCTTATCCAATGATATCAAAATACCTGTTCCTACAAGATAATTCCAAAGACACTAAAGAAATGTGATCAACATTAGGGGGCCTACTTAGGACACTGTACATAAGTCCTTGAAGGCACAACAGTCAAGCCCCCTAGGTCCTTTTAGATGACCTTTTAAAGTAAAAGCAGAAATTGATCTTTGGATGATTAATCATAAAATAAAAATGCAGTGACAAAAAACAAAAAATAAAATGTAGCAGTATGATATAAATACAAAATGGAATGCAACAGTAAAAGTAGAATCTTGAAATTGCCCCTAGTGTGCTCTCGAGAAAAGTCGCACCTCACCTGGAGTGGGTGTGATAACACAACAAAAAAGTCACACCCTGCTTGGACGGGGCACAATATCGCTTCTGTAGATTGGTTTACCCTAATATGGGTAAGCGAATATGTGCCTCGCTAATTTTGGGCATGATATCGCTATAGATTAATGAAAAATAAAAAGAGAATGCAGGAAGTAAAATAAATATAAAAAACTAAGCAATCAAACCCTGATAGACATCGTAGAAGCAGGCATAGAAAGTTGAAGTATCCAAGCGGGCACTCTATCTATCTGAACCACACCATGAATCCACCAAGTCCAACAATAATCCAATCCAATTCATATAATAGAAGATCAAATCCAAAAGTCACACTTTAGGGTTCGCTTGCATTAGAAAAAACAAAGGAAGAAGAATGAGCTATCATAAATTTTTTGAGCTTAATCAATAATCAAAATTTCGCATTAAGATTGCATATAACTTGCATATATTTTTTTATCTGCCTCTCTATTAAGCAAGAACATACTTTCTTTTATAGATGAAATCGAAGGGAAAAAGGTGGAAGAAATAAACCCAAAGCCAACACCAAAACACGTTAGGAGGGTTTAGACCTAGGTTTAAGCGGGCCAAAAGAATAAAAATAAGAATTAAATTAAAATTGGTGAAGTCGCACCCCATGATGACAGAGCGTGAGTTTGCTCCGACGAAGTCGCGTCTGGCCATGATGGAGCACAATTTCTCCAAAGGCACTAAAATAGCAAGGCTGAGGGAGGAGAGGCCTATCCTTGCCTTAGGAAAGGGTTAGGAATCTCTTAGGGAATCTAAGGAAGATTGCCCACTGAAAGTGGATCAAATTTTTGTGTCTACACTTATCAATGAAAAATTTCACAATCAAGTTATTTTTTGATCCATTGTGAATAATACAATTCATAAAAAAATTGAGTTAGATGGGCTTTTGTAACAAATAAATTGTCATGACCATATTCATACAAATTATGATTCATAAGGGTAACATTTTTCAGTTTACCCTTCAACTCATCATAGTCCCTATCTTCTCCTATGGTCTCAATGGGACCACCTTGTGGTTCCTCCTTTTGAGATTGTATAATAAGGTTGTTCCTCTTCCTAAAACAATTATATTCCACATGACCTCTTATTTTACAATGATTAGAAAATTTGTTGTTATAAAAAGAAAGAGAAGAGGAAGAAGAAGAAGAAGAAGGAAAAAAATTCTTCACTGGTTGTTGTTGCTGCTGATTGGGCACCTTGGAAGTGCTTGAAGATCAAGACCCACTTGATTAGCTAGTAAATTTCTCCTTCACCAACTGTGCTTGATTGAACAAACTATTCAAAGTAGTGATAGGGGTATATTTCAAATCCCTAAATATGGATTCTTACATATCACTCTTAAAATTAATGATGATTTTTGTAGCTAAATATTATAATTAGTTAAGATTCTCAACTTATTAAACTAAAAAATGTAGTCTTGGACACTCATGTTGTATCCTTGTTTCAAGTGAAGCCATTTATTTTTTCTTTTAATGGGTTATATGGTATTGAAATGGGCTCGTCATCACCACATAGTGGTATTACAACAAAGCTTAGACATTGTCCATGTATCATTTGACAAGATTCGAACCTCACTCTCCTATTTGAAATGTTGTGAAATCTAACTAATTGAGCTAATACCACTTGATAATAAAAGCCATTTGTAGATGAGGTCTTTGCCATAATTTAAGGGATAGAACGTATCCCTCAAAGCTTTTACAAGTTCATCCAAATTTTTAATGGGATTTGGATTTCATTGGTGATCAGTTATCAAGACCTTTGCTATAGTTGAAAGCTTCAATTTGGCAAAGGGGACTCTATCATATTTTGTTGTAATCAATCCAAGTATCTAAGTCTAAGATCCAATTGTTCAAGACTTCAGGATCATGTGAACCATCATAAATCTTGACCTCTCATTTTACTTTTCTGCAAAAGTCATTGATTTTAATGTCACTAGATCCACTTGGAATTGCCATATCATTAACTTTGTCAGCAAACATATTGACTACTATAGCTAAAGTTGTCACTTGCTCTATTAAATCAGAAGCAATTTGTGACCGAGTATAAGCCAAAACTTACAATTTGACTCCTAAGAACCAAAAAGGTCTTTACAAGAAGGATTACAAAATTTGATTTTAGTTCAAGCAATTACAACAATAATCTTCTTCTCAAAAAAATTTGCCTATACCCAAGCAATTACAAAAACTAATTTTGCAAGTTTACAAATGCTAGAAAAATGCCCAATTTCAATTAAAAAGTTATTGAAAAGGTAATTAAAATTTTTTAAAACACATAATCATTAATTAACTATAAGAATAATTAATTAATTATTTAGAAGCAAATAAAAGATAATTAAAAAAACATTTAAAGCACAAAATTATTAACTAATTATAAGAACAAGTAATTAATTATTTAGGAGCAAATAAAAGGTAATTAAAAAAATTAAATTACATAATCGTTAATTAACTATAAGAATAATTAATTAACTATTTAGAAGCAAATAAAAGGTAATTAAAAAAATTAAAGTACAAAATCATTAATTAACTATAAGAATAATTAATTAATTAGTTAGGAGCAAATAAAAAATAATTCCCTTAGCACATTCGATGATCTCCAAGAATAATTAAATAATTATTTAGGAGCAAATAAAGATCATGAAAAAAAGATTTTAAAGCACATAATCATTATTATTTTTTAAATATTTATTTAATAAGCTATGTGTGGCTTCTGTTGGGATCCACTCCCATTACAAAAATAAAACATTACATTGCTCTCATTACATTTCTAACAAGTTAATTAAAGTATACCCATATTTTCCTTTCTATCAAAGATATTCTCCACCTTCCTCAAACTACTAAGTTTCCATAATCAACTATTTTTTTTAATGAACTAACAACAAGAACAACCCTTACATGACACATAACTCCAACCAAATAGAAGGAAAATAAAGAAAACAATCATCCATCACAGAGGAAATAAGTTCTATTATTTTTCTTATGTAGTAGAGATTCTTCCTCCTTTAGAGTGGTAGATCTGAGAATGCATTTTTACACTTCAAGCAGTTGTAACACATTTTCTAGGATCTTCATTTTCATAAAACTGTTTGTTATTGATTATTTCATAATTAGCTTCAAGAATACCATCTGAGGTGCTAATATTTTCTAGGTTAAAATACACATTAGTTTTTCGAGGATCAAACGACCCATGTACACCATGTTAGATCTACGGTGTGTGCCAAGATAAAACTAACAAATTTTCAAAGACTAGTCAACATAGTTGACTATTCAATATCAAACTTGCGACTCACATTCACTCATGAAGATGAGATCTCATGGTCTAGAGGAAAGCCATAAATACCCCACTAAGATTTGCCCTAAAGAACACTCAAAATCAATGACTCACATGGTTTCAATGTCAAATATGGACAACACACATTCATCTAGGGGTTCCAAGTTAAACATATGTGGAGAGGACATGTGGAAAGCACCAAGGATTTTCAAAGAAAAGATATAAGACTTGTTCTCCACCAAATAAAAAGATAAATTAAAATGGATGGTTCCCAATTCAGTGACATTCAAATCAATGATCTATGATCATTGGTAGATAGATATAAAAAGTCTTATTCCAAACTGATAAAAAATATGAATGGACTATGTAGCCTTTGTGTCAGAATCATCAAAAATCAAATGATTCACATTGGCTCGCAATAAAGGAAAAAAATCATTGAATATTCCAAATCAAAATTGAGCATCCTACATTGATCCTCAGGTTTTGAATGGATGATTGAGATTTACAAGTAAAAAGATCTATGACCCACATAAACCAAATTTTATGCTAGGTCACCCATAGTTGACTAGCCCATCAGAAGATCAAATCAATGATTCGCACTTGCTTAGCAAGTCAAATCTATGACCATTAATCAAAGGATTAATCTTAAGGAGGCATCAATGGACCATGTTGGCTATATAAAGGAAATCGATGGTCTAAAATGCATAACAAAAAAGAATAAAAGTTTTAGACTAAGTCAAAAGAATAGAAGAATAGGTAATAAGGAATAAGCTAAGGCCCATTACAAAGGAAGACATATTAATAGAAGGATGAAATTCAAAGCACAAAAAACAACCAACTATAAGGTCCAGATGCAATGCAACTATGATTTAATAGAAGGATCTAAGGTTGAAAAAGAAACCAAATATCAAATGCAAGGTAAAACATCTCAAAACAACTATGATCTAGTTGTAGGCCACTACAAAATCAAGGGAGTAGATGCAACCAAGTGTAGGATCAAATGAAGGTAGTTACAATAGAATGGGCCATTTTCAAATTATAAATAAGAGCTGCATCAATTGAACAGATTATCAAGTTTTGCATAACCAAATTTTTCTAGAGGTATACTAGAGTGTCCTTACCTTGTCGATTGTATTTTCCTTTGTGTATTGTCTTCCATCTTCATACCTAATTATTGCCCTTGATTATGCAGATTTTCTTAGGATGTACCCAATCTACTGAGATCATTTCCAATAGTTGGATCAAGATCTAGGAGACTCTTTGTTACATTATTTTAACGAAGAGTGATGGAGTTTTGTTACATAATTTGAATGAAATTCTATTTGTATTGTTCATATTAATACAATTCCGCTTCCTCCTGGAGCAATTCTTTGGCTCAATTGTGTATATATTGTCACATTTACATGTTGCATTATTTGAATGTGTGAATGTCATTTTTTGTCACTAGTGCATTTTAAGTACATCTATTACATTATTTGAATTGATTTAATTAACCTAGTTCTTTCTTTTCTTTGTTTATCATTAAATGTTGAAAGCTTTGCTACAATTGTCCAATGGACAAGGCACTAATCTATTGATAGAGCATAATTAAAGGGTTTTTGTGAATCTTTGGTAAAATAATAAATTTTATTTTATTGCAAATTTGGATGAGCACGAGCATAATAGTCATATTATAAGCTTACGTCTATGGTTTTCTTACCTTAGTATGTCTAGTCTTAGGATAAGTCTTTCCCAAGTAAAATAGGTGGATCCACCAAAGTCCATAGTGCTGACTGGATTTAGAGAATTTTACAGCATGACAAATCTAAGGGACACAAGAATTTTCTCCAATATTTTTTAGTGTTGTTGCCAGGGAAGACTACATATTTTTCTTTTAATTTTTTTGTTTTTCTATTTCAAATTTCTAAAATTCAAAAGCACAGGGTCATGGGTTTTGTCAGTTTACCTTGTTTTAAAATTTTCTTGCCAGTTCTTTTATTTTTTTAAGAAAAATTCAATGATATTGAGAGTGCTTAGGCCAAGCAATCATGTGTAGAGAGTGATATTTTTCTTCTTGCACATATGTACTGGAAACTATGACTTGAATGTATCTAGAATTTAAAAACTAAAGAAAGGAAAAGAGATTGATCCAAGAAACGACAAAGATTTGTACCAAGAGATACCAATCCCAAAGGTACTCTAATATCATAAGAAAATATTTGTACCATTTGATTCAAATTATAGTCTAAGTTTAAGTGTAGCTTCTTCTGGTAATATTCTTAGTTCAAGCATTAATCCTTCCCTAAGTATGACTCCAAATATTTTTTCTAGTACTCCTATCATAAATATAAAAATCCTAATGCTAAACAAAACCATAATATCCATAAATAGATAACTAATAGATATAAGCCATTTCAATTGCCTTAAAATCTAAATATCCTACCTAGTAAAGCTCATAAGTACTTGCCTAAATTCTAAGGAAACAATGTTGTGATTGGTGAGGACCATATCAAATACCTTTTGTATGCCATGAATAGTATTAAAGTGGAGGATGAAGAGTCCTTATATTATTCCTTCAAACTTTAGAAAAAGATGCTCGTAAATGGTTCAATAATCTTGGGGCTGGTACTATCAACAATTTTTAAACCATGGAGTTTGTATTCCTCAAAAAATACAGAGAGAATAAAAATGAACAATACTTGTTGACAAAGCTAGCCACCATGAAAAAGAAAGAAAATGAGTCAATAGAGGATTCCAATAAGAGATTCCTGAAGATTAGAAATAAAATTCCTATAAGTTTAAGGCTTAATTATAATCAATCTAATTTCTTCTACAAAAATGCATTTCTTGGAGATTTCAACTATGAATTAAGGCAAAGAGTGATAAGTAATATTGATGAATGCATGGATATGACCATTTAGACAAAAATAAATATGATAGAAAGTGGTAAAATGAAAGCATATTCTCTAGAACCTAGCTTGCCAGAAAGAAAGCCTTAGAAAGTAGAGTTCCATGTTCCCAAGAAAATAGAGGTAGATCCCATAAGTAACCAACCAATTAAATTCAATGACTAAAAAATTTACTACTCTCAACAATAGACTAGCTAGTATAGGAGGTAAAGAAAGTAGTTCTAAAGCTACATGGTTTCATAATGAGAATAAACAACAAAATGATAATAGACCTTTAAAAAAAATTAATAGAGCTTGAAATAATAATGGATCTACGAATGGAAATGGTGCTAATAATTGGAAATGGAAATAAACTCAAAAATATTTAGATGTTGTCCCCAATCCCATTCTCTCTCCTAATGTAGTTTCAAAGTTTCCTTTCTATTATTCTGCCTGTGATGCGTCTCATACTCTTGTTGATTGTGGTATTTACTTGAGTCTACATTCTAATGTCAATCTTGGTGATGAATCTAAAGAGGATATCAAAATTAATTTTTGTTGGAATCAAGAAGAGGTTAGAGAAGTTACGTATAAATAAGATCCTGATATTTGTGCCATAAATTATCAACAAAGAGCCTAAGAAGATAATTAATGTCAAGAAATATTATTTGTATGCCAACAAAGAGATTATGAAATTAAAATAATTTATGATGGTTCCTAAATTCTTTAAGCCATTTAATATGCCTAAAAATAATAAAGTCCATCCCTAAGTCCAGAATATAGTGAGGACATAACCCAATCTATGGTAAAACCATTTTATATTTCCTTAATATATACATCAGATTATGGTAATAAATATGTCATTCACAACTGTATGCTTGATAGTGGAGCTTCACATAACATTATGCCTAAGCAAGTAGCTAACTAGTTGGGTCTCACTTGTACAAAATATTGCCCTCCCATTTCAATAATGGATAATAGACAAGTTCCATGTGTTGGCATCATAAAATGATTACTTATATTTTTAGACCAATGTCCTAAGAAAGGCATAGTTATGGATGTTGCGATAGTAGATGTTATATAGGCATTGGGCTCAACAATTACGAGGTACAATTCAATTAGATTGGTCATTTCCCACCATTCCTGTGCAAGGCAAATAAGAAGCCATTCTAATGGGAAAACCTTTCAATAAAAACTCTATTGAATTAAGATGATCAGATTATAGTATTATAAATATTTTAAAATTTGTTGAAGAGAAAGAACTAGGAATATATTCTGTCTGGTAGTTACCATTCTTGATAGAAATACCTGATGTTGAAAATATGGATCTAAAACTGAAAGCTAAGATAGAAATAGGGTTGGAATGAATTAGACTGATATAAATGATAATTATCTTGGGATACCACACACATTTCAATCTTTTTGTAATAATAATTTTGTAAAATATGAGGCTTTATTATCAAGACTCAAGATAGCTAAAGGTTTAGGCTTCAATTACTTGACAATCAGTGAGCATGAAGAGAATATATTGCAACAGATCAAGCATCTTAGACTTAAGAAACATAAGTAGGCTATACTAGATGAAATTGATAAATTCATAACATTCAACTTGTAATACATTCCTAGAAAGCAAATTCATATCATTGATGTATTTGGAATAGATAGTCCAAAAAATGATACTTGATTTTTAGATAGCTTCCCAATTATATCTGTTGACAAGGCCTCAATCCTAGATAATATCATATACTTACAAGCCTTTCAACATGATGACTTCACAACTTTTCAAGATGAATTCATTGATGATGAATGTGATGAAAAAGATGAAATTATCATTGGGGATCTTCCAAAAGTTATGAAATCATATCAGGTTCATATCAGATCAAAGGAAGAGCTAAGGATGTATAAGATGTACTAGGCCTTATCAGAAGATGAAAATGAGCAATATGTTTTTTCCTAGAGTCATCAGGATTTGAGAGCACATGTCAAACCTTTTTGGAAAAAACAAAAAAAAATAATCTTATTTTGCACCCAAAGTTCCATAAAAATGCTGGAATCAAAATACCAAGAAAAGTATGATAAAAAAATTATTTTATTCTTCGACAAGAGTATTTGTATATTTTTAATACTACCTTTAGTCTTCATTTTGTTTCATAGATTAGAAGTATTTGATGTAGAATATCATAGGTCAGTTTAGTAAACCGAGATATTCTGGAGTTCTTAGGTGCATCAAATTACATTTTCACCACCTGTACCATAGTTGGATCGAGTGTTGGATCTTTAAAAATACAACATAAGGTTTACCCCTAATTTTTGAGAGAAGTATCCTATAGGTTCATTCTGGTCATTAGTAGTTTCATTTTTAGTATTAATTCATTTTTTTAGTCAAATTGTTTAATTCGCTTGGTTAGATTGTTCATTTTCAAAAATTTCTCCCCATTCGATTTTATTTATTTTTTATTTTGAATTTACATGGTGGAATCGGTAGTCGCCATGAATCCGGGCAGGTTGTCCAGATTTTTATGACCGCCATAGTATTCTACGATGTCTGCCCTGAAATCCGCCACACAGATCTTTGCACAGTCCACCCCTATAACCACCATGCCACAATCATTTTAAACCTTTTACGTCGCTGAAAGCACCATGAAAGGGACAAACCCCTTAGGTCTGAATATTTGTATTCATAAGTATCAAAATATTTTAATTTTTGATGGTTATATCCATAGCCTGCACGGTCAAATATTCCTCATCCAAAATAATAAGGCCACAAAATTTCTAAGGTTCAAAAGTGTATTTTATACATAAAGCTAAATCCATTCCCATCCCTAATTTTATTTTGTGCACCTATTCTTAATAAAGCCTAAGTCGATGCAAAATCCTTTGTATTAAAACTCCTCTCATAAACCACATGCATCTTCTCACAAAATCTATCATCCACATTCATTCTTAGACTACAAATCAATCATAGCCACTCATTTAGATGCCTTCAAAAAGTCAAAACATCCCCAAAGACCCAAAATCAATGAACCACATTTAGCGATGCCAAGATCAATGGCCTGCATGCATTACAAGAAAAAAGACAAAAATCTCGCTGTCCCTATTGTCATGAAGTGAACAACATAGATCCATATGATTCAAAGGAAGAAATATAATGGTTCATATGAGTCTAAAAATTGCTAGATCTAACAAATTGCATTTTTCAGTGAAGAAATCAATGACTGCATTTTGATTCGAAGATGACAAAGAAAAGTGTCATCATCCACAAAGTTAAAGACTAAGTGAATTATCCTAAATACTATGGCATGTATGCATTGTGCAAGATACAATAGCTTAGATCAGTCAATGGTCTATGTTATTTCAAAATATATATGGTTAGATTGCCCCACTACAAATTAATCATGTCACCCATACATATTCGCCATCACAAGAGTCAACAGTCATATGAGCGCGAGAATAAGACAAAGAATAGTGTCCCCTGATGAAAAATCCTAAGGTTAAAATGCACACTAGTTTTTTTGAGGATCAAATGGCCCATGTAAACCATATTATATCCTAAGTCTGTGCTAAATAAAACAAACAATGTTTTAAAGACTAGTCACCATAGTTGACTATTCAATATCAAACCTATGACTTACATTCACTCATGAAGATGAGATCTCATGGTCTAGATGAAGTCATGAATACCCCACTAATATTTTACCAAAATAAAACTCAAAATCAACGGCTTGCATGGTTTCAATGTCAAATATGGGTGATGCACATTCATCTAGGGTTTCCAAGTTAAACAAACATTGAGAGAACACGTGGAAAGCACCAACGTTTTTCAAAGGAAAATATAGAAGACTTGTTCTCTATAAAAGAAAAAGATAAATTAAAATGGATGTTTTGCATTCAACGATATTTAAATCAATGGTCTACAATCATTGGTAGATAGAGACAAAAATTCTTATTCCAGAATGATCAGAAATATGAATGAATTGCGTAGCCTGTGTGTCAAAATCATCAAAAATTGAATGATTCATGTTGGATGTCGATAAAAGACAAAAATATTTGAAAATTATAAGTTAGAATTGAGTGGCTCGCATTGATACTTAGGATTTGAATGGATAACTGATATTTACCAGTAACAATATCTATGGCCTACAAAAATAAAATTTGATGCCAGGTCACCCATAATTGACCAGCCCATCAAAAGATCAAATCAATGGTCTGCATCTACTTAGCAAGTTAAATCTATAGCTGTGACTTTTTGATATTATATATATTTAATCAAAGGATTAATCTTAAGGAGCTGTCAATGAATCATGTTGACTATATAAATGAAATCAATGGTCCATAAGCATAACAAAAAAGAAGAAAAGTTTTAGACTGAGTCAAAAGAACAGAAGAATAGACAATAGGGAATGAGCCGAGGTCCACTAGAGAGAAAGACACAATAATAGAAGGATGAAATTCAAAGCATAGAAATAACCAACTGTAAGGTCTAGATTTAATGCAACTATGATCTGCTAGAAGGATATAAGGTTGAAAAGCAACCAAATATCAAATGCAAGGTAAAACAACTCAAAATAACTATGATCCAGTTGTAAGCCACTACAAAATCAAGGGAGCAAATTGTTGGTCAACAATTTGGTACCACGCGTAGGGTGAGGTGGAAAGATCAACGTCAAGCAGTGTAGAATGTCCACCACATCAGAAGGATAGGGTGAACGATCTTCGAAGAAGATCGGTTCCTTCGGGGTGATTCCAGCTAATCTACGTTGCAAAACAAGGGAAAAGAGAAAGCAAAAAGAAATAAATAAAAAATATCATAGCCAGAACTCACAAGGATGGGTATATTCGCATCAAGACCTATGCAAGAAAATTAGCCCATTAGAAACATAAGTCCTACACCTAACATATTACCCAAAAATGCCTTTGTCCTAGCTCTCTATCAGCGGTGGGTGGGAGGTGAATTCCAGTATCGACGAACTGGTGCATGAGATTGAGGATGTAGAATCAAAGTGCTCCTGTTCGAGCGGTGTTAGCAAAAATAAACCCCAACACATATAATGAATATGCTCCCCCTTAGTCACTTAGGCACACCCCATGAAATCTAGATAGCAGAATAACACAAGATGACTTAAGCGACTAAAGAATTGAATATTCATACATTCAGTAAAGAACAAGAGGATGCAACTAGAGACCAAACAGTGCAAAATTTGTATTTATAGAGGGGAAACCTTACATAAGAATTGTAATGGCTAAAGAGTTATCCTTAGGAATGACTAGAATTCCACTATTTATAATTATATTTACATGGATTTCAAAATCCGAACATTAATGGTGGAAGGTGAGAAGATGACTTTTGTAACTGATGAGCACTGTCCTAGTACACTGCTCCACTAGGAAGCATTGATATTTTAGAAGAGTGGTAGGTGCTTATGGATCAATCTGGATCCTTGGATATTCTGCTCAGCTCCTTATTGCTTAGTTGCCTTGTCCTTCTCCTCAACTGACGATCCTCTATTTAGGTTGTGAGTGACAGATACTGAAGTACCTTAGGAGCATTGCATCGAAAATCCATCACTTCTACGTACAATGTTGGGTACTCAGACCATTGTGGTAGTGAACAGGCATTCCTTTGGATTTCAGGCGATGGCAAGGGGTTTTGTGTATCCGACGGGTTCTTCCTTCCACCCGCGGGGGCTCTAGAGAAGGTGGGTGTTTCTCATATATTTTGCCCACTTTGTCCTAAATTTCCACCTAGGATGGATGGGAGTTTTCCTTGTTCTTCAAGGGTGGGGTCGACCAATTCTTTCACCCATACTGGTTGCTTAGAACATCCACCCAATGAGTTGTGCGGGTTTTTTGGGAATATTCCATCCAGACTCTCAGGAAAAAAATTCCACCCATTCCATGGCCCACCCTACTTCATTCCACCATCCGCCCAAACCTTTGGTCCACCCGTAACTGTTGCCATTGCCACTTGGTACATTTTTCCTATCTAGTATTATATTCAAAAAAATGAGTGGACTCCTTTTAAATAGAGGGAATCACTTCCTAAAGGGAAGAGTGGGTGAAGGATGCAAAATTTCACCCACACTTTGGTGACTTACAGGGGTTTTCCATCTCATGGAAAAAAAATAACCTAGAAATATTAGCAAATATAACTAACACAATAGGAAAAAAAAGGAAGGGAAGGAAGGGCACCAAAGAAAGGAGGACACAATGAAGGAGAAGATGCAAGGAAGAAAATGAGCACGAAAAAAAATTGGAAGAAATGAGGCATCTAACACGATGACAAGTAGAGTGAAGGGAAAGGAACATGGGCCCAACCAATGAGAGCAAAGGGGAGAAAAAAGGAAGAGAAAGCCAGTAGGACTAGGCCAAGGCATTCAACATAGAGATAACTACTGTGGACAAGAGTAGCAGGAAGACAAGTAGTGGAAACAACAAGCAAAAGTATAATAAGCTTGCTGTAAGACACACACAAGAGGAAAGCATGGGGAAAAAAAGAGACACAAAGGGAAAAGCATTCCAAAGCATGTCAAGTGAAACTGATGGGGCATAAACTCTTTTTTCATGAGGTATTCTTATGGATTGAATTTTATTAAATGCAATCCACTAAATACCTAAGATATTCCAAGAGAAGACAAATTGCCATTGTATTTTATCTCTTCTGTCCTAGGCCCTTTTTTTCACATAATCCAACAACGATCCTCTTTTACTGACTGTCATCGACCAGGAGGCCATTTTAGCTTTAACCATAGCTTGTGGTTTTCACTTTATGGTCCCAATTATGCATTACCATAGGGGCTATTTATAGCATACCTATCTTACCTTGTGCTTGCATTTATGAGTTCCAAGGCTTGTTGTAACTCATGAGGATGAGTGAGAGGTCTTGGAAATTGTTGAATGTATCCATTAGGCTACGAGGTCATGATAACAATGAATAGAAGAACAAAAAACTAGGAATACAACACAGAGATAGAGGGGAATGTTATATTTTCTAAACAAGTTTTGGGAAAATCCTTGTTGGTGCCTTGTGGTGCCTGACCAGGTGGCAACTTTTCATAAGATCTTATTGCACCAATGGTCAATGACAAATCCTATGATTCTCAATGCACTGGCCCTACATAATGCAAGGCTTTATTTATTGGATATAAAATTGTGGCGTGACAAGCACACTTGAGACAAGGTGTCATCCATGAATTATCATCTAAATCTACAGTGGTTGGGCTAGATCATATTGTATTTGAGGTGCTACTTGTGATTCATCTAACACCGTCCACGCTGGCTCAGAATTATGATAAAATTATAATTCTTCTTACTTTTATTGAGCTAATGAGTGCTTAGGCCTTTGAATCCTAGGGTGGCAATGACTTTTGCCAACATATTCCACCTATCGGGTGGTGAGTTTTCAAGGACCAAATTTTCTTGTTGTCCCTTTTTGAGATCGGCCAGCTGTGCCAATCCTATGGTTGACTCTTCCTCCATCTTGAGGCACTCCTCCCACTTATGGGTATCCACATCCTTGCCTAACTCCTTGAGGGTCTGGGGTTGATTGGTTGTGCCATATTCATGGATGTGGGATTCATGACAAACCTACTCCTGGTCTATGCCAACTTCATGATCTAGTACCAGCTCCTAGAGGGAACTATCTGATTTGGGCGCCCACACTAAAAATTGCTCAGCTCTGACAACCTCCTCGTAGAGTTACAGGAAATGAGTTTTCCCTGATTGGTGTATAAGGAGACTGATATCAGGGCCAAGAGCCCGGATGTAGGATAGATGCACCTGGGTGGAGTTTGGGAGGATCTGTAGTGGAATCCTCTTCCAACTCTTTTAAAAATGAACATTGAAGTTTGCCACACTTTCAAGAGGGCTCCTCTTAATAAATGTGAATTGGTTCAGAGATTGGAAGGGGTCCTCCACTTCTCCAAATGCATCCATGAGAGGCTCCACCAAATCTGCCCATGTAGAGATACTTCTCATCTACAAAGTCTTGTACCAGAGCCATGCCCTACCTTCAAGGGAAGCCACCAGTAGCCTAATAATTGCATATTTGTACACAATATTATGAAGGATGGCCATAAAAGCCATATTTTTAAGGTGTTCCTTCATAGCTTCCTTGACGTCACCTTATTTTGGTAGGGCATCAAAGGTGGCTTTTGGAATATTGTGCCAGTGAGGGAGATTAAGAGGACCAGGGTCATTCCACTAGGAAAATATGGCTAGGTCATCAAGGTACCAGTATTCAGATGACCCAATTGTATTATTGGAGTTGGAATCGCTAGGTGAACATACTATCTCTGCTAATGAGGTCAAGGCTGATCACCATACCTTGAGTCTTCTGGGATGTTTGGATCTTCAATGTGGGTGGGTGACTGGTCTCATGATCTGGTCATGCCGTGCAATTGAAGTCACCAGGTGAATTTGAGAAAATATGGGTAAATTAGAGAGTCACCAAACTCTGATTTCCTGAAACATGGGGACTTAGTGAGTTCCCTGGTGGAGTCACCAAAAACTATTGGTCAACAATCCAACATCGCGTGTAGGGCAGGGTAGATGGACCTGTATAAAGCATCATATAATGGCTACCACATCAAAAGGATGGAGCAGATAATATCTGGATAAGGCCAGTTCCTTCGGGGTGATTCTAACTACTCTATACCGCAAAACAAGGGAAAATGGAAAGTAGAAATAAATAAATAAAAAAATATCATAACAAGAACTCACAAGGATGGGTATAGCCACATCAAGACCTATGTAGGTGAAATACCCCATAAAAAACACAAGTCCTACACCTAACAGATCACCCAATGGTACCTTTATCGTAGCTCTCTATTAGTGGTGGGTGGGAGGCAAATTTTGGTATCAATGAATAGGTGCATGAGATCCAAGATGCAGAATCAGAGTGCTCCTGTTTGGGTAGCATACGAAGAAATAAACCCTCAAACCATATAATGAATATGCTCCCCTTATTCACTTAGGCACACCCCATGGAATCCAAATAGTAGAATAACATAGGATGACTTAAGCGGCTAAAGAATTGAATATTCATACATTCAGTAAAGAACAAGGGAGCGTAACTAGAGACCAAACAATGAAAATTTTGTATTTACAGAGGGGAAACCTTACATAAGAATTGTAATGGCTAAAGAACCACCCTTAGGAATGACTAGCATTCCACTATTTATAATTATATTTACATGGATTTCAAAATCCAAACATTAATGGTGGAAGGTGGGAAGATGGCTTTTGCAGCTGATGAGCACCGCCCTGGTACACTACTCCACTAGGAAGCATCGATCTTCTAGAAGAGTGGTAGGTGCTTCTAGATCAATCTAGACCCTTTGATCTTCTGCTCAACTCATTATTACTTAGCTACCTCATCCTCCTCCTTGACTGACATCCTCTATTTAGGTGATGAGTGATAGATATTGACATACCTTGGGAGCATTGCACCAGAAAGCTGTCACTTCTGCATACGACATCGGGTACTCAAACCACTACGGTAGTGGGCAGGCCTTCCTTTGGATTTAGGGTGATGGTGAGGGATTTTGTGTATCCAGTGGATTATTCCTTTTGCCCGTGGGGGCTCTAGAGAAGGTGGGTTTTTCTCATATGTTTTTCCCACTTTGTACTCCTAACTTCCCACTTGGGATGGGCAAGGGTTTTCCTTGTTCTTCAAGGGCGAGGTCGACCAATTTGTCTACCCATGCTAGCTACTTAGAAAATCCACCCAAGGAGCCAAGCAGATTTTTTGAGAATATTCTACCTAGAATCTCAGGAAAAAAGGTATGCCTGTTCCATGGCCCACCCTGCTTCATTCTGCCATCCACCCAACCATTTGGTCTGCCCATGACTACTACCACCACCACTTGGTACCTTCCTCCCATCCACTAATATCTCAAAAAAAATGAGTGGACTCATTTCGGATAGAGGGAATCACTTATTGAAGGGAATAGTGGGTGAAGGATGCAAAATTTCACCCACACAAATGCAACCAAGTGTAGGGATCAGATGGAGGTATTTACAATAGAAAGGGTCGTTTTAAAATTATAAATAACAGTTGCATCAATCGACCATATTATCAAGTTTTGCATAGCCAAATTTTACGAGACGTATACTAGAGTGTCCTTGCCTTGTTGATTGTATCTTTATTTGTGTCTTGTATTCCATATTCATCCCTTATTATTCCCATTGATTGTAATAGTTTTTCTTAGGATGTACCTAGTCTGCTGAGATATCTAGTAGTTGGATTGGGAGCTAGGAGGCTCTTTGTTACATTATTTGAATGAAGAGTAATGGATTTTTGTTATATTATTTGAATGAAATTCCATTTGTATTGTTCATATTAATACAATATTACTTCCTCTTGGAGCATTTCTTTGGCTCAAGTATGTTTATGTTGTCACATTTGCATGTTGCATTATTTGAATGTGTGAATGTCACTTTCTGTCACTAGTGCATTTTAATTACATATGTTATATTATTTGAATATATTTAATTAACCCAATTCCTTTTTTCTCTTTCTCTCTTTGTCATTAAATGTTTAAAGCTTTGCTACAATTACCCAATGGACAAGGCATCAGTCTATTGATAGAGCATAATTAAAGGGTTTTTGTGAATATTGGTCAAATAATAAATTTTATTTTATTGCAAATCTAGATGAGCATGAGAATAATAGTCATATTATAAGCTCACCTCTAGGGTTTCCCTACCTTACTCTGTCTATCTAAAGTATTACGATAATTCTTTAGTTTACTTTCTTAAATCATCCTTTGCTTTCATTAGATTAGAATTTGCTTATTGCACCTTAGAAAAGGGATTTATTTTATTATCCATTAGCCTAGTTTTATTCATTTGTTTGCTTGTTAGAATAGGAACTTCTTCTTGTTTTCTTAGTTTAGTTTTTTTTCAAAACAATTTTTTTTGGTTAGTCTAGATTGTGATTTCTTGCATTCATAGATTAGTTAAATTGCATTTTCTTTTCCTAGTATAGGTTTCATTTCTTGTCATTAGCTTAAGAGAAAATCACGTCTTTATTTTATAGGATATAATTTATTTCATTATAGTCTAGGTAGAGCATTGTCATTTATAGTTTAGAATATGATTTACTGCATTTAGTTTAGAAAAAAAGAAAAAATTACATTTTCATTCCTAGATTAGCTCTTGTGTGTGTGTTATAGCTAGGTTTGCTTCATCGTGTGTGCTTTAGCCTAGTTTATTTCATTTGCTTTGCTAAAACAAATAATAATAGAAAAAAACATACTTTAGTCACACTTTCATATACACTTTTAAAATAGATCGACGAAGTTGGATTCCACCACCAACCTCCGATTTGCCCTCTAGACACCCTAGTTAGTTGTGTATAGTTTCCTAGATTTCATCATCAAGAAATTGATTACCCTTGTGATTAACTCAGGGTAGTCTAGAATTATATATACATACCCTTAGATCTCACCCATCCACCTCTTGTATCTTTAAGGGATAGTTACCAAAACACACAACAATTTTTTTTACATAAAAAACACACACAAATGACCAAAAATAAAATAACAACACCAAATAGAACAAAATAAAATCAAGTCAAAACCCTTTGCTTTAATTTCTTGTTGTATGCTTGCTTGTTTGTTTACTTAGTTAGGTGTTGGTTCAAAAACAAAACCAACAACAAAATAGAAAAACAAAAAGAGAAACCACATCTTTTCTTTTCCACCATCGCTCACTCTATCTTTACACCCATTAAGGTCATAACCAAAGGTCAAGCTAGAGCACAAGAGTGTTGTCCCACAGATCCCTCTGGGATGAACCCTCCTCATTTGGTGAACCCTCCCATGTGTTTGAAGGAGGTATCCATAACTATGCCTAGTAGTATGCCCAATATCTTTCATACCCCATATCCGAGTGACGTGGTACATTATGGATCTTTGTGCTATTATTAGGGCCTAATGTACCAGACCATCCACACCATTCTACTTAAGATCCCTAGTGAGGGGATCCCTTCATACTCCTCACACTAAACCATTCCATACCTCCACCCTAGAACTTCTTGATATTTCTACTCCTATGTCACCCTGAATTTACCCCCTGCTTCTCCTAATTCATGTCAACCCTTATTGTCCTATCCTCCACAAGATGACTCACTTTGAGTCTCCTTGATCCCACTATGTATTCTTGACCATTCTTTTCCTCTTTCCATCCAAATCCAAAATAACCCTCACACTACACCTATCCCATCCATTCCTACTCCTCTTGTGTCCTAATCCATGCACATTGTGTCCACTGCCCCTGTTGCCTCTAACCCTTATCATCCCTCTTTGTTAAATATTGGTTCTTTTCCAAAAAATCCAATTGCTTGGGTGTTGCTCCCATCTACTTTCATCAATTATTCATTTCCTCCTCCCCATTCTATTCAAGCTTGTTTCTTCACCCAACCTCCCTCGTGGACTTCTTGTGGCCATTGTACAACTAGCCCCAAAATTGGGGACCCACCTTAAATTTTGGTTTTTGGGGAGTTTTGGTGTCCTTGGAGCGATGATTTTGATAGGTCCCATCCTTGATGTTTGCATTTTAGTTTCCAAGGTTCCTTGTTGGTTAAGGCCTTCTTTTGTTTCTTTCAAAGTGTCTTAGGTTGGTTAGGTTTTAGCGCTTAATTTCAATTTTGGGTTAGGGTTCTTGTTTGAGTTTTCTCTTTGATTTTCTTTAATTAATTTAGGTTTGGAATTAATTAAATAAATTATATATATATATATATATATATATATGATCATATATATAATAATTTTGTTTTAATAAAATAATAAAAAATAAACAAAAGTAAAAGTTCTTATCAACCTAGGTATTGTATTGTAGGTGAGTTGGAGAGGAGAGGGCAATCCTCCAAGGGAGGTCCCAGGTTCAAATCTCCACCCTACCAAAAAGCTGAATTGGGTATCCAAAATCCAATTGATAATGCTGGTGCGGGCAGGGTCGGGTGCGACCCCCGAGTGACTTTGATGGTATAAAACCCCCTTTCGTGGTCTCTTAGACCAAGGCAGCTCCGCAGGGGGTTTTTCGCTTAAAAAAGAATAATATTCTTATCATATATATGATAATAATAAAAAAAAACAAAATAAAAAAATGAATATAATAAAAACAAAAGGTGAAGTTCTTTTGGCACTCTAATAGATATGCCCTTCTTCATACACTTTAATAGATGTTTGCATTACTGAATGTGTTCATGTTGCATGCAGGTCTATAAAGGGAAATTCGGATGAACCGCACAACGAGGATAGAGTACCGAGGATAACCATGGCATAAATGAACTGTTAACTTGGTCATCTATGAACATGGCATATTCGTGACCACGCCATCTTCGACTTGATGAATCTCGAGGTCCATGGAGGGCTCCATTCTCGGACCAACGATGGTGGTTGGAAGACTCCAAGTGTGATGACGTGGACCACCTAGGCAAACAAGGTGACGGTGCTGATGTGGACCCCTTACGCAGCTGACTAAGACAAAGACAGAGAGATGGCATGGTGATGGTGTTACACCGGATAAGCATCAACAAAGAAGCTAGGTTAAAATCAATGCTGGTGTCAGACATACGATAATAGGCCATGACAGACTAAAGAATCTTCTGGAACGGTGGTTACAAGGTATGTTTAAATAGTGGGCGACGAAGACGGCTAGATTTCATGCCTTGGATATTGATGGACGTTGTAGAATGAAGCAACATGAATGGAAGGACATGAAGACCACCGAGAGCATATTTGATTTAGGTCATCGTATTTTTGGTAACGTAATGGTTGTTTATGAATGTCAAGTATAGTGAGTGGGGCAAATCACGTTCGTTCATAGATTTTAGACTTGAATAGCAAGCAGGTATACATGGCGATGGTGTATTGAAGACAGTGCGTAATCATTTCGCAACCCATACACGGTGACTCGAATGACTCAACTCGATGCACATGTGGTAATGGTGATGTGGACAGTCTGGACATAGATGGCGGATAACAATAATGTACACAAATAATTGGGCATAGATACGTGAGGATAGATGTGTCAGTTGCAGTGGCTATTTTCTACCAAGAATTTTTGACTGTTCGAAAGCCAAAGAGCAGACTAGGACATTCGACTTCGCATATGTGTGTGGACCCATCCGTTGTTAACAGACTCCAAGTTGATATGGACTACCGTATAGATGTGAAATATGGATGAATGCACGTTGAATATGCAAGGTGTGGGTGGTTCGATAGGATAGAGCACGAACACTGTGGATTTTCAAAAAAACATCACGATGGACCATCTAGATTGATGTGGCGATGCTAATTTGGATGAGCTTGTGGATAAGAGGACGATGTGGGTGGTTTAGCAATATCAAGTCATCAATTTCAATGTTTATTTAGAAGCCACCGATACGCCATATTATCAAAGTATTTACCAAAAATATGCTTGCGACGAATAGGTCAGGGACAAACATCGCATAAGGACAACAAATAAATATATGCACCATGTAATAGAGGTTTAAAAATATCACATTGGAAGGCATGATAAGGTGTAACGTTTTCAATACCAAGACATGCGCAGTTGACGGGATGGGAATTACGTTCAAGTATGATGTACACTCGATAGGGCTAAAATATTCATGCGGTCTAGATGAAAACGTTAATTAAATGGTGTAACTAGGTCACGTCACCATAGGAGACTAAGCGGCCTACTTCCATAACAGATGGACCGTTTGGAAATTTGGGCTTATGTGGGAAAAGTGGCCAATATAGAGATGTCTTTACATTTGGGGAAAAATGTTATGAGTGGATTACATTGCGGTGTCGAAAAGAAAAACAAAGAGGAAAATAGGGTGTTTTGAAGCCAAGTGAAAGGAGAACGAAAAGCCAAAAGACAGAAAGACGAAAGACGAAAGGAAGGAGTTGTGTTCAAAAATTTTAAATATGGATGGAAAAGGATATTTTGGGGGCCGGATATTTTTGGAAGAGGCTCGGAATATTGTTTGTAAAAGATGAACATTACCTTTTATTATAAAATACAAACGCTTCAAAAACTTGCACTTTGTTAGCAAGATTGGAGGAGATTTTTCTACATGTTTGGATTAATTTTTTATTTGTCCCTTCCATGTTTCTTGGCTTATAGATAGTGTTAAATGTAGTTTACCGGTTGCACTATTGAATTCTTAGAAATAGGAAATTTATTTTTGCTCCTTAGAATATTGCACCTAGGTTATTGCGGGTTGTGCAAATATAGATTCAGATAAACTAGGTTACAAGTAGAAATTTCTCACATCCTCGATTTTGCAGGATAGGGTAGAATTAGATTGAGAGTACTTTGAATGCTAGTATTTTTAGTATTCTGGTCCATTTTCCAGATTTTATTTCATTTTTCTAATCTTACCCTTTTGCAAATTTTTTAAAAAATTCGGCAAATAAAATAAAAATCTAAAAAAATTAAAATTCCAAAAATAAATGCACGGATATCAAGAATGAGCTTTAATGTTTCATTTTAAGCCATTTCGATTTCATTTTGAAGCAATTTCGAAATTACAAAAAATTATTCAAAGTTGTTGTTTTAAAGGTATTTTGTAATTTCAGATGTTACATGTTTTCACCTTGTTAAAGGAGAAATGAAATTCAAGCTTTGCATTTTTGTTCTTCAAGCAATAAATTAACTTCCCTTTATGAAAATTACAATTTCATTAAAGGGGGTAATTTATATGGCATTCCATAGGCCATCGTATTTGAAGTAATATATTATCTTTTCTTTATGAAAATTTTAATTTCATCAAAGAGGGGTAATTTATTTAGTACATCAAAGGCTATCACATTCACAAAGTCATTTATGTAGATTATTTTATTTTCATGCTCAAAGCAACATTAAATGAATCCACTTATCATTTAAGATTCATATTTAGAGAGATTTTAATCTTTTGTTTTATGCTCAAAGCAGGATTTAAGGAAGATAAAACTTGTTTAAAATCTTCTTAACCAAAAGAAGATAAAATCTACCTAAAATACTTCAAGATAAAATGAACTAAGGCTTATCATCGTGGTCATATGAGGGCCAATCACATTTTATTTTTCTTTAATTTTCATGAACAATCAATAGCATAGCATAATAAGGTAATACCAATACAGACCCCTTGTTAATAGTTATTTGTAAATCACTAAGGTATTCCTAGCACTTATTTGATACATCTTCACAATATTACAAACACACATTAAGTAAAGGAATCTTGGAGAAAATTCTATTTCTTTGATGGAGAGGCTCTCATAGATGGAAACCACACAACTAGTGTGGTGATAACTATGGATTCCAGTTACACCCAAATACCACACCTATCTGCTTCAAAGTGCACTAATTCTATGCACTACTCATGAATAAATCTACATCGATGCATCAACTAGTTGCCTCTTGCATGGTCTTCCATACCATTATAAGCCCTACTTTTGTGTAAGCCTACGACCCCATTTCCCCCATATACCTTTCTATCACAACATGATCCTAGGCAAATTCCAAACACAGTCTTCAAATGGTTCTGGGAAAAACCTGAATACCAAGACATCCAGGTGATGGTGTTAATTTTTTTTGCCTTGTAATTGCATTTTTATTCCTAGAACATATATTTTTGTGGATCCTTGGAGGAGTTTTCTTCTTCTTTGAGGTTGCCATAAATGGCATCGCCTTTGACATCCTTATGCTCATCATCGGCCACATATTGCTTGGCATCGACGTAGTCAATGCCATTGTATCATTACATTGGATGACTTATGGTGCAAGAGTACCATCTGGCATAATCAACTTCCACACAACCATTTTGTACCTCAATACTACTCTTGTGCATCTAGTACCACCTATCTTATCGATGTTCTAATGAAATCTAGGTGCCTTCAGTGGTTTTTTTCACACTGACATCATGTAGAAATGGCCCTTACTGGCCATAATTCCCTCATGGGTTATGCCATGTGGATCCATGCTTGTTAGCCTTTGTGGTAGTACCACATACCATCAGTGTATCCTGATCTGGGATGAGGCTTGTCCCATCGCCAATGACCACCAAAGATACTTTTTGATGATGATTTCAATATGTGGTAGCATATATTTGTATTTTATAGAAAATATCACATGAACAACTACATTTTTTTTAGCTATTATATGGTAGAACTTTGAATTCCCACCTCATTGCCAGATCATTTTTTCCTAAGAAGCATCATCACCCTCCAACAACCATTTTGCATATATTCTAGTGTTTTCTACAAAAGTGCATCATTCTGTTTGCTCACACCCCCAACATGGTCGAGTTGACCTATGCTGGTATCACTACTAATTCAAAAAAACTACGAATCTAGAAATCCTACAGGTGATTCTACACATGGCCATACTAGCACCAATTCAGAGCACATCGAGAAGATGATAGGTTTTGTTCGATGTTAATGACCACAAATATCATGGCAATGGATACAATTTTTGCCTCACAGAACACTTCATTCTAGATTTTGCCATATTTTTATCACAAGTTGCCTATTTCCACCCACATATTGGTGATACATGCACTTTTGGAACATCTGATGTTTTGTACACACAGTGAATGCAAGATATAACCATCTTCTTAGAGCAAATTAATGATTTTCTATTTGCACCATAGGAAATATGGCTTCCACCATGCCATTGAATTTTTTGTTCTTTAGTAGCTAGACATGTGCACTCATAGCTATCTTCTTAGAAAATGCTCCACGCACTGCTAGACATAGCCATGACCAATGCACGTTGGACTTCTTCGTCTTGTTAGTCACCTTGTTGGCCATGTCCATTGGGCAAATAGTTCCACATGCATGGGGTTAGAAGTTTTGAGGTTTTGTTTTATATATACCTTTGTCAAATATTCTAAGTAGCCACTAACACTGGCTTGTGATTGATGACTGTTGAGCTATTGTAGTATTGGCTTATTGTGCACTTGCATATCTACTACTTCTGACACGTGGTGTTGAACCCAACCTTTGGTAGGTGGTCCTCCAAATTTCAACCTATTTTGGTAAGTTTTTTCCCACATTGGTGGGGTGCATGAAATTTTGACCTCCTAAAAATATGTTAGAGAGCTGTGTTGAGTAACCAGACTGAGCCTGTTGGTGCTTGCCACATGACTAGCATGGATATTCATGGTGAGTTATCATGGGGACTTTTTGGGCTTGACCAACAAACTTTGATCGGTTAGTTGGACCCTCTTTTCTATAGATGGTGCAATTCCTTTTCTTTGAAAGCTCTATTTGATTAATTAATTAATCAAGTACATTATTAAATTAATTAATTACACATAAAATTAATTAATTTAATTTTAATGCACATTTTTAATTAATTAATTATTGAAATATAATTAATTTTGTGCATTCAGTCTTATTTTAGGATTTTGTTTTGGCTATAAGCCACGCGTATGCTTTTATGCATATTTATCCACTTACAATTGTGGTTTTTGTAATACAATCTATGAGATCATTTGAAGGTTTTGAGGATTTGAGTTGGCTTCTCACTCCTCCCATTTTGGTTTTGACAACCTTCTTTGTACACTTCTTTGAAAGTGTTTGTGGATTTGTACTAGAGTGCAAGCTCGATGGTACCCGACACTCCATCCTCTTATTTAAGTCCACTTATATGCCAATTGGGCATTTTTATACTCCCTTAGTAGGAGTTGAAGTCACCATTGTGATTTTTTGAAGGTATTCCTCCCATTCATGTCTTCTTTCACCTTGCTATTTTCTCGCAAGGAATTGTGCCTTTGTCCTTTTTGTTGCAATAGGCAACATTTGGTGAAGACGATTGTAGACTTGCTACCATGGCCTTTTAGCCTTGTTGCTTATGGGTGCTCCCATTACAGGAGTGGTAGTCCTTCTCCCTTATATCGAGGTGATTATCTGTTCTTGCATAGCATCTCCAACATTTGTATGCTCTTTGTGATTGAGCAAAGCTTTGAGACAATTGTATGTTGCTTACCATTGAGCCGATATTTCCCCAGGGGTCTCTCTCTTTTTCTTCACATTCAAGGATTATCTTTTTGGGCACTTGCACTTGATCTCTCCCACTTTATTGTAAAAGCATTGGAGTCCAATGCTTCTATAGTGGGGAGGAGTGATAAGGATATCATAGGATATTAATTAATTGTAAACACGTGAGCATATATTTAACTCACATTTGTGCCAAGGATAGCTTATGTTACATTATTCTTGGTTTGTTAGTTGTTACGACTATTTTAGCAATTTGTGAGGATTGCTTAGTTGTTCTGATTTGCTTGTTGTATTTTGGGCATAATAGTGCCTATATGTGTTTTGTAAATCAATGAAATAAATAGTTCTATTTTGGAACCTTATTATAGTCTTTTGTCCTTCGAACAACTTGCTAACCTATTCCTAGAGTTTTCTCCATCAACATTAAGAAGAAGACTTCGTTGTCTAATATTTATAGTCTTTGAAAATTTGATGTTGAACCTATCAATGAATATATCTCTATATGGAAAGGGGTTATTAATGAGTTGATATTTTTTATCCCCTCTGCTAAGTTAGTCAAGATGTTTGTTAAGAGTTGTGCTAAACACATTTCAACAACCTTTCAGATCAACATCGCTCTTTTGAATAGGCTATTTATCAAGCTAAGGGTATTGAGGAAATAAAATTCAAGAAGGGGAAGTAAAGCTAAGAAAGAAAATGATTACCACAACAAATTCAACAAGAGAATTAATAAAAACAACCAAAGTATGGCTCCTCAAGTGAACTAAGTAGTGTTGAGTACCACAACAATTCCACCACAACAGAGTACTCAATCTAGATGGTAGGGTTTCCATCCCCAAACTGCTCTTGAGTAGGCACAAAACCTACCTTCATCTAACCAACCTTCTACTCACCCCCAACACCCTCCTCATCCACCTCATAATTGGACTCCCTTTTTGAGCCATTCTCAAACATTTTTTAAAAGTTGTATGATGCAAAAATAATCACCTTACCTAAAGTTTGACTAGAGGACCCCAATAAATTGGAACCCAAATGGTATAATGAGCATCATTTTCATATCTACCATCACTAGAGAGGTCACAGTATAAATGACTATCAACACCTAAAGCAACTGGTACAAGATTTTATTGATAGAGGAGAGGTACAAGTTGATAACCCCTTAGCCCCCTCCAACCAACACCTTGGTATTTTTTAAAATCCCTTACTATAGCATGAGATGCTACAACAAAAAATAGGCACCTTGACATCCTCATCTACACCCAAGCAAATCAACCATGCCAATCACATTCCTTATCACCAAGGGTTTATGGGTATGATCAACATCATTACAAAGAATCAAAGGTACCAAGGTCGACCATCCTAATAATGTGACCCTCCTTTGGAAGCCCCATCATTGATTATTCCTCCTGTGCAAGAAGCTCCTCCTCTTTCGTAACCTATTGTAACATTGAGGAGTAGCCTTACCCACCAACTAAAAACATCGACTAAGCTATCAATCTATGACCTACTTCAACAATATCAACCTCATTAAGAGGCTCTAAATGATATCTTAAGGTATATATATCTAGAAACTCATGATCCAAATACCTTTTTCAAATTTATGGGTAGAGTGAGGATATGCATATTACCCTCTATTGTGTTTTATAATCATGAGATAAGGCTCAAGAGGGAGCTATGGGGCAAGATCTCCCTATGGCACATAATGGCATGCGTCAATGGTATGGTTTTCAAGCACATCCTGATCGACAATGGCTCATCCATAAAAATCATCTCCATAGCTACCTTGTGCCACCTCAACCTTCCATCTATCCATATTTATACCCCTACCCTTACCCTATGGGCCTTCAATGATACCTTGTGTTCAACCCTTGGTATGATTGTCCTTCCTATTCAGGTTGGCATGAAGACTATGCCCACCCTATACCATATCATTGAGGAAGAGATGCAATATAACCTAATCCTTGGGAAACCATGGATTAGGTAAATGTAGTGTGTTTCCTTTATCCTTCATTAGTGGTTGAAATATATCCATAAGGGATAGGTGCACTACATCCCCGTTGACACTGAACCTTTCAAATATTTCAACATGATCAACCTTTAACAAGGTCTCACTCTCCCTTACACCCATATTTCTCCTACCCATGTCCAACTTACTCCACCTATTCAATTGGAACCCCCACCTCCAGTTATACACATCCCCATGATGGCTAACCATCCCCATCCTATCCGTTTGATGCATCCTCCACATCAATCAACCAATCATCGATGACCCATCCTTTATTTACCTCCATCTATCTACCCCAATTTCTCTCTTGCACGTCCTCCCCCATTTCCTTATATCCATTATTCTATCCCATATTCATATCATATTTCTCATCAAATTTCAATTTTCCATGTTGTCAATGTTTGTGTTTCCTCCTATTTCCCTCCCTTTTGCCTACTCCTTACCATATTTTACCTTATCCACATCTCATCTCTAGATCATCCAGTCCTTGTTCTCCCACTCCTTATGCACCTTCCAATCCTACATCACAAAATCCTCCTACTTCATCTATTCCATAACTTGCTCCTCAAGAGTGTCACTCTTGGGAACAAAGAGCTGCTAGGTTGGATTTCTAACTCATGGGTCCCTCTTCATCTGCTTCTTCTCATCCCATCATGCAAAATACTAACTCTTAACCACCAACATACTCCTCTTTCCCTTCCATCCCATCCTCCCAATCCATTCCTTCTCCTTCTTAGATCATTATATCTTCCCCTCCCAATCCCAAAAATTAGGGGTCTTCGAAAAGCCAAGCAAATGAAGGGGTACCCCATGTGTTTGTACATTTATCTAGTCCTAGTCTGGGGGAGTATATTGTACATAATATTACTTTATCCCCTCCTAACATTAAGTCCATTAGAGATTTTGGTCATCCTTAGGATATGCCCCTACGTATAGGTGTTATTATTCCCATTAGATCCTTGTCTATGGGGGAGTTGATGCTTCTTTCAAATACAATTTTGTCACTTCTAATATAACTCACTCTGTTAGAAGCTCTACCGAAGGGCCCAAAAATATCTAGGGGTTTTTGAAATAGAGCTATCTCTTGCCTCATAATCTTTACATGAATCCCCCAGTGAAGAGGTGCATTCAGACTCAAGATGAAGAAAAACGTCTCGAAAACTAGCAAATTAAATAAAGTTCCCTTTCTAGGCAACAAAACAAAAGGGATCTAAAACCAAGTAAGGACTATATCAAAAACATCATTACTAGAGAAATGCCACCTCACATTCTAGATATTTAACCAAGAAAGGAGCAAATGGTGCAGATAAAGAGAAGCCAAATTGACATCCTTCAAATTAAACAAAATCTCTCTACAATATTGGTTCCTATCACTATGATGATTAAAACCAATTTTTGACATCATCTGGATAATTTTTGAGTAGCTTAACACCCAAATTGTAGTACAAACATGATCACTCTACATCCTAATCTACCACTTCAAATCATGCATGCTAAATAGGTAGAGCATCAAGGGGTTTCCACCAATCTTGAGCAACCACCTTAGCCAATGATTACCATATTTCCTTACAAGGTAGTTCAAGAAGAGGGACCCCAATCTTACAATTTTGCTAGCACAAATGAGATGTTTTGATCTAATATGGCTCACTATCCCAAAAAATATAAGATTTTAATGGTAAAAGTACAACTAGCTCATATTCCTCCACACATCCCAAATGAACCACATGCTTTTTAGGTATGCAAAAAATACCACATAAGAATAGCCCACCCCATGACCACACTGAATGAGGATGACCACCTGTACCTATCTCTATTGCCACTTCCAACTAGGAATATGACCCATAACAAAATTAGCACCTGTAAAATGGAATTCAAATTTAAAAGAATTCAGATTACTTGAGAAATTTCTCCAGGCATATAGACCAAGATAATATAAGACTCTCTTAGTAGCAAGCTCCTTATTAAAGAAAAAATAATGATTCATACACCTGCACATCAATGCTAACGAAGTAATAAAAAAAAACTAATCATCATCCATTGTCCAATTGCATGACCTTGGGAAAATCACTCCTTCACATAGAGATTCCATTTTGGAGAAGTCCTAGGTTGGCAAGAAAATTCGTGAACCATTTCCTTCTCTAAAGATATGTTAAATTCAGACTTCCTCCCAGGATTGAATTATTCTTTTGCCTTCTAAAATCATGCTGGAAATATTCCAACTAGGTGATTGAGATCCTCTTGTTGTATTAATAATGTTTAGGGAGTCCCCTTCAATTATCACCTTTTTACATTTAAGAGGCTCAAGCAGAGTCATTCCTTGGAATAATGCTCTGGCCTCCATGAAATGACAAGTTTAAATATCAAAATTCTTAGAGAAGGCTAGGATACCATCACCCCTATCATTCCTAATAACTCCTCTAGCTCCCACATTTCTAGGATTTGCTTTAGAAGCTCCATTAAAGTTAAATTTTATCCATCTAGGGGGAGGTGGTTCCCATTTGGTTTGAGCTCTTAAACTAATTCATTCTTGCTCATTACTCCTGGGTTTAGGCTGAAAGCCTATCTTCAATTCCAGATTAGCCTCCTTTTCTAGGCCCCTAACCTAGTCCATGTGACGGCTTGATACATTTTCCACAATAGTTGTAATGGCTCTAGAAAAAACTGTAGCCACATCACTATTGGAGTTATTAAAATTCCTATTGTTTCTTTCCTTCCAAATGCTCCAAAAGAGGTGGGGTAAGCTAAAGAGCCAAAACAACTTCAATCTAGGGCAGCCAAAACAATTTTTTTCTAGTGGTAACTTAATCAAACATTTATTATATAATTTCAATGGTTATTAGCTAGTTTTATTTTTGAATATTTACTTCTATGTCAAGTAATTATTTTCCCATTGATTTCCTTGGTTTTTTTAAGTACCATATCTTCCTATGTTTTTTATGTTCCTCTTTGAGGGTGAATCACATACTAAGGGAGATAGTTGTCTTTGTGACATCAATGAATTGGAAAATCATGGTAAATTTTAAGGTGAAGTGAGGATCCCAATATTATCATGATGTTGATTTTTGAAAATGATAGAATGATACCATATCAAGATACAATGGCTTATTAACTATCCCCATGCTTAATACCTCCTAAAACTCTTATCCTACTAAAACTATGTTTGTAGTCCCTTTTCTTATATTGAAGGATGATGTAGGATAATTTTTCATCTTAACATAAATGGTTGAAATACTTGTAATCAATGAGCTCCTCCACTTCTCAACCATATTTACTTCTTTATTGTAGAATTGAGACATTGGAGTCACATAAGAGTTAAAAGGCCTTTCTTGCATGTTAATGCCTATCTCTTTTTTGTATTTATAGTGTTCTTTTGGGTTAGTGATTCACTCATTCAACAGATTTTAAAGTTTTATTTTTTATTTTTCTCTACTAATAAATAACAAGGTAATTTGCTTTATTATCTTAGAGTGATTCACTTTTTAGGATACTTGATTAGTTTACTTATTTTTCTTTTACCTTGTCAGTTTATCAAGAGAAATTCATTCTTTTTAAGGATACAGTGAGTATTTATTTTTCTATTTTGAACAATAATTTGACCTTATCATATTTTGATAGCAAATTAGTTTTTAACAATATGGAGTGAATTACGCTTAGGAAATTTTCTCAAAAGTTTTCAAAAAATATGCAATTTTGGATTTTGTGTGATAAAGGGATGAAAGAAAAAGGATGTCCAAATATATTTTTGAAGATTTTCATTCAAATGAATAAGGGATTTCATTTCATTTCATTATTTTATTGGACATGAAGATAGAATATAGAATTTAAAAAAATATAACGGGGACATATACGACTATGTACATATTTACAAGTAATAATTTCTCTTTGGGATCATAGATGCCATAAGAGTTGCCAATTTACCAAAATGGACAATGAGCTTCCTTCCAAAGTCACTAATCTATATATATTGGCTCCATTTATACTATTGTTGGCATTTTTGCCACATTAATTTTTTTATAAACTTTTGCCTAAGTATGGGGCTTTAAAGCGACAAAGAGCATGAGGAGGTGTTGGTATTTTTGCGGGTCCTAAAAGGAGATGAAAAATTGGACAAAATGATATTTGGATATTTCTTTGTGATAGATATTTTCTCAAGTTTTCCAACAATATGTTACAATAGACAATCGGGTTAACAGATCAAAAGTTATGGCTCGGGAAGTTTTACCACCAAAAATCAATTTCGGGGCAAAAAATCAATTCGGGGAAGTCAAAGGTTGGTTTTGTTCCTTTCCTTACCAACCTCGGGCAAAGAGAGAGGTGGGGCTAGCTTTATTCCGATGATGTGGGAGAAGCATATCCAATAGATGGAAGGGTCAAGGTTTGTTTCCTCCATCCTTTCATATTCAGCAGACTGGTTTCGTTGATTCATGTTTCTGCGTATTAACAAGTACCAATGGAGGAGTCATTAATCAGCGAGAAAACACCCAAGCCCGATAGGGAATAAGGAATGGGAAGAAAGTGGGAAAATTTTCGAAAATGGCATTTCGCCCCAAAAATGGAAATTTTTCGAAAAGGAAAAGTCGCTGAAAAAGGAAAATTTCCAAAAAAGGAAACTTTCCAAAAATAAAAATTTTCTAAAAATAGAAACTTTCCGAAAATGGAAATTTTTCGAAAAAGGCATTTCGGGGTCCAAATATGGTATTTCGGCCCCCGAAATGGAAAATTTCTGAAATGGAAACTTTTTTGAAATAGAAAATTTCCCGAAATGGAAAATTTTCTAAAATAGAAACTTGTCGTAAAAGGAAAGTTGTCGAAAATGGAAAATTGTCGAAAAAGGAAAGTTGCCCAAAAGGGAAAAATTTAATGACGGAATTTAATGGTTGTGGCAAACCAGAATATATTTCCTTTGATTTTCGTCATTTACAAAGGCATTCTCCTAATAGTTTCGCTCCCTCTCCAAGATAAATTTAATGTGGAGTAAATTGTTGGGGCAATGGTCGATTTTCAAAGCGCGAAGGTGGTTAGAATTCAATGCATTTGTACCGGATCATGGTTGCCAAGGAATATTTCCAAGGAGAAATTGTCGTGTTGATGTCTTTGATCTACAAACATTTTGCCTCCATATGTATTTAATGAAAGAGGCGAAAACCTCTATAAATACTAATCAAATTTCCATTGTAAAAGAGGTTGGACATTTTGCAAGAAAACTTCTTAAGTTCTCTACATCAATAGAAGAGACTTGGCTTCTGAAATTTGCAAGCATTATTATGTGTGTGATTTCCTTCTATTTTTAAGCATTTCTTTTTATGCTCATGTTCCTGTTGTTAAGTTTCAAATTCTATTTTTGGATTTAAAACATTGTTGGTGAGTGAGTAAGTTTTGAAATGTGATCTGAGGGTTGTCCCTACAAAGGTGTGAGTAAAATTCTATTGCTTTCCTTCTGTTATATGTTGTTATAAAACTTGGTGGATTTTTTGTTGTTAGTCTGCCCCAATCTTACATCTTCGGCTTGTGGTCATATTTCCCTTTCTTTTCGTTATTTTCAATTTCTTTCCCGCAACTCTAGTCTTTAACAGTGTAGGATTTAGTAAGGGAACCAGCCCTCTTTGGAGATTGGTCCAGAGGACATCTCTTTCCTTCGACCTTTCAATGTTGGTCGAGTCTAGGGTGCACAAGTGATCATATCTTGTACTTAGGTAGATTTGTGACCAACAACTATTAATTTGGTAGGATCCACTCAATAATGAGTTAAACTTATTATGTTTTCCTAATATGAATCAACCTTCATCTTATTTTAGCATGGGTTACCTTCTTTAACTTTGTCTTTGTTATCTTTTTATTAAACCATATTTTTGTAGCTGCTTGCTAGTGGAAATTTATCTTGAATGCTTTATCTTATTACTCATCTAGAGATAATAGGACATTCATCCTGGCCTATATGGCATGATATTTGTATTCTCCAAGTCTAATTATTGAGGCATTTGGAGTAAAGGGATCTAAATATTAATTAATAATGTCTCTTTTCTAAATATAGGTTTATATGGTAAAGTACCAATAGAAGCTTTAGGGGTCACTCGATCTTCACAAAGAGATTTTTCAATTTACTATGCCAATCTCTCTATGTATTGACATTTATTATTTTCAAAATTCAAAGAATATTCATATTTGTATTTTTGACTAAACCATCTCCTTTGGGTTAGCAGTTAGAAGATTTTTTAAAATGAATCCATGTTCTTGTGCAAATTGGATCAACATTAACCTAGTAAATATGATGGCATTGTCTATGATTACTGCTAATAGGGTACAATATCTAGTGATAATATCTTCTAAAAGTTGTATAATTATTTCTTGATTAATAATTTTTACTAGAATGGACTTTATCCATCTTGTAAATAAGTTTGTTTAGTTAGGATCCATTCATATCCTACACTAGATGGTGGGTTGATTTTTCCAATGAAGTCCATCCCCCATTATTGAAATGGGTCTATTATAATTATATACTAAGAAACATTGAAGCCCTTTTCCTTTGTCCCAAAAACAAACAATAGGATTTACACTATTTTACCCATAAAAAGAAGTCTAAGAAAATGGTAGACCAATAATATCTAGCCCTCAAAATTTGTGTGTTGTTGTATAGGTTAACTAGTTTGTTAGCAAATAAGGTTAAAAAATCATAGGTCAATATTTTCTAGGATTGTATAATCATATGCAAATAAACTCATTCCATAAGAACACCAATATTGCACAAAATAAAATCTTTATTGATGAATAGTTCAAATACATTTGAATTACATAGCATGGAGCTTTGTTATCAATATATAACTTTACATAAGACTTTTCATTACTCTTGACTTTTGCTCTCATCAAACTCATGGGATATCCAACCTTTCATATGTCATTCTTACATTATGATAGAGTCTCATTATTACATAACTTCATACTTCTAATATTAACACATCTCACTTGACTCTTCACTTACACATATTACATCTCATAACACACATAACTCACACTTGCACACATGACACCTTTCACTCATAACTCCTACTTGATTACATAACACATAAACACACTTAACAAATTGACACCCACTATTGACATAAATAATAAACACAATCCTAATCTAAATATTTATAATGGTAAGGTCCGAGGTGTAGACCAATTGGTTCGACCAAACCCCGTAAGGGGGTGGAGGTCCAAGGTTCAAATCTCGGGCCTCACCGGACTGAATGCTTTTCCCTTTCCTGGTGCTTTCAATGGCGTAAAAGGTTTAAAATGATTGTGGCATGGTGGTTATAGGGATGGACTACACAAATATCTATGTGGTGGATTATGAGGTGGATAACACAGAGTACTATGGCAGCCATAAAAGTCGAACAACCTACTCGGATTCATGGCGGCTACTGATTCCACCAGGTAAATTAATTTTTTTTTTACAATGGTACTCAAGGTACCAAATAATATACTCAATCTCTATATCTTGTATTCTTCTTCAACTCTTTTCTTTGTTCTTCTTTTTCTTGGTCTTGGTCTTTTTCTTCTGTTTCTTTGAGTTATTTCCTGCTCCTATTACATTTCTCAATAAGTCATCACAATAATATAACTCAAATTATTCATCATTATCATTTCTATTGTTGTATGATTTATAATCAGATTTAGAATGTAGAGATTCACATTCATTGTCCACTAATTTTTTACATTCATTATCATGATTATTCTTGTCATTTGATCACTTTATATATTTTGTATATTTTCCTTCAATTTTCAAGTCTTTTTTGTTATCAATTTCTTGATTAGAGTACGTGACATTCAAAAATTCTTTTTCCTTTTCATGGAATTCAACTTCTAGAGAGAGGAATTCCATATATGCTATTTTCCCTATACCAATAGGTACTATAATAGTATTTTTAAAGTTTTCACTCTCTTCAGTCAGTTTTATGCTTAGATAATATTCAAGCATTACAAAATTTTCATCTTTGATTTCTTTAAAAAATGTTTGTAAGACTCTCTTTAGTTTTACATTTTTTGTTTTCGATCATTCTATATCATACTTTATGTGCAATATTTTAAATTTTCCAATATTTCTTCACTATTTTCCAATGATGTATTTTGAATATTTTCTTCCATGATCAACTTCACAAAGCAAATTTAATTCTCTATCAATTCTTTTTGTATATTTCCTTTAATGCTCCCAAATTAATAATAAAATTCCTTCAAAACAAATTAAATTCCAATTTCATAATCTTCTTCTTCTCCAAATTCCTGGGCAATTTCAATTAATATTAATTTCAAAATTTCAATTATTATTTTTGAATGAAATAAGCTATATTATATTAAATATACAACTTAATCATACAAAAAGTGGGTGGATACACACACCCCAGTAGGATCCTAAAAATACACTAAATGTATACAGTTAGGAGAAACCAAATAGCAAATATAAAGTCTTTAGTTGGCTAACACAAAAAGGAGGGAATTAAAATCATCCTCTTAGCCAAAAATCAAAGAAAAACATGCATCCGTAGAACAAAAATCATTTGTAGATGTCGAGGGGATAAAATTATCCATATTGTCATCATGGCGCATCCCAACCATTATCATCAGTGCCAGTATTGCCTATATCAGCAACATCATTAACCTCTTATAAATTTATAACTTGGGGGTAGGGAGTTTGGCCATCACCATGCCAACCCAGAGAAATAACTGGTGTCACCACGATTGCATATCCCCATACCGCAACCTAGTGTGAAGGTTTTGGATGGACATTCCATCCACTCGCCAGTTGCAAATTACCAGCACCAATAGAGTAACAATATTTGGTCATCAGCGGAGGTTGAGACAAGTGTCTCCCAACCTACAACAATGTCCTGCATACCCAACGAGACTGAGAATGAGAGCTAGCATGGTTCTGTGATATAAAATCTAGGGGGATCTGAATGACAGTGCACAATGCATTGGCTCAATGGTCTAGGAGAGTCCTCAGGTACTGAATGTCAATATAAATTTTTTCCACTTGAACCTGTATCTGTAGCCAAGAGTAAAAAAATACAACATACTTATTAGCTAAAGAAAAGGAATCAAAAGTTGTGTCTTTGGAAAAAGCTATATTGTTTTTGGTCTTCCATAAGTGAAAAAGAATATTGACTCTAAAAATATTCTAAATAGGCACAAGAGGAATAGAAAAATCAGGAGCATCGCCTAGCAAGGAATGGTGCCAAGAAAAAGAAGTGGCCATATAAGGTCAAAAGAAAGATTCCAACCACTTCCAAGCCATTTGAGATTTACGACAAGACAAAAAAATATGAGTGCAATATTCAGGTTCATTGCAAAAATAGCATTTGGGATTAGCCACACGCAAGTATTTTAGCTATTGCCCCCCAGGAAAACCTTGAAGAAAAAACTCCAAGCAAGAAAAACCAGGTTTGGCTCAATATAAGAGGCCCAGACCATGTTAAAACACAATTTCCATCATGAAGACCTAAAGATTAAGTCCCAATGCTCATTCAACTTACCCACCATGGGCAAGTGTGGAGAAATCCAAGAATATCCCAAACGGGCCTTGTACTGAATTAACGGGATGTTCTTCGGCCAGGTCCAGTCTGACCACCAAGGTTTCTAGAAATGCCTAGTAATTTTTAGCCAAAAAGAGAAGGGAATGCTATCTAACACAACATCATATGTGGTCTTATATTTTGGCTTTAAATCATGAAGTAGTGAGGGTTTAAATCACCACCAATTTTTAAATCATTTGGAGGAACACAAATCCTAGCACATCCCTATGTGTGAATGATATATTTGGCAAGCAACTGTGCGAGGGTTTCATCTGGGTTAAGTGCAAGCAACTCTAGAGGTTGGTTTTTAGGGCCTTCGGGCCCTAGAGAAAATATTTTATTGTTTTTGCTCAATATTTTAGTAGAAAATATTGTAGGGGATCCAAGATGGGCTAAAAATATATCTTTCAACAGATCTTCATGCTGTGAACTTGAGTGAAAACGACTTCCAATTTGTTGCACAAAAGAAAATTGAAAATCATACCTTTCCATGGCATCTAGGGCATGGATTAAAGAGATCACAAAATAAGTTTCAAGTAGCTAATCAAAAAATGGCTTAGATATCAAGTGAATCTGGTGCTAAGGTGCACCCAAAAAATAAATCTACTATGGAAACCCCTATCAAGGGTAAGAATTTTGAAGAATCAACCCCAAAAATGAATTTTAGGGATGCCCTTCATGGTGGACAACCTTAGCATAATGCTAATATTAATCTTAGGAATTCCCGTAAACCTCTAAGAATGCCTAATATTGATCCCAGGAAAATAGAGTCAGGACATCTTAAAGCAGTTGATGGAACTCCTATTTTTAAGCTTGATATGGGCTACATTCATACTGGCATTGAAGATCTAGAAAAAGAGGACTAATTTGTCATTTCGTGAGTTTTCGTCCAAGCCTATCTACTCTCAAAGTCTGGGTTACAAAAAGCCAAAAAACTAAAGGTGACTTACAAATCTCTTTTTATCCAAATGGTTATTTTCTTATTTTATTTTCTAATAATGAAGATAGAGAGAAAAATTTTCAAGGGGGTCCCTAATTCTTTGGAAGGGTAGGGATTTTTATGAGGTCCTAGCATACTAAATCTAAAGTCGAAGAAGAGATGCCTTCTACAGGTCCCGTGTGGGTTAGACTCTTTGGCCTCCCAATTGAATTATGGAATCTGACTATTTTTCTTCAATTGGAAACTCTTTAGGAATATTTATGATGACTGCTGATTGTACTAAAAAAATTGAACATATTATTTATGCTCAAATTTGTGTTTTAATAGATTTTGACAAACCCCTACCTAAAAATATCACTTTAAAATTTGGGGAGGACACTTGGGAGCAAGTAGGAAACTATGAAAACATTCCTTTTCATTGTAGAATTTTCCATGAATATGGTAATTTGGCTAGTGTTTGCCTAAATAAAATTCCAGATAAAAAAGAAGAAGATATAAATTTAGCAGGTTTCCAAATGCCTAAGAAGAAGAACACTCAAAAAAACCAGTTAAGAAGGATCAATCAAAGTTATCTGCTAATATGTTTGAAATTCTTTCCACAAATTCGGTCCCAAGTGAGGAAGAGGAAATAACGGAACATAAATATTAGAAACATAATTTAAAGATAAAGGAAAGAAATTAGAGACAAATCAACAAATCAAAGGTTTTCAACAAAAAAAGGAGAAAATATTCACAAGAAAACAATATTTTAAATGCTAAAACTTCAAATAATATAGGTTCCAATATATACTTTGTTGAACCTTCTGGTAAAATTTTGACTATGTACAAGTATTCTTCAAGGCTAGAAGCCATCTCAGATTTAATTGGAGTAAGTCAAGAAACAGGGAAAAAAACTAAATATGGATTCTAATCAAAAGGCAGGTTGCAAGACTAATCAATATCACATGGTAAAAGAAGGTGAAAAGCTTGTAGAGGAAGATAAGATTAATGCCCTTCCCAATTTTTTTAGCCCTAGTATTAATGAAGATCATTACTTGGAATATTATAGGACTCAAAGGGAGTATTTCAAAACAAAATGAAATTAGAAGAATGATTCAGATAAATCATCCACATCTTGTTTTCCTTCAAGAAACAAAGATGTCAATAGAGGATACGGAATCAATTTCTAGTAAAATTTGGCTAGTTGGAAAAGTGGTTTCCCTCAATTCCCAAGGGACTTCTGGAGGCATTGCTTACCTTTGAGACCCAAAAGAGGTAGTTATTTAAAATATGGTTGGTAGTTGGGGTCTTTTGGCTATAGCTATTCAAAGCAGATATTCCAAACAAATTATGCTCTACATTACTATTTATGCTTTGACTAATTTGGAGGAAAAAATAAGATAGTGGAAGAATATTACTTATATTATCTCTCATTTTCCTGAAGCTTGGATCTTGATTGGAGGATATTTCAATACCATCCTGTCTCTAGATGAGAAAATGGGAGGAACTCGAATTTTGGACAGAAGCATTGACCTCATGAGTGAATATATTATAAACCTCCATCTTGTGGATATCCAACTGGATAATGGCCTTATGAATTGGTCTAATAGAAGGCAAATATTAGCTTGTATAATGGAGAGATTGGATAGGTTCTTGCTCTCTGACAATTTCTTAATCCATGTTCACATTCCTAAAGTGAAGACTCTTAACAATGTTGGTTCAGATCATTGGCCTATCATGGTGAAAATGTGGAAAACTAATGTGAGTTTCTCTCCTCTTCGATTTCAATTAATGTGGCTTAGAGACAATTCCTTTAAAACTCGAGTGCAACAATGGTGGAAGGAAGGTAAACCTAGGCATGGTACTAAGATGTTATGTTTTACTAAAATATTGCAATACATTAAATCCAAAATCAAGACTTTGAACTGGAAGGAGTTTGGGGATGTTCATAAAAAAAACTTGAAGTTATTTCTCAGCTTGAAAATTTAAATAAGAAAATCCGTTTAGATGGCCTCATAGAGAGTACAAGTGTAGATGAAATTAAACTCACAACTCAGTTAGAGGAATGGGAAAAAAGCGAAAAAATCTTATGGAAGCAAAAATCTAGAATTCAATGGCTCAAATAAGGTGATCAAAACACAAATTTCTTCCACAAATATCTTCTAGCTCAAATATCTCACAACTTTATTTCTTCCCTGAAATCAGATTCTGGAGATGTTGTCTACACTTGGGATGGCATGAACTCTATTTTTGTCAATTACTTTTCCAATATTTTATTGCTATTCCTCTTGACTCGGATTCTCAACAAAATGTTCTTCAAGTTATCCCTTCTCTTATCAATTCTGAGAAGAACTCTATTTTGACTTCTCCTATTAATATCAATGAGCTTCCATAGGTAGTTTTTAAAATGCAAAAAGGGAAAACCCCAGGTCCTGTTGATTTTCCCATTGAGTTCTATCAAGACTTTTGGGATATCCTTCATGCTGATTTATTAGAGGTGGTGGAAGAAGCCATGAAAGCCAAAGAAATTTTGAATGTTATAAATAAAACTTATATTATTTTTGTTCCAAAATCTCAAGAGGCTGAACATATCTTAGCTTTTAGACCTATTGATTTATGTAATGTTCTTCTCAAAATTATTACGAAGATCATGGCCAAAAGGTTTAAGCCTCTTTTGCATAAATTTATTTCCCCTGAACAAGGGGGTTATGTGGAAGGGCATCAAATAGTTGATGAGATAGTTATTTCTCAGGAAGCCATCCATTCCATGGATATGCAAAAATATCCTTACAAGTTCATTTGGTTAGAATTATCCAAAGCTTATGATAGAGTGGATTGGCACTTCCTTATCAAAGTTTTGAGGCAATTTGGTTTCTCTCAGGATTGGATGGATTGGATTATGGGATGTATATCTTCAGTTTACTACTTAGTTCTTATCAATGGCAGGCCTTCTTAGTTGTTCCCAGCTTCTAGAGGTATTAGGCAAGGTGACCCCCTTTCCCCTTATTTATTCATCATTATTTTTGAATGCTTAGGTAGATCTATAACCAAAAAGAGAGAAGACAAAACCCTTGAGGGAGTTACCATTGCTCATGGAGATAGACCTATCTCTCATCTTCAATTTGTTGATGAATCTACTCTTTTAGGTAAATCTATAGTTTAGAAAGTTTCTACTATTAAGAAAATCATTAGCTGTTTTTCTATGGCTATCGGGAAATTAATCAATGAAGACAAATCTAAAGTAATTTTATTTCATTGCTCTACCAGATAGGAATCCATGGTCTTGGATAAATTAAGATATAAGAAGACTCCCTTCCAATCACTTATTTAGGTATTCCCATCAATATTCAAAGACAAAAAAAATATTGGAATTGGTTGTTGGAAAAAGTCAAGAAGAAAATTGGAAAGTGGACCAATATGTGGCTTTCTTCTAGGGGTAGAATCACCTTGGTAAAATCAGTCCTTTAGGCTATTCCTATTTATGTTTCTATCGTGTTGAATATACCAAAGGCTATTCTTAGAGAACTGGATCAAATCACTCATCGGTTCCTCTGGAGTGGTACTAAGAAGAAAATAAAATGGACCTTTGTGAAATGGGACACTTTATATCTTCCTAATAATGAAGGGGGGTTAGGATTCTGGTATACTATTAACAACAACAAAGCTTTAGCTGCTAAATTATATTGGAGAATTTTGCATAACCACAATGCTCTTTGGGCCAAGAATCTCTGTGCTAAATACGCTGAGAATAAAAGTCCTGAAGACCTTGTTTGCTATCAATTGCCTTCCAAAGGTTCTCCCATTTTAGTAATTCTTAATACTGGTGAGGATTTGATAAAGAAAAAATTATTTTAGATCATTCATAATGGTCAATAGGAAATTTTTTGGATAGATTCTTGGGATGGTCACAAGCCTTTGATAACTCAATTTTTTGATTGGAGGCCTTGGATGGAGGAGCTTCATTGAGCTAATTGGATAAATATGGCTAATTATTGTCGATACCATACTGGTAATTCAAATGTTGGTAGATATTGGATCCCTATTGAGGACTGCCTATTCAAATCCTAGAAAGGAAAAGACAAGATATCCAATGTATCCTTCATATGACATCTCTCTCTTGGTCCCATGATAAATATTGTTTTGGGTGGAACAACACTAAAAAGGGTGAGTATTCAGTTGCTCAAGCTTATTTGACCTTATGCCATAATAATCCCAACCAATCAAATGATATATTTTCTCAGTTGTGGGCTAAAAATCTCTGGCCTAAGGTGAGATTCTTTACTTGGATTTTATTGCATCGCAGGGTGCTTAATGGGGAGCATCTTATGAAGCATGGTTTTCATGGCCCTCTTATATGTGAAATGTGTGGATATATAGTGGAAACTCTCAACCATATTTTTATTAAGTGTAATTTAGCCTTTGAGCTTTTGAGGAGAATGGCCACTTTACTTGGCTTACAATGGTTCAATTTTTTTTTTTACTTTTGAACAACTTTGGGGGGTTTGGCTTAATCAAGAGGGTGTTGATCATTTTATTAAGCAGTTAGTTTGGATGGGTTCTACCATTATTTTTTGGAATATCTGGAATGAAAGGAACAACTAGATTTTTAATCAAGAAAGGAAGGATATTCACTATATCTAGAAAAAGACCATTTCCAACTTAGTTGAATCAATCCATCAAATCCTTAATCACCCCCAAAAATCCCACCAAATATGGGATCAAGTGATGCAAATATTTAATATTAAATCTTCTAAGAGCAACCAGATTAAAGGAAATGTGAGTAGTTGCAAGATGGATAGAACAAGGAATTGGAAACCTCCTCTTACGGATTTTAGAAAAGTTAATACTGATGGAGCCTCTAGAAGGAACTATTAGGATCCTCAATCCTAACATTATTAGTTAGTATTATTAATCATTTAATTATTATATTATTAACTTATAAAGTGAACCATCACAACCCTTCATAAAGTGAACCATGACGTCTCTTCATACGTGAACCATCATGTCTCTTCACCAATGTAGCTTTAGGGTAGATATATATATTAGGTTGGTCATCCATATCAAATCATCCAAGAAGAAGAATAATAAGCATATATTCTGAGGGATCCCCCTATAGTGGCAAAACGATTACAAGGGAGCCCCCTTTGAGTGGCCTGCGATTACATTTACATTAATTTGTTAATAATTTTATAGTAAGACCTTGGGGTCTTACCATTTGGTATTAGAGCCATGTGGGACCCAACCATGTGGGATTTGCTCAAGGAACTTCGTCAAATCACTTCCATCCATGAGTATCAAACTCGCTTTGAGGATATCACCAAACACAACATAGGGTTGGATGAATCAATTCTCATAAATAGCTTCATTAGTGGATTGAAAGAGGAAATTAGAATGGAGGTGACAAGGTTCAATCCCTATACCATGATGTAGACCTATGGATTGGCAAAATTAGCTAAAGATAAAATCAATGCACAACAACGATTAGGGAAACCACCTATGGAAAAATCATCGACCACTTACATCACTCCCAAACCTATGCATAATGGAAGGGCACAAAGCACTTACACAACCCCCAAATCTAACCAAACTTTACGAATTAAACATCTTAGCTTTGAGGAGATGAAGGAACGATGAGCAAAATGATTGTGATAATTGTGATGAACAATTTGGACCCCACCATAAATGTGCTACACTAACATTGTATTTATTGAAGGAAGTTGATCCTTGTCTCTCCATAGAGCAAGCAGATGAGGTAGTTGTGTCTGAAGCGACCAGTGCACCTACTCACTGTAATGAAGACAATGAGGTCGATGTGCAAGAAGTGATTGATGTACCAAGCAAGGATGAGGTAGACATACCCAAAGTGATCAATGCTAGCCAAACATGCACTCTACAAGACCTACACATACCTTCCTCACCAATAGTGAGTTCTTGCCATATGACCAAACCTATTCGGAACCAACGCAGAGTGACTACACACTCCTTCTCTGTTGGTTCTACCAAGGAACCAAAAAATGATATGAAATAATTACCATCACTTTTGATGCATCATTCTGAAGTATTTGAGGAACCCCAAGGGTTGCCCTCCCATCGTCATCATGATTTTCCTAAGGGAGATTCTCTTATTGTTCTTGGAAACCCCCTGCCAATGATTCATCCTTCTCGATATCCCTTCCTATGAAAGGATGCCATTAAAAGAGTCCAAGAACTTACACAAATCCTTCTTGGAAAAAAAAGGACAAAGATTCTCACTTTGAGCTTTGAGGACAAAGCTATTTTTAAGGAGGGTGGCATGTTAGGATCCTCAATCCTAACATTATTAGTTAGTATTACTTAGTATTATTAATCATTTAATTATTATATTATTAACTTATAAAGTGAACCATCACAACCCTTTATAACGTGAACCATGACGTCTCTTCATACGTGAACCATCATGTCTCTTCACCAACGAAGCTTTAGGGTAGATATATATATTAGGTTGGTCATCCATATCAAATCATCCAAGAAGAAGAATAATAAGCATAGATTCTAAGGAGGGAGCCCCCTATAGTGGCAAAGCGCTTACAAGGAAGCCCCCTTTGAGTGGCCTACGATTACATTTACATCAATTTGTTAATAATTTTATAGTAAGACCTTGGAGTCTTACCAGGAACCCTGGAAAAGCTAGTGCAAGAGGAATTGGTAGACTTTCATATGGCTCCCTGGTTTTTACTTTTGCTAAGAATTTGGGTATTTTATCCAATAACCTTGTTGAGGGGTATGGTATCCTTAGAGGCCTTAAAGAGGCTACTAAGGTTGGATGGGAAAAGGTACTAGTTGATTTTGACTCTCAATTCATTATTAATATTTTGAAGACTCCTCCTAAGAATCATAAGGTTGGTTGGAGAATAAAAATGACTATTGAGAAGATTCAGTTAACCTAGATGGTATTTTTGAAAGTTGATTAAAATCATGTGGTCAAAGATCAAAATAAGAGTGCTAATGCTTTAGCTAATTGGGCTTTAGAAAAAGGTGATCTTACTTGCTACGACCACCCTCCTAGATGGTGGGCTTCACAAATAAGGGAAGCTCTTCTTTCTATCATTTCTTTGGATGGCTCTAGTTCTGAAGGTACCTAGTTTTTTCTTACTTTATTTTTGCTTCTCTTTGGTTTGGTCAGGGTATTTTAGTTACCTAGCTCAAAATAATATTTCTTTTGTTTCCTCTATTGATTATTGCCTTAATAGTATTTTTGTATAGAAAGGTCATTGTTGTGTTCTTTTTTTTCTTTTTTCTTCTCTATTTATATGTGTGATTTTTTTGTTTTGTTTTGTTTTATTTTGTGTTTTTTGTGTTGGTTTTTGTTGTTCTTGTGTTTTTCTTGTTTTGTGTTTTTTTTTGTTCTTGTGTTTTTGTTGTTTTGTGTTTGTTCTTGTTGTTCTTGTGCTTGTGTTTTTTGTTTTTCATGTTTTTGTTCATTGTGTCTTTCTAGAATTCTATTGTTTTTTGTTATGTTTGTGTTTTGTTATGTTGTTCTTGAATTTTTTCTGTGTGGTTCGTGTTGTGTTTTTTTTATCTTATTGTGTGTGTGTTTGGTTGTGCTTTATATTTTTAACACACTCAAGGAGCATGTTTTTTATTATGATTTTTTAAATATTTTTGTGTGCTTGTGTTTGTGTGTTCTTGTTTTTTGTTGTTTCAGGTTTACTTCTTGAGTATGTCAAAGGTGGTAGGGCAGGTGCGAGCCCTGGGTGATTTTGGTGAAAGACATACCCCTACCTCCTTGGGTCTTACCCGAAAGTGGCATCCCTTCTGGGATGTTTTCCACAAAAAAATAGAATATGCCCCAAAATATTAATGCACCTGTAATAATATTAAAATGAAATGTTACCTTAGCATAGTGCCACATCAACCTCTTATAGTTTGCTTTGATTGCTTTAGGGAATCCAAGTTATGCTTACACAAAATAATCATATTCTAGGTTTTATTCTGAGTAACATTACGAGTGTTACTTCTGGATCACCTTTACTATAGTAAGTGATGTCCATGTTGTGCACTATCCTAAAATTCTTCTATGTTCCCTTAGAATCTAAATGCTTATCATCCCTCTAGCTTGACTCTTAAGGTTCCACTATGTTAATGTTCTTCCAACCATGCTTAAGTTCTTCTTTTGGGTTCACTCAAAATCATAATGCTTGACATCCCTATGGTTTCATTCTTAAACACTCAAGTTTCACTCCATCAACAACTATGCTCACTCTCAATGTTCTTCTAGCCTTAATATTAACACCAATCTACTACATGTTCCTCTACTTCATCAACATCCTTCCAAACTCTTTCAACTCTAATAACTTCTTACATTATCCCTTTAAATTTTCTCCACTTTAGAAACTTCTCATGCTCCTCCTTCAACTGTTCTCCACTCCAGTGGATCCTCACATTCCTCCTTCAAATATTATCATCCAATATTCTTTTCCTCACTTCTCCAATATTTACACTCATACTACAATATCTCCAAATTTGATATCCTTCTTGTATTCTCTCCTTTAGATTCATCTTTTCAATATTCACATGTTTTATATTCACACCAGATGTTAGTTCTAGATATTTTACAATCTCTCTTTAGTCTCTTCTCACAATATCTTCCTTTCTCTCTCCACCCTAAATAGGGCTTACAAAAGTGGTTCTAATACCATTATTAAAAAATGGGCCCAAAAATAAAAAGTCATTATTTTCTAAGATCGTATAATCACATGCAAATAAACTCATTCCTTAATAACATCAATATTTCACAAAATAAAAGCTTTATTGATAATATTGAATAGTTACAATACATTATAATTACATAGCATGGAGCTTTATCATCAATATATAACTCTACATAAGACTCTTCAATACTCATAACTTTGCTCTCCTCAAACTTGCAAGAGATGCAGCCTTTCATATGCCATTCTTACATTATGATAAATCCTCCCATTATTACATAAATTTCTACTTCTAATCTTAGCACATCTCACATGAATATTCACTTACACATATGACACCTTTTAACTCACACATATATCACACTTTCCCACATGACACCTTTCACTCATAAGTCACATTTGCACACATGATACCTTTCACTCATGCATGCAACTTATCGAGATGTACGCTAAATTACTAGACAAATGAATTCCTTTAATATTCTCACTTTTAATTTATTTGCACCAAATACACTGTTTTGAAAGAAACTAACTATTTTCAGTCTTTTTTTTATTTTTTTGTGTTTTGAACTTTTATTCTAATAATGACTACATATATAATAGTAATATTTTTAAAAATACATAAATGCAATATTCATTGTAATTGGATTATTAAATTATAATTTTTTATATTTATAAGTTTACTTATCTATTACCATATAAACTCAAAACATTGTATGGTTTACTTATTCCACATTACTTGCACAATATTCTTACTTAGTTACTTTTACCATATTTTTCATGTGATTGTCATTTCACATGTTAATATTTAAAATCTATTTTAAATATTCATATAATGTTATAATAATATTTTATCTTTAAAAAGACTTTTTAACTCCAATTTAATAAAATTTTGAGTGTCGAAATTATAATCTGCTTCATGGCCAATGGTTGACATTGTGTGATATATTGGATAGAACTAAGGGCATTTTATTATGCAATGTATTCATTATTTTGTAATACTTTATTATGAAAGCCCTATGGGTCATGATTAATCTTGTTATGGTTAAACTCACCTTATTGTTTGTAATTAACATAAATCCCTCTTGTTATATCAGTTTAGGTTAAAATTTATGATGTAATTAGGATTTTAGTATTGCTATAAATACCTCCTCACACTCATTTTTTTTTTAGGCTAGATTAAAAGTGGGTTTTTATCAAGGATCCCAAAACCTGATTACATTGAAACCAAATTACATCAAAATAAGACAACCAAGGAAATACATCAGGATAGGCTTTGAGGAAAGCCAAAAGGAACAAGATCAGGAAAGCACCAAAGGAACTGATTCAGGAACCTGTAAAGGATGGCGCAAAGGAAGCAGAAAAAGGATGGAATCCAAGAAAAATGTAGAGGAAAATTGTGCAGGATCAAAAAGCTCGCCAGAAAGATGAAAATGAAGCTACAGGCGCCAAACAAGAATTTTGAATCTTTCCAAAGGCAGGAAAAAGTGTCAAACCACCCAAACAACCAGAAACAAATTGAAACATCCCACAGGTAGGAAAGAGATACGAGTTCCATAATTTAAATTTTGAATCCTCCCAAGGGTGGGAAAACCAGAAACCACCCTTGGGAAACCAGAACCCAAATGAAAAATTGCTTTCCATGTAGGGGAACAAAAGACTAAAATAAAAAAATCCACCCAGAACAAAAAGATGGAGAAGAGCCTTAGAGAAACTAAATATCCCACCAGAATAGGGATGGGAAACACCTAAGTATGGCAAAGGATCACGAAATTGGAAAAAACCAATACCTAGAATGCTTGAAAGATGATGCAGCATAAAGAGGAATTTTGCAGGCACCAAAATCCTCAAGCAATGGAACTTCAGCCTGAAAGATGGTGCAACATAAAGAGGAATTTTGTAGGTGAATAAATCCTCATGCAATGGAACATCTACCTAAAATATGGTGCAGCAGTGGTTCAACAATAAGAGGAGCTTCCCAGGCCATGAAGTCCTCAAGCAAAAAAAAACAAGTCTTCAAAAACATCAGCCCAAAGGAGGAAACAACAACAACAAAACAACACTTCTTAAGGAAAATGCAAGAAATTTCCACATGAACCCAAAAGGAAGGAGTCACGAGGAAGCACGACTGTAGACGTTCGAGCCTAAACCAAAATAAAGTAGCCAGGCATCTTAGAAAACCTTCAGTACCGCTAGGGAACAACTTCAAGAACACATATGAGGAAGTCCTACAAGGATTCAACATAAAGAAAAACAGAGGCCCCCCTGAAAGCCACGAATGGAACTAAAATCCCGTTGGACCCACCACATCAATCCCAAAGAGCAGAGTCATAGAAGAAAGTGCATGGGCCACTTCCAAACCCAAAATTATGCTGTGTAAAACTACTCATGAAGCCAAAATTCCTCAGACCCAGCATTCCATAGTTGAATATTCTCAAAGAGAAAATCGTCTGCAACACCTTCCTACCATGGAGGATGGGAAAAGGAGGTGCCAGGGAAGCTGGGATAGGATCAGGGACCTAGGATAGGGCCGAGGAAGGGTTGTAGGAAAGTGGAACAGGACTTCCATAGGAAGTCTCCTACAGAGCCCCCCATCCTCACACTTATTAATTCATTGGAGTATTGTGTAATAATATCTATGGATGGTGATTATTTATAGTTCCTATGAGTGCCCACCATATATTTATCTCTTTTAATTTCTATATAATATTTGAATTGATGGATTGCTTCTGTTCATTTCTAGAAAAACTTGTGAATTTTGAAATGGTATCAGAGTAGGTATGGAGCAGCATCGCTTGATCATGCAAAAAGTACATTTAAAGCCTATGATACTTCTTCTGATTCTTAGGGGCAAAGAGGAGATATTTTTTTATAATTTCTCATTAGTTTTCTAATTATATTTGTAGTTTTTATGTTTACTTCTTTATCATCAAGGTCTTTTTTATCCTTGGTATGCAAATTCAAAACTATTTTTTATTCTTAATATAGATCCCTACATATTCCTATTTCTATTAGGAAGGTAAAGAAGTGAAGTTTTCAAAAAATTGAATTTAAATTTCTCACCCTCACACATGCTCTATTTTTTGTGCATCCTCCTCTAACAACCACACTTGTCTGTTTTAGAGGCATTGACATCCATATTCATGGAGTTGGGATGCTTCTTCATCCTATAAATGGAATGGTATGATGGTTAGCAAAGGATAGCTTGGGATTATCCATTTAGGTAATCATTAATTTAAGCCTATGTGATCATTTTTTGTTTCCCTCATAATGATCACAATTTGATGAATACGAAAACTAGGTTGTAGATGACCTGATATGGTGGAATGATCTACTAGCCCTAGTTTCTCACCATATTGTGTAAGATGACTTGATATGGTGGAATGGACTTCGTATTGTGTAAGATGGACCATACAACCCTAGTTTCTCACCTTAATGAAAACATTATAGTATTCAGTCAACTCAAATGATCGACTTGCTACAAAGAAAGAACCTATGGTGCATATTTTAGTGGTATACAATGATAGTCCTTGATTATGAGACTCAACAAAAAAATACGAAAGAGGTCCTAGGTTTTTTTAACTTTTTGATTGAACCAAAATTGATTTTCCATATAAAAGAAGAGAGTGACCCTACCAAGGTATGGTCAAAGTTGCATGAATGTTTTTGGAAAAATTAATACTATTTAAGTAAGTCATGTTGGAATTTATTCAATTATTTTGTACAGTGTAAGTACTTTGTAAATATTATGTAAATAATTTATATAAATGTGGTGTGAAGGATTCTTGTAAATATTTATCATTTAGAAATAATTAGAGGCTTGTTATTAGGGAGTCAATAAATATATATATCATATGAGAAATATGTAGAATCATATCTTCTATGAGTTTAGGAGATGAAGAGTTAGTTGAAGTTGAAATGTTAAGAGTCTTTGTAAAATTTATTTGGATAGAGGTCATGTAATGTAATGTGTAAGTGTATTGTGAGAAGTTTGAGTACCTCATTCGTATTAGAATACATTGTTTATAATTCACAAAACTATAGTGATTTTTTTGGTTTGAATACTTGTGTATCTCATCTTGATATGTTGTATGTAATATTTGATTATCAAGTATTGCTGAAACTAGCTTATATGCTTTTAGTGGTATTAGAGTTATGTTTGTGAGAAGCTACATTTGTGAGAAACCACATTTTTGTGAAGTCCATGTTTGAGAGAAGTCCAATTTGAAAGAAATCAAGTTTGAAGTAGCCACATTAGAAGGGAGATGTTGGAAGTGAAATGTTAGCATAGCCATAGTGAAGAGCTAAAAAATCAGCCATGGGATGAGAGAAGTGAAGGTGATAACACTACTGAAGATGTCCATGAAGAATGAACTATAGGAAGACTCAAACGTCAATCGAGTTATGATAGAGATAGCAAAAGAGAAGCCAAGTGCAAGATAGAATAGGAGATGATAAAGGAGGAAGAGAAGGTATTAAATATTGGGAGACAAAAAGAGTGAAGAGAAGACTATCAGGAAAAAAAGGTCCAAGAGAAAGTAGCAAAGAGGCAAGCCTAAGAATGATGAAGGCCCCAAAATAGAGAAGTTGATCTGGAGAGCATGATCATGAATCTATCAAGTACAAGAAAAGGAAATATTACATTTCTAGTAGAGAGAATAATTTAGAATAATACCTAAGTACAAGTGAGAAGAGTGGCATAAATTTTAGTGCAGGATAAATTTAGAATTATTTTCTATGAGCAAATATTGGAGTAAAAATTTATATCAAGTAAAGTGCGCGTTGAACTATTTAAGTTGGAACATAAGTTAAAGCTATTTACATTGAAGTTTGATTATAGGAAAAGCTCATGTGATATTTTTGTGAGATATATATTTTGAAAATGATTCTTTAAATAAATATTTGAAAGGAGGTTGTTGGAAAAGAGTAGAAGGATTAATTCAATGAAGGAAGAAGAAGACAAATTAGTGAGTAAAAGTTATGAGGTATGACAATATTTTTCACCTCCAAAGTTTATTATTAAAATAAAATATTATAAGAAGAGAAAAATATTTATCAAAGGAAAGATAATTATTAAAGTGAAAATAAATTAATTATATTTGGAAGAAATTTATTAAAATAGAATAGGAAGAAAGTAATTAAAGAAGGGAAATATTGAACTAGGGATTGAGAAGGATTTCTACTTGAATTTTTTTTTTTTTAAACTTACCATCATCTAAACAAATTGTAAAATGATATCAGAACCCACTTTAAGGAACTTTCTAAAGTACTATGGAAAATACAAATATTTTTCTTTCAAAATATTAGTTATTCAAAGGAACAAACTTCACCCCTTGGAAAAATAAGATGAAATCAATAATTATTACTGAAAACTTTAGGAAATAGTAATTGGAGATAAAACTATTCTAGACGATGCTATAGGTAAATAGAAATATAAATAAGATGCAAAAAAACTATTTCTAATAATGTTTGGTATATCAAGTGATATTCAAGCACACATAAGTGAGGCTGAAACTTCAAAAAATTCTTGGGATAAACTATGCACCATATTTGAGGGAAAGAATGAAGCTACTATTTTGCACTTGCAATCACAGTTGTATTCACTAAAAGTTCAAGATGGTGAAAATATAAAATATTTTCTTAGAAGGATAGTAGATTTAAAATCAAGGCTACAAACTATGGGAGAGAAAGTAGAAGAAAATTTTCTTGTCCAAGTTACACTCAAAGTAATTCCATATTTATTTAAAATATTGGTTACATCTCCCGAAGTATAAAATAAAAATGTGTCATGTGATTAATTGGTTAATACTCTGCAATAATATGAAATAGAAAACCAAGTAAGAGATGAAATGATAAACAATGCTTACATTTTGGCAAAATGAACACCAAATAACACAAGAAAATCCTCTACCTTATCATCACAATTTCAGCTATAATAGAAAAGAAGATATTTTCATATATATCAAATAAAGACATATCACTAGATATTTTAAATATAATTCACTCAATCAATGAACCAAATGGATGACCTTTTTAAAGATATAAACAAAAATAATATCAATGAAATCAACAATGATATACACAAACACAAAAACAATATCCAAAATGGGAAAATCAAAGAGGGCACATGGTTTAGGAAGTACAAGAAATAGAGTATAATGATGAGGAATAACATGAACCAACTCACAAAGCACTTATGGGAAAAATAACTATTGATCTATCCATATTTGATAATGATAAGTTCAAAGATGTTCATGAGAATTCTAGTACAAGGAATGTATGCTTTGATTATACATAATGTGTGGGCCATATTGATAAACAATATATTGGTGAATTGAAGTATTCCATTTGTGAAAAGGATAGTAATAGTATAAGTCACTCAAAAACTATCAATAATGATATAAGTTGTTTTAACTATTCTAGTAATGATTTATTGGATTCAATTCAAGATAGTGATGAACTTAAATGACACACAAAGGTGGTTGTAACCAAACAAGAATATAATGAAACATAACAAGTTAATGAGAATGATTTTATGATAGGAAACAAGACACAAAATATGAAGCAAGGAATGTTGGAATAGGTAATATTGACAACAATAAAAAATTTATTAAAAAGGAAATAAGAAACAATTATGACATACATGGACAAAAAAACATTAAATCATCCAAAATTGTAAAATTTATAGAGAAAACAATCAGTATCAAAAATTTTGTTAAGGAAATAAAACAAAAAACAGATATACACTATCAATGGATAAATAGAACACAATGGAATAAAGTTATATAAATACTAAAGTGTTTTTACAAAAATAAAAAGATCTTGATAAGCATAGATTCATCCATAAATGATCCTACAATGATTATAATCGTAAAGGAAATAAAAATTAGACATTTAGAATAAAAAGAATATGCAATTGATCCAAAAATAAAATACAAATTAGAATTAGGACATAATCCATTCCAAAATTAAAGTAGGAAGATTAAGACCATAGTCAAAGCTTGAAAGCATACCAAATTGTAGACATACAAAACATGTCATTTTGAGGAGACTGCCTGAATGGACTCCTTTTAGACTATATAACCCACCTTGGGTATCTTCAAGGCTAAAATAACGGTTTTCACCACTTAAACGGGTATAATTCCCCATAAAATCAGGGCCATATCGACCTGAGATACCCTCCAAACTATGGTCATCTCGAACCAAGACACCCTCCAAACTATGGCTATCTCAATCCAAGATGATCGATAAAAACAAGTTTAAAAATAAAAATGTATGTAATTGGCAGCCAAAACTATAAATTAACCATGTGTATGATCCCATGCTAATATTGAGTGCCCCACATGGGCCAAAATAGAAAAAATACATACAATAATTAGTTGCATGAGATTTCAGAGATAAGTATTCACTTTTCTTAATGTGAACTAACTATTTTCTTTTTTATGTAGAGTTCCCTAGCTTTTTACCAAGAAGTGTATAAAATGGCACTCACCCCTCAGTTTTAAGGGTCCTCAATATTTGAATTTGTGCAACGAAGTGCTACCGAATTCAATCCCCAATTCCCCAAGCAATGAAGTGCTTCCCACTTCAATCCTCCAAAAACCTCCTATCATTGAGACAATGCTGTCAGATTACTATAGAATATTAAAAGTTGTGCTTCTATATTTTGTGTAGTTGAACATATTCACTTCGACGTCTGCTCTGATCCATAAAGTTGCTCTTCTAGTGTAACAATACATTGAAAACACACCCAGAGTATCTCGAACACTGTTTAAAATTGGTTTTGGAAAAACATAGTCCTGCAACAGTGACCATCTAGCCCCGAGATGGCCCACAGACAAGGTCATCTCACCTTGATACAGTCTTAGACAGACACCTAGTTCACTGATTTTTCTTTTAGCATAGCTTAGATCAATATTTTTACTATTTTTACATTTAGATAAATTTTAGATTATACATGTTTTAGTCTAGTTTTATCTTCATTTATCACATTCATATCTATTAATACGAGCCCAATTTTAGTGGGTTCTTCATATACTTTTGATACGTTTCTAGTTTCTTTGTGTGTAGATTACAGGATCCAACATATGACAAAGGAGTGCAAGATTTACATCATACTCAATGCGACGGTCATGAAAAACCCGTCCCAAGATGATTTGTGATTGCAAGAAAACCATTCAATGCATCAGGATGATTCATAAGGGATCCTATTTGTATTGATTGTATCACACTTATGAACTCCTTCAAAGGGACGTGATTATAATATGATTTGATAAAGATAAGTTATTATTAATAAAAATGACCCAACTCACTTTTACTATTTTTTATCAATCGTGTTTAGATTACGTACATGTGTTTATTACTTATTTTTACATCATTATTTACTTTATTCGTGCACGGTTATCGAGCTCTCAAATGGTGATTACGATGGGACCTAGTCCCTTTTCAAAATTTCTAATTGATTACTAATAATTTTTTGCCATTTACAGGTACTCCTGCATAACCTTCTTGGGTCGAGACAACTCCGATACTGCGACCATCTTAGGGTAGGATGGCCCCTAGAGCAGAAGCAAAATAGTAGCAAAACTATGATATCTACATCAAACTTAGGATTTCAACGTAAGATTTTCTATTCTTCTCTATCATATTTTCTATAAATAAAGCTAAATTATTTTGTGTTCTATAAAGAAAAGTAAGAAAAGTTTCATTTATAGTAGAATTTGTAATAGCTCATTAGCTTTAGGTCAGTCTGAGGATGGCCATCTCAAGTCCAGATGACCTCTATCTGTGGTTGTATTAGGTCTAGATAGCCTTTATTCATGGTCATATCAGTGTAATATGGCCTTTATCTATTGTTTTTTGGTTTGCTTACCTTGTTGCCTACTCAAAGGCTGAATATCATATAAGGATTTTGAATATTAAACGTATATTTTTGCTTTTAGTGAAAGATCATTTGTATGCTCTTTGATTTATCTTTTTCCATAAATTTTCAAATGAAATCACACACACAAGGCAATATAACATCAGTTAGTTTGATTTCATCACCAACGACTATGTTATGAACCTACAACTTGAAATATGAATTGAATGCAGAAAAGAATTGCTGTTTGAATAGAATCACAGTTTGTATTGAAAGGTAGAAACCCACAACATAATAAATTAATGTTCTTGGATGATATTTGGAGCATCCTCCTTGTCCTATTTACATATTATCTAAAATATATGAATGGTGAAGGGATGTGTCCCTTTATAATATAATATAATATATAATATGATTAAGAGTTATGTTAGGAGGGTCCTAACATGCCACCCTCCTTTGAAAAAGCTTTGTCCTCAAAGCTGGAATTGCAAAAATTATTGTTGAATCTGGTGGAGCGTCTCCCATGTAGCATCCTATGGAGGTAGACCTTTCCATTGAATCAATACCTCGGTGATGGTGCGGTTACGGAGGCGGCACATACGTTGGTCTAGGATAGCTTCTGGTTCAACCACAAGAGCTCCATTATCTAAAAATTTTGGAAGTTGAGTTTGCGTAACGATGTTAGTGCCTATTACAGATTTAAGACAAGAAACATGAAATACCGGATGGATTTTGGAAGATTATGGTAATTCAAGTTTATATGCAATAGGTCCAATACGCTGTAGAATTTTATAAGGGCCATAAAATTTTGGTGCTAATTTTTGCGACCCTTTTATTTTCAATGAAGTTTGATGATATGGTTGGAGGTGGATAAATACCATATCCCCTTCTTGAAAAACCCTTTCAGTATGATGTTGGTTTGCTTGTTTATTCATACAGTGTTGAGCAATATGTAGATTGTCCTTCAGAGCGTGAATGATATTATCTCGAGTGACCACCTCCATCTCTACAGCTGGTACTTTTGTACTTCCTGGAATATAAGAGGTTAGATATGGGGGTGATCGGCCATATAATGCTTCGAAAGGGGTCATTTTTATGGTTGTGTGATATGTGGTATTATACCACCATTCAACTAGTGGAAGCCATTTAACCTAGTGAAGGGGTTTGGTGAAAATAAAGCATTGGAGATAGGTTTCTAAGCACTTATTAAAAATTTTAGTTTGACCATCCATTTGTGGGTGGTAAGCAGAGCTCATACGAAGTTGCGTACCTTGGAGTTTAAATAATTCCTTCCAAAAATTACTAGTGAAAGTGGGATCACGATCACTAACGATAGTAGAAGGCATGCCATGTAATTTAAAAATATCGTCGAGGAATATTTGAGCAATAGTACTAGTGGCAAGAAGGAAAATACTGGTATGTGAACTAGATAGTTTGGACAGGTATGATTATTATTCCATATAACATTTGGAAGGAAAAAGAGTGAATATTTCAACAAGAAAGTAGGTACATCCACTATGCATAGCTAAATACCATAGAAAATGTGAGATAGACTGTTGAGTATTTATTTATTCAACTATGGGAACAAATTATGGCTCAATTGAAGATAAGAAATGAAATAGCCCAACATAGAAGGAAGAAAGGGACTAGCCAAATGATGGATAGAACTCAACAATGGAAGCCTCCCCCATAGGACTTAATAAAACTATTTCTTCAAGAACTTTTCTCAACCATAAATCTTGGGTACTAGCATTTATGATTGCTATGTACTCAACTTCAGTAGATGATAATGCTACAACAGTTTGATTTTTGGAACTCCATGTAATTAGTCTTGACCCAAGACTAAAAAAATTCCCTGAAGTAGATTTCCTATCATCTACATTGCTGCCCCAATCACTATCACTAAAGCCAACTAATTTTACAACACTACATTTATGGTAATGGATCCCATAATCCAATGTACCCTTTACATATCTCAAAATTATTTTAGTTTCTTGTAGATGTAGTTCAGATGGATCAACCATATACCTTGAAACTATAGAAACAACATATTGAATATCTGGCCTTGTGTTGGTGAGGAACATTAGACTCCCAACCATGCTCCTGTAAGTGGTCATGTCAAATTTTGGTACTCCATCTTCTTTGCTTAATTAGATCACATGACCTGTTGGAGTTGCAACATAATTGCATTGCTCCATAGCAAATTTCTTTATCATGTCTTGAGCATATTTGTGTTGACATATGAATATCCCTTTTCTTGTTTTATGTACCTCAATGCCTAGGAAGTAATACATCAAGCCTAGATATTTCATTTCAAATTATTTCATAATGCAGTTTTTGAACTCCTTATTCATCTTAGCACTACTACCCATGAATATTAGATCATCCACATATAAGCACACAATGGGAATGTATTTACCTTATTTCATGTAGTAGAGATAAGGTTCACTTAGAAACATAAATGAGAAACTATCCTTTCACTTAGAAATATCCAATGTGTCTTCCTTCGAAGATGCCATAGAAATAGCAAAAATTATAGAAACCACCCTCCATAGAAGGGGGAACTTAAATACATATACATCTAAGGAAGTAGAGAAATATTCCCCTTACCCAAAGGAGAAAATGATAACATACATGTCATAGGCAACAAAGTCATAACTACTTAGTAGATAAATAATATCAATACTACTACCAATCCTCAAAGGATTATTATACAACCAAAACCAAAACTAAATTTCACTACATCATATCATTCTCCTACAACTATCCTAACACATATCCTTGAAACTAAGATGATATAAATTCCACCTATCAAGACTATAAACTTTGCAAAAGGGAGAACTCATCCATCCTATTCTCATGAACATTGTGCCTTCCATCATATTAATGGTCATGCAACCAATAATTGTAGAGGCCTTAAAAATAAAATCCAATACTTGACAGACAATGGAAACCTTGATCTTATTGGTTCTAGCTTCCAACCTTGCTTAGATTAAGATATTAGAACCTTCCATAATCCATCACCTATCCATAACCAAGAAGGAATAAACTATGCTTACTCCAAAAATACCTTGTCTTCATCAACCTTTCCCATAAAATACTTTTAGCTCCTAGTTGAATCTTAGGTGCATTAAGGGCCCTTCATTCAATCTTATAGGATAACAATGTCATAGGATAGGGTCCATCCTAAGTGGTAGTATGCTTTAGCTACACCATATCTATAAACAAGATTGAAATAGCTAGCGATCCTTTACTAGGTCATAGCCTCCCTTTCAATCCACATATTTTCTTAACTACCTACTCACATGACTACTCTCATTAGATCCTCATCTGTATGGTTTCCTTTCATAATTGGCTTGTTGCACATGCTTAGTCATAAAATAAATCCTCATCATCATTCACTTAGCCACCTTTTTACCAACCTAAACATAAATCATCAATCTCTATCACGTCTTTGTCAAACTATTACACTCTTGCAAGCCACAAAACTCTCCTTATCGTAAGCAGAGTATATCCACATAAATACCACTACAATTATCTCAACCTCCCTTTTTTACACATAAGGACACAAATCAAAACACATTACAATTATCCTTAACATTAAATATTAATCAACAAATCATTATTTATTGGATATATCAATATTGTACATATTCCTTTAACACATTACATATATTTACCCTCATCTAGGGGTAAATAAATACCTTGAAACATTGCCTATATATTTGACCAAGGATGAATGATCCTTGGAAACACTTTATCATAACCTACAACACCCTTTTCACTTAAAGGGATAAAACATTTAAAGTCCCTTTCGGGACAAAACATTTAAAATCCCTCTTGGGACATAAACATTTAAAAGATCCTATTTGGGAAAATCACTTAAATTCCCCCTTTGGGAAAATAATTTAAAATCCCGCTTGGGGTAAGAATTTAAATTCCCTCCTTAGGGCACATCATTTAAAATCCCTCCTTAGGGAACAACACATCTAAAGTCTCCCACGGAACGATCAATTTCATGTCCCCTTTTGGGGTACACACATATAAAATTATCCTTTGGCGTAAACATATAAAGTTACCCATGGGAAAATCATTCAAAGTCCCTCTTGGGGCATACACATTAAAAATTCCCCTTTGGATAAACATATAAAAGTCCCTCTTGGGGCATACACATTTAAAATCCTCCTTGGGGTAAGCATTTAAAGTCCCTCTTAAAAAAAGATATTCAAAAATTTCCCTTGGGCATATTCACACAAAAATCCCCTCTTTTTGAAATTAAAAAATGGAACCTCATTTAGGTTATCATCACATGATGTATACACATATCTTATATCACAACAAATATCATAACAAACACCCCTTATGCACTTGCATAAGGATTAATCATTATACATATTTCATCTTAAAAATATGTCCCAAGCATTGTTATACATATTTTTTTGCTTGGTACATATCATATGACCAAACCAAATCCTCTGGGTATGCTACCTAAGACCTTTAGATAATCTAACTAAATCCTCAGGTTAATCCAACTAAGTCCTTCAGACATGCTAACTAAGTCCTCCGGGCACATGCTAACTAAGTCCTCCGGGTAAGCTAAGTAAGTCCTCCGAGCAAGCCAACTAAGTCCTCTACACAATGCTAACAAAGTCCTTTAGGCAACTATCAACACTATCCAAGTGATATGTGTACATATTTTTCTCACTTGGATGCATCATCATTCGAGACATACTTTAAGTGTGTATCCAAGGTAACCCCTTAAGGGTGAATTGATATCAAACCTTGCATATACATCATGTAAACCTACCCCAAATCATAGGGACAAAAACTCTAACACCATAAGTAGTATCATCCAATTCAATATACAAAAATATGCAAGGTGTTAAGGGTAGCATTAGTGATAATGTATTTGTCATAAAAATAGAAAGTAGTAGAGAGAATAAATAAGAATAAAATCTAACAAATAAATCATGGAAATGTATAGGATAGGGAAGAAATTCATTGCAAGAGATTATATCCATTGAAATATGTATTCTCTTCTTATCATTCTATTTTTTATATAAACTACATTCTTAATTAAATATAAAAAATAAAAAGGATCTTTGTCCCCCCTTCTGTTCATCTTGCTTGCTGAGTCTCTTGGAAGGACCATCAAAGTTGCATGCAGGTGTGGCCTCCCTTCAGGAATTCAAGCATCATCCCATATTGATTTTTTCACTCACCAATAATTCATGGATGACACCATCATGAATACTCATGTCTCAGTGTTTAAAACCAAAGTGATTAAATACATCTTTCTGTTGTATGAACAGGTTGGGTAGAAAATCAATTCTCACAAAAGCAAAGTCTATTTCCTGAATATACTTGTGGTGTATGTCGATGATATAGTAATTACATGAAGCTCAAAAATTCTAATAAATGAAGTTAAAAAGGATCTAGAAAAGGATTTTGAGATGATAGATTTGGGACTTCTTCATTATTGTCTTGGTTTAGAAATTCATCAAAATGAAAACAATATTACAATAACAAAGGCAAAGTATGTAAAACATGTACTTGAGAAATACATGATGAATAATTACAAACCCAAGAATACTCCTATAGAACAAGGATTGTAGTTATCTAGATATGATGATACAACTTTAGTTTTAGCTACAATTTATCACCAATTAATTAGAAGTCCCTTATATTTGATTAATACTCGATTAGATATAGTTTTGTTGTAAATTATATTTCAATATTTATGCAAGAACCCAAAGAAAGTCACTGGAAAGCCACAAAGAGAATATTTCAATATATCAACAGGACTACAGAATATGGTATCACATACAAAAAGGATGATAAGAAGTTTTGTCTACAAGGATATTTAGATATTGATTATGTTGGATCTATAAATGATAGAAAATTTACATCAGGTTGCATTTTCTATCTTTGTTCAAGACCAATTTCTTGGTATAGTAAATAACATGTAGTAGCACTTTCATCCATAGAAGTAGAGTATCGTGCAGATAATTATGCAATATGTGAAGCATTATGGTTAAATACATACTATCAAATATGGGAATCAAAAGAACTCTAATAATAATGAATTGTGATAATCAAGGAGTACTAAATTTGATCAAAATTCTAATTATTCATAAAAGAACAAAACATATTGAAGCTCAATGTAATTTTATTAAGTATCATTTTTAAAGTTATCATATTCAGCTAAAACATATCTCTATCGAAGATCAGATTGCATATATTTTTACAAATTTAGGAATTATCTATGCAAATAAAGAGAAACACACATTAAATAATGTAATATAGGAGGTATTAGAGTATATTACATTATTTGATATGTATATGTGTCATAAGTAAATATCAAGAGTCTCTTAGACAAGTGGCAAGATAAGAATTCAAAGGTCATTTTGTAAAACTATATTATGGAGACAAAGCTCCATAACTTAATGTACAAAGTTGATATAATGAGAAATTCTAGATTGTATTATTTTTGGTTGATGTTGTAAGTTTTCTTTCTTTATTGTTAATTTTTTTTATTATCTTGACCTTATTATATTGTGGCTATATTATATTTAGATCCTATGAGATATAACCTATGATATTTTGTGGTAGTATTAAGGCTTAAAAAATCATCACTTTATCTACCTAATATGGCTAGTGATGAAGTTAAAGAGACATGGCAAAAGTCACTAAGGAGGATCTAAAAACAATAGTTAAATATTTTCAAAAAGGGAAGAGTCCAAGAACACATAGTTGGTCCATTGAATTTTATGTGGGTTTTTATGAGTTGCTAGAAGAAGACTTTTTAAAGGTGGTTAAGGAATCAAGGACTTCTAGGCAAGGACTCGAGTCTATAAATATAACTTTCTTATCATTTATTCCTAAGAAGGATAATCCATAATCGTTTGGGGATTATAGGCCTATATCTTTGTGTAATACTCTCTATAAAATAATTGCCATTATTATTGCTAGGAGGTTAAAGGGTTTTTTTAGACACCTCAGAAGAATAGCTTAGCTTATTGAGTAAAAGATAAATTCATGAAGATATAGATATTGTTCAAGAAGTACTTCATTCAATAAAATCAAGGAAGCAACAAGCAATGGTAATTAATCTTGAGTTGGCAAAATATTTTGATAGGATAAGCTGGTTGTACATATAGCTTATATTATTTCATATTGGTTGCAGTGTGCCCTTTGTAAATTGGGTAATGTAATGTATTAATTTTGCTTCCTTTGTTTTTTTAATTAATGGTTCAAATCCTAGCTTCTTCAATCCTTCCACAAGGATGAGACAAGTATGCCCCCTATAACTCTTATTATTATTACTTGTTGCTAAAGGGATGAGCAAAATTATTAATGGACAAAAAAGACTTGGCATGATCAAAGGCATTACATTAGGAAACTCTATAGTTGGGACTCACTATTTGTAGATTATATACTCATATTTGGAAATGGCACCTTAAGAGAAGCATTGAAATATAAAAATTTGTTAGATCTATATTATGCTACCATATGAATGGAAATAAACCTCCAAAATATAGATATAGATTTTAACAGACTAAAACCAAGATAAGAAGAAGTAGTGTAAGGATTTTTGGCTTCAAACTAACTGAGTTTAGAAAAGGCCTAAAATATTTGGGGTTATACTCAAACCAAATAATTATGCATACCAAGATTATATTTTCCTATACAATGAAGTGGAAAAATGGGTAACTTCATGGTGCAATAGATGGTTATCATTGGTAGATCATTTAACACTGGTGAAATTAGTTCTAGAAGATATTTTTGTATTTTGGCATTCAATGGATTATATTTCAATTAAAATAATAGAAAAAATAAGAAAATAATTCTTTCATTTCCTTTGGAAAAGAAGAAAGGAGAAAGATGCAATGCCTTTGGTTAAATGGAGTAAGATAGCCAAACCTAAATCAATAGGAGGATGGGAGCTTAAGAATATACATAACTTTGGGAAAGCACTAGTTGCCAAGAGTATTTGGATATTGATAACTAGTAAAGGACCATGGAATGAGGTTATTAAGGAGAAATATTTGGGTTCCATGTCATTTTAAGAGTGTATTAGACTTCTTATCAAGCCAATGACCAATGCAACTATTATTTGGAAAGCATTAGTGAAGGCTTTTCCATTAATGGGTAATTTTTTGGTTTGGAAAATAGGAAATGGGAAGAAAGTAAGGCTAGAAAAAGACCCCTGGTTGGGGACTAGAGAAAATTACCATCTATCTTAAAATTTAATAGAACATCTAAATATACAAGGACTAAAGGTATTGCTAGATGCAGCCTCTATGGACAGAACAAATTTATGGAATTAGTAGTGGATTTCAATAGGAGAATTACTTTTGGAAGGAATTGAAGCTAAGCAATAGAGAAAGTATACAAGGGGCCTGACAAGGGCTTTTATAAGACTAAGATAAGAATACGACTCTTTAGTATGGTCAAAGAACCCAACTAATGTATTATTTATAGCTAGGGAAGGATACACGATAATGTTTGAAGATAATAATAAGGAGGTACTTTGGTGGTGGAAATATTTGGAAGGTGAAAGCCTCCTTGAAAATCAAAATATTTTCTTGGTTAGCTTTAGCTAAGAAGGCATTGACAAGGGATGTTTTTCAAAAGAGGTCTTGGCAGGGTCTAAGTCAATGCAATTTGTGTAAAAGGGAAGAAGAAACAACGAATCACCTACTGGTTCACTGTGATTTCTCGGGATAATTGTGGAGCTCTATTCTATCCATGAATAAGGGGAAGGGATAGTGGCCAACAAGGAATCTATTGGATAATATATAGCAATGGTTCAAAGATAGGTTTAGAGGAATACATGTGCATTCTATCAATAGTGGCATGGGGTATATGGTTGGTAAGAAATTCTATGTTGTTTGAGAGTAAGAAAATTCTATCTATACAAGTTAAAACTCAAATAAAATATACTTATGAAGGCATAAAAAAGCCTCAAAATTAAAAGTTGTAAGACAAGTTGGTAGTTTAACATTGGATATTACAATGAAGGTTGTAAGATAAGTTGGTAGTTTAACATTGGATATTACAATGTCTTAGGCTTTTTTGATGGAACTTGTCAAGACAACTCAAGTAGATGTGGGGTAGGAGAAGTGTTATATTAGGATGAAAATCACATCTCTTTCTTAGACGATTGATAATTACCCAGACATGAAAAGTATGTTTAGCCATCGACTTATTTACAAATTCTAAATATGCATGATTGACAATGAAGAAACCCACTTTATCTTGTAGTAAAGTGATACTTTGAACACCTATTTACAAACTATAATCATGATTTAAGATGGGCAACTATAAATAATTAGAAACACTTTTATAATTTCTTGGATTCCTTCATCCTGCAACTAACAAAGCCCAATATTCTAAAGGCTATTTTTATTCCATGATGATTAGAAAGAGTTATATGCCCTAAATTCCTCACTGAATTCATACTAATTTAGGGGCGAAGATATTTTTATGGGCCAACCACACATGGTGGAAACTCGCCTTAACCAAAATATGTGTGATTTTAATTATAATATTTTTGTATATTATCTTTTGCTAATAAGATTTTATAAGAAATTTTGAAATTTAAAGATCATTATTTTAAGCAAACATCTCTAAATATCACAGAAAATCAAACATCTAGAGTTTAGTAATTTTTAATATAGTTTCCCATTCTATGGAAGACATCATAGGTTACTGAGAGATGATATTAGCAGCTAAGTGACACTTTCCCTATTGAGAACACTATGAATTACCCTTTGTTGTGGTTATGGAAACTTGAGCTTTCAGTAACGAATCTTCCTGATATTTGTAGGTGTTGAATTTTCCATAAATGTCTTGCTTGTAGAATTATCTCGTTCGATAAACCAGAAATCTCGCCACCACACAATCGACTATGCTAATCGTTGCCATTATAAAAAAGGTATCATGAAAACACTAGTTTCCAACACATATTATCTCATATAACGAGTGGGAGGGTGCTGCCCCATGGTACAATGATAGTGATTTTCCATGCACATGATCTTTATATTGGACTTTGGCATGTTTTTCATACAAGTATCTTGTCTGATGGAGTTAATGCTTAATGCATGCAATGTAAGGAATTTACAAGGCATGAATACTATCAGGATGAAAAAATGAACCTATAATTTTGGGTATGTGCATTGATGATTTGTTGCACGATATATAGAATAAGTGTTAGAGAATAATTTTTGTTGGTAGGTATTGGAAGAGTGCTACAAAAATGTTAATAATTTGTCCCTAATCATTCAGAAGAGAAATTTCTTTAATAAGACCTATAGAATCTTGAGTAGCTAAAAGATAGCTTAAGGCTTCAACAACAAGCACATATAAAAAGGGAGTAATAGGACACCCTTACTGAACAGACCTAAAAATGCCCACTACTTTAGATTGTGAATTTTTTATATTGAGAATAGTCAAAGCATATTTGAATAACATAGCAATAGTTTGAATGAAAATTGACCTGAATCTAAAGCTTTGAGCATAGCAAGAATGAATCTCCATTCAATGCGATCATAAGCTTTCTCAAAATCAGTATTAATAAAAATCATGTTTTGGTTTGACATTCGAGACCATTCCATGCCCTCCCAGACATCCAAAATATTATCGAGGATGTACCTTCCTTGAATAAAGCCAGTTTTCTCTAATTTGACTATCAAAGGAAGAAGAGGCCTAAGGCAAAGAGCCAAAGCTTTGACAATAATCTTGTAACTAACATTCAACAAATCCAATCAGTGATAAACTCTAGGTCCCCTTGCTTGGGTATAAATTTGATACTACCCCTATTAATAATTGCTCCCAAAGAGACTACTCGAAGAGACTCTAGATAAAATTTATGTAGATCAAGACAAACTAAGTCCCAAAGACCCTTGTATAACTCATAGGGAAAGCCATCTAGACCTGGAACTTTGTCATTTGCAATTTGAGATAATGCATCCTCTATATCTATAAGGGAGAGTAGTTTATCACACCCTGCTCTTTGAGACTCCAAAATCTTAACTGGTACAATTACCATACAAGTTGCTAGTGCTTGCTCCTACTCAGGGTAATAAGCTTGAGTGGCAAAAACATTAGTACAGTGCTTGACAAAAGCATCAATCATATCAGAAATAGAGGTAAGTCTTAATCCATTCTCTTGAATGGCCTTGAATTGAGTAGCTTGTCTGGGAGGACGAAGCCTTTGAAAAAAATATTTGGTAAAATTATCACCAACTTTAAGCCAATGAATATGGGCTTTAATTCGATCTCCTCAAGCCTCATAAAGTTTATAAAGTTTAAGTTCATGCCTTAGCTGGGCAACATGATATTGAAGTTCAGGATTAAATGGATAGGCCTCAATCCTGAGAGAAGCTTTGGCAAACTCATCATGAAGGACAATATTGGAATATATTTTTAACTATGCCACCTTTTTTTCCAAAGTATGGAGCAAGACAGTTGTAGAAAAAATGGTATCATTCCACAATTCTATCCAACCCAACTCTCCAATAGGTCTAGGAACTAGATTTCAGACTTTGTGAATATGACAGACCATGGAAGGGTGCTTAAGAAAGGAAGTATTAAAAAAAATTGTAACTTTTTGTGTATCTGAGGCAGGGATTTTATCAGTACATTAAACATAATGGGTGAATGGTCAGAAGTAGTGTTACCAGGAATGGTTTCCACAAACGAAGTTGAAGCATTTATCCTATGAAAGAAAAATTGCACATGATTTGAAAGCATGCCTCTATCCAGCCTTCTCAGAACTCTTGCATGGGAATCCTGGAAATTGGACCACGTATACCATAAAATTTTAGGAAAATATTTAGGAGAAAAACAAAAATTGGGGTTTGACAAACCTATTTTTTTTTCATGAAGTACGATGCCTCTCTTTCCCCAGTAGCCTATCACATGGGAAGTTGTTCTATCTTGTCTGTAGACTTTTAAGTCATATTAAAATCTTCGTACATAACCCAAAAAATAGGTGTTAAAGAAAAATCACACCACTACCAGAGGCTATAGTGCTCCCGAGCATCATTGGAGGCATAGACATTAATAATGCCAAAAGACAACCCACCAACCTCAAGTAAAATCCAAACTACGTGATTGGAGGGGTCCACACCCCATGAGATAAAACTATATTTCCACCTAACTACAAAAATAATGACAACTCCTCCTATGCCAGGGGAATGACTAGTGGCATAAAAAAGCAACCTGGCCAAAGAAAAGGGCAAGTACATTGTAAAATAAAGCTAGAAATCTTAATATTTTGAAGAGAAAGAAAGTTAGGATTACCGTAAAACCTACAGTATAAAGCAATATCATCTCGGGCCAAGTATTTGCGAACTGGGTTCATTAGGCCTCTAACATTTTATGATAAAAAATCATGGAGATTGATCAAGACTCATATGTCCAACTACATCTTCAGCGTCTTCGAGGTTTGAAAGAGAATCATAAATATTATTGAGAAAATGCTCCTAACCTGCTTTCCAAAATTTTGTTTGATGCCTTTTGTCTTGGTGAACTAGGTATTCTTCCCATGGTGGGTTATGGAATCTTCAAAAATTGACAGAATCCCGTTCAGGTTCCATGAAGCTTAAGGAAAACTACCCATCGATATGCAAAACTAGAGAATCTAAAGACTGAGTAGGAGCAAAAGAAGTAAAAATTTTAGCAAAGCTAGTCGGTGGTACATTAGCAACCATATTTGAAGCCTTAGCATGGGGTGCCATCGGTTGTGTGGTATGCTACTTCGTCACCACACCATGCCCAACTAGCATAGAAGACACAAGGGGTTGAGGTGAGCTATTGGGAGCAACCGTAGGGTTTACATTTTTTCTGTTCTTACCCTTCTTCTAGACTACCTTCCAATTCATATTCCCCACCTTTGGAACCAGGGATAGATCTAGTAGTAAAAATATTCGCATTCATCTCCTTATCTTTAATATTATCTGCCATTAAAGGATAATATTTTATCTTATGGGTAGCTTATTGGCAATGATAACATGTGTTAGGTAGGTTTATGTAGAAAACACGTTGCTTGAACCTATAGTCACCAAAATGGACATCAATAGTATCCCTGAGATCTTTAAAAATATGGAATTTGATATAAAAATTATTTTGAGGGCATGAGGCATAGAATTTATCCATTTCACAACAAAAAAATTCACCAATGAGGACCACAAGGTTTTGATAGTAAGGCCAGAGTGGCAGAGGAATACCAAGGAATTCAAACCAAATCAGAACCCACAAGGAAACATCATTAGTGACCAAAAAACCCTTGGTATAGGGCTGAAAAATCAACAAGGAACTACAAATAGACCAAGGCCCACGACTGATGACCGCTTTGGCCTGAGAAGGGTCATCAAAATAAAAAAAAATCCTTTTGTGATGTTGTTGATACCATCAACCTTGATGCTATGCCAAGCTTGTTGGATCCAATTTTGAAGGAGGGTCTCTCCAAGGATGTGACCTAGAAAATACCCTACCAGTGCATGGATTTCCAACCAATAACAAGTAGTATTAAAATCATTCAACAGGATAACAACATCTGGAGGAGAAACATTACCTCGTTATAAACTTTGGGAATGAAATTTTGTGGTTGCTTGTTCACCTTTAGTGCCATTGCTCCCTTTTGTAGCTTCAAAAAATTTGGAGTTGCTGATTGAGCTCCATCCATAAAAAAGAGGTTCAATCCGCCAAACAGTGGAGTAAAGTTGGTGAAAGCAACAAAAATTTCCCTAAGAGGCATTTCGCACACACTCCAGAGTGGATAGGTGGTATGGCACCAAGAAATCAAAACCCTAATTCATACTAAGTATTTTTTTTTAAATTATACCATGACATACTATTGAAAGATCCTACTTTGGACTTTTGAATAATTTAATGGAGAGTATCCATAGTTGAGAAAATGATGTTTTGTTCAAGAATATTTTGTTATAGGTGCAAAAAGGCAATTGAAGACACTATACATATTATATGTTGTTTGAAATTTAAATTTGTGGGACATGGAAAGATTCATGATTTGATGTTATATGTGGAATTGCTAATTTAGGGATTTTTTTCCCATCCCTGAAGCTTTATCGAAAGCTATGCTAATTTTAGGGTTCTGATCTCATGGGATTGTGGTTTTAAAAAAATTATCTCACTACTACAAATTGTAATAGCTTAGAGTGAAGATTTGGGACAATCATTTCCATATGATGATAGGTACAATTTTAGTGATGGAGAAGCATTTGGGTATAGAAAATGAATCTACATGGGATGTGAGGTTATTATGATGAACAAAAAATCCATCCCTCAATGTTCTTGAATATCATGCTCCCTAGAATCCCTTTGGGAACCCGACAAATAGTTCCATGGAGAAGTGTGCAAATCTTGTGAGCAAAAGGAGCTTTCTAGAGGGCTAAACAATTGATCCATAAAACCTTGATCCAAAAAAAACTCAACCACATGTAGAGCAAGGTAATCCCCTTTTGGTTGTTCTTCTTGATTCATTTTTTGAAGTAGCCAATGACGTGTCTAAATGCATTGCCATCTTATTTTTTTACGGGGGATGCCTCCTAAGTCTGATCTTCTTAAATGGGTTAGAGGAATTTGGGAAAATTATAGAGGATGGGAAGTTGAGGCTATTCAAGGGTTGGGAAGGGGCTACATAGTTGTCTCCTTTGCAAACCTTGAACATACCCAAAAAGCTTTCCAATATGGAACATGGCTTATTTGTAGATAAACTAGCTATCTTCAAGGTTGATCTTTAGATTTTCATTAGAAGGGCCAATTTAGGGAAAAATACCCTCTTTGGAGATAACTTTATTTTTTATCTCTCTCATGTCACCTATTTCTCGATAAAATTGTTGCTCTTCTTGGTTGGTTTTTGTGGCCTCACCCTGTTTCAAAAAAATTATCTAATTATAGAGTTCACCCCCGTATTTGTGTAGAAATTGACATATCGAACCATTTCCCCCTCCCTCAACATAAATGGGCCATTTTTCCATGTTAATCAACCTCTTGTATACTTAAAATTACCTAATGCCTACTTTTACTATAAAGAAGTTGGACACTTGATCAAAAATTGCCTAAAAATTTAGATAAAACGAAACAAATGTAAGCCATTGCTCAAAAAATAGTTGAAAAAATCCTTGGTAATGGCCTTCACATGAAATTCACCACTTATAATTTAGCTAATAAACTCCTTGTGATATCCCTAAACACCCCCAACTCTAAAAAACCCTTCACTTTTTTAGGCCATATCCCCTATGAACCCTTTTGCCTCTTCCACATCTCAAACTAAATCCTTGGATATTCCTATTAATTTGCAAGCATCACTAGATGTAGCTATGGGCCTTGAGTTAGCCCTCATTCCATCACCCATAACTCATTAAATACATCCATATGAGATATGGATGGATATTGGTAGGTAAGCTATAACATTATTTGACCCCTTGAAATCACTCCATCCATATAGAGTTTAAAAACCCTCTATCAAAGATCTCGCTAGATCTGTCTCTCAATTTACCCAAATTACGGTTCCATATCAACAAACCTATTTGGATAATGCATAGTTATTTTTATTCAATTAAAATATATAATTCATGAGGTTGAGCAGCCTCCAAATCATCCCTCATGAATTTAAATCTTCTATCTTGGAATGTATGGGGACTCTACCTCCCTTATCAAAAGTTTTAAGTTTGAAAACTTGTAGTAGAGAATCATATTTTTGTTCCTTTTTTTCAAGAATTGAAAGTCACTGGTCATACTCTCACCCATTGTATGTAAGTTATTGTTGGGGATATGCATTCAACTTTACTACATCCCTTAGTAATGGTAAATCAGGTGTTTCCCTCTCTATATTTAGATCTCTTTGTTATGTTATTTTAGAGTATGGTAAAGATCCTACTCACCATTGTGTTTGGGTTAGATTGAATCTCAACTCTCAAGTTCTTGGATTTTGTTCTATCTATGTTCTCAATTAATCTCATAGTTGTATAGCCCTTAGGAAATGGTTAGTTGTTTCTCTCCCTCTTGCAAAATAGATCCTAGAAGGTGACTTTAATATGATTGAAAATCCTAGTGACAAAAGCTAGGCTGGTAGCAAACCCCTTTCTACAACTGAATTTGGTAGCTAGTTATTTTGTTGCAATAATTTAGGTGTGCATGACCATTTATTTTTTAAATCCTCCTCTCATAGAGGCAATTGGTTATTGTGGTCCAACTGTCATCAAGGTTCTACCAAGAAGCTTGTTCATCTAGACAAATTTTATTTTAGTAATTATTTTCTAGATAAATTTTCCATACATGAGCATGTTTGCATTCTTTATCACACAACTTTGTTTGATCACCTTCCTATATTATAATATATTTAAAATTTCTCTATATCCCTTGATTCCATGTCACTTCTATTCAAATTAAATATTTCCCACCTTGACAACCTTGCCTACTGCCACCTTGTAAAGCATGTTTGTAATAGATTTCCTAGACCAACTGGTAATAATGGTTGGATCAAATGGTTTGAAATAGCTATTTCCAATAATGTTTCTTCTTTTATATGATATGGGAACTCTATTTCTAGGAGGAAGAATATTCAAGAGAGCCTCCTACATAAAGATATCTCTGATCTTCGTTCCATGCTTATGAAGACCTCAATAACGCTATTGTTTAATGTGATATAACTAATGCTGAAAATTGGACAAGAATTTATGAGTCATACCATGTTAGAAGGATGCATATTAGATATCATCTTAATTGGATCTCCTAGGGTGATAAGAGAACTAAATTTTTCTTTAACTACCTCAAGTATAAGAATATTTTAGAAAGGATTGCTGATTTGGAGGACCCTTCGGGTCATTCTTTTTTCACTCCAATAATATCATGAAGCTATTTGTAACCCACTTCTCTCATCCTTTTATAATGGATCAAAGGGATACACCAAACGTATCTTAATGGAATATGTGTTGGAACATATTCCCTCTCTAGTGGACCTCAATATTCGAGATCAACTTGAATATCCTATTTTTGTGAACAATCTACATAATGCTCTTTTTAATATGAAGAATGACAAAGCTCTTTGTATGGATGGTCTTCCAGTGGAGTTTTATAAAATATTTTGACATATCCTTTCCTCAATCTTCATCATGTATACCAAAAAGCTCTCTAGAATAGTTCCCTCAAATATTATATCAATGCAAGGTTAATCAGACTTATTTTTAAAGGAATGGATTGTAACCAAATCTCCAAATGGAGACCTATTTACCCTCCTCAATGTTTCATACAAGATCATAGTTAAAAATATATATTTAAAAATAAAAAGTGATGCACAAGCTATTGTTTTACTAGAATAATCTAGTTTTTTTAAAGGTCATTATATATTAGATGATCTTATTATGGCCTAGGAAACAAGATAATGGGCTATTAACTCCAATAAAGATGCCATTTTGGTTAAGTTAGATTTTGGCAAAGCATATAATAGAATCAGAAATATTCTATGTATGCTTTCTTGCCTTGGTTTCGATCCTAAATTCTGTAATCAAATTGGTATATTCTTTGGTGATGCTTTAGTTTGTGTTCAAATTAATGGAGCAATATCCCCTTCCTTCCCTCTACAATGGTATATCAGATAGGGTTTCCCTCTTTCTCTTTTTTATGTGCTGGCTACCAATGCTCCTGGTTATCTTATTTATAAGGCTCAATTTGATGGTCTCAATTAGGGTATTAAGCTTTTTACGGATAAACATGTTGTTACCTCACATTTTTTTGATGATTCATTTATTTTTCTTCAAAATACCCAACAAGAGATGGAAACCGTTAAATATATTATACAATTTTTTTGTGATGTCTCTTGCTCTCATATCAACCACTCTAAAACATATCTTTTATAATTCTTCCATGCCTAGTGGATTCAACTCCTCGATTGAGTGGAAGATCATCCCTCATGGAATGATCGTTCGATACTTGGAAATCCCCTTTGGGATAACCGGGTTATGGAAAGGCTTCAAAAGAAATTTAGTGCATGGTTGGTTCAATTTCTCTCCTTAGTAGGAATAATTCAAGTTGTGAATAAAGTTATGAAAACCTCTCATGTTTACTACTCCTCTTGTTGGATGACCTCCAAGGAAGTCTATAACAAATTAACTTAGGTCATTCATAATTTTTTATGGACCAAATGGAATGGGGATATGGGAATGAAAACTATCTCATGGAAACTTTACACTCAACCAAAGGCTTTAAGAGGTCTAGATATTATTTATCCTCTTACACAAAGCAAAATTTTGGTTGCAAAATGGGTTGCTAGAGCCATCACTGATGATGAAAATTGGAAATGTCTATTTTAATACAGAATGTCTCAAGCTACTCATAAAGGTAAATGGAAAGAAACCCCATGGGAGGATAAGGTCCTTAATGTGCCATACTTTACAGTTAAAGGATCTATTCCTCTTACCTGTAACTAGAAAGCTTGGTAATCAATTTCTCATTTATTGGCTTGGAAGTCAAAATCCTTAAGATATGGTGTAAGCATTGGTCTAAATAATCTTTGGTGGAATAAACATATCCTCCATAATGATAAACCTTTAGCTTTGTGTAGTACTACTTGAGGACTAGTGTTTTTGAAGAAATATATAAATAGAATAAGAGATATTTAGGATATGGAAAGCTACTCAATACTTACCTAAAATCATATTTGCAATTATTGATCTCTTCCCTCTTTGTTCAAGAGTCTTGTAGCTTGGTTTATTTTTTTTGTTTGTGGAAAATATCCCAAAAGGGATGCCACTTTTGGGTAAGACCCAAGGAGGTAGGGGTATATTTTGTAACTTGGTTATGGCTTCCATTCCTGATGATGTCTTTATAAATTTGGGAATAATTACCTATAATATATGGATTGACTAAAGATGGTTTAATGACCATAGAATCTCTTCCATTAAATCTAGGTAGATCTACAAAAAACTTGTGTTTCCTTTATCATTGGACTCTAAGCTCAATGTTAAGTGACAAATCAATTTTACCAATGCCTAATGGCACTCTCTTGCTACTCAAATTTGTTGAAAATATATTGAATATTTTCCATGTTATTCTAGCGAGGTTAACTCTAAAAGGTACTGGACACTCTCCATGTATCCTCGTTGGGGTTCGGGGTTGAGTTGGGCCTCGAGCAAGGGTTCAGGGGCGACAACCCTAGTGGAAGTTTTAGGGTTTCTTAAGCTATTTTTATACCCATATGGGCTGTTTAGGGTTAAATATTTTAACCCATGGTTTTTCACCCATGGTATTGTAAAATATGTTCTTGTGATGTTATTTAATTGCACTTGCATCAATTTTTGAAAAGATATGAGAGATGAACATTATTGTATTGGAGAAGGTTAAGTTTATACAATAAGGAGATATTACTATGCTAGGTTTTTTTACTATAAGGGTTTTCCAGGTGAAATATTGTGTTATGTGTATATCTGTTATCTTCTTATTCTTTTTTACTTTGATTATGTATTTACTATTTTTCTAAATTTAGTTTATCAGAGCCTTTTGCTCTTCATTTGGTATTAGAGCTAGGTTTTAGATTTTTTCATAGAGTAAAGGTTTCAACTCTGTGATAAATTAATTCTTGAGTGGAAGTCATACGTGAAAGAATATGGGAAAAGAAAAATGACAAGAAGCATACTGGTAGAGATTGAAAGATTTAATGGATAAAATTTTGAGTTATGGAAACTCAATATGGAGGATATTTTGGTTGATAGAGATCAGTGGATTATGGTATCAAGAATAAAACCAACATCAATGACAGATAAGGATTGGTTGAAAAATTATAGGAAGGCAAGGAGATCTATCATATTGTGCTTATCTAATTCAGTATTGTTGAAAATATCGATAGAGACCACGACAAAGTTTTTATGGGATAAGATAGGAACTTTGTATAAAAAAAGTCACTGGTAAATAAATTATTTATTCAAAAGTTGTATTTACTTTGGATGAATGATGGTGAATATATGGTTGAACATCTAAATGCTTTTAACATTGTGGTAAGTCAATTAAACTCTATTGAAGTAAAAATGAATGAAGAGAAAAAGTGTATTACTTTACTTTATTAATTATTTGATTCATAAGATAACCTAGTTATGGTTATCACCAATACTACTACATTTAAAGTAGAGGATATAGTAGGAACATTGTTATATGAGAAAATGAGATGAAAATCCTTTGAGGATTATCATCAGAAGGATGCCTTGGTTGAGAGAGGTCGTTCTCAAGAAAGAAATAAAAAGCAAAAATAAATCAAGATAAAGGAAATTGAGATCTAAGGGTAAATTCGTTGCTCCAAAAAAGAGAAAATGTTGAAAGTGTGGTAAAATAGGGCATTATAAAAGAGATGGCAGATCTAAAAATGCTAATAATAATCAATCATCTAATGAAGAAAATTTTGAAAAAATGAAGACCATAGATGTAGATGAGGGGAACTTATTATTAGATGCAATGTGCCCAAGTGAATGCCATGACTCATGGTTGATTGACTCAGGTGATTTCTTTCATATGACTCCTCATAGGGAGGGGTTCTGTGAATATGAAAATATAAATGGAGGTGAAGTCTTCTTGGAAGATAATTTGACATATAAAATAATAGGTCAATGAAGAGTCAAGTTGAGGTTAAAATATGGAATAATTAAAACCCTTCCTGGTATGCTGCATATTCTAGGTTTGGCAAGGAATTTGATATTTGTGAGTAAAATGAATGATGTAGGTGTGAATATGGTATTCAATAAGGATATATACAAGATGGTTCACGGAGTCATGGTGTTGGCAAGGGGATTTCATACAAGAACTTTGTTTAGACTTGAGGTTAGCACTATAAGTATTAATTGCAATAAATCTTCAGTTTTAGACAAGAATAATATGGTAGAAGTAGATTCGAGTATTCCTATAGCAAAGACAATGTTGTGGCATCAACACATGGGGCATATTGGTGAGAAAAGTCCTTGAACATTAAAAATGAAAGATATGGCTGAAGGAAATTTTGATTGCCCATTAAATTTTTATTTTTGTGAGCACTATGATTTTGTTAGGATCCTTCATCCTAACATTATTAGTTAGTATTATTAATAATTTAATTATTATATTACTAACTCATAAAGTGAACCATAACTATAATATATATATTAGGTTGGCCATTCACACAAATCATCCAAGAAAAAGAATATATATTTTAAAACCCATTGGAGGGATTCCCCATTCCAGTGCAACAATGATTCAACCCTAAAAGTGATTCTTTTTAATGTTATTTTATTTATTCATTTATTAAATATTAGCTAGAACCTTCAAGGTTCTACCATTTGGTATCAGAGCATCGATTCTGGACACAAGTGGAGAATTTTGTTTAAAGACATCTCAAAATAAATCCTGCAAGTAATGAATAAATGACAAGATGATTTTGAAACAAAAATAGCAGATTTAACCCTAAAAAAGGATGACCTTACAAATAAAATTATTACAAAGGAGGATTTTTGCCAATGGAAGGACCCAATTATAAAACCACCTGTATGGGAATCACAAAATACGTACACCATCAGTGGAGGGATTCCCCATTCCAGTGCAACAGTGATTCAACCCTAAAAGTGATTCTTTTTAATGTTATTTTATTTATTTATTTATTAAATATTAGCTAGAACCTTCAGGGTTCTACCAGATTTTGGAAAGCAAATCCAAGTCAAGTTTCCTAGTAGTGCTACAAGATCTAAAGGAATTTTTCATGTAGTTCATAGTAATGTGTTTAGACCTATAAAAGTACCATCGTTAGGTAAATCTATCTATTTTGTTACATTTATATATGAATTTTCAAGAAAGACCTCGATATATATTTTATGAAACAAATCTAATGTTTTCAATAAATTTAAAGAGTTTAAGGCTCTTGTAGAAAATTAGAGAAAAAGATAAAGTTTTTGAGGCATGACAATGGTGGTGAGTATTGCTTTAATGAATTTGAGCAGTTTTGCAAGAATTATGGAATAGAAAGGTAGAAAACAACTCTATATACTCCACAACAAAATGGAGTTGCAGAACGGATGAATAAAACATTGATGGATAAGGTTAAAAGCATGTTAAGTGGTGCAGGGTTAGGAAATTCTAGGAAGAAGTCATGTTAACTACTTGTTACTCATAAATAGATCTCCTACCTCAACTTTGGTGGACAAGACTCCACAGGAAGTGTGGACTGGTAAAAAACCCTTTCTTAGTCATATAAGGGTTTTTGGATGCAATGCTTATATGTATGTTCTAAAAGAGAAAATGACTAAGCTAGATTATAAATATAAAAAATGCATATTTATGGATTATAGTATTGGTGTTAAAGGATATAACGTGTGGAACCCATATACATAGAAGATTGTTTACAATCATAATGTGATCTTCAAAGAAATAAAAGGGATTCCAAAATAGGAAATGCAACCAAGCAAAGAACCTAAAATAGTTCAAGTAAAATTGTAACAAGAGGAAGAACTTAGTGCTACAGAAGAAGATGAACTACAAAGAGAGTTTGAAGAGAAAAAATTAGAGGAAGAAGGTGAGGAGGAATCTGAAGATGCAAAACCTATAACTCCATTTTTGAGGAGATCATATCGAGTAAGAAGACTCCTAGAAAGGTATAGGCCTTCAAATATTTATTATGCATTTAGTATATCAGTTACTAATGAATAACCCAAGAATGAAAAGAAGATACTTCAATAAAGTGAGAATAAGTCTTGAAAAAAGGGCTATGGAGGAAGAAATGGAGTCCCTGGATAAAAATAAGATGTGGGACTTGGTGAAATTACCCCTTGGAAGAAAACTGATTAGTTGTAAGTGGGCATTCAAGAAGAAGTATAATGTAGAAGGAAAGTTTGAGAAGTACAAGTCTCACCTAATAGCAAAAGGATTTTCTCAAGTTGAGGGAATTGACTTTAGTGAGATTTTTTCTCCTATGGCTAAACTAACTCCAATTAGATTTTTGTTGGCTATTTTTGTTGTTTTTTATCTTTAAATAGAACAAGTGGATGTAAAGACAACATTTCTACATGGTGAACTTGATGGACATATATATCACAACCTGAACATTTTAGGGTAAAATATAATGAGGAATTGGTATGCAAGTTGAAAAAGTCTCTTTACAGCTTGAAGCAATCTTTAAGAATGTGGAACCAAAAATTTGATAGGTTTATTTTGACACTTAGGCCTGGAAAAAGTGAAGCAGATCCATGTGTGTATTTTAAAAAATAAGGTGAAAATTTTGTTATCATTGTTTTGTATGTGGATAACATTTTAATTGGTAACAATAAGGAGATGATAAATTTACTAAAATATTAGTTATCTTCTGAATTTGACATGAAGGATTTGGATGCTGCAAAATTTATTTTGGGTATGGAAATAATAATGGTTCGTGCAAATATAAAGTTGTGGTTAAATCAAAATAAATATGTTGATTTGATACTATAGAGGTTTAGGATGTATGATTGTAAACTAGTATGTACTCCATATCCTATTGGTCAAAAGTTATCTACTAAATAGTATCCTAAAATAGATGAGAAAATTGAATAAATACATCATGTTCCTTATGCTAGTGTTGTTGGTAGTTTGATGTATGCAATGGTTTGTACTAGACCTGATATTACACATGCAATGGAAGTAGTTAGTAGATATATGTCCAATCTAGAAAAGGAACATTGGACTGTTGTGAAGAGGATCTTCATATACTTGTGTGGAACTTCAAACTATGCTATCTATTACCAAGGAAAATATGGAGATAGTAATATTGTAAATCTACAAGGTTTTATGGATGCTAACCAGGTTGGAGATATAGACAAGAGAAGATCCATGAGTGCTTATATGTTTAAACTATTTGGAGGGGCAATAAGTTGGATGAGTAAAAAGCAAACAATGGTTGCTTTATCCACAACATGTGTAGAGTACATTGCAATAGCTCATGTATGTAAAGAAGCAGTGTGGCTATAGAGGTTGTGTTCAACATTTGGTCTTAAAAAAAGGTTGTGAGAATTGACAATGATAGTCAGATTGCAATATTTTTGGCCAACAATCCTAGTTTTCATAATCGATCAAAACATATTGATATCAAGTACTATTTTTGAGAGATATGGTTGAAGGGAATCAGGGGATGCTAGAGAAAGTTGATACAAAATAATGATGTTGATTTATTAAAAAAGGTTGTAAATGCTCAAAATATTTTTTGGTGTAGCAGATCTATGGTCATGATTGCCTTTGACAATTGATAGTGGTAGTTTTTGGCCCCTATGAAAAGTAGTCAAGTGGGAGAATGTTGAAAATATGTTGAGTGTTTTCCATGTTATTCTAGCGGGGTTAATTCTAAAAGGTACTCAACACTCTCTATGTATCCTTGTAATAATTTTTAGGGTTTTTTAAGCTAGTTTTAGACCCATATGGGTTGTTTAAGGTTGAATATTTGAACCCATGGTTTTTTGCCCATGGTACTGTAAAATTTGTTCTTATAATGTTGTTATTTAATTGAACTTACATCAGGGTTTCAAGAGAGATGAGAGATGAACATTATTATATCAGAGACAATTAAGTTTACACAATAAGGAGATATTACTATGCTGGATTTTTTTTTCGTAGGGGTTTCCCATGTGAAATATTATGTTGTGTGTATTTGTTATCTTCTTCTTTTTTCCTTTGATTTTATATTTATTATTTTTCTAGATTTAGTTTATAAGGGCCTTTTGCTCTTCAAAATTTGGAAACTTCCTGTTGAATCCAAAACTCAGCTTCTTGGATGGTGGGTTTTGCATCAAAAATTTCTAAATTTTGAAAGTTTAGCCCTAATTTTACATATTTTCCCTCAATGTAAATTTTATAATATTTTGAAACTCTTATTCACTTGTTTTAGTTTTGTGACATGACTAAATAGTTTTGGTATGTCTTCTACAATTTTGTATTCCCCTGTTTCACTAGATCTTGGAAGCTTTCATTGCTTGGCTTTTCATAGCAGGATCATTGTCCCAAGCTCTGGGATGCTTGTAGACTCATCATTCTCAAGCATATTTGAAAGTTTAGGTGCATAAAGGTGTTTACTAGTTTCACTCCTTCATAGGATATAGTTTTAGTAGACTCGACCTTTGATCTTCTATTACATTTGGGACACATTCATTCCCATGTTCATGGAGCTTCTAGCACACTAGGAGATGTTATCGACAAACTTCATTAGCTTTCTCACATGATATAGGATCTTCAGAAGGTCTAGCAAGAAACTATAAAGAAGGCAGTAAACAATGATGTTAAAATACAAGATTTTATTACTTTTATTTCTTCCTTGAAGACTTCTAAATATATTATCGAAAAAATATCCAAAACTTCATTATATGACAAGCTCTCCCACAAATGAGTGATGATATATGGCGTATTAAAGCAAGATATAGTAATTTTGTTAATATTAACTTTTATTTTTATGTATATTTAGTTATAAATGCTTTACTCCTTATCCACCTCAATTTTTTTTTGTAATGAGTGGTACTAGCACCAAAATATTGTAATGTTTGGGTTAATGACATAATATAACTTAACTTTTATTTTTAAAAATAAAAAAAAACTTTAACAATTTTTTTAAAAAGAATCTCTATAAACCCTAACCCATAACCCATAAGGTAAAGAAGAAGTCAATAAAACCTCAACTAAATAATCCAATATCAAGCACTCAACCACTATCAACCAAAACTTCTACTAAAACTTAAAACTACATAACCAAGATGTTGTAGAATAGCCACTGAAGGGGTAAGGGGTCTTATTATGAGGAGGTCTATGTTTCGAATCCAAATAGATAACTGTACGCCATATTACAAGTCTCGTGATACAGTTAAAATGCCATGGTATGTTCGTTTCGTTGCGAATACACTTATATATAAACAAAAGAACAAATGATAAGGCTGATAGAAATTGGGCTATTCTAGTATTAACACAGGAAAAACATTTCCATAAAGGTATGGATAAAAATTACGGTATACACTGCAAGTTTACAAGAAAACACAGGAAAAACATTTCCATAAAGGTATGGATAAAAATTACGATATACACTGCAAGTTTAGAAGAAAATGAAGCAATGGATAAGCATAAGCATTCCATTGTGGAAATCTCTTCATAGGGTCCCAAAATTCGTAAAATTAAAATTATGAAAATTTGAATATTCACGCCCCTGTGCAAACCCTGACTCCATCACTGGAAGAGGGTATTTCACCTCTCAAAACCCCATTCCCTAAAGGTGGAAAAACATGCCAGGCCATAAAGATGGACAGTCCATATCATTTTCCAGTTATTTTCAAATTTGTGTTGAAGTTTACCTTTTATTCGTGGCTGGTAAAAGGAAATATTTTAATTAATCATATGTTGATTGAATTTGAGCCATAATCCTTGTTTATGGTGTCCAACCAGAATCGAAAACAACAATCAAGAGCTTAAAATGTAAGGTTTTATAAAGGTGGATATGGTTTAAGGTTTGCCCTTGATTTATGAGGCATGGTGTTGTTTGTGGGATTTTACAAGGTTTATAGTTTCATATTAAAGGTTTTTGTAGTAAAATGTATTGATGAAAAGGTTAGTTGATTTTGTTTTATTTAGCGGGTCATGGTTTATAATAATAACGTTTGAGTTTGATTCAAGGTAAAGGTTTTACAAATTTTTTATTAAAAAAATGTTAATGAAAAGATGAAATGTATAAGAGTAGATATAGGAAATAGTTAAGTGTAATATATACCTATAGGTTAAATGTTAGGGTTGCTATCAAAACTACCTTTGACATAATCAACCTCAAGATTATTAGAGATCGTTATGAGTGCCTTCAATACCACTAGCATCATTACCATCATTGTGACTACCATGAAAACTATTTATAATATAACTCACCTTATGAGTGCCTTCAATACCACTAGCATCATTACCATCATTGTGACTACCATCAAAACTATTTATAATATAACTCCCATAAATGCATACAAATACCATTGACCATAAAGCCCATTTGCATAACTTGATATTTAAACCGGGGTCTCTTTAATGGAAGCTCAAACAATCAACTAACTTCACCCATATTTGTGAATTTCGACCAACATTTCACTTCCACATGAAAATATCAATTGTGTGTAACAATCCAATAAGATACAACTTGAGTGGGTTATTAATAAAGAAGAAATGGATGCTCCAATTATGAGATCTAAGGTTCTAAACTAGAAGGGGTATGTTTTGTACACTAAGTTCATTTAAATGTGCATAATATAGATGGGGATCCTATTTTTAAATATTCGAACCAATCTTTGATAAAATAAACTCTAGAATAATTCACTATTGAAAGCTGCTTTCCTTGAAGGAGCATATTTCTTGACAACATCCAGATAACATGTAGGCAGGAATTCGAACTATATGTTCAAAGGATATCTGATTGGAGATATCCAATTATCTGCTAAGTGAACAGTAAAATTCCAGTTTGGTCAACTGAAAAATTTATCAAACCATTCAAATTTGCTTAAAGGACTTTCAATCGTAAAGTAATTTTACGAATTGTTTCTAAACTAGACATCACAAAAGGAATCTCTAATGGAAAAATCATAGTAGATTTGATCCATCGAGATGAGGACATTTCTAGCTTCTATAGGTTCACCTTGTAAAGAAGTCTATAACCTTTCTTTTCTCTTAAGAAGTTCCTGAGGAATCCAGACAAATGAATCATAAAACTCATACTGGTCTTCTTCATATTGGAACATATTGATTTCTTTTTGGACTGGTTGTCTATTGAGAAAATCTGTAAAAATATTTTTCTTCCATGCAATATGTTCAGTATAAAATTCAAAGTTATCAAGAAAACATTCCATTTGACTAGTCGACTTCTTTCACCTATGTTGTTAATAGCATTGTCAAGATGTTTTCATCAATGCTTGAAATCAGATTTGATGAGAAAATGTTCATTGTCAAGAAACAATTTAAACATCTTAATTGCTTTTATGATGGTAAGTATTTCCTTCTACCAATTGGTATACTGGAGTTCTGCATTCTTGAATGAACTAAAACCATACCTACAAATATTTTCAACACTTTGAATTTCTTCTATTAAAACTGCATCCCAAGCTTTAGTAGAAACTTTTGTGTAGAAATGTTTTTCCAAGGGCCTAGAAGGGCCAAAGGTGGACGTTTGGTGACTGTTTACTTAATACATTGTACTACTGTAGTATGTAGAGATGACCAAGCTGGTGCTTGTTTCTTTAACAACTGATTTAATATCAATTGATATTTTGCTACATGAATATAGAAACTAACAATATAATTTATGTAGCCTAAAAATTGTTGAATATGAATTTTATCATGCAAAATATCGAGAAAATTAAGAATGTTCTTCAAGACATGTTCTTGAAGTTGGACTTGGCCATTTTCTATGGTAATCCCAAGTAGCTTGATAGAATCCTTAAAGAATTCATATTTTTTAAGAGATACAATCAACCCATTTTGTTTGCATGTATTATAAAATTTTTGTAAATGCTCCAAATGTTCTTTAGAAATTTTTGAAAATATAAAAATATCATCTATGTACACAGATAAAATATCTATAATATAAAAATAAATAATTCATAGTCTTCTGGAAAATTATGGGGGTGGTTTTGAGATCAAAGGGCAAGACTTGTCATTGATATTTTACAAAAGAAATAATGAAAGCAGTCTTATATTTGTCATCCTGATGAACCTTAATTTGTTAGAAACTAGATTTCAGATCAAATTTTGAATAGACGTGACTTCTTGTTATTCATCTTAGAAATTCATCTCAAGATGGAATGGGATGTTGAATGGACTTGATAAATTTATTTAGAGGCTTATAATTAATTACTAACCTCTTCTTACCTCTAGCCTGTTTAGCTCTTTTGTTGACATAGAAACCCAAACAACCCCCAGGACTGTGATATTTTTCTATTAAATACTTCTGGAGAAGTTCATCAATTTTTCCTTTGCATTCTTTGGTCAGTATCAGATTCATACCATTGTGATGAGCATTGAATTTTGGCTCTTTATGAACACTTGTCACAAGATCAGTGACTAAATCTAAAGAAATTCTACAAACTAAAATTATTTTTGCTTTAGTAATATCATTAGAATAGAGATCAATCTTAATTTTGGTAATGAGTGCATCAATCTGTGACTAAATCTTATTAGTCTTGTTTTGAATCCAAATATTATCAATATCTTTGTGAGGTTTCCATAAAGGAACCTGAACTTCATAACAAGTTTTTAATGGTAGGGTCACATTTGAAAGAACAATAAGTTTCTCAAAATGTAATGTGATTGGTATGAGATTTTTCAAATTGTTAATACCTATCAACATATCATACTTAGGCATTTCAAATTGTAAAAATTCACATTCTATAATCAGATCATCAAATAGCAAAGGAACTATAGTTGTAAACTTTAAATGTAGCCTTTGTTCATTGAAAGTTAGAATGTGTTCATTATGTTGCCACATATCTTCAGGGAGAGTTTTATATCTACAAAGGCTTGTGGCTGCACCATAATCAATGATAGCATCAATTCTATAAGGTTTAAAATGATTATATTTTATTTGTACCTCACGGACAGGTATATTTACCTTTGCGTCACTATACTGCTATTAAATTTGCTGATATGTTGCTTCTCTTTGATGTTGCTTAACCATTTATGAAATATCATCTTCATATGTGTTGTTCACTTCATAATCTGCATGTTTCCTGGAGAGCTCTTCAAATTCTTTTTGGGCTCAAGGAATATAGGTTTCTAGAGCTTGTAATATTTTGATACATCATTTATGGTGCTCTGGACCCTTCTTTAGTGCGTCTTTTAGATAATAACTTCCAAGTTCCTTTTTTCTGTGAAAAAGTACAATTGACAGATTTTTGTTGAACATAAGTTGCAGAAGGTTGCTTCTATTTTTTAACTTCCTTAATTTTATCATTTCAGTCAAGTTGTTGAAGTTGTTCTTTCAGTTTCTTAACTTTCGGTTGCAAAGACATAATCTTGGTAGTATCCCAAGATTTTGAGTAATAGTTTTTTTCTACTTTTCCAATTTTGCAATAATATGTTCTCTATTCTAAAAATAAAAAATGTTAATATGAAAATCAATTTCAGAATCTACCGAGTTGTTGGACCAACTGCAATATTCTTCTTCATTGTCAGTATCAGAAAAATTATTTATTTGATTCTTAATATCTGATAAAAAAATATCATCAGAATAATACTCAGAATCAAATATGAAAATGTATTCTTCAGCTGAAGGAATTAAATAAATTTTCTTTATTAGGAAATTTATTTGCATAATGTCCTTTTTTTTTTTTTTGCAATGATAACAGTGAGGAGAAAATATTTTAAAACTTTTTTTATTTTTCCTTTCTTCCCGAAAAGATATTTTTTCAGTTTTGATTTAGACCTTGAAAACTTAGATTTACTATTGCATTGTTTTTGAAATTTTCTTGAATATTTCCTTTTACTGAATTCTTCATTAGTGCAATTAAATTGATTTATTTTATTATTGAGTAAATATTTCTTATACATATACATATCCGTTGTGGGGATTGAACCCAGGTCACATCATTGATAATGCAAGTGGTGTCCTTGCCGGTAGACCACATCACGAGGATCTATTTTATACTTACAATAGTTTCTCATTTTCTTATGAATTCGTTGCTCTTCTTCTTTCTCTTCCATTCTCTCACATACGAGATTTCTAGATTTCCTAAGATCTTGAACAATTTCTCCAAAGATCTGTTCTTCTAATCTTTTTGGATGAAGATATTCAATTTCCTTTTGGAACCATTTTGGCAAAGAAGCAATCAATTTTGTTTTCATCAAAGAATTATGAATTTCTCCTAACTGATAATAAAGTTCACCCATGTAACACAAATTAATTTTAAAATATTTCATGTTACAGAGATTAGCTTTCATAAACTTATTCTTTACTTCCTTTTGGTATTCAACAGTATTACGAGTAAATTATTTAACTATGGCTTGAGCAAGGGCCTATGTCATTGATTAGATAATATTTCTTTAACCTCAGTAGACAACTAATCATACCATGCTTTAAGATTATCTACAAAACCAACAGTTATAGAGAATGTAATCTCAAGATTTGTTTTATTGAAGAAATTTCTCTAGATATCACCCCAACCTATGATATAATGTGCCAATTCATGCACCTTACAGGGATTTCTACAAATAAGGACCTTCAAATTTGAAGGTTGAAAATTTTGTACATGGGCCATACCTTGAAGAGGTTCTAGATCAGTAGGATGTTCTGAAAATAATATTTCTGAAGTAGTAGTATCAAGAATACCTAATTGCTTTATCTGCATTATGGTATGTAACATATTAATTTGTCCATCTTTTATTTTTTTTAAAATATTTTTCTAATATTTTCTCACCCTTTTCTTCTTCTTGTTTCTTCTGAAATTTAATCCAGTTTGTAGGCTGAATTGTAGGATTGAAAGAGGTGGGAATGATGGAATTTTTTTTAAGATCATTGATCTCATCCTCAACTATATGTAAATAATCAAAGATGATTTGATGACGATGATTGGCAATGGCTTGAATGTCATCAATTGTCACTGTGACCTGAGAGACTTGATCATTTAGATAGTTTAATGCTAAATTTGTTCAGTTTAACATTTTGACAGGTTCTTCTTGATAAAGTAAACTTTGGTATCAGAGACATGTTTTTTTCTTCTGTTATAAAAAATTAGTACTGAGTATGCTCTTCAGCAGCTACTAAATAAAAAATAGGCCTCATCAGAGATTAGTTGTCATTTAATTCTTGAATCCTCTTCCTGTGTAAGATTTTATTTTATTCCTATTTTAGGTAAGTGCTCATGTTTAGTGTTTTCTGAAGGTACAAATAAAGGTTATCGTGACGAGAATAAAGATGGCATCCACATATTATGATCTTGTTGAAGATTTTGTTCCAATTGTTGAAGTACTTGCATCAAATATCAGTTGGATCAATATTGAAAAGAATGATCCTACCCCAAAATGGTGATTACCAAATATTTTAGCTGAGCACACCTATAAACAATTTTTATTTTTTAAACTCTTTTCTAAGAGTATTTTAATGTTGTTGAAAGAAAATTTCGTCTCTGTTCATCTGATGAAGAGATCACAATAAATATGCTTAATGATGATGAAATTAAAAAGGCTCGAAAAAAAAAGGAAAATACAAATATTGTCACATAGGTGGTATTATATTTGGTGTATAGGTCCTTTTTCTCAAAGGCATTGATGCCTTTACAATATTAGCTTGTTTATCGACAAAATAAATTTTTAGATTCTTTGTTAGAACTTGCCAATGTTCCATTAAATTATGAAGTGTCTCCACTACTACTGTATATACCGATTGTGTTGTTTCCCTTTTAGATCCTCATTTGGATAAGGTATTCAAGCTCAAAATTAAATCAAATGGAATTGATATGCTTGAAGGATCGCATAGTTTAAATCTCCATTGGAGATTAATTTTGTGTATCACAAATATCTTAAGTCTTATAGTAAAAGTTCACTCTCCCAAAGGATCTTCCCTGTTAATTAAAACAGGTAGTAGGGGTCAATTCATAACCTCTTAGGTACTTGTATTATGACAAAGGCTCCCATGATAAGTTAATATAAAATAATATATTCATTAAAATATATGATAATGCAATCATTATGTAACAATAATAAATAACATGTAATTGTGATAGTGCAATCCCTAAAATTGTTGCATTATGATGGGCCTTATCATGATAAGGCAACTTGTTTTTTTTAAACTATATCATTTTTTTTAAGAGGACAACAACAAATGAGCCATAAGACTCATTTTATATATTATTTTGATACTTATAATAAGAGTTAAACATGAATGTAAATTTTTGAATAGCTAGTCTAAATCAGCCTTGATAGTTATATTTATTATATAACACATTTTTTTTACTATTTTTTTTTTGTAACTTTTTTTTTTTGAAGAGAGGTAAGAACTAAAGTTTTTCTATTCAACAAGTCTTGAATATTTTTTTTTTTGGTTTATGTGTAATATTTGATTTATCTAACTTAAACATTTCTCTCATTAACTTACTATATAATTTTGTTCAATTCCTTAGTGTCCATAGTACAAGCAAAGGGTGGATGGAAGAGTTAGGTTTAGAGTTAAGAATTATTTTAAACAATATTTACACCTTTACAAGTCTAAGAACATGATAATAACATAATTAAAAGGTGTAATGGGTTCTAATTCATAATAAAATGTTTTTTAACTAAGTTAATGTATTAATGAATATTTTAACAAAGAAAACATAATCTAAGTTTTATTTTTACAATTAATTTTAAAAATATATATTTTTTATTACATAGGAGAGTTGGTCACAACCACACTATTTTTAGTAACTGACAAGCACATGGGCTGCTTCCACCAAACCTTTTACACCTCGTTATTGTTGACTCGACATGAAGAAGACCACCGATCACTTGTAAAAATATGAAATTTTAGTATCATCATTACATTTTTGAAAGGACTAAAATTTTGATCTCTCTAAAGGACCTTGGTTTTAACATCATTATTGATGATTGGTCAAGCTTGTTAACCTTATATAATTGATCATGTTTGCATTATTCTCTATAACTATAAATATAGAGTTTTCTAATCACATTAGCAAACATAAAGAAATATTTTTATGCATTCAATGCACATAAAAGACAAAATATTAAAATGATCAATGAATACATCAACTAAAAAAATGTGTTTGTGTAGTTATCTAGTATGTTAATGTGACACTCCATTTATTGTCTATAGTTTTATATCATCTCTTCTTATGTTTGATAAGGACAATGTAGTGGATAGGAGTTTGGCTTCTCTTTGGGAAGGTCAAAGGTTCAAACCATGATGTATTGAGAAGGGGATATGTTGGATGGTAGCAGTCGAGTGTTTGGGCGTTCGATGGTGACAACATCTAATGGTGTTACCAATTCCCCTATGTTTTTTTAAAAAATAATTTTTTTAATAAATATGGCTGACTATTTACTAATAAGATATTTAAAATAAAGCTTTTTTTAGTTATATTTAAAATATATTTTTTAAAACATATGCCAGGTCATAGGTTATGAAAAAGCATAGTTATCTAAAAATTTACCCACCCATGCTCATAACAAAAAAAACATCTAATAAAATATTGGTTTCATCTAAAAAAATAACTAAACATTGTATTTTTATTATTTTTACAATCATTTATATATAAAAAATTCAACTAAAACTTAAAGCTACTTATTAAAATTTTGTTTCTATTAAGCTAAGACATTAATGGACCTTATAATAAAAAAATTATAATAATATAAAATAATATTTACATTTCATATGTGCTTTTAATATCATTATCACTTGCTCAAGATTGTTAGCTTTATCTAATTAATCTTATTTTTCCATTTTCCATAGTAGCTATCAATTTGTTTTGATATTCAATATATGTTAAACTATAACTTATCAATAAATATGGTTGGTTTAAAAGGTGACATTGCATGCGTCCCTTGCGATGTTAACCCTAAGATGAATCAAATTTGCATCCCATATTGTTTAGTCAATAATATCATTATGGATGGGACATGGAATTTGGTGGGCAAGTTTCAAGGGGGAAGGCTGAATTTGGACACGTTGAAGAGGTGGGCATTGGCAAAATGTTGTCCGTTGGGGTCTCTGGATATTTTTGCCATCCCTAGAAATTTTTTTCTCATTAGGTTTAACTGCAAAGCTGATTCAAAGAAAATTTTGGAATGAGGTCCTTGGTTCTTCAAGAAATGGGGGCTGTTTCTCTAAAGATGGGGGCCAAATTTTAATCCAACAATGCATAGTATTAACCTAGTTCCTTTATGGTTTAAGTTTTCATATTTTCCTCCTCATCTATGGTATGAGAGTGTTTTTCAAGCGGTGGTTAAAACCATTGGGGACTTTGTATCCTTTGATCGACCCACCAATTCCATATCTCAAATGTAGTATGTTAGAATGTGCATTATGGTGGATATTGAAAAGAAACTATCGAGTTTAGTCAAACTCATCATCCATTTGGGGACATGGGTTCAACCATTGAGTATGAGAACAAGCCTTTGGCATGTCAAGATTGTGGAAAGGTCGGTCATCATAAAAATATTTGCCCCCTTCGTTTGAAAGCCAAGCCTCCAGTTTGTCCAAGGACTATGGAGATATGGACCCCTATAAAACCTCCAGCAAAAGGCAAAGAGATTGCTTCCTCTCTAGGAGGTATAGTAACACAAAAAGCAGAGAATGGATATGTACAGGAGGACCTTTTACCTTCCAATATATTAACTGAAGATAAGGAGGAACCTCTCAAAAGTCAAGAGGTGGTTATGGAATTGGGTCATCCTGAGAAAGAGGATCCCCTTCAAAATTCCTTTGAAAGTTTATCTATGGAGGAGCCAGTTCTACAATATCTTGCGGAGGCGTTAAGAAATTATCTGGCGGCTTTCCCAAGAATAGCTAACCCTTTGACTTCTCCAAATCCAGATTTGACCTCCCCAAAGCAATGGATGTAAATCTCGATGGCCTCTTCGAAATCGATGCTAGAGAAAGACTCTCCTGGTCCTAAGACCAGAAGCCATAGAAGGGGTCATATCAACTTTGGGGTGGAGAAAAAAGTTGGAAAACCATCAAGTAAGACTATCAGAAAAAGAGAAATTGAGAACGATATTGTAAATGGTGGTTAAGATTACCTAAATATGGAAAATGGAAGTGACGATAACAGTAGCCAATTGATATTGGATGGGTACAAGTATCCTCTAAATAGGGAGGCTATAAAAAAATTATCTTTCAAACCCTATAAATGAAGATGTGCTCATGGAATATTAGAGGACTTAAGAGTTCCTCTAAAAAGTGCATCCTAGCATCATTAAGAAGAGATAAGTCTTTAGATATTATCTTTATACAGGAATTCAAGTTGGAGGAATGCAGTTGGAAATTAGTTCTTTGTACAGTTTGGAAGGAAGTAGAATTTGTGGTTAACGAGGCTTCCGGTTCTTCCAAGGACATTTTATGTTTTTGGAATAAATCAAAATTTGATGGTAATGTTATTTCTTTCTATGGACGTGTCATTAATATTTTATTTTTTGTAAGTGTTTTGGTCGAATATGGGTTATGTCCAACATTTACGCCCTCAATTCTAGCTTTGAGAGGCATTCATTCTAGCTTGAGCTATTAGAAATGAGGAAAATATTTATAGATGAAACTTTAGTTTTAGCAGATGATTTCAACTCGCCATTGTTTCCCTAAAAAAAAGGAGAAAATTATTCTGATCCTACGAGCATGGAAGATCTAGTTGGTTTTATCAGTTTGATCGAGCTCCTAGATCTTGATCTCAAAGATGCGAGATTCACTTGGAGTAATCGATGAACCAGAAATAATCTCATCCTCTATAGATTTGATAGAATATTAGTCTTCAAACTGGGTCTTCATCTCTTTGGGGGAGTTATTCTTTCTTCTCTTCCTAGGGTCAGCTCGAACCATAACCCATTATGGATGGAATTGTTGATGAATTCTTCTTTTTATCTGAGGCCTTTTAGATTCGAAGCAATGTGGTGTAATCACGCAGAGTTTGAAGACCATATCAAATAATGGTGGAATAAAGACCCGCAAGGTGAAGGTATGGATATCTTAGTAAATAATCTTAGGAATATTAGAATTAAGCTCAAATGCTAGAACAAGAATACCTTTGGTGACATCTTCAAAGGTAAGGATATTTTGAGAGCCCAACTTAAAGATTTGGAAGATTCAGTGGAAGAAGGCCTTTCCATAGAGACTGCTAAAAAGGAGAAAGACATCCTTATTGCCCTGCACAACAAGTTGGTTGATGAGGAGCTATTTTAGAAGCATAAGTCATGCGATTTGTGGCTAAATGAAGGTGATAAAAACTCTAAATTTACCATAGAAGCCATAACAAGATTAAGGAAATTACCAAATCAAATGGATCAATTTCCAATAATATCGATGAAATCATAATGGAAGCAACTGATAATTTTGACTCTATGTTGGGTTCAACCACTTCGAGAGATATTTAGGTGGAATATTCTCTTCTCGTCTCGATTCCTAGCCTGGTCACTCAAGAAATGAACTCCTCCTTGGAGGTAGTGTTTTAAGATGAAGAAATAAAAGAAGTTATGGATGTTATGGGTCCGTTAAAATATATAGGACTAGATGGTTTCCTCTTGTTTTTTTTCCAAAAATATTGGCACATCTGTGGGAAGGACATCTGCAATACCTTGAGGTTGATGTAGTCGACAATGGCAGTTTTGAAGGGCCTCAATTCCACATTTTTTATCTTGATCCCTAAATCTTCTAATATCATGTTCTTTAATAATTTTAGGTCGATTAGTTTGTGCAATACAATTTATAATATTCTGATAAATATTTTGGCTAACAGAATCAAGCCCCTCCTATCAACTCTCATTGATAGTGCCCAAAGTGGATTTGTGATCGGGAGGCAAATTTTTGATGGGACCATTGTTGTTCATAAAAGTGGGAGATCAAGATTTTTCCTTAAGCTAGTTATGAACAAGGCCTATGATCGTGTTTCTTGGCCCTTCTTGTTCAAAGTTCTTTGAAAGTTTGGATTTGGTTCCAAGTGGATTGAGTTGATTGAAGCCTGTGTTTCCACTGCTTGGTTTTTGGTGCTTTTTAATGGCTCTCCTAACAATTTTTTCAATTTCATTGTGGTATTCACCAAGGATATACTCTTTCCCCATTCCTTTTCAAATTCATGGTGGAAGCTCTGGGAATATCTCTAGATTTAAATCCGATGATAGAAGGTCTAGCTCCTGCTTTATCTTGCAAACCAATTTCTGGTCAATAGTTTACATATGATACTCTGCTTTCCTGTTTGGCCTCTATACTCCAGAAGAGAGAAATTAAATAGCTTTCGGTGGGGTATGAGAGAGTTACAGGCCAAAAAATCAATTTTCTTAAGAGTAGCTTATATTTTTTAATACTTCGATTGAGCACCAATGAAAAATAGCTAATATCTTGGGCTACCATATTTCCTCCTTTCCTGTAGTCTATATTGGCCTCCCCCTGGTAGGATTTAGGATTCTCTTTGGTCTTCGATCATTGAAAGACTACAATAAAAATTAGCGAGTTGGAAGGGAGCATTGCTAAGTCAGGCTGGGAAAGTTGTTCTTGTGCAGAGCACTCTCCAAAGTATCTTGATTTATTTCATGTCACTCTTTAGCCTTCTTGAAAATATCATTGCAAAATTTGAAAGTATCTTCAAATCCTTTTTATGGGTTGGTCCTAAGATGAAAGGTAAGTTCTATTTATCTTCATGGGAGTAGGTCTGTCACCAGAAGAAGTACAGTGGTTTGGGTTTTAAAAGAGTCAATCAAATGAATAAGGCCTTAGTTGCTAAGTTGGGGTGGAAAGTCACGAATAATGATGCGATGGAGTGGGTGAAGATCCTCAAGGAAAAATACAATTTTATCAATTTTCTCTCAAATCCACTTCTTGAAGGAGGTTATCTGTTCTGGAAAAGCCTTTTAAAATCTAGAGTCTTCCTACATAGCAGTAGCAGGTGGATTATTGGTAACAAAAATATTATGGATTTTTGGAATGATCTGTGGTTGGGAGAAAAGCCCCTTTTTTCTAATTAGATATTTTGTATTCTTGAGCTAACCACCCGTGCCTTGGGTCGTGTTAAAGTTTTTGATTTCATTATTTATGAGAATGGTCGTAAATCTTGATTTCAACTCCCAACGACGATTGGAGATTTGGGTATCCAACAAGCTTGGTCTCTTATTGCTAAGAAATTATAGTTTTAGGTTCTCTGATCTCAAGGCATCGAAGAAATGATCATTTGGTCTGATGATAATGAGGGAGACTACACTATCAAAGCGGTGTATAATTTGCTTGATCTTGATGCTCCATGCTTGTTTTCGGTCGGGAGAATGTGGCCGAAAGGACTAACTCCTAAAGTCAACCTTTTTTTTGGTTAGCCAACTTTAATAAGATTATTTCCATTGAGAATTTGCTTAAGAGAGGTATGCAAATTGTAAATAGATGCTACTTGTGTGAAGTTGATTGGGAGTCATCTACTCATTTGTTGCTCTTATGTCCCTTCTTTCCTGATGTTTTTGTTTGCATTTTGGGTAAGTTTGGGGTGGAGTGGGTGTTGCCTAATTTTTTGAAAATATTTATGATACAATAGACCTCCCCCTTTAAAGCCCCTTGTCTCAAGTGCCTATGGAGCTTCCTCCTACCAGATATTTTTTGGGGCATTTGGAAAGAATGAAATGTTAGGGCTTTTAAAAATTGCAAAAGAGATGCTTTTAGAATAGGTCTTAGAATCTTATGGAGTTCAATTAAGAATGTTACCAATGCCTTTCCTAATCTAGGGAGAAATTGCTTGAAGAGTTCTCAACTGAAGTTCTATTGGAAGCTAAGTTGTACTTCCCGAGGTTTGACCCTGGGCCTCCTGTATCGAATCCAAGGAATAATGTGAGATGATCGCCCCCCGCATTGGTTGGCTCAAATTGAAATTTGATAGGGTATCAAAAGGGAATCCTGAGATTTCTAGGGTGGGTGGTATCATTAGGAACAACATCGACAAAGTTATTGTGGCATATGGTGAGCATTTATCATACCAAAATTTCCACTTCGTAGAGACCTAAGCTACTTTACAAGGTATCAAAATCTTGGCTTATTTGGGATATTCAAATGCTGAGATTGAAGGGGACTCAAATAATGTGATTAATATTCTTAATCCCACTGCTGGAATGTCACAAATATGATATGGGAGTCAAGAAGGTACCTCCAAGGTTTAAAAAAATTCAGGATGACACATATTCTGAGGGAGGGTAATTCTCTTGCTGACTGTTTGGCCAATCTTGGAACCAACCTTCCTTTCTTTACAGTGTGGAGAAATAACTTCTCGATGGATCTCCTAAATTTTCTAAATGAAAAAATATCTTAAATCCTATCAGGAATCTGATCAATGGCATTTCAATATGTTGCATCACCTTTATTTTGAAAGTGCTGGAACTTATGGTAATTTGAATTGTTGGAATGTTGCACCCTGTGATTGCAACGTTCATCTTGTCTATTGGTGGCCTAGCTTCTGCTCGAGGATAATAATTCTGCATTGCATCTATTATGGGCATGTGGTACTATTCACATCCTTCAATAATTGTTCTTGTTCAAATTCAAACTGGAAGAATGACGCCCATTTTGACTCTGTCCTTGGTGGTAGTTGGGTTTCAAATACTCCTTGGTAGAAATCTAGAGCTATCTCGTCGCTGATATTATCTCTGCTTTGCCTGTTTGGTTTGTGGATCCACCTTATTGTTTTTGGTGTTGACAATATTTCCATGTGATATTTATGTTTGTCTAATGTGTCCTTTATTTTGTGTTAGGGTGATTGCTTTGCACAACTATGTTTTACGGTTTGTCTCTCATGAAGGAGTTGATGTAAAAGGTTGAGAGATTCCTTTCAAAACCCTCCTTTCATAATAATACCAAATATATATATATATATATATATATATATATATATATATATATATATATATATATATATCTTTTTATATATTAATTTAATTTAATAAAAATAAAAAAATTAAGTAGTGGTTTGCAAGATAACTTGATATGCTATAACATATAGATTAAGTTTTGTAGGTAACTTGTAAAAAAAAGTTCTTTTAAAACATAACAATGGTATAACTTTAACCTTTCATCCAAAAGATCCAACTTCAACCCAAATAAAATGTACCTACATATATAAAAAAAAAAAAAAAAACTTAAAAAAAAGAAGCATATGAGAAATAAATAAATAAAACTTAAAAAAAAAAAAACATATGATAGATTTTAATGTCATCTTAATAATGTAAAGCATTAGCTATACGCCATATTACGAGCCCCGTGACAAATTCAAAATCAAATATTCATTTGGCTCTCAAGATATTTATGCATAACTCAACTTTTAGATACACACTCTCTCACAAAAGAGCAGATAAAAATTAGCTAATAGTATTAAGCGGCAGGAAACGTCCCTGATAAGTATGGATACAAATTACTTGTTTCACGTGGACTCTACCCGACTTGATTTAAGATAATAAGATAAGAATAAACATTTCATTGTGGAAATCCCACTCATGAAGTATTCAGTTTAGTATGCCATGTAAGCCATAAGATAAGAATAAACATTTCTTCGCTAACGGTGGAAAAACATGCCAACGTAGGCCATAAAGATGATCAGTCAATATTATTTTCAAATTTATGTTGGAAAAGTCTGTATCCTAAAGTAAGTATTTTAATTAAAGATATGTGATTTTAAGTAAGTATATCCTCCAAACAGAATTGAGAACAATAGTCAAAGAGTTTAAAGTGTTTCAAGGTTTTGTAAAGGTGGATGTGCTCTAAGGTTTGTCCTTGACTTATGAGGCATGGTGTTGTGCTCTAAGGTTTGCCCTTGACTTATGAGGCATGGTGTTGCTAAGTTTTTTTTTTTTTAAGTTTATTAATACATACATCTTATCATGGTTTGTATTTGAGTTTTTAAAAAAATTAAAGTTTTAATTTAAAATTTTTAATGAGGTTTATAGTTTCATATTAATAAAATGTAATTGATGAACTTGATAATAAGAAACAAGACATTTTATTTAATAAAAAGATAAAATTAAAAAAGATCTATCGAATCATGGTAGAGAGAGAAGGGAAAGAGTTTTGGTTTGTTTTTAAGGCAAGAAAGGGCTAACGAGTGGAGGCTCCATCTTCACTTCCCAGATGAGTGGATAGCTCAGATGATAGATCCCTTGGTACTAGGTCTTAGCATCAAGGAGGTCTAAGGTTAGAGATACGATGACAACAGAGAGTGAAGTTTTGTTTTAAAAGTTTTGGCACTAGCAGAAGGGACAAAGGAGAGTGGGCACAATAGTGGTCTTGTGTGAGCACCTAGCTCATGCGGTGGTTAAGTCATGACTAAGGTGTAGTGGCAGAGGTAGAGAGGGTTCTATTCCAGCGGGAGGTAGTGCATAAAGTATTAATTTTTTTATTTAATTAAATTGATGCCTAAGGTCCTATGTTACAAGGTATGCGCCTGGAGAATTAATGTTCTTCGAAGACGTTTTTCGCAAGACTGCCCAAACTGCCGAACTCGTTTTGGTCATATCTCACTCATTCGGACTCGAATTGAGTTGAAATTTTGAGGGTAGATGCCTGAAAAACCCTAGAACGTCTCCACCAATTTTCATATCATTTGGAGCAACACAGATCCTAGCGCATCCCTATGTGTGAATGACATATTTGGCAAGTGGCTATGCGAGGGTTTCATCTGGGTTGAGTGCAATAAGCTCCGGAGGTTGGTTTTTAGGGCCTTCGGGCCCTAGCGACCAATATTTTTGTGGTTTATTCTCAATATTTTAGCAAGAAATGTTGCAGGGGATACAATATGGGTTAGAAATTTGTCTTTCAACAGATCATACTATGAACTTGAGTGACAACGGCTTCCAATTTGCTGCACAAAAGAAAAGTGAAAACCATACCTTTCCACGACGTCTAGGGCAAGGATTAAAGAGATCACGAAACAAGTTTCAAGCAATTGATCAAAAAATGGCTCATATCTCAAGTGAATCTGGTGCTAAGGTGCACCCACAAAATAATTCTACTGTGAAAACACCTATCAAGGGTAAGAATTTTGAAGACTCAGTCCCAAAAATGAATTTTAGGGATGCCCTTCATGGTGGACAGCCTCAACCCAATGGTAATATCAATATTAGGGCTTCCCATAAACCTCTAAGAATGCCTAAGATTGATCCCAGGAAAACGGAGTCAGGATGTCTTAAAGCAACTGATGGAACTCCTATTGTTAAGCTTGATATGGATAACATTCAGACTGGCATTGAAGATTTGGAAAAAAGAGGACTAATTTGTCGTTTCGTGGGTTTTCGTCCAAGTCTATCTACTTTCAAAGTTTGGGCTGCAAAAAGTTGGAAAACTAAAGGTGAGTTACAAATCTCTATTTATCCAAATGGTTATTTTCTTGTTTTATTTGCTAATAATGAAGATAGAGAGAAAACTTTTCAAGGGGGTCCTTGGTTTTTTGGAAGGGCAGGGCTTTTCATGAAGCCCTGGCATACTAAATTTAAAGCCGAAGAAGAGATGCCTTCTATTGCTCCCATGTGGGTTAGACTCTTTGGCCTCCCTATTGAATTTTGGAATCCTACTATTTTTTCTTCAATTGGAAACTCTTTAGGAACTTTTATGATGACTGCTTGATTGTACTCAAAATTTTGAACATATTATTTATGCTCGGATTTGTGTTTTAATGGATTTTGACAAACCCCTACCTAAAAAGATCACATTACAATTGGGGGAAGACACTTGGGAGAAAGTAGTGGACTATGAGAACATTCCTTTTCGTTGTAGAATTTGCCATGAATATGGTCATTTGGCCAGTGCTTGCCCAAATAAAATTCCTGATCAAAAGAAAGAAGATATAAACTTAGCAGGTTTCCAAATACCTAAGAAGAAGAACACTCAGAAAAAACCAGTTATGAAGGATCAATCAAAGTCATCTGCTAATATGTTTGAAATCCTTTCCACAAATGATGTCCCAAGTGAGGAAGAGGAAATAATGGAAACTGAAATCTTAGAAACACAATTTAAATATGAAGGGAAGAACTCGGAGACAAACCAACAAATCAAAGGTTTTCAACAGAAAAAAAAGGAGAAAATTTACACAAGAAAAACAATATTTCAAATGTCAAAACTTCAAATAATGCAGGTCCCAATATAGACTCTGTTGAACCATCTAGTAAAATTTTAGCTATGTACGAGCATTCTTCAAGGTTAGAAGCCATCTTAGATTCAATTGGAATAAGTCAAGAAACAGGGGAAAAAAAATTGAAGATGGATTCTAATTAAAAAGTAGGTCGCAAGACCAATCAATATCATATGGTAAAAGAAGGTGAAAAGCTTGTAGAGGAAGGTAAGATTAATGCCCTTCCCAACTTTTTTAGCCCTGGTATTAATGAAGATCATCACTTGGAATATTAGAGGACTCAAAGGGAGTCTTTCAAAACAAAATGAAATTAGAAGAATGATTCAAGTAAATCATCCACATCTTGTTTTCCTTCAAGAAACTAAGATGTCAATGGAGGATATGGACTTAATTTCCAAGAAAATTTGGCTAGCTGGAAAAGTGGTTTCCCTCAGTTCCCAAGGGACTTCAGGTGGCATTGCTTGTCTTTGGGATCCAAAAGAGGTAGTTATTCACCATATGGTTGACGAGTTGGGGTTTGTTGGCTATAGCTATTCAAAGTAGACATTCCAACCAGATTATGCTCTGCATTCATTGTTTATGCTCCGACTTCTTTGGAGGAAAAAAGAAGACAAGTGGAAGGATATTACTCATATTATCTCTCATTTTTCTAAAGCTTGGATCTTGATCGGAGGAGATTTCAATACCATCCTCTCTCTGGATGAGAAAAGGGGGGAAATAGAAATTTGGACAAAAGCACTGACCTCATGAGCGAATATATTGCAAACCTCCATCTTGTGGATATCCAACTAGATAATGGCCTTATGACTTGGTCTAATAGAAGGCAAGGCTTAGCTTGTATAATGGAGAGATTGGATAGGTTTTTGCTCTCTGAAAATTTCTTAATCCATGGTCACATTCCTAAAGTGAAGACTCTTAATAATGTCTGGTTCGGATCATTGGCCAGTCATGGTGGAAATGTGGAAAACCAATGTGAGTTTCTCTCCTTTTCGTTTTCAATTAATGTGGCTTAGAGACATTTCCTTTAGACCTCATGTGCAACAATGGTGGAAGGAAGGTAAACCTAGGCATGGGACTAAGATGTTTTGTTTTGTCAAAATACTGCAATACATTAAATCCAAAATCAAGACTTGGAACTGGAAAGAGTTTGGGGATGTTCATAAAAAAAAACATGAAGTTATTGCTCATATTGAAAATTTGAATAAGAAAATCCATTTAGATGGCCTCACAGAGAAGAGAAGTGCAGATGAAATTAAACTCACAACTCAGTTAGAGGAATGGGAAAAAAGAGAAGAAATATTATGGAAGCAAAAATCTAGAATTCAATGGCTCAAAGAAGGAGATCGAAACACAATTTTTTTCCACAAATCTCTTCTAGCTCGAAGATCTCACAACTTTATTTCTTCCTTAAAATCATATTCTGGAGATGTTGTTTATACTTGGGATGGCATGAACTCTATTGTTGTTGATTACTTTTCCAATATTTTTATTGCTACTCCCCTTGACTCAGATTCACAATATAATGTTCTTCAAGCAATCCCTTCTCTTATCACTTCTGAGGAGAACTCTATTTTGATTTCTCCTGTTACTATCAATGAGCTTCAACAAGTAGTTTTTAAAATGCAAAAAGGAAAAACCCCAAGTCCTGATGGTTTTCCTATTGAGTTCTACCAAGAGTTCGGGGATATCCTTCATGTTGATTTATTAGAGGTGGTGGAAGAAGCCGGGAAAGCCAAAGAAATTTTGAAGGTTATCAATAAAACTTATATTACTCTTGTTCCAAAAGCTCAAGAGGTTGATCATATCTCAGCTTTTAGACCTATTGCTTTATGTAATGTTCTTCTCAAAATCATTACTAAAATCATGGCGAGAAAGGTTGAAGCCTCTTTTGCATAAGATTATTTCAAGGGGGTTATGTGGAAGGACGTCAAATAGTAGATGAGATAGTTCTTGCTCAGGAAGCCATCCATTCCATGGATATGCAAAATTCTCCTTCCATGTTCATTCGGTTAGACTTATCCAAAGCTTATGACAGAGTGGATTGGCACTTCCTTATCAAAGTTTTGAGGCAATTTGGTTTCTCTAAGGATTGGATGGATTGGATTATGGGATGTATCTCTTCGATTTCCTACTTAGTTCTTATCAATGGCAGGCCTTCTCGGTCTTTCCCGGCTTCCAGAGGTATTAGGCAAGGTGACCCGCTATCCCCTTATTTATTCATCATTCTTTCTGAATGCTTGGGTAGGACTATAACCAAAAAGAGGGAAAACAAAACCCTTGAGGGAGTTACCATTGCTCATGGAGCTAGACCTATCTCTCATCTTCAATTTGTGGATGACTCTACTATTTTAGGTAAAGCTACAGTTAAAGGAAGCTTCTAATATTAAGCAAATCATTAGCTGTTTTTCTAAGGCTACTGGGCAGTTGATCAATGAAGACAAATCTAAAGTTATTTTCTTTCACTACTTTGCTAGACAAGAATCCATGGTCTTGGATAAGCTAAGATATAAGAAGACCTCTCTTCCAATCACTTATTTAGGTATTCCCATAAATATTCAAAGGCAGAAAAATAAATATTGGAATTGGTTGTTGGACAAAGTCAAGAAGAAAATTGGAAAGTGGACCAACAAGTGGCTTTCTTATGGGGGGTAGAATCACCTTGGTAAAATCAGTCCTTCAAGCTATTCCTATTTATGTTTCTTTCGTTTTGAATATTCCAAAGGATGTTCTTCGAGAATTGGATCAAATCAGTCATCGTTTCCTTTGGAGTGGTACTAAGGAGAAAATAAAATGGGCCTTGGTGAAATGGGATACTTTATGTCTTCCTAAGAGTGAAGGGGGGTTAGGTTTACGGTCTTCAATTAATAACAACAAAGCTTTAGCTTCTAAATTATATTGGAGGATGTTGCATAACCCCAATGCTCTTTGGGCCAATAATATCCGTGCTAAATATGCTGAGAACAAAAGTCCTGAAGACCTTGTTCGCTATCAACTTCCTACCAAAGGTTCTCCCATTTTAGCAATTCTTAAGACTGGTGAGGATTTGATAAAGAAAAAAATATTTTGGATCATTCATAATGGTCAACATGCAAATTTTTGGATAGATTCTTGGGATGGTCACAAGCCTTTGATAACTCAGTTTCCCGATTGGAGGCCTTGGATGGAGGAGCTTCATCGAGCTAATTGGATAAAGGTGGCTAATTACTGTCGGTACCATACTGGTAATTCAAATGTTGGTAGATATTGGATCCCTATTGAGGACTGGCCTATTCAAATCCCAGAAAGGCAAAGACAAGATATCCAAGGCATCCTTCATATGAGATCCCTCTCTTGGTCCCATGAAAAAGATTGTTTTGGATGGAACAACACTACTAAGGGTGAGTATTCAGTTGCTCAAGGTTATTTGACCTTATGCCATAATAATCCCAACCATTCTTCTGACATCTTTTCTCAATTGTGGGCTCAAAAGCTCTGGCCTAAGGTGAGGTTCTTTAATTGGCTTTTATTGCATCGTAGGGTGCTTACTGGTGAGCAAATTATGAAGCGTGGTTTTCATGGCCCTTTTAGATGTGAAATGTGTGAAGAGAATGTAGAAAATATCAACCATATTTTTATTGAGTGTACTTTAGCCTCCGAGCTATGGAGGAGAATGGCCACTTTACTTGGCTTACAGTGGTCCAATTTTTTTACTTTTGAACAACTTTGGAGGGATTGGCCTAATCAAGAGGGTGTTGATCATTTTATTAGGCAATTAGTTTGGATGGGTTCTACCATTCTTCTTTGGAATATTTGGAATGAAAGGAACAACCGAATTTTTAATCAAGATAGGAAGGATATTCACTATATTTGGCAAAAGACCATAGCCAACTTAGTTGAATCAGTCCATCATCTCCTTAATCACCCCCAAAACTCCCACCAAATATGGGATCAAGTGATGCAAAGATTGAAGTTAAACCTTCTAAGGAACCAAAAAAAAAGGATATTAGTAAATTGGATAGGAATAGAAATTGGCAACCTCCTCCTAAGGATTTTGGAAAATTCAATACTGATGGAGCCTCTAGAGGGAACCCTGGAAAAGCCAGTGTGGGAGGAATTGGTAGACTTTCATATGGCTCCCTGGTTTTTACTTTTGCTGAGAATTTGGGTATTCTTTCCAATAAACTTGCTAAGGGGTATGGTATCCTCAAAGGTCTTCAGGAGGCTACTAAGGTTGGATGGGAAAAGGTGTTAGTTGAGTCTGACTCTCAACTTATGATTAATCTCTTGAAGAATCCTTCTAAGAATCATAAGGTGGATTGGAGAATAAAAAGAATTATTGAGAAGATTCAGTTAATCCGGATGGGATTTTTGAAAGTTGATTACAATCATGTGGTCAGAGATCAAAACAAGAGTGCTGATGCTTTAGCTAATTGGGCTTTGGACAAAGGTGATCTTATTTGTTATGGCCACCCTCCTATATGGTGGGCTTCTCAAATTAGGGAATCTCTTCTTTCTATCATTTCTTTGGATGGCTCCAGTTCTAAAGGTACCTAGTTTCTTCTTGTTTTTTTTTTTTTGCTTCTCTTTGGTTCATTCAGTTTTTTTAGTTCCCTAGCTCATTCTATTCTTTATTTTGTTTCCTCTGTTGATTCTTGCCTTAATAGTCTTCGGGTCTAGATAGGCCTTTGTTTTGTTCATTTTTTATTTCTTTTTTCCTTTTTGTTTTTTTTTGTTTAGTTTTTTAAGGTGGGTGGGTTTTTTTATTTTGTTTTGTTTTTGTGTTCTTTGTGTTGTTTTTTGTTGCTTGTGTTTTTGTTGTTTTGTTTTGTTTTGTTTTTTTATGTTTTTTGTTATTGTTCTTGTGTTTTTTTCCGTTCTTGTCCTTGGGTTTCTCTTTGTTTGTGTTATTTCGTGTTTTTATGGGTGAGTGTTTTCTATATTTTTTTGTTTTTGTTTATTGTCTGTTGTTGGTTGTTTTTTATTTTTATTTTTGTTTTATTTTTTAATTTTTTAGGTTTTGGTTGTGTTTATTTTTCTTGTTTTTTTTGGGGTTATGTCTTTGTAGTGTTCTGTTGTTTTTGTCTTGTTTGTGTTTTGTTATGTGTTTCTTGTGTTTTTCTATGTGGTTTGTGTTGTGGTTTCTTTTATCTTATTGTGCGTGTTTGGTTGTGCTTTTGTTTTTGACACACTCAAGGAGCATGTTTTTTTATTTTATTTTATTATTTTTGTTGTTATTTGCTTATTTTTAATTGGGTTTGTGTGTTTGTTTGCTCCTTGAGTGTGTCAAAGGTGGTAGGCCAGGTCCGAGTCCTGAGCGATTTTTGCGGAATGGATACCCTTGCCTCCTTGGGTCTTACCCGAAAGTGGCATCCCTTTTGGGATGTTTTCCACAAATTAAAAAAAAAGATAAAATTAAAAAAAATAAAAAATCAAAAGATAAAATGTATTAAGAGTAGATATAGAAAATAGTTGAGTGGGATAGGTGTTTGATAGGTGAGTTATACTATTCAACATTAAATTATAAGGAGAAATTTTTTATTTAATATATATATATATATATATATATATATATATATATATATTTTTTTTTTTTTGAATTTACGTAGTGGAATCGGTAGCCGCCACGAATTCGGGCAGGTTGTCCAGCTTTTTATGGTCGTCACAGTATTCTGTGTTGTTTGCCCCAGAAGCCGCCACACAGATCTTTGCGCAATCCGCCCCTATAACCACCATGCCACAATCATTTTAAACCTTTTACACCGCTAAAAGCACCAGGAAAGGGACAAGCGTTCAGTCCGGCGAGGCCCGAGATTTGAACCTTGGACCTCCACCCCCTTATGGAGTTTGGATGAACCAATTGGTCTACACCTCGAACCTTTTTATTTAATATTTGAAAAATAAATTTTTTAATAATTTTTATGTAATTTTTTTTTATATAGGGTTATAATTTTAAAAGTTTAAAAAATATGATGAGTTTTTTTTTTTTTTTAGTAATATTGAATCTTTAGAAAAAAATATTTTAATGTTAGATTTGATAAATAAGAATATAATTATTATTAGATTATTTATTATTTATTATTATTATTATTATTATTATTATTATTATGTGCAAAACAACAAAATATATTTTTACAAACCAAAAAATAAGCAAGCCACGTTAAAAAAAATACAATTTTACAAATATTTTTTTAATTTTTTGTCATTAAATATTTTTAACTTATAAGTATTTATAATCTATTGGAGAGGTATTTATTAGAGTTGCCTCTAATGTCACATGCATTAACAAAATAAAAGCTTTTGAAGTTTTTAGGGACTTAAGATTATAAGAGACCTTATTGAGGAGACCAAGTTTTTAGGGACTTAAGATTATAATATACTTTATTGAGTATGTAGGGGATTCACCAAGACAGAAAAAAGTTTTATTTAATTAATTGTGATTTCAATAAAGTTATACAAGATTATAATTTTAATTAAAAAAATAATATAAATTAAGAATAAATTAATTATGACTTTAAAATGATTTTTAATATTATATTAATATATTATTTATGTATATATCATTTTGATAAGGTTTGGATTTGAATTTTGATACTAAAAATTTATGTTTTTATTCATTTAAATTTATTTTTAATTAAAACATTTAATATTTAAAAATAAAATTACTAATAAATTTAATATATAGGTATTTTACAATGGGTTAATATATTTTTGGGTAAGGAGTTATAAACCTCAAAAATTTAGAAGAAGCGATCAAAGGTTACCTTTGTTATGAATCTACACTATTTGAAGAAAGAAAATAGTGTTAAGTATTAACTATTACTTTATTTTCGTAGCTTTGTTGAAGGGATAGAATATAAAAGGTTATGGCTTGCTGGTCTTCGAAATAACAAAAGTCTATTGAAACCAAGAGACACCATTTTGTATTTATACTTGTAAAGGTTGTACTTTGATTGATTGAATAATAGAATTTGTTGCTTGCTTGATTCCATTATCTAGTATAAAAAAAGTAAGATTTTGTGTGTTATTTGAAGAACAAACAACCATCACCATTTGACAACATGCCCTGTGTTGAAACTTGAGATAGAAAAAAAATGTGTGAAGGTATATAAACATATAGAGCAACTAACTTGACGTAGCTATTTTTCCCATTCTATATTGTCCATCAAGATTTTTCAACCATTCAAAACTATAGTACTCATCAAGAGTATTTTTACAGCACCATTTTATTTCAACTACATTATTTCATTATTTTTTATAAGTAAAACGAGTGAAAATAGAGGATAAATGATGCAACTCTTGACTGTTGAGCAAGGTGCAGTGACAGTATTGTCATTGTTGTCAACACAGTCGGATAGATCGGTTGATGCAGTGGACAGGAGTTCAGAGGTTACTCAGAGTATGTACAGTGATGTTAAATGCTTATGAGGATGTTTACCCACCTTTTTGCATATTTTCCAAGAAGACCGAAGTGGCCCATATGCTAAAGATCAAAGAAAAAGCAAAACACCGCAAAGAAAAAAGTGTCGCGATATCGCGACATGTTGCATTTTCGTGGTCCAAAGAGAAGAGAAAAAGCAAGGAGGAAAAAGTGTCGCGATATCGCGACATGTTGCATTTTCGCGGCCAAAAGAGAAGCGAAAAAGCAAGGAGAAAAAAGTGTCGCGATATCGCGACATGTTGCATTTTCGTGGCCAAAGAAGAGAAAAAGCAAAGAGAAAAAAGTGTCACGATATCGCGACATGTTGCATTTTTGCGGCCGAAAGAGCAAAGAGAAAAAGTGTCGCGATATCGCGACATGTTGTATTTTCACGGGCCAAAGCAAAGAGAAAGAGCAAGGAGAAAAAGTGTCGCGATATCGCGACATGTATTTTCATGGGCCAAAGCAAAGAGAAAGAGCAAGGAGAAAAAATGTCACGATATCACGACATGTATTTTCGTGGGCCAAAGCAAAGAGAAAGAGCAAGGAGAAAAAGTGTCGCGATATCGCGACATGTTATATTTTCACGGGCCAAAGCAAAGAGAAAGAGCAAGGAGAAAAAGTGTCGCGATATCGCGACATGTATTTTCGCGGGCCAAAGCAAAGAGAAAGAGCAAGGAGAAAAAGTGTCGCGATATCGTGACATGTTGTATTTTCACGGTCCAAAGCAAAGAGAAAGAGCAAGAAGGAAAAAGTGTCACGATATCGCGACATGTCGCATTTTTGCGACTCAAAAAGGGAGCGAGAGAGAAACAAAAGTGTCGCGATATCGCGACATGTCGCATTTTTACGACTCAAAAAGGAGCGAGGAAGAGAAACAAAAGTGTCGTGATATCGCGACATGTCGCATTTTTCGTGACTCAAAAAGGGCGAGGCGAGAGAAACAAAAGTGTCACGATATCGCGACATGTCGCATTTTTATGACTCAAAAGAGGCGAGCAGGAGAGAAACAAAAGTGTCACGATATCGCGACATGTTGCATTTTTGCCAAAGGAACAGAGTAGTTGACAGTGCGTCTGATATTAGTGATGAACACCAGGATGGTGAAACTGAAGACTGCATAGTGACGTGGACCCATAAGGAATATTTAATGATTTGAAATCATTTAAGATGGTCGTTACACATGGAAAGAAGCGGATGCATGCCCATGTGGAGAAAAGGAAACGAAGGGCCTCAAAATAGAAACGAAAAGCCTTTTTTGGAAACCAAAACACATGCATGCATAAGGGAAAGAGAAAACAAATAGTCATGCAAGGAGAAAATGAACAGTCATGCAAGGAGAAAACGAACAGACATGCAAAGAGAAAATGAACAGTCATGCAAGGAGAAAACGAACAGTCATGCAAAGAGAAAACAAACAGACATGCAAAGAGAAAATGAACAGTCATGCAAGGAGAAAATGAACAGTCATGAAGGAGAAAATGAACAGTCATCGAAGGAGAAAACGAACAGTCATGAAGGAGAAAACGAATAGTCATCGAAGGAGAAAATGAACAGTCATGACCGAGAAAACGAACAATCATGGTAGGAGAATATGGTGTCAATTATTTGCATGTGACGTGTTTGACGAAATGCCTTCTCAATATATACAAAAGGAGTTACATAAAGGAGTTACAATTGACAAGTGGCATATGAGAATATGAAAGAAGGTGTTACAATTGACAAGTGGCGTATGAGAATATGAAAGGAGTTACAATTGGAGTTACAAAGAGAAAGGATAGTTATAAAAGGAGTGTTGCTTGGAGAATTTTAATTGGGGATTTTATTTTGTGAAGTGTGCGAGAGGCGAGCGAGAAGGGTGTGTGTTTTGTGAATTGTGGGAGATGTTGGGTAAGCAATAGACCAGTCAGGGTCTTGTAAAAGTGAAGGTATTTTTATGTCAATCTTCTAGTTTCAAAATTGAAGTCCAAGTTGGTGCTTGGCATCAGGGGTTGGTGCTCCTTCCAGTTGGTGCTGGTAAATCAGGGGTTGGTGCTCCTTCTAGTGGGTGCTGGTAAATTGATTGTAAAGTTGGTGCTTTGCAAAGGCTGGATTTGGATGGGAGTCCAAACAATCATTTTGAGGAGTAGCCAAATCGGTGAACCTCGGTACATCTTGTGTTGTGTGATGTTCTCTTGTTATACTTGCTTTATTTGGTTTTAAGTTTTCATTGTTTTGGCTTTAAGAGTTGAAGATTTAAGTTATAAAGAGCTACACTGATTCACCCCCCTCTTAGTGTCATTGTGAGACTAACAATTGGTATCAGAGCCAGTTTTCCTTGTCAGGCTAAATCAGCTAGGGTTGATCTTGGATTAGTATGCAATGGGTAAGAAGAATAGATCCTCCTCAAATAAGGCATCTCAATCAGTTTCAGTTCCTAGTGGAAGAGAAAATTGAACTAGAAAAGATAGGAGTGAATTCTGAAGTATGTGATGAAAACCTTGAGGTTGAAGTAGATCTAGAAGGTGAGTTGATCGTTGCACTTGAAGAGTTGGATATAGAAAGGAAAAAGAACAAAAGACTGTCCAAGAAGTTGGAAGAATATGGGGATAATATTGAAGATCTCTTCTTACAAATTCATAAAGCCAAGAAAATAGAAGAAGCCTTGAAGTCACACCTGGATGATAAAGGCGATGTATGTAGCAAACGTGAAGAGGAATCTAACAAAGTTATTAGTGATCTAAAGCTGCAAGTAGAAGAGTCCAAAAGGATTGAAGAAACTCTCAGGTCACAGATCAATGAAAAAGAGATTGTTTGCTGCAAACAAGAAGAGGAGATTGTTTTATTGAGGAAACAACTAGAAGAGGCCAATACAAATCTCAAATTTGAGAAGAGCACAGAGTTGCTAGATAAAATGATAAGGCAACAAAGAAGCTCCATGGGTAAGCTTGGTCTTGGATGTGAAGTTGAACAACCTTCATCTTCTAAATCTACAGAGAAGAAGAAGTCCACTATTGAAGGATCAAAGCAAGAAAATCTTGAAGCTAAATCTTCAAAAGGAAGAAAATCTCAAAGGAGATCTACAACAAAGCAACCACAACAAAAGAGGTTCTATCACTCTCACTTTATTCATAATAATGCTTTTAATGGCTATTGTTTTAGATGCAACCATTATGGTCACAAGGCAATTTATTGTGGATTGAATAATAGATCAAAGAGTTATCTTTGGTAGAAATACATCTATTTTTCTGATTGAACACCATGTGCAATGTTTTAAATGTAATGGTCATGGGCACATAGCAAGGTTTTGTCCAAGAACTTTTGTATCTAATCTAAGGCAAGACAGTAGATTTCATCAGACACAAAGAATGCAACACAGACAGGGAAGAAATCATGTGCATCAAAGAAAGGAAAATAATCATCCATCAAGGATGCACAAGAGACAACCACCCAGTAGAAATGTTTTTTCACCTTTGATGGATTATGCAGTAGAATGTTATAACTGTCATAATTTTGGGCACATTGCAAGAAATTGTCGAAGTACATTTGCATCAAATCAATTTCAAGGAAGAAAATTTCAACCAAATGGAATGAGACAAAATAGAAAATTTCTCGAAAAACATGCACAAGCTACTAAAAAAGAAAAGTCAAAACAAGAGCCCAAAACTGTAATCAAACCAGAGTGGAGAAAGAAAGAAGAAAGGAAATCGTGTCTCCTTGGATTGAAGGAGACTACTCCTCTATTGCACTAAGCAACTCCAGGTAGCACATCCTCAGGGGGAGCAATCTTAAAGTTTTATTTTAATGCTCCTATGTATTTGTTTGGTTATCTGAGGATGAAAGGCAAGTAGTCAGGGGGAGTTGTCGTATAGTTGTCAAAGTGTGTTTCAGTTCATGTAGTTGTTTGTGGAGGTACCGTGAAGGGTGGTGATTAAATTGAGAGTTGTCACCATTTGTAGTATTGCTATATGTCAGTGTTGTACTTTTGATGGTTCTTACTGCCATTGTTCAAAGTTATGGATTATAACAGTTCTGATAATTTGGTTTAGTGAAAGAATGTTGCCCTAGCTGCATATATGTGTTTCGATAAAAGCAGTGTGTATTTGTACTACACATTGATGTGAAGATTGTTAGATCTATTATGATGCTTTGGTGAAAATATTTAATTCGCGTGCAAAATCAGAAAGCTCACATTTTATTATTGCATTCAAAGTGGCTACATGAGCAGGAAGTTACATCAATACAAATTGAGTACAAATATTCAGGGAGACCCCACAGTTGGTGTTCAGACAAGAAGAAGAGTAGTAAGTAACTACTCTCTATTATCCAGCATTGAGCCCAAAAATGTTGTTGACGCAAGCAAAGATGAAAGTTGGATGAAGGCAATAAATGAAGAATTAGATCAGATCGAGAAAAACAAAACTTGGGAGTTAGTACCAAGACCTACAAATAAAAATATAATCGGTACTAAATGGGTCTTTCGAAACAAATTGAATGAAGACGGACAGGTAGTCAAGAATAAAGCAAGATTGGTATGTAAAGGCTATGCACAAGTTGAAGGTATTGACTTTGAGGAAACCTTTGCACTTGTGGCTAGACTAGAGGCAATTAGAATATTTTTAGCTTTAGCAGTTTACAAGAATTTCAAAGTTTATCAAATGGATGTGAAATCAGCATTTTTGAATGGGAAACTTGAAGAAGAGGTTTATATTGAGCAGCCAGATGGTTTCCAACTTGGTGATGATCCCAACTTGGTTTGCAAGTTGAAGAAAGCATTATATGGCTTAAAACAGGCACCCCGAGCATGGTATGCAAGGCTAGACAACTATCTTACTCAACAAGGGTTCAAGAAAGGTATGGTGGATAGTAATTTGTATGTCAAAATAGAAAATGGCCATCTTATTGTTCTTGTTGTATACGTAGATGATATCATATTTGGCAGCAACAAAGATGAGTCATGTAAAGATTTAGCAAATAAGATGCAGAAAGAATTTGAAATGTCAATGATTGGTGAACTTTCGTATTTCCTCGGGTTGCAAGTTAATCAAAATGAGAAGGGCATATTTATTTCTCAAATTAAATATGTGAAAGAGATACTAAAAAAGTTCACAATGGAGGATTGTAAGCCGAGTTAGCACTCCCATGACGACGTTTCAAGTTGAGCAAGGATGAAAAATCTCCACATGTTGATCAAACCATGTACAGATCTATGATTGGGAGCTTACTGTACTTGACGACTACCAGACCAGATATTTTATAGGTAGTATGCATGGTAGCATGATTTCAGGCTAGTCCCAAGGAGACTCATGTGACAACTAGTGAAGAGGATTCTTCGGTACCTCAAGGGTACTATGGAGTATGGGTTATGGTATCCGAAAGGTAAGGACTTCACCCTTATTGCGTATTCAGATGCAGATTGGGCAGGATGTGTAGATGACAGAAAGAGTACCAGTGGAGGTGCATTCTATCTTGGAGACAAGTTGGTCGCATGGCACAGTAAGAAACAAGAGTCAGTCTCCTTATCCACAGTAGAGGCAGAATATATTGCAACGACAACGTGTTGTACGTAGGTATTATGGATGAAACAAACCCTGAAAGATCTTGGTATTAACTTCAGTGAGCCAATTTTAGTTAAGTGTGATAACACCGATGCCATTAACATCTCAAAGAATCCGGTTATGCATTCTCGCACAAAACATATTGCTATCCGGTATCACTTTTTGAAGGAGAAAGTTGCGGAAGGTGAGGTTAAGTTGGATTTTGTTCCAACAATAGAGCAAGTAGCGGATATCTTCACAAAACCATTGCCCAAGGAAGTCTTTGAGTACCTTCGCAATAAATTGGGAGTGGTCATGCTTCCCAAGAATTGACTAGCTATCGGGACCACATTCTCAGGGGGAGCATTTGTGTATTTGTTTATCTTTTTGCTCATGTTTGTGATTTTTGCTAAGTGTAATAATTTTTGCCTGAGAATGTTGTGCATGGACTCAGGGGGAGTTTGCAGCAGCCCTTTGATATTGTTGTCAAAGGGGGAGAAGAGTTACAGGAAATTGCACGTGTGTTGCCAACAATTCCAAAGGGGGAGATTGTTGAGCAAGGTGCAACGACAGTATTGTCATTGTTGTCAACACGATCAGATAGATCGGTTGATGCAGTGGACAGGAGTTCAGAGGTTACTCAGAGTATGTACAGTGATGTTAAATGCTTATGAGGATGTTTACCCACATTTTTGCATATTTTCCAAGAAGACCGAAGTGGCCCATATGCTAAAGATCAAAGAAAAAGCAAAACACCGCAAAGAAAAAAAGTGTCGCGATATCGCGACATGTTGCATTTTCACGGTCCAAAGCAAAGAGAAAAAGCAAGGAGAAAAAGTGTCACGATATCGCGACATGTTGCATTTTCATGGCCAAAGAAGAAAAAGCAAGGAGAAAAAGTGTCACGATATCGCGACATGTTGCATTTTCATGGCCAAAGAGAAGAAAAAGCAAGGAGAAAAAGTGTCGCGATATCGCGACATGTTGCAATTTCGCGGCCAGAAAGAGCAAAGAGAAAAAGTGTCGCGATATCGCGACATGTTGTATTTTCAGGGCCAAAGCAAAGAGAAAGAGCAAGGAGAAAAAGTGTCACGATATCGCGACATGTTGTATTTTCGTGGGCCAAAGCAAAGAGAAAGAGCAAGGAGAAAAAGTGTCGCGATATCGCGACATGTTGTATTTTCGCGGGCCAAAGCAAAGAGAAAGAGCAAGGAGAAAAAGTGTCACGATATCGCGACATGTATTTTCGTAGGCCAAAGCAAAGAGAAAGAGCAAGGAGAAAAAGTGTCACGATATCGCGACATGTATTTTCGCGGGCCAAAGCAAGGAGAAAGAGCAAGGAGAAAAAAGTGTCGCGATATCGTGACATGTTGCATTTTCACGTCCAAAGAAAGAGAAAGAGCAAGAAAAAAGTGTCACGATATCGTGACATGTCGCATTTTTGTGACTCAAAAAGGGCAGGCAGGCAGAGAAACAAAAGTGTCATGATATCGCGACATGTCACATTTTTGTGACTCAAAAAGGGCAGGCAGGCAGAGAAACAAAAGTGTCACGATATCGCGACATGTCACATTTTCACGACTCAAAAAGGGCAGGCAAGAAGAGAAACAAAAGTGTCACGATATCGTGACATGTTGCATTTTTGCCAAAGGAAAGAGTAGTTGACAGTGCGTCTGATATTAGTGATGAACACCAGGATGGTGAAACTGAAGACTGCATAGTGACGTGGACCCATAAGGAATATTTAATGATTTGAAATCATTTAAGATGGTCGTTACACATGGAAAGAAGCGGACGCATGCCCATGTGGAGAAAAGGAAACGAAGGGCCTCAAAATAGAAATGAAAAGCTTTTTTGGAAACCAAAACACATGCATGCATAAGGGAAAGAGAAAATGAACAGTCATGCAAGGAGAAAATGAACAGTCATGCAAAGAGAAAACGAACAGACATGCAAAGAGAAAATGAACAGTCATGCAAGGAGAAAACGAATAGTCATGAAGGAGAAAATGAACAGACATGCAAAGAGAAAATGAACAGTCATGCAAGGAGAAAACGAACAGTCATGAAAAAGAAAATGAATAGTCATCGAAGGAGAAAATGAACAGTCATGAAGGAGAAAACGAACAGTCATCGAAGGAGAAAACGAACAGTCATGACCGAGAAAATGAACAGTCATGGTAGGAGAATATGGTGTCAATTATTTGCATGTGACGTGTTTGATGAAATGCCTTCTCAATATATACAAAAGGAGTTACATAAAGAAGGAGTTACAATTGACAAGTGGCATATGAGAATATGAAAGAAGGTGTTACAATTGACAAGTGGCGTATGAGAATATGAAAGGAGTTACAAAGAGAAAGGATAGTTATAAAAGGAGTGTTGCTTGGAGAATTTTAATTGGGGATTTTATTTTATGAGTGTGCGAGAGGTGAGCGAGAAGTGTGTGTGTTTTGTGAATTGTGGGAGATGTTGGGTAAGCAATAGACCAGTCAGGGTCTTGTAAAAGTGAAGGCATTTTTATGTCAATCTTCTAGTTTCAAAATTGAAGTCCAAGTTGGTGCTTGGCATCAGGGTTGGTGCTCCTTCTTTTGTGTGGTAAATCAGGGGTTGGTGCTCCTTCCAGTGGGTGCTTGGTAAATTGATTGTAAAGTTGGTGCTTTGCAAAGGCTGGATTTGGATGGGAGTCCAAATAGTCATTTTGAGGAGTAGCCAAATCGGTGAACCTCGGTACATCTTGTGTTGTGTGATGTTCTCTTGTTATACTTGCTTTATTTGGTTTTAAGTTTTCATTGTTTCGGCTTTAAGAGTTGAAGATTTAAGTTATAAAGAGCTACACTGATTCACCCCCCCTCTCAGTGTCATTGTGAGACTAACATTGACATGAATATTGAAAATCCTAAAATCCTATTTGTCACTATCACTAGTATAAATCCTAAAATTGAGAAATTTTGAGTATATAGGTAAGTTATACCCATGTAAAGGGATTTCTCTTTAAGCATGTGTCATAAATAAGATGAATCTCTTTCTATACTACTTTGGTACCTCGTATAATTCAATTTCATGTATCTTAATGTTTATCTCACGTATGACCATATATATCGATAGGACTAGCTTCTTCCATGTATCAACGAGTATATAGGAAGGGCGAGTATATAGAAACGATAAATATATTATACTAGTGGTATATGGAAAGGGGGACTATTTGGGAGATATAAGGAACCATCACCATGGCAACATAAGAAATATTTCTTACAAAATTACAATTGTTCAATTTTCAAAATTTTACAGCTTTGAATATCAAGATGAGGACCTTGAAAAGCTTTGGTACATAGTCATTGAAGGAGAAACTCAACTTAAGGATATTGTAGATCAAAAAAAATATTATGAGGGGGATGCTAAGGATCTAATGCTTATCACCCTTGCAGTGGTAGATGAAACACAAAAAATAAAAGAAGCATGGCATATACTTTCTACTATACTTGAAGGGAAAAGAAAATTTATTATTCTTCATCTTCAATCCCAACTTCATACATTGAAGGTATAGGATAGAGAATGTTCAGAGTAATTTATTTGTAAACTTATGGAATTGAAGAAAAAATTGAATACCATGGGAGAAACGATAGATGACAAGAACTTAGTCTCCATTGTACTTAGACCTCATCCTGATTCATTTTGAATGTTGGTCACATCTTTGTGTGTTTAAAATAGAAGAGTATCATTTGATGAATTGATCAATAAGAGGAGGAAAAAAAAAGAAATTAAGGGGCCAATTGTCCAATAATACACTCATCTGTACAAAGAAAGCATAAAGGTGTCAAAAAGATCCTTACACTTATTTATCATAAAAACAACCCAAAAACAAATAAGAAATTTTCATATTTGGGAAAAGGAAGGACATAAAAATAGGTTTTATAGATATAAATATTTGACTCAAGGTGGAAAGTCAACAAACCTCCTCAATACAAACCACAATTTAAACCATAATAGCAATTAGGACATGTTTCCCATGAGGAATCAAAATGTGTTTATGAAAAAGACTTTAAAATTACCCACAATGTACTGATGTCTAAGGTAGAAACAAAACAAAGGGATGAAGTTTGATGCATTGATTCAAGGGCTACTAAACACATGACTAGAGACAAAGAATGATTTTATTTCCTACAAGCAAAATATGTGAAATCGATCATGATTACTAATGATAAAACTTATCAGGTTAAAGGAGTGAATAATGTTTTTATCAATCTATTTGATGGAAAATGCATGTTCAAAAAATGAGCTATATAGCCCAAGGTTAGCAAAAAAATTTCTATGAGTATCACAACTATTGGATCGAGAAATGGTAGTAGAATTCATGGTTGTTGATGGAAATAAGTATTTAATTACACAACAAAAAAAAATTATGGCTACTATTTTCTATAACAATGGTTTGTTTGCAGTTGATGTCCTACTTATCTCCTAATGGTAGATTATCAACAACCAAAATTTATACTACCTCACTCTAGCATAGGAGATATGGTCATGTATGTTTTGGGTATTTAATATAGATGAAAAAACATCATATGGTGAAAGGTCTACCCAATTTTTCATCCACACTTCTAGGTTGACCAAGTTGTTTAGTAAGAAAGTAACATTGGGTTTCGTTTGAATTCAAAACTCATAGAGCTAAATGACACGAGCTGTACACACTAATCTATGTGGACCTATGGCAACCAATTTTAGTGGACAAAGGTACTTTCAAATATTTTTTGATGATTACTTATAAAAAATATGGGTATATTTTTTACCACTTCAATAAGATGCCTTCACACATTTTCAACATTTGAAAAATCTTGCAAAAATAGAAAAATGACATTCTATTTGAGTCCTTTGATCATATCGAAGGAGGAATATATATATATATATATATAGATATACTTGAAGATGTTGAAAAGTGGGGGCATATCAGGGGCCACCCTTCCTATGGATTGAACTTGGATCTCTGTTAAGAGAATCCAATAATTTTTTCCATTGCAGTGTCCTTGTCAGTATATCGAGGGAGGAATATACATCCAATGATTTTTCCAAATTTTTAGCACAACATGGAATCAAGTGATAGCTAACTACTACCTATACTCCATAATAGAATGAGGTTGCTAAGAGAAAAAACTATTCTATCATGGAAATGGTTCAACGTATGCTCACAAGAGAAACTCTAGCACAACAATATTGGGATGAAGTTGTTAACACTATGATGTATCTTTAAAATAGAGTGCCTACAAAGGGTCTTCAAGGGATTACACTTGAATAAACTTGGTCCAAAACTAAACCCTCATTTGCACATATTAGAGTTTTTAGATGCAAGGCATACATGCAAGTGTCAAATAGAAAACAAACGTGTTAGACTTTATTACATTATTTGTTGTTATGTAATTAAAATTATTATATTATTTGATGTTATGTAAAAATTAATGGATGAATAATTATGTCATATAAGGTTGGACACTCATATCTCTTGTGAATAGAGAATATGAAAAAACAAAGTTGAAGGTGAAACACCAAAGGTATCTTGAAACTAAAAGACACACCATAAATATGGTTGATGTATATGTTGAAAATATTTGATGAGAGATATCTTTCTATTCAATAGTATTCTTCCATAATAGTTTTATAAATTATATTGCTTACCATCCCTTATTGCCAACATCTGGTATTAGAGCAGGTTGAGACAAGTTGAGTCTGTATGTTCAAGTAGGGACAATAGTTTCCATCCAACAACATGTTCTCTATGCAAAGGTGTCAAGACATTTTTTAGAGGAGTTATTGTATTTGAATCCCCATTATAGTGTTGAAATCCTAAGCCATGCCAATATTCTTGTATATTTCATACTACAAATATCATAGAGACCATTTTATTACCACTTGTCTCTAGGCATAGTCATATATGTTCTCTAAGAACAAAGAAAATTATGTACCATTTTTTAAAAAGTTAACGTGACCTCATATCTATTTTTTAGTTTTGACATGAACATGTAGATATCTAAAAGACTATTTTATAGTTAATCTAGTTGAATAAAACTATTTTGTGATTCATTTTTTATGAAGTTTCTAGGTGGAGTTTCATGGTTTATTTTTGGAGGAGTTTCATGGTTTGTTTTTTGTGGAGTTTCATAGTTTATTTCTAGTGGCATTTTCTTTCTAATGAATTTTACATAGAAGAAAATTCCATGATTTGTTTAGAATTTGACCAAAAGGAAAATTTCATAACCTATTCAATAGATTGTAACAAGGCTCCTACAAAAAAAAAAATAAACATGGTCAAAATATGAAAACTGGCCACATGTTACCCAATGCAAGGAAGATAGTGTGTTTGGTAACACTTCTAATGGTTTGGGAGGTTAAATAATGCATCTAACAAAAAAAAGTTTGCTACTATGATCTCACTAATAAGTAACTCAAAGGCTATATGGGTAATTCATTGTGCCCAATTTATCTTTGTGAAGTTCAACATTTTTAAAAATTTAATGTCTCTTGTTTATATTGCAACTTGCATAGTGGGTGAGTTGGTCATTGGAACAAAGCTTAAAAAATTTGAATAGTCTGTTATGAGTCAATTCCCTTTGAGCTCCTAGTTGAAAGAGGACTTTTATATCTTAAAAATATTGCAAATATTTTTCTTTAAAAATATATATATAGAAAGTTTTTTTTTTAAATATAATGACTATAGTAATTTTTTTAAGGTAGAATATAGTTTAAAAAAAATGCATTTAGTGAGTTAAAAGGTGTATAGGTGCATTATATTTTTTTTAGGAGAGCCATCTTTCATGAAATGCAAAAGAAGGGAAATAAATATTTGAAATAAAATTGGAAGTCTTTGAATTTTTGAAATTAGGATCTTATAGTGAAATTATTTTTTGTAAAAAGGTGAATTTCCAATAGTGACTAGCAACTTTTTTTTTCAAAAATATTTTGCATAAAAATAATTTGTACATAAGAAAATAAAAACATGTGCTTCACACAATCACATCATTCAATATAAATGATGCCTTTGACTTGTGTTTATAGGTAATGTTATCGAATTAAGTTACTGCACATAAAGCCTAATGTAGCTTCCATAACGACATCTGGGTATTGACCCTATAAATTGATGGGGGAGGAATAAGGATACACATTTGTGATATTTGGTTTCACTCCATTCATTACCCTAATTGATTCTATTGTTAGATATAAATCCTAAAAATAAGAAAATCCAAGTATATAGGTAAGCTATGCCCATGTATGAATATTTCTCTTTAAGCAAGTATCATTTATAGGATGAATTATTTTTAGTACTACCTTGGTACCATGTATCGATCTCTTTCACATATGACTATGTATATCAAGATGCCTAGCTTCTTTCATGTACCAAAAGGTATATAGGAAGAGCATGTATATTGAAAGGCTTGGTATATATGATTGGTGGTATATAGAAAATGGGACCATTTTGGTAGATACAAGGAACCTTTTACATATGCAAGAAATAAGGATTGGTATCGATCTCTTTCACATATGCAACTTATTTTTTCAAAAATATTTTGCATAAAAATAATTCGTACATAAGAAAATAAAAACATGTGCTTCACACAATCACATCATTCAATATAAATGATGCCTTTGACTTGTGTTTATAGGTAATGTTATTGAATTAAGTTACTGCATATAAAGCCTAATGTAGCTTCCATACCAAAATTTGGGTATTGAACCTATAAATTGATGGGGGAGGAATAAGGATACACTTTTGTGATATTTGGTTTCACTCCATTCATTACCCTAATTGATTCTATTGATAGATATAAATACTAAAACTAAGAAAATCCAAGTATATAGGTTAGCTATACCCATGTATGAAGATTTATCTTTAAGAAAGTATCATTCATAGGATGAATTATTTTTAGTACTACCTGGGTACCATGTATCAATCTCTTTCACATATGACTATGTATATCAAGAGGCCTAGCTTCTTTCATGTACCAACAAATATATAGGAAGAGCATGTATATTGAAAGGATTGGTATATAGGATTGGTGGTATATAGAAAAGGGGACTATTTTGGTAGATATAAGTAACCTTTTCCATGTCTATATCAAAACACTTTATCACATAATATTAGTTGCTAAAAGGTCCAAATTTTGCACCATGGAAGACAAAAATGAGAACAATACTAGTGGTCAAAAAACTCTAGGATATAGTTACTAGTGATGAAACTTGTCCTAAAGAGATGGAAGATAAGTAAAGTATGATGAAAGAGATGAAAGGTCACTTATGCTCATCACTTTTGGAGCGATTGATGAAATACAATCACATATTAGTGAAGCAAATATATAAAACAATTCATGGGATAAACTTAGTACAATATTTGAAGGGAAAAATGAAGCCATAATCCTTAATCTACAATCACAAATTTATACATGAAGGGTCCAAGATAGTGAGAGTATTGAACAATTCCATGGAGGAATTGTAGACTTGAAATCAAAGTTGCAACATGCAAGAAAAGTTGGATGGGAAGCTATTAATTTTAGTTGTACTTAGAGATCTCCTTGAATTATTCAAAACATTGGTGACAACTCTCCAAGTATCAAATATAAGGATGTCATTTGAATAATTGGTAATATTCCTCCAACAATATGAAGTGGAAAATCTATTGAGATATGTGTTGTCTAATAATATCCATATCTTAAAAAATGAACCTCAAAAAACCTCAAAGGGTCCTTCTACCTCATGTTCACCATAAAATCAACCTCAACGGAGAATGAGGTATTTTTATATCTACAAAAAAGAAGGATATGCCACCAATTTTTGTAAATATAATTCATTGAATCAAAAGAATAAATTCCAAAAAACTTTTCAAAAGAATCAATGGTATTGATCACAATATCCACAAGGGAAACAAGTACAAGAAAAATATCAAAGAGGGAAATCTCAACAAAGGCCATAATAGGAAAGGCACATTGCTTAGGGTGAATCAAAACTAGATTATGAAGAAGAGTATAAAAACGACAAAGTCCTCATGGCCAAGGAACTATCAAAATCAAGAAATAAAGGAGATAGTAAACAAGCCAAGAAACAAAATATATCAAAAGACAATGAAGATGGTGAGTTTCTAAAACTTAGATCTTGTTTATAGGTAATACTTAGAATAGTTGAAGAAGAATACTTTAAAAATTGTGTGACAATATCTTTTGGTGTAATGATAAGAGTATGCATGGAAATATTTACCCTTGACATCCTTGAGGTTCATTGTAGAAAGAAAAGAGAAATAATTAAGAAATTGAAGGATAAGCTTACGATGAAAGATATTTTTTGTGACACAAGTGATCTACTTAAAATAATAAATTTTGGTTGTGATGTAGGTGATTTGAGGCCCATGATGGAAAATGGTTGTGATACATGTGATCTTGTCCAAAGAAAAAATATAGTTTGTGATATAAGTGATTTGAATATTGATGATAAAAGGAAATAATATGTAGAAGATGGTTGAATTGGCCATGAAGAAACCATATTGTTAGAGTTGAAAGTGACAGTGATTGCTCAAATTATGTTGAAGGTAACTATGATGATTATGTATGGTAGTTGAATGTTGTTGATGATAGTGATAAAAATAAAAGTGGTTATGAATAATTTTAATTCTTTGAAAAACATACCAAAGGAATTGATTCAAAATTAGTAATAAAAATGGGACACAATGGTATAGGCTTGGGAATATATGGGTAAGGTATGAAAATGCCTATAATGCTAGGTATAAGGCCATAGAATGGAGGCCTTGGTTATGATGATCCAATAGGAAGTAGTGAGAGCAAGTTTGTGAAAAGGTAAACCTTTACAAAATATAAAAATTAGGTTAATAAATTAGTGACACTTAATCTATGAAGAAATAATCTTATGCATAAGTTCCTAGAGTGAGTTGTTATAGTCATTGTGAAAGATCTAGATATGTAACAAATAGGTGTTGGAACTTGCATTCTTGAAATATTTGTGGAGGTAATTGTAGTGATTTTTATTACACTTGGGAAAACATTTTACCTTATTCAATTTTAAAAGGTGGCTCTGATAGAGAGGCAAGATAGTGAAAAGCAAATGGAAGCAAATTAAGTACACTACCATATCTTCTCAATCAATGACAAGCACTATATTAAGAGGTTAGAAAGTTGATGGATGCTCCTAAAGTTCTAAATATTGTTAGATCAAAATTATCGACAACCCGTGCTATTTTAATACACCTTTAATGAAGATGGGTTGTGGAAATATCTGCAGATTGATGACTCATGCTATTTTTAGTTATATTTATGGGACGATGAAGAAGAAAATTTTCATGAGTTGTCCAATGGGACCATCTAATGGAATATCAATGAACCATGTTATTTTTAAATAATTATGATGGAGGATGAGGAAGAAAAGTTACGTGAACTATTTTATTGAAGATCAATGGCCCACATTGCTTCAAAGGACTAATAGAGAAATTTCCAAAAGAGAAACCCTATTGTTTGTCAATTTTGAGACACGTGACCAAAAGGGGGTCCATGGACTTGGAGGAGATATGGATAAATTCCACTAACAATCCAATAAAATGAAAGATAATCCAACTTGAAAAATATCAGGATTAGAAAAAGTGATAATGGTGGCCAATCAAAGTTCATATTTAGCCTTCATAACAAGAATCCTCCAAGCACTTTATTGCAGATAACCTATACATACAACCTCCTAGAAAAGGAAATTAAAATTATTAAGATGGTAGTTGCAAAAGGATCCGAATCCACCTACTAGAACCACTTGAGCATGGAAGTCCAAAGAAGTAGTTGACACATTAAATACAGTAATGTGGGAGCCATAATGGGAACAACCTGGATCTTGGAGCATTAATTTTAGAAAGCCTCTATTTTCAATTTTTGAGAATACCTAGGAAAAGTAGTTGACCATTATGATAGCAACTACACATCTAGGGGTCTAGAATCCTTTAGCATTGATGATTCCATGTCTAGAGACCTCAATAATATCAACAAGTTGGATGTGGATAGAGCCCCAAGGAAACATCATATAAGCTTTAAAATCTCACATACTTTTGGAGGGAAAGACTCCCTAGTTTTACTTATTAATAGTATATAAATGTTCATTATAAGGAATTGGAAGTGGTATACTCATGCCTTGTTAGAACTAGATTATATTACATCATTTGGGTCATGTAAATGTAAATTTCTTGGTACATACTTAGGATATTAGATTACTTTAGGGGGAAGTATCTATTTACTTCATGCAATGTAAAAAATGCACAAGTATCAATGTGCAAGTTGTATATGTGCAATTTATCCCTTGCACAACTAGGTAGAGTGTTGGCCAAGGAACATCTCTTCCTATATAAAGGGCCATAGACATAGAGCAAGTTAGAGCAATAGGAAGTAGTGTAGAACAGTGTGGTGTGATGTAATGTGATGGAATGTGATATGTTCAAAGCTCATTCTTGAGAAGCAGCTTTATTCATGGAGTTTTCATTTCATCCATACGTACTTTGTATACATTTCCATCATTTCTATTTATAGCATATTTTTAATCATCTCACAGATTTACTCTATTTCATATTATTCTGCATCTTGTGATTGATATCTCCCATTACATGCTGCATCAAAATCTAACATACCTAATACTTGGCCTTGTATATATTTCCCTTCATTTTCTTTTGTATATAATTCTAGACTCTAGCCTTGGGTCATCTTGTTTACAACATCAAGCCTCTTTTGTTTTGACATACATGTATGAATTATATATATAAGAAGTTGTGGTTAATCTTTCTTTACCCTCTTTCTTGTGTGTATAAATTTGGGTGAGTGATATGTTGGATCAAAATTGTGTTCAATTTCTAGTTGTTATCAAATGATGCATATGTCTATTCATCCCATTGGTATATAGAATAATCTCTTAAAATTGGTGCATCGACTCCTATAACATAGGATTTTTAGTTTCATGTTATCTCTCTCTCTCTCTCCCATTTTTCTTTAAAAAAATCGAATACCTTAGGAATAGTTTAGGAAGGTGAATATTGAAGATCACATATTATAAGGAGTTGGACTTATACAAAATCTTGGATATTGTCCGTCAAGTTGTATCCCAAGATTTTTCAAATTTTGATTGTGTTGCTCCATGAGTCGTAAGTGTTGTGTGCATCCATACATTTTAAGGGATGACCACAATATTTAGAGTTGATACTAATTTAATGGCAAACATAGTGGGAGCAATCACATTCTAATTTATTCCATAATAAGAAATGTTATTAAGCAATGGAGAACCACCCATTGTGTGCAACATATAATATAATGGCACACCTAATGGGAAAACTACATGCATCAAGTTGATATTTTGGTAAAGGTATCAAATTATTTTCTTATCAAAGCATACACAAATTTACTTGGAAACTCCAATAAGAATGAAGGACCTATAAATTTTTGAGTGCAATACCTACCACTATGTCCTTTGTAGCTATAAATCCTCAAGTATTAGTGCATCCCCTTAATCGAATTTCAAGGAGGAGAAGGAGAGCTCAATGTCAAAACATGGTGCAACCAAATCAACCTCTAATAAGATGTCTAACTTTGAATGATAGAGATCCCTTGCTACCACATATTTCTTCCACTACATGCAACCCAATCCCATATTTAGATATTGAGTCATTTACCTATTTCATTAGATAAGATGCTACCATGTCCATGGAGAACTTGTACTACATGGAAAGCCTATACATGGTGGACAACATCGAAGAGCAAAACATAGATCTACAATTGTTGATAACCTCCTTCAAAAGGAAGTATAGAGAATGGTACATAATCCTTCCTCCACATTTATTCAAGAGTTAGGACCAACTTGTCGACTTGCTAGTAGATAGATTTAGAGAGAAAGCCTATGAAAACCAACAACACACCACTAAATTTATACCCTTCTAATGCTTACCCTATGAAAACTACCAGCACATCACTATATTAAACTGCGTATATTCAATCATCTACTCTTGGTTCAATATAAAATTCACATATACAGAATCAATCCTCTTAATCCTCATCACAAAGCTTTCTCTCAGGTACAAGTACCACCCTTCTTGAACAAACCTTGGTAACCAAGTATGAGGAGGAAGTATATGCTATATTTGAGGGAGTTGGAACTTTGAAACCTACTATATCATAAGTACAATTGGACTATATGACAAGAGCCAAAAGAAAATCATTATAAGAATAGAGAAAGCCTGATCAAATGGGCCTTAATCCATAAAACATGCCATTAGATCCTAGGAGAAATATATTTCCTATAGTTGCACCAATATAGAATATGTAAAACACTTCTATTGATGATAAAATAAATCCCTTTAAAATCCTTAAGCAAAAATAATTAACCCCAATACAAGCTACTACTCCCCAACTTCCTATAGTAGAGAGACCCTAACCCTAATGGATATTAGGCACTATTCAAAATGTGCACTCTCTAGAATAATTTATGTAGTAGACCACCTAAAGAAGTCTACTATGGTTGTGTATCTTTGGGATGTTATCTCTATACTATAATAAATTAAATTCTTAGAGGACCTACTAGGAAAACAAAGTATCTTAGGAAAGCAAAAGGTACCTACAATATTTCAAATGTCTATCCTTGAAGTGACTAGAACCAAACCAATGTTATTCTACTTGACCTTAGTCTATAGTGATAAGTTGATCTATAAAAATTTGGTAGATTATGGATCAAGTGCCTTAGTCATACCTAGTAGTGTGGCATATGCATTGGGATTAGTCTATGAGCCTATTAATCAAGGAGTAGTTCAACTAGATGAAAACCTTGTCTAGATATTTGGATTGGTAAAAAACTATAGTGAAATATCATGAGGTAATTTTGACCACCTAGACTAGATGAAGAGAGGACTATAGCCTTTCCAATGGTAACTAAGCTAGACCTCACCATAAGTAGGAACCTTGAAGCCTTTTTTATAGTAACTAAAAGGGTTCTACTATTGATAGGATTTCTATTTGCATAGCGGCCATGGATCTATTCCTTGATTGAATGGGTGGATTCAAAAAATGAACCATCCTCTTTTATAATTAGGTTTGCTATGCATCATATACCTTGGTGATGTTATAAAATGACACCAAAATATATACCAACAAAAGAAACCTAAGAATAGTAGAGGAGAAAAAGAACAAGTTGTTCAAGCAAGAGGTCAGTAAGCTTGTCTAAGATTTCTAGTTCATGTGAAGGCCACCCCAAAAATTTCATGACAATAAGGAAAAAGGAAGAAAATTGGCTAAACCAGACAAAGAGAATAGCTCAAGCACACTCGTTAAATGAAGAAGTTCAATAATACCTGTATGAAGGTAGCTTTGAGGTATCAAAAATCAAAGGAGTAGGGCAACAATAATAATGATATTCATTATATTGGGTGATTATTGAGAAAGCTACAATCATAACTCCATGGATTTCTTTCTACAAATTGAATCCAAAGGTGACCCTTTACCCAAATCGAAGTTCTACAATGAAGCCAATATAAATGAAATGCTACCATAGTAATGCTAAAAATTGAACCAAAAAAACTTAGTAATTTATCCATTGATGAAAGAGCATATTTAATGCGTGCTCTATAATTATGATCAATGATTATTAAGATCAATAATCGTTACAAATAATGAGATAGATACAACCAAAAAGATCGATACAAACAATAATTTTGTCCAAAATAATGTAATATAATATTCTTAATATTGGTGATTTTATACAATAAGTCAATTTTATAGAGATAAATAAAGAGATGAAATTATATTTGTGTGATATCATAAATATAGGTGTGGATATAATGTGAGAGGTCACATTTAATGAAAAATATAGGCAATAAATAGAGTGTCACATTAACATATTAATAACGAGATGAAATATTTTTCTAGTTGATGTATTCATTGCTAATTTTAATAATTCATCCTTGATGTGCATTGAATTCTATAAAACATATTTATTTATGTTTGCCAATGTGATTAGGAGCTTCTCAATTTATAGTCGTGAATAATAATGCAAAACATGATCAATCAGATAAGTTTAACAAGCTTGAGCAATCATTAATAATGATATTAAAACCAAGGTCCTTTAAAGAGATCAAAATTTTAGTCCTTTTAAAAGTGCAATGGTGATAATAAAATTTAATTTTTTAAAAAATAATTGTAAAAAAAATCTTAAAGTATGTTTTCATTGTTAAGTATTCATTAATGCATTAGCTTGCTTAAAAAATATTTTATTGTGGAACAGATACTATTACAAATTTTAATTATATTATTATCATATTCTTAACTTTAAATGTGTAAATAATGTTTTAAAATAAATCTTAACTCTAAGCGTAACTCTTACTTCCACCCTTTGCTTGTACTATGTGTTAGACTTTATTACATTATTTGTTGTTATATAAATGTAATTATTATATTATTTTATGTTATTTAGTAATTAAGAAATGAATGATGATATCATATCATATGAGGTTAGATACTCAAATATTTGGTGAGAATGATATAATGTGAAAATTCAAAATTAAAGGTGAAACACCTTAGGTGTCTTCAAAGTAAGGGACACTAAAAGCATAAATATAGACTATGTACTAAGATACTAGCTGATGAATAGTAAAGGAAATGTATGATGAAATATATCTTTGTGTTCAATATTGTTCTTGCATAATATTGTAAATATTATTGTTTTTCTTCCCCTTGTTTTCAACATCTAGTATCAAATCCAACATTGGAGAGTTTGTGAAGTTAATGAGAAGGGACTATCATCATCATATTTTGACATGCCCTTATAGTTTATCTTGTGTAGGCTTCATTTGAAGATTTTAACACATTGCATGTGGTATGAGAAGAAAGTGTTCAATGTTTTGAGAGCAATATGAGTTTGGTAACATTTGAGGAGAAAGTATATTACTAAAATGGATTATAGTAGCCTATAGAGTCCTCAACTATTTTCCCATAGGAAAAATATCTTCCCATGTTTCCATAAAGTTGTTTTATTTCTTCATTCCATAATTTATGAATTATAGTTTTGTAGACTCGTATGCATTTGATGCCTCCATTTCCAATTGGAGCCTTAAATTCATAAATCATTAGTCATGTAGTGTAAACATGTGAGCAAAAAAGAAATCACTAGAGGATATATTTTTGTGAGTTTACGTATGCTTGTTACTCCATTCCCTAGTACCTTATCTATTAGTAATTTTTCCTCGACACTCTATTTATGAGTATTTTCTTGATGTCATATCTATGAATTGTATTTCCAACATCCTATCTATGAGTTTCTAAAATAGACAACTCAGCTTGTGAGCTCACCTTACATTGTGTCAGAATAAAAAAAAAATTATTGTAGTGGAAATATTTCATTTAAAGTTGGGAAATTGTAGTGAAATGTTCATTTGGATTCTACCAAGAATTTGGAGGTGAGGAAATTTTGTGATTGAGTAACAATCCTGATTGCTTAATGGATCAATAAAAAATTATGACAAAGGTTTATTCCTTTCTCATAATGATAATTATTTTGAAGGCTATACATGTAATTTATGCTAAGTTCAATTTATCTTTGTGAAATTTCAATACCTTTAAAAAAATACCTCTCCTTTGCATTGCAACTTGCATAGCCAGGCAGTTGGTTATTAAAATAAAGTTTACTTTTTTTTAATAGTGGATTACGGGTTTAATTCCATTTGGGTGCCTATTTGATAAACGGATTTGCTATCTAAATATTATAAATATTTCTCTATAGTTATATTTTTATTAAAAAATGTAGAAAGGATTTTTTTTTAAATAATAACCATAGAAAAATTTGCAAGATAGAAGATAGTAAAAAGTGCATTTAGGAAGTTAAAAGGTGTATAGATGCATTATATATTTTAAGTAGGCAATTTTTTTTAATGAAATGCAAAGTGGAAAGTTATTTTTTTTTTAAATGAGGAGAAATAAATATTTAAAAGAAAATTAAATATCTTTTTGAATTTTTTGGAGTTTAGGGTTATGCATAAGGGGTTGGACTCAAAATGTACTTGTAAAAAAATGGCGAATCCTAATAAAAATCAAGGTGAATCAAGATGAATCTTAAGAAAATCAAATCAATCATATTCACACCAAAATTTGGGGCATTTGAAGCCCTAAAAAGTAAGGTCATATTTGGGGTACTATTAAATCATTGTATAAATTCATAAAAACATCACCATTAGATCAAGATCAAAAAGAGCTTTCCAACGAGTACAAATATTCCTATGTTTAAATATATATTGTGGTGAATTGACCCTAAGAAAACATTGGTACTCAAAATTTTAGGCAAATGTGTCAATGTCGAAGATCCTCATATTCACCAATTTCCAATTTTGGAAATCCTAATATTCGCCAAATTTACGAATATTCACCACTGTGCATAACCCTAAGTTAGGATCCTATGGTGAATAATTTTTTAAGGAGAATAAATATTTTTTGGTAAAAAATGTGCCTTTTCGTAGTGAATGACACTTTTAAAAAAAATAAATTTTACATAAAAATTAATTTTGTACACAAAAATCAAACATTGTGTTTTGTATAATCATGGTATTCAGTATAAAAAATACCTCTAACTTGCATTTATAGGTAATGTTATCATATTAAGTTATTGTGTCTAAAGCCTAATATAGTTGTCATAACGACATTTGAAAATTAAACTTATAAATCAAGGAGAAATAATGATTCATTTTCTTGTGATATGTTGTTTCATTCTATTTTTACCCCATTCATCACCATCATTGGACATTAATCTTGAAATTGAAAAATTATAAGTATATAGGAAAGTTACGTAAATATATGAGAAATTCTCTTTAAGTAGGTGTCATTGATAGGATGAATCCTTTTCAATACTACCTTGGTACCATTTATCGATCTCTTTCACATATCTTAATAACTTCTTCCATGCACTGATAGGTATATATAAAGAGCAAGTATATTGAAAGGATTGGTATATAGGAATGGTACTATATAGAAAAGGAGATCATTTTGGGATATATAAGGAACCTTAACTATGTCTACATCTCATATAATATCAATTGCTCAAGGGTCCAAATTTTGCACCATGGAAGACAAAAATGAGATCAATACTAATGGTCAAAAGACTTTAAGATATAGTTACTAGTGATGAAACTCATTCTAATGAGACTATAACTAGATAAAAGTATGATGAAGGAGATGCAAGGGTACTTATGCTCATCATATTTGGAGTGGTTGATAAAATACAACCATATATAAGTGAAGTAGAAATATCAAAGAAAGCATGGGATAAAATTTATACCATATTTGAAGGAAGGCATGAAACCACAATATTTCATCTTCAATCACAACTACATACCTTAAGCTTCCAAGATGCTAAAATTATTGATTAGTTTTTTTTGAAGAATTATAAACTTGAAGTCAAGGTTGAACACCATGGGACAAAATGTGGATGACAAGGTTGTAATTAGGGCTCTCCCTAAATAATTTAGAATTTTGGTGACATCTCTCCAAGTATCTAATAAAAGTGAGTCATTTGAAGAATTGGTAAATATATTTCAATAATATGAAGTTGAAAATTAGTTGAGAAATGAGTTCTCTAATAATGCCCTTATCTCCACAAAGAAAACATAAAAATGTTGAAAGGGTCCTTCTACCTCATCTTCTTTACAAAAGCATCCTCAATGGAGGATAGGATATTATCATATTTGTGAGAAATAAGGACATAACACTTTTAGGAACCTACTACTAAAAATAAAATCACTCACACAAATTTTGCAAATAAACATAAATGCTCAAAACATAAACTATTGCAATATAAAATATAAATGCAAAAAGGACCAATATCACAAAGTAACATTGAATCGCAAGCCACTTCCAAGGGGAAACCTCCTTCAATACTTTCATTCATTTATGCAAAAATATACATAAATTCCTACTCCTCACATTTTTAAAGACTTCATCTACCACCTATCTCTCAAGGTTGGATTACATATAAAATGCCACCTGAGCTAGAATATCCTACCTATAAGTCTAAGATGCAGTTAACCTTAGATTAGTTAGGCCAAGGTAATAAAAAAATGACACGAAAATTACAGTCGAAAATATATTCAATTAACCAGACGATTAATACATTAACTTAAACCTTATATAGGTTTAGAACTTGCGTAATCATAGGAAATGGAAGGTGGAGGAAGATCGGGGAGTTTAGAGAGAACGAAGGAGTAGGAGGTGGAGTGGGAGGTGGCAGCGAGCGTGGGGAGAGGAAGGGAGTGGAGTGATAAGGGAAAATGGACAGCAGGAAAGGAGGAAGCTGAATGGAGGGATAAGGAGAAAATGAAGGAAAGGGAGAAGGAATATCATGCCGACCATCCAAGCAAGATTAGCCGACAAAAGGTGAGTGTGTTCACACTGGGCTTAGAAAAACTAGTTTTTTCTAAGCCTGTTTCAAGCTAAGTTCTGTTCACACTTGCAACACTACCTACAAAACAATTACATTTTTTATAACAGATACATATAATGACACAACTTGTCTAGGTACTTCTACAGACACAACTATTACAAAATATTACAAAATATTATCATGGGTGTTCCCCATAGTTATAAATAATTACAAAATATGATCATGGATGTTCCCCCAAGTTCAACAAGGAGCATTACATCATAGTGTTAAGTAGGGGTCCTAACATACCCTTCTCCTTTAGAAAGCATTGTCCTCAAAGTTGAATATGAGAAAACTATTAATGTTGGAGCTATTGAAGAGGTTCCCATATACAATCTTCAGGTTATAAGCCACACCATTGAACAAGAACATCAATGATGATACACTAATGAAGGGTACATGATATATGATAGAGAATACATTTAAGTTCAAGGATTATGGAACCTTCCTCATCCAACTCTAGAAGTGTAGACTACACCTTGGCCCTATTTCCAACAACTTGCTTGAGAGAGAATACATGGAAGACTGGATGAATTTTAGAACTAGCTAAAAAGGCTAGTTTATATGTTGTTGACTCGATCCATTGCAACACCTGATAAAGCCTATAATATTTTATGGTAAGTTTGTGACATCCATAAATCCAGAGAGAGGATTGTTTGTATGGGTGTAAGAAAAGAAAAACCATGTATCCAAGATCATTAAAGCTACGCTCAATGTGATACTGATCAACTTGTTGTTTCATACAGTTCTAAGCTAAGTCTAGATTGACCTTGAGTTGACAAAGGATAGAATCACACTAGAAGAGAGTGGAATCTATAGCATAAACTTTAGAATTGTCTGAAATGTAAGAAGATGGTGCTAGTGGATGTTGACCATAGATTACTTCAAATGGGATAACTTTAGTGGTAGTGTGATATATTGTGTTATACCACCATTCAGCCAAAGGAAGCCACTTGGTCCAATGTGTAGGATTTTTAGAGGTGAAGCAACGAGGGTATGTTTCCAAGACTTTATTCACAATTATAGTTTAACCATCAATTTGAGGGTAATAGACCAAACTCATCTTGAGTTGTGTTCCCTACAACTTAAATAATTTCTATCAAAAATGATTGGTGAAGGTAGGATTCCTATCAGATATAATGGATTTAGGTATGCCATGGAGATGAAATATAGATTCTATGAAGGTTTCAACAATAGTGGATGTAGTGTATTGGTAAGATAGGGAACATAAATGAGCATACTTCATAAGACAATCCACTATCACCAGCATAACCAATTTGCCTCTAAATTTAAGTAACCCTTCAATAAAATAAATAGAGATATCTATCCAAAATTTCTCAAGAATCAACAATGGTTGAAGGTTACCAAGGGAACACATAGTTTCACATTTCATACATTGGCAACAATCACATTTAGCCATAAAGGTATGAATATATTTTTCATTCCCTACCCAAAAAAAGTATGCTTTATCCTTGCATAAGTTTTGAGAAACCTAGAATGGCCAGCTATTGGGGAAACATGCATATCTTGAAGGATGAGGTTCTTTATTTATGACTAATTAGGTACAACAATATGGTCACAATACCATAAATCGTGACCATTCCAAGTATAGTTGGGGCATAAATGATGATATGCTTGAATTTTACAAATGAGAGTTTGCAAAGAGGAGTCTTTGATCAGTTTCGCATGGAGTTGATGAATCCACTAAGGGTGTGGTGGATATATCATGTAGTATAGCTGATTCTTCGTGTAGTTAGGATAAAGCATCCGCCAACATGTTCTCCATACCCTTCTTATAGGTGATGTCCTAGTCATAAACCAACAATTTTAAAACTTATTTTTGTCGTTCTGAGGTGGTAACCCTTTGTTATAAGAAATATTTGAGACTCTGATGATCAATTTTGATGGAAAAATATCAACCAATGAGATATGGACACCAATAATTGATCGCATGTAAAATGTAAAGAATTTCCTTCTCATAATTTGACTTACCCAAATTTTGGTCTAAGAGTGCCTTACTAGTGAAAGCCAAAGGTCTAGCTTCTTGCATTAAAACCATCCCAATTCCAATTCATGATGCATCACTTTCAATGACAAATTATTTAGAGAAGTCTAGCATTGCTAATATAGGGGTAGTGGTCATGGCATACTTCAAATTGACAAAATTCTTTTCGGTTGGTTCGATCCACATAAAAGAGTTATTTCCTAGCATGGTTGTCAAGGGAGTCGTTATCATGCCATAATTATTCATAAATTTCCTCTAATATCCTATGATACCTAAGAATCCATGAAGTCCTTTTAAGGTACAATGCTTAGGCCAATATTGAACAACCTGGATTTTCTTAGGATCAATCTGAACTCCATCCTTAGTGACAATGTGCCCTAAAATTCAACCTCTTGTTGGCCAAAAGAAACTTTGGACCTCTTTGCATAGAGATGATGGTCAGACAAAATTTTGAGTATTTGATCTAAGTGCTGAAGATGTTCTTCCCTTGAATGAATGTAAACCAATCTATCATCAAAAAAGACCAGAATGAATTTGCAAAGGAAAGGGCAAAAATAGAGTTCATCAGACTCTAGAAGGTAGAAGGTGCATTGGTCAATCCAAATGGCATAACCAAGAATTTATATTATTCTTTGTGAGTTCTAAAGTCTATTTTTAGAATATCCTCATCCTTGATGTGGATTTGATGATACCTTGATTGCAAATCCAACTTGGAAAAATATTGAGCCCCATGCAACTCATCAAGTAATTCATCAATCACCAAAATATGAAATTTATCTTTAATAGTGATCTTGTTGAGGTCTTTACAATGTACACATAGACACCAAGTTCCATAATTTTTTCGTACTGATAACACTAATGAAAAATATGGGCTAACACTAGAATGGATAACCCTAGCAACTCAAAGCTCTTGCATAATTTTCTCAATCTTTAATTTTTTAGCATAAGGGCACGTATACGAATCAAAATTAGGGAGAATACTACTAGGAAGAAGTTGTAATACATGGTCATGTGAGAAATGAGGAGGGAGTCCCTTGGGTTCCTCAAAACTTGAGAATATTTGTTTAGTAAACCTTGTAATTACACTGGATGGTTCTATTCCCCATCCTTGGGGGTATTGATAGCAAAAATTTATGCCACCACTCTATGCGAGGATTGTTTAACAACTTTTTCATATTATGGGTAGAAATAAACTGAACCGCACTAGCCTTCATGCCATCTAAAGTATTTTCCTTCACTTCTTGAGTAAAATTCATCCACAACTCAGCAAAATTCCATAAAATTGGTCCTAACATCCATAACCAGTATGCTCCCAAAAATATATCACACCCTCCTAAGGGTAGGAAAAACATGTATGTCTTGAGATTATAGTCCCCGATTTGAAGTTTGACATTACGATATTTTCCTTTGCATGGTAGGTTGCCTCCATTAGAAATCATGACTTTTAATGAATTACATGTAGTAATGTAACATTTTTCTTATTTGGCCACATGTGGATTAATAAAGTTATGTGTACTTCCAAATTAAATAAGAATGATGACATGTTGTCCTTTGAAGTATTCAATCACTTTCATTATTTGGGGAGTGGGTACTCTTGCTAAAGGGTGCATAAATATTTTTGCTTGGTAATATTCTGAATCTACTACCTGATCTATGGTTTCTTCCTCTTGGGGATCCTTCTCATTGTCTGAAGATTCTATATATGGTGTCTCATTCATATCCAGAAAATATAATTTTTGATGCACACACTTGTGCCTTGGGATATTTTTTTCATCACAATTATAACATAGCCCTTGGGCATTTCTATTCTCCATCTCTTCAAGAGTCAATTTTTTATAGTTGAGGATTTAGGGAGGACTTGTAGGCTTGGACGAAAAAAGTGGCTAAGATTGCAAAAATTTAGAGGTACATCCTTGAGCCTTGAATTTTTCTTCTACCAATTTAGCCATTGATATGGCTTGTTGAAATGTTTGGGGCTCCAAAATTTTAACCTTAGCCTTAATGTCATCCTTCAACCCACTCACAAAATAAATTTAAAAGAAGTCATTACTTAAACCAGTGGTATGATTGGCAAGTTTTTCAAATTGAGTTTGGTACTCTCAAATAGTTGAAGTTTGTCTAAGTTTTGTAAGGGATCTTATAAAATATTAAAACTCACTAGGATCAAAGCGAGTGAGTAGATGCTTCTCAAATTCTTGCCAAGAGAGGTTAGGTTCGACCTTCCTAAGCCACCAAAACCAATGTAGTGCATCTGATTCAAAATTGAAAGAGGTAATTATCAAACACATGTATCTTGGGATATTATGAAGACTGTAATATTATTTTACCTTCCAGATCCACCCCTTAGGATATTTCCCATCAAATTTTATGAATTCTAGTTTGGGTAAGTTAAATTCATTGTTATCCGCTATGTTTTTTTGGTGGTGACTTGTACCTATATCTTGTTGATCCTAGTGGCCCAACTTATCTTGTGAGAAGGAATCAATAAAGAGTTGAATATCCAATTTTTCCTTCATTTTCCTTTATGCCTTGGTAAACAAATTCATGGATTTGTGGAAATTGTTTTATAGTTATCCTTATCTTGTCTAAGTTTTGTGAATTAAGACCCTAAATTTTTACCCAAATGATCCACATGCTTAGTAATTTGTACCTCTAATTCTTTTTTTTGAGTACTTGAAGCCATGTTCTAAGAGTTAAGACCTATTGGTGACACTTACTAAAACTATATTTAGTAAGAAGCCAAAAAATTGGTTTGGGTGCTATATATAAAAATGATAAGCTAGATAAGATTATCACAATGAGCTATATACCACAAAACTGGTTTTGGGCACCTTAATTTTATTTTTTATATTGCTTTGTTGTCGAGGTTGGTGTGGTCAATTTTATCTCTAGAGGCTTGGTTCAAAAGTTAGATTTTGTGTTGACTAACCTCTTATGACATATTATGTATTATCTATTCTGACCATTAACCAACCCTAATACTATGTTGTCACCTACGTAGTTTGAATCTATCATAAATATTCCCTATCCCTTTTCAATTTTGATTGTCATAAGTAATTATTACCAACACTAACAACTGAAAATATTATACTGAATGTTACTGACTAATTATCCTGGTTATTATTGACACTGACCCCCTTGTTCTCACTATTTTGACTCTGGTGGTTTTTGTCTCTCTTGTTATATTATTCTATGATTTCTTTTGATTGTTTTCATGTAGGAATTCTAAAATAGATGTCTTCTTTGTATGCTCAATTTTTGTGATAAAGTTATTATAACAGGTTCAAATGTCATAGAATAGGATATTGTTTGTAGGGATTCTTGTTGTAGGTTTGATATTCAACATAATAAGGTATTCTAATCCAGGGTGTATGTACTATCCATAGGACCTCTATTATACTATAGTGAAGAATGATAGTCCTTGGACCAATATTTTAGGCCACTACTCAAGGAGTATTCCATGCATACCCTTGACCACACTACCTACATTTCTATCAGTATGGGAAAATAATATGTTTGGATGCTATGTATGATGTACTATGTAGAATACAAGGCCAAAAATATTCCTAAGGGCTAAAGGTTTCTCTTAATCGTAGGGGGTCTCCAGATATACCCAAAGATACGTGGGAGTTCAATTTCATAGATAAGTATTATATAAGGCTTGGGTATTGGAGCCTAATCACCCCTCACATTACTATATGCTTTATGGGAAATCTAGCTTAGCTAATAATGATAACTCTTATGTGATATTTCAAAATCCTTGATACAAGGTTTTTAATCTAAATAACTAATGCAAAACAACAAAGGTTGGAATTTTTCATAAAAACTAGAAAAAAATAGAAACACGAAATCTTATACATAATAGTCAGAATAGCATAAACTATTGCAATTGCAACATAACACAACCCTAAAAACTGCTTTGATACCACTTTTTAGAAACCTACTGTTAAAAATAAAATCACTCACATAGATATTCCAAATAAACATAAATGTTCAAAAAACAAACTATTGCAATACAAAATACAAATATAGAAAGGAATAATATCACAAAGCAACACTAAATTACAAGCCACTTCAAGGGGGCAACCTCCTTCAATACTTTCATTCAATTATGCAAAAGATACATACATTCTTGCTCCTTGCAGTTTTAAAGACTTCATCTACCACCTAACTCTCAAGGTTGGCTTACATTTAAAATGTCGTCTGAGTTAGAATCTCCTACCTACAAAATAGTTACATTCTTGATAATAGTTACATATAATAGTTCCACTTGTCTAGGCGCTTCTAGATCCATAACTATGATAAAATATTATCAAGGGTGTCCTCTCTGTGTTTAACAAGGAGCATTACATCATAGTGTTATGATGGGGTCCTAACAAAAACCAAGTTTTGTAGATACAATTCTTTAATCATGGGAACCAATTTTGAAGACCTCCTCATCAACAAGGACAAGGATAATCAGAAAATATCATTATTATAAGGGTATATTTCTTATGGTGAATCAGGACCAAATTACAAAGAAAAAAGTGAAATAACATATAAGGTCCTCATTGCCAAGGGAGTGTCAAAACTAAGAAATAAAGTGTTGGAAATTTGAGTTATTTTATGTTGTCATTGATGTCACATGGATCATTGATGTCACATTGAGTTTTGGTGGCAAAAGCACTTCATAGATAATCATCTATGATATTTTGGAGAGCATGGATATATACAGGGTTTTTATGAAAACCAAGGCAGGCAAAATAAAAGGTTTTATTTAAAACCATGGTGGGCTTATGTGGAAAGGGCTTTTCTTAAAAGCCAAGGTGGAATTTTGTTTCATCGAAAAAGGACCTCCGGTGATGAAGATATTAAAGTTTAAAGTTTAAGTTTAAATTAATGGAGGGCCGACCTATGTGCAATTAATGGAGGTTGGCATATATATATATGTAAAGGTTTCAATTTATTTCGGAAAGGGGGCATATTATATATCGTCGAAAATCTTATTTCGAGGGCCATTTGACTAACTTATTTAGAAGGAGAAATAAGGTGTGTGTAAAGAGATATTTCTGATTTTGCAAAGGGGTTCCAAAAGTGAAGTTTGCCTTGTTCTTTTTCAAGAGGATTAATTCTTTCATGAGGTGACAAGGTATGCAATATTGTGATTTATTTTATTTTATGGTATAAGTGGTTTTGGGAGTGAAAAGGTTATGCAATGTTTTGATTTATTTTATTTTATGGTACAAGTGGTTTTAGGAGAGATAAGGAAGTTGTGCAATTAAAGGCCTTGGTGATGATTATTGAAAAGTGGAGTAATGTTGATTATTTTGTGATCTACTAACCCTTGTGAAGATTGGAAAAAGAATTTTGTGATTGTGGCAGATTTACAAAGAGGTTTTTTCATCTTCATAAAAGGTATGGGCACATTCTCCTATTGATTGTTTATGGTGGTTGATTTCTGAAATATCATTGGAGGGAAAAGGATTGTTTGTGGTTTCCTTTTCGAAAGTGGTTGGTTGAATGCTTCAAGGTTTTTCTGATTTGAGAGTTGAGTTTAAACCTTGTTTTATAAGCATAGTTGTTGAAGCCCATTGGTTGTGAAAGAACTTGAGTTAGAAAAGAACATGAGTATCATTGTTATGTGAGATTTGTGGTTGAGCATTGTTGGAAACATTTGAGTTGGTTGATACATACTTGGACTAGGGTTGTGTGAGAGAGAGTTGTCCCTTGTGATGATTGGTTGAGTTGAGTTGATTGAGCCTAGTCAAGTGATGTGTGAAGTGATTGTTCAAGTTCTATAAAACAAACTATTCCATCATTCTATGTTGAGTTGAGATTGAGGTTAGAACATATTGAGTCTCTAACAATTCTCTTTATGGTTCTATAAGACTTGAATTGAGTTGAGGTTGATTTGAGTTGAGAGTGAGATTAGAACATATTGAGTCTCTAACAATTCTCTTTATGCTTCTATGAGTTGATTTGAGTTGAGTTGAGATTTATTTGAGTTGAGTTGAGTTGAGATTGATTTGGGTTGAGAGTGAGATTAGAACATATTGAGTCTCTAACAATTCTCTTTATGCTTCTATGAAGTTAATTTGAGTTGATATTGCCATTCATTGTTGAGTTCATTTTGAGTACTACTTGAGCATGATTGATTGAGCCTTTGAGAAGGCCTTTGGGATAGATTTGAGGATAGTGTTGAGACAGATTTAATGTTGGGACATTTGTGGATATTTTGGCAAGTTCTTGGTGAGCTTGCTAGAGCAGATTTGGGCAAGTTCTTGGTGAGCTTGCTAGAGCATATTTGGGCAAGTTCTTGGTGAGCTTGCTAGAGCAGATTTGGGCAAGTTCTTGGTGAGCTTTCTAGAGCAGATTTGGACAAGTTCTATGTGAGCTTGTTATTCAGCATTTGACAAGTTTTATGTGAGCTTGTTAAGCAGGTTCTATGTGAGCCTATTGAGCAGGTTCTTAGTGAGCCTATTGATAGAGCTTTGGAGGTGACAGAGTACAGAGGATAGAGTCTCAGTGGATAGAGATCCAACAGATAACATAGTTGAAGATAGATCTGAGTGAGGAGTCTTCAAGTGGAGAGAGGTCCACCAATTAGTGCAGAAAAGAGACAGAGTCTTCTAGAAGATCACATAGCCGGAGCAGAAGGGGAAAGAGTTCTCCTATGGAAGAGATCCATGAACTTGAGATTAGGGGATCAACATCTCCTTTGGACAGAGATCCATAAACATTGTAATTGGGAGTGATTCCCAAAGAGATTGATTGAGAAAGTTTTAGTAAAATATTTTCTCCGTGGAGTAGCCCACATTGGGTGAACCACGTAAATTGTGGTGTCTCTATTGTGTATGGTATTTTGTGCATTGCTTTGATTACTACTATTGATACTGCTATATATACACAACATAATATTGAATTGGAAGAAAAAGTAAAAAGTGGTCTTATACTGTTCACCCCCTCTCTCAGTATAAGCTTGTGTTCTTCAATTGGTATCAGAGCGGGTTCCTTCGAAAAGGCTAACAACTTGAGGGCAGATTCTACAAGAACACAGATGGCTTCACAGAATGGATTATCTACAAATAAGGCTCCATTGTTTGATGGTAACAATTATGCTTTCTAGAGCATGAGGATGAAGAACTACTTGATATCACAAGGATATGAGGTATGGAAGATGGTTGAAAAAGAGTATAGGGTTGAAGGTGATCCCGAGGAAGATAAGACTACTAGGAAATTGGTTGAGATCAATGCAAGAGCAATGAATTGTATTTTGAGTGGGCTTCGTGAGATAGATTTTGCAAAGGTCATGGTATGTACTTCAGCTAATGAGATGTGGACCAAGTTGAGGAATACTTATGAAGGAGATTCCAAGGTAAAGTTGGCAAAACTACAAACTCATAGAAAAATATTTGAGGAATTGAAAATGGAAGATTCTGAAGATATTGCAAAGTTCTTACTTTGAGTTGATGAGATTACTAACACTATGAGAGGCCTAGGTTTTGAGATGAAAGAATCAAAAGTTACTCAAAAGGTTTTGAGATCACTTCCCATGAAATATGATGCAAAGGTTTCAACAATAGAAGAAACAATGGATATCAACAAGTTAACAATGGAAGAATTGCAAGGTACTCTCACAACTTATGAGATGAGGGTAAGTAAGCATCAAGCTCCAATAAAAGAGATTGCTTTCAAGGCTTCAGAAAAAGAGAAAGGGAAAGTTTCAGAAATAGATAGAGTTTTAGAAAATGATGAGGAAGCTAACTTCATCAAAAGGAATAAGGACTCTAGGAATTTTAGAGATATAAGGAAAGTCAGGTGCTACAAGTGTGGTGATCTTGGTCACTATGCATACAAGTGTCCACATGAAGAAATCAGTGATGATGAAAAATAGGGTCACAGAAGAAAAGAAGATGGAAAGCATAAGCATGACAAAGATGACAGATTCAAGCAAAACAGGTATGAGAAGAAGAAATTTTTTCGTAAGGCAAAGAAATCTTACTACATTGTAGAAGCAAGTGATAGCTCAGATCATAGTGATAGAGACAATTCAGATGATGAAAAGGAAGAGCATTTATTCCTAGGAATAGAAGGTGAAAGAGAACAATGTTTTGTGTGTGGTCAAAGAGATCACAGATCAGGATATTGCAATGGTTTCAATGATAGTGAAGATGAGATGACACATCAAGGAAACAGGCATGGTCAAAGAAATCTTGAGAGTTTGTTTGCTATAGAAGATTATAATGATCTTAGTGACAGTGAAGATGAAGAAGGGTTTTTCTATGGAATAAGAGAAGTAGAAGAAGAACATTCACTCCAAACTATTGAAGTTAAAGAAGAGGATGTGCCTATTGAAGAAAGACATGAAGAGCTTGCCATAGCCATTGAGCAAGCAGATAGGTACAAGAAAGGTCTAAGGATACTAAAATGCTTCATATGTGGAGATTTTGGGCATATAGATGATGATTGCACATACTACAACAATTACAACAAGGAAAGTGTATTTGAAAAAGAAAGCAACAGTTCTAGTGATAATTCCAGCAAGAGATGAAAACAAAGAAGTCTCATTTTTGGTAATAGAAAAGGAAGAGGATGAGCCAAGTAAAAAAAAAATCAGAAATCAAAAGGTTAAAAGAAGAATACAGGAATCTTGAAAACAAGATTCGAACATATGTCAAAATCGAGAGAAGAACTACTTCAAACAATCAGTAATCTCAGAGAAGAGCTTCAAAATGCAAAAAGGATAGAAGAGAGGATGAATGAAGAACTAAGGGTAACAACGACAAGACATGATACATTAGATGAAAATATTCAAAAAGGAAAGGAAGTTCTAAAATATGAAAGCAAGGAAGCACCTAAGATTTGTGAGGAAAGTTCCAAAGTTCCTATGGCTTCAAATATTCAGTTTGGTTCTTGTTTTGAGATAGGTGAATCAAGCTCAAAGGGAAAATAAATTCTTGAAGAGAAAGGCAAGGAAGAGGTTTTAGATGCTACAAAGAAGGTTCAAGAATGCAATGCACAAGTTGAAGATGATCATAAGGATAATGGTCAAGAAAGGTATGAGGAACCAAGGCATGAACAAAGGGCTTTTCAAGGATATTGTTTTTCTTGTAATGGATTTGGACATAGGGCTATACACTGTAGGGTTTATGAATCAAAGAAGTTTGATTTTTCTAGAAGAAACTTCAAGGGAAGAAGGTATGGTTTTCAGGGACATTGCTTCTCATGCAACAGGATTGGTCATAGAGCTTTTCAGTGCAAAGGAAATGAGCAACATGGTTTTGGTTTTAGAGCTTCACAATACAGGGTTCAGGAAAGGAATGGATATGGAAATTATTTTAAGAATAATTTCAGGACATGGGCACCAACCAAAGGCTACAATATCAAGTGTTTTAATTGCAATAACTTTGGGCATATTGCAAGATGGTGTAGGACTCAATTCCAAATAGGTTCAAGGCAAGAAGGTCAAAAAGGTTCTAGACAAGAAGATCAAGTAATTCATCAAGAGAAGGATATCAGAAAAACATGGAAGGAAGTTGATAGAGGAAAGAAACAAAGTGATATGGGAGTAAAAGTACTCCCACCCCAAAATTAATCACCTCAAAAGAGAAGGGGGTGAGGGGGCTAAGCTTAAGAGTCATATCTTTTAGCCCCATAGGTGTCCCTTTTGCCATTGATGTCAAAGGGGGAGAGATTTGAGTAAGGGGGAGAGCATTGAGTTAGGGGGAGCAGCCTCCAAAGAGAGTATTGAGTTAGGGGGAGCAGCCTCCATAGAGAGTATTGAGTCAGGGGGAGCAACTTTGATTCTCAGAGATGGTTTTTGCAGTGATTGTGGTGTTTGCATTAGAGGTGTTGCCATCAATGACAAAGGGGGATATTGTTGGAAATTTGAGTTATTTTATGTTGTCATTGATGTCACATGGATCATTGATGTCACATTGATGTTTTGGTGGCAAAAGCACTTCATAGATAATCATCTATGATATTTTGGAGAGCATGGATATATACAAGGTTTTTATGAAAACCAAGGCAGGAAAAATAAAAGGTTTTATTTAAAACCATGGTGGGCTTATGTGGAAAGGGCTTTTCTTAAAAGCCAAGGTGGAATTTTGTTTCATCGAAAAAGGACCTCCGGTGATGAAGATATTAAAGTTTAAAGTTTAAGTTTAAATTAATGGAGGGCCGACCTATGTGCAATTAATGGAGGTTGGCATATATATATATATATATATATGTAAAGGTTTCAATTTATTTCGGAAAGGGGGCATATTATATATCATCGGAAAGCTTATTTCGAGGGCTATTTGACTAACTTATTTAGAAGGAGAAATAAGGTGTGTGTAAAGAGATATTTCTGATTTTGCAAAGGGGTTCCAAAAGTGAAGTTTGCCTTGTTCTTTTTCAAGAGGATTAATTCTTTCATGAGGTGACAAGGTATGCAATATTGTGATTTATTTTATTTTATGGTATAAGTGGTTTTGGGAGTGAAAAGGTTATGCAATGTTTTGATTTATTTTATTTTATGGTACAAGTGGTTTTAGGAGAGATAAGGAAGTTGTGCAATTAAAGGCCTTGGTGATGATTATTGAAAAGTGGAGTAATGTTGATTATTTTGTGATCTACTAACCCTTGTGAAGATTGGCAAAAGAATTTTGTGATTGTGGCAGATTTACAAAGAGGTTTTTTCATCTTCATAAAAGGTATGGGCACATTCTCCTATTGATTGTTTATGGTGGTTGATTTCTGAAATATCATTGGAGGGAAAAGGATTGTTTGTGGTTTCCTTTTCGAAAGTGGTTGGTTGAATGCTTCAAGGTTTTTCTGATTTGAGAGTTGAGTTTAAACCTTGTTTTATAAGCATAGTTGTTGAAGCCCATTGGTTGTGAAAGAACTTGAGTTAGAAAAGAACATGAGTATCATTGTTATGTGAGATTTGTGGTTGAGCATTGTTGGAAACATTTGAGTTGGTTGATACATACTTGGACTAGGGTTGTGTGAGAGAGAGTTGTCCCTTGTGATGATTGGTTGAGTTGAGTTGATTGAGCCTAGTCAAGTGATGTGTGAAGTGATTGTTCAAGTTCTATAAAACAAACTATTCCATCATTCTATGTTGAGTTGAGATTAAGGTTAGAACATATTGAGTCTCTAACAATTCTCTTTATGGTTCTATAAGACTTGAATTGAGTTGAGGTTGATTTGAGTTGAGAGTGAGATTAGAACATATTGAGTCTCTAACAATTCTCTTTATGCTTCTATGAGTTGACTTGAGTTGAGTTGAGATTGATTTGAGTTGAGTTGAGTTGAGATTGATTTGGGTTGAGAGTGAGATTAGAACATATTGAGTCTCTAACAATTCTCTTTATGCTTCTATGAAGTTAATTTGAGTTGATATTGCCATTCATTGTTGAGTTCATTTTGAGTACTACTTGAGCATGATTGATTGAGCCTTTGAGAAGGCCTTTGGGATAGATTTGAGGATAGTTTTGAGACATATTTGAGGACAATTTTGGGACAGATTTGTGGATAGATTTGGGCAAGTTCTTGGTGAGCTTGCTAGAGCAGATTTGGGCAAGTTCTTGGTGAGCTTGCTAGAGCAGATTTGGACAAGTTCTATGTGAGCTTGTTATTCAATTTGACAAGTTCTATGTGAGCTTGTTAAGCAAGTTCTGTGTGAGCCTATTGAGCAGGTTCTTAGTGAGCCTATTGATAGAGCTTTGGAGGTGATAGAGTACAGAGGATAGAGTCTCAGTGGATAGAGATCCAACAGCCAGCATAGTTGAAGATAGATCTGAGTGAGGAGTCTTCAAGTGGAGAGAGGTCCACCAGTTAGTGCAACAGAGAGACAGAGTCTTCTAGAAGATCACATAGCCAGAGTAGAAGGGGAAAGAGTTCTCCTATGGAAGAGATCCACGAACTTGAGATTAGGGGATCAACATCTCCTTTGGATAGAGATCCATAAACATTGTAATTGGGAGTGATTCCCAAAGAGATTGATTGAGAAAGTTTTAGTAAAATATTTTCTCCGTGGAGTAGCCCACATTGGGTGAACCACGTAAATTGTGGTGTCTCTATTGTGTATGGTATTTTGTGCATTGCTTTGATTACTGCTATTGATACTGCTATCTTTACACAACATAATATTGAATTGGAAGAAAAAGTAAAAAGTGGTCTTATACTGTTCACCCCCCTCTCAGTATAAGCTTGTGTTCTTCATAAAGGTGATAGTTAATAAGGTAAATTGAAAAGTGTGTACCATAAAAAGATAGTGAAGATGGAGAGTTTTTAAAACTTAGGTCTCGTTTACGATGAATACTCAAAAAATTGGTGAAATATATTTTTAAAATGGTATGAAAATCTCTATTAATGTAGTGAAAAGAATATGCATGACACTATTCATATTTAACATCCTTGAGGTGCAGTGTAAAAAAAAATAGAAATAATTGAAAAGTTGAAGGATGAGCCCATGATGAAAGATATTTATTAAAATATATGTGATATTCTTAAAAGGATATATTTTAGTTATGATACAAGTCATTTGAGGCCCATGATAGCATATGGTTGTTGTGATACATATGATCTCATCCAAAGGGAAGATATAACTTGTGATACAAAATATTTGAAGATTGTTTATGAGAAAATATTTTATGTAAAAGATGAATGTATTGATCATGATAAAGGGTATATTGTCAAATTTAATAGTGACAACGACAATTTAGATTGTATTGAATGACATTATAATGATGAAGTGTGGTATTTGAATGTTGTTGGTGATATTGATAGAGATGAAAGTGTTAAATGCTAGAAATCAAAGTGATGATGAAGTATGGTGTTTGAATAATGATTAAGAGATTTGATTTTGTGGTAAATTCCATAATAATAGCGATGAAATTGGGTGCTTAAAAATATATACCAAAGGTATTGATTAAAAAATAATGAGAAAATGAGATATTATGGTACAATATTGGGAAATATGAAAAAAATATGTGAAAATTCCCATAATTCCAAGTATAAGGCCAAATAATTAAGTACTTAGATGTTTTTTTGTAGCAATGTGAATGGTTTCAGAAATGTGCAGTTGTCAATGTGAGCTATGATCACAAAGTTGCCAATATTATAATAGAAAAAATATTTTTTTTGGATATATCAAAAGAATTTGAATTTGAATCGAGCTTTAGGTAGTAATGTATTTTTTGGAGCCACTATGGTTGGTTGGCTTGTATCCATCTAAGATACAAGCCATCGATTTGAATTTTGAATATGTTTAAGCGGTAACACCATGAGTTCACTTTCAAATAGGACCCAGGTGGGAAAGTTTGGTGGGACACTACAATCTGTATGCTCCTTTGGGACTGTGGTTCTAGGGCTTCATTAGCAAGAACCCCTATCAACCCTACTCCCAACTCTTATTTTGTCGCTATCTAAAATTCATTTAGTCCTAAGCATGGCATATACGACCTCTTTGACCTCCACCCTAGTAAGGATGAACTCCACGTTCCTTCTACTCTCATGCACCTAGCCATATCTCAAGATGTAGGTTATTTAGTTGGAAAATTCTTGGGTGCTCGCCTTGATTTGGATTCTATCAGGAAATGGGCCCTCTCCAAATGGAAGCCTCAGGGACACATGGAGATTATGGCCCTCCTTAGAGCCTTCTTCCTTGTTAGATTGCAGTGCACTGAAGATACAACTCGCATTGTCAAAGGAGGACCTTGGTTTTTTTGCAAATGTGGGCTCTTCCTTAGAAAATGGGGTTAAGATTTTGATCCAAACACCTAAAGCATCAACTAAACCCCAATTAAGGTTAGAATCCTTGGTCCACCACTTTATTTTTGGCATGAGGACATCCTCATTGGCATCACGAGATCTATTGGGAACCCAATTTCCTTGGATCTGACTACCAAAGTAAATTCTAAGATGATTGAGGCCATAATGTGTGTCCTTGCCAATATAGAGTCGAAACTACCTAAATCTATCAGATTGGTCTATGATATTTCATCTTGGACACAAAGAATTGAGTATGAAAGTAATACTTTTGTTCGACCATCTAAAACCACTCCTCATAATCCAACCCCTGCCTCCCCTGCATCTGCTGCTTCACCTACACTTGCTGCTCCAACACCTAATCCTATTGAACCTACCATGGAGACAACCTCTAGAGATGCTCCACTGGTTGTTTGTACCATAGATGCTCTATTGGCTGCTCATTCAAAACCTATTTTGAATGCATCATCTACAACTTCACCAATTGCTTTTGCTCATGCTAAAACCTGCTTTAGAGTCTCTCTCTAGTGTTGCTCCTCCCTTCCTTGATCATGCTAGCCCTATTTTAGAGATTCTCTCTAGTGATTCTCCTTCCCATACATGTCATTTGGATGAGTTTCTCCCTCCCTCTAAGGAGTTTTCCATTGTTAAAAAACATAAATCTGGTTCCAAATCCTGCCTAATTTATGGAACTCCTTTGGAAACCTCTTCTCTTATTGCAGACCAATATTGCAAGTTGCTTGCCACCATGAAAAAAATTTAAGATGAGACAAATGTTAATTCTTTGGCTCTGGTTTTGCCTCCTTTCTGGAACCTTCAATGGGTTCCCTTTTTGTTTGTTGGGTTTTCCTTCCTCGACCCATTGTCTGTTTTTGTTCTATTTTAGGTCTGCTAACTAGTTTTTTTTGGTCTATTCTTGTATATAAGGTTTTGGGTCCTTTTAAAAGCCACTCCAATCTACAAAAAAAAAAAATTAAATACTTAGATATGAAGGTCAAACATGAAGCAGTGAGATCAAATTTGCGAAGAAAGAATCATATGTATAAGTTCTTAGGATAAGTTGTTTTAGTCATTGTAGGAGATCTGGACATGTGAAAACTAGGTGTTGGAACTTGCAATCTTGTGAGATTTTTGGAGGTTATAATCACTTCCAAATAAAGTGTTAGCACAAATATAAGGGGATAAAAAAAATACATATGAATGGTGGATGGATGATTATGTCAAAATGAGGTAAAGAAAAAAAGACGTTGAATAGTTTTTATAGAAGAAGACAAAAATTGGTGGTTGAAAAATATCATAGTATTAGTTTTCCCATGGAGAAATGCAATCTTAGGAAACTTGAGATAAATGGTTTTAGTAAAAAAAGAACATGATCCAAGAAATTCTTGGAAGACTTACAGAGTCAAGACTTCCAATAAAACATAATATGAAGGATTCCAAAGATGCGGAAAATTTCAATGATATAGTTTAGTTATAATTTCCTAGACGTGATGACCTAGAGGTGACCTAAAGGCAAGGACCCAAAAACCACCTAGAGGTAACCTAGAGATGATGATGAACTTGAGGCATAGACCTAGAGGTATTAACCTAGAGGAAGACAAAAGAGGCAAAGAGATTACTTAAACCATAGCTAGTAGATCCATATCCAAAGCTAAAGCTAGAGCTAGAGTCAAAGCCAAAGCTAAAGTTAAAGCTAAATCCAAAGCTAAAGTTAAAGCTGGTACCAAAGCAAGAACACAATTTTAGTTTACCACCCTTGAACTCATGAGGTAATGATATTTATACCAAATAACATAAAAGGGGTGTTAGACTTTATTACGTTATACTACTCAATGTTATGTAATAATTAAAGGATGAATGATAATGTCACCTTAGGGTTCGATAATCGTGTCTCATGAACGAAAAAAAGGTAAAAAGACAGAAGTTAAAAAATAAAACATCAAGAGTCTCTTTAAACTAAAAGATATTAAAAAATGAAGGGAAAGTAAAACTATTCTAGAGCTGATGAAATTAGGGTTTCTTGGGAGGGTGGGGATGACGGTGGGCGGGAAGGCTGTTCTGGGAGAGCACGGGAGCGTCAGCAGGTCAAACCAGGGGCTCGGCAGGGTGGAGGGAGGGCAAACAGAGTTTGGGGACGCCGAGGAGTCCTTGCCAAGTCGCGGCAAGGATCCGCCAGACAAACGAGGAGATGGACCTCGGAAGTCATATGCTTTGGCAGCGGCCTCTGAAACCCTAAGCGGGCTCTTCTCCAAGGAGTTATTTCCTTCCGGGGACGAGTTGGACATCCCGGCAGAAATTCTCTCAAGCTTTGTGGATTTCGAAAAATTTACCCTCATCGATAAGTTTATTGGTGGTCGTCCCGACATGGAGACCATTCGCAAGTGGGCATCTGGCAAATGGCGGACCTCTGGTCACTTAGAGTTGGCTGCCCTAACCCGAGGTTTTTTCGCGATTAGGCTGAGCAAAAAGGAGGACTACCGTAAAATCCTGGCTGGAGGGCCTTGGTTCTTGGGTTGTAGGAGTCTTTTTCTAAGGAAGTGGGGTTTGGACTTTAACCCCGATACCCAGAATATCAACATTGCTCCAATATGGGCTAGGCTCCCGAGTCTTCCCCTTTTCGCCGGCATGAAAATGTAATCAGAGGTATTGCTCGGTCCATCGGGGAGCTGATCACTTTAGACCCTCCCATCAGAGCTCGAACTAGATTTGTCCAAGCTCGGTTCTGTGTTTTGGCGGACTTGGAGATGGACCTCCCATCCTCCATTACTTTGCGGTCTGGGGGTACTTTTCTACACAAGCAAGCTATTGTTTATGAGAACAGCCAGCTTTCTGCCCTCAATGTAGTTCTCAAGGGCATCTTCAGTCCAATTGTCCTCTCCAAAAGTCGAGGAAGAAGGAGCGAGATCCCTGCAACCCTCTAGAGCACGGTGAAGGTCAGACGAAGCACCCTTTTATGAAAGGCCATGAATCTCTAGGTCCATCCAAGGACCATCTCGAATCCTCCTTACCAGAAGAGGAAATCACCACCCATCCGGACTTCGAGCAGTGTGGTGGGCGCCCCCAACTAGGACCACTAGAGGAAAATGAACAGGCCCCCCCCCTTATCACCACACAGGCAGATTCATCCAAAATTTATGATCGAAACTCTCCCGAGGCACAAAAGATATTGGAAGACTACCTGTTGGGAAGAAGAGGTTACCAGCCTGGTAATATTAGCCCTCGAATTACGAGGAGTCAAAAGCGAGGGGTGGATTTTGGTAGTGAAAGGAAGCAAGGTCGTCCCCCCAACAAGGAAAAGAGAGACAAAGAAACTGCGGCTGATGTTGCAAATGGAACCCAACGGTTGCTGTTTCAGGATGACTCTGATTCTCTTATGGGTGACGCGCTTATCCCAAAACCTCCCTTCCAGCAGGGGAAGGGAAGTAAGAAGAACCTCAAATCGTACGGATGAAATCCTGGATGTGAGAAGACTAAACGGAGTGGCCATTTGGGCCAGGGTAAAATTTTCCAAGCAGGATTTTCAACGGTTTGTTTCAGTCCAGCTCATTTTTCTTGGATCCTATCCAACATATATGCTTCGAATTCCGCCTCCGGAAAGCGGAAATGTGGAAAGTTATTTCCGGGTATGGGAGAATTTTTTGTAGTTTTCTTGGTCTGTCTTCTTCGCTTTTCAATGGTCCAACTTTCTTCGACTAGTTTCTGTTTTCCCAGCTTATAATGGCCATGGTTTCTAGGATAAACAGGCAAAAATGCCTTACTTGTAGCCCTCGGGCAATTAGCAGACTTTTTGTTTTTTTTGCATACAGATTTATTCTTCCAGGTTTATTCTTCCGACCAAGAGGCATGAAGCACTATTTAGCAAGGCTGATTTTGTATATAAGGTTTTGGGATCCTCTATAAAAACCCACTGTTAATCTATTATAATAATTACCAAAAAAAAAAAAAAAGATATTAAAAAAATAAAAATATAGATGATGTACTTAGATGTTGGACTTACAAAACTCTAATACTTCCAAAAATATTGAATAAAAAAACATAAAAAAAAAACTCTAAAACTTACAAAAATATTTTATTAAAAAAATAATAAAAAATATATTTCATGGTAAATATAACTGTCCAGATTAATTTAACCTAACTACTCATGTTGAACCCATCTTATAAATACCAAGAAAATATAAAATACTTGTAACAACACGAATCGAAGACTTCTCCAACACAAATTTGAAACTAATTGGAGATAATGTTTATTGTCCATCTTTATGGCCTGCATTGGCATATTTTTCCACCGTCAGCGAAGAAGATGAATACATTGTGAATTGGATTTCCACAATGGAATTTTTATTCTTATCTTTTTGTTAACTTTGTTTCATTCTATTGTAAACTTACTCAATAGAGCGTAATTTTTATTCATACTTATCGGGACGTTTTCTCCCTCTTAATACTATTACCCGATCTTTATCCGTCTTTTTAATTATTTTTTCTTTTGTGAGACAGTGTGCATATATAAAATTGAGTTATGCATAAATATATTGAGAGCCAAATGAACATGTCAAGACACTGTATTTGATTTTGAATTTGTCAGGGGACTCGTAATATGGCGTATAGATAGCTTTAGGTTTCATTTGAAGTTTTCGGATGCAAATTATTGTAAAAAGGGATAAAAATATGATGCTGCCTCAACCATTAAGATGATACCAAAATCTCTGTCATATGTTTTTTTTATTTTTATTTTTACAAGTTACGTATAAGACTTAATCCATATGTTATCATATCGAAATATTTCCGATTATTTAAATAATTTTATTAATTTAAATAAATATAAAAAATATATATTATCAAGTTAAAAGGTGTTTAAATATACCTAAAAACAATCATCTAGATTTAAAATTTGAAAAATAGAAAGTAAACAATAAAATTAAAGACAATTATAAGATATTAATAATTTGTATTTTGTATTTGTGTCAATAAATTATCCAAAAATAAACTAAAAAGATTCGTAGGATAAAAAAAGTTGACAAGAATGTAATATATACGAAAGGTTTTTTATTATTTTTGATATATTATTTATAAAAATTATAATTAATGATAAATATATAATGAAACAATTTTATAAAGATAAATAGAAAATAAATATATATGTAATGTCTCAAGTGTCGGTGTAGAAAAGAAATATATTTGTAATGTCACGTTGGACTAATGCAAGGAAAAATAATAAAAAATAAAAATCAAACGTCACTCAAAAAGTGGAACCCAAAAAGAGCATGCGATGTGTCTTTAATTGGATAAGCCAAAAGATGTGATTTTTTATATCAAAGTTTACATCCTCGATGATTGTCATCATTGGAATACGACGAGCAATCCCATTGTTGAAATTCGTTCTTCACGAGTACTCCTGACCTCCCTGGAAGACAACACATTTATGCAGGGAAGGCAACATCTCTGTCTTTGGGCCCCTCCATTATAACGTGATTTAAGTGAAGTATCTAGTTGGTTGCAAAGAGATCAAAAATTAAAATTGCTTGCAAAATCTTTGTAGTCTTAAATTCTGCATAACACCTAAAAATATTAAAAATAAAAAGACTTGTCACGATCATCCATAGTAATGGGTACACTATGGCGGTCTTTAGAACGCACAACATTTCCCTGGGCAGGCTGGATCGAGTTGATTTCAGCTATAAATTGCCGAGGAAAGCTCTCATTTCTCATGTCTCTGATTGTCCATGTGGTATTATTTATTAGGTCTGTAGTTTGTCTTAGTGAAGTTGGGTTATTAGTATTTTGGAGATGGAGTCTGAGTGGAATGCTCTTGTCCGGGGCTTAAGATGCCGATGGATGATGGCTGTGGCGTCCTTTCTTATTTTGTCCTTCGCTGGGTCAACTTACGTTTTCGGTCTGTATTCACAGTATATCAAAGTCACTCTCCAATACGACCAGAAGACTATCGACACCCTCGCTTTTTTCAAGGATTTGGGGTTAAACGTGGGCATCGTTGCAGGACTCATACTCGAGTTTTGTGGTCCACGTGTGGTTTTGTGTATCGCTTCCGCCCTGAATTTATGTGGTTATATGATGATCTGGCTGTCTGTGACTGGCAGAGTGGCCAGGCCAGCAGAGTGGCAAATGTGTTTGTACCAGTTGATTGGAGGGAGCTCCATGACTTTCATAAACACTGCCGTCATCGTCACCTGTGTCAAGAATTTTCCCATGGGTCGGGGTCTGGTCATTGGACTGCTCAAGGGCTTTGTGGGTCTCAGTGGGGCTATTCTCATTCAAATCTACTTGGCCGTCGAGGGGGACGACCCCAGCTTTCTCATATTGCTTGCGGCTACCCTGCCTACCGTTGTTGTGATTGCCTTGATGGGTTTCATAAGGCTTGTGGATTCAACAAGAGAGAAGAACGAGATTAGGAATTTCTATGTATTTCTAGGCATGGCACTATTGCTGGCCGGATTTCTCATGGTTTTCATTCTGTTGGAAAACAGGCTGAAGCCTCCCCGTAGCGTAGTGCGTGTGTTCGCTGTAATTACTGTTCTGACTATCTTTGTGCCGTTGCTGGTGGTCATACGCTCACAGCTTCAAAAACCAGAGGAAAAGTCTAAAGTGGACCAGTTGGACACCGAGATGTCTGTCACGCCCATCTCAGGATCAGTGGAGATGCCCGAAGCCGAAATTCAGGAGTCAGATCCTTCAATTGGTAAAATCCCTGGACTTCTCTTTATAACTCTGAAATTCAAATAGCATACTATGATAAATAAATATATTTAGTCATATAAATAGAAAGATTTACCCAGTCCAGAGGGTTTTTGTCGGTCTAAAAAATAATTTATAGCTGTCGTGTATTGTCCCCCGGATTCGGATTCTTACCGGTAAAAACTTGTTGCTTAAATGTTTCAGAATCAAATAACAAAGAATCAGCGAAGGACAAGAAAATCAAATCCCAAAAGAAAAGGCCTGTAAGAGGCGAAGACCACACGGTCGTTCAAGCACTGTTGAGCGCGGATTTCTGGATACTGTTCGTGGCGACAATATGTGGCTTCGGCTCTACAATTACAGCAATCGACAACATGGGACAAATTGGAAAATCCCTGCGCTACTCTCCGGTGAATGTGAGCACATTTGTGTCACTCTTCAGCATCTGGAACTTCCTGGGCCGAGTGGGATCGGGCTCAATCTCAGAGATACTTGTTCAAAAGTACTCCATTCCAAGACCTTCACTGCTGTGCTTGGTGCTGGCAGTCACATGTGTGGGGCATCTCCTCATTGCCTTTGCATTGCCGGGCTCCATCTACGTGGCTTCCATCATCATCGGAATGTGCTTCGGCGCACAGTGGCCTCTCATGTTCTCCATCGTTTCCGAGATCTTTGGACTCCGTCACTTCGCAATTCTGTATAATATAGAGCAAAGTTCAAGCCCTCTGGGAGCCTACTTGTTTTCTGTGAGGGTAGCAGGATACTTGTATGACAAACGTGCCAAAGTCCAATATAAAGATCATGTGCATGGGAAATCATCGCTATCAGGAGCCTCCCACCCGTTAGATGAGATAATGTGTGTTGGAAAACAGTGCTTCCGTGATACCTTTTTGATAATGGCGGCCATTAGCATAGTGGGCTGTGTGGTGGCGGGTGTTCTGATTTATCGGACAAGACAATTCTACAAGCAAGACATTTATGGCAAATTCAGCACCGGCAAAGATCAGGAAGACTCGCGACTGAAAGCCCAAGTTTCCGCAACTACCACAAAGGGCAATCCATAGTGTTCTCAACCGGGAAAGTGTCACTTAGCTGTTAAAATCAGTTCTCTTAGCCTATGACCTCTTCCATGGAAGGAAGGGGAAATTATGTAAATAATTACTAAACTAAACTCTAGACGTTTATTCATTGTAGAAATACAAGACTTTGTTACAAGAAATTAAGTTTACTTAAGAAAAAAACAAATGTCTACATAAAATAGTTTATGGAGAGGTTAAATAATTGTAAATTTAAATTTGTTTTTTATGATTGGAGGAAATAGTAAGTTTAGCAAAAGTTAACAAAGGATGTTAACTATTTAAATTAAATATTGATTAAGATTTGTTGTAATGTTTTTTATTAGTAATATTTGTTGTATTTTATAATAATAGGTGATTTTTACATTTATTGTGGTTGTACTTATGCATGGAAGGAAACTAACATATCTAGTAAAGCAGGAGCAAAGTTTTGGAAATATTATTATACTAGATGCAGTGAATAGATAAGAGAGGTGGATTTTATTAGTGCGTAAATAAGAGAGGAGGAGTTTTGATATTATGAGCGTTGTTGTGGAAAATGTTAAGAAGATGCTAAATTTTGGAATGTTTATATTTAAAAAATAAATAAATAAATATTTACAAAATGAAAGTCAGGAATTCAGACTTCGTATGAAAATAACTGAAAGTATATAGTTATAGTAGCTCAATTGAGATAAGAATTTAATTTGTTTGTAAACTCTCAAACTTTAAAGGAAAAAGTTATAATTTGTCTAAGGGCTTGTACAACCCCTTTTTTTCAAAGAAAATATATATATAAAAAAAAACCTTTTATTAAACTTTACATGATACACCCATGTGTTGTAGGTGGGTTGGAGATGAGAGGGCAATCCTCCAGAAGAGGTCCCATGTTCGAATCTCCACCCTATCAAAAAGTTGAATTGGGTATCCAAAATCCAATTGATAATGTTGGTGCGGGCAGCATGGCCGAGCGCAACTCCCGGGTGACTTTGAGGGTGTAGACCCCATGGTCATGGTCTGACAACCCTAAAAAAAAATTTCACTTAAAAAAAACTTTACATGGTATAAATTAAATTTTTTATTTCATATCTATCTATTTATATATTTACCAAAAATGAATTTCAACAATTAGATATACAAGATTGCATTTAACAACAAACATGCTACACATAAATTCTAATATATAAATGACATGTATTAAGTGTGTTGTTTACAAAAATAATATATTAACTATACAACGATAATTATTATTATCATGGTTTAAAATATTTAAATATTATTATTAAATATATGTTTTATATAAAAATAAAATTTTAAATTATAATGAAATAAAAATAATTAACTTATAAATGTATATAAAAAATATTATTAAAAAACTAATTTAAAAGTTAAAAATAATAACTTATATACATAGAACATTTATACATGGATCTAGACCTCCTTTGTACAATGTATCTTGCTCAACTTAAAGATATGAATAATAATCATAATATAAATCAAATTATTTGCTTGAAAACTAAGAACTAAATATTAGAAGCAATTAAAGGCTTAAGATTATATACTATTATTTATAAATTTATTTTTATTATTATTAATTTAATTAATTATAATTTAAATTAATTAAATGTGATTGAAATGGGTTTCATTTATATTATATTGTATTTATTTAATAGCATAACAATTTAAAAATTATTTACATGTTGAGTTGGAGAGGGTAGGGTAATCTTCTGAGGAAGGTCCTTGGTTCGAATATTCATCCTACCAACATCTGGTACTCAAAATCCAGTTGATAATACTGGTCCAGTTGATAATATTCATCCTAGTGATTTTTATGGTGTAGAACCTCATGGTCATGGTTTTATTTTTATGGTGTAGAACCCCATGGTCATGGTTTTTCTAACCAAGATGGCCCCACTTTCGAGTGATTTTGATGGTGTAGAACCCCATGGTCATGGTTTTATTTTGATGGTGTAGAACCCATGGTCATGGTTTTTCAGACTAAGGTGGCCTCCCAAGGGGTTTATCACTAAAAAAAGAGTATAAAATTGTAAAAATTATGCATGTTACTTTTATTTTATTTGATATTTTAATAATACTTTTATTGTATACATTTTTTGAATTTACTAAAAAATAAAAAAAAATTATTTGAAGAATAGGATTACATAGTGATATTCATGGGGTTGATCTTATTTTAAAATATTATTTGATAATTTATTTTTTTATAAAATAAAATTTGAACAATTTAAATGTAGCATGTGTGTGGGGGGCTGACCCTGTTGCTTTCTAATTGGTTAATGTGATGATGCAAGTCTAGTGGTATATTCCATGATTGGAATTTTCTTAGACGCTAATATCTATCTATCCTACCGTTATTTTGTATTACTATTTCTTGAAGTGGTATCCTCTCATTAAACAATTATGTTCATGGATATTTTATTTTAAAGGAATGATAAGGAGGATCTAGTGTATGTTTTGAAGATATTCTAATTCAAAATATAAATCATAAGCAATTGAAGATGTGTGGGAATTGAAGATCTTTGAAATGAGTGGTCATATGAAATAATTCAAGAAGTATTGAGGAAGATATGACCATGTGAGGGCAACCATATGAAACAAGAGAAATTTTAGGGCAAATTATATAAAAAATATCTCATATTTTAGGATCCATATATTTGTGAAGGGTTGTTTGATTCACATGATTATTAGACCAATTTATATAAAAATTGAAGAGCTTTAGAATGAGCGGTCATATGAAAGAATTTAAGTAGTATTGATGGAGATAGCCATTATGAAGTTAGACATTTGAAATAAGGGTAGTGATGATTTTTTAAGGCATGTATCTATTAACCAAGGTGTTGTCATCTTAGAGTGTCTCAAGCATATGTGACTGTGGCCCAACATGCCTAGGCAACCACCCCTCACTTTGAACAACACGATGAAAATCTCCACAAGCGGTGAAAGCACCTACAAGGCAATATTTGGGATTTTATAGAAGTTGGCTCCTCGTTGGATGTGATATTTGTGCACCTTTAAAAAAAAAATTGCAGTCTTTCCTATGCTATACCAAGGAAAATGGAAGAGAAAAATATAAATAAAATTTGTAAGAAATGAAATCCTAAGCTACAGAGGCAATGCACCAAGATCTAAAATCCTCTTTACATATAATGAACTTAAATGAATGTATTCATCAAATACTAATAGCTAGAATTTGAACATAGCTTCCATTCACACAAGAGCAATCAAAAACACATAATAGAGGTAGGACAAACAAAATTCATATCTCGCATATATATATTAAAAATTATAAGGTATTAGGCCAAAATTTTTTTGATGTTCCTTAGCCATGCAACTCAAGGTTTGAATCCAACTTATACATAAATAGAAAGGGGTTAAAGGAAAAACATATAAGTAGGTATTAGGTACAAGCAAAGTATCCTAATGCCCTGCAATAAAAATTATATGTGCTTCCATCCAAAACTCCACTTAGGAGATCTAGAACACTATCTTCCATTCATGGTTGAGATTATTCTGCCTCCAATAGTTGGATGCTTTGAGGTGTCTAGATCTGGTGCCATTAATACTAAATGCTTTTAAGTCCTTGGATGAGTAGTTTTTGCTATCATCACCTGAATTTTTTCTAGGGATTCCATCTGGGTAGCATGTGAGAGATCTTCCATAATTAATTATTTGCCTAGTTCATGTGATTAGGAACCAATTCTTCTTCCAACCATCATTTAATTTTCTAGGGCTAACACATCTACAATAATATAGCTTGCTTAAGCTAGGTTATTTTGTGAGGAATAAGGTAATGGGGGATACCAAACCTATCCAAATATTATCGTTGTTGGCATAGCTCCCTCTAATTGGACAACTAGTGAGGATTTTACTTTTGATTGGTTCAGGTTGATAGGGTAGGCTCACTCATGTGATGGATGGCTAGTTTAGTTTCCATGTTGGTAACTAATGAGCTTATCATCTTTAGCCAACATTGACAACCTTTTTTGGCCAATGATAGGTATATTTTGATTTCTTCTTTATGTTGTATTTTCATTTACAATTGATTGCCACATGTTTGTATCTTGGTTGCGATGGGGTTTCTTCTTGCACTAACTTATAATAAGGGGGGAAGTGTGGATAATAAAATGATAGATCAAGGGTGCATATGGCTTTGAAGACTCTTAACCATTTTATTTAAGCACAAAAGAGTTCCAACCATAGATGCAAGACCTGATAGTTTGCATGGCCTTGATGCTTATTCATATTTTTTCATGCTACAAGACTAGCACTCATTATTGATTTGATGTCAAATATTAGGCATGGCTCCAAGATTTGGAGTGTTGCAATATGATCTTGTGTTCCTATAAACTGCTAAATATTGATCTTACTCCCATTTTGATGGGATCATTGATGTAGAGGAGCTCAACTTGGATCTTATTAGACCAAATGCTAGAGAGCTATTTGATGCATTGATCGCAAAGGCTTTTTAGCATCATAGTGAATAGTCTATGGAGATCCTAAGTGTTGGTGTTGTGGGTACTTCTATATTGCATGTCTGCTAAATTATTCTCACCTAGATATCTTATTGATAGTATATTATGAGCATAGTGGAGAAATAAAAATGCTTAGGCATATACTATAAATCCAAACAAAAATGGAAGCTACCTAGGCTTAGAGACTCATCTATGGGGGAGAAAAACTAACCCATGGTCGCTATTTTGATTTCACCTCTTCTAATGGTGGAGTCATTTTAGTTATCGCTTAAATGGATCCTTGACTTCATCCAATGGTGGGGATTGACTTAAATATCATTGGAAATTCTATTCAGGAAAGCATGGGCCATTGAAATTATAATCAAGCAATTGACACAACCTCATAGGCTATAAGTTTTATATATCCTAAATCTCCAAGGAATAATCTCTTCAACCAATCTGCTTGTCAATCTTGTGGTATGAACCATTTGGTGACTACCTGTAGTGAATTTTCAATATAGCTTTGGTGACTCATAGGGGATCTTCTCCTCACAAGATATAAGGGAAATAGGGAATAAAATCCTTATCTATTCAACATAGATTCATCAAAAGTAATATTAAAGGAAAGGAAAGAGAAAAATGTAAGCTTGACTAGTGTGATAGCTCTAGTTTGTGGAAAAAATGAATGGAGCACAACATTTTTATAGATTTTTCTCTTGGATTCGTGACACCTACTTGCATTAAAATCTCCTTAAATTAATCCATGCATCCTCTATCTTCAATATTTTTTCTTGACTCAGATCCATCTTGCTTCTATCAAAGTGACACAAGAAAATCACTGCATTTCTTTCCAGTGCTAGATTTACTTTAGGCGATATTACTTCTCACATGGGCTTAGGTAGAAGGAAAACATTGTTTGACACATTTTGTCTTATATCCTTTTTATGTGAACTATGACTGTCATCCTATGATTGATTAAATTATCTCTAGGTGGTTGATGATAATTTTGAGAGACCACCTTTCTTATTGTATTTTTGTACTCTCAATGCTCCAATGTTATTATTTTAGGGCTATCCACTTGTGTGATTGCAACCATTCATGCTCCACCATCAAATACCTTAAGTTATCTTAAAATCCCCTTAAATCCAATGGTTGTCTTCACTTTTAATGACTCTCTCGACTTCATGTGGTTTTTCAAAATTTATTGTTCGTCATCTCTGATCATATGTAAGCTTTGAGATCCTTTTTTGTCAAGGTATTCCTATGATAAAATATGACTTTTACCAAAGATAAATATATGTGTGTGTATGTACAAAATATACAATAAACATACGGATATATTTCATCCCATATTATCTTGATTGATCAAAGCGTTAGGGTTCGATCCCCATGTCTCAGTTGTCTATTATTCTAGGTGATCATTTAGATTGTATGAATCAACCTTGTCTACAAATATGTATAAGTCAACTAGTTCTTCCTTGACTATGTAAGCTTATTCCTCACTTATTGATAGAAGGTATTTGTTCCACATGTTGAAAATGAAGCAATTGGAAGAGGATTTTTAGCTTAGTGTCATATCTTGTTCTAAGTAGCATATGAGTCGATTCTTAGGATATAAATCCTCTAATTTTGGTGATGAAATCCATTGATAAGAATATACCAAATATGGTTGGAAACTCTATTATCATGATATCTTGGTCGACCATAAGGTTAGGGTAAGGTTGGAGTGCAAGGGAAATATTCTACACTAGTTCAAAATTTTCACTAGGGTGCCATCTAGCTAAACTACCCTATTGTTAATAGGTTTGTAAACTAGTTCAAGTTTATTTGCTACTTTCTTGGGCATGGTTGAAGTGCTAGAATTGGAATCCACCAAACAATTATGTATCAACTTGTCTCCATAGATCAAGTTTAGATACAAGAGCATATGCTTAGCTTGCATTGCTTTGGCACCAAATATCTATAGGATTGCAGGTACCTTTTGCTTACCTGATACCTTATGTCTCTATAGAGCCTCCTCTAAGTATTATATTTGTTTAGTCACTATTAAGACATCCCAGAGAGGCATGGTCACAATAAAAGTTTTTAGATGGTCAACCACATACAAGATATCATTTGTGGAAATACAAGACCTCGCTACAGGGTTTGAGAAAATCAAGTTTACACATATGTTAAGATAAGAGAACAAATGTGCATAAAGGCTAGCCAATAGAGGGGTTTTAATATAGGATTGTAGAGTTAATTTTTTTTTTTTTTTTAGTTAGAAGTAGTAAGTTTAGCTAAAGCTAACAAGAGAATGTTGAATATCTGAATAAAATAATGATTAAGATTTGTTGTAATATTTTTCTTTGGTAATATTTGTTGTAGTTTATAAACTTAATGTGTTTTTATATAAACTATTCATTATAGTTCTTATGGTTGCACTTATGCTTTATGAAGGAAACTAATAGTCTATATTTTATAAAGTAGGTTAATGTAGCACAAAGTTTTGGAAATATTACTCTACTAAGATGTAGTGCATAAATAATAGAGGTAGAATTTTGGTATTGTGAAAGTTATTGTAGAAAATATTGAGAAGAAGGATGTTGAATTTTGGAATATTTTTATTTAGAAAGAAAATTAAAGAAGATCTAGAAAATGCAAATAAAGAATAGATTTATTATGAAAATAATTGTAGGTATCTAGCCATAGCAACTCAATTGAGATGAGAATTAAATCTATTTGTAAAATCTCAAGCTCTAAAAGAGAGAATTGTGATTTATCAAATGTGGTGATCCTAGTACAATCCCTTTTGCTCAAAGAAAAAAAGCAATTGAAAATAACTCCATATAAATTCAATAATAATATTAGTCCACAAATATAAAAAAATTCTTTGCTCAAATCTTATTATATGCTTGTTCAACAAGCTATAACAATTTCAATTCATATAGAATATTTTTGTCTTATAAAGCTTTTAATAAATTCTTAGTAACGTGATAAGAAATAATTCATTAAAAACTTTCATGCATGAATAAATAAATTATTTTATACCATATTAAATAACAAACTAAATATATAATAATTTATTTAATAAATGATCTTTATAATATTCTTTATATATCCATAAATTATTAAACATGTGAAAAAATTACTTTATAATTAATTTTTCATTCTAAAGTTTTAAATAGTTTAAATTCTCCTCTTTAAAATTACAATCAAACTTTACAGTCAAGTCTTTATTTATCTTCTATAAATTATTAAAAAAAATTAGAATTAATTATATCTTAATTTATATTGAAACAGAATTATTTATAAAAATTCTTAAAAATAAAATATATAATTTAAATTCAATTATAAATATATAATATTTTATGTTGCATATAACTTTAAGAAAAAGAATCTGAATTTTATTTTATTTTATTTTGCATGCATACATGTGATGGTGTTTTAATATACCCATACACTTAAACCTATTTTCTTAAGTATAATCATGACATTTCAAAGGATAAGTATGACATGCCATTTTTAAATTTAGAAAAATATTGACTACATTTAGGAACGTAGAAGATGACTGATTGAATATAAAAGGCATAATATGATTATGTCTCTTAATCAAATTGACTTATGAGAGAAAAAAAAATAATGATGGAACATTATAGTTTTATTCGTTTCTACTATCATTTGGGTGCCAAAACTTCAACTACAACTTATAAGCAACGTTTATGCCATTTTACAAGTGTCGTCAAACATTCACAAAAGGAAAAAGGGCAAGCAATAGACAAAATTAGGGATAAAAATAAACTTAGAATGGACTAAGCCAAAGTTAACAAACAAAGGGATTATGACAATCAGAGAAGCAATGCCATTCACAACTAAAAGAGTTACAGGTTTCAACTCCCAAGTGACAAAAGTTGCTTAAAAAACTATAATCATATTTTTTTCATTCATTTTCAAATTCGAGTTGGAGTAGTTTGTCTTTCTCCGTCATTGTTTGTTTGTAGGTGGACCAGCACGTCACTTATTCACTCTAGTTGGATCGTAGTCGAATTTCTTCATGGTTGGTGAACGCAAATATATTAATAATAATAATTGGCTTTGTCTTCAAAGTCATGATTCTATGCTTGACTTAGGCGGACCGTGTCCTCCACCAAAAAATATTCACAACTTTCAACGTTTTGTAAAGGTAAAGCTAAGCCATGGTGTTTTACACGCCGCTTAATAGCTCAAGATAAAAGCTTTCAAGTTTTTAGGGACTTAAGATTATAAGAGACATTATAGAGGATTCACTAGCACAGTTAAAAGTTTTATTTAATTAAATTGTTATTTCAATGAAGTTGATTATACAAATTAAGAATAAAAAGGTAGAGATTAAAATGGTTTTTTTATATTATATTAATAATCATCTTGTTATAGGTATATTATTTGATAAGTTTTGGATTTGGATTTTGATATTAAAAGTTTATATTCTTAACCATTTAAATTTATTTGATAAATTCAAAAGAAATTTATTTAATATTTTTTTGTTTTGTTTTGTTTTTTGAATTTACATGGTGGAATCGGTAGCTGCCACGAATCCAGGCAGGTTGTCCAGCTCTTTATGGCCGCCACAGTATTCTGCGTTGTCCGCTCCAGAAGCCGTCACACAAATCTTCGTGCAATTCGCCCCTATAACCACCATGCCACAATCATTTTAAACCTTTTACGCCGCTGAAAGCACCAGGAAAGGGACAAGCGTTCAGTCCAACGAGGTCCGAGATTTGAACCTTGGACTTCCGCCTCCCTTATGGGGTTTGGATGAACCAATTGGTCTACACCTCGAACCTATTTATTTAATATTTAAAATATAAATATTAATAAATTTAATATATATGTATGTTATAATAGGTAAATATATATATTTTTTTGTAAGGAGTTATAAACCTCGTAAATTTAGGAGACATGATCAAATGTATCCTTTGTTATGAATCTACACTATATTGAAGAACAAAAATAGTGTTAGGCATTAACTATTACATTAATTTCATCACTTTCTTAAAGGAATAGAATATAAAAGGTCATGGTTTGCTAGTATTTAAAACATCAAGAGTCTCTTAAAATCAAGAGATGCCATTTGTATTTATATTTGTAAAGGTTATACCTTTTATTGACTAAATAATAGTAATTTTTTGCTTGGTTGATTCCATCATCTAGTACTAGAGCAAGTAAAAGTTTGTGTGAGGAGTGTTATTTGAAGAAGGGACAACCATTGTCATCGGATGATATACCTTGTGTTGATATTTAATATAGATAAATAGTGTGTGAAGGTATATTCTAGTTTTTGAACCTAAAAAACAAATACCTTAATGTAGCCATTTTTTTTCATTTTGTATTGTCCATAAGGATTTTTCAACCACTCAAAACTATAATACTCATCAAGAGAGTTTTTCCAGCACCATTTTATTTTAACTACAAAATTTCATAATTTTTAATAAGCAAAAGAATTGAGAATGGAGGATAAATGATGCAGTCCTTGACATGAAGATTGAACAGTGCAGTTGAATTCAATATTGCACCATCTCAATTTTGGCTCTAGAAACAATGTTATGCAAAACTAGAAAAGGTGAAGAACAATTGCAAGGGTGAGACCTTGGAAGAGAAACACCCCTACATAATTAAAATAGAGGGACCTTCATTCGAATTCGATCCTAGAAGAGAAACTTCTCTACTTAAGTAAAAAGGAGGGACCTACCTTCAAATTTGATGTTAATTAAGGTGACTATAACATTACCTTTGTAAATGATTTCTCCTTTGAAGGAACTTATCCCAAAGAAGACCGTGAAAATGTGATTGGAGAGTTACCATTATAACCGATTTCTCTTGTAAAGGAGCCTATCCTAATGAACTACATAAAAATGTTTTGTAATGATATTTTTCTAAAAACAATAATACAAACCTATAGAAACCAAACGTGGAGTGAGTTTGAGTTATAGGCCTCCAAAATATGCAAACAAATCTTTGAACATAAAAGACAAATGTACTTAAGAAAAATAATATATTTTCTTTTCAATGCATAAATAAATAAGTAGAGAAGTTGGCATTCAAAACAAAGTATAAAACTTTTAATTGAGTTAGGGGTTCAAAACTTACCAAAAATTATAATTGTTGTCTACCTTAGGATGGAATATTATTATATTTTTTTCAATTTGCTATAGTTATATATACATATTATAGTGAACATTATTTTGTAAAAATTTAAAAGAAGGATAGTAAATTTTTTGTAACAAGGATTTTTTGTGGAGTTCAACATCTTCAAAAGTATTTTTTAACTCAAATTGCACATTTTTTTAAAAACTATGCTTAAGAAAATTACAATATTTGGAATGAACAATACCTCCAGCTTGTGTTTACAAGTCATGTTTTTGCATTAAGCTAGTGTGTCTATTGTTTGATATAGGTATCAATGATGATGATGGGCATCGACCCTATAAATCATCAAGGAGAAATAAGAAAAATATTTATGATTCTTTCGACTCCATTTTATCCTATTTATCACTATCACTAGCCATAAATCATGAAATAAAGAAATTCTAAGTATATAGGGAAGTTACACCAATGTACAAGGATTTCTCTTTAATAAGGTGTCATAGATAGGTCAAATTCATTTTTTACTACTTTGGTACCATATATCATTCGATTTCATATACTTTAATGTTTCTCTCATGTACAACTATGTATACTGAGAGGACTAGCTTCTTACATGTATAGACAAGTATATAGAAAGGGCGAGTATATATATAGGATTGGTATATCGAACTGAGGATATATAGAAAGGGATATCATTTGGGAGATATAATAAGCCCTCACCATGGAAACATAAAATTATTTCTCATGGAATCACAATTATTAAAAGGTCCAAATTTTACACCTTGGAAGACCAAGATGAGGATCATTCTAGTGGCCAAGAAACTTTAGGATATAGTCATCGAAGAATAAACTCAACTTGAGAAAATTATAGATTAGCAAAAATATGATGAGGGGGATTGCAAGGCTCTAATGCTTATCACCCTTGGAGTGGAAAATGAACCACACATTAGTGAAGCACAAATAACAAAAGAAGCATGAGATATAATTTCCACTATATTTTAAGGTAGGAATGAAGCCACAATTTTTCATCTTCAATCCCAACTTCATACATTGAAGGTACATGATGGAGAAAGTATTGAGTAATTTCTTCGTAAAATTATAGAATTGAAGGTAAAATTGAATACCATGGAAGAAAATATAGAATATAAGCTCTTAGTCTCCATTACACTTAGAGCTCTTCTTGATTCATTTCTAATGTTGGTCACATATTTATAAGTTTCAAATAGAAGGGTATAATTTGATGAATTGGTCAATATTCTTCAATAGGAGAAAATAAAAATTTAATTAAGGGAGCAATTGTCCAATAATGCACTTATCTCTACAAAGAAAGCACAAATGAGTCAAAAAGGTTCTTCCACTTATTTCTCATAAAAATAACCTAAAAAACAAAGAAGGTATTGTCATATTTGTAAAAAGGAAGGACATAATACTAGGTTTTGTAGATATAAATATTTGACTCAAGGGGACAAGTCAATAAACCTCCCCAAAATAAACCACAATTTAAACCACAACAACAATAAGGGCATGTTGTGCATGAGTAACCAAAATGTGAATTTGAAGAAGACTCTAAACTTGCCCACAAGGTACTCATGTCTAAGGTAGCAACAAAACCAAAGGATGAAGTTTGGTACATTGATTCAAGGGCTACTAAATACATGACTAGAGACAAAGAATGGTTTGATTTCATACAAGCAAAAGATAGAAAACCAATCATGATTACTAATGATAAAACTTATCAATTTAACGAAGTGAGTAATGTTCCTATCAATCTATTCGATGGAAAATGCATGATTGAAAATGTGCTATATGTCCCAAGGTTAGCAAAAAACTTGCTATCAGTATCACAAATGTTAGATTGAGAAATGGTAGTACAATTCAAGGTTGTTTATAGGAAGAAAAAATGTTTCATTACACAACATAAAAAGTTTATGGCTATTGGTTCCTAAAAAAATGGTTTGTTTGCAGTTGTTGTCATATCATATACTAATATCACATTATCAACAACCACAACTGATACTACCTAAATCTGCATAGGAGATATGGTCATCTAAGTTATGGATATTTTATCTAGATGAATAAAAATCACATGATGAAAGGTCTACCCAACTTTTCATCCATATTGCCAATTTTCTTTGGTTGTTTAGCAAGAAAGCAACACTGAGTACCATATTAACTCAGTACTCATAGAGCTATTGGACCATTGTATGTTGTATACATTAATCTATGTGGACCCATGCCAGCTAGTTTTAGTGGACATAAGTACTTTTAACCATTTGTTGACAATTACTCACAAAAAATATGGGTATATTTATTACCACATAAATAAGATGCCTTCACACATTTTCAACATTTCAAAAATATTTTGGAAATAAAAATAGGTTGTTCTATTTGAGTCCTTTACTCAGATTGAGGGGGGGAATCTACATTCAATCCTTTTTCCAAATTTTGATACAATGTGGTATCAAGCTACAACTAACTACTAACTATATTCCATAATAGAGTGGGCTTGCTAAGAGGATAAATTGTTCCTTCATGAAAATGGTTCAATGTATTCTCACAAGAGAAAATATAGCGCAATAATATTGGGATGAAATTGTTAACACTATGATGTATCTTCAAAATAGAGCACCTACAAAGGCTCTTCAACAGATTACATTTGAAGAAACTTGGTCTGGAAGGAAACTCTTAGTCACACATCTAAGATATTTTGGATGCAAGGCATACATGCATGTGTTAAAACAGAAAAGGATATATTATACTTTATTACATTATTTGTTGTTATGTAAATGTAATTATTATATTTTTTATGTTATATAATAATTAATGGATGAATAATAATGTCACCTCATATGAGGTTGGACACTTATATCTTTGTGAGAATGAGAGAAGGTGAAATGATAAATTTGAAGGTGAAACACCAAGATATTGAACACCAAAGGTCTCTAGAAACTAAGAGACACCATACACCATAAATACGGTTTATGTATGTTGGCAACTAAGATGGCATATCCCTCTTCCAGGTTATTGGATAAGATACCTAGGTTTTTTGCAAAGATAAAATTAGGGAAGCCATTCGAGAGGTGACCTATTCTCCCATACTCGCTCTTCTTATATTTACCTTGAGGTTCCATATGTATTAATATTACTCAGTCCCTCTAAAGGAGGTTTCCAATTCCTAGTTCTAATTACTTATGTGTGATTTGGGGTTACCATTTTTATATGACCACCATTTGAGACACTTGTAATTTGGATATTATCTTAATCCACTTTTGGTTAGGATTTTGGGGCTCTTTTAACAGGTTTGGATTGACTCCCTCATATTGGTTGTGATCCTTTGCCAAAGAAAATGTTGTCTCTGTGCTCTTGGTTGAAGATATGGTTATTTATTTATTTCCACAAATTCTAGATAAGGGTAGTCCTCCCCACCCAAAACTTTGCTAAGTGGGTTGGTCCATTTCCTCTTGTTTAGGCCACTCCCTCCAAAGTTGTTCTATAAAACATATCTCAGATTAGTAGATGCCTAGTAGAGCTGCCATCTATTTCCACAGGTTGATTGTTATGGTGTATTCTATAAAAATATGGGAGATGATTTCCTCATTCTCTCAAAACATCTCACATCTGAAAGGCCCATGTATCACTCTTTTCATTGGTTTTTCCCCTATTTAACACCCTTCTATGAAGTAGAATTGAAATGAAGAATCTCATTTTGGGCCAAAGGTTATATTCCCATAGTTACGAGAATATATCACTTAACGTGCTTGGGGTACTTTGGCAAAGGGATAAGTATCTAGAGGTAACTATTTATTCACTCTAATTTTTCTTGCTCCATCCAAGAGTATCCTCCTCTTGATACCGCAAGAGTTATCTTGTTTGGTTGGTCATGTAGTGAATTCTCACTACACTCCAAATTTACCTTGAGTAAAATATTAAGTGAGAGAGAAACAAATGAGAAGTAGAATATAGAGCATCAGATAATGCATGAGCAAAAGTTTCAATTAAATAAAATTTGAGAATAAAAACATAAAAGACCCAAAAAGTCAAAAGTTATGAAATTCTTGACCAAGATACAAGATAAAAGTTCCTATGCAGTTCAAGGTCAGATGAAGAAAATGCTCGAGGTTGGAAGATTATGAATACGTTGAATTCAAATAATAAATGCCAAATATCAAGGCTTCCTATGCTCCAAAAATTAAAAAGAAAAAACTAATTTTATTTTGGGGATCTCACCCCCGAACCTTGACATGGTGGGCCGCTGGCCCCCATACCCCCTAGCTAGGTTCGTGATCCTAGACCTCGCACATGATGTTGAGGTTTATAGTCTTTTGAGATAAACATTTTTTTCCTACAAAGAAGATGTGGAAACCTAGGGAAGTATTTGGCACATTAAAAGTAGAAGTGACAAGAGTCGTACTAGGAGAAAACCTCAAACCAAGTGATATTAACTTCCCATGTTCATACTCAATGAATACAATGATAAAGGCAAGAGAGTATCCAAGGACTCAAAAAATGCAACATTAGTAATTTTGAGTGTAAATATCTTAAAAGAACAACAAATTTAACCAAGACATAACCTGATGCACAAAGGAATAGTCATTTTGAAAAATATACATAATTTTGGAGGGAAACTCTCCTTGATTGTAATCTATAAATAGTAGTAGTCTTATATTTGTAAGGGATCAACAAAGTTTTCAATTGTATATATTTGTAGGTTTTCCTTTCATTTATTTCTATAAAATCTCTTGAGTTGCTTGTGGTCTATCTCGAACCCTCACTTTTGGTGTAATTTATGTAAAATATTGCTTGCATATATATGTACAAGTGACCGTATTTCTATTTTTTGGTATAACCATATGTGGCCTCCTACAAACCCATTTCTATGTATGTATTTTTTTGTGACCTTTTGCCTAAATTTTAGGTTTTATTAAGTGTATGTGTGTGTGAGGGGCTTGCATCTATTTTCAGATGAAGTCACTTGCTTGGCTCTCCAACAAAACCTGTCTTCTTATGTATTCATATAATTGGTAACTCTCATATGTTCTTCACTGTTTCAAGGAGAGGAAGTGTTCACTACAATCACATAGCATTTAGTTCTATTTTTGCAAGAATATCTTAGAAGATATCTTGGTGCATCACTCCCCTTCATTTTTTGAGTTGATTTTTTTTACCTTTTAATCTCCCACATCTATTTTATCTTTTTTGAGCACAAGTGTAGCTTGAAGATCGCATCCTAATAAGGATCAACCTTGTAAAAGTATTGAAGGCCCTCGACTGAGCCAAACTTTGTGCTCTTGGTTATGGCCCCACTGTGTCACTCCCTATGAGGTGTGATTACCCTACTAGGGATAATAAAATATGGCAACAATTTAATGGTACACTCAGTGGGACCCTAGTGACACATCATTGGTCCCAAAATCATAATAAGAAGTAGGGTTGAGACTTGGTGAGGATCTTCATCTATTTTTTCTTTTTGAAGTGCCTCTTCACTCATTTGGTGACTTCACTCCAAAATGAACACCAAAAGAAGTCATTGTTGAAGATACCAGACTGAGGTTCAAGTGAAGACCTTTGTCTATCTACTTTCAAAAAAAAAAAGAAACTACATTCACCTAGTGACTACATAATCTAACAGATCCAAAGATCCAATAATGGCTACCCTGTCATCCAAACCATCCCTTGTCTATGATGACATAAATCTTCTAAAACCTCAAAAACCACCAATTATTTGGGGAAATATTCCAAAATCACTATTGAGAATCTTGCTAGAATACACTGGTGAAGGGCCATCAACCCCATTGGAGAACCAAGAGAGATGGTCTTTATCTATCAAACACACTATGTCATAGAGCAAGATGTGGCTATCAAATTATTAATGGCCTCATTAAAGGGTAAGGCTTATCGAAGGTATGATTCCCTTTCCTCACACTCCATTATTAGCTAGGATCAACTTGCTACCCTCTAAATGGGAGGGTTTGAATAAAAAGTAAATAAAGCAAAGGTCTAAATAAATCAAGAAGGAGATAAAACCAATGATCAAGACCAATAAAGAACCATGGCATTGACTCCTCTACAACTAAAACCTATGGACCCTATTAAGTAGGTTGCTCTCGTCCAAGAAGACAATAAGGAGAAACATGTTGTTGGTTGTCACCCATATCTAGATGCACATATCTTGCAAATTATTCCTAGAGAAAAGTCTCAATCAACCATGATCATATTAAACCTAGAACTAAACATTAGTGCTTAGGAGAAATATGAAGTGGTTGTGATAATGGACAACTTGACCAGCTCTAAAGGTTGGCTAGATGATGTGGTAAAATTAAGAATATAGGCAATAGAACATCAATGCAGACAAGTGCCTTACTATGACCCTAATAACCTTCAACAAATCATCAAGTAATTTTTGAACTGCCTAGAAGAAATGATAAAGGGACCATAAAAAATGATGGATTACCCATTCCAGTACTTAATGACCATTTTAGCTTTGGGGACTTATCACTCACTAAGGTGGACTAGCCAAGGACCTTAGGAAATATCAATTCACATGTTCAAAAGGATAAAAACATAAGAAAAGCAAAATTTTGGGTCACTATGGTCTAGACACTACGAATTTGAATGAAAGGACTATGTGAGAAGCCAATGGTGCAAAAAAATTCACCAAAATTATATATTATAAATAAGCGGCTATTATGAATAAAGCTAAAAAAACTATGGTGAAATGTAAAAGAAAAAGGCGGATCTAAGTGTTTAGGAAATACACCAGGTAGATTTATAAGGGCTATACATATTAAAGGGATTGTAATATTGCCATGAAATATGAAATCAAATAAGAGCAATTAAAGGCTCTTGAAACAAAAATTGGCCCTATCAAATATCATAAAGGTAGCTAAAACTTCATAACACTCAAGGAGCAAGTTTGACCCACCAATTAGAGTCCTCCTAATTTTGCAAAAGCTAAAAAAAATTGAATATTGCTCCTACTCGCTCATTCTTAACTCCATACCCAATGGACAAAGCAATTTTTCTTTTTCGGTTCTTTGTCTTCATTAAGATGAAGATCCCCTATAAGTTACCAATACTGTAGTGAATTCTTGCTACACTCCAAAGTTATGTTGAGTAAAATCTTAAGTGAGAGAGAAATGGATGAGAAGCAAAAGATAAAGCATCAAACAAAGAATGAATAAAATTTTTGATTAAATAAGATCTAAGAATTAAAACATAAAAGGCCCAAAAAGTTGAAAGCTATGAAACTCCCAACCAAGATACAAAACAAAAGTCCTTATGCAGTTCAAGGTCAGATGAATAAAATGCTCGAGGTTGGAAGATGATGAATATGCTAGAATCAGATAATAAATGTCAAATATTGAGGCCACCTATGCTTTGAAACTTTAGGAAACTTTGCCTGATTGTAATCTATAAATAGTAGTAGTCTTAGCATTGTAAGGGATCGCAAAGTTTACAATTGTATACATTTGTAATCTTTCTTTTCATTTCTCTTTGTAATCGCGACTTGTGGGTAATCTCGAACCCCCACTTCTGGCACAATTATATATATATATATATATATATATATATATATATATATATATATATATATATATATATATATATACATAGGAGCTTGTGTCTATTTTTTGGTATAGTCATCTGTGGCCTCTTGTAGACCTGTTTCTATGTGTATGTATTTATCTGTGACCTTTTGCCTAAATTTTAGGTTTTATTAAGTGTATGTGTGTGTGAGGGGCCTACGTCTATTTTAAAATTAATTCACTTGCTTGGCTCTCCAGTGGGACCTACCTTCTTATGCATGCATATAATTGGTAAATTTTATTTGTGCTTCACTATGTCGAGGAGATGAAGTGTTCACTACTAACACATAGCATTCAAGCCTATTTTTATAGGAAGATCTTTGCGGATCTCTTGGCGCATCACCCCTCTTCTCTTTTGTTGAGTTGTTTTTTTACTTTTAATCTCTTACATCCATTTTCCATTTTTGAGCACAAGTGCACCTTGGAGATCACATCCTAATAAAGAGTTGGCCTTGTGAAAACTCCCAAAGACCCTCGATTGAGCTAAACCCCACTCTCTCAACTACGACCTTGATATATCGCTCCCCATGAGGTACAATTACCATACCAGAGATAATCAAAGATGATAATAGGTCTTATAGATTTCATTTATTTAATCCTCTAGGATTTGGATGAAAAAAATAATACCCCGATAAAACAAAATATAGAAAAGCAATAATTGTAGAATCAAAGGAAAAACAAAGAAGAACACATTACACAAGAATTTATCTTGGGAAACCCTTTCAAGAAAAACCTAACAAGAATATCTCTTTATTGTATAAACTTGACCATATCCAATACAATAATATCCTTTAGTTTATTTCTCACTTGCTCTACCGCTTGCGATTACATTTCTTGCATATTGTGTTCCCCCCCTTGGGGGGTGTCCAGACATTCCTTATTTTCAAATCCTCATGCAAGTGTTGTTTTATATACCAACAACACAAGAAGGGGTTTTATAATACCATGGGTGCAAAACATGGATTAAAATATATTAACCAAAATATATTAACACATGGGTTCAAATATATTAACCCAAATAAATTTAAACATGGGTTCAAATATATTAACCCAAATATATTAAAACTTTGGTTCAAATATATTAACCCAAAATAACCCATATGGGTTTAAAAATATAGGTCTAAACATATGTTAACTTGCCATAATAACATGGAAAATATTCAACATATTTTCAACATTCTCCCACTTGTTGAATACTTTCCATAGGGTTCGAAAACTACCATTGTCAACTATCAAGGGCAACCATACCCATAGCATAATTTGTAGTTCCATGCAAGTATCTAAAGATCCTCTTCACAACAGTCCAATGTTCCTTCCTTGGATTGGATATATATCTGCTAACTACTCCCACTACATGTGCAATATCAGGTCTAATATAGACCATTGCATACATCAGACTACCAACAATGCTAGCATAAGGAACATGATGTATTTCTTCAATTTCCTCATCCTTGGACTTTGACCCATATTACAAATGTGTGATTACATAAGCATTTAATGCCAACATTCCTCCTTAATGATATATTTGTAATTATGTAGTACAAAAAATGCTTTTTTATAGAACCCTTCATGGGCACAAGCTAAAATAAGTCCTTCCATAGATAAGTATCCTTAACCTAGTTATTATAAGCCTCTAGACCTATAGCTTCCACCAACTATATTCATTTGTTCCAAGACCTAGCCACCCTACAAGCTACCTCCAGCATTCTAAACACATTAGCTTCACCTGTTTACCTTGGCCATATACTGACAAGGTAAAAAAATAGTCCAAAAAACCACTTTAAAAATATTACAAATATTACTATAGCTAACTCTGAGAAAATTACACCATGAAACCACCACTAGCATTAATACTAGTCTCTTTTGTACACAACTACACCAGTTATAATAGCTTCTTTAGTTATAAGCTACACCAGTTATCAGATCTACTATTATTGAAGCTCACCAGATCTACCACTGTCAAAGCTCACCAGATCTACCACTATCAAAGCTCACCAAAATTATTGCTATCGAAACTCACCAGATTTATTTCTACCAAAGCTCACCAGATCTACCACTATCAAACCTCATCAGATCTATCGCTACCAAAGCTCATCATATTTACCACTATCGAAGTTCACTAGATTTATCACTATCGAAGATCACCAAATCTACCATTGTTGAAGCTCACCAAATCTATCGATGTTGAAGCTCATCGGATCTACCACTTTGAAGCTCACCAAGTTTACCAGTATCAAATCTCACTAGATCTACCATTGTTGAATCTCACCAGATCTACCACTACTAAAGCTCATCAAATATACCACTATCAAAGCTCACCAGATCTATCGATGTTGATGCCCACCATATTTATCGCTGTCAAAGCTCACTAAATATCTACCCATGTGTTTCCCGTCATTTTTCCTTCACCCAAATTCTTCCACGCACTACTCCTCAAGAATTAATTTATCCTAAGGTTAAAACCCTTTCTCCTTGAAACAAACTACAACTTAGCTCTGATACCAAATTAAGAGAAATAATACCCCAATAAAATAAAATCTAGAAAAGCAATAATTGTAAAATCAAAGGAAAAAATAGAAGAACATAGTACATAATAAGTTATCTTGGAAAATCCTTTCGAGGAAAAACCTAGAAAGAATATCTCCTTGTTGTATAAACTTGATCGTCTCCAATACAATAATATACTTCAGTTTATTTTTCACTTGCTTTACCGCTTTTGATTGCATTTCTTGCATATTGTGTCCCCTCCCTTGGGGGGTGACCTAACATTCCACTTTTTCAAACCCGCATGCAATTTTTGTTTATATATCAACAACACAAGAAGGAGTTTTACAATACCATGGGTGCAAAACATGGGTTTAACTATATTAAACCAAATATATTAAAACATGGGTTTAATATATGAAAACATTGGTTCAAATATATTAACCCAAATATATTAAAACATTGGTTCAAATATATTAACCCAAATATATTAAAACATGGGTTCAAATATATTAACCCAAAACAACCCATATGGGTCTAAACATATAGGTCTAAACATATGTTAACTTGCTAGAATAACATGGAAAATATTCAACACATTTCCAACATTGGATTGGTCACTCCTCTATTGGGATCCATTGTCTTTCTACCTCCCAACTATTGCTTTTAGGCTTAAAATATTTTTCTAGCTTAACCCAATTGTTTCTATGTAGATTCTTCATCAATGGTCTCCAAGTTAGGAATTGAGTTATTTTAGGAGGATGACCATCCCATGAATTTGTCCAAAAGTTAGCCTTCTATCCATTATGGATAATTGAGAATAATATTTTCTTGATCATATCCTCTTCTATTGTAAGTTCCATTAATATGGGAGATCCTCTACTAGGAAGCGAAAATTGGATAAGCTTTATCAAGGTTTTATTCTATCCATATTTGGTCCTCAATATTTTTACCCATAATTCCTCAAGGAATTTTAGTAATCTCCAATATAACTTAGTTATCAGTGCATTGCTGTTATTGGCAACTGATTTGATTCCTAGCCCTCCCTCCTTTTATGTAGGCATAAAGTATCCCGTTTCACTAGTTCCCATTTTTGTTCTTCCTTGACTCCACTCTAGAGGAATCTATAGCTTATTTGATCCAATTCTTTAAAAAATATCTTAGGGATAGCTAGCATTGAGTAAGCATAAATAGGTATGGCATTGAGGACTGCTTTTATCAAGGTCATCTAACCTCTTGTAGAAAGCCACCTATTAGTCATTTATTCCAATTTGGATTTCACTCTCTCTAACAGCCAAGTCCATTCCTCCCTCTCTAATACTTATTTCATAAAAAATTAAAAGAATAATGAGTTTTCTTATCATGATATTGTCCATGGTAGTGCAAGGATTTTCGGGTCAGACTCGTAAAATTATATCACTCGTAAAATTACATCTTATTTCTCATTGTTCCAACTATTTTTTTGGTTATATCATGACTATATTTTCATGATTATATTATTATAGATTAATTTGTCATGGGATCCTTTGTCATAATGTAAGAATCTAGGAGGTTGTGTTCATACTCTTATTTATTGTTTCTTCCAAGAAATTTATTAGTTATATGGGATTCAAAAAATATGATCATTATTTATATTATGTATATTTAAATGAGCTTGGTGTATGGAACCTACCCCTTTCTAGATTTGAACTTTAGATCTCATAATTGGAGTATCCTATCCTTCATTATTAAGGTCACTCAAGCTGTACCTTATTGAATTGTTGTACTCATGTGTTGCTCCCAAAGATGGATGAAGTTAGTTGATTCATTGAGCTTCCATTCAAAAGACCTAGGTTGAAATCTCAAGGCATGTGAATAGGCTTTGTGCATGATGGTATTTTTTTGTGTTTATAAGGTATGCATAAGAATATAATTTTGATGTTCTATGTTGTATTAGAAGTGGTTTTGAAGGTGATCTCAATGATGGTCATAAGACTAGCGGTTTTGAAGGCACTCATGATGGTCTCTAGTGCTCTTAATTGTGGTCTCAATGTTGATGGTGTTTAAGGTGGTTCTAGAGAAGTTCTTATGCTTACAACATTAGAGACAACTTCAATAAATACCTCTCCAATAAAATATAAATACTTATAAGATTAAAAACATATTTAATAATAATTATTCTCTTATTTATCAAACTTTATATTTAATTTTTTTTTTTTTTAATCACTCAATATAGCTTAAAATCATAAAAAACCTAATCATATGTTCCAAACTTTTAAAATCATAACTATGTAATTAAAAAAAAAAAAAATTTATATTTATTAAAACAATTTTTTAATATTAAATAAATTATTTTCAATATAATTTAATTGTTCGATATTATAATTAACCTATAAAGTATCTATTCACTCAACTATTTTCTATATCCACTTTTAATACATTTCATCTTTTCATTAATAACATCTTTAAAGTCATATTCTCCAGCCCATCAATCACATTTTTTTTACTTATAGCTTTAATGTGGAACTATAAGCCTCGTTGTAAAATCCCTCATAATGGCAAACCACATCCACCATTACAAAACCTTGTTTCAAGGATTATGGCAAAAAGTCAATCAACATATCTTTAAAATAACTGGAAATTAATATGGACTGGCCTACGTTCGCATGTTTTTCCACCGTTAGCGAAGAAATGTTTATTCTTATCTTATGGCCCACATGGCATACTAAGCTAAATGCTGCATGAGTGGGATTTCCACAATGAAATGTGTATTCTTATCTTATTATCTTAATTCAAGTTGGGTAGAGTCCACGTGAAACGCGTAATTTGTATCCATACTTATCAGGGACGTTTTCTCCGACAACTATTGAGATGTTATGCAATTTTTTTTTTGTTTAAACACATTTCGGTGGTAGTTTTATCTTGGGTTGTATGGTAGTTTGAATTTAAGTTTTTTAAGAAAATTACATTAATATTTGTTTTAAGAAAACTTTTTTTTACTAATTAGAAAGACCTAATTTATATACTATGTTATATAATATTAAAACATTTTTTTGATTGGATGAATGGGATCTGAAGAAGTCAGAGGAAGAAGTTATATGCATTAGGGTTTCAAGTTCTTGGTGTCATATTGCCTCTCTACTTTGGAGTGTATGTGGGACGCCTCTTAGGACATTTTTTTGTTGCTTTCATCGATTTTACTTTGTTGTTTGGTGGATTGAACCTCTTTTTTTATGGACGGAGCTCATTCAACAGCTCCAACTTCTGTAGAAGTTGCAGAAGGGAGCAATGGTGCTAAAGGTGAACAAGCAACCACGAAAGTTCATTCCCAAAGTTTATCATGAGGTAATATTTCTCCTCTGGATATTGTTATCTCGTTGAGTGAATTTAATACTACTTGTTCTTGACTGGAAAGCCATACGCTGGTAGGGTATTTTCTAGGTCGTATCCCTGGCAAGACCCTCCTTCGAAACTGGCTCCAACAAGCTTGGCATGGCGTCAAGGTTGATGGTATCCAGAACTTCACCAAAGGGTTTTTTTTATTTCATTTTGTTGACCTTGCTTAGGCCAAAGCGGTCCTCAATCATGGGCCTTGGTCTATTCGTAGCTCCCTATTGATTTTTCAGCCCTGGACCAAGGATTTTTCGGTCACTAATGATGTTTCCTTGCGGGTTCCGATTTGGGTTGAATTCCCTGGTCTTCTTTTGCCGCTTTAGCCTTATTATCAAAACCTTATGGCCCCCATTGGTGAATTTTCCTATTGTGAAACAAAAAAATATTATGTCTCACACCCTCAAAAGCATTTTTGTGTCAAAGTCGATCTTTCTAAAGACCTCAAGGAGACTGTTGATGTCCAAGTTGGTGATTATAGGTTCAAGAAACGTGTTGTCTACATAAACCTTCCTAACACATGTTACTGCTGCCAATCAGCTGCCCATAAGATAAAATATTGTCCTTTAATGGCAGACAAGATTAAAGTTAAGGAGATGACTGTGGCTCCTGTTACTACTAGCTATGTCCCTGCTTCCAAAGGGGAACAAGATGAATGGAAGGTAGTCCAAAAGAAGGGTAAGAATAGGAAAATTGTAAACCCTACGACTGCTCCTAGCAGCTCACCTCAACCCCTTGTGTCTTCTGTGACAGTTGCTCATGTTGTGGTGACGAAGCAACATACCATGCAACTGGAGACACCCAGTGCTAGGGCTTCACAAATGGTTGCTAATATACCACCAACTAGTGCTTCCTTTGCTGAAATTGTTACTTCTTCTGCTCCTACTCAATCTTTAGATTCTCTAGTTTTGCATATCAATGGGTAGTCTTCATCAAGCTTCATGGAACTTGAACGGGCTTCTGTCAATGGCCGAAGATCCCGTAGCCCACCATGGGAAGAATCCTTGGTTCACTAGGACAAAAGGCATCAAACGAAGTTTTGGAAAGTAGGTTAAGAGCATTTTCTCAGTAATATTTATGATTCTATTTCAAACCTTAGAGACGTTGAAGATGTAGTCGGACATATGAGTCTTGATCGATCTTCATTATTTTTTTATCATGGAATATCAGAGGGTTGACGGACCCAGTCCACAAATACTTGGTTCGAGATGAGATTACTTCATGCTCCAGGTTTTATGGTAATCTTGACTTTCTTTGTCTTTAAGAGATTAAAATTTCTAAATTTATTCTGCAATGTACTTGCCCTTTTATTTGGCCAGATTGTTTTTTTTTTATGCCACCAATCATCCCCCTGGTATAGGGGGGGTTGTCATTCTTTTGGCAGCTAGGTGGAAAGATAATTTTGTTTAATGGGGTGTGGACCCTTCCAATCATGCAGTTTGGGTTTTACTTGAGGTTGGTGGGCTGTCTTTTGGCATTATTACTGTCTATGCCTCCAATGACGCTCAGGAGCACTGTAACCTCTGGTGGTGGTGTGCTTTTTCTTTACCACCTATTGTTTGGGTTATGTGCAGAGATTTTAATATGACTAAAAAGCCTGCAAACAAGATATGACAACTTTACATGTGGTGGAATATTGGGGAAAGAGAGGCCTGGTACTTCATGAAAAACAAATTGGGTTTGTCAGACCCCAATTCTTATTTTTCTCCTCAATATTTTCCTAAAAATTTATGGTATACGTGGTCCAATTTCCAGGCTAGCCATGCAATAATTCTGAGAAGGCTGGACAGGGCCATGCTTTCAAATCATGTGCAATTTTTTTTATAGGAGAAATGCTTTAGCTCCATTTGTGGAAACCATTCCTAGTACTACTACTTACGATCATTCACCCATCATATTTAATGTGCTGATGAAATACCTGCCTCAGAGACACTATAAGTCACAATTTTTTTCAATACTTTCTTCAGTACCTTTCCATGGTTTGTCATATCCGTAGAGTCTGGAATCTAGTTCCTAGACCCACTAGAGAGTTGGGTTGGATAGAATGGTGGAATGATGCCATTTTTCGTATAACTATCTTTCTCCGTACATTGGGGAAAAATGTGGCACAGTTTGCCATTCCAATGCTATCCTTCATGATGAGCTCGCCAAAGCTTCTCTCAAGCTTGAGGCTTGTCTATTTAATTTTGAATTTCAATCTCATATTGCCCAACTAAGTCATGAAATTAATATTGCTAAAATTTATGAGGCTCAGGGAGCTCGAATTGAAGCCCGTCTTCATTGGCTTAAAGTTGGTGATAGGGTCACCAAAGAATTTTTTCAAAGGCTCTGCCCTCCCAGGCAAGCTACTCAATTCAAGGTCGTTCAAGACAATGGAATAAGGCTTACCTCTCTTCCTGATATGATTAATGCTTTTGTCAAGAACTATACTAATATTTTTTTCGCTCAATCTTATTTTCCTAAGCGGGAACAAGCACTGGCAGCTTGTATGGCAGTTGTACCAGTTAAGGTTTCAATGTCTCAAAGAGCAGGGTGTGATAAACTACTCTCCCTTACATATCTGGAGGATGCATTATCTCAAATGGCAAATGATAAAGCTCCAGGTCTGGATGGCTTTCCTTGTGAGTTCTATAAGGGTCTTTGGGACTTAGTTGGTCTTGATCTGCATAAAGTTTATCTAGAGGCTCTCTGAGTAGGCTCTTTGGGAGTAATTATTAATAGGAGTAATATAAAATTCATACCCAACCAAGGGGACCCAGAGTTGATTACTAATTGGAGGCCTATTACTTTGTTGAATGTTAGTTATAATATCATTTCCAAAGCTTTGGCTCTTCGCCTTAGGCCTCTTCTTCTTTTGATAGTCCGATTAGAGCAAACTAGCTTTATTCAAGGAAAGTACATCCTTGACAATGTTCTGGATGTCTAGGAGGGCATGGAATGGGTCCAAATATCAAACGAGAAAATGCTTTTTATTAAGATTGATTTTGAGAAAGCATATGACCGCATTGAATGGAGATTCATTCTTGCTATGCTCAAAGTTTCAGTATTCGGGTCAGTTTTCATTCAGACTATTGCTATGATATTAAGAGATGATTCGACTATTCCCAATATGAACAATTCATAGTCTAAAGCAGTGGGTCTGTTTAGGTCTGTTTGGCAAGGGTGTCCTATTGATCCTTCTTTATATGTGCTTGCTGCTGAAGCCTTTGAATATCTTTTAGCTACTCAAGCTTATACAGGTCTTATTAAAGAAATTGCTCTTTCGAATGATCAAGGATAACTTATTAATGGTCACTTTGTTGATGACTCCTTTCTTACTATAAGGTAAGAGGAGAAATCTATTTCTAATGCTCTATTTTGTCTAAACACGTTTTGCACAACCTTTGGTTCTAGGATACAATGGAGGAAGACCTCCTACTTCAGACAATCTCCCTTGCCTAAGCCGCCTTGACTTCAAGGATATCATTGGAATTGGATCCATCCTGGAGAAGTTTTTAAGTTTCTTGGTATTCCCTTTGCCTCTCAAGGCTCCCCTGCTCAGCTTTGGATTTATGTGCTTCAAATAGTTGAAAAGAAACTTGATTTATGGCTTACTAAGAAGCTATCATTAGCAGGTAAATTTCAGATTTGCTCTAAAGTTTTAGCTGCAACTCATGTTTATTATTCCTCTTTCTAGGTTCCTTCACATGGATATTTGTTGTCTTCCTAGAGAATCTAATGGAATGGATCTGTTGGACTGTAGACAACAAGGTATTGCTTTGTGTGCTAAGTGGGTGATCAGGGCTCTGAGGGGAGATGAAGCTTGGAAAGTTTTGGTTCGATATTTCATTTCATCTAGTCTTCCCTTAAACCGTAGAGCATGGAGAGGGTTGGATTTTTCCTCAATCATTGTTGCTCCAGTTTTTTTTAAGATTTTTGGCTCCTTTGTTATTAAAAGTATATGGAAATATTGGCAAAAACTCACTCCTTGGATCTGTTGGAGAGGAGATGTCTTTTTTAAAGGCTTATCCATCAATTCTATGAATATTTGGTGGTCCCCCTTGTTTCTTCATCAAGGTTCTCCCTTAGCTTGGGTGCAATGGATTCATGCTCAACGGTTTTTAAAAAAGGGTATTGTTACAATAGTTGATTTATTTTCTTGCCAGACTAGGGATTGGATCCCATGGAATGAGTTCAAATGCACCTTTAGGCTAAATGGTGCAGACAAAGATACATATGATGTTGTTATTGCTCTCACCCCTTTTTCTATGTTGCATAAGATTGGTGTGCGCTCACAACGTCCTTGGTGGTCAGACTGGAGATGACATGTTGACACTCCTTTGCTTAATTATAAGGCTCGTTTGGGGTATAAATGGTTATCTCCTCATCTTCCTTTGGTGCCTAAGCTCAATCAGTGTTGGGACTTATTTTCTACAAGGACTAGATATAATTCTAGATTTCAAAATGTTTGGGCTACTTATGTTGAGCCCAAACAATATTTTTTTTCATGGAGCTTGTTGTGTCAAGGTCTTCCCTTGGGGGAACGTTTGAAGCACCTTGGAATTCCTTATCCTAAATGTCCTTTTTGTGGTGTTCCCGAGTCTTGTATTCACCTCTTTTGAAATTGCAGAAGATCTAGGTAATCTTGGGAATGGATTCTTTCTTTTTTCCCCATTTACGACTACAAGAGTTTCTTGGCCCCAAGCTCTTCTTGGGGACTCTTTTACTTTGTTTCTCCCGCTTTTTGAAGTGTGGCAGGTTTTCAAGATTAGCCTACTCTTTCATATTTGGAAGGCCCATAACAAAAATATTTTTTAATAGTGTACACCTTCTGTCACAATTACTCATGCTGACAAATTAGAAGTTTTTAATGACATGTGGCTACAAATATGTACTCAAGCCAAAACATTTTCTATGGATTTGGATCATCTACATGTTATTTAGGTGCACTGGGCCAATGATCCATGTGCAGTCAACTGAATCCCCATAAAGTGCTCTTCTTAGGAGCATTTTCAATCCTGCTCTCACCGTTGGCCTCCATCATATGCAAGTGCTCTCATAGACTGGTCCTAATGTTGAAATTGCTTGTTCGTCCCGCCAGGATGGGGGGTGAGATGATGTTCACCTAGTGTCTCCTGGGCCAGTTGTTGGTTGGAGCGATGCGGGTACTGAAGGCCTTAATCGTGATGTAGAGGGGTGGATTCCCATCCCATAATCACTAGCAATTTATGTAGGACAACACGCTAGGGCACATTACTCCATATGATATGTTTTCTTTGATGTAATGATCATCAATGATCATGATTGGTAAATTTATGTTTTTTTGGTGGATTTGTCTAATAACCCTTGTCAATGAGGGTTAGTTTGATTCCCCATGGGGTGTGTTAACCCACCCATTTTTTTTTATTGTAAAGGCTATTATCTTAAATTAATATAAATTTACTTTTTTCATAAAAAAAATTTCTCTTTTTTTAAGCGAAAAACCCCTTACAAGGCTGCCTTGGTCTGAGAGACCACGACCAGGGGGTTCTACACCGTCAAAGTCACTCGGGAGTCACACCCGACCCTGCCCGCACCAACATTATTAATTGGATTTTGGGTACCCAATTCAACTTTTTGGTAGGGTGAAGATTCGAACCTAGGACCTCCCTTGGAGGATTGCCCTCTACTCTCCAACTCACCTACAACACCTAGGTTATATATATATATATATATCCTTAGTAACAATATCCTTAGTTACTAGTCAAAGTTCTTTATTTTTATTGTCTCATGAAGACAACGCAAAAAGTTTCTTTGGAAGGTCCAAAGTTCAAACCGTGGTGTGGGCTAGTGTGTGAGAGAGTGGGTGTGTGGGGGGTGTGTATTAAATTCTCTATTGATAAGCATAACTCTAAGCTTTATAAGAGATCATGGTTGGAAACTGCTTAACCATAATTAAAAATTCTTTAATTTATTAAATTAAATAAATATATAAAAAATATAAAATTATATTCATTGATATTTTTAATAATTTATATTGAATGTTAAAAAATAAATAAAAATTTAATATTTACATAGAAATTGAGAAAAATAAAATCAATCAAATAAGGCTAACAATCTTAAATAATCAATAATAACAATATTAAAAATACATATAAAAAGTAAATATTTAAGAATTATAATAAAATTTTAAATTTTCAAAAAAACTTTCTTCTAAATATTATGTGTAAATAGTTATAATCATATTTTTTAAATAATATTTATTAAAATAAATAAATATATATATTTTTAAATTATTATTGAAAATAAAAAAAATATATAAATAAAACAAAAATAGCAAACATATGTGGAAATGATTCATAAAAGTCTTACGATTTACTATTAAAATTATAAGAGTCAATTTTATAGAGATAAATAAAGACATGAAAATATATTTGTGTGACATAACAAATATGGGTGTGGATATAATGTAAGAGGGAAAAATATAGATAATAATGGAGTGTTATATTATTAAACATTTTTGGATGTATTTATTGATAATTTTAATATCCTTGATGTGGATTGAATGTTATAAAATATATATATTTTTTATGTTTCTCTATGTTTATAATCACAGAGAATAATGCAAAACATGATTAATTAGATAAGGTAGATAAGCCTAAGCAATTTTTAATAATGTTAAAACCAAGTTTTTTTTTGAGAGATCAAAATTTTAGTTCTTTTGAAAATTCAATGTTAATTAAATTTTATATTTTTAAAATTAATTATTTTTTTGTTAAAAGATTCATTAATATATTAATTTAGTTAAAAAATATTTTATTATGAAAGAGAACCCGTTACACCTTTTAATTATATTATTTTGTTACATAAGAGAATTAGTAACACCTTTGCCCAATACGAGGTAGGACATGAGATCGAACTTGGATACCGCCATAATAAACCTTAGCCCTGTGGGTAAGACGAAATCAATAGAACCCTAACTCTCTAGGGAATCGAACTCGAGTAGCCAACAATGCAAAACATGATTAATTAGATAAGGTAGATAAGCCTAAGCAATCTTTAATAATGTTAAAACCAAGGTTTTTTTGAGAGATCAAAATCTTAGTTCTTTCGAAAATTCAATGATAATTAAATTTTATATTTTTAAAATTAATTATTTTTTTGTTAAAATATTCATTAATGTATTAATTTAGTTAAAAAATATTTTATTATGAAAGAGAACCCGTTACACCTTTTAATTATATTATTTTGTTACATAAGAGAATTAGTAACACCTTTGCCCAATACGAGGTAGGACATGAGATCGAACTTGGATACCGCCATAATAAACCTTAGCCCTATGAGTAAGACGAAATCAATAAAACCCTAACTCTCTAGGGAATCGAACTCGAGTAGCCAACTGATAAACACTAAATGCTACCATCTAGTCTATCCCCTTCTAGGTATGTCGTGGTTTGAACATGGGTCTCCCCAAAGAGAGCCCAAGGCCCTTACCACTACATTGTCCTTGCAGATAAATGTTAGAGTGAAACATGGGTTTTTATAATAGGTCCTGGTCCCCTCATACCAAGTTTTGAACTTGGATCTCCTGAATGAAAATTTAAGAAATTGCCACTATAGTATCTCTTGAACTTGGGTCTCCTAGATGAAAACTCAAGAACTTGCCACTACAATATCCTTTGAACTTGGGTTTCCTGGATGAAAACTCAAGAACTTGCCACTACAATATTCCTACCAGAACAAAAATGTTAGGGTAAAGCATGAGTTTTATGAGGGGTCCCAATTCCCCTATACTGAGGTTTGACCTTGGGTCTCTTGGATGAAAACACAAGGACTTACCACTACACTATCCTTTTTGGGACTAAAATGTTAGAGTAAATCATGGGTTTATACAAAGGGTCTTGGTCTCCTCGTACTAGGGTTTGAACTTGGGTCTCATATGAAAATCGAATAACTTACCACTACGATATACTTCCAAGACTACACCTTTTAATTATGTTATTATCATGTTCCTGGACTTTTTCTTTTTTGTACACATGTTCCTAGACTTATTAATGTGTAAGTAATGTTTTAAAATAATTCTGAACTCTAAAGCTAACTCTTCCTTCCACCCTTTGTTTATACTATGGACACTAAGATATTGAACAAAATTATATAATAAGTTGATGAGAGCTAGAAATGTTTAAGTTAGAACAAATATTACACAAACAAATATTTTTGTTTGTGGGTAAATATTTAAGAAAAATTATAATCCTTACAAAAAAATATTTTGTTAAAAAAAATAAAAAATATACTATTAATATTAATTTAAACTAACTATTCAAAACATTACATTTACTTTTAACCCATATTATAAATACCAAGAAAATATATACTATAACACAAACTTCGGACTCATTGATTCTTATTGTCCTATTCAAAAACAAAATTGTATAGTTAAAAATAACAAGTTACCTTATCATAGTATTGCCCATCATAATGCAATAATTTTTGCGGTTGCACTCATACAATTACAACAATTTTTTTTATTTACATCTTGATTGCATTATAATATATTTTAAGGATTATATTATATAAATAAATATATATAAAAACCTTGAGAGCTACGTTTAGGTGGTCGGTGATGTCATCTTAGGTATACTATTATCTAAAGGGAAGCCACAAGAGATTTTTTTCAAAACTCTTAGGGTAGAGAAAACCTCCAGAACCCTCTTAAATGGTCGACACTATCATCCCATCTAGGTATACCATTATATAGAGGAAATCTACAAGAGGTTTATTTTGTGTCTTCCTTCGCATTGCAGAGGTTTGAACCGTGACCTCTCGTTCAACGGGGTAGGCTCACCTTCTCCACTTACGCTACAAAGACGGACCAACTCTTAAGTTAGAAAGAAACCTCCAAAGCTGCTCTTAGGTGGCCGACAATGTCGTCCTATCCGAGTATACCACTATTTAGAGAGAAGCCCTAAGAGACTTTTTGTGTCCTCCTTCACATCATAGAGGTTCAAACCTTGGACCTCCTGTTCAACAAGGCCAGACTCGTCTTCTCCACTTACGCTACAAAGATGGACATATTAAAGATTATATTATTATATATTAACTTTTTTTTTTGGTTACATAGGTGAATTGGTTACAACCACAATTTTTAGTAACTGCCAGCGTAGGGTTCAAACCATCAATGATTGCTTCCAACAAACCCACCGTCTCGTTAACGTTAACCCGATGTGAGATGAGGACCGCCGGTTGCTCGGGATTCGTACTGTCATTGTCGATCTGACACATCACTCAAAGGAGTCGGATCAAACTACTGTCTTTGCCAAGCTAGGCATGCCTGCGAATTTTGAACCTAAATCTCCTCTTGACAAGTGCCCTTAGAATTATATTATTATATATTAACTTATCATGGAAGTGTTCGACATAATAAAAGGATCTCTTTCACATAATAAAAGGATCTAGTAGGTTATGTTTATGAGATTCAAGAAAATGATTCCCATGTATATTATTTATATTTAAATGGCTTGGTGTAAGAACATACCCTTTCTAATTTTAACCTTAAATCTCATAATTGAACTTTATATAAAATTTATTAAAACTTTTGTTTTTCGAATATTAAATAAAAATGTTATTTATTCCAGTTAACTATTTCCTATGTCTAATCTTGGTAGATTTCGTCTTTTTATTAATAAAATCTGTAAACTCATATTCTAGAGTTCATCAATCACGTTTTATTACATAAACCTTTAATAGGGAACACCATGCATCATAAGTCAAGGGCAAACCTTAAACCACATCCATCTTTATAAAACCTTGAAACACTTTAAGCTCTTTGACTAGTGTTTTCCATTCTCGTTGAAGGGCCACCTAAGACTAGTGTTTTCCATTCTCGTTGAAGGACCACCTAAAAAAGGATTGTGGCACAAATTCAATCAACATATCTTAATTAAAATATTTACTTTTTACCAACCACGAAAAGTGGGGAGAAACTCTCCAACACAAATTTGAAACTAATTGGAAAAAAAAAAAATTTTATTGTCCATCTTTATGGCCCACATTTGCGCGTTTTTTCACCGTTAGCGAGGAAGATGCATACTAAGCTAAATACTTTATGAGTGGGACTTCCACAATGGAATGCTTATGCTTATCTCAAGTCAGGGTAGTCCATTTGGTTCATTCCATTCTAAACTTGCGGGGTAGAATGTAATTTTAGGGAAATATTTTTTCGAGTGATGATAGCCCAATTTCTGAGCCTAATCATTTGTTCTTTTGTTTATTTATAATTTTTTAGATAACCGTCCTTCTATATAATATATGACGTGGTAAATGTTCATTTGTTTTTTTTTATTTATAATTTTTTTAAGATAAATGTCTTTCTATAATCTATGACATGGTAAATGTTTAATTTTTTTTTTTTTAAATTTTATTTAGTAAATAGTTATAATTATATTATTATAGTATACAAATATATTAAATAATGACATATTATCATGTAATATTAAACTTACAAATATGTTTATGTACGCATTAAAAAAATCATTATAGAGATGTGTTTAATCTATAATAGAGTTTAAAAATAATAATAATTAAAAACAAATTATAATTTTTTTTTTTCTTTGATGAGGAACCTTTTATATACAATATATCAGCAACATGTGAGGGGAGAGATTTTAACCTGGGTCTCTCTGGAGAGTTTTAATAGTGAATTGTAAGTTTTTGAATTATTATTGATTTTTTTTTAGAAATAACAATTATTTTTATATGTTGATTTTTTTTCAAAGATCTTGTTATTATAAGTTGTAAATTACCTGTAAAGACTAATAAATGATTGATGACAAAACTTAGTAATGTATTTATTGATGTAAAAGCCTACTTAGTACATGCTATATCATTACAATCAATGATTATTATAAATGATGGGATAGATATAACAAAGGGGATCGATATAAACGATGCTCCTATAAACAATTATGTATGAAAATATTCTTAACATCTCCCACATAGTGGTATTACAATTGGTTATATACGATTGATTGAAATGATCCCACTCATATTACATCATCATTGCATAGTGGTATTACAATAAAGCTTGGATATTATCCATATATCGCTTGGCAAGAATCAAGCTCGTGACCTCTCATTGAATGTTGAGGAATCTAATAGATTGAGCTAATACCATTTAATTAACATCCTCCTTATTACATTATTAATACCTCCCTTGGTTTAGAGGAGTTTAGGCTTTAGCTTTATATTTAGCTCTTGGATATTGGCTTTGGTTTCTAGATCTTAAACACCTATGGGTCTGCCTCTAGGACTACCTCTTGGTTTACCCCTCGGTATACCTTTGAGACTACCTCTAGGTCTGCGATTGGATTTGCTACCTTTGATTCTGCCTCTTTTGAGAACAAATCCTTCTTTTGTAGAATTTATTCAATAGTTTATCCCATTGTGTAATATCCATCCATCCATAATCAATATGGATCTTGTTGGTTATTTTATCTTTGTACCAACTATTTATCTAAGACTGATTATGACCTCTATAGATCTTACAAGCATGCAAATTCCAACATCTAGTTGTCACATGTTTGAATCTTCCACAATGATTGCAATAGTTTATTCTAGAGATTTCATAGGTTTGGATTTGCATAAAATTGATCACACTTATTTTTGTTTGACCATCATAACCAGAGTCTACATTATTTGGTATTATATTTGGTGTTATGGAATCTCTTATGCCTTACCCATATTTTCCCAATCCTATGCTATTATAACCCCTTTTTAAAGCACCCAAATTTGTTCTTCAAGATGATTTTCAACATATTTAGTATTATGGTCTTTATCACTATCATCATTAGCATTCAAGTCATTAGTATCACAAGCTAAATCTATGTTTGTGATAAGATCACTTGTGTCACAATAAACATTGTCATTAAGATCTTGAGATCTCCTATGTCACAATAAAAATTTTCCATCATGGGCTTGATCTTCATTTACTCTCTCTTTTTACACTTATAAATATCAAGTGTGATTAACGCTATGTATACTATCTTTATAGAATCTATAGGGATTATAACACTAGTTGTAAGAAGTGCTTTGCAAACATTGGAAAATTAGAGAATTATTTGCAAACAAATCCTTAGTGTGATGAATTATCCATCTTCATGAATATCCTTATCTTTGGGGAAATAAAAAACCTTATCTAGTGTTGCACACTTGTGAATTGATGATTTATTCGATGTTTGCTTTCTCTTGGTATTTTCCATGTGGATTTTAAGGTGATGGAGGAAAAAATATTAAGGTGTAAATCTCCACAAAAAATGTACCTTATACAATATTTGATGACCTTATGTAATTTTACAAAATATAGGGTTGAGCTTTACCAAAAAATGTGAAGGTATCAGACTCCATTGAAAATGCACCTTTTACAATCACAAATCTTGATTTTTTTCAACTATAATCTCATTACCCATAAAGAAAATGAAATAAAGTTCAAAAATCTAATTTTTACACACTTAGCTTAGTTTAATTAAAAAAAATATTTTCTTTTTTCTTTTTAAACATGTAATTTTTTTTTCTAAACGCTCCCCTTTGTTTTTAATTTTCAAACATCCCTTTCTTTATTTTTTTAATAAATAAAATGACTTTAAAAAATGCCTCATTTTTTTCAAAAAAATATGCACTCTTAAAAAAAATAAAATTGGCTCCTTTTTAAATCAAGCACTTTTAAGAAAATAATTTGTTTTAAAAAATATTTCCCCCTTTTAAAAAAATAATCAAGTGGGGGTGGCCCCCCTTTGTCAAATATTAAAACACCCTATTCTAATTAAAAAGTTGCATTAGAGGTATTTGAACCTGGGATGGGACGACAAAAAGATATTATCTCCTACGTGCTAGTCGACTAGGTGGATCCACTTGTCGAGTATGGAAAGAGAAGAAAAATATATTAAGGGCATATGTTAGCCTCCTCAACCCCCATGTGTGCCTTGGACAACTCCTCCTCCATTTTGGTGACTATGTTTTGGTGATCTTCACTATGATGACTCCTTTTGATATTCGTCTTGATGGCTCCTATTGACCTTGGCCTTATGGGGTTTATGCGTTTATTATGTTGGTGACTACATGATTGTACCCATTACTATATCGATGGTCAGTGAACCTTCAAACCTTCAAAATTTAAAGCAAGGCTTATAGAAAAACTATGCTATAAAACCTTTATCTCAACCAAAATAAATGTGAGACGTTAAATGATTGATCTTCTTAGTTGGCATTATTTCTACAAAATAACATGAATGCTTGTTATTTAATGTGCAACAAAGTTTTTGAGATTCTTAGCATAGAACTGTGATGGTAATGAGAGATTTGACAATGGAAACCTACAATACTTTTTATATGAAGCTTCGAGTCACAACACGTTGAAGTCAAGTCAGGCTAGGATGTCTAGATTTAATCATGCATTGCACATGCTCTATGGATCTCTAGATCAAGGGGGGCTCTATTATTTGTGTTGGTGTTAAAAAAATATCACAAGTTCCAACTATGGAAGCTCATAGGTATATTGTGTTTTTTAATGGCACAAAGACTTGCTATTTTTTATGCACCAAATCTTCTATGGAGTATAAAGGCCTAGATTCCCAATTGCCCTCTTGTTTATCTGTTGTAGATAGTAGTTTTTTTGAAATAATGTTTGAGGTATGTCGTATTGACCATAAAATAGAACCTCCATACAAGAGTAGAGGTCCTATCCGACCTTTGAGCGATGTCATTAATTTAGCCACCAAGGGTTGGTTTCATCAACATTTTTTGATGTCAACCTATTCTATTGGAGGGATGAGCGATGATCACTCTACAAACTTGTAGAAACATAGTCCTTGACTTCAAATTTTTTGATAGCCTAGAGAGTATCCTATTCACTCACACTATCAACCAACATGTCATGTTGCTACTAATACATACAACTGATAGAAATTTGGATCTCTTGGATTCAAATCCAAGAAAATTGGGCAACATAATCATGTGGTCTTTGCTCCTCAATGAGTGCTTTCCTTGTCAACCTCGGTCGACTTCTCTCTGGTATAGCTCCTCGTAGACCTCCTCCTTTATAGATTTATTGAAGGCTAGTGCTTCACATGTTCTAGCCTAAGCTCTAGCAAGGGGTTGAATAGCCTTATTCAATTGTAATATGTTTGACCTCTCTCATTGATGATTGTGTTCGTTGTCTAGTTTTCTTCACTATTTCCATCTATAGGTCAAACAAGGTGTGTGGAAGGAGCATGTGGAATAAGGGTTTAGAGGCTGACAAAGTTGAGTATTTCTCTTGTCCATATGTGTACTTAGGTTGTTGTTAGGCCATGATATGTTTTACAAGGTTGGTTGATTTGACCTCTTACTATATCGACGACTTCAACACGATGATTGGAACCACGAAGGTTGCCTATCAAAACCTACACATATCAAAAAAATGCAAGGGCATGTCATTGAATGGTAGTTATTATACCTTCTATCAAACCTCACACACTCTCCTAATGATGGCACAAATTTGGAGCTAAGGATTCCTTTATGATAAACTAGATCAACATAATATTGTAGGTTTAGAGCAAACTCTGATTAACCTTGCTCTGATACCACTGATGGAAAAACTTAACAATTTATTCATTGATGCAAGATTCTATTTAATACATGTTCTATTATTATGATCAATAATCATTACTAGCAATAACCGTTATAAACAATGAGATACATACAACCAAGAAGATAGATACAAATGATGCTTTTATCCAAAATAATGTAGTAAAATATTCTTAACACTGATGATCTTATATAATTAATCAATTTTATAGAGATAAATAGAGAGGTAAAATTATATTTGTATGACATCATAAATATGGGTGTGGATATAATGTGAGATTTTAATAGAAAAATATAAGCAATAAATGGAATGTTACGTTGACATATTAATAACTACATGAAATAATTTTCTAGTTGATGTGTTTGTTGATAATTTTAATAAATCATCCTTGATGTGCATTGAATGCTATAAAACATATTTCTTTATGTTTGCCAATGTGATTAGGATCTTCTTAGTTTACAGTCATGGAGGATAATGCAAAATATGACCAATTTGATAAGGTTAACATGCTTGAGCAATCATCAATAATGATATTAAAACCAAGGTCCTTTAAAGAGATCAAAATCTTAGTCCTTTCAAAAATGCAATGGTGATAACAAAATTTTATATTTTTAAAAATAATTGTAAAAGACTCCTTAAATTATACTTTCTTTGTTAAAAGATTCATTAATGCTCTAAATCACTTTAAATATATTTTATTGTGAAATAGAACCTATTACACATTTTAATAATATTATTATTTTATTTTTAACTCTAAATGTGTAACTAATATTTTATAATTAATCTGAAGTCTAAGCCTAACTCTTCCTTCCAACCTTTGCTTGTACTATGTTAGACTTTATTACATTATTTGTTGTTATGTAAATGTAATTATTACATTATTTGATGTTATGTAATAATTAAGGGATGAATGATGATATCATCTCATATGAGGTTGGATACTCATATCTCCCATGAGAATGAGAGAAGGTGAAAAGACAAAGTTGAAGGTGAAACACCAAAGGTAAGTTGAAACTAAGAGATACTAAAAATCATAAATTAGATTATATACCTAGATGTTATTTACCGAATAGTAAAGGAAATATATGCTAGAAATATTTGATGAAATATATCTTTGTGTTCAATATTGTTCTTGCATAATACTGTTGTAGATATTATTGCTTGTCTTCCCCTTGTATAAGAGCCAACATTGGAGATTTTATGAAGTTAATAAGGGATAACTATCATCATATAATGACATGCACTTATAGTATATATTGTGTAGGCTTCATTTGAATATTTGAACATCTTGCATGTGGTATGGGAAGAAAGTGTTCAATATTTTGAGAGTAATTCTAGTCTGGTGATATTTGAGGAGAAAATCTATTGCTAAAATGAGTTGTAGTAGCCTACAGAGTCCTTAAATAGTTTCCCATAGGCAAACTGTATCTCCATGTTTCCATAAAGTTAATTTATTTTCTCATTCTAGTATTTGTGAATTATAGTTTTGAAAATTCATATGCACTCAATTACTCCTTTTCCAATCAAAGCCTCTAAATTCATAAATCATTAGTCTTGCAATGTAAACATGTGAGTGGAAAAGAAATCACTAGAGGAGATATTTTTATGAGTTTATGTTTGCTTATTATTCCATTCCCTAACGCCCTATATATCAGTCATTTTTCCTTAAAACTCTATTTATGAGTTGTTTTCTTGATGTTGTATCTATGAATTGTATTTCTAGCATCTTATTTATGAGTTTCTAAAATAGAGAACCCATTTTGTGAGCTTACCTTACCATGTGTTAGAATAATAATAAGAAAATATTGTAGCATAAATGTTTGTGTTTAAATCTAGAAATATTTAGTAAAACACTCATTTGGAGGCTACCAAGAATTTTGAGGAAATGAAGTTTTGTAATTGGGTAATACTCTTAATGGCTTGGTGGGCCAATGAATATTTTCAAAAAAAGTTTCTGCCCTACTCAAAATGATAATTATTTTGAAGGCTATATGGATGGTTCATGCTATGCCCAATTTATCTTTGTGAAAGTTCAATACCTTCAAAAACAAAATACCTCTTATTAACATTGCAACTTGCATAATTGACTAGTTCGTTATTGAAACAAAGCTAAATATTTTTGAATAGTGGGTTATGGGTTTAATTCCCTTTGGGCGCCTAGTTGAAAGAGGGATTTGCTATCTTAGAAATATTGCAAATATTTTTCTATAGTTATATTTTTCTTAAAAAAATAGAAATGATTTATTTTTATTTTTATTTTAAATATAATAACTATAGAAATTTTATGCAAGATGGAAGATAGTAAAAATTTCATTTTATTTAGGGATTTAAAAGGTGTATAGGTGCATTATATTTTTTTTAAGTAGGTAATTTTTATTTTGAAATGCAAAGGGGAAAGCTGATTTTTTTAAAAAGAGGGGAAATAAATAGTTAAAAGAAAATTGATTTTTTATTTTTATTTTTTGGAGTTAGGGTCCTATGATGAATAATTTTGTTAGGAGAATAAATATATTTGTTTAAAAATGTGTGTTTTTTGAAGTGATCGACACCTTATTTTTTCAAACAAATTTTGCATCAAAAATAATTTTGTACACAAAAATCAAAATATATATTTTGTATAAGCATAGTATTCAGTATAAACAAGACCTATGACTTGCGTTTATAGGTAATGTTGTCATGTTACGTTACTGTGTCTAAAGCCTAATATAACTACCATAATGGCATTTGGGCATTAACCTTATAAATCATCAAGGAGAAATAAGGACACATTTTTGTGATATTTTGTTTCACTCTATTTTTACCCCATTTGTTACTATCATTGGATATAAATATTGAAATTAAGAAAATCGTAGTATATAGGGAATTTACATGCATATATAAAAATTTATCTTTAAGTAGACATCATTGATAAGACAAATATTTTTCAGTACTAACTTGGTACCATGTATCTTAAAGTCTCTCTAACATACAATTGTGTATATCAAGAGGAGTATTTTCTTCCATGTATCAATGGGTATATAGGAAGAACAGGTATATTGAAAGGATTGGTATATAATACTGGTGGTATAAAGAAAAGGGAACCATTTTGGAAGATATAAGGAACCTTCACTATGGCTATATCAAACATTTTTCTCATAGAATCCTAGTTGCTCAAGGGTCCAAATTTTACATCATGGAAGACAAAAATGAGAACAATACTAGTGGTAAAAAACTTTAAAATATAGTTATTGGTGATGAAACTCATATTGAAGAGATTGCAACTAGATAAAAGTATGATGAAAGAGATGCAAGGGTATTTATGCTCATTACTTTTATAGTGGATGATGAAATACAACCATATATAAGTGAAGTAGAAACGTCAAAATATGCATGCGATAAAATTTGTACCATATTTGAAAGAAGGAATAAAACCACAAACTTTCATCTTCAATCACAACTACATATATTAAGGGTCCAAGATGGTGAAAGTATTGAATATTTTCTTTGAAGAATTGTAAACTTGAAGTCAAGATTTAACACCACGGGATAAAAGGTGGATGACAAGCTCTTAGTCTTAGTTATACTTAGATATATTACTAAATCATTCAAAATATTGGTGACATCTCTCCAAGTATCTAACAAAAGTGTGTCATTTAAAGAAATGGTAAATATACTTCAATAATATAAAATTGAATATAAATTGAGAGACGAGTAATCCAATAATGCCTTTATCTCCACAAATAAACTACAAAAAGGTTCAAAGGGCCCTTCTAAAGTTCTACTTGATCTTCATCACAAAAGTAGTCTCAATGGAGAAGGGGATATTGCCATGTTTTTAAGAAAAAAAGACATAACAAGTTTTGTAGATACAAATTTTGACTTGTGGGAATAAATTTTGAAGACCTCCTTATCAACAAGGACAAGGAAAATCTCAAAAAAGGTCACAATAGCAAGGGTATATTGCTTAGGGTGACTTGAACCAAACTGTGAAGAAAAATATGAAACAACACATAGGTCCTCAATGTCAAGTTTCAAAACTAAGAAATAAAGGTGATAGTTAACAAGACAAGAATTTTTTTTTTTCAAAAGAGTGTGCCATCAAAATATAGTGATGATGGAGATATTTCAAAACTTAGGTCTTTTTTACAATCAATACTAAAAAAAATTAGTGAAAATATTTTAATAGTGGTGTGATAATCTCTATTAATGTAGTGAAAAGAATGTGCATGACACTATTCACCCTTAACATCCTTGAGGTGCAATGTAGAAGGTAAATAGAAATAACTAAAAAGTTGAAGGATAAGACCATGATGAAAAATATTTGTTATGACATAAGTGATCTTATTCAAAGGATATATTTTAGTTATGATACATGTGATTTGAGGCCCATGATGGTAGATGGTTGTTGTGATACATATGATCTTATCCAAAGGGAAGATATAGCTTGTGATACAAGTGATTTAAATATTATTGTTAATAAAAGAGTTTGTGTAAAAGATGAATGTATTGGTCATGATAAAGGCAATATTATCAAAGTTGATAGTGGCAGTGAAAGTTTAGATTATGTTGAAGGAAATTATGATGATGATGTGTGGTATTTGAATATTGTTTGTGATAGTTGTAGAGATGAAAGTGTTAATGATAAAAATTAAAGTGGTGATGAAGTTTGGTGTTTGAATAATGATGAAGAGATTTGATTTTGTGGCAAAGTCCATAATAATGATGAAGAAATTGGATGCTTTGAAAAGTGTAGCAAAGGTATTGATTTAAAAATCATGATAAAATGAGATATGATGGTACAATATTGGGAAGATATAGGAACAAGATGTGAAAATACCCATAATGCCAAGTATAAGGCCAAAGAATTAAGGCCTTGGATATAAAGGTCAAACATGAAGCAGTAAGATCAAATTTATGAATAATGAATCATTTACAAAAGTTCTTAGGATAAGTTGTTGTAGTCATTGTAGAAGATCAAGATATGTGACAACTAGGTGTTGAAACTTACATTTTTGTAAGATTTGTAGAGGTCATAATCACTCCTAAAGAAAGTTTTGGCACAAAGAGAAATTGACCAACAAAATACATATGAATCGTGGATGGATGAATATGTCAGAATGAGATAAAACAAAAGAGATATTGAATGGTTTCTATAGAAGAAGACCAAGTTTGATGGTTGAAAATATCATAGTATAATTTTCCCTTAGAGAAATGTAATCTTGGAAAACTTGAGATAAGTGATTTCAATAACAGAAGAATATTATCCAAGCAATGCTTAGATGACTTACAGTGATAGGACCTACAATGAAACATTATGTGGAGGATTCCAAATATGTGGAAGATTCCAAGGATCTAATTTAGTTGTAATTTTCTAGAGGTAATGATCTAAAGGAAGATCCATAGTCTGATCCAAATATAAGGACCTAGAGGTGATGATGACCTTAAGGCAAAGAATTGGAGGTATTGACCTAAAGCCAAACCCAATGACTAACCAAAGAGGTAAACCTAGTGGAGATTACTTAAAATAGAGCTGATAGAGCCAATCCAAAGCTAGAGCCAGAGCCAAAGCCAAAGCCAAAGCTAGTGCTAGAGCCAAAACATAATTCTAATGTAACACCCTTGAAATCACAGGAGTAATTATCTTCATACCAAATAATATAATAAGGGAGGTTAAAATTTATTACATTATTTATTGTTATGTAAATATAATTATTATACTATTTGATGTTATGTAATAACTAAAGGATGAATAATGATGTCACCTCATATAAGGTGGGATACTCATGTCTTTTGTAAGAATGAAAAAAGGTGAAAAAATAAAATTGAAGGTGTAACACCAAAGGTCTCTTAAAACTAAGAGACACTAAAAACTATAATTATAAATAATGTACTTAGATATTGCCTGGTGAATAATGAAAGAAATATACGATAAAAATATTTGATGAAATATAATTTTGTGTTAAATATTATTTTTGCATAATATTATTATTATCAATAGTATTGTTTGTCTTCTCCTATTTTTAATACTATGGACACCAAATAATTGAATAAAATTATATAATACATCGATGGGAGCTATACATTATATAATAAATTGATGGGAGCTAAAAATGTTTAAGCTAGATAAAGGAAAGATTGCACATAAATAAAAATAAATAAATAAATGCACATGGGGTGCAATGTTTCATGTTTTGGGTTTGGCTCTTTTTTGGGAGGTCCAAGGATCAAACCGTGGCGTGGGCGAGTGTGTAAGGGGTGGGTGTGTGGTGACTGTGTTAAATTCCTTATTGATAAGTATAGCTCTTGGATCTACGAGAAGCCATGGTTGGGAGGAGACTGCTCAGCCTTGTACTTCGATCATAGGGGTTTTTCATAATAACCAAATCAAAATAATAATAATAATAATAATAATAATAATTCAAAACTTAAATAAAAATATTAAAAGAATTTGAGGTCCAATTTTTAAACCGTGACCTCGACGAGTGTGTGAGGGAGTGGGAGTATGGTGGATGTGTGTTAAATTCCTTATTGATAAGCATAGCCCTTGGCTTTACGAGGAATTATATTATAATTGAAAGGAGACAACTCAACCTTGTGTACTGATCGTAAGAATTTATCACATTAAAATTTTTAATCTTCTATTAAAAATATATATTTTATAATTAATATAACGGTAGAGATTAATTTAAATTACCTACTCAAAACTTTATGTTCATGTTTAACCCATCTTATAAATACCAAGAAGATATATAAAATACTTACTTTTACCAACGCGAATAGGGGACATACTTCTCCAACACAAATTTGAAACTAACTGGTGATAATGTTTATTTGTCCATCTTTATGGCCTGCATTGGCATATTTTTCCACAGTCACCGAAGAAGATGCATATTAAGCTGAATACTTTATGAATCGGATTTCCACAATGGAATATTTATTCTTATCTTAGTAGAGTCCATGTGTACACTATGGCCGTCTGTCGAACGGACAACCTTACCCTTTGCAGGCTGGATCGAGTTGATTTCACCTATAAATTGCCAAGGAAAGCTCTAATTTCTCATGTCTCTGATTGTCCATGTGGTATTATTTATTAGGTCTGTATTTTGTCTTAGTGAAGGTGGGTTACGAGTATTTTGGAGATGGAGTCTGAATGGAATGCTGTTATCCGGGGCTTAAGATGCCGATGGATGATGGTTGTGGCGTCCTTTCTTATTTTATCCTTCGCTGGATCAACATACGTTTTCGGTCTGTATTCACAGCACATCAAAGTGACTCTCGAATACGACCAGAAGACTATCGATACCCTGGCCTTTTTCAAGGACTTGGGGTTAAACGTGGGCATCCTTGCAGGCCTCATACTCGAGTTTTCTGGTCCACGTGTGGTTTTGTCTATCGCTTCCGCCATGAATTTGTGTGGTTATATGATGATCTGGCTGTCTGTGACTGGCAGAGTGGCCAGGCCAGCAGAGTGGCAAATGTGTTTGTACCAGTTGATTGGAGGGAGCTCCATGACTTTCATTAACACTGCCGTCATCGTCACCTGTGTCAAGAATTTTCCCATGGGTCGGGGTCTGGTCATTGGACTGCTCAAGGGCTTTGTGGGTCTCAGTGGGGCTATTCTCACTCAGATTTACTTGGCCGTCAAGGGGGACGACCCCACCTTTCTCATATTGCTGGCGGCTACGCTGCCTACTGCTGTTGTGATTGCCTTGATGGGTTTCATAAGGCTTTTGGATTCAGTGAGGGAGAAGAACGAGATTAGAAATTTCTATGTATTTCTAGGCATGGCACTATTGCTGGCCGGATTTCTTATGGTCTTCATTCTGTTGGAAAACAGGCTGAAGCCTCCCCGTAGCGTAGTCCGTGTGTTCGCTGTAATTACTGTTCTGACTATCTTTGTGCCGTTGCTGGTGGTCATACGCTCACAGCTTCAAAAACCAGAGGAAAAGTCTAAAGTGGACCAGTTGGACACCGAGATGTCTGTCACGCCCATCTCAGGGTCAGTTGAGATGCCCGAAGCCGAAATTCAGGAGTCAGATCCTTCAATTGGTAAAATCCGTGGACTTCTCTATATAACTCTGAAATTCAAATAGCATACTATGATAAATAAATATATTTAGTCATATAAATAGAAAGATTTACCCAGTCCAGAGGGTTTTTGTCGGTCTAAAAAATCATTTATAGCTGTCGTGTATTGTCCCCCGGATTCGGATTCTTACCGGTGAAAATTTGTTACTTAGATGTTTCAGAATCAAATAACAAAGAATCAGCGAAGGACACGAAAATCAAATCCCAAAAGAAAAGGCCTGTAAGAGGCGAAGACCACACCGTCGTTCAAGCACTGTTGAGCGCGGATTTCTGGATACTGTTCGTGGCGACAATATGTGGCTTCGGCTCTACAATTACAGCAATCGACAACATGGGACAAATTGGAAAATCCCTGCGCTACTCTCCGGTGAATGTGAGCACATTTGTGTCACTCTTCAGCATCTGGAACTTCCTGGGGCGAGTGGGATCGGGCTCCATCTCAGAGATACTTGTTCAGAAGTACTCCATTCCAAGACCTTCACTGCTGTGCTTGGTGCTGGCAGTCACATGTGTGGGGCATCTCCTCATTGCCTTTGCATTGCCGGGCTCCATCTACGTGGCTTCCATCATCATCGGAATGTGCTTCGGCGCACAGTGGCCTCTCATGTTCTCCATTGTTTCCGAGATCTTTGGACTCCGTCCCTTCGCAATTCTGTATAATATAGAGCAAAGTTCCAGCCCTCTGGGAGCCTACTTGTTTTCTGTGAGGGTGGCAGGATACTTGTATGACAAACGTGCCAAAGTCCAATATAAAGATCATGTGCATGGGAAATCATCGCTATCAGCAGCCTCCCACTCGTTAGATGAGATAATGTGTGTTGGAAAACAGTGCTTCCGCGATACCTTTCTGATATTGGCGGCGGTTAGCATAGTCGGCTGTGTTGTGGCGGGTGTTCTGACCTATCGGACTAGACAATTCTACAAGCAAGACATTTATGGCAAATTCAACACCGACAAAGATCAGGAAGACTCCGACTGAAAGCTCAAGTTTCCACAACCACAACAAAGGGCAATTCATAATGTTCTCAATAGGGAAAGTGTCACTTAGCTGCTAAAATCAGCTCTATGTAGCCTATGACCTCTTTAAAGGCTTACTCTAGTCGTTTACTCTTCTGGGACATTCTTCGGAGATGTTTGCTTCAGATAACAATCTTTAAATTTCAAAATTTCCTATAAAAGGTTATTAGCAAAAAAAACAATATAAAAAAAATATTATAATTAAAATCACGCGTCTTTTGGTTTTGGTACCAAAAAAAAAAAAAAATTGGCCACTAATTTAGTATTAATGCAGCGCGGAAGCTAGGCAATAGAGCTCTTCCTGTTCATCGTTCAATAAAAATATCTTATAGAACATCGGGCTTCGTTAGTTGGAGGACTAGGACGAAGGAATCCAAGGAATTGCACGAGTGTTTCAAATTCTTTATTGTTGCCGATCATAGCAGTTCAAAGTATCACCTTACTATAAGAGGAAGTGGGGCTCTTCGTTGTCAACCATACATACTTTATTTGTAACTATGTGTTCCCTACAAATAAGTGTTCCCGCAGGGATACCCCTAGGTAAATAAGAGTTTTTTAGTTTTATTTGGATAAGCTAAGTTCGAACGAGGAAGGAGGCTTCTATTATCATGTCTATGCCGTGGAAATTGTGACTTTAATTATGCCTTTGATTAGTCGTCTTAAAAAAATAAAATTCATTAATATAATTTTCTTAATGTTTTAAAATTTTTTATTCACATATTTTGATTTTTTCATATCTTTGAACTTTTTTTTTTGAGATGTCTTTTACACTTTTTTTTCCCTTTTTTACTAGATTTTGAAAGCTTTTTTTGTTTGGTTTTTTTCAGCTGTATCAATGTCCCAAATCCTGGGGTGTTTGTAGACTCATCTTTTTCAAGCACATTTGGAAGTGTAAATGCAAAAAGATGTTTATTGGTTCTAGTCCTCTATAGGATATAGTTTTAATAGAATTGACATGTGATCTTTTGTTACATGTGAAACTTATTCATTCCAAGTCTATGAAACTTCCAACACACCACTAGATATTATTGATAGATTTCATCGGCTTTCTCATAAGGTTAATGATCTTTAAAAGGTTCAATAGGAAACTAAATAAAATGCAGTTAACAATAATGTGTAAGTTCATGATTTGATTACTTCTATTTCTTCTTTGAAGACTTCATAAGATATCATGGAAAACACACCCAAAATTTCTCCATATAACATGTTCTTACATATGAGTGTTGATATCTAGTATATTTATGCAAGATATAACTATAATCTTTTTATTGCTATTTGCTTCTATTCTTATATATATTAGTTATGAATGTTTTATTCTTTACCCACCTTATTTTATTTTTAACTATTAACATTTTAATATTATAATATTCTGGTTAATAAATTAATATAATATAACTTTTAAAAAATTAAAAAAGAAAAATAAAAATAAATAAATAAAATTCTAAATAAGTGGACTGGCTAAATCATATCGGGGTAGTTATCGATCGTCCATGAAAGAGATGTCCGTTTCGTCTATATTCAGCAATTCAATTATTTTGAAAAAGATTCCCCATATTACTCACATTTTTAGGTATAACAAAGTCATTTTTTATTATTTAAATTTTAGTTTTAAATAAACTATATAATTTTATTTATTGTAAAAGTTAAAAATTATAAAATTTTAAGTAATTATATATATTTGGTTAGTGTGAGAAACCTTATCATGATTAGGATTGAGCATTTTTATTTTAGCCATGATCTTTCATAAGATGGAAAGTTAAGCTTATCAATAGATGATTAATACACAAGCTGCAATTTGAACCTTAAACCTCCCCAAAAAAAGAGCCAAAGCCTAAACTGTTGTGCTGTCCCTTAAGATATTTTAAATAAAATTATTACCCTTATACATTTGTGGGTGTATGTTTGACAAATAAATAAATAAATAATAAAATAAATAAATAAATATATATATATATATATATATATATATAATCAAACATATGCTTTAAACTAATTATTATAGTAATATTTAATTGTTTTATTAAAGTATATATCTTAGTACATCTATATCTTTAATATTTATTATATTAATTTTTTAGGAAAAACAATACTAGTAAGATTATTATATAAATATATTTCTTTATTTTAAAACTTAAAAGAAGTTAAGGGAAAATTTCATACTATGTTGTATCTTAATGGTTATTTTCTAGTACTTTTTGAGTGTGAAGAAGACCGAGAATACGTTTTCTGAGGAGGGCCATGGTTTTTTAGAATAGTGAACTTGCTCATAAAACCTTGGCATACGAAGTTTCAAGTTAAGGGGGAAATGCCTTTTGTGGGCCTTGTATGGGTTAGGTTATTTGGGCTACCAACTAAATACTAGAACACAATCTCTTTTATAGCCATTGGCAACACTTTGAGAACTTTTATGATGTTGGTTGATAGTACTTACATTTTTGACGAAATGCCAAAATATGTGTCCTAATGGACCTCAAAAAACCTCTTCAAGAAAAGATCATATTACAAACAAAAGATGAAGTCTGGGAGCAAAAATTTGATTATGAAAATATTCCATTCATATGTTAGATATACCACAAGTATGGGTACATGGTGAGATATTATCCACATAAGTGCTCAAAGCAAATAAAGGTAAAGGAAAAAAAAAGGTCAAAGACTTTCAAGAACCTAAAATTAATTCACATTCAAATAAAAAAGATGATGCTAAAAGTAGTGTGTCACCAAACAACAAATTCACTCATTTAATTGATGAAGACTTAATGGTAGGAGAATATCATCAAATACAGATAGAGCAGATGGAAGGTCCAATTTTTCAAGCAAATGATAAATCTAAATCAAGAAAAAAGATACCTCCAAAAACAATTGACAACCAAATCAACATGTAGATGGACATAATATTGAACCACAAAGGTCAATAAAGGAAAAATAAGTGAGGAGGAGCCCAAAAAAGTGATTCTCATGAAATACATATAATTTCTCGACTTAGAGTAGGAAGAGATACCTTGATCCCCTTTGTAAAGGCCTTGGTGGTGTACACAAAGGATCATGAAGAAGGACTTTCCCAAGATCCATCTAGTCTACAGTAGGAAAAACTCAAGAAAATAAATATGGACACAAATCAAAAAGTGATACATGAGACCAATTATCACCACCTAGCAAACGAAGGGTAAAATATTACATTGAGGTTAAGGTGACTCATATAACGAAACAGTTAACCCACCCTTCCTCATGAGACTTCTTTCATGGAATGTAAGGGGATAAGAGGAAATCCTCAAACACAATAAAATTAGAAGGATGATTCAGAGAAATAAGTCAAACCTAGTCTTTCTTTAGGAGACTAAGTTATCAGTAGAGGATATGGGGGGACAATAGCTAAAAAATTATGTTCCATAGGTTAGGTAGAATGTCTTAGCTTTCAAGGAGAACTATGTGAGCTTTCTTATCCATGGGATCCAAAGGAATTTGTGTTGCATGCAACTATGGGAAACTAGGTCATCTTTTGACTTTAGGGGTAATGAAAGCGAAAGGACTAAGAACTTCCATGTAATAGCATATATGCAACCACTACTATAGAGGAAAAATGAACGTAGAGGGGTCATATTTGACACCTCAAGCTCCAATTCCCTAATTAAAAAATTGTCCTAGTAGGAGATTTAAACACCATTCTATCCTTAGATAAAAATATGGAAGGGATGAGAACACTAGACACTACAACTAATTTAATGCATCAACACTGGAGGCATCTCCACCCAATTGATCTCAAGACTAACAATGGATTGATGATATGGATAAATAGATGACAAGGACCCGTATGCATCCTATAGTGCTTATACAAGTTTGAAATATAAGTTTACCTTCTCTCTCTACAAGTAATTCTAGAATATCTTATCCTTAATAATATGGGTTTAGATCATTGGCTTATTTTGCTAGATCTATGGCAACCTCTTAAAAATTTCTCACCCTTTAAAGTCTAACTTAGGTGTTTTAGATATACTTCCTTTAGGTCATTAGTTATTCATTTATGGAGGGAAGGAAATCCAAGATATGACACCTAGATGTATTGCTTTGTCAAGATATTATAGTTCATCAAAACCAAAATTAAGGAATGTAATTAGCATGAGTTTAGGGATGTGAGGGCTAAAATGTCAGGTTTGGCTTCCCAACTAAAGCAAGTGAACACTCAAATTTACTCCGTAGGACTTATAGAAGATCTCAATAAATAGGAAATCTAAGTCTCTTCCAAGTTAGTAGAATGGAAAATGAGGGAGGAGCTCTTATAAAAATAGAAATCCAATATCCAATGGTTGAAAGAAGGATACAAAATTTCTAATTTTTTCATAAATCTCTATTGGCAAAATGAGCCTCAAACTTTGTGCCCTCCATGAAGATCAACATTGGTGATCCAATTTACTCTTGGGATGGGATGAAGAAAATATCCACTAACTAGTTAATGAACTTTTCTCTATAGTCCCCATAGACCCTAGGGCTCAAGAGGATTTTATTTAGGGAATACATTCCCTTGTTAAGAAAGAGAACAATTAGGTATGAACAGTGCCATTCTCTATGGAGGAAGTAAAGGAAGTGGTTTTCAAGATGAAAAAGGAAAAACACATGGACCAAATGGCTTCCTAATCAAGTTCTTCCAAGAATTCTAGGGCCTAATGAAAGATGATCTACTTACAGTGGTAGAGAAATTCTGGTTGGCAAAATTAGTTTTGAAAGAATAAAAAAAACCTGCATTGCACTCATACCTAAGTCCTAAGAGGCAGACCAAATTTTCAACTTTAGACTGATAGCCTTATGTAATATTCTCAAAATTATTATGTTGGTGATAGCTCAAAGGTTGAAACCCTTCCTCCTTACTAGGGTTATACAGAAGGAATCAATCCTAAAAATATATTTATAAAAATGAGGTGTATCAATTTTGAAATCCAAGAGAATAGTGTCCAAATACATGTAGAATACATGGAAAATTACCTTTTTTTCTACAAAAAAACTTAAGAATGGGGTGAATTAGTTTTGAAATCATATTACCACTCGTTTTTCATCTATTCATGTGATAAGACTTAGCCTCTATATAAGGCTTAGTCTCAAATATTCTAACAACAATATTTACCAAATCCATCATTTCAGGTTTCCAAGATCTAGCATCCTTTAAGGGTTTAAGCACATTACCCTTACTAGATCTCTACTTACTTTTTATATGGTATCACACTTTAGTAACTTTAGAGCTCACTTTTGAGGTATTATAAGGGTTTTACCAAGTACCAAACTCATCATGGATTAATTTGAAGTATAGATCTCATCAAGCTAGGTGGTTTAAAAAAAAATGAAAATAGAGCTTTGGATCAAAAGTTATGCCTTGTAGAAGGTAAGTTGCTTCAAAAGAAAAAAAAAATATTGATCATCCTTTTCATAATGGCTCCTAAGTGTGATACTCATCATGAGAATTTTTTTGAATCATTAGTCAATATGGATGCACTCTAATAAATTCGACAAGGGTACTCTGACTTGTCTTTCATTTATTCCAAAAATTCTATAAGGATACTCTAACAAATTATAGCTACTAGGTATCTATTGTCTACTCCTTTTAATATTTGTTCGGTTCCTATTCCTTCTACCGGTCATATTTTCTTTATACCACTTGTATGTTATCTAATCTACTACTTTTTACCTATCATTTTCTCTATTGTCGGTCATTTGTTCTACTACCACTCATTCATTCTGCTCTAACTTGTCTATTCATTCTATTGTTCATCTATTCCACTACCATTCAACTATTTTGCTACAATTCATCCATTTTGCTACCATTCATTTGTATTGCTACCATTGCTCTGTTATGCTACCATTTATCTATTCTATTACCACTCATCTATTATTTCTATCATTTGTTGGTTTTGCTACCCCTCATACATTGTACTACCCCTCATCTATTCTTTATATCACTCATTTGTTGTCTATTTTGCTACCTTTAACCTATCTTCCAATGTATCTAGTGTAGTTTGAAGCAAATATTAGGGAAATCCATCTCGTTTGTCATCTATTTTTATTATGGCTTGTCTATTCTTGCTAATGTGTATCTATTATTGGTATAGGTCATTTTTCATTGCTATTAATCATCTCAAGGAGAATCAATGTTTAAGATGTAGGAGTATCATTGTCACATTAGGTATATATACTGGTGGTATAATAGGTAATTTTGTCGGTGTAAATAAAATTATTTATAATTTCAAGGTAAAAATGTCCACTATTTAGGCAAGAATGTTGGCGATTTAAACTTAAAATAGTTGAATTACTATAAATCAAATAAAGTTGACCCAAAAACAAATTGCACCTAGAAATGTTGGGTAAATGGGTCCTAGTCAAGGGTCCCCATATTCACCAATTCCAAATTTCAAAAATCTAAATATTTTTTAGTTAACGATAATTCACCACTATGCATAACCCTACTCCCTACAATAATATTTCCAGAGTAAGGAAGATATATGGTAAGGAGACAAATTGTAGATGAAATAATGCTTTCCTAGGAGGCCCTTCACTCCATGCAAGCACAAATATCCCCCTCCATATTTATTCTTTTGGTCCTCTCAAAGGCTTGTGATAGGTTAGATTGGGATTTTTTACTATAGATATTCTGGAAGCTTGGCTTATCCTAGGATTGGGTGTATTTTATTAGAGGAACTATTTACTCAATATATTATGTTGTGATGATAAATGATAGTCCATCTCCTTTGTTAACTACTTCCAAGGAACATCAACAACCCCTTCACTCTCTCACTTATAGTTTGTATAAGGCTTGACCTTGATGGATTGTGCTACTACATTAAAAGCATTTAGATTTAAAAGAATTCAAAACCTATTTTTGGAAGCCATAAGATAACTTATTAATAAGGAAAAGTCTAAGATCATGTTCTTTTATTGTTTTGCTGGAGTGGAGATCTTGATTCTAAATATTTTGAATTTTAAGTGAGCATCTCTTCCAATCTATTATAAAGATATCCAAACAAAAAAAGGAGGAATGAGGATGGTTGATAGAGAAGATTTAAAGTAGGCTAAATAATTGGACCTATTAGTGGCTTTCCCTTGGAGGTAGGTTCGTTTTGGTTAAATCTGTTTAACAATATATTACCATCTATGTCCCCTCATTCTTAAGTATTCCTAAGAATGTATTGAGGAAGTTGGACAAGATTAATCAAAGGTTAATATGGAGTGGAAAAAAATCAAATATTAAGTGGGATTTGGTGAAGTGGAACTAACTATATCTTCAAAAAAAGAGGGAGTTTTGGACCTTCAATCAATAGTAAAAAATAACTTAGCCATGGAAAAAAATTATATTGATGGTTAATTATTTTCCATAATTATTTATGGGTGTGAATATTGAGAGACAAGTATGTAGGAATTCGATCTCCAAAATAATTTTCTAGATATTAGCTTCCTTGATAATGATCTCTAGTTCTTGAGGTACTAAGGATAAGGGAGACAATTATCAAACTACAACTATTCTAGATAGTGGGAAATGGCCATCAAGCATTTTTTTCGATAAATGCTTATGATGGTTTGCCTCCATTGTCTCAATAGCTTTTGGAGTGGCCTGACCTCACAGAACAACTCTAAAGTCAAGGATGGATAAATATATTACACTAGTATATAAACTATGTGGAAATAAATGCAAAGGATAGAGTTTAGATTCTAGTAATGGACTAGCCAATCATAGGAATGGAGGTTATCAAGGAGGCTATTCATTAGGTTCTTAGAACCTAGTTTCTATCTTGGTTGAAAGATAAATATAAGATAGGATTGGGTTCATATTCTAATAATGTATATAATATAGCTCTAGGATACTCATATTTTAATCACCATGGGAAAAATCCACTCAGTGATATCTTCATCTAGATTCAAAAAATTTCAACTTAACATAAATTTAGACTCTTTATCTAGCTCCTTCATAAGAGGGTTCTTACGAGAGACTAAGTGATAAAATGTAGTTTTTATAATTCGTTTAGATATGAGCTATGCTATGTAGAGAATGAGACCTATGACAATATTTTTTTATTTTACCCCCTGGTCATTCAATTATACAAATATTTTGCAACCTATTTATATCTAAGACTCATTTAATTCACCTCCTTCAAGGAAACATGGAGGACTTGTCCTAGGGTGAATGGATTAGATAACTCGATGAAATAGATGGCCTTGGTTAGCATCTCTCTAATGCTCTAGAATATTTGGAAATAAAGGAATAAAATAATATTTAAAGCAAATTACCATAATTTCCAACATATTTAGTAAAAGACTACAACTAACATTAGGAAACTACCCTACATGCTTTGAATCCCCCTCTATGATATCTCAATAGTAGCATAGTATACTCTCCAAGGTTAAAATTCCTATGGATGAATGAATATGTAGGCACCCATAGGGTCCCCAACCTAAAATTTTGAGGGATGGACCATGACAAGCCCCTCCCAGAGGTACGAAAAAGATCAGTATTGATGGTGCATCAACAAGTAACCTATAAAGGGCAAACATAGGAGGCATAATAGGACTCTCATATGGTACTCATGTTTTTATTTTTGTAGATAATCTTAGTGTCCTATTTAATAATATAGTAGAAGCATGTGCTATCCTTCATGGCCTTCAAGAAACTACTAAATTTTGTTGGTCTACAATATAAGTAGAATTATAATTGTAAGTAGCTATTAATTGAATGAAGGCACCCACTAGGACCACCTCTCAAGATTGGAAGTTATAAAGGATGATTAACAAGAAACATGCATTTTAGTCTAGATTTAGAATAGAAAAAATAATTCATGCTTCCAAAGAACAAAATAAGATTGTAGATGTTATGGATATTGGGATTTAGAACATGGGGATTTGACTTGTTATGGATATTCTCCATGATGGTGGACATAAAATACTAGGAAATATCTCTACTATATTCTTCATATGAATGCCAACAACTCTGATTCTTGTATGTAGTAAATTAGAAGAAACTCATAAACCCCTCTATATTTTTTGGAATATATTACATCATTTGGTATATGTGAATGTACCACATTGGGTATATATTTAGATTAGGAGTGTGTCTTAGATTAGAGTGTCAGTATTTACTTTATGCAATGTAATAAATGCATAAGTATTATTAGAGTGTGCAAAGTATTTAATGATGTAAATGTGCATAATAGACCATGTGCACATAAGTCCATATAATAAGAAAGTGAAGAGTCTCAAGAAGAGTGAAGGCCAAGAATACTCTATATGAAGAGTCACATTCCATTCTATATATAGGTCTATATGGGAGTGTGAGAAAATAATGAAGAGACACAACGTAGATTGAGCATGTATGGAGTATGAAGTATTTTAGATCTCCATTCTATATCAAAATACTATTTTCATGAGCATTTGTTAATGGTTGTATTCTATATAGTTACATAAGTTATTCATGAGTTTTATATGTTTAGAATATTACCATTATCTTATATTTAATATAGCATTCTTATTTGAGATCTTGTGATTATTTTACATTAAGTATTTAGTATCAAAAGGAAACAGTGGTATCAGAGCCATAACGAATATTGATAGGATATAGGGAGAGCCATAAGAGAGATTGAGATGATATAAGGATATATTTTAAAAAAATTTAAAGTTGATTTTTGGCTAGTCTTTCCATAGGGTTGTAAGAAAACTTATGAAGACTAGGACTTAGCAAAGATTACTTTTCCACTATATTGAAGGATAACTAGTGAAGATTAATTATTTTAGAGATCTAAATATTTGGATGTATTTGGTTGCTGCTATCTAAGTTTTGTTGCACAAAAATAGTTCTCAAAAGTTGAGAAGCTTCCTATAATGGATAGAGAATAATCTCATCTTTGATTGCCTGAAAGTCTATGTTCTTTCCTCGTGTAGGGATTAGTTTTTTTTTTGTTTGTTTAAAACACCCCAAATGGGATGCAATTTTTGGGTAAGTCCTAAGGAAGCAGAGGTATCTATTTGCCAAAAATGCCCAGGGCTCACTCCTAGCCTACCCCCTTCAGCACACTCAATGAGCATACCTAAAAAAATAAAAACAATAACAAACAAACACAAAAAAACATCAAAAAACAAAGACAATCAAACAAACAAATAAACAAACAAAAAATAAAAACCACAAAACAAACAAAAACAACATAAAAGCATAAAAACAACAAAAAACTCAAAAAAAAACAAAAAACAAACAAATAAAAATAAAATAAAATAAAAAATAACAACAAAACACAAAACACAAAACACAAAACACATAAGAAAACCATAAAAACAACAAAACAACACACAAACACTAAAAAAAAAACAAAAACCCAAAAAACAAAAACATGAAAAAGAACAAAAACACAAAAAAAAGAAAAAAAACAAAAACATAAAAAACAACAAAAACACAAAAAATAACTAAAACAACACAAAAACAAAAATAATCAAAAAATATACACACCCCTCAAAAAACTAAAAAAAAAAGAAAAAAAAAACAAAACACAACTACAACCTTTCTAGGCCAAAAGACAATTAATGCAAAGATTCAATAGAGGAAACATAGGAAATATGGGAACTCAAATACCTTGACCGAACCAAAAAGAATAAAAAATAAAGCAAAAAGGAACTAGGTACCTCTAGTACTCGAGTCATCCAAAGAAAGGATAAAATGTAGAGCTTCCCTTATTTGTGAAGCCCACCATCCGGGAGGGTGGCCATAGCAAGTAAGATCACCTTTATCCAATGCCTAATTAACTAAAGCATTAGAACTCCTATTCTATTCTTTGACCACATGATTGTAATTCACTTTCAAAAAGTCCATCTGGATTAATTGAATCTTCTCAACAATTCTTTTTATTCTCCAATCAAACTTATGATTCTTAGAAGGAGTCTTCATAAGATTATTCATGAGTTGGGAGTCATATTAAACCAACACATTTTCCCATCCAACCTTAGTAGCATCTGAGGATACCATACCCCTCAACAAGCTTATTGGAAAGGATACCCAAATTTTCAGCAAAAGTGAAAACCATGGAGCCATATGAAAGTCTACCAATTCCTCCTGCACTAGCTTTTCCAGGGTTCTCCCTAGAGGCTCCATCGGTATTGACTTTTCCATAATCCTTAGGAGGAGGCTAACAATTCCTCGTTCTTTCCATTTTGTAATTACTCACATTTCCTTTAAGTCAATTGCCTTTAGAAGAGTTAATCTTCATTTTTTGCATCACTTGATCCCATTTTTGGTGGTAGTTTTGGGGGTGATTAAGGAGTTTTTCGACTGATTCAACTAAGTCGGTAATGGTATTTTTCCAGATGTAGTGAATATCCTTTATTTCTTGATTGAAAATCAGTTTTTCCTTTCATTCCAGATATTCCAAGGTAGAATGGTAGAACTCATGAAAACTAACTGCCTAATGAAATGATCAGCACCCTCCTGTTTAGGCCAATCCATCCAAAGTTGTTCAAAAGTAGAAAAATTGGACCACTGTAAGCCAAGTAAGATGGCCATTCTCCTCCATAGCTTAGAGGCTAAGGTACACTCAATAAAAATATTGCTGAGTTTCCACATTCTTTCCACACATTTCACATCTAAAAATGCCATGAAAACCATGTTTCATAAGTTGCTCACCAGTTAGCACCTTACGATGCAATAAAAGCCAAATAAAAAACCTCACCTTAGGCTAGATATTTTGAGCCCACAACTAAAAAAATGTCATAAAATTGATTGAGATTATTATGGCATAAGGTCAAATAATCTTGACCAACTAAATACTCACCCTTAGTAGTGTTGCTCCATCCAAAATAATATTTATCATGGGACTAAGAGAGAGATCTTATATGCAGGATGTGTTGGATGTCTTGTCTTTGAATCTAGAATTTGAATAGGCTAGTCCTCAATAGGGATCCAATATCTATCAACCTCTGAATTACCAATATGGTATCGACAATAATCAGTCACCTTTATCCAATTAGCTCGATGAAGCTCCTCCATCCAAGGCCTCTAATAAAAAAATTGAGTTATCAAAGGCTGGTGACCATCCCAAGAATATATCCAAAAATTTACCTGTTGACCATTATGAATGATCCAAAATAACCTTTTCTTAATAAAATCCTTACCAGTATTAAGAACCCCTAAAATAGGAGAACCTTTGGTAGGCTATTGATAGTGAACAAGGTATTTAGGACTTTTGTTCTTAGCATATTTAGCACGAAGATTATTGGCCCAAAGGGCATTGGGGTTATGTAAAATCCTCCAATACAATTTAGAAGCTAAATATTTGTTGTTATTAATAGCAGATCAAAATCCTAACCCCCCTTAATTCTTAGGAAGACATAAAGTGTTCCATTTCACCAAGGCCCATTTTCTTTTCTCTTTAGTACCATTTTAGAGGAACCAATGATTAATTTGATCCAATTCTTGAAGAACAAACTTTGGGATATTAAACATGATAGAAACATAAATAGGTATATCTTGAAAGACAAACTTCACCAAGGTAATTGTACCCCAAAAGAAAGCCACCTATTGGTCCACTTTCCAATTTTATTCTTAACTTTATCCAACAAACAATTCTAGTTTTTATTTTTATATCTTTGAGTATTGATAGGGATTCCTAAATAAGTTTTTTTTGGTAGATAAGATACTATAGCATTAATATCGGGTTTTACAGGTTGACCCAAAACCTTTTACAAAAATCATCCCAGGGCTGTTGATGAACATGTCCTTACTAAGGATCCTATATATGTAAAAGCTACATGCCGCCAAAGCCATTACATCCGGTAAGGCACATAGCTTGTTATGAAAAAGAAACTTCCGATACAAAATTTTGGGTATACCTTGAGAAAACACACCTACATCATAATTACAAAAAAAAACAGACACAGATCCCTTCCTTGAAATAGTGGAGAAACAAAAAGCTGCAGACACACATAGCAGAGTACTAAAAAAACTTCCACAAACTCTGTATTGACAGTTACTCTTAATAATTCTCTGGTAATTGCTTTCTTCCATATATGACATGCTTTGAGACCACATCTCGTCTTGGTCAATCAGCCTTGGAGAAGTGAACCTACTGGCTAGATTTATGGTGATGGCTATCTGGTGGTCCATGTGGCTCTGGTTCGAAGTCTTATATTGTCATTTCTTTTTTGCCCTGTGATTATCAACCAACCTAAAATTACTAGGATGACTAGAAGCCATGCTATCTGACATGTGATTGTCCCCATTAGTCTTTGTGGTATTTCCAAGCAACATCCACCAAGACTGATAGATTGAATATTTTTTATTGTGAGTCCATTTCAAAAAATATACGGGAATACTCATATCCTTCGAACTTATAGTGCCTTCCCTATTGGTAAATTTGACTATAATTCTTGGTATTCTTGTTGAATAAGCTCCTCTACTTCTCTCGGGACACCGTGTTCCCATTTTAAAAGTCTGTCTCCATCGACACCCAAATTGGCCAGCTTATCAGCAACTTTGCTAGCTTCCCAAAAGACATGATGGGATTTTCTGTCTTGTCTTCCCTAGAAAAGGATCCTAGCCTCTTCAAAAATTGTTTTAATCCTCCAAGGAGGTATTTTCCAATTATTGAGGAGATTTATAACATGCATAGATTCTCCTTCTACGATCAAATTACCTTCTAAGTATTGAGTCATTTGAAGGCCTCTCCACATAGCTCTAGCTTTAGCTTCGTTGTTTGTTCTTGTTCCCAAATATTCAAAAAATGCAAGCATCATATTCCCATTATGATCTCACACAATATCGCCAGTGCCTGCTCTGCCAGTATTTTCCTTAGCCACTCCATAAAAATTAAGATTAAACCAACCCTTAGGAGGTGTGGACCACTTAACATTGGCTCTGGGGTTGACTACCCTTGGCACAGACTCATCTAACAAGGTTAAGCTTAAATATTGAGTAATCGTGGTCTCCTACAGATGAGGTTTACTGCTATCAAAAGGGATAAGGTTCACATTCTCATTGGCAAAGGATAGGATCATGGCATTGATAATTTGATGATCATGGATAGACTCATTAAAGACTCTATGGTTCCTTTCTAACCACACATGCCAAAGATAGTGATCGAGACAAATTTTCCACATGTATCTAAATCTTTGGCTTGAAAAGGGGTAAGGAAACTGGACGAACAAATCAATTATGGTGGTTGGTTTAACCCAGGAAATATTGAAGGCCTAAAAATCCCCACTTAGGATAGTCAAGGAAAAAGGGCACTCAAGGAAAATGTTATAAAAGTGATCGAAAGGGAGGTATTATTATATCTTAATTTATCCAAGACCATGGATTCCTATCTGGTAGAGTAGTGAAAGAAAATAACTTTAGACTTGTCTTCATTGATCAATTGCTCAGTAGCCTTATAAAAATAGTTGATGATTTGTTTAATTTTAGAAGCTTCCTTAACTGTAGCTTTACCTAACAAATTAGAGTCATAAACAAATTGAATATAAGAGATAGGCCTAGCTCCATGAGCAATGGTAAATCCCTCAAGGGTTTTCTTGTCTCTATTTTTTTTATAGTCCTACCCAAGAATTCAAAAAGAATGATGAATAAATAAGGGGAGAGGGGATCACCTTGCCTAATAACTCTAGAAGCTTGGAATAGTTGTGAAGGTCTACCATTGATAAGAATTGAGTAGGATACTGAAGAGAAACAACCCATAATCAAGTCCATCCAATCTTGAGAGAAACAAAATTACCTCAAAACTTTGATAAGGAAGTGCCAATTCACTCTATAATAAGCTATGGATAAGTCTAAACAAATGAACAAGAAGGATATTTTGCATTTCCATGGAATGGATGACTTCATGAGCAAGAAATATCTCATCTAGTATTTGATTCCATTCCACATAACCTTATTGTTCAGGGAAAATAATCTTATGCAAAAGAGGCTTCAACCTTTCTTCCATGATCTTAGTAATGATTTTGAGAAGAACATTACATAAAGCAATAGGTCTAAAAGCTAAGATATTATAAGCCTCTTGAGATTTTGGGACAAGAGTTATATAAGTTGTATTGATAACCTTCAAAATCTCTTTGGCTTTCTTGGATTCTTCCACCACCTCTAATAAATCACCATGAAGGATATCCCAAAACTCTTGATAGAACTCAATGGGAAAACCATCGAGACCTAGGGTTTTCCATTTCTACATTTTAAAAACCACTTGTTGAAGCTCATTAATATTAATAGGAGTAGTCATAATAGAGTTCTCCTCAGAAGTGATAAGAGAAGGGATCACTTGAAGAACATTATGTTGAGAAGCCGAGTCAAGAGGAGTAACGACAAAAATATTAGAAAAGTAATTCACAAAAATAGAGTTCATGCCATACCAAGTGTAGACAACCTCTCCAGAATCTAAATTTAGGGAAGAAATAAAGTTGTGAGATATTTGATCTAGAAGAGATTTGTGGAAGAAATTTGTGTTTCGATCTCCTTCTTTGAGCCATTGAATTCTAGATTTTTGCTTCCATAAAAGTTCTTATATTTTTTCCCATTCCTCTAAATGAGTTGTGAGTCTAATTTCATTTGTACGTCTACTCTTTGTGAGGCCATATAAATGGATTTTTTTATTCAAATTTTCAAGTTGAGCAATAACTTCATGTTTTATTGAACATCCCAAAAATTCTTCCAGTTCCAAGTCTTGATTTTGGATTTAATATATTTCAACCATTTGATAAAACAACACATATTAGTCCCATATCTTGGTTTACCTTACTTCCACCATTGTTGCACTCAAGGTCTAAAGGAACTGTCTCTAAGCCACATTAACTAAAAACAAAAAGGAGAGAAACTCACATTGGTTTTCCAAATTTCCACCATAATTGGCTAGTGATCTGCACTAGTATTGTTAAGAGTATTCACTTTAGGAATATGAATATGGATTAAGAAATTATTAGAGATCAAGAATCTATTCAATCTCTCCATGATACAAGCTAAGCCTTACCTTATATTAGACCAAGTCATAAAGCCATTATCTGGCTGGATGTCCACAAGATGAAGGTTTGCAATATATTCATTCATGAGGTCAGTAATCTTGTCCAAATTTCTATTTCCCCCATTTTCTCATCTAGAGAGAGGATGGTATTGAAATATCCTCCTATCAAGATCCAATATCCAAGAGAATGGGAGATAATATAAGTTATATCCTTTACACTATCTTCTCTTTTCCTCCAAAGAAGTCAAAGCATAAATAGTTATGCAAAGCATAATTTGGTTAGAATGTCTACTTTGAATAGCAATAGCCAAAAGACCCCAAATGCCAACCATATGGTGAGTAACTACCTCTTTTGTGTCCCAAATGTAAGTAATTGAATCAACTTACTCTATTGACATCTTCATTTCTTGAAGGAAAACAAGATGAGGATGGTTTATCTGAATCATTCTTCTAATTTCATTTTGTTTTGAAAGACTCTCTTTGAGTCCTCTAATATTCCAAGTGATGATCTTCATTAATACAAGGGCTAAAATAGTTGGTAAAGGAATTAATATTACCTTTCTCTACAAGATTTTCACATTTTTTTACCATTTATTATTGATTGGTCTTGCGACCTACCTTTTGATTAGAATCCATCTTCAATTTTTTTCCTATTTCTTGACTTACTCCAATTGAATCTGGTATGTATTCTAACCTTGAAGAATGTGTGTACAAAGTCAAACTATTGTTGGAAGGTTCAACATAGTCTATCTTGGGACCTGTATTATTTGAAGTCTCACCATTTAAAATATTATTTTTCTTGTGTATATTTTCTTCCTTTTTTGTTGAAAACTTTTGATTTGTTGGTTTGTATCTGAGTTATTCCTTTCATATCTAATTTGCATTTCTAAGATTTTTTTTTATATTATTTTCTCTTCCTCACCTAGGGCATCATTTGTGGAAATAAATTCAAACATATTAGCTGATAACTTTGATTGATCCTTCATAGCTGGTTTTTTTCGAGTGTTCTTCTTCTTAGGTATTTGGAAACCTGGTGAATTTATATCTTCTTTATTTTGATCTGGAATTTTATTTTGGCAAACACTAGCCAAATCACCATATTCTTGGAAAATTCTACAAAGAAAAGGAATGTTCTCATAGTCCACTACTTGCTCCTAAGTATCCTCCCCAAATTGTAAAGTGATCTTTTTAGGTAGGGTTTGTCAAAATACATTAAAACAAAAATATGAGCATAAATAATATGTTCAAATTTTTTAGTACAATTATAAATCATCATAACAGTTCCCAAAGAGTTTCCAATTGAATAAAAATAGCCAAATTCTAGAATTCAATTGGTTGGCCAAATTTTATAACCCACATGAGACTTGTAGAAGGCATATCTTCTTCAGATTTAAATTTAGTATGTTAGGGCTTCATAAAAAGCCCCGCCCTTCCAAAGAACCAGGGACCCCCTTGAAATATTTTTTCTCTATCTTCATTATTAGCAAATAAAACAAGAAAATAACCATTTGGATAAATATATATTTGTAAATCACCTTTAGTTTTATATATTTTTGTAGCCCAGACTTTGAAAGCAGATAAGCTCCAAAAAATTAGTCCTCTTTTTTCCAAATCTTTAATGCTAGTTTGAATGTCGCCCATATCAAGCTTAACAATAGGAGTTCCATTAGTTTCTCTAAGACATCCTGACTTAATTTTCCTTGGATCAATCTTAGGCATTCTTAGAGGTTTACGAGAAGCCCTAAGATTAATTTTAGCATTAGGCTTAGGCTATCCACCACGGAGGACATCCCTAAAATTTATTTTTGGGACCGAGTCTTGGGAATCCTTGCCCTTGAAAGGGGTTTCCATTGTGGATTTATTTTGGGGATGCACCTTAGCACCATATTTTCTTGATATCTAAACTATTTTTTGATAAGTTTCTTGAAACTTATTTCATGATCTCTTTAATACATGCCCTAGACATCGAGGAAAGGTATAGTTTTCACTTTTATTTTGTGCAACAAATTAGAAGCCATTGTCAATAAAGCTCACCGTATGATCTATTGAAATATAAATTTCTAACCCATCTTGGGTTCCCTACAACATAGAAAAAACCACAAATATATTGGTTATTAGGGCTCAAAGGCCCCAAAAAACAACTTGTTGAGTGGTATTTTCACCCGATTGTGAAAACACACTCTCCAATAGGATTTGGGTTCCAAATCCCCTCTTGCAAAGAAATTCAACAAGTAACTTCTCCAAGGTCTCCGCTATGTTAGCATTTTGTACAAATAATATTGTTCAATTTGAATGCTTGGAATACCTTAGTGATTGCAAGTAACTGTAAACAAGGGGCACAACTGGTTTATTTTATTTGACACTTCAATGATAAAACTATTTTGTTTGCAGACTTTGGTAGATTTTCAATTGTTTATTTGAATGACTGTAAAAAAATGCAGAAAAATAAAGAAGTGAAAATAAGATGCAAAGAGAATAGAACTAAAATACATTCAGAATGTTGCAATCCTATTCGAAAAAATCGAAGACATGAGGTTTTCTGCGTACAACCTAACCTATTGAACCCTGCAAACATGCACAATCCAGATAAGCTAAGTGTTGGTTTCTAGGGTTTTAACTATGATTTTCAGATTTAGACATTCGCATGAAGCAACCAAGAGAACTTGCATTAAACTTCACCTATAAGCCTAAAAATCTGAAAGGGGGAAAATAAACATTAAATCTAGCATGCAGAAAATAACTCCTTCTTTCTTGTCAATGAGATGCAACTCTCTATAATTCTGTATTAAAAAGAATGTATCAGTTTACAATGACAGAATGTTTCCAGTTTTGTCAAAACCAGAACAAGTGGAGGAAAATGCTCCAAAAGCAGGCCCAGAATGGCTTATCACCCTTAGCTCTGCAACACTGCCCGTAGCGGTTTTCGACCCTCGTACCAATCTGTGCTTCTACTTTTAAACTTTCTGGCAATGCTCTCTGTTTTTCCCTGTGACGCTTCGCTTCATCTCCCAGATCGCTTCGTTTCATCTTCCTCGCCTCTTCATCATTTTTGACTTTCTGCTCGACGTCGAAACGTTTGATCTTCTCTATGAACTGTAACTATCGATCCTGAAGCGTTATCATAGCCCTGACATCTTCATGCCATGTGTTCTATGCTTTTTGCATGTTCTGTAATGGCCCGCTATGAATCGTGACAAAAAATAGTATGTCATGATATCATGACATTTTCTATCTACAACTTTGTTCCTCTACCCGCATCGCAAAAACAAGACATGTCATGATATCATGCATTTTTTTCAACACCTTTCATCATGAAAATGAGACATGTCATGAAATCATGACATTTTTATCCCTAGCTTTATTCGTCTTCAAGCACCACAAAAATGAGACATGTCACGATATCACGACGTGTTTCTCCTTAGGGCCGCGTGGATGCAACCTATCATGAAATCATGACATTTTTCTCCTTCATTGTGTTTTGTTGCACTTAGTCCGCAAAACTGACATGTCATGAAATCGTGACACTTTTTCATTTCGTACCATCTCACTGCTTTTTATCATGAAATCATGATGCTTTTCTCTTTCGGGCTGTCTCGCTACTTTCTATCACAAAATCGTGACACTTTTTCATTTCGTACCATCTCTACTTTCTATCATGAAATCGTGACGCTTTTCTCTTCCTCATCTTCTGCTTTCTATCATGAAATCATGACACCTTTTCATTCCGTACCATCTTTGCTGTCAAATCATCGCTTTTCTCTTTTGTCATGAAATCATGACTTTCATCTATCAAATCTGACACTTTTCAACCAACTGTCATGATTTCATGACACTTTCTTTCATTTGTTCCTTCCTCACTTTCCTGCTGAAAACCTGACATGTCGCGATATCGCGACATTTTTTATCTTTGCCCTTCATCTCGTCTTCAGGTCACGAAATGGCGACATGTCACGATATCGTGACAACTTTTGCATTGACTCTTCTCTTGCTGCCTTCGATCGCGATTTCATGACATGTCACGATATCGTGACATTTTTCCATTTTGGTGCATCCTACTGATCTGGGCCACGAAAACATGACATGTCACGATATCATGACATTTTTCACTTTGTCTTTCTCTCTCCTCTATGAACCGCGATTTCACGACATGTCGCGAAATCGTGACATTTTCTCACCCTGCTGCATTTTGTTACTCTTGGCCGAAAACGTGACATGTCACGAAATCGTGACACTTTTCTGTTCCATTGCACTTCGCTTGTCTGAGCTGTGAAAATGCGACCTATCACGATATCGCGACACTTTCTTTTTCTTAACAGCAACACGTCATGATATCGTGACACTTTCTTTTTCTTAGCCGCGACAGAGCAACACGTCGCGATATCGTGACACTTTTTCCTTATGTTGTATTTTGCTCTTCCTTTGATTTTTTAGCATCTGGGCCACTGCGGTCTTCTTTGAAAGCATGCAAAAAAGGTGGGTCCCCAATTTTGGGGTGTGTTGTGGATCAGCCACAACAAATGGTGACTCTGCTGTCAAATGCTCCTGAGCATTTTGGTGAGAACCCAACCTGAAATATACAAGCTTAGATACAGGCGTCAGCACATAAAAGATAAACAAATGCCGATAGATCAGAAATACATGAAACATCAGAATCATTAAGTATCAGCTCGGTGTGTGCAATGTGTTTTCATTCCCTATCGCTTGAACTTGATCAACATTCCATTGTCAGTTTCACTTATGATTTGTATGCAAGGCTATGAATGATTTGTGCGAGATTTGATGTATGATGAAGATGCTAGAGATATAACAACCTGCTTTACAAAGGCTCAAACCTTCTAATATCATGAACAAACATATTAAAACTGTCAAACCCTCTTAGGACCAAATATATGTATACTGAATTAATTTACTAGATCCCAAAGTTGGTTATGTGTCACTACCATCTTGAACCCATGTGCAGGTGTAAGTGAGATCAGAGCTTTGGGGAATAGGATTCCCAACCTAAGCGAGATGGGAATTTAACCCTATCCTTACTACTATGATCTGGAGTTCATTACCTCATCTTGAACAAAATGATTTAACCTATTATGGATGAAACTGCAAGCTAGCCTGTCCATTTGAGCAATCAGTGGTCTTGCTTTTAGACAAGACATGTTGCCACGCATGAGCATACTTAACCCCATAATCCATGATTTGGCTTCATTCATTCTCTTCTCTTTTTTTTTTTATTTCTTGGACCTTTGGGATGACTACCCATCCTTGCTAGGGACATGTAGTACGATCCCTCCAATCCAATATTAAGATGAAATGGAAAATATTAATTTTATTTTATTTCTTGGACCTTGGGGATGACTACCCATCCTTTGTAGAGGACATGTAGTACGATCCTTCCAATCCAAGATGATAAAATGAAATATGGAAAATATTAATTTTATTTTTGTTTCTTGGACTTTTGGGATGACTACCCATCCTTTGCAGAGGACATGTAGTACGATCCTTCCAATCCAAGTTTTATGATAAAATGAAAGATGGAAGCTTTGGGGAATCGGATTCTCAACCTAGGTGAGATGAGAATTATGCCCTATCCTTACTACTCCATGAAGGTCAAATCAGAGCTTTGGGGAATTGGATCCTCAACCTAAGTGAGATGAGGATTTAACCCTATCCTTACTACTCCGATTTTAGGCTTTAAGCATTATGGGAGTGGTAAAAACCACTATTTTAAGGATTATGTTGCATGATAGGACAGACATGAAATATTCCTTTCGCCTCACCTTTTCTTCCAAGTATGGTTTTGACCATTTTGCTCAAGATTCTCTTTAATATGCGTAGAACGTGCTTGGTTCAAGATAGTTCGGGCATCAGTTCCCAACCTTAGGATCCTTTTAATATATGTTATGTAATAACCCTAAGAGGATTCGACACCTTCTCAATGATTGCACATGAAATGAAAATGTAACTGAGATGACATGTATATGCAATGTGGAATGTGACATGAGATATGAATGCATTGCTTCTTTTGAAATGCGGATGGAATATATCATCTACTTTACCATAATGTGTAAAACTGACAACTTCATGCATCACAAGTTCCAAACGATATTATTTAAAATGTTTGTGTTACTTGTGGAGCTTTCTACAACACAATTCCAATGTTTCATATTCTCCTGATCTTAGGCATAAGTTGACATCTCAAAAACAATTTTTTCATCATCTTTTTTTTTTATAAACAAACCAAACATGTCAAATGAAATCAAACACACAACTTAAATCCTAACTAGACTAGCAATCCTAAAAAACAAAACAAAATTTGAAAATCTATACCAAAACCGAAACATATAATATCAATCTCCTACGACTTAAGGGCTAAAATAGTGCTTTAAAACATGCCCATTAACTGGTAACGTCGATCCTTCCCTTCTAAAGTTCTTAACCTCGAAGGTATTTTTCCCTAGAATTTCTGAAATCTGATAAGGGCCTAACCAAAGACAATCAAATTTTTGATGATTCCCCTTTTCTTCATGTCTTTTATCCCACAGTAAGACCAAATCTGAAATTCTGAAGGACTTAATTTTAGCTCTTCTGTCAAACCATCTTTTAACAACCTCTTGGTGTTTACTCATGTGAATCATGGCTTCCTCCCTTTTTTCATCGAGGTGCAGTAAATGACTTAATCTGGCTTCAGTGTGGTTATCTGTTCCCAAGTATTCTTGCATGAAATGTAGGGTTTGCAGCTTCAAGTTTGCAGGAAATATTGGGTCTTGTCCATAGACCAAATGATAAGGTGTGTTTCCTATTGAGTCTTTTATTCTGGTCCTATCTGCCCAAAGAGCAAACTTTAACTGGCTGTGCCAATCTCGAGGGTTCCTTTCCAGTAATTTCTTAATGATATTCAACAAATTTTTGTTTGAGGATTCGGCCAAACCATTTCCTTGAGGGTAATAATTAGATGCAAATTTTAAACTCACTTTATTGTCGTATGCCCAATCTGCAAATTGCGTGGAAACAAAAGCTTTACCATTATCACTAACGATAGAATCGGGCATTCCGAATCTTGTTATGATGTGATCCTCAAGGAATTTTATTACATCTGTAGTGGCATGTTTTGTAGGAACTGCTTCTGTCCACCTTGTACAATAATCTGTAGCTGTTAGTATGAATTTATGGGAATCAAAAGAATTTGGGTTAATAACCCCAATGAAATCTAATCCCCATTGTGCAAATGGTCTCATCTCAACTACGGGTTGTAATGGCATGGCTGCATTTCTTTCTCTGTTGGCAGCTACTTGACAAATGTGGCAAGATCGTACATGAGCGTGTGCATCTTTAAAAATGTGAGGCCAATAGTATCCTGCTCTCAGGATTTGATGCGCTGTAGCATTTGCCGCACCATGGCCAGTTCCATATTTCCCATGAAATTCTTGCAGAACCTTGGCAACTTCTTCTTTATTCAGGCATCTCAAGTAGATCCCCTCATGATTTTTCCTGTACAGAACACCAGATCTAATCAGATAATTAATAGATTTAAGTCTTAAAGCCCTTCTTTGAGTGGAATTCAAATTGGATGGGCACTTACCATTTAATAAAAAATGTACAATGTCAACATACCAGTCATCTTTAGAAATGTATTCTGCATTTGAATATTGGCATGTCGTTTGTGGATTATTCTCGGCAATCGTCTTCACAAGTCCCTGTCCTCGAACTAGTTTCATGGGTTGGATTTCAAGATCAAATTCTTGGATAGTAGAAATCCATTTACCTCTTTTCTCACCTAGCTCATTACGTAAAAACATAGTTTTGATAGCGAGGTCAGGCACAATGGCAAAAACTCTGTTGTGCACAATGTAATGTCGAAATTTTTTTACCATTTTAAAGAGTGCGTACATCTGCTTATCGAGGATAGAATACCTCAATTGAGCATCTTTTAAAGGAGCACTTAAAAATGCTATGGGATTTTCTACGCTATCCTCACCTTTCTGGGTCAAGACACTCGCAAAAGAGTGTTTCGATGCGAAAGCATAAATATAGAAAGGTTTAGCATAGTTTGGACTTATGAGGGCAGGGGCTCTGGAAATGGCATCCTTAATGTTTTGAAAGGCCACCCTACTTTCCTCGTTCCATCTGACATCTACATCCTTCTTGAGCATCTTGTTCAATGGTTTGGCTATCTCAGTGAAGCTTGAAATAAACTTCCTCACAAAATTAATTTGCCCGAAGAAAGATCTCAACTCCTTTTTACTACCCGGGAGAGGCAATCTTTGGATAGCTTCTATCCTTTCTGGGTCAATGGATATACCTTCTTTTGAAATGATGTGACCAAGTAGTCTTCCTTCTGTTACTCCAAAGATGCATTTTTTGGGATTTAAAGAAATTCCATGCTCTCTGCATCTTTGAAGAACCTTTTTCAAATCCTTGACATGGTCTTCTCTTTTCTTTGAAAATACTGGAATATCATCCACATACACAATGATACACTTGCCTATAAGCCCTTTGAATGCATAGTCCATGGCGCGTTGAAATGTTGCACCAGCATTTAACAGTCCAAACGACATTCTTCTGTAGGCAAATGTCCCCCATTTGGTTGTGAAGGCTGTTTTCATCCTGTCATTGGGATGAATAAGAATTTGGTTATATCCAGAATATCCATCAAGAAAAGACATCATTTCAGATCCATTCACTTTTTGTAAAATTTCATCAATGGATGGCAATGGATAGTTATCCTTTTGAGAGGCCTTGTTAAGATTTCGAAAATCTATACATAGCCTAATCTCTCCGCTCTTCTTTCTTACTTGGAACGAGGTTAGCAACCCAGGTTGAGTGCCTAACAGGAAAAATAATCTTTGCTTCCAATAATCTCTTGACCTCCTTTTCTATTAAGGGCTCCAATAGCGGGTTAACAACTCGTTGTATTTGTCAGAAATGCTTGGAGTCCGGCTTTAGAGGGATGGTATGTGTAATGACGTTTTGGTTGTATGTTTTCAATTCGTTATAATTCCAAGCAATGCAATCCACGTAGTGTTTTAGTGCATGTATTATATTTTCTCTTTCTTCCACTGTACATGCCTTTGCGATGTACACTTCCCATGGATTGTCTGCACTCCCTAGATTAATTAGATCACATGCATCTTTGGGGAGTGGAACCTTTTTTCTTTTCTGGCCTTGTATCCCATATCGAACATTTTCTCCAATGAAACTATGTCTTTAGGTATTTTGTTGGATTGACATGTAGTTTCACTTTCGTTTTCTGCTTCTTCTTGCCATCTTTGCTCCTCATCAATCACCTGGTTTTCAAAAATACCCGAGTTCATGACAAATTTGAATATGTGTCTGTCATTTTCAAAAACTTGGAAATTCTTGACATTATCAGGTATCGATGGACAAGGAACTAATTCGATGGAGAACTTTTTACACCTTTTTATATCAACTGGATTTAACATGCCTGCGACGACTGCAAGAGAATCTGCTACGCGATTTCCTTTTCTAGAAATAAGGGCTATATTGAAAGCGTCAAATTCCTCAATGAGGTCCATTACCCTAGTTCTATAAAGGCTCAGTCTCTTATCGTGGCATGTATATTGTCCTTTAATCTGTTTGACTACCAGTTCAGAATCTCCCAATACTTTCAAGCATTTAACCTGCTTGCTCAACGCTAGTTGTAAACCAAAGATCAGTGCTTCATATTCTGCCATGTTGTTCGTGCAAGGAAATTGCAATCTATAGGCAGCCAATAATGGTTTACTTCCTGGGCAAGTGAGCTCGACTCCGGCTCCTGCTCCCTGTTTGGATTTGGATCCATCAAACCTAAGCAACCATATGAAATTATTTCCCTCAAGAGAGCTACCATGAAATGTTTCCCTTTTAGGCTCTTCGGTAGCTTCTTCAACATCAAATGCATAAACCCCCAACTATGGCTCAGAAAACTGAACTTCATTTGGCTTATTAAATTCTGTTATGATTTCCTTAAGCCTCGGTTCATTTTCTACTCTGATTTGATTCGCGATTCCTTTCCAGGGTAGCCACATATGTGAGCAATCGGTTGAAAAATAGCCGTTCAAAGTTTTCATCCAATCCCTTGCAAGTAGCATTCCATATCTACTTGGGATATTAACAACCAGAATGTCGACCACTTGTTGGACCCTGGGTTCAGAATTTAGTTGAATTTTGACATCATATAGGGTCCCTACCACATTTACCTCAGATCGGTCCAATTGCAAAACCTTGCATTTGGATGAAACAGGCTGTAGACCTAGCATTTGACATATCTCTGAAGGCATGAGATTGCTCGTGGCACCCGTGTCCACCAAAAAATTATGCAAATTCTTACCAGCAATTCTTAGAGTCAATAAGAATGGCGGGACATCCCGTCTCTCCTTTTGTAAAATCAAATGGGACTCAACTTCCTTTCCCTTCCACACTTGATTAGGTGAGTTCAGAGCCTTTATCAATGCTTCTTTTTGGCCAGGCAATCTGGCCGCTTCTAAGAATGAAAGGCTTGATTTGGACTTCTTTAGATCCTCCACTATGTCATAGTTTGATTTTTCAAATTTGATTGTCTTCTACGTGTCATTAGACATTTCTCTTCTAAGTGGAGGAGGAGGATTATTATCTGCCTTAGTATCCGGAGGAAGGATAGAGTTATTTGGTGGTGTTGATGATGTTTTAGGGGCTTTAGATTTACTTCTCAAATGATATCCGTGATTCCCCTTTCTAAACTCTCGAAAAGCTTGCACCTCCTGTTCCAAAATTTCATCTTCTTCTTCCTCACTCTCACCTTCTTGACGGTATAAAGTTTCCACCACCATAATGTTATCATCTTGATGTTGGGGTGGATCCTCATTTGGCACAAGTTCTAGGTCATCTACTTGGGCTTGGAGACAATGAGTGTATCTAGCGATTTCAGGACAATTCCTCTCATTGTGCTCTTTTGTATTGTGCAATCTGCACCCCTTTTCCCATGCAAAATCGGAAAGATTCAAAAGGGAACTGGATTGACTGGGTCCTGCAGAAGTATCTAGTTGATTGGCAATAGGGGCAGGTACTCCTCCATTGTTTGGCTTTGTGTTCCAATGTCTCCCTCTATTGTTAAAATTTTGATTTGAGTGAGGGGCATGGGACTCATACTTCTATTTTTGAACCATGTCATTACTCAGTTTATGAACTATCTTCTTGAGCTCTTCAACATCCGAATAAATCTCTTTCGGTGGAGCTACATTATTGTTAGTTCCCGTTGGGTTTGCATAATTCGTGGGATCTTGATTTAACATTTGAGTCAGATTTTGAGGAATTTGATTCATATATGGATTTACACTTTGGATCGGAGTTGGATTTGGGAAAGGAACTATAGCCTGAGAATTAACTTGGCTGGTTCCTTGCATAGTCGATTGACTATTTTGCAAAAATGCGAGAACGGGTGGAATGGATGTGATCGGTTGGATCGGAATGGGTGCATAGGCAGGTGCTGGTGGATATGGTTGTTGATATGGGAAAGCATTCATGTTTGGCATTTGCGGTGCCATGATCTGATTTACCATGGGAGCTTGACCATATGGAGCATATTGTCCCATCATAGGCATCTGGGGAAACCCATAGCCCTGTGGTGTCATTTGTTGCTCGATGGTCATAGCTTCATTGTAAGCTAAGGCGAGCATGGTGACTTGAGGATTTCGCCTGGAAAACATCGTTGTCATCGGATCCAATGCCCCAAAATAGATTTGTAAAGCTACTGCGGGGTCTATGGCAAAATGTCGAACTGCTCTATTATAACATTTTTGGAATCTCTGATTAAAGGTTCTGATTGGTTCACCCTGGCCCCTTTTGCATGTAATAAATTGATTGTAGATGGTTGCGGGATCCAAAGGTGACCTAAACTGATTGACAAAGGCATTCTCCATTTGTGTCCATGAAGTGATTGAACCAGTAGGCAAGCATATATACCATTCATAGGCTACTGGATCTAGGCTCATGGGAAAAAGTCTGCAAGCCACATCCTCATGTTGGACTTGCAACCTTATCAAAACATCCCTATAGGCTTGGATATGCTCCTCTGTAGTTCTTGGGCCATCTGGTTTATATTTGGGCAAGAATATTTCTATGTTCTTAGGGATTTCATGGATATCCCCTGCAATATTCAAAGGGATATTATTAGCTCCATACCAAGGAGCTGTTGGAGGTTGGGCCATTTGACTCAGAATTGATGAGGACAACCCTACAAGAGTGGTGGAAATGGTACTGACGATAGGTACGCTAGTGGTAATTGATACCACCGGTGTAGGTCCGCTCGATGTTCCTGAAGCAGAAAGATCTTTTGTGACAAGGCTATCTGGTAGGTTTACAGCTTGCTTGGTTTTATTTTTTGGAGTACAAGTGAGTGTAAGGTCATGGAATATGGTTTCCCCAGTTGTTTGGGACCTAGTCGCGATACGGCGCGGTGGGTCCAGCCTGCCTGACGAAACTCTCGATATCTCCAAGAAAACCTGCAACACAAAAAATGTTGCGGTTTAGTCGTTAATGAGATTTAAGAAATAATTTCAAAATCGAATCAAAAAACACATTACTTATGTATGAAAATCAAAATAAAGTAAACCAATTCAGGCCCTCCTTCTAGCGCCAATCTGTTGAGTGGTATTTTCACCCGATTGTGAAAACACACTCTCCAATAGGATTTGGGTTCCAAATCCCCTCTTGCAAAGAAATTAAACAAGTAACTTCTCCAAGGTCTCCGCTATGTTAGCATTTTGTACAAATAATATTATTCAATTTGAATGCTTGGAATACCTTAGTGATTGCAAGTAACTGTAAACAAGGGGCACTATGGTTTATTTTATTTGACACTTCAATGGTAAAACTATTTTGTTTTCGATCTTTGGTAGATTCTCAATTGTTTTATTTTAATGACTGTAATAAAAATGCGAAAAAAATAAAGAAGTGAAAATAAGATGCAAAGAGAATGGAACTAAAATACATTCAGAAAGGCTACAATCCTATTAGACAAAATCGAAGACATGAGGTTTTTTGCATACAACCTAACCTATTGAACCTGCAAACATGCACAATCCAGATAAGCTAAGTGCTGGTTTCTAGGGTTTTAACTATGATTTTCAGATTTAGACATTCGCATGAAGCAACCAAGAGAACTTGCATTAAACTTCACCTATAAGCCTAAAAATCTAAAGGGGGAAAATAAACATTAAATCTAGCATGCAGAAAATAACTCCTTCTTTCTTGTCAATGAGATGCAACTCTCTGTAATTCTGTATTAAAAAGAATGTATCAGTTTACAATGACAGAATGTTTCCAGTTTTGTCAAAACCAGAACAAGTGGAGGAAAACGCTCCAAAAGCAGGCCCAGAATGGCTTATCACCCTTAGCTCTGCAACACTGCCCGTAGCGGTTTTCGACCCTTATACCAATCTATGCTTCTGCTTTTAAACTTTCTAGCAATGCTCTCTGTTTCACCCTGTGACGCTTCGCTTCATCTCCCAGATCGCTTCATTTCATCTTCCTCGCCTCTTCATCATTTTTGACTTTCTGCTCGACGTCGAAACGTTTGATCTTCTCTATGAACTGTAACTGTCGATCCTGAAGCGTTATCATAGCCCTGACATCTTTGTGCCATGTGTTCTATGCTTTTTTGCATGTTCTATAATGGCCCGCTGTGAATCATGACAAAAAATAGTATGTCATGATATCATGACATTTTCTATCTGTAGCTTTGTTCCTCTACCTACATCGCGAAAACAAGACATGTCATGATATCATGACATTTTTCTATCAACAGCCTTGTCCACCTTCATGCACCACGAAAATAAGACATGTCACGAAATCATGACATTTTTATGCCCGTAGCTTTATTCGTCTTCAAGCACCACAAAAATGAGACATGTCACGATATCGTGACGTGTTTCTCCTTAGGGCCGCGTGGATGCAACCTATCATGAAATCATGACATTTTTCTCCTTCGCTATGTTTTGTTGCACTTAGCCATGAAAACGCGACATGTCATGAAATCGTGACACTTTTTCATTCCATACCATCTCGCTACTTTCTGTCATGAAATCATGACGCTTTTCTCTTTTCGAGTTGTCTCATTGCTTTCTATCATGAAATCATGACACTTTTTCATTTCGTACCATCTCGTTGCTTTCTGTCATGAAATCATGACACTTTTCTCTTTCGAGTTGTCTTATTGCTTTCTATCATGAAATCGTGACACTTTTTCATTTCGTACCATCTCGCTACTTTCTATGAAATCATGACACTTTTTCATTCCGTACCATCTCGCTACTTTCATGAAATCATGACCTTTTCTCTTTATCTCCTACTTTTGTCATGAAATCGTGACATCTTTTTCTATTTTTACCATCTCACTTTTGATCATGAAACTCTTTTCCTTATCACTTATCATGAAATCATGACACTTTCTTTCATTTGTTCCTTCCTCACTTTCCTATCATGAAAACCTGACATGTCGCGATATCGCGACATTTTTTATCTTTGCCCTTCATCTCGTCTTCAGGTCATGAAATGGTGACATGTCGCGATATCGTGACAACTTTTGCATTGACTCTTCTCTTGCTGCCTTCGACCGCGATTTCATGACATGTCGCGATATCGTGACATTTTTCCATTTTGGTGCATCCTGCTGATCTGGGCCGCGAAAACGTGACATGTCGTGATATCGTGACATTTTTCACTTTGTCTTTCTCTCTCCTCTATGAACCGCGATTTCACAGCACGTCGCGAAATCGTGACATTTTCTCACCCTGCTGCATTTTGTTACTCTTGGCCGTGAAAACGTGACATGTCATGAAATCGTGACACTTTTCCGTTCCACTGCACTTCGCTTGTCTGAGCCACGAAAACGCGACCTGTCGCGATATCGCGACACTTTCTTTTTCTTAGCAGCAACACGTCGCGATATCGCGACGCTTTCTTTTTCTTAGCCGTGACAGAGCAACACGTCGCGATATCGCGACACTTTTTCCTTATGTTGTATTTTGCTCTTCCTTTGATTTTTTTAGCATCTGGGCCACTGCGGTCTTCTTTGAAAGCATGCAAAAAAGGTGGGTCCCCAATTTTGGGGTGTGTTGTGGATCAGCCACAACACAACCTTGAAGAACATGGACTTATACTGAGAGGGGGGGATGAACAGTATAAGACTTAACCATTTAATATTTTTAACTTTAGATAGCAGTAGCATCAACACAACATTAATCAAGACAGAAAGCATCACACATTTGAAGCCCATTTTTAACATGGTTCACCCAGAAGGCCTGGGCTATGTCCACAAAACTTTTCTCTAAAAGTTATCTCAAAGTTCTTTGGTAAACCTTCCCAATTACAATGTTTATGAGCCTCGGCCCAAAGGAGACACCTTCCCCCAATCTAAATTTATGAGCCTCTGCTCAAAGGAGATACCTTCCCCTCTGCTTTGGAAATGATCCCTCAGAAGATCAACTGCCTCTACCTCTTGCCAGCACGTGGAACTCCTTTCAACCGAAGACCTCCTATCCTTAATGCTTAGCCTAAGAGACCTCTGCCTTCTATGATCATGTCCATAGTAGCTCAGCTACCTGTACCAAACACAGTCAGTCGGTCTAGTACAAGTCTTCCTCTATCTGTCAGATTTGTCCAACTCTTTGAACAAATCAATCCTCTGCACACAAGCCTTCTCAAATACTTGCCAAATCTATCCTTAGGTTCTTCTCAAAGAACCAATGCACCTCCGTCCTCAAGTTCTCTGATAGAACTCTCAAAAACTCAGCTCACAAGTCCTCCGCTAGGACCTGTCTAAATCTGCTCACAAGTCCCCACCGAAACCTGTCCAAAAACTGCTCACAAGTCCCCACCGAAACCTGTCCAAAACCTCGGCAAGCTCACCAAGAAAAACTTGCTTAGCATGAACCCACAAAGAGAATTGTTAGAGACCCAATGTGATTCATAAACCTCATAGAAGCATAAAGAGAATTGTTAGAGACTCAATATGTTCTATACTTAACTCCCAATCTCAATCTCAAATCTCATAGAAACATAAAGAGAATTGTTAGAGACTCAATATGTTCTATACTTAACTCCCAATCTCAATCTCAAATCTCATAGAAACATAAAGAGAATTGTTAGAGACCCAATATGTTCTATACTTAACTCCCAATCTCAATCTCAACTCAATCTCAATCTCAAAAGAATAAGATAGATGTAGTATGCTTTTCTCAAGAATATGAAACACAACCCAACAATTGCCAACCATGCAATATCTCATATAACAATGATACTTATATTCTCTTTTCACCAACAACTAGGGTTTCATCATCTCAATGCAAGTAGCAAGACTTACTAACATAAACCCTAGTGCAAAAATGCTTCCTCTTCCTCAACCAGAATTATGCATTCACCCAAAAATTCATCAATGAATTTAATGCATAAACAATCTTCAATATCCAAAAAATAAGATTTACACCAAAAATACCTAGTAGACAACCTTTTCACTCCAAACTCAATTTCAAAAAATATACCATAAACAACATACATGGAAGAAGTTTCCCATACCTTTACTTTGATGAAGAAGGAGAACTCAAAATCTGTCACAACACTAACTCTCAATTTGCCACCAATTAGAGTTAGCAACTATACAATAATACACAATAATAAAGATCCAAAATAACACCTTATTTCTCCAACTTAGTAAAAACCACCGAAGTATAATATACATACAAAGTAAAACCTCTTTACACCTTATTACTCCACATAAATATTAAACATCAATAAAACAATGTCAAAGCAAATATGATACCTTAACATTGTACCTCCCGCACATTCACAGCCACTATCCTTTGCACACCGCGACCAAAAGAAAATTACCAATGAAGAGAATTGAACTCGACACCTTTGCCTTCTAGCACTTTCGCTTAAACGCCACCACCGTTGGGTCACAAGTGCCCAACGAAGAAATACAGCACTGCCTTCTCTTTTATCTTCCTTTGACACCAAGAATCTAGAAAATGTAAACGTCTTCCACAAACCACATGCAAACTGGTGAGCGCTATCCAAAACGTAAGTCACTGAATGCTTGCATGAATCATCTCACAACACAGTCTAAAAAATGCAGTTCAGGTGCAATTGCCAATCCACTACTGTCAAGCAAAAAGCTAAGGATGCAGCCCAAACTCAAATTCGAATGTGCCAAGCATGGTTTCCAAGACACAGAACAAGCACGATTTCAAAGACGTCAATCGAATATTCGACGACACAGAGCAAGCTCAAATCGAAGACACCAAGCGCTATTCAAAAGATATAGAGAAAATGCAAATCATAGACGCCAAGCGCAAATCGAAAGATATCGAGCAAACACAAATCGTAGATGTCAAAATTAATCGGAGGTGCTCACTTTAGAAAATCATCCCCACTTATATAGCCATTCTTCCTTAACTGTTTGACGTCGACGCTCCTCCAACGATGGCAACATATCGGCGAAAGAATTTTTTTTTCCTTCCGTCGCTTAAGGGTTGAAAGACCCTTTAATAATAATTAAAATAATAATAATTATTATTTTATTAATAATAAATTAAACTTGGACCTTTGATAAAGGTTTGAGTTAATTTAATTATTAATAATAAACATGGACCTTTGCATTAAGTTAAGCTTGGTTTTAATAAAAACCCTTAATGAGTCCAAATGGTTTTAAGAAAATCCTTTAACCTTGTCACCATGGTTTTAATAAAAACCCTTTAACATAATGAAGCTTCTCAAGATATTCTTGACATCACACTCTTTTGATATCAACACAAAAATGCCTTTTGACATTAATGACAACTTATCCATTTGAGCAAAGGCAATGTACCCAAAGTACCCAAAATTGCCAACAATCTCCCCCTTTGTCATTGATGACAAACCTTTACTGAAAACACTTCTCAAGAGCCGAAACTGAAACCAACTGAAACCAACTATGCTAACAACTGAGAATCTTCCTTTGAAGTTTTGCTCCCCTTGATTTGAAGCTTTCCTCTTCACTTTGAAGCTCTCCCCCTTACTCATATCTCTCCCCCTTTATCATCAATGGCAAAGGGCCACCTTTTGGGCTCGGGACTAAGAATTAGCCTCTTATCTTAGTCCCTCCCCCACCTCATGATGATGTGATTAATTTTGGGGTGGGATTACAACTCCCAATTTCTCCCTTAGATACTCAAACGTATCTCTTGGAAGAGGTTTGGTGAAGATATCTACAATCTGCTCTTTAGTAGACACATACTCTACCTTGACCTTTCTCTTGCACTTTTTCCCTTAGAAAATGATACTTGATGGAAATATGCTTTGTCCTTGAGTGCATTACCGGATTTTTGGAAATACTTTTGGCACTTGTATTATCACAAAGTATGGAGATGGGTTGTTCATGTTTGAATTTGAAATCCTTTAGGGTGGTTTTCATCCATAAAACCTGTGTACACCTAGCCACTGTTGCTATGTATTCAGCCTCTGCTGTAGATAAGGAAACTGAAGGTTGTTTCTTACTTAGCCAAGAAACCAAACTCTTTCCCAAAAAGAATGCTCCACCACTAGTGCTTTTCCTGTCATCAATACCGCTTGCCCAATCTGCATCTGTGTAAGCTATGAGGGTGAAATCATCACCTTTGGGATACCAAAGCCCAAAGTCCATAGTGCCCTTCAGATATCCGAATATCCTCTTAACTGCCATAACATGAGAATCTTTAGGAGCTGCCTGAAATCTTGCTACTAACCCAAATGCCTGCATGATATCTGGTCTGGTAGTTGTAACATATAATAAATTTCCAGTCATTGATTTGTACAACCTCTGATCTACTACTGGAGATTCATCATCTTTACTCATCTTGCATCCTGTAATCATTGGAGTACATACTAGTTTGCTATCTATCATCCCAAATTTCTTCAACATTTCTTTGATATACTTTCCTTGAGAGAGAAATACACCATCTTTTGATTGAGAAATCTGAAGACCTAAAAAGAATGACAGCTCTCCAATCATAGACATCTCAAATTCCTTCTACATGGTGTTAGTAAAAAAACTTTGCACATCTGAGTATTATTTCCCCCAAAAATAATATCATCAACATAGACAACCATAATCAGCATATCATCACCTTCATCTTTAATATACAAATTGCTATCTACCACACCTTTCCTGAAGCCTTGCTCATGAAGATACCTATCAAGTCTTGAGTACCAAGCCCTAGGTGCTTGCTTTAACCCATACAAGGCCTTTTTTAGTTTACACACATAGTTTGACTGTTCTGAGAGAGACACTCCTTCTGGCTGTTCTATGTAGACTTCTTCTTCCAACACCCCATTTAGAAAAGCTGACTTTACATCCATTTGATACACCTTGAAATATTTGAAGTCTGGAAAGGGCAAAAAACATTCCGATAGCTTCAAGATGAGCAACGAGAGCAAACGTCTCTTCAAAATCAACACCTTCTACTTGAGCATAACCTTTGCGGACTAACCTAGCTTTGTTTCTGAAAATCTTTCCATCCTCATTGAGTTTATTTCTGAATATCCATTTTGTGCCAATGACATTCTTGTCCTTAGGTCTTGGAACCAATTCCCAAGTTTTACTTTTCTCTATTTGATTTAGCTCTTCATCCATTGCTTTTACCCAAAAATTATCTGCACATGCTTCATCGAAATCTTTTGGCTCAATTTGAGATAATAATGAAAAATTTGTAGAATCATGTGAGGGAATGACTCTTCTTCTTGTTTGCCTCCTATTTGGATCACCAATGATCAAATATTTGGGATGATGTTTCTAACATATCATGAAGGATTTTTGGGAAGCAGATTGTTGTCTTTCCTCTTCTTCATCCGAAACCTCTCCGAATTCTTCTTGACAAATTTCATCATTGAGTTCCTGGATTGGTTCTCTTATCCCAGTATTTTCATCAACAGTTACATTTATGCTCTCTACAACTATATGAGTTCTTTTGTTGAAGCATCTGTAGGCCTTGCTTTTGCTGGAATACCCAAGAAATATTCCCTCATCGCATCTAGGATCAAACTTACTCAAATTTTGATCTTCCCTTCTGATGAAGCGCTTACTTCCAAACACTTTGAAGTATTTTACTGTAGCTGGTCTTCCTTTCCACAACTCATAAGGATTTTTATGATGATTGACTCTAAGTTGGGCCCTGGTGATAATGTATACTGTTGTCTTGATCGCCTCTTTCCAAAAGCCATCTGAAAGTTTTGACTCATTCAACATAGCTCTAGCCATATTTTCAATAGTTCTATTTTTCCTTTCAACTACTCCATTTTGTTGAGGAGTTCTTGCTGATGAATATTCTCTTTTGATTCCTTGCTGCTCATAGTATTCCACAAATTCATTTGAAGTGAACTCTCCTCCTATATCTGATCTTAAACATTTGATTCTCTTGTCGAGTCTCATTTTCAACCATTTCTTTGAAAGCTTTAAATTTTTCAAAAGCTTGATTTTTCTTTGAGAAAAGTAACCCAAGTCATTCTAGAATAATCATCTATAAAAAGCATGAAGTAGCTTTCTCCATGAATGCTCTGAGTTCTGGTAGGGCCACATAAATCAGTATGAATAAGATCCAGTGGTTTTGAAGAAGTATACCCTTTTGATTTGAAACTGGTTTTGGTCTGTTTTCCATGTTGACAAGGACCGCAAATGATATTATGGGGCCTTTTTATTTTGGGCAAGTCTCTAACCGCTTCCTTGTTACTAATATTGACAAGATTATCAAAGCTCAAATGCCCCAATATTTTATGCCATAACCAACTCTCATCTTCTTGAGTTAGAAAGCACTTTTCCTTTTTTTATCTCACTTAGCAGGTAAAGATTGTTTAGAGTCCTTGTAGCACTAGCAATGAGTTTTCCATTTTTTTCTTTACTTATCTCACATCTATCTGAAAAGAAAGATACTATGTGCCCTTGATCACAAAGTTGACTCACACTTAGAAGATTATGTCTTAGGCTTTCTACATAAAGCACATTTTCTATTTTGGATTTCCCATCCAAACTAAGAGTACCTTTACCACATATTTTAGTTGACTTGTTATCTCCAAAACTGACTGTTCCTCTGTTTGTTTATTTTAAGACCAAAAACTTTTTCTTTTCACCAGTCATATGTTTTGAACAACCACTATCAATATACCATTTTTCTACTTTGTCTAGAGCATGAAAAGTAGTTTGAGCTATCATTGACTTAGATTTGATCTCATTTTTCTTTTTAGTGAACTCAAGGCTAGATCTATCCAAACTGCACATCCTAGCAATATGCCCAAAATTATTGCACTTGTAACACATGACATATTTATTCATAAGAGGTGCAAAAGAGTTACCATTTTCTTTACTATGTTTATTCATGAACTTATTGCAATGCATAGCTTTGTGACCAAATTTCTTGTAGGAAAAACAATAGCCATGGAAAGTATTATGTAACCTGTTTTGATGCCTTGGATGATTGTTCTTTTTGTGACCAACTGTAATCCACCGCTCTTCAGGATGAAGATTGATCTTGCTCGAAGACCCTATTTCTTGAATGGTGATACCATCCTTCTTTTGATTTTCACACGGATTATTCTGTCTGAGAGCCAACTGTTCCAACTTCACTCTAAGAGACATAACTTCTTCTAGTTTCTCGCAATCAGCTTCCTTTCCTTTGAGAACCTCTGTTCGGAACCTCGTTCAACCTTCTTCCCTTCTTCGGCTAGAATTTTGAATTCTATAATACTTTGAACCAATTCGATCTTGCTATCTTTTCTTCCCGATATTGATGCTTGAGAACAGAATTCTCTTCCCTGAATTTCTCAAGCTTTCTCAAAGCCAAGAAGAATTCACCTTTGAGATCGAACTCAACCTCTTCATCTCTTTCTGAATGTGTATGATCCTATGATAGATCCTTCTCCAAGCTGTTAGGCTCTTCTAGAGAGACCCGCTCTGATACCAATTGAAGAACATGGACTTATACTCGAGAGGGGGGGTGAACAGTATAAGACTTAACCATTTAATATTTTTAACTTTAGATAGCAGTAGCATCAACACAACATTAATCAAGACAGAAAGCATCACACATTTGAAGCCCATTTTTAATGTGGTTCACCTAGAAGGCCTAGGCTACATCCACAAAACTTTTCTCTAAAAGTTATCTCAAATTTCTTTGGGAAACCTTTCCAATTACAATGTTTATGAACCTCGGCCCAAAGGATACACCTTCCCCCAATCTAAATTTATGAGCCTCAGCTCAAAGGAGATACCTTCCCCTCTGCTCTGGAAATGATCCCTTAGAAGATCAACTGCCTCTACCTCTTGTTAGCACGTGGAACTCCTTTCCACCAAAGACCTCCTGTCCTCAATGCTTAGCCAAAGAGACCTCTGCCTTCTATGATCACATCCACAGTAGCTCAGCTACCTATACCAAACACAGTCAGTCGGTCTAGTACAAGTATTCCTTTGTCTGTCATATCTGTCCAACTCTTTGAACAAATCAATCCTCTGCACACAAGCCTTCTCAAAGACTTGCAAAATTTGTCCTCAGGTTCTTCTCAAATAACCAATGCACCTCTGTCCTCAAGTACTCTGATAGAACTCTCAAAAACTCAGCTCACAAGTCCTCCTCGCTAGGACCTGTCCAAATCTGCTCACAAGTCCCCACCGAAACCTGCCCAAAACCTCGGCAAGCTCACCAAGAAAAACTTGCTTAGCATGAACCCACAAAGAGAATTGTTAGAGACCCAATGTGATTCATAAACCTCATAGAAGCATAAAGAGAATTGTTAGAGACTCAATATGTTCTATACTTAACTCCCAATCTCAATCTCAAATCTCATAGAAACATAAAGAGAATTGTTAGAGACTTAATATGTTCTATAATTAACTCCCAATATCAATCTCAAATATCATAGAAACATAAAGAGAATTGTTAGAGACCCAATATGTTCTATACTTAACTCCCAATCTCAATATCAACTCAATCTCAATATCAAAAGAATAATATAGATGTAGTATGCTTTTCTCAAGAATATGAAACACAACCCAACAATTGCCAACCATGCAATATCTCATATAACAATGATACTTATATTCTTTTCACCAACAACAAGGGTTTCATCATCTCAATGCAAGTAGAAAGACTTACTAACATAAACCCTAGTGCAAAAATGCTTCCTCTTCCTCAACCAGAATTATGCATTCACCCAAAAATTCATCAATGAATTTAATGCATAAACAATCTTCAATATCCAAAAAATAAGATTTACACCAAAAATACCTAGTAGACAACCTTTTCACTCCAAACTCAATTTCAAAAAATATACCATAAACAACATACATGGAAGAAGTTGCCCATACCTTTACTTTGATGAAGGAGAACTCAAAATCTGTCACAACACTAACTCTCAATTTGCCACCAATTAGAGTTAGCAACTATACAATAATACACAATAATAAAGATCCAAAATAACACCTTATTTCTCCAACTTAGTAAAAACCACCGAAGTATAATATACATACAAAGTAAAACCTCTTTACACCTTATTACTCCACATAAATATTAAACATCAATAAAACAATGTCAAAGCAAATATGATACCTTAACCTTGTACCTCCCATGCATTCACAACCACTATCCTTTGCACACAGCGACCAAAAGAAAATTACCAACGAAGATAATCGAACTCGACACCTCTGCCTTCTGGCGCTTTCGCTTAAACACCACCACCGTTGGGTCACAAGTGCCCAACGAAGAAATACAGCGCTGCCTTCTCTTTTATCTTCCTTTGACACCAAGAATCTAGAAAACGTAAACGTCTTCCACAAACCACATGCAAACTGGTGAGCGCTAACCAAAATGTAAGTCACTGAATGCTTGCATTAATCATATCACAACACAGTCTAAAAAATGCAGTTCAGGTGCAATTGCCAATCCACTACTGTCAAGCAAAAAGCTAAGGATGCAGCCCAAACTCAAATTCGAATGTGCCAAGCATGGTTTCCAAGACACAGAACAAGCACGATTTCAAAGACGTCAATCGAAGATTCGACGACACATAGCAAGCTCAAATCAAAGACACCAAGCGCTATTCAAAAGATATAGAGCAAATGCAAATCGTAGACGCCAAGCACAAATCGAAAGATATCGAGCAAACACAAATCACAGATGTCAAAATTAATCAGAGGTGCTCACTTTAGAAAATCATCCCCACTTATATAGCCATTCTTCCTTAACTGTTTGACGTCGACGCTCCTCCAATGATGGCAACATATCGGCGAAATAATTTTTTTTTCTTTCGTCGCTTAAGGGTTGAAAGACCCTTTAATAATAATTAAAATAATAATTATTATTATTTTATTAATAATAAATTAAACTTGGACCTTTGATAAAGGTTTGAGTTAATTTAATTATTAATAATATACATGGACCTTTGCATTAAGTTAAGCTTGGTTTTAATAAAAACCCTTAATGAGTCCAAATGGTTTTAAGAAAAACCTTTAACCTTGTCACCATGGTTTTAATAAAAACCCTTTAACATAATGAAGCTTCTCAAGATATTCTTGACATCACACTCTTTTGATATCAACACAAAAATGCCTTTTGACATCAATGACAACTTATCCATTTGAGCAAATGCAATGTACCCAAAGTACCCAAAATTGCCAACAAACCTTTGGAGCTGCTTCACTCAAACTAGAAGAAACCCTCACACAATCACTTGTCAAAAATCATGTTCACACATATGGATGTGCTAGAATCTATATTGCTCCAAATTATCTAAAAAATTATGGAAACATTCTAGGATTTTTCATGCATCTACCCTCAAAATTTTAGCTCAATCCAAGTCTAGATGAGTGAAATATGGCCAAAACAAGTTTGGTAGTTTGGGTAGTCCTACGTAAAATGTCTCTTCAATTTCTACCATTCAGCCATGTAGGGATTAGTTTTTGAGTTACAAAAAAAGAGTAGATATTGAATATTAAGGAGGTCCAATAAAGAGGCCCCATTAGAGATCGAATAGTGAATATTGAGGAGACCCAATAAAGATGTCCACATAGAATATTGGATATTGAATATTAAGGAGACCTGAGAAAGAGGTCCACATAGAAGAATTAATACTAAATATTGAAGATGAAGGAAGGATAAATAATCCAAAAAAATACCTATTAAACGTTGAGAAAGAAGAGACCCAAGAGAAGAGGTCCCCATTACAAATTTGAGAAATCAAGTAGGAGATTTGAGAAAGAATATTAAGAATTTAAAGACCCAAGAGAAGATATCTCGAGGAAACCTAGAAGGAGAAAGAAGAAGGATAGAGAAGCCCTATTGAAGAAGTTGAAGAAGTGGCCATTGGAGGATATTTGAATAAATATCGAGGTAGAATATTGAAAGCATGAGAAACTCCTAAAAATAATAATTTGGGACAATTGTTGCCATATAACAAGTCCAAAAAGAAGAAGGATTTGGCAAGAAGTTTGCCAGAAATTTTGAAAAGGATTTTTGAAGACCTCAATATATTCAGATTCTTGAGGAAGAGGCCAATGAAAGAGGTCAAATTTTAAGATAAAATTCAACTAGATCTAAGGAGGAGAAAGGAGATAGAAAAGACCACTAATTTGATAATTTTGAAGACATCCACTAAAAATTTGAAGGCTGATTTGTGAGGAGAAGATTGTTGTTTTTCATGATAAAATTTGAAGGCTCATAGGATAAAACATTGAAGGTGACATAGCTACAAATTGAAGAATATTTGGGTAGATTTTGGAGTTCCATTGAACAACTAATTGAAGGAAGGCTTGACACCAATCTAAGGTAGCGGATTGGAGTAGTTAGAGACTAATTTTGAACAACAAGATATAGGAGAAGAAAATAAAATTTTGGAGTAGCAATTTAAGATATTTGGACTGTAAAATTAGCAAAATTAAAGGGAGATAGTAGAGCTACAACCTAAATAATTTTGGGGTATATTTGAGAGATATTTGGATAGGAAAAGTGAAGGAATATTTGGTAGCAATTGAAGCTGAAAATTATAGAGACTTTGGAAATCAAGAAAGCATCATTTGGAGCTGCAAAATTCAAAGAAGTTGAAGATAAAGAATGCTGATTTCAAAGAACATTTGGAGAGGAAGAAAGGCTGAAAATTTCAGCATTCTATAATAGTTGTCTGGCAAGGAGAAAAAAAATATTCAAACAACATACTTTGAAGAGAATAGAAATTGATTTTTGGGAAGCAAAGTAAGAGGTAGTGAAGCTACAAAATTCATAAATTCAAGACAAAAAAAGGTGAATCAATTCAACAAGGAGACTCGCTTCAAAAAATTTGACAAAGAGGTTTGTAATATTGGTGCTATAAAATTTCATTATTAAAGCATTCAAATTATCTTATTCTAAAAGTTTTTGAAAGCACCATAATAGAGTTATTAAAGCTAGAAAAAGATGGTTTAAGCTAAGTGTTTCTAATCCAAGGAATGAGGCATCATTATCATCCTAGAATCTACAAAATATAAGAGCAAAAGTAAAGTTAAATATTGCTTGAAAGGGAGTAATGAGAAGGAAAATTAGTATATATATGTTGTTCTTATAATCCAAGGAAGTGCAAAATTTTTTAAGTCTTATTTAATAAAATAAAGAGATAAAATAGTGCACAAGAATAAGGTAGAGTTTCCAGAGACATCATACAAAAGGAATAGTAAAACCATCATCTTTAAGGTGGAGCCACCATAGTGAAGAAGAATCACCGCATTGGATAGAGGAAGCAACTTAAAAGAGAAAGACAAAATATGATTAAAAAGAGAGTTTAAGCACCATAAGAGGCAACATTATTTGAGAGAAGTTAAGACATTGTTGAGTAGAGCTTGAGCACCAAAAATAAAGGAGCCACCAAAGTAGAGAGCAAGCATCATTACTAAGAATTTTTTAGCATAAAAACCATGGGCCATTTGGAGTGAATCATTGAAAGAAATCCAAACACCATTAGAAGGAATTCAAATAATCATTTGCTATTACTTCATTGAAGATACATTGGAAAGAAGATGTTGAGTGTTGAGGAACTGAAGAGTAGAAGCGTTGGAGGTAAATAATTGAAGTTTCTACCAAGTGTAGAGGAGAAGTAGTGCATTACCAAACGTAGAGAAGAAGAGGAGCATTACCAAGAGGAGGAAAAGATGTTACATGGAGGAGAATATCCAACCATTTGACCTAATTATCACTTGGGAAGATAGAATATATTTTCCAATATCACAACATAGAAGATAGCTCCAACCAATGTCAAGAAAGTGAAATACCTCTTTGTATCCATAAGCGCATGAGGGACAATTCATACAAGTGCATTCGTGAGAACAAAGAGTTGCACAAGCTAGTAGAGCATTACACATTAATGGTTAGAGAAGTCAGCAAGCATGTGGAGGAAGGTCAGAGTCTTGAAGACTGAATTTAATGAGCATCATACACAAGGAGGAGAATTAAATATATTAGAGAAATATAAAATATTTGAAAGTTCATTTTAGAGAACAACACCTAAAATAGAGCGGAGGTTGTAGAGTTGAAAATTCTTATGAGGAACAAACCAAAAACGTAGCATGCCATTGTAGCAATCTAGGATGCATACACTTAAGCTAATAATAATTGAAATTCACATATAAATCATGAAAGATAGATAAATTTATAAATGAACATAAATAAGGGTTTCCTTTATTAATTTTCCAATGAAACTCAGTTACAAATCCATCCCTCTTAGGGATACCCAATGTGATACAGTTATTATAATCAAGAAAAGTCCCCATGCAAGGGTAGGTTTAATTCACAAGCTTCCTAGGTTGAAACGAACTACTCTAAGGCAAATGTATCCTTCTTCTCCATGATTAGAGGTATTTGTTGCTTTGAATGTCAAGACCCTATTAACCCTGCATTCAAGAAACAACAAGAAGCAATTAGAAATAAAGGAGGCCTCTCTTAATGAGGCTTTTGATCCAAATATTGCATGAAAATACTATAAGAAACATGAAATCAAGAAAGTATATAAAGATATGAATCTATGCTAGAACATGATAAATTTACCATTAAGAATGTGAAAGAAACATAGATCTAGTCAGCAAACCTCCTGATTAAGCATTAAAAGCACATATGCATGGAAATAATAGCACCTAATCTAGAATTGATTAATACTAGAAAATGAAGGTAATCTAACTTCAATCAACAATTCTGACAATCTAATGAGCAGACAAAAAGTAAATCTACAGTAAATCTATCTAAATGATCAAACATAAATACAAATCTACTGCTAAAACTAGTTGAATTGAATATTAAACCTTGAACATAGGTCCTTCAAGCGGTTGGAACTATTAGACATGGCTAACAACCACAACTAAGGCGTAGATGTCTTTGTCCTCCAAATCAAGGCTTGATTCTTCAATTCAGTCTGATGAATTAATGATCAAGGGTTGCCATGATGTCCTCTAACATATTTGGTAGTTGAATTTCTCGAATTGGTGATGGAATGGGCTCTATTGAATTTCTTTATTTCTCCTAGCCCTCCATAGTCTTGTTGGATCCAAATGTCATTTGTCCTTCAATTGGGCACCAAAAATGTTCCTCTCAATGTATGCAAGTGAGTATGCAATTCGAAAGGGCTTCACTGCTCTTCAACTCAAGGTTTATCTCTCTATTTTACCATTTGGAGGGGGATCTTATAACATTTAGGAAGTCCATGTCTTAGCTTCATGGAGAAGCCAATATCAAGAAAGGGAAATTGGAGCAGTTGGAGGGAATCTTTTGAATATTTTCATCCCTAAATCGCTCAGATCTACAACCAATTGGTCATCGCAACTGATTTTGGGTCGACCAAGGTCCAACTAATTTTTGAGGCTAGCCATAGCTTTGAGGCACAGTCAGCTCTATTAACCGGTGTCAGCCATGGCCAACACTGATTAGGCCAAACTGCCTAAATGAGTGGTTAGAACCACTGCTATACCTTGGAATCTATCCAAGATATTCCATATGGTCTTCTGGCACGTCCCATATGAGTAGTCGCCTCGACATGATGTGTTTTAGGTGTCTACAACCATATTCAAGGAGGTACATAAAATATTTAGACTAATATACTTTTTACAAAAGTTAAGGAGGTATAAGAAACATCAATACTAAGGTTAAGATTAATTAATCTATTAAGCTTGATATTAATTAAATGAATGGAGAAATAAGGTAATGAATTGATGAATTATACCCTTAGAAGATTTATTGAATGATTTATAATACTTTTGAAGTAAGGAGAATTTAACTTGAAAGTTTTTTAAATTACTTTATTTGAAATTCAAGCATATAAATATTTGCAAATAATTTGATTTGGAGGAATAAGGATTTCTACATCGAAATAGGAATATTGAATTTGCAAATATCTTTTATTTTCTAAATTTCTAATTTTGGAGTTATAAGAGATTTAACGCCAACATAGGTTTTTGAAATTTAGAAACCATATTATTGAAAATTTAGAGATAAAAGGAATTCAACCTAGAGATTTCAAGAATTGAAGCTTTTGTCAAAATTAATTATTGCTCACCTAGGTGTTGTAGGTGATTTGGAGAGGAGAGGGCAATCCTCCAAGAGAGGTCCCAGGTTTAAATATCCACCCTACCAAAAATCTGAATTGGGTATCCAAAATCCAATTGATAATGTTGGTGCGGGCAGGATCAGGTTTGACTCTCGGATGACTTTGATGGTGTAGAACCCCTCTGTTCGTGGTCTCTCAGACCAAGGCAACCCCGCAAGGGGTTTTTCACCAAAAAAAAAAAAATTAATTATTGCTTATTCATAACTATGGAGAAGTAAGGAATTTACCTTAAAGAATAGAAGTTGAAGATTATATTAAAATCGTCATTTAGGGAGATATAAGGTAGTCTATAAGTGTTATCATGGCAACAAATAAATTATTTATTTCCGTAATAACCCATTCACCTGGTTGCCTAATAAAAGAATAGTTAGAAACCAATAATATATATATTTTTAAAAGGTTTTACTTCTCAAACTATAAATGTTCTCCTATCATAAAAAGTTTGATATTAAAGTTACCAACATCATAAATCATCCCTTGAATCTTTTCACATTTACAAATAGTATAGCACAGGCACAACATACCACTTTTGGGTTTAAGATTGTTGCAACCAGTCTCCCAAGTGGACGAGATTAGCTACATCTCATGAACATGCCATTTAGTGGTAATGATTTTCTCATGTATTGTCCACATATTCTAGCATGAGGACCAAACCAAAACTAGGATTATCCTCTAGGGTCCATAACACCTAGATGGGAATGCTTACTATCCCTAACCTTCACACACTATACCTTCGATGATCCAGTCGACTTGTTTATACTTAATGTAGAAGTGATTAGCGTATTTATGACTTAGTGACTAACTAGAATTTCCCTTTTTCTTGAAAGTAGTTAGCACCATGTTAATTCCTTGACCTTGGTCTCCATCATACAATACCATCGCAACTCACAGAGATTTATCCCATACCAAACCCTGTGGCCATTCTTGACAAATTTTGATGAGTATGGTATTTATCACAGTGCTCTTCAGGAACATCCTAGAAAAAGTGTCCCATACCACCTTTTCATTCTAACTTGGCCAAGTCTTTTATTGACCAATTTTGTTAGTCGATAGCTACCCGAAACTAATTGTGTGCCTACCTACACCCAATATTCTTGAATGAATATCTAAATTAATCTTGGATCAAGTTTTCCTTAGAGACTCATTACTTCATTTAATATCCATTTTTCCTAAACAAGCATTTAGGTTAACTTGATTTGGTACTACTTCCTTTAGAAGAAACTTCGTTTTAAAATAATATGGTGAAAAAATCATTTAAAGTGGTTTTCTATTTAGTACCAAACTAAATATATATTTTTAAAAAGGAACTATTATAAATCTAAGGTTTAGAATTACCCATAAAACAAAGACAATTTTTAATAAATCATTTCAGAGATCTATGGGCACTTTTGTTCTTGTTGGGTTTTAAGCTCTTTTTCACCTAGCAAGCAAACTTCCAAATCAAGCCCAATATCTTACTAAAATATATGTTAAAATAGATACCATATAATATTTTTTTGCACACAAAATCTTCTTCTTCTATCTAAGTTTAAGCAAGGCCAACTTCTGGTGGACACCCATACTCGGCGTCACCATCTAGCCAACAAAAAACAACTATATTGCACTCTTAGGCATCCATTGCCTACTTGGCATTATTAACTATTTTAATATTATATCCAAAAGAAATTCAAAGCTCCCTCATTCAAACATATAAATGAAATCATATAAATAGAAATTGATTGATGATACGACTTCATAAAGCAATACTTGAAAAACATTCAAAAAATAGAATGTATCAAAACATAAACTTAAACACGTCTTCAAAGAATTATTATATAATCAACTCTACCGCATTACAATATCTCAATATACAAAAAGTTTCTTAAATTCAATAATACAAAAGGGCTTTGCCCCTAAGTTTCTTTTCTCACACATGGAAGAGATAATATTATTTTTATACAATAATTCATTGTAGCACCCTAAAATTGGCGCAGTCAAAATTATAAAATTTACATTCACCTTAGTAAATAATTTAAAAATCAAATTTAACCTCCCAAACCGCCCGTTAACCGTCGATAAATCCGTTTCCCCCTTTTTTGTGCCATTTTTAGTGGTTTTGACCGTTTGACGATATCGTCGCCGATCAGACGATATCGCCTCATATTTGACAATTTTGTCTGGACTAGGTCATCCAGACGATCTTGTCGCAAAACTAAATTTGCATAGTTGGAATCTGTTCCAACGGGTCTCCAATATGGGCAGAAGCGTGTTTGCGCCGTTGGGACCCTCCCTCGTTGGAGATCTCCCAAATTGGGATGATCTCCAACCTCCCAACAACTCCCCCTAAGCCTATTTAACTTCTAGGATTTTCCCTCCCCAACCCCTGGCTGAATTTATCTACGAATTGAATCCCTCTGCGCTAAAACATCATAATATTATTTTTGCATTAGTCCCATAGCAATTTTGATGTAGGTATATCATTGATTTTCAACTAGATCCAGCACCTATCGTCACCGACGAACCTGTCCAGATCGGAGGCGATTCTGTCGAATTCGAGACGATTTTGTACTGATACGAGACGATCTCGATCGCAGCCCACATCGAGGCAATCAGTGCCTAGAGTTTGCTTTTCTCAACTTTGTCTCTGTTATTTTGTTTTGCAAATTAGATAATACATTCAGTTTTTATCCTATTTTGCATCTGGAGTTCACCCATTTAGCTTAGATTGCATGCTAAGTTTATGATCTGCCATTTAAGCACAGTAATTTGCATTAATTTATGTTCTTGAATAGTGTTCAACATTCATATTATCATTTGGTGTAACTTGACTCTGTTAGCATAGTGTTATCTCTTGCATTTTGCATCTATTCTTTGTTTTGCAGGTTTTTGACGAATTCGTCTGACGAATTCGTCAGATCTCAGACGATCTCGTCTGATTGCAGACGATTCTGTCGAATCTCAGATGATCGGGACTGCTTCAAAATTAGAATCTTCTTCAGACATCCGGATCAGGTATTCTTCGTTTTCCTCCTATAAATTCTCTGTTCTCTACTTTCAAATCTGTCTGCTGTATTCATGAAAATTTGCATTTTCATATAGTTTAATTTAGTTTCATTCGGCCAAACCTAGGATGAATGTTTAAGGTTAAAACGAACTCATTAAACACATTCCAAAACCTAGGCGTGGAAACTGCCATTAAATGTTTCCTGGTGAACCCACCATCCGTCGAAAAATCACCAAAATACACCTCCCTTGAGAGGCGGGACCTTCGCAAAGTCCTCTCATCCGAGGTACCGCATCATCCTTTTCCCATCCTCCTTCCGGCGCGGATCCTATAGCCTGAAGGTAGGGATGCAAAAAATTTGGAGCGACGTGAATGTATTGTAAACCTTTTGAAAACAAAATAAAAAAATACATATGTATACAAGAAAAACAAAAACAAAATCATCATTTCAAGTTTGTATGTTTTAGATTCAACTCTAAATAGTAGATGCTAAATATCACTTTTAGAAGTACTAAAGAAACCATGAGTTTTTACTCAAATCAATATGAGCCCATCAATAATGTTGGAAGAATTCAGCCAAATACATTTATTGATTATGACCAACCTCATCCCTATTCGACACCACCTTCATCACACTTTTCTCATTTTTCATCCTTACCCCAACAAGACAATCCCTTTGCCAATCCTCTTCATAACGATATTATCTATTCTCCCATATATCCATATTATGCCTATCGTTCCACATACAATCCTCCGCCACCTTTTCAATATTCTTCTTTTAATACAACACATCCATTTCAACAAGCAAATACTTATTCTTCTGATTCCACCATGCACCCACCTCATGCTTCGCAATCTTCCTGTCATCATTCTACCCATAATAAAGAAAGTAGAGGTGAGAAACCATTAGGTCATTTTATGACGAAATTCCTAAGGCATTTATCAAAAACCTCTCAAAAAACTTCATCACGTAAATTTACTAAGCTCAATCAACCAATGGATATAATTCTCAAGTATTTACTTGACACAAATAAAATTGAACTCCCTTCCATAAGACAACCTGATACCACAACAGATTGGTTTAAACCTGAGCTACATTGTGAATATCATAGAATAGATGGACATATGACACAAAATTGTAAAGATTTAAGATGTGCAATTCAATATTTGATTGATAAGGGTCTTTTTAATATAAAGGAATTACAATCTACAACTGATGATAAACCTCCATTAAACAATCAAACTCCTACACAACAAATACCAATAATCAATCAAGACATGGAGATCTCCCAAGAACCCCTATTCAATTATCAACAACAAGCAACCAATCAAATATTGCATGTTAATATGTCCCATCATGATGATATTATTAATATTGTAACTACAAATGAGCAACCTCAAGTGCAATCAACTCAATATGATATTCAAGAGATGGATTCCTCATTTGACCAACCTTCAAAACTATCTTTGACTTTAGAGAATGATCCAAAATGGAATGTAAGCATAGAAAGCTTATCTTTAGAATCAAAATCTCAATCTGAAATCCACCTTGATAATCAACAACAAGTGATTAATCCTCAAGCAAAGATGTCTCTTTTAGAAGTATTACAAATCTATCACAAAGAAATTTTGTTCAAAATACCTAGCCAACCATTTGTTCCTCATCATATTTTTTCTAAGAACATAATTAATGGTGTAAACCCTCTTGAGGTTAACCATATTTTATTCTATGATGAGGATATTCCTTCCTCTACTTCACAACAAGACTCCTATCTTTACATTACAGGATCTAGTAAAGAAACACATGTTAAAACTATCATGGTAGATAATGGCTCCTCTCTTAATTTATGCACTTATCAATTATTCCAAAAACCCAAATCAAAGGAAGAAGATCTTAATGAATCAAATGTTATTATAAAATCTTTTAACAATGAAATTCAAGATTGTCAAGGTACTATAATTCTTCCCCTTAATATTGGAACCAAGATCCTGGATATTTTATTTTATGTAGGATATTGTCCTTCACCTTACAACCTATTTCTCCAGAGTCCTTGGATTCATACGATGAGGGTTTTCCCTTCCACTCTTCACCAATGTTTGAAGTTTGAAATTACAAATAAAATTGTTACCATACATAATGATCCAAAACCATTTAAAGGATATTTAATGGTTGAAACATCAAGTTCTATACATTCTCTATTGTCACAATTATCTTCTATCCATCACTTTTCTTTATCCATATATGATCATCCTTGTTTATCAAATGACATCCATGCATATCTTTCACATATACTTTCTCCATATTATCAAGACTTGAAATATAGTGATAAGAATGAAGAACATTCTTATCCTTCTTACATTTTATTTTGTAACATGATCAATTTTCCACATATAAAAGTCAAATCTTTTGCTACATTATTCTACATTATAACAAAGCTTTTGTTATCACTACCTTTTACTCATCGCCTTCTATTCTTACTTTCATCTCAACCAAATTATCCTTCAAAACCTCCTTTGATTTTGAAGCAACCTTAGACATGCTATACTCAAATAACCTTGTATAATGTATATAGATCATCTTGTATATACCACCAATTTCAATTCATAAATTAAAATCAAAATACAAAAAAATCAAAATCCTCAAAATCTTCAAAAAAATACTAATGCAACTAAGGACCTTAAAGGTAAATTTGAGCCCAACTGGCTCGGACCATACATTATTACTACTAAATTTGAATCAGGAGCATACAAATTATCTACCTTAGATGGTAAAGAACTTAAAGAACCCATGAATATTTTGCATCTTAAACGTTACTATGCATAAATTTGGTCATTCTTCATCCTTGTATATATTTGTTTTCAAAAAATTTTATATTTCTTTCAAATTTATAAAAATCCAAAAACATCAAAAATATTCATAATCTTCAAAACTATCTATTGCATTTATTTAAAGCACTTGTTAAATATTTTCTACTCAAAATCAAAACAAAAATCAAAATAATGATAAAAATATAAAAACAGCTATATGCTTGACTCTTTCGAAACCAAAACAATATACAGAAGAAAGAGAGAGTCAACATTCTCAAAACTTCTCAACAGTGTTTATATATATTTTCTTACAATTATTGCAGTTATATGTTTCAACTTATTTTGGATAAATTAGCATTTATTTTGAATCCCTTACTTGCACACTCACAACAAATAAATATTTTGATTTTATCTGGCATGATTACTAATCTCTCTTATATCAAAGTTCACACAATTTAATTAAATAAAGTTTGAGCATAGAGAATTGATCTTGTTATTTACTTAAACCAAGCACATCTTTTCACAATAAAATGATTATATTTGTAATTTCCATGTTTTGATACATAGTAGAACTGATTTCTTGAGCGAAAATTTTCCCTTGCTATCCTATCATGCACATGGTCTAGAATCTTTGAGAATTGGCAAAAGGACAAGCTCACCCCTACCCAGAATAAAAATCCCTTGCTCTACAGCTAATCCTAGGAAGTATCCCTAGAACAAACAGAAAAAGAAAAAGAAAAAATTCAAGAAAAATAGAAAAGAGAAATGTTCTTTTATATCATTATAGCAATGTTCCAAGCATTATCAAGCAAAAGAAATACAAAAGAAAAATATGCAAAGTTCAGCAGAAAGCGAAAGCAATAAAATCCCTTTCCCTACCATTTGAAAAGAAAAGAAGGGTTGATGAGCTTGAATCCCTGGAATTCTCAATTATTCGAAAACTGTGAGGTAAGCCCCATAACAGGTGGTTTGTGCCCAAACCGCTTGGCCTTGGGTAACTCCTAGCGTGGTGATATGTCTGTCACATTAGCGACCTTCTTTTGTACGGACCTATGTCTGCTTATGGATTAGCTAGCTCTTGATAATCCGATCTACATAGTGGTCTAATTTGGTTATATGCATCTACATCATGGTTAATGAACACTTATTTGGTTTCTTCAAATCACTTGTATCATAGTATCTTGCTCAAAAATGGTAAATGAACAATGCAATCGCACACACATTTATATTTGAGAGATTTTGTCTATCATTATGATAAATCAAGATCGGAAATGAATTCACATATGCACATGGGATTCCTTATAAATCTAACTTTTGTCTTCAAAATACTTTGAAATATTATTTTTGCAACTTGTTTGGGAATAAATCAAGTACAGTTGTTTTCACAAAGACAACTATATCATAGAAAAATCAAAAATTTCTTTCAAAATACACAAATCAAATCATATATATCTGGTTGACTTTCGCGACAATGGTATAGCTCCACAACCAAAATTGGAATTTTATGCCTAGCGCAAGTCCTCATTTTCATATTTTTTGTTCATCAAAAATCAATCATGCAATAAAACTATTTTTTTGGATTTTCGCGATGATGGTATAAGTCTATACCTACATATTCTATGCCTAGCGCAAACCATTGTAACAATTTTATTCCCCATTTATTAAAAATCATGAAAACCATATGACTTAATTCATTATGTTACACAAATTATGCTTTTCAAAAGCAAACCCATTTTCATTATTTCATGTCATTATGTCAACCTTTAATTTTGCAATGATGGTTTAATTCCTAAGGAATTATCCAAAAATTTTATCACACTTAGGAATTTATGCCTAGCAAAAATCATTTTAAAACATTATTTCATGCACAATATTTTTATGACAATCTGAAAACAAACCATTATCACCATCATTTTTCATCATTGCACCAAAGTCTTAAGACAGTCTCTTAAGCACTCTTTTTACTTTTAACAATATTTTCTATAAATGGGACTAGCTTGACGACCGAGTGAGCAGCGACTCCATGAAATGGTCTATAATAGCGACAATGTCCTTTGAAATTATTGTTAGAAGTCTCTTTTTATTTTTACATTTCATTACAACAAATCAACTTTTTTCATCAGATTATTTCATTTCAAATATTACAAGCATGACATTCAAATTATAATATCTCCAACGACATAATTACATGAATTATCAAATCAATCAATCAAACATAAAATCATCATAAACATACTCAAAGACATAAAGTCATATGATCAACAATATATCATCTTATATATCTCAAAAAAATATATATGTACATCTTATCAGCTAGATTGGTATGCCACAATCCATATCTTGGCATACTCAATAAAATGTCCTCCGAGCAGTGTCTCGAGAGCCCCTAGAGCTCTCAGCCTCATCTCCTCCCCCGCTCTATGGAGGACGAGGTGGCCTCATCATAGTATGTGTGGTACTGCGAGTCCTCATCGTCGATCGGGATGAGCTCCTTGACGACCCTGTCCTGATCGGATCTGCAATGGTAGCCGACAGCTATACCCTCTGGCCCTCGAGCACCATCTAAAAATAGATACCCTGGTAGAATGCGGTCTGAGCAACCGACCGCATCAGCTCCTGAGTGCTTGCTCCTCCGCCCCGTGCCCTAAGGCGTGCAATCTCGTCTTTGAGCTGTGTCACCTCAGCTCGGTGGCATGCAGCCTCGTCCTGTAAAGTCTGCACCTGTGCCTGGAGACAGATGTTCTCCGTTTGGAGAGTAGCCATCTCGCTACTCTCTCCTATGTCAATGCCCTTGCCCTTATCGGGCGATGGTGGTCTCTCTCTCTGTGGAGATGGGGGTCTCTCCTCCCTCCTCTCCTGCTACCACGACCTCTCCTGTGCCTGTGGCCTCCTCTACTCCCTCCTACCGTGACCCTGGGTCGCCTCTATCACTGCCTGGCGTTGCCTCCCTATCTGACGCACAACCATGTGGATTGGTCCCTGTGCCCTCGTCATCCGAGGAGGGCGGATTCCTGCGTACCAGGCATCATAGCCATCTCCTACCCCCGCGTCGTCCCCATCCACTGGCTGGATGGGGGCATCATCCGTGTCCTGACTCCAGAATCGCTGCATGTCTGGAGCCCTGCTAATCGTGGTGTTATCTCGAATAGTCCAAGAAAACTCATAATCCTTGAGAGATGGGATCCCCTGCTGTAGACCGAACTGCCTCAAAACTTGATCGTAGCGGTGGAGCTCCACATCTCCCCTCTCCATCCATAGCCAGCAGACTCTCCTGATGCGAGCCAGCTCCTGTCCATCCTCGGCCCACCCTGGGTGCCCTCGCCACGGCCTCCAGGTGATCTGATCCGGGATCAACTCATCAAGTAGTCTCCGGGACATCGACAGGTCAATCCACCGCTGTGCCCCTCTCCGGAGCCACCAGTAGAAGACTCGGGGCCTCTCCCCGTCTACCCCTATCAGTGGAAGCCCTACCGGCCTCCGCATCACAATGTGCTCCCAACACCAAACCTGTAGTAGCGATGTCATCACTAGACATCGACCGCCCTTGTACACGACCCCATACAGGATCCTATACAACCGGCATAGAACAAAGCTACCCTAGAAAAACCTGTACCCATGGTCCCACATATCGCAGATCACATCTACGAGCATCCATGGTACCCTACACCCACTCTGGTGGCACAGTAGAAGTCCACCAACCACCCCAGATAGTACCCATGTGAGTGTAGATGCCCCAGGCATCTAGTGTAGTGCCTCGATGTTCACTTCGCCCTTCTCCAGGGCGAAGCTCGGGTCACCGCATAGCCATCCCATAGCGTGGCCCTGGTTGGCCATAGGAGTGATCATCCGTCCTTGTATGGGGATTCTCAAAATCCTCCATACATCCTCCAGTGTGGGAGTCATCTCCCCTATCGGTAGCCAAAAATAGGAAGAACCCGGATACCATCTCTCTGCTAGGGCTATCAGTAGCCCCATATCTGTGGATACTTGTGGCATCTCCGCCACATGCTGCAAGCCGGCCTGTGCCAGCAGATCCCGCTCTGCCTGTGTGAGTGCGGCCAAGTCATCTCTCAATCCTCCATATTTCCACTCCCTGCTCTTTAGTAATCCTCTCTACAAACATAAACAACATAAACAATAAACAACAAATAATCATTAATCAATAATTCACATAATCAATAATGCAAGTTAAAAATTCAATTTTTTTTTGCAATTGATGATATCGCCCACTATTGGACGATATCGTCCCAAATCTGAGCATAATCGTCTTCGATTTTGCAGTTCGAAATCGTCCCTAATTTGACGAAATCATCCCCCTTTCGACGATTTTTCCCTCGGGCGAAATTGCTGAAATTGAGCTGATTTTGTCGAAATCGGGACGATTTCGTCTCGACGGCCCAAAAACGGCCGCGATGCTCAAAATTCACCTAAAAACTATCTAAAAAGCATGTAAATTCAAATTAAATCAGTTCTAAACTAAGTTTAGACCCTTACCCGTAGACCGCGTCGGACCTCTGCAGATCTGTGCGTACTGTCTAGACCATTTTTGCTTAGAGCTCTAAAACAAGAAAAATGAACAGTAACAATGAATTAGGGTTTTTACCCTATTTTTCTTAATTTTATTCAACAATATTTTTTTGCTTTTTCGCGTTTTTACCTCAAACGTTTGATTTGGGTAAAAACACGGAGGGGGCACCATAGTAAGCTGTCGTACGATTCGACCAAGAATCATCGCCTAAAAATGGGTATAATTTTTTGCTTTCTCATAGATCGAGAAGAACTCATATTTAACGTATTTTCTTCGAAAAATTTGCTAAAGAGGGGGCAAAATGTAGCACCCTAAAATTGGTGCAGTCAAAATTATAAAATTTACATTCACCTTAGTAAATAATTTAAAAATCAAATTTAACCTCCCAAACTTCTCGTTAACCATCGAGAAATCTGTTTCCCCCTTTTCCGTGCCATTTTTAGAGGTTGTTTTGACCGTTTGATGATATCATCGCCGATCAGACGATATCGCCTCATATTTGACGATTTTGTCTGGACTAGGTCGTCCAGACGATCTTGTCGCAAAACTGAATTTGCATAGTTGGAATCTGTTCTAACGGGTCTCCAATCTGGGTAGAAGCGTGTCTGTGCCGTTGGGACCCTCCCCCGTTGGAGATCTCCCAAATTGGGATGATCTCCAACCTCCCAACAACTCCCCCTAAGCCTATTTAACTTCTAGGATTTTCCCTCCCCAACCCCTGGTTGAATTTATCTGCGAATTGAATCCCTCTACGCTAAAACATCATAATATTATTTTTGCATTAGTCCCATAGCAATTTTGATGCGGGTATATCATTGATTTTCAAGCTGGAGCCAGCACCTATCGTCGTCGATGAACCTCGTCCGAGATCGGAGGCGATCTCGTCGAAGTCGAGACGATTTCGTACTGATACGAGATGATCTCGACTGCAGCCCACATCGAGGTAATCAGTGCCTGGAGTTTGCTTTTCTCAACTTTGTCTCTGTTATTTTGTTTTGCAAATTAGATAATACATTCAGTTTTTATCCTATTTTGCATCTAGAGTTCACCCATTTAGCTTAGATTGCATGCTAAGTTTATGATCTGCCATTTAAGCACAGTAATTTGCATTAATTTCTATTCTTGAATAGTGTTCAGCATTCATATTATCATTTGGTGTAATTTTCCTCTGTTAGCATAGTGTTATCTCTTGCATTTTGCATCTATTCTCTGTTTTGCAGGTTTTTGACGAATTCGTCTGACGAATTTGTCAGATCTCAGACGATCTCGTCTGATTGCAGACGATTTTGTCGAATCTCAGACGATCGGGACTACTTCAAAATCAGAATCTTCTTCAGACATTCGGATCAGGTATTCTCCATTTTCCTCCTGTAAATTCTCTGTTCTCTGCTTTCAAATCATCTCATTGTATTCATGAAAAATTACATTTTCATATAGTTTAATTTAGTTTCATTCGACCAAACCTAGGATGAATGTTTAAGGTTAAAACAAACTCATTAAACACATTCTAAAACCTAGGCGTGGAAACTGCCATTAAATGTTTCCTGGTGAACCCACTATCCGTCGAAAAATCACCAAAATACACCTCCCTTGAGAGGCAAGACCTTCGCAAAGTCCTCTCGTCCGAGGTACCGCATCATCTTTTTCCCATCCTCCTTCCGGGCGCGGATCCTATAGCCTGAAGGTAGGGATGCAAAAAATTTGGAGCGATACATTCATATACAACTTGCTTTTCTCATCATAGTGAGGGCTATTGCTGTAGTGTGATGGCCAACTACATAGACTACTATTAGGTGGACCTCTATTCATATATTTTATGTTTTACTTTCCAAAAAATATTTTTGCAAATATGTTAAGGTTTTGTTGCTTCCACAACGCGGGTTCAAACTGCCAACCTGCTTTCAAGATTTTCTCACGGTACCCACTACTATCTTGTAGATTTAAAATCACATCGATAACCAAATGGATCTACCAAGGATCAGATATGGCTCATGAAATGCTCATGCAGCTAACATGCATATAAATTTATATAAATTTAGATAAAAATGTATTAGAGCTTCACTAATCTCCTCACTCAATATCAACATAGAAGTTTCCAATTTATTTCATTTATAAAATAACAACAGACTATGTTTCCAATTTATTTAGGTAAAGGTTTCACATTTCATATCCTATCAACTGTAGAACTACGCTCACAATGTCATGGTAGTGTCAACAAAAAAAACTTCTCTAAAATTATAGAATTATACTACAACAAACCATGTTCTTCTAGATTTCCATTGCACTCAGTATAATTCACATAGGGTATAGCAATTCATTTGAATACAACAATGCTTTCAAATATAAAATACAAAAATTCCATTGCCTTTGTTTTCAAACAATCATGACAACAAATTTCAAACCATCATATGTTCACATAATCAATTCATCACATATTTTCTTTCATAGAGCATAGCACAATCACACCAACAATTTCATTATCACAAACCAATGGTATTATTTTCACACACCAACAACCTCACTATCACACATAAAAGAAGTATTTAAAACCATCTTATTCATATGAAGTTTAGTATAACCAACCTATATACACACTTCCCAAAAAGGTAGAAATTTCCTGTCCTGAAAGTCTCTTTCTTCTTCTTTAGTGAACCTTGATTGCCAAAACCTTCTTCCCCTCCTTATTGCATTGTCTCTCTATTAATTTTATTTTTCCCCCTCTTCTATTTTACTCCAAACTTGGTATATTGTTTCTTTCTTAATCTATTTGTTGTACCAACTTACCTTCCCTCTCGCCCTCAACCGAATGCTCTTAAATGATCCATTATGGATTTTCCCCCATTCCCAACATACCACCATAACTATTAACAACAAGGAGATACGTTCCACCAACACAAAAATTAATCATATGGAGTTACAAATAATATTATTATTTTTCCATATTCAACAAAACAACAAGCAATGAAAATAAAATATTTTATGCCTTCCACAAATATAGCAAGGTTAGAAATGCACTATGCTCTACATGGAGGGAGTTTCATCTATCATTCCGTGTACGCCATCCACCATAAAAACTATGCATAGAGGCCTCACTTCACTTTATCATTAAATTATACATTTGCATAACGTTTCTTTTTTTAAAAGGCAAGAGATAAAATAAATATATTCCTTTATAAATAATCACCTTTCCCTAAGATCATGAAAATATAAAGGTAAACATTTGTAAATATTTATTCAAATCATTCAAATGTGACTCTTAATATTAAAATATATTCTTTACCACCTTTAATCACACAATCTAACAATATAGTATTTCAAAAATTAGACATACACACACATGCATCAATAATAAAGCAACCACATGCCTTTTCAAACTAGTGGCTACCATCATCATCACCACCATAAAATATTTCTCATTCATTTCCAACATGCAATATTCAAACCAATTTAACTCATGTGAAGATTTAATTTATAATGCACCTAAATGATATGCAAATGCAAGTTTCCATGTTATCACGAGCCAAATCATCACTTCATATTTTCCACTAACTTGCTTCCTCTTGTTGTCATCTTGCAACTGACTTGCACTCACAAAGGCTATTAGTAGTACCTTGTTTCACAAGAAAAGGTAAATATATACACATTTTATTCTTTTTCATTAATCGTATGAGGAGGGTCATTACATCCTCCCCCAATAGTGATAAACACAGTCCTTGTGTTTAAATCTAAATGAAGCAAAATAAAACTTTTGAATATTCTTTAACTTTAACTTTTATCAAAGTGATACTCAATCAAATTTTAATTTTCCATTTTAACTCAAGTATTGCAAACACATTTTTCATCATAAAGAGAAACACTGAATTTTGTTTATAATTACCATATAATCACATCATTGATTATGTCATAATGAAATTAAATACACATATCCATCAAGGTCTAAAACATATATCATAGCAATACCAAAACATTTATAGGCTACTATACCCAGTAACTCAACTAATATGTTCTATACACATATCTCAAAATTCATAAAAGTTTATGATAAAGTCTTTATCTACTCAAAAAAATAAGGAAATTATTGCTACATATCTGCCATGTCTTCCCACATAGCATTTCAGTCTGAGTAGTGGTCCCATTGAACTCGACATTGCTCTATGCTTTGCTTTCTCAAATTCTTAGTTTAGAAACCAAGAATACAAATAGGTTGCACCTCAATCCTTAATGGATCGATCATCTGTAGATTGGAAACATAAAAAACATGAGTAGGATCAGAAATGTATTTTCTAAAGAGGGACACATGAAAGACATTATGGATCTTGGATAAGCTTGGTAGTAGAGCTAATATGTATGCAACAAGGCTTATATTATCTATGATATCAAATGGACCCACGTATCGGTAGTCAAGCTTGGAAGATTTGATTGAAATTTTAGTTGGATTCACCCTTAAGAATACTCGATATACCACTGAGTATTCCCTCAATGTTCTTTTGAGGTCCGCATAGCTCTTCTAAAAATATGCAAACTCTTTCAGGTTCTGCTAAACTCTTTTCAATTACTCTTCCTTTTCTTTTATTATTTTCGAATCGATCACTACCCGATCCTCTGGATTATCCCAAGATAAAGAAATTTTACACCTTCCCCCATATAGAGCTTTGAAAGGTGCCATACCTAGTGAATCATGATAACTGTTGTTATATGCAAATTCTACTAGGTATAAGTAGTCTTCCCACTTAGTATGTTGATGCATGTAGTACATTCACAAAATATCCTCAAGAACTTGATTCACTCTCTTAGTTTGACCATCCATTTTGGGTGATAAGCGGTACTGATATTTAGTTTGGTCCCTAATGCTCGATGCAGAGCTTACCAAAATTCATAAGTAAAAAAAGAATCTCTATAAGATATTATAACTTCTAGAAAGCCATGAAGTCTTACCACTTTCCTGGAAAACTTGCTTGCTATAGTGGTTGCATCATCTTGCACATTTCTAGGTATAAAATGTGTGACTTTGGTATATCATATGGATATAGTTTTCCAACTGGATGCAGGTGTTATGCTTTCACCTTTTGACATTTCAAGCATTTGGACACGTAATTGGCAATATATTTTTTTCATACGAGACCAGAAATATACTTTCTTTAGATTCTCTCACATATTTGCACCTCCTAGGTGCACAAAGTAGGGAGTTTTATGCACCTCCCTAAGGATTGTTTCCCTCAATCCTCCTAAGTTGGGTACCACCAACCTATTCCTGAAATAAAGTAGATGATCCCTAAAAACATAATCTATATCCTTGTCTATTTTTTGTCCATCCGGACCTATACACAATTGAAACAAATAATCTTTTTCTTGTCATATTTTAATTTAATCTAATAGATCATATTGGCATTTTTTCATTGTGGTAATACACCCTCTTCTACTCAAAGCATCAATGACCTTATTATCCTTACCCTTAATGTACTCAACACCAAAATCATACTTCACTAAGAACTCTATCCAACGTCGTTGTCTAGCATTTAATAAAGTTTGAGTAAATATATACTTCAGACTTTGATGATTTGTATTTAACTCATTTGGTTTTCCCAAAAGGTAATATCGCTAAAATTTTAGGATATGTACTACCATTACCAACTCTAAATCATGAGTGGCATAATTGACTTCATACCTCTTAATTTTCTTGGACTTATAAGCAATAACTACATCACCTTGGGTCAAAATCCCACCTAACCCTTCCATCGATGCATCTATACAAACTATAAAATGCTTATTAGGATTAGATAATTATAGGATTGGTGTAGTCATCAACATTTATTTCAAAGCTTGAAAAGCCTCCTCACACTACTATGTCCACCTACAGACTTTCCATTTTCTCTAAAGGTTTGTAATGGGTTGAGCAATTTTTGAAAACCCTTTGACAAATCACCTATAATATCCTGCAAGTCCCATAAAACTTTGTACCTCGATGACATTAGTAGGTGTTGGAAAATGAATGCTTGCTTTGATTTTATTGGGGTCTACTACAATTCCTTCAATAGAGACAATATGTCCAAGGTATTGCACTTGTGGAGTATAAAACTCACATTTTGTCAATTTTCCAAATAATTAATTCTTTCTAAAAATCCCAAGAACTGTTCTTGGGTGCTGATCATGCTCTTCTTTATTTTTGGAATAAACCAAAATACCATACAAAAATATGAGGACAAACTTATCCATTTGTTCTCTAAAAATGTTGTTCATGAGGTTCAAAAATATGGTTGGGACATTGGTTAGTCCAAAATGCAAGACTATAAACTCAAAATGTCCATACCTTGTTCTAAATGTTGTTTTAGAAGGATCTTTCTTTCGAATTCTTAACTTATGATATCTAGATCTAAAATCTATTTTAGAAAATATGGTTGCTCCTCTTAGTTGATCAAATAAATCATCAATCCTTGGTAATTAATCCCTTTTTTTGATAGTAACATTATTCAACATTTGATAGTCTATGCACATTATAAAGGCACCATATTTATTTTTAACAAACATAATATGAGCTCTCCAGGGTGACACACTAGGTTTTATTAACCCCTTTTCAAGAAAATCTTGAAGTTGTATTTTTATCTCTTGCAAATCTATAGGAGTCATCCTTTAGGGTGACCTTGCAATTGGTGCTACACTTGGTAATAACTCAATTGAAAAATAAAATTCCCTATAAGGAGGTAACCCCCAGAAGTTCCTTAGGGAATACATCCTTGAATGCACCTAACATCGAATGTTTTTGGAAGAGGTTAGAATCCTTCTCAGACTCTTCTCTTCTATTCATATTTACTATGAAGACCATACCCTTCTTCTTAATAATATTTTTAAGTTGCATTGCAGATAATAGATGGGATTTTACTTCTCTTTGCCCATAATTAGTTCTAATCCTTTGAGTAGATTCATCCTCAAATTCCACCCATATTTATTCAAATTTCAAAAGAGCCTTATGCACTTTTAACAAGTCAACTCCTAAGATGATATCAAATGCATGCAAAGGTTCCATATACAGATGCCAATTGATCTTTTCTTGTGGCAAGGAAATGTGGAAATCAAAAATACTGGTTAACATGGTGAGTTTGCCTTAATCCATACTCTACCTTCCAATTTTTTTTCAATAATCCATGTCTAATAAGAAAAATCCTCATTAATATATTGATATAAAGCTATTAGTTGACCCACTATCAGTCAAAATTTGCACGTTTTTACCAAAAAATTTACCATTTAATAAGTAAGGAGTAATTTATCCATTGATTTCAGAACTACCTATGGTCGTATAAATCCTATGACTAGTTTCATATGGAGCCTTCCTTGAGGTGCGACCTTCTAAGTTCTTTCTTTATTAGTTGGTTCTTAATCCTTTTATTCTTAGGAAGCTTTTGCTCATAATATTGGCTAGTTCAAAATCTAACTCTAAATACCTTAATGAACTCCTCCCACTTGAGGTTAGAAACTTTCACCTCATGCCCTTTCTTATATGATTTCCACTAGTCCAGGGCTATTTCAATCATATTAATAACTACCAAGGCAGTTGTGGATTCAAAAGATAGACCACCGGAGAGATGTAGGATTCTAATTCACTTAACCAGTTTTCATTTGAATCTCCATCACCTTTTTCATAAAATTGGATATTACAATATTTTTTAGATTTCTATCCAATTCCTTACTCTTACCCTTCTAGCACTAGATCCCTCAAGTTTCCCTAGCACTTCTACTATCCTGTCTAATCCATTTTCTCTTTCTCTAGCTAAGTCCTCTATGACTCACTATTGCTGGATAATGAGTTCCTATTGTTGGGCCATGTGAGTTTTCTATTGGACCATCTCTTCCCTTTGATTTTCCATTTGTACTTGCAATAATTTAACCATATTTGCAAGGTTTCCTCCTTTCTCACTAGTTTCATTCACAGGAATCTCATGAACCTTTCTTTGCTTTCTTTCATATTGAGGACCTTATTTCCTTAAATTTGTTCATGGTCATATTATAGGTCTTTCGATGATTTCCTCCTCCCTACCTCCCATAGGATTTATCAAAGACCCAACTCACAAAATTCATACCATTTGTCCTATAAGTGAAAGAGGTAGTATATTAGTTATTGTTAACTATTATAATTTACATATAGAGTTCTAAAACTTTAGAATCAATTCTAGTCTAATACCATATGTAACAACCCACTCACCTGGTTGCCTGATAAAAGAACATTTAGAAACAAATAATAATTTTTTAAAAAGGTTTTACTACTCTGACTATAAATTCTCTCATATCATAACAAATTTGATCTTAAAGTTACCAACATAAAAAATCATACCTTCAATATTTTAACATTTACAAATAGTATAACACATGCACAAAATACCACTTTTGGATTCAAGACTACTGTAGCTAGTCTCCCAAGTGGATGATATCAGCTAAATCCTGTGAACATATCATTTAGTGGTAATGATTTTCTCATTTATCGTCCACACATTCCAACATGAGTATTGAACCACAGTGAGGGTTATCCTCGAGGACCCATAACACCTAGATAGGAACACTTATTATCTCTAACATTCACACACTATACCTTCGATGATCTAGTCGACTTGTTTATACTCAGTGTGGAAGTGATTAGTGTATTTATGCCTTAGTGACTAATTGGTATTTCCTTTTTTCCGGAAGTAGTTAGCACCATGTCAATTCCCTGACCTTGGTCTTCATCACACAATACCATCGCAACTCATAGAGATTTATCCCATACCAAGCCCTTATTGAAAATTTTTGACGAGTATGGTATTTATCATAGTGCTCTTTGAAAACAACCTGGAAAAAGTATCCCATACCATATTTTTTTTCTGACTTGGTCAAGTATTTTATTGACCAATTCCATCAGTCAATAGCTGCCTCAAACTAATTGTGTGCCTACCCACACCCCAATATTCCTAAATGAATATCTAAATTAATCTTGGGTCAAGTTTTCCTTAGAGACTCATTACTTCATTTAATATCCATTTTTCCTAAACAAACATTTAGGTTAACTTGATTTGGTACTACTTCCTTTAGAAGCAACTTAATTTTAAAATAATATGGTGAATAAATCATTTAAAGTGGTTTTCTATTTAGTACCAAACTAAATATATATTTTTAACAAGGAACTATTATCAATCTAAGGTTTAGATTTACCCATAAAACAAAGACAGTTTTTAATAAATCATTTCAGAGATCTATGGACACTTTTGTTCTCTTTGGGTTTTAAACTCTTTTTCACTTAGAGATCAGACTTCCAACTCAAGCCTAATATCTTACTAAAATATAGGTTTGAATGACTACCACATAATATTTTTCTGCACACAAAAATTTCTTCTTTTATCTAAGTTTAAGCAAGGCCAAATTCTGGTGGACACCCATACTCGACATCACCATTGATCCTACAAAAAACAACTATACTGCACTCTTAGGCGTCCTTTGCCTACTTGGCATTATTAACTATTTTAATATTATATCCAAACAAATTCCAAAGCTCCCTCATTCAAACATTCAAATGAAATCATAGAAATAGAAATTGAATGATGATATGACTTCATAAAGTAATACTTATAAAAAATTCAAAAAACAAAATGTATTGAAACATAAACTTAAACACGTATTCAAATCATTATTATATAATCAACTCTTCCACATTATAATATGTCTCAATACATAGAAATTTTCTTAAATTAAATAATACAAAATGGCTCTGCTCCTAAGTTTTTTTTCTTATACACGAAAGAGATAATCTTATTTTTGCACTGTCATTCATCTACAACTTGCTTTGCTCATCATAGTGAGTGCTATTGTTACAGTGTGATGGCCAACTACATAGACTCCTATCAAATGGAACTCTATTCATATATATTTTTTTACCTTTCCAAAAAAGAGTTTCACAAATATGTTAAGGTTTTGTTGCTTCCACAACATGGGTTCAAACTGCCAGCCTACGTTCAATATTTTCTCACGGTGTCCACTGCTCTCTTGAAAATTTAAACTCACATCGATAATAAAATGGATCCACCAAGGATCAGATACGGCTCATGAAATTCTCATGAAGCTAACATGCACACAAATTTATCTAAATTTACACAGAAATGCATTTGAGCTTCACTAATTCCCTCACTCAAGATCAACACAAAAGTTTCCAATTCATTTCATTTATAAAATAACAATAGGCTATGTTTCTAATTTATTTTAGTTAAAGGTTTCACATTTCACATCATATCAACTGCATAACTATGCTCATAGCATCATGGTAGTGCCAACAAACAAATTTCTCAAAAATCATAGAATTATACTACAACAAACCAACTTCTTCTACTTTTTCATTGCACTCTATATAATTCACATTGGGCATACCAATTCATTCAAATACAACAAAGCTTTCAATATAAAATACAAAAATTCTATTGCCTTCATTTTCAAACAATCATGAAAATGAATTTCAAACCATCATATGTTCACATAATTAATTTATCACATATTTTCTTTCATAGACCATAGCACAATCACACCAAAAATTTCATTATCACAAACCAGTGCCTTCATTTTCACATTCCAGCAACCTCACTATCACACATAAAAGAAGTATTTAAAAGCATCTTCATCATAGTGAAGTTTAGTATAACCAACCTGTGTACATGCTTACCAAAAAGGTAGCAATTCCTTATCCTAAAAGCCTCTTCTTCTTTCATGAACCCCAATTGCCAAAACCTTCTTCTCCTTCCCACTATGCCATCTCTCTTTTCATTGTCTTTTTCCCCCTCTTATTTTTATCTCCAATATCGGTATATTGTTTCTTCCTTAATCCATTTGTTGTGCTAGCCTACCTCCCCTCTCACCCTCAACAGAATGCTCTTAATGATCTATTATGGATTTTCCCCCATTCTCGGCATACCACCATAACCATTAACAACAAGGAGATACGTTCCACTAGCACGAAAATTAATCATCTTATGGAATTCCAAATACTATTATTTTTTTCCATATTCAACAAAACAACAAGCAATGAAAATAAAATATTTTACGTCTTCCATAAATATAGTAAGGTTAGGAATGCACTATGCTCTATGTGGAGGGAGTTTTGACCATAATTTTGTGCATGCCATCCACCATCAAAACTATGCATGGAGTCCTCACTTCACTTTATCATTTAATCACTACAATTTTTTTTTTTAAATACAAAAATGCGAAACAATACAAACAACCCTTATACATTTGCATAAAGTTTTTTTTCTTAAAGGCAAGAGATAAAATAATTATCTTCCTTTATTTTATCTTTTTCCTTTATAAAAAATCACCTTTCCCTAAGATCATGAACATATAAAGGTAAATATTTTCAAATATTTATTCAAACCATTCAAATGTGACTCTTAAGATTAAAAAATTTTCTTTACCACCTTTAATAACACAAGCCAAAAATAGAGTATTTAAAAAATTAGACATACACACACATGCATCAATAAACAAGCAACCATATACCTTTTCAAACTAGTGGCTCCCATCATCATCACCACCATAAAATATTTCTAATTCATTACCAACATGCAATATTTAAACCAATTTAAATCACACAAAGATGTAATTTATTATGTACCTAAATAATATGCAAACACTATTTTCCATGTTCTCGTGAGCTGAATCATCACTTCCCATTTTATATTTTCCACTGACTTGCTTCCTCTCATTGTCATCTTGCAATTGATCGACACTCACATAGGCTATCAATAGTACCTTGTTCCACAAGAAAAAGTAAATATATACATATTTTATTCTTTTTCATTAATCGTGTGAGGAGGGTTATTACACATTCAGAATACCAAATGCTTAAAGGCCCTAATTACACTTCAGAGAAAAACAAAGCGAGGTCAATAATGATAGTTGAAAAGCTTTGGAATATTGTTAAAGGAGCAAAAACTAAACCTACTAAAGATGCTAGAGAGATTCAAAAGTATGAAGAAGATGAAGAAAAAGCACTTATGATAACAACATTTGCAATTACAAATGATATACAACCATATATTAGTTCAACAACAAGTTCTACAGAAGCTTGGAATGCTTTAGCCAAGACATTTGAAGGAAATAATAAAGCAACTATCTTGAATCTTAAAACTTAATTGCATTCTCTAAAATTTAATAGTGATGATAGAATTGTTACTAAGAAAAGTGGCAGATATGAAAGAAAAATTGTTAACCTTAGGAGAAAAATTAGAAGATAAGTTTCTTGTTCAAGTTATTCTCAGAGCACTTATAGAAAGCTACAAGCATATAGTCACATCTTTACAAATTCTAAGTAAATATACATCATTTGATGAGTTAGTAAATTTACTACAAGCATATGAGGTAGAAAATTCAATGAAAGATGAAATGACTAGAAATTCCTTAGTCTCAAAAGATAATCCACAAGGAGATATTGCTTCATTCTCAAGAGGTAGATAAAAATGGAATAATAAATATTGTCAAGTATGCAAAATGAAATTACATAGTACAAATTATTATAGATTCAATCCAAGAAATCAGTATCAAGGGAATCAAAAGTTTTTGGAAGCCAATCAAATAAGTCATTTCAACCAAGACAATATCAGAATTAATAGATTCCACACCAACAAAATTTTTAGAATCGGTATAATTCTCAAAATCAATACAATCAAACTTAGTTACAATATAGAGAAGGAAAAAAAAGGGACACTTAGCTCAAGAGATTCAAGAAATTCAATTTTTTGGAAGAACCTACAGAAGAACATGAAGTTAAAGCTCTTTTAGCAAAAATAGTATTTTATGAAGATACTAATTATTTAATTGATTAAGATACAAACATAGATCAAAATGAAGAAAGCAAAAAATAAGAGCTCAAGTTCCAAAACTAGGACAAAGATCATATTGAAGACTAAAGTCTTCAATAACCAAATAATGTAATACAAGGGGGTGTTGGAATACATTACATTATTTGGTACATGCTAATGTACCACATTGGGTACATCTTTAGATTAAGAGTGTGTCTAAGATTAGAGTGTGAGTATTTACTTATGAATGTAATAAATGTACAAGTATTATTAGTGTGAAAAGTATTTAACGATGTAAATGTGCATAATAGTCCATGTGCACGAGTCCATAGAATAGGAAAGTGAAGTCTCAAGAAGAGTGAAGGCCAAGAATACTCCATATGAAGAGTCACATTCCATTCTATATATAGTTCTATATGTGAGTATGAAAAATAATGAAGAGACAAAATGTAGATTGAGCATGTATGAAGTATGGAGTATTTGAGATCTCCATTCTATATCAAAATACTATTTTTTGTGAGCATTTGTTAATGGTTATTTTCAATGTGGTTGCATAATTCATGAGTTTTATATGTTTATAATATTTCAATTATCTCATATGTGATATAACATTATTATTTTAGATCTTGTGGTTATTTTACATTAAGCATTTAGTATCAAAAGCTAACAATCCTTCTATTAGCATAACACATTTAAGACATAGTTATTGCTCTTATGTAAAATTTTGGATGAAACCCTTGTTTTCTTAGAAGGTCCGATAATGTAGCTTTCTTACATGCGTGTAAGTAATATAATTATTTTTTAATTAAAAAAAGTTAAATTCTTCAATATAATCTGAAAGAAGTTATTTTTTTATGTCTATAGTTGTACTTACCATACTATTTTAAATTAGATTTCAATATATATAATAATGTATTTAGATGTATTTAACATACTACTTTAAATTAACCTCTTTTATATAATATGACGTTAATGAAAGAGCAAGCAATTATGAATCGACAGAGCTAGGGCAATTTTTCAAAAAATGACTCATATTTTAGGAGCTATATCTTTGCATGGAGTTGTCTAATTTAGAAAATTCATGCGCCATGTTGTATGGAATTGGAAGATATTTAAAATGAGTGATCATATGAAATATTTCAATTAGTATTTAAAGATAAACAACCATGTGAAGACAACCATCTAGAAAAAGGGTAATGTTAGGGCAAAATTTCAAAAACAAATCTTCTTTCAAGAGCTATATCTTTGCAAAGGGTTGTACAATTTAGATGATTCTTGGATCAAATTATGCAAAATTTGAAGATAATTAAAATGATTAATTATATTAAGTTATCTGAGTAGCATTGAGGGAGATTCAGACCTTAGCATATAGAAAAAGGACAATGAAAATTTTATAAATCATGAGAAATAAAATTGTAGATATTTTTTTACCAATGTTTTAATGATGGGAGGGCATTAGCGAGGTAGAACATTCCATCTATTATTATAAATTTTGGATGCATATTATTGTAGGTTTTTCACCTAAAAACATAAATCTGTCCCTAGTACTAATTTGGGTTAGGATGTATGGGTTTCCCATTAAATTTTAAGAATTGGATACTTTCAAGGCAATAGGGAACACTCTTAATACTTTCTTGATATTTAAAAACTACAAAATACAAAGTCTTGGCTATTTATGTCCAAATATTGGTTGTGATTGATATCAATAATTGTTTACCAAAATAAACCATTCTTGAGTATGTGGGTAAGTAGTGAACGCAAACATGGATTATGAAAATATATTTTTTATATGTAGAAAATTTCATGAGGTAGAAAATATTAAGAGATCATGCCCTTAGAATATTCTAGAAAAAATATATGTAGAAAAATTTAAGAGAAACTTATAAATGAACATGGATGAGGATGGTTCTCAACTTCCAAAAAATAGTTCTAGACACATGAAAGTAAATAAACAATGGAGACCAATAAGTAAGGACATTGGAAGAAATATCAATTCATTTGAGGTCTAATTATTTTTAAGGGGCTATAACTTAAAAATATTTTGTAACCATTTTCAAGAGGATCAATATCCTAGGTTACGTTTCCTAAGCAAGTCATATATTTAAAAGAGAAGACCAAAGTTCAAATCTTATCAAGTCATACATAGATAATATCCAAACCTTATTGTAACATTGTGGTGATGATGTAATAGAGATGAAACCCGCTTCAATCTTATTTAAAAAAAATAATAATAGTCTAAACATAAAATCTCAAATAACTAGGTTATGCTTTAAAGCTGGAGAATATTAAGCAATGTGAACATGCACTTCAAAACGGAAATAAAATTCAATTTTCACTTCAAAATGAGCATTCGTTAAAGATCAAATATACGAGACAACATACCATCGGTAAGGAAATACTAGAAAATCGGTAGGATAAGTCAAAATATTCCTTAGCATACCCAAGAGAGGATAAATCTTATGAAAAGGAAAGTTGTTAAGGCAAAAAGAGGAAAACCTTATTATCAGGTGAGATCCAGGGAAGCAAGAGCAAACATAGAGAAAGGAACATAATCTAATTTGTTTTAACTTCTCTTTACCAATCAATGAAATAATATTGGCAATTTGTAGGAGGGTCCAACATCCTCTAATGAAATATAATTACCATATCATGGAATATAAAGGGTGCTAATGCACCCTAAAATTAGAGTCATATCAAGGATCTCTATTTAAGTAATAAGCTTGATATTCTTAGTATCCAGGAAACTAGAATGGCAAAGAAAGAAATTTATAAAACTATGAAATTAGTATGGGCAAGATGTGAATGGGATGTTGTGGATTCAAAAGGACCACTAGGGGGAATTCTAACATATTAGAATCTTGTTAGAAATTCCTATGAAACAATTGATAAAAATAGGCATTAGATAGCCTCATTAGTTACATGCTACTTTGTGTAAATCTAGCTGTAAGAGGTCAGAACAAGAACCTCGAATCACATAAAAAATACGACAAATAGAAATAAAGTAGTAAATTCCCCAATCACATATGAGTTGCAATGGAAATAAACCAAAATATTTTTTTTCATTCCTTGATTTCACCCCCCTTTTTACAATGTGATATCAAGGGAATATACATATCCCAAAACAAACCCTTAATCTTAAAACCCTAAAGATAAGAAATTACAGTATATATTTTTAATTTTTTTGGGGTAATTTCATCTTTTAGTGCCAACCAAAAAAAGCTCGGATAGCCCCCTAAATTAACACACACCATCGTATCATCTATATTAATACTTATATAAAATCTCAACACCTACCCATTGCCTAAATAAGAAGTTATTCCAAATATGTTTTCTTCCAGATTTAAAAAAAAATACTAAATACCATTTTGGGGCACTAGATGAAGGAATTAGAGCCTGATAACACACTGAAAAATATTCAAGGCTTCTAAAGAATCCTTGCCACGATATTTTTCGCCTTGTTATTGAGTTCCCCATAAAATTTCAAGCCAATCCAACGATTTGATCAAAAGTTATATTTTTTGGAAGATAGGTTCCTACATCATTCTCCTCTGATTGAAAAGAACTTTGCTCCTACGAGTTCCTTTGATTAAGCTCATGCAACTATACTCAAATAATTTTGTTCTCTCATTTACATTTGTAGCTAATGTATACTTTGCATTACTATCTTGGAACTTCTTTTTATCTCCTTGCAATTCCTGCATGTGCTCATCATTTGCATACTCTTTCAACAACTTTGTTGCTATAGGTGGTATAACATCATCCTCAATATCCATGTTATTTGTTGTCATTACATAAAAATACCTAAATTTTTTCATCCCTATGATAAATTTCTTAGTCATCAATATGCTTTCACTCTGCCCTTATTCCATATGTGGTAATAAGACCACTTTTACTCCATCCTTCTAGAATGTGTAAGTACTCCTTCCCCCATCATGGGTAGCCTTTCTGTCATATTTCCAAGGCCTCTCCAACTATAAGTGACATACATCCATTGGAACTACATCATACCATACTTCATCCTTATAGGTATTCTCAATTGAAAACTTAACCAGACACATGTTATTTATAGTTACCTCATTCCCTTTATTGAACCATGATATGCGGTAGGAATATGGGTTCTCACACTTCAAGTTAATTTTCTCAACCATTTCATTTGAAATTATATTTTCACAACTACTACTACAAAAATCATCTTTTATACCTTTCCTCTAGATGTGCACCTAATCACCACCATCATTATCTTGTGCTTTCTCCTTCCTTAGAATGATCGTCATCCTCTTTATCATGAGTTTTTTCTCCATGTTTGTAGTAACTTCTATATTAGTTTTCTCTTCTACCTCAATTAGATTGACTCTATCTTGTTCTCCTTGTTTTCTTTCTTGTGTAAGATAGTGCAAACACTTAAAATCTCTATGCCCATACTCACCACATCTATAATAGGTATATTTCTTTTGTGGGCCATTTCAATTTCATCCTCGACCATAGCCTCTACCTCTTTGAAATCCTCCATATCTCTCATGGTTACTATGACCTTGCCTAGACTCTTCTTATTTTCCTGTATTAGTAGATTATCCCTTTGTGGGATTAAAATAGCCATGTCCACTAGCTAGAGGTGACAATGGTCCTTTCCTCACTTCTCTCCTCTTATGTTTCTCTTCCGCTTTAAATGCAAACTTATATGCATCATCTACACTATGGATCCCAAGCATACTCAAATCATCTTGTATGACATAACTTAATCCATTCATATATCTTGTAGCTTTTTGTTCTTCTGACTATTCAATCCCCACTCAAATTGATAACTTGTAGAATTTATTGGTGTAGTCCTCAATATTTTTATTCTTTTGTTTGAGTAACTGAAGTTTATGAAATAATATTTGGGCAAGAATTTCTCCTTCAATTTTTTTCCATTTTATACCACCCTAATATTTTTCTTTCCTTTTATTTTCCTCTCCATCTGTATATTATCCCACCAAATCAATGCACACCCTTTCAACTTTGTGCATGCAAGCTTCACTTTATTTTTCTTTGAAAGGATTTTCCACTCAAAGAACTTCTTCATGTTATTCAACCAATCTATCAACTCCTTTGGTTTCAACCCTCTTACATACTCAGGGATATCAATATTGGTCCCATATTTATTTCCTTCAAAGACCCTAATTAGCCTATCCTCAACTTTGAATTCTTCTCTAGTTCTTCCTCGATACAAACCGCTATCTTTTTATCTCCTTCCATAATTTTATTATCAAAATCTAGATCTGCAAATTCCATGGGATATCTTTCCCTCATACGGGCCATCATTCTAGTCAACTGAGCAAATTGTACCTACAACTCCTGCATATTTTTTTAAATTTGGGCATAACCTTCTCTTCCTCTCCTCATGATAGTATGATCTGTATTATTCCAAACAAAAAAATAAGAATGGCAAAATAACTGTAATCAACAAGATTACCTTCTTTCCCCAACAAGATCCAACTTTCTCTGATATCCAATGGTGTAAATCCAACTACAAGAGGTCAGAACAAGAACTTCCAATTACATAAAAACTATGACAAATAGAAATAAAGTGGTAAATTCCCCAATCACATAAGAGCTACAATGGAAATAAACTAAAACATTTTTTTTTCCATTCCTAGATTTCATACCCCATTTTTACAATGCTATACCAAGGGAATATATATATATATATATATCCCAAGACAAACCCTAAATATTAAAACCTTAAAGATAAGAAATTACAATATTTTATTATTTTTTTTAGGTAATTTCATCTTTTAGTGCCAACCATAAAAATATTAGATAGCCCCCTAAATTAACATCGTAAATCAAAATCAAACAACACTGATACAAAAACAAAATAATCAAAAATACAATAATAACACAATATTGCATAATATGAATTAAGATTTTTATTAACACAGGCGGATCTCAAAATAATACAATCAATGTGCTCCAATATGAGCTCTTAAAATGCTTTTGTGATACAAATTTATAAATACTAGGGTTCTGTTGGAACAAAATCTGCCTTCGGTTAATAGTGTTGCGCCTTAGACTTTGCCAACATTGAATAGACAGATCTTGCTTGAGATCATCTGTCTAGTCTCCAGAGAAGGCTGGTTCCTTTGAGTTTTTTAGAGAAAAGGGGAACAAGAGATAAGGGAAATATAGCCTAAGCTAGAACTTTTCTCACGGTACAGATTAGACAACAACAAACATTGATGATGCAGTTTAGACAACAACAAAGCTAGAACTCTTCTTTATAGAAAACACGAATTCCTGAGTGTGACTTTTAGATGTTCGTCTAAAAGCATGTAAATATCTGTTAATGTTCAACTCTAGAAACAAGATTCATACGTGCACAGTCCAGATTTCAGAACAGATACATTATAAAACTCAGAGTGAATAAAAGTTAAAACACCAGATACATACAAGCACACAGAAGTTTCGGAAGCCAGGAGGAAGAAATCTTTTATTGCTTGTAATCCAGTACATGCGCATCAAGCTTGTAAACGTCCAAGAGCCGACCTTTTTCTTGGTCGACTCACTCCTATTTATACCCTAAAAAGAGTATCTTCTACTACGTACTTTTAATTTCTTCAATCAATTACAAGTAATTTTCTGCAGTTTCTAATAATACACAAAGGATTTCCCGCAGATTGGATAAATTTCCTTCTGGCTAATTTTAGGTGAGCCTGTTACTCTGCAATCATCCAGCGGACCTGCCAGGTTATAATCAACAGACCATTCTTCAAAAATTAGCACCTGATGTCAGTGCATGTCCCCAGTTGCCAAAAATATACTTTATTCCTTTACAGCTGGCATGTCACGAAATCATGACATTCGTCTCCTGCTTTGCTCCTCTATCGCTTCCAACCATGAAAATGAGACATGTCACGAAATCGTGACATTCGTCTCTTCCTTTGCTCCTTTGCTGCCTCCCACCGTGAAAATGAGACATGTCATGAAATCACGATTTCTCATTCTTCTCCCCCCCCAAAATGAGACATTTCGCAAAATCGTACATTTCTTCCTTTCCAACATTAAATGAGACATTGTCGTAAATCCTGACATTCTCTCTTCCTTTCTCTCCTAAATGAGACATCAAACATCCCAAAAAAATGAGACATGTCAAATCGACATTCTCCTCCTCCCCAAATGAGAAAAAAACACACAAAAACATAACACATTCCCTCAAAACATACTTTCCTCTTCTTTCTTCCACTGAAATTGAGACATGTCGCGATATCGCGACACTTTTTCCTCTTGGCTCTTTCTCTTTGCTTTGGACCATGAAAATGCAACATGTCGCGATATCGCGACACTTTTCCCTCTTTGCTCTTTCTCTTGCTCTTTAGCCACGAAAATGCAACATGTCGCGATATCGCGACACTTTTTCCTCTTTGCTCTTTCTCTTGCTCTTAGCCGCGAAAATGCAACATGTCGCGATATCGCGACACTTTTTCCCTTTGCTCTTTCTCCTCGCTATGAACCGCAAAACTGAGACATGTCGCGATATCGTGACACTTTTTCCTCTTTGCTCTTTCTCCTCACTATGAACCGCAAAAACATGTCGCGATATCGCGACACTTTTTCCTCTTGCTCTTTTTGTTGCTTTAGCGAAAATGCAACATGTCGCGATATCGCGACACTTTTTCTCTTTTACTTTTTCCCCTTTCCTCTTTTTCTCTTTTAGCCGCGAAAATGCAACATGTCGCGATATCGCGACACTTTTGCCACCTTGCTCCCTTTTGTTGCTCTTAGCCATGAAAATGCAACATGTCGCGATATCGCGACACTTTTGCCTCCTTGCGGTGTTTTGCTTTTTCTTTGATCTTTAGCATATGGGCCACTTTGGTCTTCTTGGGAAATATGCAAAAAAGGTGCATCAACTATTTTTCTGTAGTTAGTCACTTTTTGACTAACATTCTTGGCGCCTTCCGGGGAATTTTTGCTAGCAAAAAAATAGAGACCAGGCCTTTATCCATTGGGAAGCGGAGTCACCAACACAGTTGTAAAAAGAAAAATTTCGAGCGGAAAAACAAAAGAAAAAGAATGCACTTTGGAATACAAGTGATCTTCACCTTATCAGAACCTTTCTTTTACCGCTTAGGTATTTAACCTTTTTCTGAAGAACACAAAAATTCAATTCTGGGAACTGGTCCCAGCTCTGGCCGCTGGCTGCTGCCCCTGATGTTTAGATCCTCTAATTCTGTCCATGGCTGCAATTATCTCTTGATAAGCTTGCACACTTGATTCTTATTAGGCCGTAAAAAGGGAAATATTTACAAAACTTCAAACTTATAATATACTGTACATATAATGGTGATCTGTAGCTTTTACTGGAAATACAATTTTAGGTGAAAAGCATTCACCGTGATGGGTAGAACCCATCCATCTTGATTTTTTAACTGAAAGGCATTGAATTGCTTTTCTGCAACAATTTCGAATGGCCCCTCCCAGAAAGCATCAAACTTGTCATGGTGTCCTGGCTTTGCTTTCTTGACATTCCATTTTAATACCAGGTCACCTGTTTTAAATTTCCTGAAAGTGGTTTTCTTATCGAACCACCCGACTGTTTTTACCATATGCTTTTGATGATGATCGTAGGCCTGTTCCCTAGATTCTTCAAGCTGTAGAAGTTGCATCAGTCGGGCATCCATTGGATGACCTTCATCTTCGTTAACTTGGTTTAGCATCCTCAACGCGGGTATCTCCATATGAATCGGCAGAACAACTTCTTTGCCATAAACCAAAGCATATGGCGAAGTATTGATTGATTTTTTGATTGAGATTCTGTCGGCCCACAGGGCTTGATTCAGGAGTGAGTGCCAGTTCTTCTTATTGTCCTCTAATGTTCTTTTCAGAATTCTCAGAAGATTCTTATTAGTAGACTCAGCTAATCCATTACCTTGTGGGTAATAATTAGAGGAAGTCTTCAGGTAAATTCCATATCTACTGACGAATTCGATCATCTTTGCACTAGTGAAAGGGGATCCATTGTCTGTAACCAAAGAATCTGGTATGCCAAACCTTGTGATTAGACTTTCGATGAATTCTATCACCACTTCTGAATCAGCTTTCTTCGTAGGCACTGCTTTTGCCCACTTGGTGAAGTAGTCCGTGGCAGTGAGAATGTATTTGTGGCCTGATGATGAGTTTGGCTCTATTATCCCTACGAAATCCAACCCCCACTGCTGGAATGGTTCTTCAACTTGAATAGCTTTTAAGGGCATAGGTGCATTCCTATTTCTTCCCACATACCTTTGACACTGTTCACACCTCTGGGTCACTTTGTACGCATCTAGGAAGATGGAAGGCCAATAACATCCAGCTCTAAGGATCTTCAAAGCTGTAGTTCGGCCTGCATAATGTCCCCCTGAAAAACCCCCATGAAATTCATCTAACACTTTCTGCTTTTCATTATCGGGAATGCATTTTAACAATACACCATCGATGTTAATCCTGTACAACCCCTCTGTTCGAAGGGTATATTTCAATGCTTGGGTTCTGAATCTCCTTCTCTGGGAAGCGTTCATATCCTCAGGACATGACCCAGTCTGAAAATACCTCACAAAGTCATCGATCCAACCCGAACTTGCTCTGTCTTGGTGTTGCTCTGTGTTTGCCATGACGGGGTGGCTCTCCCCATATCCACTTGCAGCTTGCTTGGCCAATTCCTAGCACAAAGCTCTCCCTCTGACTATTTTAGTAGGATGTATTTCTACATCATACTCTTGGATGCGAGTCACCCATCCAGCTCTTTTTTCACCCAATTCTCCTTGAATTATGAAGTTCCTTACATCGGGATGAATAACATACACCATCGTCCGACTCTGGGATAAGAAGTGTTTTAGCTTATTCAAGGATTTCATAATTGCGTATACTTGTTTTTCTATGAAGCTGTACCTTTCCTCATGTTTGTGCATGGTGGAACTCAGAAAGGCTATGGGTCTTTCTTCGTCATCTGCTCCTTTCTGAGTGAGAACTGCAGCATAACTATTTTGCTCTCCGACAACATATAGTATGAAATCTCGAGAATAGTCAGGGTTGACTAGCACAGGAGCTTGAGCGATGGCTTCTAGAATTTTTTGGAAAGCTTCTTTCCTTGGCTCTGTCCATTTAAAAGGAGCGTCCTTTTTCAATAATTCAGTCATTGGTTTAACTGTTTGGGCAAAATCCGCAATGAATTTTTTGACGAAATTTATTTGCCCAAAGAAAGACTGCAAACCTTTCTTGTTAACTGGGAGAGACAACTCAAGAAGCGCCTTTACTCTATCAGGATCAATTGATAGCCCAACTTTAGAAATAACATGCCCAAGGAGTATTCCTTCTTCCACAGCAAAAATAGATTTTGTAGGGTTTAGTGATATCCCAAATTCCCTACATTTCTCAAATACTTGCTGCAGATGAGTGGCATGGTCCTTTTTGTTGTGAGAAAAAACTATCATGTCATCTAAATAGACGACAATAATTTTGTTCGCAAGCTCCCCAAAAGCTACGTCCATGGCTCTCTGGAAAGTTGCTCCTGCGTTAGATAATCCAAAGGGCATCCTTTGGTATGCAAATGTTCCCCACTTAGTGGTGAACGCAGTCTTGTATTGATCTTCATTTCTCACCCAAACCTGATTGTAACCAGAAAAGCCGTCTAACAGAGAAAACCTTTCTGCTCCCGCCACAGTATGAAGGATTGGGTCAATCTGGGGTAAAGGATAGTGATCCTTTAAAGAGGCTCTATTCAAATTTCTGAAATCGATGCATAGTCGTATTTCTCCATTTTTCTTGCGAACTGGAACTAAATTTGCCACCCAGGTAGAGTGCTTGATTGGGTATATTATCTTAGCCTGCAAGAGTTTTAACAACTCTTGTTTCATTAAGGCTTCAATCTTGGGATTCACAGGCCTCTGCCTCTTGCTCGAAAGGTTTAGCTCCTTCCTCCAGTTCAATGGTATGTTGAATGACCTCTTTCCTGTACACTTTCAGATCACTATAAGTCCAGGCTATTATATCTGGATACTCTCTACATAACTATTTTATTTTCTCTAGTTCTACCACTGTACAATCGGTCCCTACTTTGATCATTTTTCCCGGTTCTAGTTCTACTTCTTTATACCGACGTTCATCTACCTTGATCCTTCGACCTACAACTCTGTCGCTATTGTCGAAAAGGCTCTCCAGGGTGATCAGTCCCCTGGGGATATGGTTGTTTTTCAATTGAATAAGGCTCTCTTCGTCCTCTTCTTGTAACGCTCTATCTGTAGAGCAATTCATCTCATGAATCAGAAAATCTAGGATCTGCTCATCATTTTTGAATACTTGCCAGAAAATGTCTTTGTCGGGCACTGAAGGCCTGTATATAAGTCTAACTATTTTAGACTTCTGAATAACATTGCTGACTGGGCAAAAATTTGATCCTACTGATGCTAACAGGTCTGCATGTGTGTTCTTCTCTCTGGAAATGGATTTCATGTTTAGTGCTTCAAAATTTTCCAAAAGATCTAACACTTTGTTTTTGTAAGCTCTTAGGTAATGTTGCTTACAAATGCACTTGCCAGTAACCTGTTTAACGATCAGCTCTGAATCTCCATAGATCAACAGTTGTTTTACACCCAATTTTTTAGCTTTCTTGAGTCCCAAACACAAGGCTTCGTACTCAGCTGCGTTATTGGTGCAACTCCATGTCAACCTATATGAAAAGACTTTTTCTTTTCCAGTGGGTGAAATCAGGACGATTCCAGCTCCTGCTCCATTTTTGCACCTTGACCCATCAAAGTACAATTTCCATAACTGGTTGACTGAATCATCTATTTTAGGGACAACAATAGGGAGCTTTTTTGGTTTCTCAATGGAATAGCTTCCCATTTCTGTCTCTATCATAGCATTGAAGTCTTTCATTGAAAACTGATCTTCAGATTGGAGTTCCTCCAGGGTTTCTTCCATTAAATCAATATTCTCAAATTCCTCGGACATCATGTTGACAGTAGCTGTTTCTTCTAGTCTTTCCACATGAAAAGTAGATGGTTTCTCATTGTAGATCCTGACTCTTTTACCTTTGAAAGGTACCTCCAAATGCGAATAATCTAGTGACAGATAACCTCCCAGTTTGGCTGTGAACTCTCTGGATAAACACATACCGAAATATGGTTCCAAGTCTACAATGACTACTTCTTGTATTACGACCGCTTCTGGCATTCTGTGGAGTTGAATAGGTATATCTTTGATCACCCCGATAGTTTTTACTGGAGTACCATCCAATTGCAACACACCAGGATGACTTCGAGTATATTCCATCCCCATTATGTCACATACGGCTTTCGGCATTACCGTAGTTGCGGCCCCTGAATCAATCATGCAATTGTGAACTATCCACCCCTCCATTTGCAAAGATAAATAGAATGGGGGCGGTCTATTTTTTCCAGAGGTTGACACAACATTTGCTTGTATAACATTTGAGGAAGAGGTATTATTCTTTAAAGTTAAAGATTCTTGGAGGAGGTCAATCTGACCAAGAATTTGCAGTGCATCATACATGCTTATTTTGGAGGGGGTCCTCTTCATTTCTTCTGCAATGTTGAACGAAAGAGTTGCAGTTGGGGATACTTCAACACTTTTCTCCCTTCCACTAGTCGATGCGTCATATCTGTCTCTGTAGACCTGCGTAGCTTTTGTTCTTTGCCTTTTTGTCAATGAAGGAAATCTGAGTCTTTCCTTCGCTTGCTCTTGAGCTTCGCTCCCTTTTCTAGGAGGAAATTCTTTTCTTGGTGTAGTCGCAGAAGTCTGAGGAGGATCAGAACGTCCTTTCTCACCGGACAGGTTCTTCTGTGGAGTTGCTCTGGGGGCAGGAGGAAAACCTAGTGGTTGGAGTTCCTTAGGGTCAGCTTGTAATGACTTTTTTCCCGATCTTGTTAGGACCGATACTTGCTCCACTGATGGCATTGCCAAATTGTGGTGGACCTCTCTGATTATGTTCACCTGCCCCTTGCCGGTTTCTTTGGTTCTTTCATTAATAACCGCTTGCACATGATGTTGATGAATCATGCATGAATCTTCTCCATGAGGATCATTGCAAGTGGTACACCAGTAGTCGAAATTAGTGGGTTCTCCATTATCTCCTATCTCATTTGCATACACCACATTTTTTTTATCTTGTCCTCTTCCACTTGTTGAAGCACCTTCCTTTTGTATCTGTGGAAATCTTCTTGCTTGGATATTCCGTTCAGCCTCTCTCTTTTTCATGGACGCCATTTCATTTGACAATGTCTTCATTGTATCAATTATGGTCGTGTATTGATCATTGGGGGGAGCTGATGCAAGGGGTGTGGCTGGTAATGCAGGGAATGTAGGGAGTGCAGCTATAGATGGGAGAGCACGCGTTGATGGGAGTGCAGGCAGTTTAGAAATTGATGCTTGGGAAAGCTCTGGTAAAATAGGCAATAGAATTTTTGATGGATATCTTTTTGTAGCGATGAGATCAGCTTCGCCCCTTGCTGCCTCTACATAGATCCCAGGAAAAGTGGTTACACGGGATTGCCTTATTATCATACTGAGATCTGAATCAAAAGCCCTTAAATAATAGCATATAGCTTGTTCTTCCATGGGCTTTAGGCCTTGCGGTACTCTATCACGAGTTCTAGTAAATCTGATGTTGAAATCTTGGATTTCTTCTTGTGGATGCCTTTCAATGACAGTGAATTGATTCAACAATGTGAAAGGATCTGCATGTATATTAAATTCATCGACCAGACGGCCGACCAGTACTGCCCAAGAAGTAATGGATCCAGCGGGAAGCGCTCTGTACCAATAGAGCATCTTTCCTTTCAAAGATATAATCAACAATCTGACCATTACATCTTCCTGAGTGATGTTGTAAATAGATGCTAGCTTTGATACATCTAAACAGTGTTCATCTACTATTTTGCCTGTTTCGTCGAAGCTCGACAATGCTTTTAGTGCAGCTTGTGGAATTTGGTGGTGTGTTCCCAAGTTCAAAGGGCCAGTTTGATTCCATACAAGATGCGCTGGGGTAGGGGCGGCTGCCATGATTGCTAAAGGAGTTACAACCGCTATAGGATTGCTTGCAGACACTCCTACAATGGGTGTTAAAGAGGTGCTAATGGTGTCGGGCGGATTTGATCTTGCGGCTAGCACAGGGTGTGCTTTTAGGCTTTCGAGATGTAGTTCAAAAAACTTGATAGGTTCTTCAGAGTTTCTAGCTCGGGATCTGGTTATCATATGGCTATATAACCAGAAGGCTTCTAGACAAGGTCTTTCTTTTATGGTCTAAATGCAACGGAGTCGCCAGGTGATTTTTCTTGAGATTTTGCAAACAAAAGGCTCTGAAGGTAAAACACCAAAACTTATACAATACTATGGGATTGCTGGTCCCACCGGGCATGCCAAAAACTATTGGAACAAAATCTGCCTTCGGTTAATAGTGTTGCGCCTTAGACTTTGCCAACATTGAATAGACAGATCTTGCTTGAGATCATCTGTCTAGTCTCCAGAGAAGGCTGGTTCCTTTGAGTTTTTTAGAGAAAAGGGGAACAAGAGATAAGGGAAATATAGCCTAAGCTAGAACTTTTCTCACGGTACAGATTAGACAACAACAAACATTGATGATGCAGTTTAGACAACAGCAAAGCTAGAACTCTTCTTTATAGAAAACATGAATTCTCGAGTGTGACTTTTAGATGTTCGTCTAAAAGCATGTAAATATCTTTTAATGTTCAACTCTAGAAACAAGATTCATACGTGCACAGTCCAGATTTCAGAACAGATACATTATAAAACTTAGAGTGAATAAAAGTTAAAACACCAGATACATACAAGCACACAGAAGTTTCGAAAGCCAGAGGAAGAAATCTTTTATTGCTTGTAATCCAGTACATGCACATCAAGCTTGTAAACGTCCAAGAGCCGACCTTTTTTCCTGGTCGACTCACTCCTATTTATACCCTAAAAAGAGTATCTTCTACTACGTACTTTTAATTTCTTCAATCAATTACAAGTAATTTTCTGCAGTTTCTAATAATACACAAAGGATTTCCCATAGATTGGATAAATTTCCTTCTGGCTAATTTTAGGTGAGCCTGTTACTCTGCAATCATCCAGCGGACCTGCCAGGTTATAATCAATAGACCATTCTTCAAAAATCAGCACCTGATGTCAGTGCATGTCCCCAGTTGCCAAAAATATACTTTATTCCTTTACAACTGGCATGTCACGAAATCATGACATTCGTCTCCTACTTTGCTCCTCTACCACTTCCAACCACAAAAATGAGACATGTCACGAAATCATGACATTCATCTCTTCCTTTGCTCCTTTGCTGCCTCCCTCGAAAATGAGACATGTCACGAAATCATGACATTCTCTTCCTTTGCTTTCTCAAAACCACAAAATGAGACATGTCAAAATCGTGACATTCGTCTCTTCCTTTTCTCTTTTGCTGCTTCCCACTCCAAAAATGAGACATGTCACGAAATCGTGACATTCGTCTCCTTCCTTTGCCTTTTCTCCCATAAAATGAGACATGTCCACGAAATCGTGGACATTCGTCTCTTCCTTTGCTCTTTCGCCTCCCATCAAAATGAGACATGTCACGAAATCGTGACATTCTTTCCTTGCTTTGCTCTTCTACCCTTCCAGCCATAAAATGAGACATGTCATGAAATCCTGACACTTCTCTCTTCCTTTGCTCTTTTCTCTTCCCCTAAAATGAGACATGTCACGAAATCGTGACACTTTCTCTCTTCCTTTGCTTTTACGCTCCGAAAATGCGACATGTCACGAAATCGCGACACTTCTCTCTTCCTTTGCTTTTCCTCCAAAATGAGAGATGTCACGAAATCGCGACATTCTTTCCTTCTTTGCTTTTTCTAAAATGACATTAGACATTTTTCCTTCTTTCTTTTCTCCTTCCGAAAATGAGACATGTCGCGATATCGTGACACTTTTTCCTCTTGCTCTTTCTCTTGCTTTTAGCCACGAAAATGCAACATGTCGCGATATCGCGACACTTTTTCCTCTTGGCTCTTTCTCTTGCTTTTAGCCAGAAAATGCAACATGTCGCGATATCGCGACACTTTTTCCTCTTTGCTCTTTCTCTTGCTTTTAGCCACGAAAATGCAACATGTCGCGATATCGCGACACTTTTTCCCTTTGCTCTTTCTCCTCGCTATGAACCGCGAAAGAACATGTCGCATATCAATCTTTGCTCTTTCTCTCTCTTAAAACATGTCGTGATATCGCGACACTTTTTCCTCTTGCTCTTTCTCCTTGCTCTTAGCCGTGAAAATGCAACATGTCGCGATATCGTGACACTTTTTCCTCTTTGCTTTTTCTCTTTTGCAAAATAACATGTCCGATATCGCGACACTTTTCCTCTTGCTTTCTCTTGCTCTTAAAAATCAACATGTCGCGATATCGCGACACTTTTTCTCTTTCTTTTTCTCTTTTAGCCGCGACAAAGCAACATGTCGCGATATCGCGACACTTTTTCTCTTTTGGCCATGAAAAAGCAACATGTCGCGATATCGCGACACTTTTGCCACCTTGCTCCCTTTTGTTGCTCTTAGCCGCGAAAATGCAACATGTCGCGATATCGCGACACTTTTTCCTCCTTGCGGTGTTTTGCTTTTTCTTTGATCTTTAGCATATGGGCCACTTTGGTCTTCTTGGGAAATATGCAAAAAAGGTGCATCAACTGTTTTTCTGTAGTTAGTCACTTTTTGACTAACAAGGTTCTCCAAAACCCTAGGTCAATACACTATCGATGTCTTTGTGTTTATATTTAATCCAAATGAGGTTGCGGGTAGGCTTGTGTATTCTAAAAGGGCCACCCTATCTTCAAAAACCATCAGATAGATAATTTATGTACCTAAAAATAGAGATAACAACAAAAAGAGATTAGAAGAATCTGTGAGGGCTCCACTATGTGAGGCCCTTAGAAAGATAAAACAATCTAAAACCCTAGATTCTATAGAATATAATTATAAATAAAAAGTACAAAAAACATAAAATAAGTGTAAATAACTTCTTACCTTGTCAAAATGTTAATTTTTGTATCTGCTTTTGTGATCGAGAATCAGACGAATGCTCGAATAGCACCTGAAGGTTGAGGGATTTCAAATTTGCTATGAGAAATACACCAGGGCATTCGACAATGGCTATGGATGCACTTGGGTTTTCATGAAATTCCCATAGGCATCCAAATGGTTTTGGAGGGTGTTCAAGGGTTTTGGATGCACCAAGGCATTCAAGAAATGCGCATAGGAATCTGTATGGCTCTAGGGTGCATTTGGGGGATGAGGAGAATGTCGTAGAACCATATTTGGTTTTGCAAGGGATTGGTGACGATAAAAAAGAGGCAATGTGAAGGCGAAAATGAGTGACGAAAGTGATGGAAAGTGGTATTAAGGGTTTAAGCCAAAGCTTAGGGGATTTAGGACATAAGGGTTTGATTCATCAAAATGGCTCCTCTTTTATAATCTTCCCTTGAACATGGTAGGGTTTCGATGACAAAAAATGAGTGGCCAAGATTAAAATATGAGGAAGGGTGGAGATTAAATTTGGGTAAGTGGCATGGATTGGGGTGGATGGATGGCTGAGATTAAAACATGGCGGATGAATATAAATACATATATATTTATTATATATATAAATATAATATATAAAATATTAATATTTAAATATATATTAAACAAATACATACACACACACAAATATATATATATATATATATATATATATATATATATATATATATATATATATATAATAAATGGTTGTAATTGGAGGACATGAATGGATGACAAGTGGCTAGATTTTGGTGTCTACAATATTCATAAAACTTGATTTCATGTCCTTCTTTTTAAAAAATATGATAATACCTCCTTCTCAATTGAGGTTTATTTTGTGATGAATATGATGTAGAAGGATCCTTTAAACCATTTTTAGGTCTATTTTTTGAGATATGGACATTATTGGACAACTCATCTATCAACAAATTTTCCAATTTATACTATTGGAGGATGTTTACCAGTTCTTCAAATGACACTCTTCTATTTGATACTTGAAGAGATGTCACCAATATTTTGAATGACTCAAGGAGATCCCTAAGTGCAAATAAATTTAAGAGTTTTTCATCCACCTTTTCTCCTATGGTCTTCAAGTTTGATTTCAAATATATAATTCTTCCAAGGAATTATTTAATAGTCTCATCATCTTGGACCCTTAATGTATGAAGTTGTGATTCTAGATTAAGGATCATGGCTTAATTTTTACCTTTTTAATATGGTACATATTTTATCCCATGATGTTTCTTCATTGATATCTACTTGTATTTCATCAAACACTCCAAAAGTGATGAGCATAAGTGACATTGCATCTCTTTCTTCATACTTTAGTTTATCTTGTATCTCCTCAGGACAAGTTTCATCACTAGTAACTATATCCCAAAGTGTTTTAACCACTAGTGTTGTTCTTATTTTTGTCTTCCACGGTGCAAAATTTGAACCCTTTAGAAACTAAGATGAAGATATAAGTATTTGGTGGGGATGGAAAATAGAGAGGAAGACCCAAAAAGAAAAAATAATGAGAAAAATAAACTCAAAGGGATATTGATATGAGCAAACAAAAGCAAATATGGCAAGTATTTAGAAGAAGTGGGGCTAAACGCATAAATAAATAAAAAAAGTGATGTCTTAGAATATTAGGAGCTTGAATAAGACCCCTAAAAAGAGTTATTAAGGAATCAACAAGTTGTTATTGACAACGTATTTATAGATATAAAAACCAAGTAGCAATCAAATGGTATGAGCTCGATCAATTTTGTATAGACATGGTGAAGGTTCCTTATATATCCCAAAATAGTCTCATTTTATATATACCACTGATGAGTATCGTTAATGCTCTTACTTTTATTTATTTTTTAAATCTAGGGTGGCATCCTAATGTTGTATGTGATAGAAATCTTGGAATTATACCTTAGATATTAGGATTCTAGACTAAAATTATAATGAAATTAAATTTATGCTAGCAAAAACACAAAATTTTAATGTTAAATTGAAACTAGTTTAGCATCATGGAAATTGTAGGAATTAAATAAAACTAATAGGCTAAAATAAAAATAGGACATAGTAGAATTGAAAACAGGTCAAATTAGATTTGTTTCTCTATTTTTTTTTTATTAATAAGAGGGGTTTTGAAATGTTCTCGTAACCTTTTACAAAAAAGTTCTAGTTAGGAACAATTCTACCAACCATCAAAAAACAAAAAGGAGGCACCTTCTTCAAAAATTCATTGTTGAATACCTTGAAATAGACCTAGGACAAATCCATGGTGGATATAAAGCTTTCAACACACCTTTTCCAATCCTTGACCAACTTAGAATAAGTCTACAATAAATATCAAAAAAATCTCAAATTTTTATCACACTTATTTAGCTTCATTTTTCTTGCAATTATGTTTTGTTTTTGGTGTAGAAATAATAGGGATAACTCTTGAAATGGGAAGTCAACTCCCTATTTCATGCACATAAACCAGTATTCATGTAGATGCTAATTAGTTGATCTTTTAGTCAAACACATGATTCATACTTTTGACCAAGCATTGTCAGGGTAATTTCACCACTCTATTTGTCTTTTTCTGTGTGTAGATGTTTCAAAGCATTCTGCCCTATATTTCCTATACTTTTTAGGCTTATTGATAGGGAGCATTTTCAGGCTTGTTGGTTTAGAGCATTTTACACTATTTTCTTGCATTGTTTGCAGGACTATGATGATCTGGAGCATTTCGTGCAATTTTCTTTATAGGCTTGTGATGATTTGATGCTTGTACATAATACAAAGTTTGGTTCTAGATTACTGTAGCAACGCAGGAAATGGATTGAAAAGGGTCTAAACACATCAATCCACTAGAGTTTTAGATCTACAACATTATCCTTAAATTCTAATATTTTTATTCTATACTTTATCGAGCCAAAATCATGCAATTTGACCTTAAAAATGCACAAAAATCAATATATTTGGCAAAGACTATAATATTTAAATAAAAGTGGCAAAAATATTTAAAATATATTTTAAATAATGAGATATTTTATGGTCTCATAATTACTCCCTACGTATTCTAATAGATGTCCTCATGCATTTTTATAGCCATGGTGGCATTCAAATCTAGCTCCCTATATAAACTTTCTCAAAACTTATTTGACTAAAATTTTTGGCTCTGATTCAAGTTATTCCAATATATCTTGGCATGTAAAAATTGCTGAAAATTATTTTGTTGTTTTTGTAAACAATTGAAAATTTTAATTAAAATTATATTTTTTGTTAGTTGGAAATGTCAGCACAAATGTATTTTTTCCAATGTAGAACTAGCTAGAAAAATATACAGTTATGATTTTTTTAAACACATTTATTCCTATGCAAACTATGTTGAGTTTTGCCATGCCCTTGGTAAATTTTGCCCTATAATCCCTCTTTTCCAGCTACCACATATGCCTTTTTGGTCATGCAACCATGAATTTTGAAGGTAATGTCCCTTTTGACATTAGATGATGATAACATGACAAAAAATGAGCAACATTTATTATCATCATGGTTTGACAAGTTTTGGTATGGGCTAAATGTTCACTGCTTGTCTTTGGGTGTTGAATGTCCTTTTCATTTTTTATGCACAGGGACATATGTCAGTGCGATTCAACCTAAACCCTTTTTCATACATGACATTTGTTATGTCAAAGCATCCAAAGCAATTTCCTCCTGATTTACAAATGAATCCTTCATAACTAAAAATATGCTAGAGCAAATTTTTTTTGGGGTACTAGTAGGGGTATTTGGTTTTTCAATTTTATATACATAAGTATACCAAGCAATCAATCCTTATTCATGTAATATTAAAGCTAATTAATAGTAATATTGAAAAACATGTACCTTACTATTGAAAATATTTCATGCACCTTTTGGATTTCTTGTTGATTGCATACTTAGGGTTTTCAAAACCTGAAAAGTACATAGATGCAGTAATTAAAATCTTACAAATGCTAGAAAATTCTGCAATGCAAACAAGACAAAATTTGATTTTCATGTAAGCCTTGATCCAATAGTGCCTCAAAAAGGTTTTCACTTTATAATTATTCATCTTTTTGTTTTTCAAAAGTGGTTTCCATTTCTAGTTTTTAACCATCTTCTATCTGGATTGCATCCATAAAAGGATTTTAACAATCGAGATTATTTTCATCGTTTTACTCTCTTTTTTTTGGATTCAAAGATATGATCATTTGTAATCCATGGTAGAAGAGAAAGCATCTTCTATCACATGCAACTCTAACTATGAAAAATATTGGGCAAATTCCATCTTTGTTAATGTCTTATGGTATAATTGTAAAACATGTCAATTTACCACCAATTTCCTCCTTGAATCATCAATAAGAGAAATTTTCATTCTCAAACACTTATTCAATTTGATATGATTATAGCCATCGAGTTTTTAGCTTTCTAGGAAATTTAGCATAATGAGAATCAAACAACAATGCCCAATCACTTGGTTCATACTTGTTGCTCCTAATGTGATTATCATACCATATTTCTTTTTTTTGTTGAATGATCTTCATTTGGTGAAGTGCTTCCAACCTAAGTTCATCCAATGCATTCAATTATAAAATTCTCTTTTGTTGTACCTACGACAATTCAATGTCTACTTCCAAAGATGTACGAAGTGTTAGTAGTTCAAATTTAATTAAAAAAGAGAATTCTTACCATAGACTAATCCATAAGGTATAAATCCTATAGTGGATTTCCATGTAGTATTGTATGCCCAAATGGCCTCTAGTAACCTATTCATCCAATATTTCTTGTGAGAAACCACTATTTTTGTTAGAATATTCTCTAATTCTCTATTTTTGACTTCTACTTCACCATTTTATTGGGGGTGGTAAGGTGATGACTTCTTATTTTTAATTTCATACATTTTAGCAAATGCTTTTATAAATTTGGATACAAATTGGGATCCATGATATGTAACAATATATCATGGAGCACCAAATATTTGGAAAATTTAAGTATATAGAAAATCAACTACCTTATCTTCTTGAGCATGTTTAAAAGCACATACTTTGGCCCATTTGGCCGCATGATTAGTGCACATAAAATTTTGTTGCTTTCCTTGAGAAGATGGATCATTGAGTCTAATAAAATCCAACCCCATCTCTCAATTGGTTATAAAAACATTTGAGGTTGTAGAGTTACTTCATTTTTTGTTGTTGGTTTACCCATTTATTGACATGAATCATAATTTTGTACATACTTCTTTGCATCCCTATGAAGTTATGACCAATAATAACCTAACCTAAAAAAAAATTAATGGTACATTTTACTAATTAGTGTCCTCCTATTAGTTCATCATGACATGCATGAATAATATCATAAACCTCATATTTCTGAATGCATCGATGTAAAATATAATAAGATCCATATTTAAATATTAAACCATCGATCCACTTGAATGATGAACTTTGTTTAACTAATCATCATTTTTCTCTTAGAGTGAAATGAGAGGTAACATTTTCTATTGATAGATAGTTGGCAATATTAGAAAACCATGGTGATTGTACTAATATCGCAAATAACCTTTTGTTAGGAAAAAAATCCTTTATTGGTTCATCCTCACCTATGGTGTTCAGTCTTAACAAGAAATTAGCTACTACATTAGCTTTGCCAAGTTTATCGACTATAGTGATGTTGAAATCTTGTAGTAGTAGTAACTATTGTATTATTTGCCCACTAACAAATGGTTTATGTAGTGACTCTGGGAATGCACGCACCGATCCATTTTATAAACCCTAATTGAAATGCTATTTAAAATACCAATGATAAAATGGAAAGACAAGAGAAAAAAGCATATAACATGAAATAACAAAATATGAATCTCTTTATTGATATTGAAGCTCGATTACATGTCGGTCCCTCTTAGGGATACCCATTTTGATACTATAAATTACAAATAGGTAAGGAGTGCCCCTTCCGTGAAGAGGTGGTGAACTTATAAAATATTCCTGGTTCCAAACATGAAAATATATGAGGGCTTACAGATGCCTCATTATCTAGGTCTATTTCCTAGAGGAATCCCTTTTTGCTCTTGTATGTTGCAATCTTCGTTCGATGTACCTATGGCCCTACAATCAATGAAATGACAATGCACATTTAGGTGTCCGAGATTGCCTCCTCGAATGTGGTTGTTAGTAATAAAAGAGTGTAATGGAAATATGATAAAACTATGCCATAAGATCATGTAAATCTATGCTAATGAAAACATGAAGAAATAGAATAAAAGATGCTATGTCTATCTAAGCTAAGCCTGCGGGCCACTGTCCAAGAAAACGGTCGCTAAAGTAAACCTTACCCTCTTTGCTCCAAAGCTATGGATCAAAAACTATAATTTGATGTTGAAATAGGTGTTATGTTCTTCAATTTGTTAGAGCTCCGCCATACATGCGATCTCAAATATAACTCTTCAAGTCTCGAAATCTCTCCTCAAAAGAATGTCTCTCTCCCTTAATGTGATAAAAGATCCCCCTCTGATTCTCTCTCTTGGTGCTCTTAGGCTTGCACATTTTATAGTGTGAAACCCTAGGTCTATGTCCAAGCCCTAGAAATGAATTTCTCATGCGTAGTGCAAGTTAGCATGAGAAGATTTTGTCCATTGTCTATATTCGAAGGCTAGTTAACTGAAATCTAATTGCCCACTTGAGTCTTCTATGCGAACTGGTCGTTAGAATGAGAACCACTTTTCCTTTGTTTATGCTTGGAGGTCAGTTAACTTAAGTCTAAATGTAAACTCAAACCTCCCATGTGAACTGGTCATGAAAATGATTGCAAAGTCACTCTCGCTCACCTTTATTGCATGCAGAATGCCACTTTCACCTGAGATTGGGCCTGTTTATCGGAAAAATGCTTCTTATGGATTAGCTGCTATCATCTACAATGGCTAAGATCTAGCCACTATCTTCTATAGCAACTAAGTTCTGGTTGCTCTAGGATTAAGCGGATAGGATTTGGCTGCTCTTGGTTTGAGCGGCCAAGCTTGGATGGATTGAAAAGGCCCCAAATGAGTGGTGAGAACCACTGTTGATGTTTTGAAATTCCAAGATTATGTATTATGATCTTATGAGTGTGTATATATGAGTAGCTCCCCTAATAATGACATGATTTAGGTGTCTACAAATACCCCTTTTTGCGATGCATTGTGTGGAAAACACAACATTGAGCAAAAACATAGACTGATATGTTTGTAGGGTGTATGGTGATCAATGGTATGATCAACACCGGATGGCCCAATCATGCAAGATGATGCACATCCCTTGAATCATTGCCTCAACATTCATAGGACTTATATTAGTGTCTTTTGCATGTTAAATTGCACTCATTCCTCAAACTTAATCAGGTAGCTTCAGCCACTACAACAATTTCGACCGACATGAGAGCTACAATTAAAGATGTCATGTCTGCTTATGTTCCTAGCATACAAGGGAAATTTGTGATTGTTGTATGCAATGATTCATAGGATGAACATGATTTTGTTATGATTGAGTGATCTTTTGTTGATTTTGATTATGATTATGTTGAAATTTTGAACTACCTCTTCACACAATGAGTTGGTGAAGAAATGACAATGAATGAAGCAACAAGTCACTTGACCAATATGACTAATCTAGTTCCTTTCTAGCTTTTTTTGATTTTAATGGGTAATCCCACATCCAAGTGTGATTTCAATTGCTTATGATAATCATCCATCCCTATACCGAGGAGCGGTCTAGCTATAAATAGCCTACTTAGGGAGTTAGGATGAGTGATTCTATTTATGCCTAGATTGTATCACTTTGACTTAATGTTGACCAAGGTGTTGCAAGAAGTTTGTCATTGTTGTCAACACAGGCAGTTAGATCCAATGATGCAGTGGATAGACAGTTCAGGAGCCATTCAGATGCAGAGAACAGAAATTCAAAGGATAGTCAGATTATGTAAAGTGCAATTCCAAGAAAACAAGAGTGACCCAGTTTCAAAAATTCGAAGAAAAAGACAAGTTAGAAAACTGTCGCGATATCGCGACATGTTTTCTGTCGCGATTTCGCGACAGGTCGGAGGAGAGAGAAAGCGCAGCCAAAAATGTCACGATTTCACGACGAAAGTGAGGAGAGAGAAAGCGCAACCGAAAATGTCATGATTTCACGACGAAAGTGAGGAGAGAGAAAGCACAGCCAAAAATGTCACGATTTCACGACAAAAATGAGGAGAGAGAAGGCGCAAGGCAAACTGTCACGATTTCGTGACATGTTGGAGGCCAAGAAGCTAAGTCGAGAAACTGTAGCGATTTTCGCTACATGTTGAAATTTTGCAAGCAAGGAGAAAGCGTTAAGTTGAAAAGTTGTAGCGATTTCGCTACATGTTGAATTTTCGTGGAAGAGGGAGAAAGTGTTAAGTGAAAAGTTGTAGCGATTTCGCTACGAGTCAAAAGTGCACAAAGCAAGGTAATTCGCTACGTGTCAAAATGCACAAACAAAGGTGTAGCGATTTCGCTACAAGTTGAAAAAGCACAACACGAAGGTGTAGTGATTTCGCTACGAGTTAAAAGTGCACAACACGAAGGTGTAGCGATTTTCGCTACCAAGTCAAAAATGCAACTCAAAGATGTAGCGATTATGCTACAAGTCAATTTAAAATAAGCACAAGGCACAAAGTTGTAGCGATTTCGCTATCATGAAGCAAGAAATGTACGAGCCAAAGTGTCACGATTTCACGACAAAGATGAGGATGATCTAAATTGAAAGTGTCACGATTTGCAAGAAAACGCCTTGAAGCCAAGCATCCTGATTTCACGACAAAGATGAGGATGACGTCAAATGAAAGTTCGATTAAAGCATTTACAAAGAGGATGACCAAAGAAAGTGTCACGATTTCCTGACAGGTGCAAGGAAAGGAAGCGGAAGCGTCATGATTTCATGACAAGGATGAGGATGACGTCAGCAAAAGTTTGAAGTGTCACGATTTCATGACAAGAACGATGGCAAAGCTATCAACGGCCAAAAGGGTCACGATTTCGTGACAACAAGGACAAGAAGGCGTACGGCCACAAAAAGTGTCGCGATATCGTGACATGTTATTATTTCATGGCAATAAGCTACAGGAAGGTGACAAAGGTGGCAGAAGAGTTTGAGGCCGACAAAGTTAAATCTGGGCCGACGAATTTTAGGGTTTTGCAGCCGACAATTTCTAGGGTTTTGCAGTCGACATTCTTAGGGTTACAGTCGACGGATTTTAGGGTTTGGCAGCTGACATTTTCTAGGGTTTCTCAGCCGACGTTCTTTAGGGTTTGTTCCTGAGATTTCTTCTATAAAAGGAGGGCTTCTTCGAGTTTGAAAAATGTGGCATGAAGATTGAGTGCGAATGCGAGCAGAGTGATTACGCAAGTGAAATTCGTGTCGAGCAGAGTGCGAAGTCGCAGTTAGAGTTGAAGCGAAGTGTGCATATCGTGATTGTGTGAATTAAGAGCGCAATGTGCAGAGGTGGAGTTATGAGTGCGAAGTGATAGCGGCCAGACAATAGAAGTGGACGATCATCCGATTGCTGCAGAGAGTGCGAAGAAGTTCATAGAAGTGTCGGACAGTGCGAAGCATGTTGTGCAGAAGTAGCAGACTGCAGAGAAACAGCAGACTGTAAGAAATAACATGAGAATTTTATTCTATAATTTTCTTAATCATTTTTAACTTCCAAGTTGTAGCTTGGCATAAGGGGTTGGTGCCTCTTTCCAGTAGGTGCTGGTAAATTAGGAGTTGGTGCTCCATTCTGTTTGAAACAGATAAAGCAAAGGGGTTGGTGCTCCTTCCAGTTGGTGCTGGTAAAAGATTTTGTAAAGTTGTAGCTTTGCATTGACTGGATTTGGATGGTAGTCCAAGCAATCATTTTGAGGAGTAGCCACATTGGTGAACCTCGTTAATTTGTTGTGTTGTGTGTCATGCTTTCTTGCTGCATTTGATATTTCGTTTATCAGTTTTAAATAGTTGTTGGATTTAAAACTATATATATTAGAAATTTTAAAGATCACACTGATTCACCCCCCTCTCAGTGTCACTGTGATTACAACAATTGGTATCAGAGCAAGGTACCTGAACAGGCTCAATCAGCTAGGGTGATCCCAGTAGTGACATTATGGCAGGTGGTGAAGGTTTCTCCTCAAACAAGGCACCACTGTTTGACGGAACAAATTATGCTTTCTGGAAGATCAGAATGCAAACATATCTCCGAGCTTTGGGATTTGACATCTGGAATGCAGTAGTCAATGGTTACACAGCTCCTGCTACTGCTCCAACCGACAGCACCGATAAAAAGGAGTTTGAAAATGATTCTAAAGCTAAAAATGCCATCATGTGTGGATTAGTGGACAATGAGTTGGTCAAAATCATAAACTATGTTTCAACAAAAGATGTGTGGGACAAACTGGAGAATATTCATGAGGGAGATGACAAGATCAAGGAAGCTAAGCTGCAAACTCATCGAGCTCAATTCGAATCACTAAAAATGACCAACGATGAGAACATAGAAGCCTTCATGCAAAGGGTAAATGGAATCACTAATTCAATGAGAGGTCTCGGCGAAGAGTTGGATGATGCTACTATTGTGAAAAAGGTTTTAAGGTCGCTTCCTCACAGGTTTGATTCTAAAGTCTCTGCCATAGAAGAAGCTAAAGACTTAAATCATTTCAGTATGGATGAGATGCATGGTTCCTTGACGGCTTATGAAATGAGAATAGGAAAGTCTAATCCTACAGACAGAGAAGCAGCATTTAAAGCCCAAAAAGGTAAAGACACAAAACAAGAGTCTGAAGAAGAAGAAATTTTAGACGAAATGGAAGCAAATTTTGTCAGAAAGTTGAGAAAGGGCAAAGGAAAGTACAAAGGAAAACTACCTTTTAAATGTTTCAACTGTGGGGGAATTGGACACTTTGCAACCAAATGTCCTCTCAATGAGAAGGACAAAGGTGAGGAAACTTCACATCAAGAAAAGGGTGAATGGAGAAAGAAATCTAACTTCAGAAAAGGCAATTTCAAAAAGAAAAGCTTTATATCCAGGAATGCATATTCCTCAGAAGACAGCTCTAGTGAGGATTCTGAAGAAGGAACAGGCGAAGCTCTATTCATGGCATTTGAAGTCAAAAATTCTGAAAAGGCAGAAATCTCAGAGAAGGAAGAAGGTATGAACTCTATACTGACTGTTGAAAAAACTGAGGCTGAAGTTGATCTAGAAGGTGAACTAGTTTCTGCTCTTATAGAATGGAAATCTGAGAAGAGAAAAAATAAAAAACTGTCAAGGAAGCTTGAGGATGCAAATGACATTATAACAAGTTTAAAAATACAGACAGAAGAGTACAAGAAAATGTCCGAAGATCTTGAAGTTCAGGTGACCATGAAGATAGATTGCTGCTGTAAACTGGAAGAAGAAAATGTTGGTCTTCGAATACAGATACAAGAGCTGGATCAAAAAATTAGCTGCTATTACAAACGTGAAGAAAGTTCGATGAAGCTGGACAAAATTTTAAGCGATCAAAGACCCGCAGGTATCAAATTTGGTCTGGGCTTTGTTGAAGGAGAATCATCAGCCAGAAATGTTGAAAGGAGTGAAGACAAGAAACAGGTTGTTGAAAGAACAACTAATCAGGCAAAAGAAAGAAATGATGCCAGGCCTGAAAAGAGGACTGACAATGATGGTTTTACCAAGGTCACACATCAAAAGAAAAGAAAATCTATGACTCCTGCAACAAACTGGCAAAGACCATCTTTCAGGTTCAATCATTACTTTTATGGTTTCTGTTTCAAATGTAATGCTTATGGACATAAAATTGCTGATTGCAAGTATAATGTAGGACCAAGAAGTTTCACTAGTAGAAATGCTTTTGCTCCTTTAATAAGTTATGCAGGAGAATGCTTCAATTGTCACAACTTTGGGCATATTGCTAGAAAGCTGTCATAGTACCTCTGTTTCAAATCAAATTCAGAAAAGAAGAGTTCAACCATATAGGGCAAAACAAAGTAGAAATCATTCTGAAAGATATGTGCAAGAGTCCAAAAGGGGAAATCCAAGCTAGAATCCAATACCACGGTCAAAACAGAATGGAAACAGAAAGAACAACTCAGAGAAGAAAAGGAATCTCTAATAGTACAGACAACTTTCAAGGCTCAAAATAAATGTGTTCCATGGATTCTTGACAGTGGTTGCTCAAGTCATATGACAGGTGATAAACAGAAGTTTGAAAAACTACAAAAATATGAGGGTGGCTCTGTAAAGTTCGGAAACAATGATGGAGCCAAGATAATCGGAAAAGGATCTGTCAAAATTAGTGATGGGAAAATTAAGTCAGAAGAAGTTCTGTTTGTGGATGGTCTGAAACACAATCTGTTAAGTGTGAGTCAAATCTGTGATAAAGGACATGAAGTAGTCTTCAAGAAGCAGGGTTGTGAAGTCAGAAAAATAAACAGCGGGAAATTAATAGCAACCGGCTCAAGGACGTCTGGCAACCTGTACACACTCTCAGAATCTTCAGAAGGTATGTGCTTCATTGGACAAGAAGAAGAGAACTGGTTGTGGCACAAGAGGCTTGGACACATAAGTTTCGACAACTTAGTGAAAATCAGCTCAAAACAAGCAATGAGAGATATTCCAACCATTAGAAAACCTTCAAATATTGTCTGTGCCTCATGTCAGAAGGGAAAGCAAACCAGAGTTTCATTCAAAACAAAAGAGTACCACACTAGCAAGCCTCTGGAACTTATACATACAGACTTATGTGGACCCATGAGAACACAAAGCATAAATGGAGACAAATATTTTATGTTATGTATCGATGATTATTCCGGAATGACCTGGATATTTTTCTTAAAAGACAAAACAGAAGCTTTTCAAATGTTCAAATCCTTCAAACATCTAGTTGAGAATGAAACAGGAAAAAGGATTAAATGTTTACGATCAGATAGAGGAGGAGAATTCATTTCAAATGAATTTTTAGAATACTATGAAAATCATGGCATCAGGAGACAATATTCAAGCAGCTAGAACTCCCCAGCAGAATGGTGTAGTAGAAAGAAAGAACAGAACTATTCAGGAAATGGCACGCACTATGCTGGAAGAAAATAAAATAGCAGACAGATTCTGGAAAGAAGCAGTTCACACAGCAGTATACCTCCAAAACAGATATATGTTAAGGACTCATGAAAGCAAAACTCCTTATGAGTTGTGGTTTGGTAGAAAAGCAACAACAAAACATCTCAAAGTATTTGGTCTGTAAGTGTTATATCAGAAATACTGATGACAATCTCGAGAAATTTGAAGATAGAGCAGATGAAGGTGTCTTTGTTGGATATTCTCCAAAAAGTAAAGCTTACAAATGCTACAACAAGAGACTCAAGAAAATTGTGGATAGTGCAGATGTTAAATTTGATGAAGGTAGAACACGGTTAACTGACTTTGAGGAAAACTACCCAATCTATGAAGATGTTTTTGAAGGAGATGAGGTAAATGAAGAAGGAAACAAACCTACAATTGATTCAGTTGACTTAATCGATGACTCAGAAGCACAAGAAAATAAGAAATTTAAAACTGGCAGCTGGCAGAAAAATCATCCAACAGATCAAATAATTGGAGATCCCACAGCCGGTGTTCAAACAAGAAGGAAAGTAATAAGTAATTACTCTCTTTTATCAAGCATTGAGCCCAAAAACATAGATGAAGCCAGCAAAGATGATAGCTGGATGAAAGCAATAAATGAAGAGTTAGATCAGATTGAAAAGAATAGAACTTGGGAACTGGTACCTAGACCTGCAAATAAGAATGTAATCGGCACCAAATGGATATTTCGAAACAAATTAAATGAAGACGGTCAGGTCATTAGAAACAAAGCAAGACTGGTTTGCAAAGGCTATGCACAGGTCGAAGGCATTGATTTTGAAGAGACTTTCGCACCAGTGGCCAGACTAGAAGCTATTAGAATGTTTTTGGCACTAGCAGTTCACAAGAACTTCAGAGTTTATCAGATGGATGTAAAATCTGCCTTCCTAAATGGGAAACTTGAAGAAGAGGTCTATATTGAACAACCAGATGGCTTTCAAATTAGTGAAGATCCTAACCTTGTCTGCAAATTAAAGAAAGCACTGTATGGATTAAAACAAGCACCACGGGCATGGTATGCAAGGCTAGATAATTATCTCTCTCAACAGGGATTCAAGAAAGGTTTAGTGGACAGTAATCTGTATGTAAAAATAGAAGGTGGGCATCTCATTGTTCTAGTTGTCTATGTAGATGATATCATATTTGGCAACAACAAAGATGAATCTTGTAAAGACTTAGCAAATAAGATGCAGAATGAATTTGAAATGTCTATGATTGGTGAACTGTCTTACTTTCTTGGGCTACAAGTTAATCAAAATGAGAAAGGCATATTCATTTCCCAAATCAAATATGTGAAAGAAATGCTAAAAAGGTTCACTATGGAGGACTGTAAGCCAGTCAACACTCCCATGACAACAGGCTGCAAATTGAGTAAAGAAGACAAATCTCCACCTGTAGACCAAACCATGTACAGATCTATGATTGGAAGTCTACTATATTTAACAACCACTAGACCTGATATTCTGTAGGCAGTTTGCATGGTAGCTAGATTTCAGGCCAGTCCCAAAGAGACTCATGTGACAGCAGTTAAAAGGATTTTTCGGTATCTCAAGGGCACCATGGAGTATGGGTTGTGGTACCCAAAAGGCAAAGACTTCACTCTTATATCATATTCAGATGCAGATTGGGCTGGATGTGTTGATGACAGAAAGAGTACCAGTGGAGGAGCATTCTATTTGGGGGACAGATTGGTTGCATGGCACAAGTAAGAAGCAAGAGTCAGTTTCTTTATCTACAACTGAGGCAGAATATATTGTAACAGAGCAACATGTTGCACACAAGTCTTGTGGATGAAACAAACTTTGAAAGATCTAGGTATTAATTTTAGTGAACCAATATCAGTAAAGTGTGATAACACCAAGTGCAATTAACATCTCTAAGAATCCAATAATGCACTCACGGACAAAGCACATTGCTATAAGGTATCATTTCTTGAAGGAGAAAGTTGCAGAAGGAGAAGTTAAATTGGACTATGTCCCAACTACAGAACAAGTAGCAGATATTTTTACAAAACCTTTGCCCAAGGAAGTATTTGAGTACCTTCGAAGCAAATTAGGAGTAGTCACACTTCCTAAGAAGTGACTAGCTACGGGGATCACTTTCTCGGGGGAGCATTTGAGTATTTGACTATTCTTTTGCTCATGATCATAATTTGTGCCAGATGCAACAAATTGTGCCTGAGAAGTGTGAGGATTGACTCAGGGGGAGTCTGCAGCAGCCCTTTGGTATTATTGACAAAGGGGGAGAAGAGTTACAGGAATGTATACAGGTGTTGCCAACAATTCCAAAGGGGGAGATTGTTGAGCAAGGTGTTGCAAGAAGTTTGTCATTGTTGTCAACACAGGCAGTTAGATCCAATGATGCAGTGGATAGACAGTTCAAGAGCCATTCAGATGCAGAGAACAGAAATTCAAAGGATAGTCAGATTATGTAAAGTGCAATTCCAGGAAAACAAGAGTGACCCAGTTTCAAAAATTCGAAGAAAAAGACAAGTTAGAAAACTGTCGCGATATCGCGACATGTTTTCTATCACGATTTCGTGACAAGTCGGAGGAGAGAGAAAGCACAACGAAAATGTCATGATTTCATGACGAAAGTGAGGAGAGAGAAAGCACAGCCGAAAATGTCATGATTTCACGACGAAAGTGAGGAGAGAGAAAGCACAAAAATGTCATGATTTCATGACAAAAATGAGGAGAGAGAAGGCGCAAGGCAAACTGTCATGATTTCGTGACATGCTGGAGGCCAAGAAGCTAAGTCGAGAAACTGTAGCGATTTCGCTACATGTTGAATTTCGTTGGCCAGCAAGGAGAAAGCGTTAAGTTGAAAAGTTGTAGCGATTTCGCTACATGTTGAATTTTCATTGGCCGAAGCAAGGAGAAAGTGTTAAGTGAAAAGTTGTAGCGATTTCGCTACGAGTCAAAAGTGCACAAAGCAAAGGTGTAGCGATTTCGCTACTGTCAAAATGCAAAACAAAGGTGTAGCGATTTCGCTACAAGTTGAAAAAGCACAACACGAAGGTGTAGCGATTTTGCTACGAGTCAAAAATGCACAACACGAAGGTGTAGCGATTTCGCTACATCAAAAGTGCACAACTCAAAGATGTAGCGATTGCTACAAGTCATTTAAAGTAAGCACAAGGCACAAAGTTGTAGAGATTTCGCTACTGCATGAAGCAAGAAATGTACAGGAAAGTTCATGATTTCATGACAAAGATGAGGATGACCAAAATTGAATGTGTTCGATTGACGCAAGAAAACCTGGAGCCAAAGCGTCACGATTTCCTGACAAAGATGAGGATGACGTCGAAAGGAAGAGAAGGGAAAGAGGAGAAAAGAAAGTGTCACGATTTGACAGGTGCAAGGAAAGCCGCTGGAAGCCAAAGCGTCATGATTTCATGACAAGGATGAGGATGACGTCAAAAAGTTTGAAGTGTCACGATTTCATGACAAGAACGATGGCAAAGCTATCAAAGGCCAAAAGGGTCACGATTTCATGACAACAAGGACAAGAAGGCGTACGGCCACAAAAAGTGTCGCGATATCGTGACATGTTATTATTTCACGGCAATAAGCTACAGGAAGGTGACAAAGGTGGCAGAAGAGTTTGAGGCCGACAAAGTTAAATTTGGGCCGATGAATTTTAGGGTTTTGCAGTCGACAATTTCTAGGGTTTTGCAGCCGACATTCTTAGGGTTACAGCCGACGAATTTTAGGGTTTGGCAGCCGACATTTTCTAGGGTTTCACAGTCGACGTTTCTTAGGGTTTGTCTCTGAGATTTCTTCTATAAAAGGAGGGTTACTTCGAGTTTGAAAGATGTGGCATGAAGATTGAGTGCGAATGCGAGCAGAGTGATTGCGCAAGTGAAATTCGTGTCACGAGTGCGAAGTCGAGTTAGAGTTGAAGCGAAGTGTGCATATCGTGATTGTGTGAATTAAGAGCGCAATGTGCAGAGGTGGAGTTATGAGTGCGAAGTGATAGCGGCCAGACAACAGAAGTGGACGATCATCCGATTGCTGCAGAGAGTGCGAAGAAGTTCACAGAAGTGTCGGACAGTGCGAAGCATGTTGTGCAGAAGTAGCAGACTGCAGAGAAATAGCAGACTGTAAGAAATAACATGAGAATTTTATTCTGTAATTTTCTTAATCATTTTTAACTTCCAAGTTGCAGCTTGGCATAAGGGGTTGGTGCCTCTTTCCAATAGGTGCTGGTAAATTAGGAGTTGGTGCTCCATTCTGTTTGAAACAGATAAAGCAAAGGGGTTGGTGCTCCTTCCAGTTGGTGCTGGTAAAAGATTTTGTAAAGTTGTAGCTTTGCATTGACTGGATTTGGATGGTAGTCCAAGCAGTCGTTTTGAGGAGTAGCCACATTGGTGAACCTCGTTAATTTGTTGTGTTGTGTGTCATGCTTTCTTGCTGCATTTGATATTTCGTTTATCAGTTTTAAATAGTTGTTGGATTTAAAACTATATATATTAGAAATTTTAAAGATCACACTGATTCACCCCCCTCTCAGTGTCACTGTGATTACAACAATCCCACATCCAAGTGTGATTTCAATTGCTTATGATAATCATCCATCCCTATCCCGAGGAGCGGTCTAGCTATAAATAGCCTACTTAGGGAGTTAGGATGAGTGATTCTATTTATGCCTAGATTGTATCACTTTGACTTAATGTTTTTGATGTCATAGGGGAATTAGAATGACCCCTTCGCACCCATGGAGTAGTCCGACCATCTTGATATTCTTTGGGTTTGAAGGGTGACATATCGTAATTCCAAAATGAGTTTTTTTCCCCAATTGGCCTTATGGTTATCTACTCATCTCATCGAAATACATGGAGTGCAAATCGCTACAATTTCCGAGTGGATAGAGTATGTAACTAGATACGAGGCCTACTTGATATTGTGATTTTATATGATTTTTTTTGTTATTTTGAACATTCTGATGATCCTAAACCATCAAAGTGTGTTTATTTACTATTTTTGTGGATGCAAATGTTATTGTTAAATGCATGTTTAATTTTTTCTTTAATTATATGCATCTAACTTATGTGATGGAATGGTATAAATGAACCTGTATGCTCTAATCACTTAAAAAATATGGAATACATATGCCATTGACAATATGAATGAGTGATACCATAGAAAGTAAAAAAATAATCATGAATTTAAATAATCACTCCTAGCATATGAATTGATTAAGTATTCATATATGAGATGTAATGGTGTGTAATGTATTTTCTAAATAAGTTTCTATAAATTAAAAGATATAAAGTAGTCAATGGCCATATATATACTATTTCTAATATATATGCGGTATCTGTCCTACTATGTTGATGCCCCCTAATTTATAGGATCTTATAAATAATATGATGGTGTGAATGATGTTATGATTTGTTGCTATGTAAGTATTTTTAGGGCTTTCAGAGATTCAATCACTCTAGTTCCTCTATCAACAACTGTCTACTTACCACTTAGAATTTTGAAAAGTAAGGCTTTTACCATGGACTTGGTTTTTCATGTTCTCTATGTGTGCATGTGATTGTATATTTTGAGATAGAACTCAAGCATTTCCTTTGATGTCAGGCGAGATTCTTTCAGCCCATTGCTAAGATCAGGGATCCTCAAGTGTTCATCTCATCCTTATGTTGGACTTAGTTGGACTATACCACTAGGCAATATTGGGTTAACTAAGCTAGATCATCCATATTCAAACATTGGTATACACAAATGCATGAAGCAATTGTAATAGACATATCGTCATGCGTAAGGATTTCTCCTTCTGGTTTTGTACAATGATGAGAATTCCACGGATTCAAGCTTTATTCCCTTCTTTTTGGCTTTGGATTTTTGCTCATATGTAGTGATGAAAATCACTATTTATTTTGATTTAATTTTTTTTGTGAGCGGGGATTTTTTTGTAGTGATGATAATCACTGTTTATTTCGGTCATACGTAGTGATGAAAATCACTGTTTATTTTTGATTGATTTTTTTTTAGCTTGATTTTTTTTTTGGATTTCTGAATTTATGCTTTGTGTATCAGATTATTGCTTTGAAATCTGGACTGTATGCTTGGCCTTTTGAATATGTACTTTTGCTTTGGGATTTTTCTTATTTTGATGTAAGCAAGGGATTTTGTTAGGGTAAAGCTTGTCCTTTTGCCAATTCTCAGCACCTTTAAACCGGTTGCACAGGGCGATAAGCAAGGAAGATCCTTTTCACCTAAGGTAACCTAGACCACTTTGTAGCTTTCATATTTTCCTTGTACCAGCTAGGATTTTAGTGTTTCAATTAGTGATGGGATCTTGAATATCCAAGGCTTTATCACAGTTAGGCCTTGCCTTCTACTAATCAAATTTGTTTTCCTCAAAATTTGATAATATTACTAGGTGTGGTTGACTAACCAAAAAGCCTTATTTTATTATGTATAGCAACAAATAATGGTTGTGTTGAGAAACACAATTACACACATGTGCATGGAGGTATGGATTTGAATGATTTGTTGCTAAAAACTGTGGTATCATTTTTAAGGCTCTTATGCCATATGCAATTGTAGTGGATATGAAAAAGCAATGTAATGATGTGGATGCAAGATGTGAGATGCAATTTTTTTTGTTATTTTTTATTTTACATTGTTTTTGTATTTTGATTTATTTGACAAAAGGGCTTATTATGCCTTTGGGGCTTTTGTTATTGATTCTGACCAATCAGTTTGAATACCCTTGGGGATTTTGAATTGATGTTTGACCAAGCGATATTAATTACCCTTGGAGCCTTTGATTGACTGGATTTGACCAAGTGGTTTGACTTACCTTTGGAGACTTTGAATTGATTTTTGACCAAGTGGCTTGAATTCCCTTGGAGCATTTTGAATTGATGTTTGACCAAGCGGTTTGACTTACCTTTGGAGCCTTTGAATTGATTTTTGACCAAGTGGCTTGAATGCCCTTGGAGCGTTTTGAATTGATGTTTGACCAAGCAGTATGAATTAACCTTGGAGCCTTTGATTTGATTGTGACCAAGTGATATGAATTACTCTTGGAGCCTTTTGACTTGATGTTTGACCAAGCGGTATGAATTACCCTTGGAGCCTTTGATTGGATTTTGACCAAGCGGTATGAATTACCCTTGGAGCCTTTGATTTGATGTTTGACCAAGCGGTATGAATTACCCTTGGAGCCTTTGATTTGATTTTGACCAAGCGGTATGAATTACCCTTGGAGCCTTTGATTTGTATTTTTAGAATTTTATGTTTTTATGATTTGTTTGTGTTTTTGACATATTTGAATGTTTTTTGTGTTTTATGACATATTTGAATGTTTTTGTATTTTATGACATATTTGAATATTTTTGTGTTTTATGACATATTTGAATGTTTTTGTGTTTATGTGTAAAATACCTTTAAGTGAATGATATTGAGAGGTTCAGGCTCTTCAACACCATCTAATGATATAAGGTGATATGCTCCAGGACCAACTCTCGTTGAAATCATATATGGACCTATCCAGTTTACCGTGAACTTATATCATAGATGCAGCGACAGATTTAAATTCTATCGGTTTTCTTTGAGCACTATATCTCTAGCCTTGAATTCCCTTAGGTGGAATTTACTATTGTAAGCTCATGCAAGGCGATCTTGGTAAACATAGAGATGCTCTAAAGCATTGACTTGGCATTCATCGAGAAGCATCAACTGATCAAGATAGCCTTGTTGTGCAACTTCATCATCTATAAAGTCCTTTAATGCTACGCGTAGAGTCAAAATTTCTAACTCTAGAGGCATGATGGCTTCAGTGCCATATACTAGTGAAAACGGTGTTGCCTCAGTGGGTGTTCGTATACTAGTCTTGTATGCCCATAGTGCAAGAGGAAATTGCATGTGCCAATCCTTGTGATTTTCTTGCACTATCTTTCTTAAAATGGAGACTATTTTTTGTTTGAGGCTTCTGCTTGCCCATTTTCTTGTGGAAAATAAGGCATTGAAAAACTATGTTGAATATGGTATTTTTTCATTAAATCACACACATTTTTTTTCTTGAAAGATGTCCCATTATCTGATATTATCTTAGAAGGGACCCCAAAATGACTTATGATATTATGGAGTATAAACTTCGTAATCCTTTGTTCAGTTGTTGATGTTAAGGGGATTGCTTCTACCCATTTAGTGAAGTATTCTATGGCCGTTATGATGAATGTGTAACGGCCTGAGGATGGGGGTGATATTTTTCCAATCAAGTCTAGTCCCCATTGCAATAATGGCCATGCTTGCCTGGATGGGCTGCAAAGCTTGTGATGGTAAGTGCGTTAGGTTTGCATGATGTTGGAACTTACTGTATTTCTTGACATACTCACAATAGTCATTTTCCATGGTGGGCCAATAGTAATCCATTCTCAAGATGCATTTAACGATGGCCATGCCACTGAAATGGCTTCCACATGTTCCATCGTGAGCTTGCAAAACTACCCAAGATGTTTCCTGGGGCTCAAGACAACGGATCAATACTCCATCATATCCTTGTGTGTAGAGGATTTCTCCTAGAAAAGTGTATCTTGTTGCTCTCTTCTTAAACATTTACCTTTCAGTATGCGAAAAACCTTAAGGTATTATTCCAAGCTTCAAGAAGTCCTGCAGTTGGGAAAGCCAATCATGATAGGGCACAACTTCTATAGAATAGACAACTTGCTCTTCCTGCATTTCTGAGGTAGTGAACATGAATTGAGGAAAAACTCTATGGTATATGGTTGCACCACACTCTATAAGTCCTTGGGAGATCAAAGACCCCTAAGGTGTTGTTTGTAAGAAATCTCTAGCTGTGAAGGACCAATCCTGATTTGGTTTGATGTTGATCATGTTGATTGATTCTTGATTGTCAAAATCCTCACAGCATATTGCTGAGTGTGAAAGCACTTTCATATGGATGATTGTAAAATTAGCAGATGGATTTTGAGGGATTAAGGATCCCAAAGAGGCCATGGTATCTGCAAATATATTCGATGTATGAGGGATTGCCTCAATGTCATACCATTCTAGCCAGGCTAAGTAGGTGTCAACAAGTTCCTTGTAAGTCTTCAGGAGTGGGCACCTACATTGGAATAGTCCTTTGACCTGGTTTACTATGAGCAAGGAGTCACCAAAGATTTTCAATATTTTAATACCAATTGCTACTACTGTTTGGAGTCCCAGGATCAATGCTTCATATTCTGTATTGTTTTTTGTGCATGGGAAGTCCAATTTGAATGATAAGGGCAATGGAGCGCCCTGTGGTGTGATAAAGACAATTCTTGCTCCACCTCCTTGTTCACACTTCAAACCATTGAATAATAATGACATGTCTTTTTATTTCTTAGGTTATTCGAGTTTTGGCAGATCTGATAATGCAAAGACCGCATCATCAAGCAATTCTATGGTGAGAGGCTTGTTATCCTGAAGAGGCGCCTTTGCTAATTGATCTGTTATGACTTGTCCCTTGATGGAATTTTGGCTTACAAAATCTAGATCAAATTATATCAATAGCATGATCCACTTTGTGGTACGTGTATTGTGATATGTCTTGCTCATCATGTACTACAAAGGATTTTGTTTTGATATGACGTAGGTTGTATGGCTCAACATGTAGTGTCACAACTTTTGAGTTGCAAAGACCACTGCTAAACACAACTTTTTGACATACGCATATCCTAGCTCATAACTCACCAAGGTGCGACTAATGTAATTTATGGCTTGCTATTTTTCTTGTGCATTATTTTGGGCTAACATGGTGCCCAGTGCAAAATCAGTAGCCGATATATATAGTAAAAATGGTATGTCTAGCCTTTGTGGATCCAATACTGGCGGTGTTTCCAGATAAGTTTTGATCTCTGTAAAGGCTTTATGGCATTCTTCATCCCAATGAAAGTGGACTTCCTTGCATAGAAACCTGTTCATAGGTTTGCATTTGTCTGATAATTGCGTGATGAATCTTTTGATGGATGCTATCTTGCATTGTAGGCTCCTTAACTTCCTAATTTTGGTAGGGACGATCATTTCTAGTATAGCCTTTACCTTTGCAGGATCTACTTCAATTTCTCTCTTGGATACGATGAATCCTAAAAGCTTGCTAGAAGTTACGCCAAATACGTACTTCTTAGGATTCAATCGGACATTGTGTTCTATGAGGTGATCAAAGACTTGTCTAAGGACTTTGGCATGCTCTTGCCGCAATAGGGACTTGGCTAGTAAGTCATCCATGTAATATTCCAAGATCTTATGCATATAGTCATGGAATATGTATGTCATGGCCCACTAATATGTGGCACCAATATTTTTGAGACCGAATAACATCACTTTGTAATAGAATGTTACCCATGGAGTAATGAAAGCAGTTTTATATTGATATTCAAGCTTAATCTAGATTTGGTTGTATCCAAAAAAACCATCCATTAGGGAGAGCATTTCATGACCTGCAGTTGCATCTACAAGAGCATCTATGTTTGGCAACAAGAATGAATCCTTTGGTGTTGTCCTATTTAAATCCTTGAAATATATGCAGATACGGACTCTTCCATCAGGTTTCCCTATGGGTACCATGTTTGAAACCCACTTAGGCTAGTCGATAGAAACTATAAATACTGCATCCAGTGGTTTTTACAATTCGTTCTTCACCATCAAAGCGATGGTTGGATGCATTTTCCTTAGTTTTTGCTTGACTGGCTTCTTCATAGGATCCAATGAAAGGTTGTGAATGACTAACTTTGGATCTATCCCTGGCATATCTTTGTAATTCCAAGCAAATATATTTGGCCTCTCCTTGAGGAGAGGAATTATGATGGCTTGTTCCTCTGGAGATAGACTTTCTCTGAAATTGACTCTCCTTTGTTGGGTAGGATCATCACTAATGTCCACATTGAAAGTCACTTCTATATCCATATGTGACCCATATTCTAGCTGATGAGGTGTGGGTATCAAATGAATGTCATTGGCAGGATTTACAGGACCTAGTGACTCAGGTTCCAAACCAACATGGAAGACGTCATACGTACAACCTGATGCAAAATGGAATTATTGTAACATCTCTTCATTGGTGAAGAGGTCTTCTAGCTTTATGGGTGAATTAGCATGATCCCAATAAATAGCCTCTACATCAAGATGCATTTATTTGGTAGGATCTACTGGATTATGAAGTGGAGTGGTCAAATCAATGGAGATCATGTTGATGTATGAGATGAAATCTCTAGGACCACATGGGTGCGATCTTGTCTCAGGGGTTTCCCTTCCATACTCACGATGAGGTTTTGGAGGAATGGGAATTTTTGGATCTAGCCCATGATCATGGCGGATAATAGGATCATTGGGCTCTAACTACTCTCTAAATGTAGGTAGATGGGGGTTGACCATCCAATGAATGGTAGCTAGGTCAATAGGTCTCCCCAAAAATTAGAGATGAGTGTCTATGACATGAAGCATCACCTCTCTCTCTCTAATAGTTCATTGACTTGCCGTAAGTGGTGAGTTCCAAGATAAGCCATCTCTATCTCATCCTAAAAGTCATCATCACTTATCCAGAAATGGTTAGCATTGGTATGCATCCCTAATACAAGGGGATAATTTCATGGCCCCAAGTAGGGCATCTCTGTTTCATCTTCCTATTCTTCGTCACTTATGAAGAATCCATTTGCATTTGTCTCTTGCCCCAAAGTCAGGGGTTGATGACTTAGGCCTAAGTAAGCTCTTTCTATTGAGTCTTTTAATTCATAGTTACTTTCATATGATGTATATCCACTCTCATCATGGATGGACCATGTGAATATTTGAAAATAGTGAGGCCTCTGATAGGCTAAGCCAAGTTGTGCCTCATAATCACTTGCCTCATATCCATTCACCTCTTCCCATGAGTTGTACCCTGTTGGGATGAAATCAATTGAGGTGTTTGGATGATAAGTTTTTGTAGGCGGTATTTTTACCATGGCAACTTGTTTGTTGCTCAAATTTGATATTCTTAAGGGGTTATAAGGAATGAAATCAATGTCTTCTCCCAACCCTATGCTTAATATTTCCAATGCTACTGCAAGAGAGTCATCCCGACCTTTGCTATAATAACCTAAGCCAAATATATCAGAGAGAAGCTGATATAGTGGCTTGTAGGGCCACCTATATCCCTACTCATATATGCCAAGGCCATAGTCATGCCAATGGTAATGCTCAAAGTATCTTAGAGAAAACTCGAGATTAGAGAGGTAACGAACATTGACTATGAATAATTTGTCACAATCCTTTTCTATATCTAAAGACTTATGAGCATAGTCTAGGACGACATAGACAAAATTGTTTTGGTTGGGAGAGATTCCATGTGGAACCACTATTCCTACTAGTGGTCTCAAGTCTTTAAGCCTCCCTATGTCTTGTGCAGAATCAATGATAGGTATAAAGGTAATTTCCTATACAAGGTACTCTCCTATACCTATACTTGCCAAGTGTATTTATGCATGCGATGTGGATGACCCCATGGATGATACTGGCAAAGTAGGGTGATAATCACTATCTTCATCTTGATCTTGAGGATCTTTCTCTTCCATAGGACTTGGTATTTCAATAATTGCTATAGTTGGAACTTCTTTGGGTATTTATTCTTGAACTAAGGGTGCCTTTAGATTTTTATTATCTTTTGGTTTTGACGTTAATGGTACTATAGAAGCATTGACTGTCTTGAGTCCATTAGGAGGTGTTGATGTGCATGGGTATTTTCTTACCCCTTTGTCTTTTTTATCCCCTTTTGTGGTTGGGGATGAAGGTGCCACATATAGGTGAGTAGAAGGGATAATTTGAAATGTTCACCTGATTGATGTATTTAAAAGGCTCATCGGCCAAAACCACATAGAATTTGTTTTTGTGCAAATACTTGACACACTGGTGTAAGATCGAAGGCACACACTTCATGTCCCTTATACAAGGATGACCTAAGAGGATGTTATATTGCATAGCTACTTCCAAGACATGACACATCACAGGGATGGTCTTGTGCCCCACCTTTATGGGTAGGACTATCATTCCCACAGTATTGCATAAAGCATCATTAAAACCTCTCAACGTGTAAGCTCCTAGAATGATATTGGCCTGGGGCATCTTGAGGTGATCTATTGCAATTTTTGTAATGATGTTAATCAATGAACCTGTATTGACCAAAACCCTCTTCAAAGGTAAGTCATTTATGGGCGCTAAAATGTTTAGTAGAGGGTCTGGTAAGGTAGCAAAAATTGTCTTAATCTCATGATCATAGAATCAGATTACAACTTCCTAGAATTCTTGCACTTGTCCCACAAAGTGAGTGAATGCATTCACATCTTGCAGTTGAAGATAAATTGTTCTTAAAATCTCCATTAGAGTCTCCCTATGCTTTGGAGACTTTTGTATGAGCTCATAGATGGATAACTTAGCTGGAGTCATCTATAGGTTTTGCTCCAATCTACTCTGAAAAGTTACTATAGGTCAAATTGGTGGACCTAGAAGGTTGTCTTGCCTTTGCCTAGGGGTAACTAGGATGTTCATGGGAGCTGTAGGCGATTGTGGTTGACCATACCACATAGTCCTTGTTGCTTTGTTAAAAATATCAATCATCCCCATGTATCCATGGGTAGGTATGTCAGCTCGAAACTTATTGACTTGGGACCCTTGCTCTCGAGGGGCCTCATGACTAGGAAATGGGTTTCTATATATGCCCATGTCTCTGTTATCATGATCCAGTGGATTGTCAACTTTGAGTTCTCCTTCCTCAATCATGTTTTGCACTTGGTACTTAAACCTGACATAAGCCTCAATATCATGCCCCGATATCCTATGATAAGGATAAAATTGATCTTCCCTATATCCTTTTGGTTTAGGATGGTTGGGATCTATAAGAGGTATATCAAGAAATCTGATCCTCCTAGCCTTGTTCAGATGATTAAATATTGATTACATTTATTCTATCAAAGGCTTGAAATAACGAGGTAGCTTGCATTCTCAATTTATTCCCTAATTTTTCTTTTGGTCGTAGTTGGCTAGCGAGGGATGTGCTTGATAGTTTTGTGGTTTTTGTGCACCCCCATACTTGGGTGTAGCTAATATGACTTGATTGACTAGAGCAGGGTTGTCCTACTTTTGCTTATACTTGTCATTCTTACCATTCTTGTTCCACTTATTTTTGTTTTGGAGCTTAATGGTTCCCTAATCTACTTTTATCTCTTCGATGAGCTTGGCCTATGCCAAAGCTTCTTCAAATGAAGGATACTATTGGAGTTGTAGCAAGAGGTAGATATGTTTAGAACAACTTTTGGTGAACATGCGAATGATCTCTTTTGCATGAATGGATAATGATAATTTTGCCATGACTTTTCTCCATCTATTCCCATAATCCATTACTGGCTCGTCATCATACTATTTCAAGTTAGCAAAGTCTGAAAGGTTCACATTCTTCTTAGCACCAAAGGAGAAACACTTCAAGAATGCATTTACTAGTTGTTCAAATTTGGTTATGCTATGCTTAGGTAGTTGGTTGAACCATTGAGAGGTAGTACCTAAAAATGTCATTATGAATGTTCTTAACATGAGAGCATCATTGCCTTCAAGATGAAAATAAGTGTTGATAAAATTGGTGACATACTCTTGTGCAACCTCTTCACCTTTAAAATTTTCTAACCTAGGCATCTCAAAGTGCTTAGGATATGGAGGTCTAGGGATTGATGGACATAATGGTTGATTGTGTATCTTGCTCAATGTTGGTGAGTTCCCAGCTGCCTCTTGTTTCTCAAAGGTTTTCATATTTTTAGCAAGCTCTTGAAATGCCTTTGATGTATGGATTTCATCCTCTTGGAAGCCTATTCGCATTGGCAATGGAGGTAACTCTCTATCCATTTGATTTGTTCCATTTTGCTCTCTCCTAGGAGGGGACCCAAGATTATGATCCTGGTTTGCTATGTTTGCCCTTCCCCCATTAGTTGGATTTCATTCATGATTTTGTGGGGGGTTTCATTGTGGGCTATCTTGTCTAGTGCACCTCTCCTTAGGTGAGTTAGTGTGTCTTGTTCTTTGTTGGTCACCACCATTTGCCTATAAATTATTAAGAGATAGCCGCTCAGTTTGCTCTCTTAAGCACTGCTCATGTTGGCGCAAGAGTCTTTATCTTTGTTTCTCTTGTTTGAGAGCTTCTACTTGCTCTTGCTCCTTACATAATGCATTTTCTAACTGCCTCATTCGATCAGTTTGTGCTGTCATAGAAGACTTACGTTTATCTAAATTTGTTCTTGCTGTCTTGACTCACAGATTCCTTAAGGGGGTTTTTGTTGTATTTGTAATATTTTTAGTTAATGTGACTTTTTTAGTGTACTGTTGAGTATCCCTATGATAAAACTCCATACATCTTCTGTAGGGTCACTCTGATGTACCCATATACTGGGAGGTATGTTTAGAAGTCATAGTTCATGAGCTTACAGATGTAGAGTTCTCGGTAGCTACAATTCTTTGAGTTGGTTGAATAGAAAATCGATCCAACCCATCTAGCTATCTTGTTTTTTATGGCTGGTCCCATGGGGTGCCATTTAATCCTATGAGGTCATAGTCTATGGGAATATTTCCTTTTGTGTGAAGGGTTTTTACTATACGATTCCCATGACTAGATGTAGCTCTAGTTTCCTTCCCTTTAGTGGGTAGACCTATTTCATATGTTTCTTGTGAGTCTTGAGGTGTTGCAATTCTTGTTTGCCTTCTTGATGAAGAGGGATTGGTGGTAACATGTTTCCGCCATGTGGATGGATATGTAACAGTCTCGTCATCCCCATGTGAAGAATGGGTTTTAGAACCTTATTTATGTCCATGTGAGGAGGAAGCCCTTGAAGCTTCCTCATGTTTTTGAGATGTTTATGTGTGTTTAGAGGAGGACCTTGAGGTATCCTTAATTCTCCTTGATGAGGATGGTTGTGAAGCCTATTTTTTTATGTGAATTTATTCCATGATGTGGTTCCTTACTTGGGGTTTCTCGAGGAGATCCCCCAAGGATTGAATTATCACCCCTTAGGCTGGCAGAGCTACGTCTCACAGTGTTACGGGTAGATCATTCAATGTTACTACAACTCTGCCTATGGGCATGAATTACTTTTGTCTCTCCCTCGGTATCAGACCAAGGGTGCTTACTTCTTATTTTGACCATGTTGTTTTATGACTTGATATTTTGAGTTGAAAATTAGGAATGACCACACAATACCAAACAAATGTTTATCTTGATTATCGATTTGAGTGTGCCCTAGATTGTTTGATATGTTTTTATGTGTTGCTCTTTCGATTTAATTGCTCTTGTTCTTGGATTAAGAATGAGAAGACTCATCCATAGTGACAATAAAGTACACTCATGCCAAACATGATTTTCTCAAAGTAAGCTAGGGTACACCGCTAAAGACCCAATGGAGGGTTCACCTAGCTCTTCCACTCTAAACCAATGATTGTTCCAATAGTGGGAGACAGTTTGAAAAAAAGTAACTTAGTGTCACTATAAGTAAGTTTCTCAATCTGTTTCTAGGAAGCTCTACGAGATAAACCAATGGAAGGAGATGAATTCCAATGTCATTGGACTAAATTGAAGGTTGGTGATGAAATCCAACTCTCCAATGTTTTAAATGAGACGTGTGTGTGTGGTGTTCATTTTAAGCTTGCGTATCATAAAGTGCATTATATAGCAGCAATGAATCATTGCTATATTTCTAAGGACAAAAATATGTTTCAATATTCAGAAAGATGCATGAACTACTATGATTTATATGAGTGCACTTTATCTTGTGCAACTATGGCCTCTAGTAGGGCCTCAAATCAAGCAAACAACATACAATGTCTAACACGTTGGATTCTAGGGCAAACTTTTTAGGCATAAGCCATTGTTCCTAGAAATGGCCTAGTGGAAAATTTAAAGGAAATCTAAGAAATGTGCAATGCTTAATTCTTCCTTCTTTTATTCCTTCAATTTCCAAACATAAATGTGCTTTAAGTTCTCTGTTTTAAACACACAAAAGCAGATAGAAAGCTATAAAATATCAGATAAGCTATACCAACCTTTAATCTAGATCAGAGAGTTTGTGTTTTGACATCTACTACACTCCAGTATTGGTCGTTGTTGACCAGAGTGACTGGTTCTTGGCCACTGTAGCTCAAAGCGACTAAGCTCTATTGGTTGTTGTAGCTTAGAGCAGCTAGTTTATGGCCATTATAGCTTAGAGTGGCTAGACCTACACACAAAATTAAGTTAGTATTTCGATAGAAAATGAAAAATTAGTGGTGGTCCCACCATGATTGCCATCTTTAGCGACCCCGGGAACACACGCACCGATCCCTTTTCTAAACCATACTTGCAATGCTATTTAAAATACCAAAGATAAAATGGAAATACAAGAGGAAAAAGCATATAACACAAAATAACAAAATATGGATCTCTTTATTGATATTGAAGCTCGGTTACATGTCGGTCCCTCTTAGGGATACCCATTTTGATACTATAAATTACAAATAGGCAAGGAGTTCCCCTTCCACAAAGAGGTGGTGTGCTTATAAAAGCTTCTTGATTCTACACATGAAAATGTATGAGGGCTTACAAATGCCTCCTTGTCTAGGTCTATTTCCTAGAGGGATCCCTTTTTGCTTTCGTATGTTGCAATCTTCGTTCGATGTACCTATGGCCCTGCAAGCAATGAAACAAAAACGCACATTTAGGTGTCCGAGATTGCCTCCCTAGATGAGGTTGTTAGTAATCAAAGAGTGTAACAAAAATATGATAAAACTATGCCATAAGATCATGTAAATCTATGCTAATGACGTGAAAACATGAAGAAACATAATAAAAAATGCTATGTCTATCTAAGCTAAGCCTGCAGGCCACTGTCCAAGACAACGACTACTAAAGTAAACCTTGTCCTCTTTGCCCCAAAGCTATGGGTAAAAGACTATAATCTGATGTTGAAATAATAGGTGTTATGCCCTTCAATTCATCAAAGCTCCATCGTACACGTGATCTCAAAGAGAACTCTCCAAGTCTCAAAATCTCTGCATAAAAGAATGTCTCTCTCCCTTGATGTGATAAAATATCCCCCTCTGATTCTCTCTCTTGGTGCTCTTAGGCTTGCACCTTTTATAGTGTGAAACCCTAGGTCTATGTCCAAGCCCTAGAAATGAATTTCTCATGCATAGTGCAAGTTAGCATGAGAATATTTTGTCCATTGTCTATATTCGAAGGCCATTTAAATGAAACCTAACTACCCACTTGAGTCTTCTATGTGAACAGATCGTTAGTATGAGAAGATTTTTTCCTTTGTTTATGCTTAAAGGTCAGTTAACTTAAGTCTAAATTCAAAATAAAACTCCCATGTGAACTTGTCATGAAAATGAATGCAAAGTCACTCCTGCTCACCTTTATTACGTGTAGACTACCACTTCCACACAAGATTGGTCCTGTTTATCGAAAAACTACTTCTTATGGCTTAGCCGCTATCATCTACAGTGGCTAAGATCTGGTCACTGTCATCTACAGCGACTAAGGTCTAGCCACTCTAGTCTTGAGTGGCTAGGATTTGGCCACTCTTGGTTTGAGTAGCTAAGATTGGATGGCTGGAAAAGGCCTCAAATGAGTGGTGAGAACCACTATTGATGTTTGGAAAGTCCAAGATTATGTCTTATGATCTTGTGAGTGTGTCTATGTGAGCATCTCCCCTAAGCATGACACGATTTATGTGTCTATAGTTTATTCTTGAGGTATTGAATTACAATGTGATTAGTATGAACAAACACTTGATATCCATTAATGTAGTGGTAAAATTTATTAATGTATATACTATTGCTAAGAAATATTTTTCTGTAGCAGTATAGTTTTTCTCAGCTCTTCTCAAGTTTTTCTCTAATATAATAGATGGTAAAATGCTATCCATTTTCTACTTAGTCTGAATCTACCTCGATTACAATGCTAAATGCATCAATTTGGATGTGAAATGTAGGTTTCCAATTTGGACCTCATAACACAAGTGGAGTAGTTAATGTTTATTTTAATGTGTCAAATGCAATTTGATACTTCTATTTCCAATTGAATTCAAAATATTTAGTTAACAAGGCAAGAATGGGACTTGCAATTGTACTAAAGTTCTAAATAAAACAATGATAGAAACCAATATATTTTTTTTGGTAGGTTATATTAAAAGTTGATTTTTGTCAAGGATCCCAGAACCTGATTACAAAGGATCAAATTGCAACACATTACATCAGAATAAAACAAAATTGGGTTTATTAAGAAGCATGCTAGAGGAAAAAAAATAGGAAAAGGAAGGTGTCATCCTTTACACCAGAGGAAGACATCTTCCTTTGCACCAAAGGAAAAATGGGCAGGAAGGGAAAGCCCACCATAAAATCAAATTTGAATCAAAAGGTGCCAAACAAGATTTTAAAGCAAACAAAGGGTGAAATAAAGCATCAAACTGCCCCAACCACTAAGAATATTTTGAAAATTTTCCATAGGCAAGAAAAGGAAAAAAACCAAAATTTTAAAATTTGAAACATCCCAAGGGTGGGAAAACCAGAAAAGACCCTTGGAAAACAAATATCTGACGAAAAATAAGCATCCCATGTAGGGGAGCCCGAACATAAGCATAAATGAAACAATAGCTTAAAAAATGGTACTATAGTGGTTCAACAGCAAAAGGAACACCCCATGCCACAGGGTCCTTATGCAAAAAATGAAGCCTTCAAAAACACCTACCCAATAGAGGAAATAACAATAGTAGAACAACACTTCTAAAGGAAAGGATGGGAAAGTGCCACAAGAATTCAAAATGAAGGAGTCACGAGGATGCATGACTGTAGATGATAGAGCACAAACTAGAAAATAGTAGCCATTCATCCTAGATAACCTTCAACAACAGCTTCAAGATCACAGAAGAGGAAGTCCCACGAGGAATCAACAAGAAAAATAAAGGCCCCAAAAGCCATGAAAGGAACTGATAACATAAAAGAACCAGCACCTCAAAACCAAAGAGTAGAGTCATAGTAGAAAGCACATGGGCAACCCCTAAGCCCAAAAGGATGCTATGAAAAATTACTCATGAAGCCAGGATTCCTTAGACCCACCAACAAACAGCTTCATGGAAATAAGGAGGAAAAATTGCAAGGATTCAACAACAAAAATACCAGAGGCTGCAAAGCCATGAAAGGAACTAAAATCCTACAAGATCGCCCCATTGAATATAAAGATCAGAGTCAGTAAAAAGCATGTGGTCCCTCCCCAGACCAAAAGGATGTTGTGCGAAACTACTCAAGAAGCCAGAATTGCTCAGACCCAGCCATTCATAACTGAAGATCCTCAACGAGTAGATGTCAAGAAGACTTTCCAAAACAACCTAAGTAAAAAATGAAATTTCAAGGAAAAGTCCTAAAAGATCCAAAATACCCAAGAAAAATCCTAGGAAAGAACCTAAACACATCCTAGAACCCAAACACCGAAGGAAAATGTAGGACAGTGGAGCAAAAGTGGAACAAAGGTTTTCCCACCATAGGGAAAGAAAAGGGCAGAATAATGGAATAGTGATCTCCCCCCCAAATGCGATTGTCTGCAACACTTTCCAGCTAAAGAGGATGGGAAAATGAGGTGCTAGGGAAGCTAGGAAAGGATCAAGGACCTGGGACAAGGTAGAGGAAGGGATGCAAGAAAGTGGAATAGGAATTCCATAGGAAGTCACCTGTAGAGCCCCTCCTCCTTCCTCCTGCCATATGAAGGGCCCATTGCGGTGTATCATGATAGAAACCAATATGACCCAATAAACTTATAACATCTATTTGAGTTTGAGGTGTAGGTAGGTTTTTAATAATCTCTATCTTCTTAGGATCTACTTGTATTCCTCTAGACAAGATATTATGTCCAAGAACAATGTCTTCATTTATCATCATAAATTTTTTCTTAGGGATTAGGGCTAGATTTCAAATTTCATAGTGGGTTAATACTTTTTCAATATTTTCTAAAGTTTCATTAAAGGTTTCACCACACACTATGAAATCATCCATGTAGATTTCAACACAATCATTGGTCAAGTTAGAGAAAATAGCAATAAAAACTTGTTGGAAAGTTGATGGGGCATTGCAACGTTTGAAAGGTAAAACTTGATAAGCAAAAGTTCCCCATGGGCAAGTGAAAATTATTTTTTCTTGATCTTTAGGTGTGACTTGGATTTGATTGTATCGAATAAATTTGTCAAGAAAACAAAAATACTTCTTCCTAGCGAGTGTATCTAACACTTGATATATGAATGGTAATGGAAAATGGTCTTTCTTTGTAACTTTATTTAGTTTTCATTAATAAACATGCACTCACATATTTCTATTTTTTCTTTGTAATAGTAACCAATGGATAAACACATCAACTATCAGAAATAATACAAATGAATCCTACTAATAATTTATCAATTTCATCCTTAACAATATCACATAGAGCAAGATTTAATCTCATTTGTGGTTGTATTACAGGCTTAAAATCCTCTATAATGAGTACATATATTCAGATGAATTCGTGTCATGTATTTGTATTCCTGTGTAAAATCTTTAGGATGTTGGTTCAGTACATCAAACAATTTTACCTCCTTGTAATTTATCAACCAACTATGATATTCAGAAGCTTTTCAGGTTGTATTTCAATTTTTTTTTTACTAGGATGTATTGAATTGATTTTCTTCAAAAAAAATTATTAATTAGTTGAGAAGGCAATGGTGTGGTAGAAGAGAATAGAAAATTGAATATCTTTATCAAAAGCAATTCTTGATGGGGTTACATTTGGTATAGGAAAGTGAAAAGATGATAGAATATAATGAAGCCATCCATGTGGTAAATTAAAATAATTATCTTGTATTAAAATTGGTGATAAATATTCAAGCTTTTGTTATTTATCATTGCATAGTAATTGATGGATAGTAATCGATTTATATTCATGCCTTAAATCATATAATTTATTTATCAGGATAGTCTCTTATTCAAAAATAATCATTTCAGATAAATCCAATTCTTTTGAATGATCCTTTACAACAATGGTGGCCAAAGTTGAAATATTCTCTTAATTTTCTCATTTGATTCAAGAAACCATAAGTTACCAAAAAATTTGATTAAATATTTTGTAGGAGAATGCAAAGAGATTTGTTTTAATTGATTTCACTAGATATGATCATATCTCCTAATCTATAATAAATGAAAGCAATTGTTGTAGCAAGTCAAGGCCTTGCTATAAGTATTGGATAACCGTTCATAGTAGTTCAAGGTTGTAATACCAAAAAATCAACTAGATATTCCCATGATAAAACTATTATAGTAATATTTTCTATAAGTCCTTCTAGTTTAGCAACCAACCTATCAACTATTTTCAATATTGTATATGTAGGATTTAGGTTGTTTAATTGTAACTTTTGCATTGCATATTTTGTCATAACATTAATAGTTACCTCTAGGTCAATCAGAATATTAGATATATATAGTTATCCTATGGTTATTGTGACTACTAGACTTCCTAGATCACCATACTTAGGTGGAATGAGTTTTTCTACAAAAAAGTAAGCTAATTTTCCATCTACTTGTATGGTTTTAGGATATGATTTCTTCTTTCTTGCTTGCTTCTTAGTACATATTTCTTGAACAATCTTGTTAATAATTAGTACATCTTTAATAGCTTGTAAAAAGGGATTGTGATATTTAAAAATTTAATTTCTTTAATAAATCTTATTCTGAAGATTTTTTTGATAACTCAAATCATTCAAGATGTGGTACTTTCTCCATTAAATTATCTTCAGGGAGGTTTTTTTTTCTTTTCTTTTTCTTGTTCTTGTTGTTTTAGTGTAGATGGATCTTCTTTTTTATTCTCATCAGCTCCTATTTCTACAATGATTGGTGGAATAGGTGTAGGAAGTGTTCTTCCTGAATGTAATTGAATGTTGTCATAGCCAATGATATTTAACATAGTTGAATATTCTTATTAAGCCATATAGATAGGGGTTTCTTGTCTAGTATTATTGACAGTGGCCATAGTTCGAGCTAAAAGTGGATGTTATTTTATTTGTGGTTGTTATTGTCATCCCTAAGGGTAATTTTGGGTAGGAGTAGCTAACAAACCTTATTTTTGGTTTTGATACTGACATTGCCCTTGGTATTATTGATGTTGTACTTATTATTGTCTTTGCATTTAAGAGTGTAACCATGGTCAGTTTTGTTGATTCCATTATTGATTCATTCATCCAGGTTGAGACCATTCTTGATATGATACCCATGGTGGTTGATCCCAAGGTTTTTAAGCTGTCTTTAAAATAGACCTTGGCATATACCAAGGATTGTTTCCCCAATTCATGGGAAATCGAGAAGCATTTTGATATAGGTATTGAGGAAAATTACCCCCTTTTCTTTGTCCTACAAAATTAAGTTCTTCTATAGGTTGATATTGCTTTTTCATGATACTTTTTAATATTGGTAATAAATGACATTGGTCTGTAGTATGTTCCTTTTCATAAATGCTACATATAGCAAATATGGAAGTCTTATTCAAAGGAAATTCATGAAAATCATACTTCTTTCTACATCTTGGACAATAGATGGCTAAAGGTTCAGTAGATTTATTCTTTGCATTCATTTCATATAATGTTGCATTAAGATGCACTAGAATATCAATTTTGAGGTTGAAAAAATCTTCCATTAATTCTTTCAAGTCATTTTGTTGTTACCAATTTTGCATCTTCTATGTCTTTTACAATTACAATTCTTATAAAGTTCTATGATTTCTTGAAATTCAAGAGTATTCACATATCTTTCCATAAGATCCAATACATATCTTGATTTGTCCTATAGTCCTCTCAAGAATATAATTTTGCTAAGTTTTGGTTCTACACCTACACATCTCTTATGAACAAAGAAAAAATTATCTAGTCTTCTAAAGTTTCATCTTCCTCTTGTTTTATTCTAGAAAATTCATATTTTTGATTCTTTACTTGATAATATTTTTGGTTTTTTTACAAAAATACTCTTCCCATTCATTCTAGGTTCATACTGAATCAAGTGCTAAGCTCATTAACCATCATAGGATAGAGTATTTTAGCATGGAAGGAAATAATTTGAGCTTTTTATTATCAATTATATAGCTATAAGTTTGGCATACAACATTTTGATCAGGATCCTCAGATGTAACTCCCCTAAAATTTGGTAATATAGACAGTGAAATGGATTTCATGGAAGAGTTATAATTAGGATTTAATTAAATAGGATATTGGAAAATTCTAGTAGGAATGTTATTGTCACTCGGATGAAGAACATTATTGCCCCTCTCTAGATTTTTATTTAAATATGTCATTATACATTTCCAAAACAAAGTATAAATCATTTTTTTTTTATCGGTTAAAAGTTATAGATTACGAGGGGGTTTTAATAGGATCCCCAAAACCTAATTACAAAATGGCAGTAAAGGCCAAAAAACCAAAATGCTTTGAAACATGATACAATCCGATAATAAACCCGATCATCAGGGCTAACCTCAAAAGGTAGTCCTTACTACAAAGCAAAAAGGAGGATATCCTTAGGTACAACCAAAAAACAATAGTAAGCATATACTGCAGGTGACAAAGAAGCAACCAGGACCCTTTCCAGACAGAAAAGCAAAACTTAAGCTTCCTCCTCAGGCTCAACATCGACATCTTGAATTTCATCATTGGAAGTGTCTACATCAACGTCTTTACCCTTGCCAGGGTCATCCTCAGGAGCAACCATAGCTTTCACGTCTTCAGTAGGAGCACTATTCTTACCATCAACAAAGGACTTCCTAAAAAAATATAGGTTAAGGGCATTACGTAGGTCAACAAGATGAGAGATACAGTTTGAGATGGAGTTGATGATGAACATCTGCATGCAATGATCTGGGTCATCCTTCTCGTCATCCTCAGAATCGATGACCAGATATTCCTTTTGTTGGGCTAATTTCTTGAGATGAAGAGAGGAATGCACAAGCTTATGTTCTAGTTTAGGATCAGGTTCAGGAGATTCGCTTGGGGGTCTCTTCCTTAGGTTATGAATAGTTTCAATGATTTTTTGTTTCTTGGCTGAAATCCTGGGGGTACTTGAATATTGGGGTGTTTTTTGGGATGAACTAGGCTTAATAGGGCTCGACCTAGGTTTGGGGGGTAGAAGACACGGTGATGCCCTGAGGGCAATGTAAGAGCCAATGCTTGTACAATACATTGAAAATCCCATGATGAGTGGGTAGTTTAGACCCCTTTTTCTTCCTACAGTGCTCAATTGTATGGCCAATGGAATTAATTAAGAATTGAGGAATATTGACCTGACTTACATCCCAAAAATGATTATAAAAGGCAAAGTGGAAACTACAGAGAGCCTTATCTAGGTCATCGACTATAATAAACTCCATAATCAGCTTCAGGACACTTCCCCAAGGAAATAAAAGTTCATCATGATGTATCCCCACCCGAGCTTTCCTACAGATCTCTTTGTCTTTGACATCCTTCAACTCAGCATCCCAGTTATGCTTCTCTCTTTTGATTGATCTTCCCTTAGGAAGCTGCCCAGTTAACTCGACCAAAACTTTAATATCAACATCATAGGTCTTGTCATGGATGGTGACATGACCATTATCCCAAGTGTCCATGAAAGCAATGGTAATCTCTGGGTCTTCCCCTTCAAACTTGTGAAAAAATGGTAGGAACCCCTTGGCTACAAGGATACCTTCAACAATAGTATCCATGCAGACCTTGGATGGCTCGACAAAACTCATAGTGGCAACACAGGAATAGGGCCTCCTTAGCAGAAATAAATGAGAAAGATAGTGATGGATAGAAACCAGAATAGAGCAAGTATAAAAAGAACCAACTAAAGAGACCAAACCAAAAGAAGCCCAATGGCCATATCGAAGAGTGTGTCGAATGGGAAGGAGGTTCGAGGGTTTGCATGAAACAAGGTGTTCATTACAAAAAAAGCAAATGTAATCGATTAAAGGGATCATGTGGATGTTCGGTCCAATCATCCACATAATGGATATGGCAATAAAAACATGAGGGAAAGAAGGATGGAAAGGGTCAATGTGGACAGATGAGAGACGAAGTTGGGAATGGGAGATGAGGGGATTAAGGTAAAATGCAGTGCAATATTAGAAAGAAGTGATGAACATGGGAAGAAGGGATCAGAGTATGAAGATGTGGGAGGAAGAAAAATAAGGAAAAATGTCAAAGATGCAGCCTAGAAAAGGAAAGCCCAACACCCAAAAATTATAAACTCAAAAATAGTGGATAACCCATGTACCAAGGTATCATGGGAACTATCAATGAGGTAAAAGCAGACCATGAGCATGTTAACTAATTGGAAGGTGGCTAAATTTCTCCATGTCAGCATTAGTGTTGTGTGATGACAATAATTCTTGATTCGTGACCTAAACCAAATCATGAGGAAAAGCAGTAGTCCACATCACCAAATTTTTGGATTGGGTTCCAATGTTTGCTAACAAGTCAGCAGCTCTGTTGCTCTCCCGGAAAGTATGCTAAAATATAATATCTTGGAAAGTTTGACTAAATGCTCTGGCTTCATCAATGCAGTTCCTAATATTCCAAGAAGGAACTTTTGAATTTTTTAAATAATTGATGATGGTGAGGGAATCACCTTCCACCAATAACTTGTCAGAATAGTCTCTAGCCAAAACTAGGCCTCGCCACATGGCATGAGCTTCAACAACCTGATTTTTTTGGATTCCTAAAAACTTAGCAAAAGCAAGGATAACCCTGCCTAAACTATCTCTGAGGATACCACCTACGCCAGCTCACCCAGGATTACCCTTAGCAGCACCATCAACATTCAACTTAACCCAACCTGAGGGAGGAGGAGTCCAAGTGGAAAGAGCTCTATTATTGGAAGGTCGAGACTGGGAAGTATCAATAATGGGAAGATTAAGGGACATCCCCAATGACATATCAAAATGTGAAGCAGGGCGAGATGGAAGAGGACAAAGGGTGGTATTTTTAGTGGCAAAGGAAAGAATCTTGTTAAAAACAAAATCAGGGTCTTGCAAAGAATTAGAAAAGACTCTACGATTTCTTTCCAACCAAATTTACCACAAAAAGTGATGAAGACAAAAATTCCATAATGACTTAAGCCTGAGATTACAAAAGGGATTAGGCCATTGAGTGAAGAGATATGAAATAGAGCAAGGTTCAACCCATGAGATATGAAATAATTTCAAAAGCTTATTGAGAATGAAGGACAAATAAGGGCAAGCAAGGAATAGGTGATGGGGGGATTCCCAAGCAATCATACACAAAAAACATCTATTGGTAATATGGAGACCTCTTTTCAATAGGTTATCTATAGTAAGGATATTTTCTTGAATAGCCACCCAAGAAAAGGTGGCAATTTTAGGAATCAGGTATTTAGGCCAAACAAGACTAAAGGGAATTAGAGGTTCAACATGAGGTAAAAGTAATTTGTAGGCAGACTTAATAGAAAAGTCTCCACTCTTAGTAGCTTCCCAAAAAATCTGGTCTTAAGGATACCCAGAAGGAATGATTGAAGAGTTGAGGATGACCTACAATTCTCTTGATTCCACAGGGTGATCTTGGCTGCATATAGTCTTCCAAATTTTCCTATTTGCCTGAGAAAAGATAAAATTAGAAACTTTTGAACCAAAAATAACATCAGTATATCCTTTAAGGACAAAAAAATGGGGATTGTTTATCAGTGGTTGATTAAGAAGCCATTTGTCATGCCAAAAATCAATTTTCTGCCCATTCCCTAATCTCCATCTGAGTCCATGCTGAACAAGGGATTTGGCAAACAGAATCAATTTCCAAAAGCAGGACCCTCTTGGAGGAGGGACAACATTGAAAAATTAGTATTTTGTAAATATTTGTGATTAATAATAGTGATCCACTCAGCATCAGAATTTAGAATTAGTCTCCAAGCCTGCTTTGCAAGAAGGGCCAAATTCAAAAGATGAAGCCTTCTCAGCCCAAGCCCTCCATAGAGTTTTGGTTGGCATACTTTATCCCAGGAAACAAGGTGGAAATGATTCTTGTTTTTAGATCCTGACCATAGGAAATTCTTCTGAATTTGCTCAATTTTATTACAAATCCCTGTAGGAACTTTGAACATAGACATGAAGTATATGGGAATGCTTTGTAGAGATGCATGTGTAATGGTGACCTTGCCAGCTTGTGACAAAATATTACCTTTACAACCAACCAATTTCTTTTGTAGTCTCTCAACCACATTATTCCACATTGAAGCATAAGGTTGCCCTATGAATAAAGGAAGTCCCAAATATGTAGTAGGAAAAGATGAGATTGGACATCCAATAATGGCAGAAATATTATTTTGTATTTCAATGGGGGTATTGAAAAAGAACATCTTGCTTTTATGGAAATTAATCTTTTGTCTAGCAACATCTTCATAAAGAAGTAAGATATGCTTGATAACCTTGGCCTCAAATATAGACATATTAGAGGTGATGATTGTGTCATCCACAAAATACTGATGAGAAACAAACTGGGTTTGGTAAACTAATTTAATTCCTGAGATGAGGTTGATATTACAAGATGCCTTAATAGTTCTACCTAAATCTTTAGCAACTATAATGAATAGTAAAGGAGATATGGGATCTCCTTGATGTATACCTCTCTTGCTAGGAAAATAGCTAGTAGTAGATCCATTGACAAGGACTGAAAACCATGGAGTAGATATGCATCCTTTGATTAGTTCAACCCACTCAGGATGAAAACCAAACTTTAGGAGAATAGAAATAAGGAAATCCCAATTAAGTCTATCATAGGCCTTATTCATATCTAATTTTAAAACAAAGGTAGATTTTTTGGCAAGCTGGACAGAATGAAGAGCTTCATGAATAGTAATGACTCCATCAAGGATGGACCTCCCTTGAATAGAACTCCCTTGACAAGGATCAATGATGGAAGGAAGGATATCCCTCAATCTAGTAGCAATAGCCTTGGTCAAGATTTTGTAAACCACATTACATAGGCTTATAGGTCAAAAATCAGTCATAGATTTGGCATTCAAACTTTTTGGGATAAGAGAAATGAAAGTTGAGTTGAAGCCATGAGGGATAGATTTTGTAGATTGAAATTCTCTGATAGTAGAGCACACATCAAGGCCAACAATATCCCAGAATTATTGAAAGAAATGAGGAGGGAATCCATCAGGACCTAGAGCCTTATCAGGGTGCATTGAAAAAAGGGCCTGGTAAATCTCTTCATCGGAGAAGGGGGCTAAAAGAGCGATGACAAGCGGTTGTATCCACTATGCGGGAAGGAATTCAAGTTTTCAAAATTATAGGAGTGGGAAGGCCCAAATTCAAAAATCTAGATTGTAGGGCAACCTCAATCATGGGAATCCAGGTGGGGATCATGAGGATGGAGAAATCCATGAATTGATCCTTGTCAATCCTATCAATTTTTGGGGTGATGAACCTCTCGATAAAGGTGACCTCCATGGACCCCCTCCTTATAAGGGTCCAATTTATAAAAAAATTCCTTTTGAAGATCTCATTCCTGATAAAGTTTCTTTTGGGGGTCCCTTTCCAGAGAAAATTTATTTTTCCAAGGTCGTAGAAGGGTGTCAACAATGCCTTACTAATTTCTAGTCCCTGATAGAACCCACTAGTTCAAAATTTAGAGTCCTTGACAATCTGATTCAAAAATATATATCCTTTGAATCCTTCAACCTAGTTGGCAAGCTGATTGGTGGGCATCCCAATATTGAAACCATTCGTAGTTGGGCTCATTCTAAGTGGAAGACTATCAGGTCCATGGAAATTTTTGGCCTTTCCCAAGGCTTCTTTGGAATTCATTTTAGTAATCGTGAGGATGCCAGTAGAATTCTCATAGGTGGGCCTTGGTTCCTAGGGTGGTGAAGTATTTTCCTTCGAAAGTGGGATACATATTTTGATCCTGATACACAAAGTATTAATTTTGCTCCTATTTAGGTTCAGCTCCCCAATCTTCCTTGGCACTTTTGGCACCTGGACATCCTTGCTGCTATTTCTAATACTATTGGTACCTTGGTGGCTATTGATCATGATACCTTAGCCCGAACCAGAATGACTACTTCTAGAATTTGTGTTAATGCCAACCTTGATTCAGAACTTCTAACTTTTATTTAGTTGGAATATAGCTTATTCTACCATAAGTAGGTTGTTGAATATAAAAATAATTCTACTTTCCATGTCGAGTGCCGCACTCAAGGACATCTTTGGAGCTGGTGTCCTATCCTCAAAGCCAAATCTATTGAATAACCTCCCAAAATTCTTGATGCTTCCATTCGGTATGGTCAAAGGTAGAAAATTTATGTTCCTAAAGCTTCTAATCACAACACTTAGGGTTGGAAGAATGTAGGTCCAAAAAAAGGGTTCAAACCTTCTAAACAAGGGCAACACCAAGCTAACAAAGGTATTGTTATTTGGGAAGCTAAAGAGCTACAGCTTCCTAATAATACTCTTTAGTGTGAAGGAAGGGGTAAACAAATTATCACATCTCCATCTCCATCTCTAGACTCTAGTCAAGAGGTATGTCCTACAACTAAAAGCCCAATAAATTTTTAGTTATGGTTGAGTCTAATTTGTTTGACAATGAAAATCAACAAATCCTCCAAGATTCTAATTTTATTACTTAGAATCTTGATTCCCCTACTAAGTTTGGGCCATCCTTTCCTCCTCCTGATAATTTTAGCCCCTCCAAAGTCTCAAGCCTTTTAATGACTTCCAACCCTATTCTTGAGCAAATAGCCCCTCCAAAATTTAGTCCCAAGCACACTTGTAGCTCCATGAAATCCCCTATTGATTGTGGGAGTGAAAAAATAGAAGGCACCCTTCTACGAGTGATCAGTGGAAAAACAAGGTTTGGGATGATATTGACAATGGTATCCAAAAAACTTTATTTCCCCTTGTTAGTTCCCAAGCCAAGGATGAACCAAAAAGCACCAAACCTCCCCAAACTACTAGTAAGGGAGGCAAAAAATCTTCCAAGATTTCCAAATGAAGCTCCTCTCATGGAATGTGAGAGGTTTGAATGGGCTAACCAAGCAAAGGGTTGTTAGATCATTAAGAAAAGAAATAAGACCCGTTATACTTATTCTGCAAGAAACCAAACATGACCAACTTAATACTACCTCAACTGTTAAAAAAATTTGTAGCAGATGTGAGTTTACTTTCAATCAAGCTATAGGGTCATAAAGAGGTCTTATTTATCTATGGGATCCAAGAAAGGTAGAAGGAAAAGTGATCCACTCTAGTGACAGGATCCATAGTGTCATGTTTCAAGATAGTAACTCCAATTTTTCTTGGATACTATCAAATATCTATGCTCCAAATTTTGTATCTTAAAGAGCTCTATTTTGGGACACTCTTTGTAATCTTAGACTTTATTTTCATAATGCTCCCTGGGTTATTGTTGGATATTTTAACTCTCCTCTTTATCCTTCGGATAAGTTTGGAGGGTCTGGGTATCCTAAAAAAAGTATGGATGATTTCCTTGATTTTGTCAATATTAATAATCTCATGGATGTTGAGCTTAAGAATGCAAAATATACCTAGAGTAATAGAAGATCAGGGAGTCAACTAATTCAAGTAAAATTGGATAGAATATTTTAATCCCAGGAAGCTGTTTAAGTTTTTGAGATGCCAACCTTTTATCTCTCCCTAAGGTTGGCTCTGATCATTGTCCCCTTATGTTAGACAGTTCCAGAGACAGTCCTTATAGAAGGCCTTTCAAATTTGAATCTATGTGGATTCAGTACCCTAATCTACGACACAAAATTGCTCAGTGGTGGCAACAGGGATGCCAAGGGTGCCCTTATTTTTGTCTTGCTTAGAAGTTAAATATTGTTAAAGATAATATTAAAATATGGAATAAGGAATTTTTTGGCAATTTGTTTGAAATTAGACAGTATATGGAAGACATACTTCTTTCTATCGAGAAAAAAATTCAGGCAGGACAAAGTGATGAAAAAATTCATGCTGAGGAAAGAAGCATCCTTGCTGACTATCACAACATCCTGGATCATGAGGAAATATTTTGGAAACAAAAATTCAGGGTGCTTTGGCTGAAGGAAGGGGATCTAAACACAAAGTTTTTTCATGCTTCCACTTTGAGAAATAGAAGCCATAATAGAATTAAAGAGTTGATCAAGAATGATGGTTCTTCTATCTCTGATATTCTTGACATTAGGAATGAGGTTGTTTCTTATTTCACTGACCTCCTTGGTGAATCTAGGCCTCCTTCTAACCTTACTTTGAACTCCATGATTCATCACATTCCTAAACTGGTTTCATAAGTATAAATCCTTTAAAATTGTCTTGATCATATAAATATGTTAGGGGTAGGTGGTGTTGAACTAACAATTTGTTCCTCTTACAATTCTCTCTTAGGGTATCCTATACTGCATGAAGTTGATGATTGTGATTCTAGTTCAACATTTTTGGGAATCAAAAATTCAAGTAACTTAGGTATAGGTTCAACCTCTTATCATGAATATCATATTCTTGTGGCTCATGGAAATTTTGATCTAATAAATCTACCTCTTTCATCTCTAAGCCTATTCATACATCATATTTTAAAAAACTCTTATTATAATGTCTTGATGTTTGAAATGCAATTCCAGGCAATGCAACTATTTTCATTCAAAGTTATTTTGTTTTTTTACTTATTTTTATTTTTTTTGTTCTTTTTTTTTTTTGAAAATAAAAAACCACTCTAGGGGTTTTAACCTACACAACTTCACAAGACAATAATTAAAATTTAATGACTTATTTGTTCTCTAACAATTTTAATTTGCTCAACGGCAACAATAAAAAAGTGATGGGTGTCATTAATGCTCTCACTTTAATTCATTTTTCAAAACTAGAGTGGCATCCTAAGGTTGTATGCAATAGAGATCTTGGAATTACACCTTAGATATCAAGATTATAGACTAAAACTACAATGAAATCAGATTTATGCTAACAAAAACATAAAATTTAAATACTAAATTAAAACTAGTTTAGTAGAATGGAAAGTGCAAGAATTAACTATAGCTAATAGGCTAAAAGAAATATAGGACATAGCAAAATTGAAAACAAGGGAAAATAGGGGAATAACATAATTTAAGAGCAAGGGAATACATAATTTATACTATATAAGTTGAATGATAAGAGTGAGAAGAATGTCATGTCTTTGTAGTAAGATAGAAGAAATTAAATTACGAGAAAATAAGGAATTAACATAAGCAAAAAAAGAATTAACATAAGCAAAAATTGCAATAAATAAATCTAATTCTATGCTGCTAAAAAAACAAAAATTCAAAGAAACTATAACTAATGTTATTGGACCTAATGTTGATCTTAAGAGTGGGCCCAGGCTTTGAGGTTCACCAGAAGGTGGAAAAATTCAATAGAAAATAAACTAGCCTACGAAATCAACAATGTCATTTAATAAAATTGAAATAGTTAAGTTTGAGATAAAATATTTATTACTGCATTCTTTATTGAATTCTTTTGGCGTTCGTATATTTTTTACTAGCTTTTCCCAATGGGTATACAATAGTATTTATAATTAGATTTCTTACTTATTATCCTATGAACGGGGGTTAAATCAAGAAACAATCTATCTTGCATTAATTACATAGTCTTGTTGTCAAATATGACTGATCAAATTTAAGACATATAGCAAAATGGCTACATCAGTAAGAATATAGCAACCTTTTAAAAAAATTGGCCAAAATGGAGAAAGTGCCCCAAAAACATGATAAAAAGTGGACCAATGTTGTCTACACAGGAAGAAGATCATGGCCACAAGGAAGTAACTTGCTTAAAACCACATCCATTATTGCTAAAAGGAAGATAAAATTAAGAAGAGCATGATTATGGGATCGGATCTCAAAACCATGATTTTTCATGAAACCATGGTCAATCTGGTCAAAGTTTGACATTGTAGAGATTGGATTGCAATCATGAGATATCCTTCTCAAGTAATGTGATGAAAGGAGAAGTCCCAAAACCATGAATTTCCTTGATTCCATAGTTAATCTACTCAGAGCGATCAAAATTTCATTTTGGAGCACAGTTACGAGCAACCTTTTGAAGCTAAAGTCATGAGACTACAAATTTTCTCTAAATCATGGTCAACATAGTCAAAGTATGAGAAATCTAATTTTGGAGCACGACCGTGAGTCTTGTGCTTGAAGGGTTTCCCAAAAGCATGACCATCATTAATAACAAATACTTTCCTTTCAAGTATGCATGATCACAAGCAGTCTCTCTATCATGGTCAACATGGTCAAACATAGCTTATCGTAAGAAATATGCATAGTTTGGATCCTTCTCTAAGTTATGATCATTACTCCCAATCTAAAAAAGTTAAAAGGTATACCACGACCATGAGCCAAGCTTTCCCAAGAAATCCAAAATATCAAAGCCATGGATTTTATTGAATTTAAGGTCAAATCAGTCAAACATCCCTAAGTCTATGAATCGGGTATAGTTTTGAGAAAAATAGAGAAATGAAGCTAAGTTCTCATGGTTGTGGGTAAGGTCATTTAAAGCATCAAACATAAAGTGTGAGGTATGATTTTGAATAGGTAAAACAATATTTGACTAAAGTAATGTGCCAAATCCTATTCTATAAAACTCAATCACAGCCGTTCATATCCAGATTGATAGATACAGATAAATCTCTTCTAAAAAAATCAAAATGATAAAATTCTTGTCATGGAAATGTGATAGACTAAAATGTAAAGACAGAGTCAAGGCCATGAAAAATGAAATTATGGTTATAACATGAAGCATTTTGATCTAGAGGCTTCTATAAGAATTCAATTAATAGATTTCTATTGTAGGATCCATGGTGATGAGCTGTTGTAAGATCAGGGGATGACCTAGATGTAGTCTTTCTCAATTATTTCAAGGAAACATGGCTAGAGACCACCAACCTTGATCAAGTTGTAGAGAATCAAATGCAATTTGAATTTTTTTAATGAATAATATAAATCTATAAATAGAGGTCAAACCCTCACTTCAAAGGATTAGCTTTGAAGTGTTTGCTTACACTATATTATTTTTTTTATAATCAAATAATGGAGCATTACTTGGAATGTTTTCCTTAATTTTTTTGATCTTCTTCATTATCTGGTATTAATATTTGTAAAGTCAGTTTTTTAAATGTTCCTAGGATATTTTATTCTATTGATATTGGATTTTTAACCTAGGGCTATATGTATACCTCTAAGAATTCATTTATGTTAGTCTAAGTATTGGTTTATTCTATTGATATTGGATTGCTAGTATCTTAGATGTTTGGAATGGTTCTTGAAGTATGCAATGATATTTAACTATGAAAACTTTAGATTGTGAATGTTGTTAGTTCCAATAGTATTTTTCATGTGTGATTTATCAATATTTTAGTAGAATCCTATGTTGTTAGCTTCATCCATCCACCTTACATTTTATAATATCTTAACCCTTCTCATTTCTATCCCTAATATTTTACCATTTTATTTTGAGCTTAAAAGAGTCAACATTTAGAAAGTTGACAAGGAACTATCCTACTTTGGAGGTTGAGTCAAAGCAATTTGATTTATCTAATATTTTGTTTGGACTGTAACTATCCTACTCTGCTAGGATTTTATGAATAAAAACTGCTCTGTGGGGATGGCAGCAACTTTCGAAGGAGGTATGAAAATTTGGAGAAATGTCGTGATGGCATCGGGTCTGGAATAGAGAGTGCATGCTGGTGATATTTTTTCATCTAAAAATGACTGGAAGGAACAAGATTTTCCAGTGCATGTCGAGAACCGCTTGTTAAAGAACAATGGATGTTTGGAACAATGTGAAGCCAAGCCAGTTCTAGTGGTTCAACCAGACTCGGTGGCAGAAGATGTGGAGTATGTAACCAAGCATGCCATTATTGGAAAATTTTTTGGGCATCCAAATTTCTCTCCCCTTTGTGCAGGCTTGGGTCAGGAAGACTTGGAATCCTAAAGGTGATGTGGAGGTGATGTTGAGTGTGAAAAGCTATTTTATGGTGGTTTTCTCTTGTATTGTAGATTGTAACAAAGCATTTGAAGGGGGTCCTTATTTCTATAACCAAGTGGGACTCTTTCTTAAACCATGGCATGTGGGTTTCAACCCATCAGAGGAACGGTCATCACGGGTTCCAGTATGGGTGCAGCTTTCATGGCTCCCGTTGGAATTCTGGAGAACTAATATCTTGCATAATATTGCCCTTCTGCTTGGGAAGCCGATTGGACCGTCACAATAGACAATGGATAAAAAGGTAATATTTGTTGCTCATATTTGTGTTGAAATTGAATTAAATAATCCTATTCCATATTCTATTGAAATACAATTTGGATCAACTACATGGGTTCAAAAACTTGACTATGAAACTCTTCCATTTTGTTGCTGGATTTGCCATGAATATGGCCACCTGCAAAGAAAATGCCCTAATTTTGTCTCACCTATAGCTTCAAATCCTGTGCCCTATCGGTCTGGACAAAGTTTGTATAAAGGAAAAGCCCCGATAAAGGAAGGGGAATGGGATAAGGAAGGTTTTGTTCTAATAAAATCTTGAAATAGAGGACGAAGGGCAAACAAAGACCTTAAGGATAGCTAGCCATATGCTCTACTCAACCATTTTTAAATATTATATGATCTTGATCAGTGCATGGAGATACCTAAAACTTCACTACCTGATGCAAATATAACAAGGCCGAATCAGATGTCTTTTCTTGAGAGGGAACTTAAGGAATCAGATCTAGGGGGTTTAAATGAAGAACAAAGGACTTTAGATCTGAGTATAGGGGACATGGTTGGGTCTAGCCCTAAAAGGGAAACTATTTTGTAAAGTGGTACAAATTTATTTATGCCCTCTCCTACTCAGGCACTGATGTAGTCATCCTTGGATTGCAAAACTCCTACGGTGTTGGGATTGCAGCAAAAAAAAATTTAAAAAGGTTTTTCAAATAATAATATGAAGGTGGGTCGAAAGAAGGACCAGTATAAAATTAAGTTAATGGGGGAGACTTTTGTGGATTCAGGCTTGGTGAGAACATTAGACTCCCATTTGTTATAACCCCCAAAAATTATTATCCTCTCATGGAATGTAAGGGGGTTGAATAACATCCCCAGATAAAAAGTTGTTCGTGATTTGGTTCATGTGCATTCTCCGGATGTGGTGTTTATTTAGGAGACTAAATTGGCTATTGATAATATGTTCAATATTTCTCCCAAGTTGTGGAGAAGAGGGCAATTCTAGTGTATTGGTGCATGTGGATATGTTGGTGGCATCGCTTGTTTATGGGATTCGATTAAGATATCCCCTCTTACTTGGATTTCCAGTAGATGGTCTATTTCAATGGTTGGGCATGATAATGAATTTGGTGAAATCATCCTACTTACAAATGTGTATGCTCCTATTGATTACAATGGTAAAGTGAATTTGTGGAAGCACATTTACTTTTTGAGAATTTTGGTTCCCTTGTACCCATGGATTTTGGCTGGAGACTTCAACTCTATCACTTGTCTAGATGAGAAACATGGTGGGGTGGACCGTCTCAAACATTTTTCTTCTGTCTTCAGTGCTCATATCCAGGACCTAAACTTGGTTGACATCAAGCCAGATAATGGGATATTTACTTGGCATAATAGAAGGTGTGGGGAAGCTTCCATCTTAGAGAGACTAGATAGGTTTTTGATATCCAGTTATTGGATGGGTAATAACAGAGGTGCTAGTTTTATCATTCTGGATAGTAGGGGATCTGATAATTGGCCTATAAAACTCTTTGCTTTGGAGTTAGGGCTAAAAAATAATACCTCCTTTAAGTTTCACTTATGTGGCTTCATTATCCTAAGCTTCATGATTTTATGTGAGGCTGGTGGACCACTGGCAAACCTCCTCATGGCACCACTATGTATTCCTTTATGAAGTGACTACAATTTTTAAAACATAAATTGAAGAGATGGAATAGACTAAATTTTGGGAACCTTTCCTTGGCTAGGCTGGCATCTCTTAGGAGGATGGAAGAAGCTTCAAGGAATATTAGAGATCAGGGATTCACGAAGGAGCTTCTTGTTGAGGAATTTGAGGCTGCGAAAGACCTTGCTAAATGGGAATTGAGGGAAGAAATTTTTTGGAAACAAAAATCTCGAGTATACTAGATTTAGGAAGGGGATAGGAACACAAACTTCTTTTATAACTCAGTTAAGGCTCATCATAATGGTAACCTAATTACCTCTCTTGTGAATTCTCAGGGCGCCCTGCTTTCTTATTTTAGGGATATTTCAAAAGAGACTAAGAGGTATTTTTCCTCTCTCTTCAAGGAGGACTCCCTATCAGATTATGAGAATGAAAATCTTATTCTAAACTATATTCCAATGATTTTTTCTAAAGAGATGAATGAGCACTTTATGGATCCAATTTCCCTTGAGGATTTGGAAAATGTTGTATTCAAGATGAAAAAATGAAAAGCCATAGATCCAGATGGATTCCCAATTTTTTATCAATATTTTTGGGATTTAATAAAATTTTATATTTTGGAGATGGTCCATGAGTCCCAAAAGAACAAACAGATGCTAAGGGACCTAAATGCTACCTTTGTGTTGCTTATACCCAAAAACGAGGGAGAAAAATCCTTGGATATGCTTAGGCCTATTGCTCTCTGCAATGTTGTGTATAAGATCATCACAAAAATTATTGTTGAGAGGCTAAAGATATGGTTGAGCAAAATCATCTTTGAGGAGCAAGGAGGGTTTGTTGCTGGTCGACAAATCTTGTATGGGGTTGTTATTGCTACAGAATTTATTCACTCGATGGAAACTTCTAAGGATAAAACTATGTTAATTAAGTTGGACATGGCCAAAGCCTATGATCGGGTCAGATGGTCCTTTCTTCAAAAAATTCTTGTTGCTTTTGGATTTGAGGAGGAATGGATTAGATGGGTGATGAGATGTGTTTCTTCTTCCTCATTCTCTATTCTTGTTAATAATGAGCCATCAGAGTTGTTTGAGGCCTCAAGGGGATTGAGGCAAGGAGATCCTTTATCTCCTTATTTGTTTATCATTATTGCGGAAGGGTTGGGAAGATTGCTCAAGTCTCAAGTCATGTAGGGTCTCATTCAAGGGTGGAAGTGGGATAGTAGTTTGCCACCTCTTTCCCACCTTCAATTTGTTGATGATACTACTTTTTTAGGAGTTGCAACTATCAGGGAAGCTGGCAATATTAGACAGTCTCTTGACATATATCTTGGTGCTTCTAGATAGTTGATTAATGAGGACACTTCTTCTATTTTCTTCTTCAACACCCTCCTCTTATTCAAGCCAAGATTTCTCGTATTCTAATATTCTCGGTTGGGACTCCCTCCTTCATTTATCTTGGTATTCCAATTTCATCTCACCCTCTACCTAGATCGTATTGGTAGTATATGCTTGATAAGTTTAGAAGGAAGGTGAATCACTGGACTTTCAGATGGCTATCCACTACAGGTAGAGTGTTGCTTTTAAAATATGTTGTTCAAGCTTTACCCATTTATAGATGTTTTTTACAAATAGCTCCCTCTCACTTCATCAAGGACATGGATGCTTTGTCAAGATAGTTTTTATGGTCTAGAAAACTTTATCAATCTAAATGGAGTTTGGTTAGGTGGGATTCTATATGTAGGCCAGAGCAAGAGGGAGGCCTTGGGTTAATAGATAGCTCTTTTTGGGCAGGCTTTGGCTGTAAAAATTTATTGGAGATGGTGTACCTCTCAAGATAATATTTGGGCTAAAATATTATCTTGTAAATACTTAAGAGGTATTTATGAGGCTAAAATCCCTAGAGTCAGCTTGGTTGGGAAAGGTTCAGTTATCTAGGACATTCTAAAAGAGGAGCTAATTTAATCAAGCAAGGTTTGTTCTGGATTTGCAATCAAGGATAAAATGCTCTTTTTTGGGAGGATTATTGGGATGGCCACCCTCCTATATGAAATAAATATCCTAGATTACATTCCCTAAGCATTTTTTTCTTGGAAGCAGGCTAGTCTCGTGTGGAGGACTTTAAAAAAATCTAGGAAATATGGAGATGTACATGTGGAAATATCCATAAGAATGGCACCAAGGGGGACTGGCCAAGGACAGAGAGGTGCTTACTCTTATTATTATGGGGATGCCTTGTTATTCATTGAGGGGTAAAGATATTCTGGCTTGGATCCCTGATCCTAAGGGAACCTACTCAGTAGCCTATGGTTATCAGGATCTTGATAAGCAAAAGTATGGGAGTCTTCCTATCACTTGGTGGAAAAATGTGTGGAACAAATTTTCCTGGCTAAAATGTAACTTCTTTCTTTGGTTGGTAGCTCATAATAAATGGCTCACTTGGGATAATGTGAGGAAGAGGGGATTTTAGGGTACCTATTTTTTTGTCCTTTTTAGTAAGAATGAGGATGACTATTCTCATTTATTTTTCTAATACTCCTTTTCCAGAGACATTTGGCACCGTTGGTGGAGCGCTTGAAACCATCCATGTTTTCATGTGCTATCCTTGGTGGATTTTTGGAATAGTCTGGGCAGGCATCCGACCAAGGCTCCCTTCCTTTGGGTGGCTTGGAATTTGGGCCCTTCTTGCATCATCTGGTAAATTTGGATTGAATGGAACCGACACATATTTCATGGCAGTTATTTGGCTATTCAACAGATCTAGAAAAGGATCTTATATATGGTTCAGGAAACCATCCATAGCAAATGTGATGTGGACCCTCTTTTGAATTCTAGGGAGGAGAAGGTACAGTAGGCCCTTGGTCTCTTTTTGGATGGTGTGAACTCTTATAGCCCTAGTAGAGTTTCTTAGATCAACAAGAAGGTTAGGAGAGATGGTAGGTGGAGGCCACCCCCTAGAGGAGTTTTAAAAATTAATACTGATGGATTTTCTAGGGGTAATATTGGATATGCTGGCATTGGCGGTGTTGGGAGAGATTCTACTGGTGGTGTCAGTTTTTTCTTTTCCATTTATAAAGGTGTTCACTCCAAAAATTTTATGGAAGCTCTTGCAATTCTTAAGGCCTTGTAGAGGGGGTCTTATCTTGGCTGGCATAGGATTATCTGCAAGTCTGACTCTCAAATTGTAGTTAATATTTTAAACAGTAAAAGGGTGGAGGAAGTTAATTGGCAGTTGGCCTCTATAGCCATTCATATTCTCAAAGTAAGTGAAGATTTTGAATTTATATCCTTTGTGCATATTCCAAGGGAATGGAATGTGGTTTTTGATTACCTGGCAAAAAAGGTTTCTTAGCTGCTGGATCCTTGGAGTATCGATAATTGGGAGAGTCTCCCATCTGGGGACTCTCAATGCCTATGGGAGTTGATCCACAAGGATGTACATAATTAATGTGGTTTATTCTTGTTGTCTTTTTTGGGTGTCATTCTAGTCTAGTGGTTTTAGCTTGTTTGGCTATTTATTTGAGTCTTGGTTGGAAGCTCAATTGTACTCTGTAATCTAGACTTTTTATCAATAAATTTTTACCCCTTTATTTAAAAAAAAAAAAACTAGTGGGTGCTCACCTTTGGGACTAATCATAGATGATAGTTACAATGCATTTCCACTTAGGTGTAAATATGAGCCACAAAATTTTTTGGTATATCCGATGGGACCAAGATTAATAATATTTTCCAAGTTTCCTAGAGGATTCAAGATACGTTGAACAACCTTTACCTCATAGAAAATATTGTACATTCATCTATTGACTCTATTTCAAGAAATAATCCAAAATTGTAAAATCATTTATCCCCTTTCATGCATCAAGCATTAAAGTTTGAAGTGGAAAAACTCATATGTTACTTAGATTTCCTTAAGGTCAAGTCCCATGGATCAATGGTAGTATCCTTCATGGTATGATTCAGGCCCTCTTGACATCCCAATATTGCATGAGATACCTAATATTACCCTAAGAAAGCTACCCAAATTTTATGGAAAATATAAAATTGTGTTCAAACATTGTCAATATATAGCTTCCTTGTCCTCTATTTATAATATTATATTTGAATATGGCATGATAATATTGCTTGTTCTTTCATTCAAAGATAAAATACTATTGTGGTATAAATATTTACAAGACAAAATTATATGTTCTTGGATAGATATAACTGAAGCTTTCGTTAATGAGTTTTATGACTCTAAATATCTTCTTATTGCTTACTCAATTTTCTTTCATAAAGAAAAATTCTCAAGAAAATATTTTTGAGTTCAATATCTATTTAAAGAGAATGTGGAGAAGAATTCCCCAATAATATCAAACCTCTCCCACCCAAGCATATCTTTATTGTATCCATGTATTTCATCTTGACCTAAGTATTCTCATTCAGTAGTCTAAATAAAAAGGATTCCCCCATATCTTCTAAGAGGCCATCTAGGCTAAAAATATGCTAATCATGGCAAGTAAAATTCCTTCCAAAAATATCATCCCTTATTTTGATCCTTCTCTTAGCCCACCACACATAACATCCCCTAAGAAGGTGGATTCTGAAGAACACAAGCTTATATTGAGAGGGGGGGTGAATTGTATAAGACCACTTTTTACTTTTCTTTCCCAATCAATATTATGCAATGTATCAATAGCAATATCAACAATAGTAATCAAAGCAATGCATAAATCACCACACACAATAGAGACACCAATTTAACGTGGTTCACCCAATGTGGGCTACTCCACGGAGAAAATATTTCACTAATATTTTCTCAATAAATCTCTTGGGAATCCTTTCCCTATTACAATGTTTATGGACCTCTATCCAAAGGAGACACCAATCCCCTGATCAAGTTCATGGATCTCTATCCATAGGAGAACTCCTTTCTCCTTTGCTCTGGTTGGTGATCTTCTAGAAGAACTATTGCCTCCACTACACTGGCTAATGGATCTCTATCCACTGAAGACTCCTGTCCTCACTCAGAAGACATATCCTCACTGCCCTAGCTAATGGATCTCTATCCACTGGAGACTATCATCCTCTATAATCTATCACCTCCAAAGCTTACTCTTAGCTCTATCTCAAATCTGCACTAAACATAGTCCTTCAGTCTAGCACAAATCTGCTCAATCTCTGTCTCTGGTCTGGCACAAACCTATCCTCAAATTTGCACCAAACTCTGTCCTCAAATCTGCACTAAACATAGTCCTTCGGTCTAGCACAAATCTACTCAATATCTATCCTCAAATCTGCACTAAACACAGTCCTTCGATCTAGCACAAATCTATCCTCAATCTCTATCCTCAAGCCTTAACACAAAGCTTGACTTAATCATAAATCAACTCTACTAGATTTACCCCAAACCTTAACTCAAGGTTTGAACAAATCAATCAATCAACTCTGCTCTCAAGTCTTCTCAAAGACTTATCTCAAATATACCTTGTAAGATTCCACAAAAGCTCACACTAATCTATCCACAAGTCCTCTCTAGAACTTGTCCAATCTGCTCAACAATATCTGTCCTCAAATCTGTATTGTAAGCTTCCACAAAAGCTCACACAAAACTATCCACAAGTCTTCTCAAAGACTTACCTCAAATCTGCTCAACAAGTCCTCACTAGAACTTGTTCAATCTCACATAAACATATAGAGAATTTTTAGAGACTCAATATGCTTCACATTCACCACAATGCTCAATCACTTTCAATATCTCTTTTTACCATAGAAACATATAGAGAATTGTTAGAGACTCAATATGTTTCACACTCACAAACACTCAACCTCTTTCTCAAATTAATTTAGAATATGGAACAATTTGTTTCACATAACTTGAACTATCACTTCAACACATCCACTCAACTAAGATCAATCACTTTCACTCAACCAATCACTTCAACAACAATGCTTATCAAGTAATCCTCACATAACAATGATACTCATGATCTTTGCAAACCCTAGTTCAAGTTCTTCACTCAACCAATCACTTCAACAATAATGCTAATCAAACAATCCTCACATAACAATGATACTCTTAATATTTGCAAACCCTAGTTCAAGATAGCTCACCACTTCACATAACAATGATACTCATGTTCTTTTCACAAACCCTAGCTCAAGCATATGAAATATTTACTCAATATTTCCAACAATGCTTATCAAACAAGGTTTCTAGAATCAAATTTCATTCCAGAAAAACCAAACTCAACAATGCTTATAAAACAACCCTTTTCACTCCAACTTAGCATTCACAACATTCAACAATCACTCACTAGGAATATGTGCCCATACCTTTTTGTTTGATGTAGAAGTACCCTTAAAAACCTATCTCAATCACAATTTTCTTCTTTGCCAATTTCAATGGTTAGATGATAAAATATCACACTAACACTCTCAAAAATATTTCTCAATTACACAAAAATAATCAAACTCAAATACACCTTATTACTCCTTGAAATTAGCAATCATCAAATCATACATAAAAATAATTACTCAATTGCTCCTTATAATATCCAACTTAAATTAATCAACCTCCAAAAATTAACCTTTCAAAATAATATTGCCTACCCTTTTAACTCCCTCAAATACTCAATATCCAAATTGATTCAGGCAAAAATTAAACTTTATAACCATCAAAAATATTTTATTTTTCTCAACCTTAGCACATCCAAAATAATCAAGCGACCAAGATAAATGACATCAGTGCATACCTTTAACACTACCAAAAGGCCTCGGTGGGTTTCAAACGTGAGACCACTCCCCGTCGAGTGCCTTATCAAGGCGCTAGCCCACCACGTGGGCTAAGCGCTTCCACGGGGAAGGGAAGGCACAAGCCTCCCTTTATTCCCTTCATTCAGTGCTGCTCAAAAAAGAAAATGCCCTCACTGCCTTGCAAAATGAATTCGGTGGGATTCGAACCCTACACACTTTGCCTATCGCAAGACTTAGCACCATCTGTCGCTGCCAACTGCACTACATAGCGTTGTGCAAGGTAAGAGGAGCCTCGCTCCTATTTGTCAATCCTTCTACCATTGGAGACCTTTCAAAATGCGAAAACTCTTTCTCCCTTTTTGTGCACAATACTTTGGAGCTTAGGAAATCGATCGATAGCATATGGGGATGTAAGGCAAAGGTTTTTGCCACCTTTTATACACGATGCCTCATGCCATAAAACGTCGATGCTTTAAATCAAATTTCAAATTTAATTTTTAACTTAGCCTTATAACCCTCTTTAGGGTTATTCAAATTAATATAAATTAATTTATAATTAAATTATAATTAACTTAAATAACTTTGAATTAATTAAATTAATTAATAAATTAATTTATAATAAAATTATATTAATTAATTTATAATTAATTTAAATTTCCCTTTTTAATATTATAATAGAATATTATAATATTATTTGCTTGGGCCTCTTCTTTGCACTTTGGACCACATCTGACTACCTGGAACCGGATCTGACCAATTGGAAGCGGACTCTCCTTTTTGCACTGATTGCGGAACTGCTTCTCCTTGCACTGCTCACTAAAACTGACTTTTGACATCAATGACCACTCACTCTTGACATCAATGACAACTCATTTACTCAAAATGTCCAACAATATCCCCCTTTGTCATTTATGGAAACCCAATTATCTTTTCAAATTTCCTTAACCTTTTTCTGTTCTGCTCCCCTTGGGAAACTGCTCCCCTGACTCAATGCTCTCTCCTTAAATCAAATCTCTCCCCCTTACTCAAATATCTCCCCTTTGACATCAATGGCAAAGGGTCACCTTTGGGGCTCGGGGCTAATAATGAGTCTCTTAGCTTAGCCCCTCCCCCACCTCCTCTTGAGGTGGTTAATTTTGGGGTGGGAGTATTTCTACTCCCAGCATGCACTGATCTTTACCTTTGTCCACTTTCCTTCTCATATGATCCTTCTGATTCCTTTGACTGTTCCTATTCTTGCTTGTCTTTGGAATTTTTGCTCTACACCACTTTGTTGTATGTCCATAATTATTGCACTTGTAACACTTAATATTGTTATTCCTTGAAGGTGCAAATATCTTGGGATTTCTTCTGGTGAAGCCATATCTATTCCTGTCATGGACCTTGCAATTCATTGCCTTGTGACCAAACTGATTGCATGAGTAATAATACCCATGAAAAAGCTTCTTATTTTTGAAGTTCCCATATTCTTGTCTTTCATGTGTCCTGCACTATGAAGCCTTGTGCCCAAATCTATGACATGAGAAACATCATCCATTGAAATTTCCTTACCTTGACCTCATTGGTCTCTTAGTCTCTTTTACCCTATGTTGGTTCCTATTCCATTTGTTCCTCTTTTGTGCATTGTTATTTTACTTGTTGAACTTTCTATTGTCCAACTCATTCTTAGAAGTCTCACTTTCTCTCACATGTCTTCTTCTAAAGTTTCTTCTTCTTTGGAACTTGAGGTTGACTCCTCTTCTTGTTTATTTTGTACCTGTTCAAAACCAAGACCTATTTTATTTGTTGACCTTCTTTGTACCTTGATCATCTTATCTACAATATTTGAGCTCTTTCCAAACCTGTGTAGCTTATCCTTAGACTTTTCTACTTCTTCCCTTAGTAGAGCTACTTCTTGTTCTAATATTTCACATTCTAAGACCTTTGCTTCTAACTTATCCTTGAACTTATTTGTCTTAGCCATTGACTTATTTAGATCCTCTAAAAGCTTTCCTCTTTCTTCATCACATTCTTGAAACTGAAGCTTAAGTTGGGAATTTTGCTTTCTTACCTTCTTTAATGTGTTAAGAGCATAAATAAGCTCTCCCTCAAGATAAACTTCTCCTTTCTCTGATTCTTCCTCTATTTGTTTACCTTTGAAGACATCTTCATTCTCTTCTGACTTGTCTTCTATAGGATCAACTCCTTATTCTTCTAGTGCCATTAGAATATTCTCTTCTGGTCCTTCAAGTGTATCCTCATATTCATAATCACTGAAACTAAAACTATTCTTTATACAACTATCTTCAAGATGTCCAAAATTACCACATCTAAAACACTTGAGAATTATTGGTGATCTTTTCTTAACTTCTTCTTTTTCTTCTATCAAAAATAGAACTTCATATTTATCATTATTTGAGAAACTATTTTCACTATCACTTGAGTACTTACTTGCCTTGTCTGCATAGTAACTCCTCTTCTGTATTTGAAATAACTTCTTTCCTTGTTTGCCTTGTCCATCCTTGCATTTCTTTTGGTACCTGTATTTTTTTGATTCCTTGTTCTTATGATCCTATTTTTCTTCATCATTTCTATTTCTAGCTTCTTGACAATCAGTTGCATAGTGACCATACTTTCCACAATTGAAACATCTAACAAATTTTGCATCTTTAAATATTCTTGGATCCTTATTCCTTCTACCATAATTTACTTCTTCATCACTAGATGACTCATTGCTTGAATCTAACTTCTTACCCTTTGTATTCTTAGTAGCTTTGAAGGTTGCTTCCTTTCGGATATTAGGTTTCTCTTTTGTTCTCATCTCAAAAGTTGTAAGAATACCAAGTAATACATCTCTTGTCAAAAGATCACCATATTTTGATTCCTCTATAGCAGAGATCTTTTCACTAAACCTTTTTGGGAGAGATCTTAAGATCTTATCACAAACATCAGATTCTTCAATCTCAAGTCCAAGTCCTTGCATGGCATTAACAACCTTGTCTACACGAAGTAGATAAGTACTAATGTTTGTTGGCAATTTTGGGTATCTTGAGTACATTGCCTTTGCCTAAGTTTAATTGTTGTCATTGATGTCAAGGAGCTATTGGTAGTTGTTGTTTTTGATGTCAAGGAGTTCTTGGAGCAATTTGTTTTTAAGTCTAAGGATGTGTTTTGATGAAGGTTTCAGCTGGTCAGTAAGTCTCCAAGAAAATCGAAGTAGCCCAGTTGCCAAAAATCCAGAAAAAGATAAGTTAGAAAAAGTTTGCAGGTTGCTGGAAAAACTGTCGCGATTTCGCGACATGTTTGAGGAGAGAGAAAGTTTGGCCAAAACTGTCACGATTTCGTGACATGCAGGAAGGCAGAGGCAAAGCGGGCAAAAGTGTCACGATTTCATGACATGCAGGAAGGCAGAGGCAGAACGGGCAAAACTGTCGCGATTTCGTGACAAGTTTTGAAGAAGTTGTACGGATGCAGAAAGTGTCACGATTTCGTGACAAGTTTTGAAGAAGTTGTACGGATGCAGAAAGTGTCACGATTTCATGACAGGTTGAGTTGGCAGCATGCAGTTGGCAAAAGCGTCATGATTTCGTGACATGTTCCAGTTTCACGAGCAGTTGGCAAGAAAGAGCTTAAGGCAGCAAAAGCGTAGCGATTTCGTGACATGTTTCATTTTCGCTAGTGCAAACCAAGAAAAGGATGAAGAAGCAAGAGGTGTCACGATTTCACGACAGAGTTGCTGATGACGTCAGCAAAAGGCAAAGGTGTCATGATTTCACGATAGTAGCGGAGAAGAAGACTTTGAAGTCCAGAGCGTCGCGATTTCGTGACAAGAATCATGATGACGTCAGCAAGAGGCAAAGGTGTCACGATTTCATGACAGTAGCGGAGAAGAAGGCTTTGAAGTCCAGAGCATCATGATTTCATGACAAGAATCATGATGACGTCAGCAAGAGGCAAAGGTGTCACGATTTCACGACAACAGCAGAGAAGAAGGCTTTGAAGTCTAGAGCGTCACGATTTCACGACAAGATTTACGATGACGTCAGCAAAGGCTGTAGTGTCACGATTTCGCGACAACAAACCAAAGAAGGTGTACGACAGTCAAAGGCGTAGCGATATCGTGACATGTTTGAGTTTCACGCGAGAACAACTACAGAACAACAGAGGCGGTTAAAGCCGACGAAGTTAACCTCTGTCGACGAAGTGTAAGGTTTTACAGCCGACGTGTTTGGAGATTGAACAGCCGACTAAAGAACAAGATTTCATCTTAAGATTGTGAGTATTAAAGGAAGACTGTTTGAGCAATTTTGGGTATCGATCGAAGTGTGCATTTCGTAGTGAGGCGTTCGCAAAGTTAGTGCGACTAGTGAGGTTCGATCATCGAAAAAGTAGAGAGCGAAGTTCGACTACAGCATTAGAGTGGATTTCGTTGAATCTTCTAAGTATCAAAGACTGTGCTGCTGTTCATAAGAAGACTGTGCAAAAAGTATGATGTGGTGGTTGTACATAGGCGCATAAGTTGTTGTGCATTCGAATGCTACAGTGTTTGCGAAGATCATGAAAAGGGTGGAATTTGATCTAAGGACAACTGTGATTGCGACTGTGTTCACGCAGTCTGTGTAAAAGAAAGCAAAGTGCACGAAGTAGATGCTGCTGTAATTGCGAACAGTTGTGAAGGACAAACGGTGATCAAGTGCTGCTGTAATTTGAGAAGACTGTGCTGTTGTAGTTGCGCAGGCAGTGAAAAGTTGTTTTCAACCAAGTGCAGAAAGGAACAAAGAAAGAGGACAATTGTGCTAGACCGAAGGACTGTGTTTGGTATAGAAAAGAGGACCAGATTTGCTGTAACAGAGTTGAGGACAGAGATCTCCAGCCAGAGCAGGGAAGACAGGTGTCTTCTATGGACAGAATTCCACTTGCTAAGGGCAGAGGAGGTAGAGGTCTTCTAGAGGATCACTAGCAAAGCAGAATTAGGGGAAGGTGTCTCCTTTGAGCTAAGGCTCATAAACTTTGTAATCGGGAAGGATTCCCAGAGGTTTTGATATAACTTTTAGAGGAAAGTTTTATCCGTGGAGTAGCCCACCTTGGGTGAACCACGTAAAGTGCTGTGTCTCTTTGTGGATTGCTTTTTGTGCACTATTTTACTTGTTGTTATTACTGCTATTTTATTCTGCATGTTAATGGTTTGAAAGTTGTATTGATAGATAAAATTGAAAAAGGTCTTATATTGTTCACCCCCCCTCTCAGTATAAGCTTGTGTTCTTCAATTGGTATCAGAGCCAGTGCCTTCGAAAAGTTTAACAGCTTGAAGGAAAAGGTTGCAAAGAACACAATGGACTACTCAAGTGGGAATGCAGCACCTATTCCGGATGGATCAGATTTTGGTCTATGGAGTGCAAGAATGAAGGTCTATCTTATGGCTCTTGGTAATGAGGTATGGGAAGTTATTGAAGATGGGTACACCATTCCTACAAATGGTCCTTACACTAAAGAGGACAGGCTTCTACATCACAGCAACTCAAAAGCCATGAATGCAATCTTAAAAGGTTTACAGAAGGCTGATCTTACCAAAGTTATTCACTGCAAGACAACTAGTGAGATGTGGAAACAATTGCAGGTTGTTCATACAGGTGATGCAAATGTCCGAAAGGCCAAATTGAGACATTTTAAAGGTATGTTTGAACAACTCAAGATGAATGATGATGAAAATATTAGTGACTACATGCTTCGGATGGATGAGATTGTGAACTCCATGAAAGACTTAGGTCTTGAACTTGCTGAAAATGATGTGTGTGATAAGATTTTAAGATCTCTTCCTAATAGATTTAGTGAAAAGATTTCTGCTATTGAGGAAGCCAAAGATTTAGATAAATTGAAAAAGGATGAGCTCCATAGTATTCTTGCAGCATTTGAGCTGAGAACTCAAGTAAAAGTTGATGTAAAGAAAGAGGCGACTTTCAAAGCTATCAAGAAATCGAAGGGCAAAACAGATTCAAGAAAGTGATGAGTCTTCTAGTGAGGAAGAGGCATATTACAGCAGGAAAGGCAAGTTTTCCAGAAAGCACAAAAGCAAGAAAAATATAAGATGTTTTAACTGTGGGAAATTTGGTCATTATGCTACTGACTATACTGTTTCTAAAAATGAAAGTGATGAAGATGTACAGGATGTTAAAAGCAAGGACTCTGAAAAGCACAGGTATTACAGAAAGAGCAAAAATGAGTACAACAATCACCAGAAAAGCAAAGATGAGTACAACAATCATGGAAAGAGGCATTCTCACAAGAATAAGAAGAGCTTCTACTTAGACAAAGCAAGTAAGTGTTCTACTAGTGATAGTGACAGTTCTTCTAGTGATGATGAAAATGAGATGTTGTTCATTTCAGAAAAAGAGGAAGAACCGAAACATAAATTCATTATCATGAAATGTTTTAGATGTGGAAATTTTGGGCACCTTGAGGATGATTGCAGAAATAATGATTTGGCTGCTAGTATGTATGAGGATGCTTCAGAAAACTACAATGAAGATGCATGTATGGTTTTTGAAAAAGGTAGCACCTCTAGTGATAAGAAATCTGAAAAAGGCTGTGACAATTCAAAGTGCCATCAAATAGAGGATCTTGAATGTGAACTCAATAATGCTCTTGGTGTTTTGAAAAAGGAAAGAAAGAAGAATGATAGACTCAAGTTTAAATTAGATGAATGTTGTATGGAGATAGATGAACTTGTAGAAAATCTTGAAGCATCTATGGCTAAGTCACAAGAACTCAAGAATGAGTTAGATTCTAAAATTCTGGAGTATAGAGAGTTAGAACAGGAAATGGCTTCTTTGAAAGAAGAAAATAAAGAGTACAAGGATAAGCTCTACAGATTTTAGGATAGCTCCAAGAAGGTTAAATTTCTCATCAAAGGACAAAGAAAACCAACAGATAAAACAGGTCTCGATTTCGTTGAGCCGCACAAGGAACAAAGTTGGGGAATCTAGCAAGAGATTTCAAAAGGAAGAGAGTCCTGTTGAAGAAAGTACTTCAGATCATGAGTCAGTAAGTGATGAATACGCAGAAATAGAAAATGATATTCAGACTGAGAAGAAGAAGTCTTCGGGACCCATGAAGTCGAATAAAAGAAAATTTCACGGTAGATGTTTTGCGTGTCACAGATTTGGTCACATGGCTGTACATTGCATGACTCAAATGAAGAGAGTAAATGACAGTTTCAGGATACGTAATTTCTTTCAAGGGTATTGTTACTCTTGTCAACAATTCGGGCACAAGGCAATTTTTTGCAAGGCAAATAACAGGAACTGGGTTAGTCAGAACAGGCGGATTCAAAGAACAGTCATGCCAAATATTGTTACTTGCTATAAATGCAACAATGAAGGTCACCTAGCTAGACAGTGTAGAGCTGATCTTCTGAGATACAGGAACAGAAACAACAACATGAACAAATCCAAGGATCAAGGCATGGATAAGAATAGGAATGATAACAAAAATAGGAAAAGTGATATGAACAGGTCCAAGGATCAAGGTATGGATAAGAACAAAAAAGATAAAAGAAACAGGAACAGTAGTATTAACAGGTCCGAGGATCAAAACAGTGACAGGAACAGGAATACAGAAAAAGAATTCAAGAGAAGGCCCGACAAAGAAATCTTAGACACTAATGATGATGAGTGTCTAATGGGAGTATCACTCCCAACCCTGTTTTAAATCACCTCATCAGGAGGTGGGGGAGGGACTAAGCTAAGAGGCTCATTCTTAGTCCCAAGCCCCAAAGGTGACCCTTTGCCATTGATGACAAAGGGGGAGAGATTTAAGTAAGGGGGAGTGTTTTCAAGTGAAGAGGAAAGCTTCAAGTCAGGGGGAGCAAAAACTTGAAGAGATTGATTTCAGTTTTGGCTCTTGAAAGATGTGTTTTTAATTAAGGGTTGCCATCAATGACAAAGGGGGAGATTGTTGGCAATTTTGGGTATCTTGAGTACATTGCCTTTGCCTAAGTTTAATTGTTGTCATTGATGTCAAGGAGCTATTGGTAGTTGTTGTTTTTGATGTCAAGGAGTTCTTGGAGCAATTTGTTTTTAAGTCTAAGGATGTGTTTTGATGAAGGTTTCAGTTGGTCGGTAAGTCTCCAAGAAAATCGGAGTAGCCCGGTTGCCAAAAATCCAGAAAAAGATAAGTTAGAAAAAGTTTGCGAGGCTGTTGGAAAAACTGTCACGATTTCGCGACATGTTTGAGGAGAGAGAAAGTTTGGCCAAAACTATCACGATTTCATGACATGCAGGAAGGCAGAGGCAAAGCGGGCAAAAGTGTCACGATTTCGTGACATGCAGGAAGGCAGAGGCAGAACGGGCAAAACTATCACGATTTCGTGACAAGTTTTGAAGAAGTTGTACGGATGCAGAAAGTGTCACGATTTCGTGACAAGTTTCGAAGAAGTTGTACGGATGCAAAAACTGTCACGATTTCACGACAAGTTGAGTTGGCAGTGTTGAGTTGCAGGAAGTGTCGCGATTTCGTGACAAGTTTCGAAGAAGTTGTACGGATGCAGAAAGTGTCACGATTTCATGACAAGTTGAGTTGGCGACATGCAGTTGGCAAAAGCGTCACGATTTCATGACATGTTCCAGTTTCATGAGCAGTTGGCAAGAAAGAGCTTAAGGCAGCAAAAGCGTCGCGATTTCGTGACATGTTTCATTTTCGCTAGTGCAAACCAAGAAAAGGATGAAGAAGCAAGAGGTGTCGCGATTTCGTGACAGAGTTGCTGATGACGTCAGCAAAAGGCAAAGGTGTCACGATTTCATGACAGTAGCGGAGAAGAAGACTTTGAAGTCCAGAGCATCACGATTTCGTGACAAGAATCATGATGACGTCAGCAAGAGGCAAAGGTGTCACGATTTCATGACAGTAGCGGAGAAGAAGGCTTTGAAGTCCAGAGCGTCACGATTTCATGACAAGAATCATGATGACGTCAGCAAGAGGCAAAGGTGTCACGATTTCGTGACAACAGCAGAGAAGAAGGCTTTGAAGTCTAGAGCGTCACGATTTCGTGACAAGATTTACGATGACGTCAGCAAAGGCTGTAGTGTCACGATTTCGCGACAACAAACCAAAGAAGGTGTACGGCAGTCAAAGGCATAGCGATATCGTGACATGTTTGAGTTTCGCGTGAGAACAGCTACAGAACAGCAGAGGCGGTTAAAGCCGACGAAGTTAACCTCTGTCGACGAAGTGTAAGGTTTTACAGCCGACGTGTTTGGAGATTGAACAGTCGACTAAAGAACAAGATTTCATCTTAAGATTGTGAGTATTAAAGGAAGACTGTTTGAGCAATTTTGTGTATCGATCGAAGTGTGCATTTCGTAGTGAGGCGTTCGCAAAGTTAGTGTGACTAGTGAGGTTCGATCATCGAAAAAGCAGAGAGCGAAGTTCGACTACAACATTAGAGTGGATTTTTGTTGAATCTTCTAAGTATCAAAGACTATGCTGCTATTCATAAGAAGACTGTGCAAAAAGTATGATGTGGTGGTTGTACATAGGCGCATAAGTTGTTGTGCATTCGAATGCTGCAGTGTTTGCGAAGATCATGAAAAGGGTGGAATTTGATCTAAGAACAGCTGTGATTGTGACTGTGTTCACGCAGTCTGTGTAAAAGAAAGCAAAGTGCGCGAAGTAGATGCTGCTGTAATTGCGAACAGTTGTGAAGGACAAACAGTGATCAAGTGCTACTTGTAATTTGAGAAGATCGTGTTGCTATTGTAGTTGCGCGAGCGGTGAAAAGTTGTTTTCAACCAAGTGCAGAAAGGAACAAAGAAAGAGGACAATTGTGCTAGACCGAAGGACTGTGTTTGGTACAGAAAAGAGGACCAGCTTTGTTGTAACAGAGTTGAGGACAGAGATCTCCAGCCAGAGCAGGGAAGACAGGTGTCTTCTGTGGACAGAATTCCACTTGCTAAGGGCGAAGGAGGTAGAGGTCTTCTAGAGGATCACTAGCAAAGCAGAATTAGGGGAAGGTGTCTCCTTTGAGCTAAGGCTCATAAACTTTGTAATCGGGAAGGATTCCCAGAGGTTTTGATATAACTTTTAGAGGAAAGTTTTATCCGTGGAGTAGCCCACCTTGGGTGAACCACGTAAAGTGCTGTGTCTCTTTGTGGATTGCTTTTTGTGCACTATTTTACTGCTGTTGTTACTGCTATTTTATTCTGCATGTTAATGGTTTGAAAGTTGTATTGATAGATAAAATTGAAAAAGGTCTTATACTGTTCACCCCCCCTCTCAGTATAAGCTTGTGTTCTTCAATGTTTACCTCATCCTTCATTCTTAATTATTCAAATTGTCCTTTGAGATTTTATATCTTTGCCTTTTTGATACTTTTATCTCCTTCATATATGCTTTGCAACTTATCCCAAATATCTTTTACTAATTTGCAATGCATAACCTTTTTGAACTCTGTTCTATGCAAACCTCTCAAAATTGCATTCATTGATTTTGAATTGTAATGATGTAGAAGCTTACCATATTTATATTTAGATGGAGTAGCTAGTGTTGTATATCCATTTTCAATTGCTTTCCATATTTCATTACTAAGTGCCATTAGGTGAATCTTAATTCTCATACTCCAAAATATATAGTTGCTTCCATCAAATACTAGTGTTGAACTATTTGAGGATCCATTCTCAAAATCTATTATGTTATTGTAAGTTTTTTCTTCAAGTTGTTAAACTTTTCCAAAGGAACCCGCTCTGATACCAATTGAAGAACACAAGCTTATACTGAGAGAGGGGTGAACAGTTTAAGACCACTTTTTTATTTTATTAACCAATCAATATTATGCAATGTATCAATAGAAATATCAATAATAGTAATCAAAGTAATGCATAAATAACCACACACAATAAAGACACCAATTTAATGTGGTTCACCCAATGTGGACTACTCCATGGAGAAAATATTTCACTAATATTTTCTCAATAAATATCTTGGGAATCCTTTCTATATTACAATATTTATGGACCTCTATGCAAAGGAGACACTAATCCCTTGATCAAGTTCATGGATCTCTATCCATAAAATAACTCCTTTCTCCTTTGCTCAGGTTGGTGATCTTCTAAAACTGCTACCTCCACTGCACTAGCTAATGGATCCCTAACTAAAGACTCTTGTCCTCACTCAGAAGACCTATCCTCACTACCCTAGCTAATGGATATCTATCCACAGGTATTATATACTCTATCACCTCCAAATATTGCTCTTAGATCTATCTCAAATATACACTAAACATAGTCCTTTGATCTAGCACAAATATGCTCAATATCTAAATCTTGTCTGGCACAAACCTATCCTCAAGTCTGCACCAAAAAGTATCCTCAAATCTACACTAAAAATGGTCCTTCAGTCTAGCACAAATCTTCTCAATATCTATCATAAAATATGCACTAAACATAGTCCTTCAGTCTAGCACAAATCTGTCCTCAAGCCTTAACATAAATCTTGACTTAATCACAAATCAACTCTGCTAGATTTACCCCAAATCTTAACTCAAGGTTTGAACAAATAAATAAATCAACTCTACTCTCAAGTTTTCTCAAATATTTATCTCAAATATGCCTTGTAAGCTTTCACAAAAGCTCACACTAATCTATCCACAAGTCCTCTCTAGAACTTTCTCAATTTTCTCAACAATCTCTGTCCTCAAATTTGTATTGTAAGCTTCCACAAATACTCACACAAAACCGTCCACAAGTCTTCTCAAACACTTGCCTCAAATATGCTCAACAAGTCCTCACTAGAACTTGTCCAATCTCACATAAACATATAGAGAATTGTTAGAGACTCAATATGCTTCACATTCACCACAATGCTCAATCACTTTCAATCTCTCTTTTTACCACATAAACATATAGAGAATTGTTAGAGACTCAATATGTTTCACACTCACAAACACTCAATATCTTTCTCAAATTAGTTTAGAATATGGAACAACTTTTTTTACAGAACTTGAACTATCACTTCAACACATCCACTCAACTAAGCTCAATCACTTTCACTCAACCAATTACTTCAACAACAATGCTTATCAAGTAATCCTTACATAAAACCCTAGTTCAAATTATTCAATGAACCAATCACCTCAAAAATAATTCTTATCAAGTTATCCTCACATAACAATGATACTTTGTTCAGCAAGGTGTAGCAACAACATTGTCATTGTTGTCAAAACACTCAGATGGATAGGTTGATGCACTGGATAGTTGTTTGAAGGTTGTTCGAAGTATGTACAATGGTTTTCAATGATTATGAGGATGTTTTTGATGTTCAGGTGAAGTTGTTACAGGTTTTTCATGCAAATTTGAAAAAGTTCCAAAAATCGTCAGGAAGTTGTCAAAGTAACAAAATTTGTCAAAAAGGTGCGCTCCTTGCTTGTAGTGCATGGTCAGACAGGTCAGAGCATATTGGCATGCTAGGAAACATGTTAGAATAATGTTGGAGGTGTCAGCTCGATGTTTGGATTGATCGTTTGCATCGCCGGTACTTGGTTGGACAATTTTGCACTTAGTTGGACAGTTGTAAAATCTGCGTTAGAGGCCACTTTGGAAGAGGAATATTAAGAAATACATGAGGATTTAGATCTTGAAATTTTTATTTGAGGTAGTATGATGTACAAATAGCTTATGTTTTAAATTTCAGCCCAAACGGAAACCTGAGGAATAAACGGTAGCAGTTGCAAAATGCCTCTGCAACACTTTTTCCAGTTTATGTGATGTAAAATCTGCGTCAGAGGTCACTTTTTGGGAAGAATATTAAGCAATACATGAGGAATTGGACCTCAAATTGTTTAATGGAGGTCGTTGGATATACTTAGAGCTTAAGTTTTAAATTGCAGCCCAAACGGAGTCCGGAAGAAGAAACGGTGAGTGTTGCAAAATGGCTCTGGAGCACTTTTTCAGTTTATGTGATGTGTAAAATCAGCGTCAGAGGCCACTTTGTTGGAGGTACTGTGAATAATCCATGAAGATTTAAAATCAAAAATTTAAACGGAAGGTAGTCGGTTTATTCAAGAATATATGTTTCAATTTTTAGCCCATTTGGAAATTTGAGGAGGAAGTTATGACTGTTACAAATAGCCCTATCAACTCTTTCTAACATTTTTGGTAGTTTCTAAGAATGTAACGGTTGAGTGGTAATTTTGTGTAACTGGAAAAAAAGAGCTGCATTTTTTAATGTGAAGCATATATATGTTTTAAAAGATAAGGGAAAAAAAGTTTTTTTTGAAGAAAGGACTGTCGGTGCATGTTGTGAAGAATTTTTTCTTTAGCATTTTGATTGAAAAAATGTTCAAGGTGTGAGATAATCAATGTGCAAATTTGATAAGATCAAAAATTTTAGACAGAATATTTTAGAGGAGAATATTTGTGAGCTATACCACTCAGGTTCTTTTGATGAGATTTAATACTTTTATCAGAGCTTTTTAAATTTGTTGGGTCGGTGCTTAGCAACAAGGGTCGGTGCTCCTTGCAGTTGGTTTTGCTAAAGTCCAAGTTGGTTGGTGCCATTCCCTGCAGTTTGTGCTACAAAAATATTGTAAAGACCAAACATTTTTGAGGTTGGATTTGGATGGGAGTCCAAACAGTCCATTGGCACAGTGGTTTTCCCACATCGGGTTTCCACTATAAATCTGGTGTTATGTGATTACTTATTTTGATTTGATTTCATAGTTGGATTAAATTTTAATATACACTGATTCACCCCCCTCTCAATGTCACACTTAGTTTAACATACTTATGATCTTTGCAAATCCTAGTTCAAGTTATTCACTCAACCAATCACTTCAACAACAATGCTAATCAAACAATCCTCACATAAAAATGATACTCTTAATATTTGCAAACCCTAGTTCAAGATAGCTCACCACTTCACATAACAATGATACTCATGTTCTTTTCACAAACCCTAGCTCAAGCATATGAAAGCTTTACTCAATATTTTCAACAATGCTTATCAAACAAGGTTTCTAGAATCAACTTTCATTCCAGAAAAAACAGACTCTATAATGCTTATGAAACACTTCTCACTCCAAATTAGCATTCACAACATTCAATAATCACTCACTAGGAATGTGTGCCCATACCTTTTTGTTTGATGTAGAAGTACCCTTAAAAAATTATCTCAATCACAATTTTCTTCTTTGCCAATTTCAATGGTTAGATGACAAAATATCACACTAACACTCTCTCAAAAATATTTCTCAATTACACAAAAATAATCAAACTCAAATACACCTTATTACTCCTTGAAATTAGCAATCATCAAATCATACATAAAAATAATTACTCAATTTCTCCTTATAATCTCCAACTTAAATTAATCAACCTCCAAAAAATTAACCTTTCAAAATAATATAGCCTACCCTTTTATCTCCCTCAAATACTAAATATCCAAATTAATTTAGGCAAAAATTAAACTTTATAACCATCAAAAGTATTTTATTTTTCTCAACCTTAGCACATCTAAAATAATCAAGCGACCAAGATAAATGACATCAGGGCATACCTTTAACACTACCAAAAGGCCTCGGTGGGTTTCGAACGCGAGACCACTCCCAGCCAAGCACCTTATCGAGGTTCTAACCCACCATGTGGGCTAAGAACTTCCACGGGGAAGGGAAGGCACAAGCCTCCCTATATTCCCTCTGTTTGGCACTGTTCAAAAATGAAAATACCCTCACTTCCCTGCAAAACAAATTTGGTGGGATTCGAACCCTACACACTTTGCCTGTTGCAAGAATTAGCACCATCCATCGTTGCCAACTGCGCTACACAACACTGTGCGAGGTAAGAGGAGCCTCGCTCCTATTTTTCAATCCTTCTTCCATCAGAGACCTTTCAAAATGCAAAAACTCTTTCTCCCTTTTTACACACAATACGTTGGAGCTTAGGAAATCGATCAATAACATATGATAATATAAGGCAAACATTTTTACCACCTTTAATACATGATGCCTCGTGCCATAAAACGTCGATGCTTAAAATAGAATTTCAAATTCAATTTTTAACTTAACCTTATAACCCTCTTTAGGGTTATTCAAATTAATATAAATTAATTTATAATTAAATTATAATTAACTTAAATAACTTTGAAAGTTAATTAAATTAATTAATAAATTAATTTATAATAAAATTATATTAATTAATTTATAATTAATTTAAATTTCTCTTTTTGCTTGGGCCTCTTCTTTACACTTTGGACCACATCTAAATACCTAGAACTAGATCTGACCAACTGGAAGCAGACTCTCTTTTTTGCACTAATTGTGGAACTACTTATCCTTGCACTGCTCACTGAAACTGGCTCTTGACATCAATCACCACTCACTCTTGATATCAATCACCACTCACTCTTGACATCAATGACAACTCATTTACTCAAAATGTCCAATAGAGTTATTTTCATTACACATGTCCAAAAATAATATAGTTCTTACTACTCAAGAAAATCAGTTTTAGAAAGAACATGGAGAGAAAATGATGATCCAAGAATCAATGCAAGATGAAAAGAGAATGGAGGAATTTTTTCCATAGGCTAGAGTGAAGGAGGCTAGAATTCAATGGCAACAACTTCATTAAAGTAATGACCCATAGCTCCTTGGTATCAATTATGCTATAGAAAGGAAAACAGAGAAAAATGTTGAATATAACAAAGAGGAAAGTGCTGATATGCTTGTCATGCCCCCATTCTTATCACATAATTATATCTAGGTAGATGATTCTTATTGAAGAATTTTACCAACATAACCATTGGTAGATAATGTGATAGCCTTCAACATAGCAACCAACCATCATAAAGATAATAGTGATGAGCATCCTCTGATTCCTAAAGTCCTAGATATGAATAAGAGAAATCAACTAGGTATCCATATGCAGATCCCAATAGTAAAATGTTTGAATCAAAGAAGGATTGAATCTTATAAAATGCTATATTTTCTATATATGACTCTAAAAGAGAGGATGTAAATGATAGTGCAGTTCCAAGCTTATTCAAGAGCTCCATTTTATCATAACAATATTTGAGGAAGGATTTGTTAGTTTCTTTAGAGCTAAATTTGGTTGATCTCTCCTTAGCAAAATTAATAGGAGGTGATGCAATTTTGAAAGGTAGATCCTTAAGCCTCTAAAATAAGTATTATATTTCATTTTATCTACCACTCTCTAGAAGAATGTAGATTACACAATTGTGTAGTGGACCCGGGAGCTAAACTCTCAGTAATGCCACTAAATATCTTTCAAAATTTGAGTTTGAATATGGACGTGATAGAACCAGAATGGTTGCAATTCAAGGAAAATATAGTAAAAAATATAGGCATCTTGAAAAAGGTTATGATGCTGATATGTAGGCACCCGTAAATGGTCATCATATAGGATATTATAAATGTCAATATTCCACCATTATTTGGTATATGTTTCTCTGAATATCTCCTTAGACAAGTAGGAGGATATCTCAATCAAGAGCTAAATCAAGTGAGGATCTTTGGAGTTAATAAGTAATTTAATATACTCAGTCAAGGCATTCATCCTTTCTTCATTGAAAGATATGAACAATAATAAATAAGTCTTCTAAAGAAAATTGATTGTGGGACAATTCCAAAAATAAATAAATTTTCTCATTCCAATATTGATCAATCTAAGTACTATCAAATATATTCAAATCAAATACCACAAAAGATATTTGTAATCATTTATATTCTCTATTGGAGCACATATAATTCTAACTTCCTTTGTTTCTACATAAATAATCAGGAATATCTCTCAAAAGAAAGAAATGAGATTGAATCTTTATACCAAAAGCAATTTTGGATTAAGAAGTATATGTAGCAAGTTTCAAAATATGCAATAATCAGTGGGAGAACACTCATTATAGATCCATATGTTATAAAATTCACACTTGGCTAGAGCATAGAACATCTAGGAGGAAGGACAAAGTTGGGATAATTTTAGAGAAAAATTGAAGATAATTCCGAGTTATTAGAAAGGGAAAATATAGAAAAGTACAAGTTTGACACTAAATGGTCTAGACATTGCAGGTTCATGGGATAAGCCCATAAATTGTTTGAAGCTAGGCATGGGCACACACCACATTTTTGTGTACATAGTCGACAAGTAAAATAAAAAAATGGTGGATTACAACTGCAATGAATAAGTAGATCAAGCTCGTGTTCCTTTACATATTCTTAAAGGGGAATTAAATGAGAATATTATGGTAGCAAATAAATATCAATCCAAGAAAAAGTACATAAAAGGACTAAAATTAGAGAGAAATGGGCATAAAATCTTTGATAAGTCATTACAGCATTCACATAGCAATTTATTCTTCCCTTTTGAGATTCTTTCCAAAAAATATATTTTCCCCTCCATCATTATTATATAGACTCATTAGTCCAATGGACAAGGATAGATCAGCGTAGAGATGATGGAAGGTGCACCTAAATATCTAACATGACATAGGGTAGGACTATTGTAACTCGTGTAAGCGAGGGAATACCTTATATCATATGCAGTATGAGGCTAGTTGAATACAAAACAACATAAGGTAAGGAGTCAGTTTGTGTATGAATAGATAGCCCAAGGAGATCCAAATATTTTGAAAAATATTCCCAATCATGGAAGTGTAGTCCCACAGATGTCAACTGGTAAGGTTGGCCTTTCACAACTCACCTCTATATAATACTTGACATAGGTTTAAATCCAAAGGATTATTTTATCAACATGAATATGAGCTTGAAGGTGCAAATAGAGACTAGCATGGAAAATTATAATGGACTAAAGAGATTCCTACTAAACTACACTAGAAAAATGAGAAGGCATAATAACATATGATCACCTATAAGCAGTTGTAATATCGGCCTAGGGCAATATGTTTGTTCTTGAAGAAACTCTAAGATGTAACAAAGTATTCTTAAGGAGGTGCTTTTTTTTTAGGTTATCCATAATTAAGATGCCCCTTTCTCAATTTTTTTATCTTTTATCCCTTCACGTAATACCTTAGTACCATTTATTTCAATATTCACCTGTAAATTGGCCATAAACTCCTTAGTGTGCACACACATCCACTTCTTCTCCTATCATTCCATATATAATTTCATACTATGTTTTTTCCCTATCCTTTGTACTCCCATTTTATCCTCTTAGCCATAAATGACCCTTTTGTTTGCACATGCATTTCACCTCTATTCACCTAGCACCCTCCTTTATCTTGTGGCCACTATCATATTCATTTCTCCTCTACTAGCTTCCCCTTCAATAACCTTACCTTTTTGTCCCTTCTTCTATGAGAAAGTGTTTACTTTAATATAAGGCTCTAAGTTCTACAAATTTGTAAGAAAATTCTCCCAGGAGGCACCAATAATGTAGGCCAAAATGGCTACATTAGTAAGAATCCAGCAAAATTTTTGAAAATTTATCCAGGAAAGGAGAAAGTGCTCCAAAACCATGGTTTTTTTCTCAAAACTGTGATCAAAGGTGGACCAATGCTATCTAAAAAGGAAGAATATCATGGTTGTGAGGAAGTAAATTTCTTAAAACCACATCCATTCTTGCCAAAAGGAAGTTAAAATGAAGAAGAACATAGTCATAGGATGCAGATCCCAAAACCATGATTTTTCATGAAATTATGGTCAATCTAGTCAAAGTTTGCTATTGCAGATATTGGATCGTGGTCATGAGATGCCTTTATCAAGAAACATGGAAAATAAGTCCCAAAACCATAAATTTCCTTGATTCTATAGTCAATACAATCAAAGTGATCAAAATTTTATTTTGGATCACAATCGCGAGTAGCCTTTTGGAAGTTGAAGCTTTGAGATCGTGAATTTTCTTGAAATCATGGTCAACATAGTCAAAATATGAGAAATATAATTTTGGAGTATGGTTGTAAGTATGATGCTTGAAGGTTTTTCCAAAAGCGTGACCATAATTAAGAACAAATAATTTTCCTTTAAGGGATGTGTGATTGTAAACAATCTCTTTGCCATGGTCAACATGGTCAAATAGATCTTGCCCCAAGAAATAAGCATCATCTGGAGCCTTCTTCGAGTCATGATCATTACTCCAAACTTATAAAAGTTTAAAGGTATGACACAACTATCCAATATTTCCCAAAAAATATAGAAGCTCGAAGATATCGATTTTCTCAAATTCAAGGTCAAATCTATCAAACACCCTAAAGTCTGCAAATCAAACACAATTTTGAGAAAAATAGAGAAATGAAACTGAGTTCTCACGACCATGGGTAGAAGTATCAAAGATAGAGTTTGAGGCATGATTTTGAGTAGGTAAAGTAAGCTTTTACTAAAGTAATGTGCCTGTTGAGCAAGGTGCAACAACAATATTGTCATTGTTGTCAACACAGTCAGATAGATCTATTGATGCAGTGGAAAGGAAGTTCAAAGGCTAGTCAGATGCAGAAGACAGGAGTCCAAAGGTTATTCAGAGTATGGACAGTGAGTTTCCAAGAATACCGAAGTAGCTCATTTGCAAAAAGATCAAAGAAAAAGACAAGTAAGAAAAGTGTCACGATATCGCAACATATACAGTAGGCAAGAAAAATTGTTGCGATTTCGTGACATGTTGGAAGAGAGAGAAAAAGCTGGAAAAACTATCATGATTTCATGACATGTTGGAAGAGAGAGAAGAAGCAGGAAAAACTATCGTGATTTCACGACATGTTGGAAGAGAGAGAATAAGCAGAAAAACTGTCGCAATTTCGCGACATGTTGGCAAAGAAAAAGGCAAGTGGAAAAACTGTCGCGATTTCGTGACATGTTGGCAGAGAAAAAGGCAAGTGGAAAAACTGTCACGATTTAGCAACATGTTGGCAGAGAAAAATGCAAGTGGAAAAACTGTCACGATTTTGTGACATGTTGGCAGAGAAAAAGGCAAGTGGAAAAACTATCGCGATTTCGCGACATGTTGGCAAAGAAAAAGGCAAGTGGAAAAATTGTCGTGATTTCATGACATGTTGGCAGAGAAAAAGGCAAGTGGAAAAACTGTCATGATTTCATGACATGTTGGAAGAAAAAGAGAAAGTAGGAAGAAGTGTCACGATTTCGTGACAAGTTCAAAGAAAGAGAAAAGTTTGAAAAGTGTCGCGATTTCGCGACATGTCGTAGTTTCGTGACTTATTGCAAAGAAAGTTGTACGGACAAAAAAGTGTCACGATTTCACGACATATTGCAAGGAAGGTTGTACGGATGAAAAAGTGTCACGATTTCGTGACATATTGCAAGGAAGGTTGTACGGACGAAAAAGTGTCGTGATTTCATGACATGTTGCAGGAGAGAGAGTCCGAAAGAAAAAGTGTCATGATTTCGTGACATGTTGCAGGAGAGAGAGTCCGAGAGAAAAAGTGTCACGATTTTGTGACATGTTGCAGGAGAGAGAGTCTAAAAGAAAAAGTGTCACGATTTCACGACATGTTGCAGGAGAGAGAGTCCAAGAGAAAAAGTGTCACAATATTGCGACATGTCAGGTTTTCGTGACCCGAAGGCAAGAGAAAGCGCTAAGGAGAAAAAGTGTCACGATATCGTGACATGTCGCATTTTCGTGACCCAAAGGCAAGTTAAAGTGCTAAGGAGAAAAAATGTCGTGATATCACGACATGTTGTGACCCTAAGGCAATAGAAAGCGCTAAGGAGAAAAAGTGTCGCAATATCATGACATGTCGGGTTTCGTGACCCGAAGGCAAGAGAAAGCGCTAAGGAGAAAAAGTGTCACGATATCGCGACATGTTGCATTTTCGCGACTAAAGGAGGAAAGAAAAAGTAAGAAGGCAGAAGTGTCATGATTTCATGACAAAAGTAAATAATGAGAGTACGGAGGAAAAAGTGTAGCGATATCGCTACATGTATTCTCGTGGGCTAAAGCTAAGAGAAAGCGTACAGAGGTGAAAGTGTCGCGATATCGCGACATGTGTTTTCATGGCAACAGCTACAAAAGAGTTATAGAGGCAGTTGAAGCCGACGAAGACCGATGTTAGCCAATGAATATTAGGGTTTATAGGCGATGAAGATTAGGGTTTGCATCCGACCAAGATTAGGGTTATAGATGACTAAGATTAGGTTTTTGATCTTAAAAATATTGTTATAAAAGGAAGGTTGTTTGAAGAGTTGGGGATGTTGTTAAGTGTGACATTCGAAGACAGGGTGTAGAGTGCAAAGTTCGGTCGTAGTGTGCAGAAAGCAAGTCATCGAATCATTCTAAGTGCAAAGATCACAAAGGAAGCAGAGTGTGCAAAGGGGAGAAAACAAACATTCGACAGTTAAGCAGCAGATTATGTGAAGTGATAGCGCAGAGGGAGCAGAGTGCGCATAGGACAAAAAAGTGAAGCAGACCAATCAGGGTATTGTTAAAGGCAAAGGTATCTTAGTATCATTCTTCTAAGTTTTAGATTTGAAGTCCAAGTTGGTGCTTGGCATAAGGGGTTGGTGCTCCTTATAGTTGGTGCTGGCAAATCAGGGGTTGGTTCTCCTTTCTGTTGGTACAGATAAATCATGGGTTGGTGCTCCTTCCGGTGGGTCTTTGGTAAACTATTTGTAAAATTTGTTGCTTTGCAAAGGCTAGATTTGGATGGTAGTCCAAGCAGTCATTTTTGAGGAGTAGCCACATTGGTGAACCTCGTTAGAATCTTGTGTTGTGTGATGTTCTCTTGTTGTACTTGCTATATCTGTTTATAAGTTTTAACTACTGCTATTTTTAGAGCTGTTAATTCATGATTAAAGAGCTATACTGATTCACCCCCCTCTCAGTGCCATTGTAAGTATAATAATTGGTATCAGAGCTAAGTCCCTATTCAAGATTAACCAGCTAGGGTGATCTTGGAGATAACACAATGGCAGGTGGTGAAGGCTTCTCATCAAACAAAGCACCATTGTTTGACGGATCTAATTATGCATTCTAGAGAGTCAAGATGTAGACATATCTCTATGCTTTGGGATATGACATTTGGGATTCAGTAGTTAGTGGATACATAATTCCCATAATTCCTCCAAAAGAAGCGGATGAAAAGAAACTGTTTGAAAACAATTCGAAAGCAAAGAATGCCATCTTGTGTGGATTAGCAGACAGTGAACTAGTAAAGGTCATGAACTATAAATTGGCAAAAGAAATATGGGACAAATTGAAGAGTGTTCATGAAGGAGATGATAAGATCAAAGAAGCCAAGTTACAGACACATCAAGCTTAGTTCGAAGCATTGAAGATGAATGACGATGAAAACATTGAGGCATTCATGTTGAGAGTTAATGGAATCATCAATGCGATCAGAGGACTCAATGAGAGTATCGATGACTCTACTGTTGTGAAAAAGGTATTAAGATCTCTTCCTCAAAGGTTTGATTCCAAATTCTCAGCGATAGAAGAAGCTAAAAATCTAAATTATTTTAGTATAGATGAAATGTATGGTTCTTTAACTGCATATGAAATGAGGATAGGAAGATCTAAACCCACTGACAGAGAAGCAACTTTCAAAGCCCTTAAAAATAAAAACACAAAACAAGAGTTCAAGGAAGAAGAGACATCAGATGAAATGGAAGAAAACTTTGTTAGAAAATTGAAAAAGGGGAAAGGAAAATACAGAGGGAAGCTTCCATTTAAATGTTTCAACTGTGGAGGCATTGGGCATTTTGCAACTAAATGAAAGAGAAGAACAAAAATGATGAAGGATCCCACCAAGAAATAAGTGACTGGAAGATGAAACAAATTTCAAAAAAGGCAACTTCAAAAAGAAAAGTTTCATCTCCAAGAATGTTAGTTCATCATAAAATAGCTCCGGTGAAGAGTCTGAAGAAGAAAGAGATGAAGCTCTTTTTATGGCATTTGAAGAAGTTAAATCAGAAAAATAAAAAGGAGTGACCTCTGAATTTTGTGGTGAAAATCTCGAGGCTGAAGTAGACTTAGAAGGTGAGTTGATATCTACACTTGAAGAGTGGGAGATAGAAAAGAAAAAGAATAAGAAACTATCAAGAAATCTTGAGGATGCAAATGGAATCATAACCAGCTTAAAAGTTCAGATAGAAGAATCTAAGAAAATCTCCGAAGATCTCAAAGTACAAATAACCATGAGAATAGACTATTGCAGCAAGCTAGAAGAAGAGACTATTGGTCTAAGAATGCGACTAGAAGAGATGAACAAGAAAATCAGTTGTTATCACAAACATGAAGAAAGTTCTATGAAGCTAGATAAGATCATAAATGACCAAAGACCTGCAGGCATCAGGTTTGGTCTGGGTTTTATCGAAGGAGAATCATCAAGTGGATCAAAGTCCAGAAATGTAGAATCCATAAAGAATGAAGATAAGAAACAGATTGATCAATGGAAATTGCCTCATCCAAAAGAAAGCAATAATGCCAGGCTCGAAAGGAGAACTGACAATGATGGATTCACCAATGTCACACATCAAAGAAGAAGAATACCTATGGCTCCTACGACAACATGGCAAAGACCATCTCCCAGGTTCAATTATCCCTTCTCTAGTTTCTATTTTAAATGCAATGGCTATGGACATAAAATCTCAGACTGCAAATACAATGTTAGACCAAGGAATTTCACCAATAGAAATGCTTTTTCTCCTCTGATGAATTACATAGTAGAATGTTATAACTGTCATAATTTTGGGCACATTACAAGAAACTGTAGAAGCACATTTTCATCAAATCAGTTTCAGGAAAGAAAAGTTCAACCAAACAGGATGAGACAAAATATAAAACTTCCTGTAAAACATGCACAAGCTGCTGATAAGGGAAAAACAAAACAAGAGCCCAAAACTACTATCAAAACAATGTGGAAAGGAAAAGAACGACTAAAGGAAGAAAAGGAATCCTTAATCGTTCAAACTACATTCAAAGAATAGAATAAATATGTACCATGGATACTAGATAGTGGATGCTCTAGTCATATGATAGGTGACAAACAAAAATTTGATATGTTACAAAAATATGAAGGAGGATCAATAAAATTTGGAAATAATGATGGAGCCAAGATAGTCGGCAAAGGCTCAGTCAAAATTAGTGATGGAAGGATTAAATCAGAAGAAGTCTTATTTGTGGATGGATTGAAACATAATTTATTGAGTGTAAGTCAGATTTGTGATAAAGGTAATGAAGTAGTCTTTATGAAGCAGGGTTGTAAAGTCAAAAAAACCAACAGTGGAAAATTGATAGCAACAGGGTCAAGAACTTCTGGTAACCTGTATGCGCTCTCAGAGACTTTAAAAGGAGCTTGCTTTATTGAACAGGAAGAAGAAAATTGGTTGTGACACAAGAGACTTGGTCATAATAGTTTTGATAATCTAGTAAAAATCACCTCAAAAGGGGCTGTAAGATATATTCCCACCATCAGCAAACCTGCAAACAACATTTGTGCTTCATGCCAAAATGGGAAGAAAACTAGAGTCACATTCAAAACTAAAGAATACTACACAAGCAAACCGTTGGAACTAATACACACTGATTTATGTGGACCCATGAGAACACAAAGCATAAATGGTGACAAATATTTTATGTTGTGCATTAATGACTATTCCAGAATGACATGGATATTCTTCTTAAAGCATAAATTAGAAGCTTTTGATATGTTCAAGATCTTCAAAAACCAGGTTGAGAATGAAATAGGAAAGAGGATCAAATTTTTAAGATCAGATAGAGGTGGAGAATTCATTTCAGAGGAGTTTATAGAATACTGTGAAAAATATGGTATTAGGAGACAGTTCTTAGTAGCAAGGACACCTCAGCAAAATGGGGTGGTAGAAAGAAAGAATAGGACTGTGCAGGAAATGACACGAACTATGTTGGATGAAAGCAAAGTAGCAGATATATTTTGGAAAGAAGCAGTCCATACTATGGTGTATATCCAAAATAGGTACATGCTGAGAACACATGAAAGCAAAAATCCTTATGAATTGTGGTTCGGTAAAAGGGCAACAACAAAATACCTCAGAGTGTTTGGCAGCAAGTGCTATATCATAAGAACTAAAGAGAATCTTGGCAAGTTTGAAGATAGAGCAAATGAAGGTATCTTTGTTGGTTACTCACCAAGAAGCAAAGCTTACAAATGCTACAACAAGAGGCTAAAAAAAATTGTGGACAGTGCTGATGTTAAGTTTGATGAAGGTGAAGAATGAGTAATTAGCTATGAAACAAACTACCCAATTTATGAAGAGGTTATTGAAGGAGATGAGGAAAACAAAATTGAAAAGATATAGAAAATTGACTCAGATGATTCAGAAGCAGAAGAGAATAATAAATTCAAAATAGGCAGCTGGCAGAAAAATCATCCTAGAGATCAAATAATTGGAGACCCCAAAGTTGGTGTTCAAACAAGAAGAAGAGTAGCAAGTAACTACTCTTTATTATCCAGAATTGAGCCCAAGAATGTTGCTGAAGCAAGCAAAGATGAATGTTGGATGAAGTCTATAAATGAAGAATTAGACCAGATTGAGAAAAACAAAACCTGGGAGTTAGTACCTAGACCTGCGAACAAAAACATAATCGGAACTAAATGGATCTTTCATAACAAATTGAATGAATATGGATAGGTAGTTAGAAATAAAGCAAGATTGGTATGCAAGGGGTATGCACAAGTTGAAGGCATTGAATTTGAGGAAACGTTTGCACCAGTAGCTAGACTAGAGGCAATCAGAATGTTTCTAGATTTAGCAATCTACAAGAATTTCAAAGTTTATCAAATGGATGTGAAATCAGTATTTTTGAATGGGAAACTTGAAGAAGAGGTTTATATTGAGCAACCAGATGGGTTCCAACTTGGTGATAATCCAAACTTTGTCTGCAAGTTGAAGAAAGCTTTATATGGCTTAAAACAGGCACCCCGAGCATGGTATGCAAGACTAGACAACTATCTCACTCAACAAAGGTTTAAGAAAGGTATGGTGGATAGTAACTTGTATGTCAAAACAGAAAATGGGCATCTTATTGTTCTTGTTGTATATGTAGATGATATCATATTTGGTAGCAACAAAGATGAGTCATGTCAAGATTTAGCAAATAAGATGCAAAAAGAATTTGAAATGTCAATGATTGGTGAACTGTCATATTTCCTCGATTTGCAAGTTAATCAAAGTAAAAAGGGCATATTTATTTCTCAAGTTAAATATGTAAAAGAGATGTTAAAGAAATTCACAATGGAGTATTGTAAGCCAGTTAGCACTCCCATGACGACAGGCTGCAAGTTGAGCAAAGATGACAAATCTTCGCATGTTGATCAAACCATGTACAGATATATGATTGGAAGCCTACTGTACCTGACAGCTACCAGACCAAAATATTTTACAGGTAGTATGCATGGTAGCACGCTTTCAGGCCAATCCCAAAGAGACTCATGTGACAGCAGTAAAGAGGATTCTTCGGTATCTCAAGGGTACTATGGAATATGGGTTGTGGTATCCAAAAGGTAAAGACTTCACCCTTATATCATATTCAGATGCAAATTGGGCTGGATGTGTAGATGATAGAAAGAGTACCAGTGGAGGTGCATTCTATCTGGGAGACAAATTAGTTGCATGGCATAGTAAGAAGCAAGAGTCAATTTATTTATCAACAACAGAAGCAGAATATATTGCAACAAGAACATGTTGTACGCAGGTTTTGTGGATGAAACAAACCCTGAAAGATCTTGGTATTTGCTTCAGTGAACCAATATCAATTAAGTGTGATAACACCAGTGCCATTAACATCTCTAAGAATCCAGTTATGCATTCACGCACAAAGAACATTGCCATCAGGTATCACTTTTTGAAGGAGAAAGTTCCAGAAGGTGAGGTTAAATTGGATTTTGTTCCAACCATAGAACAAGTAGCAGATATTTTCACAAAACCATTGCCCAAGGAAGTTTTTGAGTACCTTCAAAACAAATTGGGAGTGGTCAAACTTCCCAAGAATTGACTAGCTACAGGGATCACTTTCTTAGGGGGAGCATTTGAGTCTTTGATTATTCTTTTGCTCATGATCATAATTTGTGCTAAGTGCAACAAATTGTGCCTGAGAATGTTGTGCATGGACTCACGGGGAGTCTGTAGTAGCCCTTTGGTATTATTGACAAATGGAGAGAAGAGTTATAGGAAATTACACATGTGTTGCCAACAATTCCAAAGGGGGAGATTGTTGAGCAAGGTGCAGCAGGAGTATTGTCATTGTTGTCAACACAGTCAGTTAGATCTAATGATACAATGGAAAGGCAATTCAAAGGCCATTCAGATGTAGAGGACAAGAGTTCTAAGGTTATTCAGAGTATGGATAGTGAGTTTCCAAGAAGACCATAGTGGCCCATTTGCAAAAGATCAAAGAAAAAGACAAGTAAGAAAAGTGTCACGATATCGTGACATATACAACAGGCAAGAAAAACTGTCACGATTTCGTGACATATTGGAGGAGAGAGAAACAACAGGGAAAACTATCACGATTTTGTGACATGTTGGAAGAAAAGAAAGTAAGTGGAAAAACTGTCATAATTTCATGACATGTTCGAAGTAGAGGCACAAGCAAGGAGAACTGTCATGATTTTGCGACATGCTACAGAGTTTGAAGTGAGAACTGTCGTGATTTTGTGACATGCTACAGAGTTTGAAGTGAGAACTGTCGCAATTTCACGACATGCTGCAGAGTTCGAAGTGAGAACTGTCATGATTTCGTGACATACTATAGAGTTCGAAGTGAGAACTATCACGATTTCATGACATGTTGCAGATGAAAATGTTCCAAGTGAGAACTATCATGATTTTGTGACATGCAGCAAAGGAAAGAGTTCACAGTGAGAACTGTCATGATTTTGCGACATGCTGTAGATGAAAGTGTTCGAAATAAGAAATGTCACGATTTCACGACAGGTTGTGGAGAAAGCGTACAGATGAAGAAAGTGTCATGATTTTGTGATAGGTTGAAGATAAAGCGTACGGATGCAGAAAGTGTCATGATTTCATGACAGGTTGTAAAGGAAGCATACGGATGCAATAAGTGTCATGATTTCACAACAAAAAAAAAGAAGTGAAGTACGAAAGCAGAAGTGTTGCAATTTCATGATAAAATCAGAGAGCAAGACCTCAAAAGTGAAAGCATCGTGATTTCATGACAAAAGCAAAAGGCTAGGTACAAAAATAGAAAGTGTCACGATTTCATGACAAAAGTGAAGACAAAGTCTATGAAGGCAGAAGTGTCGTGATATCATGACAAAAGAACAGATGAAGTCTACGAAGGCTGAAAGTGTCACGATTTCACAACAAAAGAAAAAGGTGAAGTCTACGAAGAGAGAAGTGTCACGATATCGCGACAAAAGCCAAGACGAAGCGTACGGAGGCAAAAGTGTCGTGATATCGTGACATGTATTTTCGTGGCAACAGCTACAGAAGAGTTACAGAGGCGGTTGAAGCTAACGAAGACCGATGTTAGCTGAAGAAGATTAGGGTTTGTAGTTGATGAAGATTAGGTTTTGTAGCCGACTAAGATCAGGGTTACAGCCGACTAAGATTAAGTTTTTTATCTTGAAAATGTGGTTATAAAAGGAAGGCTATTTTGAAGAGTTGGTTGAGTTGTGGAATGCGACGTTCAGAGATAGTGCATAGAGTGCAAAGTTCGATTGTAGTGCACAGAGTGCAAAGTTTGATCGTAGTGTGCAAAGTGCAATTCGTCGAATCATTCTAAGTGTGAAGATCATAAAGGAAGTAGAGTGCATGAAGGGAAGAAGATGAACGTTTGACAGTTAAGCTGTAGATTGTTCGTAGTGATAGCACAGAGAAAGCAGAGTGCGCACAGGATGAAAAAGTGAAGCAGATCAGTCAGGGTCTTGTTAAAGGCAAAGGTATCTTTCTATCATTCTTCTAAGTTTTATATTTGAATTCCAAGTTGGTGCTTGGCATAAGGGGTTGGTGCTCCTTTCAGTTGGTGTTGGCAAATCAGGGGTTGGTGCTGGCAAATCAGGGGTTGGTGCTCCTTTCTGTTGGTTCAGATAAATTAGGGGTTGGTGCTCCTTCTAGTGGGTGCTGGTAAACTATTTGTAAAAGTTTTTGCTTTGCAAAGGCTGGATTTGGATGGTAGTCCAAGCAGTCAATTTTTGAGGAGTAGCCACATTGGTGAACCTCGTTAAAATCTTGTGTTGTGTGATGTTCTCTTGCTGTTCTTGCTATATATGTTTATAAGTTTTAACTACTGCTATTTTTAGAGCTATTAATTCATGATTAAAAAGCTACACTGATTCACCCCCCCTCTCAGTGCCATTGTAAGTATAACATGCACCAGCATATTGTGACATCGACATAAATTAAATGCATGCAATATAGCAAAATTATATACACATTTAAAAGTAAACATCGCATCCATATGCATCCATCATAAATAGCACATCTAAGTATCTAGATCACTACATAACATCATCATCATAAATTAAAATAACTATTTAGTGCATGTCATCCATACATCACATCATATAAGCATAGCATCAATATGAACATCTGCATCCATATGCATAACCTAAACATAAAATTAAAAATACACAAGTACACATAATAAGCCAAAATGATCAAATCTCATATATATATATGTGTGTGTGTGTTTGTGTGTGTGTGTGTCAAAGAGTACATCAAGGGTACATCAAAATTACTCGTAGTTAAGATCCGCGGTTAAAAAATTACATATAATATACTTAATTTTCCTTGAGGAAAGTTGCTAATTGATAATTTAAACACTCCAAATAAGTGAACCAAGCACAATGACACCAAAAATGTCATCATAAGGTAAAAAAAACTAACTGGCTAATATTCTAAAGAATATTCCACTGAGGTCATCGCCATGGAAATCCTTTGTTTGAGTGTCACACCTCCTAGCCAATAAAACATTCAATTCAAAATTCATCAAAATAAACAAAAAAATCAAACCAATCAAAAGCCAAATGCACCTCGTATTCAGTCATTTACCCTATACACTTGGCGGTTGCAATGATTTGTGATCCATGCAATCCGGAAAGATGAGTAAATTACCATAAGGACATTTGGGGTAAATTCATCATTATAGAATTGCTATGATTCATTTCAATCCCTAAGATGGCTTCACAGTAGGACTGCTCCAACGGAACGAAGTATTTGTTACAATTATTCTATTATATTTTTAGTAGATCATCGACATTATGATTCACTATAATATTAATTGAAATTTCTATCATTCTAATTCCCTAAAGAGGCCTTCTTGGCTGGACTGCTCCATGGGATAGGAATATGCAATTTCTCTAAATAGTGTTCATCATAGCTGAACTAGGCCTAGCCAAGTAATTAAATGCTAAAATCTAAGTTTGTGCAGATACTTCATTATGGTCAAGTGACCTCGTTACTTTATTCATTGTCATTACCCTCATCGACTCATATCTTGAGGGGGTAGTCATAATATCACATCATAATCAAAGTCAACAGAAGATCCCTCAAATCGTAGATTCCTTGATCTTGTCAAAATTGCATTCATCCGTACAAATCATTGCTAACAACTATCATAAGCTTACCCCTTTGCTTGGGGAAAATAGTAACTATGATATTTTTGCTTATTTTTATCCACCTTTCAGGTCTATGGGTTAGAAGATACCTATGGAATGCACATCCGCACCGAATGAGATGATATGGGCACAAGTTTTTCAAGTTTTAAGCCTCCATTAAGTTGGAAGCAATGATTCCAGGATGCGCGTACTTTTGATGGACTTGGGGCATCTAATGTTGATCTGAATAATGATCATCATGTAACCTTTGACATCATTTTAGGTCTATTTTTGCTCAGTGTTGTTCGATCTCACAACGCATATCAAAAGGGGTATCTGTAGACACCTAAAATGTGTCATGTTGATGGCGACTACTCATATGGGACATGCTACAAGACCATATAGAAGACCTTTGGATAGATCCAAGGTATAGTAGTGGTTCTTACCACTCAATTGGGTATATTTGCCTAATCATTTCTAGCCAAGACTGATAGTCGTGACCCCCAATCTGCCAATTGGGGACCACAACTGCCACCCGTGGTTAGCAATACTGGCCACGATTGACACACGTGGTTAGGAATAAAGTTCAGTTAGCCTTCATATAACTTACAAAGTTGGTTGTAATGACCAATTGGTTGCATATTGAAGTGGTTTGAGTAAGGATATATAACCTTCCATCCAACAGACTCAACTACCCAATATTGATCTTGGATTCATGAGGAAGCCATCCCTAGCCCTGGAAAAAATCCTATAAAACACCCCTCCAAATTTGGGATGAAGGGAGATGAAGTATTGACAATTGAGCAGTGAAGTACTATTGAATTGTATACCCAAGTTCATGCATTTAGAAGGTCATATTTTCTACCTAATTGAAGATCGAATTACTATGGAAGCCCTAGGAGCCTAGGAGAGCCAAGAAACATCAATTTGCGCAATCCATGCACAATTAAATCAATTCAACTAAAAAATTTTTTAGAGGACACTGAGGTGATCCTTGAACATCAATTTGGCAAGGTGGATCCAAAATGAGGTCTTAATTTTGAGGGTAAACTTATTTAGAGCCTCACCACAACTATCAGTCACGATGCACAGTGCCGACCACATCTCAGACCCATGGTGAGAAATTGGCTATGGATATTCTTGTTATTTTTCTTGTATATTAATTTTTTAGATAATATTATGATTAATATAGGTTCAATTGATGTTTTAGATATATTTCATCAATAGAATTAAGAATTTAAAGTAGATTTATCTTCATCTTGTCAATATTGATAATTAGTGCAATTGTGGATCATTTCATGTGTTCATGCTTTCTATTTGATAAACTAACCCATAAGATTGATAGTATTTGTTTTATTATACATGTTTGATGACAATATTTCATGATTAATATATGTTTAGCATGATTTATTCATTTTCTTGATTTTATTAGTGTTATGGCATCTTTATGTTCACATTCCTCAAAGGGCCTCATCATAAGAGGTTGCCTATGCTATTAATGCTTTTGTGTTGTTTCTTGACTGCATGAAGCATATTTTAAGGAGATTCAACCATACAATTCCTTCCTCAATGCGAAGAAGAGGGTCAACTCCACCCTAGAGCAGTTCGTGTCACCTTGAAGGCTTGAAAAGTGCATTTATCCTTGAGGGGATTTTGATATTGTAATTGTGTATCAAAAGGGTATCCCTAAGAGGGATTGACTTGTAAAAGAAAATAAATTGATTCAAAGAGGAATAAAAGATGTATTTCATTTAGTTTATTTCATCATTCTCAATTTGTGTATGAGTGCCCAATTTTATTTCATTTTAGCAATTGCAATATCAGGTGCACACCTTTTTGGTTATACAGATAATTCAAATATTATCATAAAATACTTTATTTCATGATGTAACTCTACATTCCTTCTATGATCATTCAAAGTTAAGTATTACATTATATACACATCCTCTCAAGGAGTGATATAATCAAATTACACTTGATATCAATAAATACATTATGTTTTTTTTGAATTTACATGGTGGAATCGGTAGTCGCCATGAATCTGGGCAGGCTGTCCAATTTTTATGGCCGCCACAGTATTCTACACTATCCATCCTAGAAGCCGCCACACAGATCTTCGTGCAGTCCACCCCTATAACCACCATGCCACAATCATTTTAAACCTTTTACTCTGTTGAAAGCACTAGGGGCGTTCAGTCCGACGAGGCCCGAGATTTGAACCTTGGACCTCCGTCCCCCTTATGGGGTTTGGATGAACCAATTGGTCTACACCTCGAACCTATCAATAAATACATTTTACAACAACGGAGACCCTCTATTAAAAAGGTATTGTTACAACATGTACACATGACCAATAGAAGTCCAATAGTGCTGATATTTGCTTGACTTATTTCAAGCCACCAGTAGTATATTATTGATGTTTTCGGGATCTGGACAACCCATTACATGTATATGAAATGCATTCTAACAAAAAATAGCATGTAATAATTTTTTACTGAATGCAACTAAACACAATACATTATCCAAAATGTAAATGTATAAAGCATTCCATCATTTAAAGGAAGGAAATCCCATACTTTCCTAATACTTAAAAATACATTTTCATCTCATATATTTCTCCACAAGGGTATGCCTTTGAAACAAGCATTATTACAATCAACTATTGCTAGTCCCATTTTAGGAGAATGCCATAAATTCATTCATAACTGAGATCCCTTTTAAACATATCATACTTTCACAAGCATCCCATATTTCTTCAAACATAAATAACATAAATCATACTTCCACAAGTATCCCATATTTATTCAAATAGAAATAGCATAAATCATACTTTTACAAGTATCTTATATTTCTTCAAATAGAAATAGCATAAATCATACTTCCACAAGTATCCCATATTTATTCAAATAGAAATAGCATAAATCATACTTCCACAAGTATCTCGTATTTCTTCAAACAAAAATAGCATAAATCATACTTTCACAAGTATCCCATATTTTAGCAAGGTGCAGCAACAGTATTGTCATTGTTGTCAACACAGTCAGATAGATCTATTGATGCAGTGGACAGGAAGTTCAAAGGCTAGTCAGATGCAGAAGACAGGAGTCCAAAGGTTATTTAGAGTATGGACAGTGAGTTTCCAAGAAGACCGAAGTAGCCCATTTGCAAAAAGATCAAAGAAAAAGACAAGTAAGAAAAGTGTCACGACATTGCGACATATACAGCAGGCAAGAAAAACTGTCACGATTTCACGACATGTTGGAAGAGAGAGAAAAAGCTGGAAAAACTATCATGATTTCGTGACATTTTGGAAGAGAGAGAAGCAGGAAAAACTGTCATGATTTCGCGACATGTTGGAAGAGAGAAGAAGCAGGAAAAACTGTCATGATTTCGTGACATGTTGGCAGAGAAAAATGCAAGTGGAATAACTATCACGATTTCGTGACATGTTGGCAGAGAAAAAGGCAAGTGGAAAAATTGTCGCGATTTCGCAACATGTTGGCAGAGAAAAAGGTAAGTGGAAAAACTGTCACGATTTCACGACATGTTGGCAGAGAAAAAGGCAAGTGGAAAAACTTTCGCGATTTCGCGACATGTTGGCAGAGAAAAAGGCAAGTGGAAAAACTATCGCAATTTCAAGACATGTTGGAAGAAAAAGAGAAAGCAGGAAGAAGTGTCGCGATTTCATGACAAGTTCGAAGAAAGAGAACAAGTTTAAAAAGTGTCATGATTTCGTGACATGTCGCAGTTTCACAACTTATTGCAAAGAAAGTTGTACGGACGAAAAAGTGTCACAATTTCGTGACATATTGCAAGGAAGGTTGTACGGATGAAAAAGTGTCACGATTTCATGACATATTGCAAGGAAGGTTGTACGGACAAAAAAGTGTCATGATTTTGTGACATGTTGCAGGAGAGAGAGTCCGAGAGAAAAAGTGTCGCGATTTCACATGTTGTAGGAGAGAGAGTCCGAGAGAAAAAGTGTCACGATTTCGCGACATGTTGTAGGAGAGAGAGTTCGAAAGAAAAAGTGTCACGATTTCATGACATGTTGCAGGAGAGAGAGTCCGAGAGAAAAAGTGTCGCGATATCGTGACATGTCGAGGTTTTCGCGACCCGAAGGCAAGAGAAAGCGCTAAGGAGAAAAAGTGTCGCGATATCCGACATGTCGCATTTTTGTGACCCAAAGGCAAGTTAAAGTGCTAAGGAGAAAAAGTGTCATGACCCGAAGGCAAGACAAATCACTAAGGAGAAAAAGTGTCACGATATCGCGACATGTCGGGTTTTCGCGACCCGAAGGCAAGAGAAAGCGCTAAGGAGAAAAAGTGTCATGATATCGCGACATGTCGCATTTTCGTGACTAAAGGAGGAAAGAGAAAGTAAGAAGGCAGAAGTGTCACGATTTCACGACAAAAGTAAATAAGGAGAGTACGGAGGAAAAAGTGTAGCGATATCGCTACATGTTGTATTCTCGCGGGCCAAAGCTAAGAGAAAGCATACGGAGGTGAAAGTGTCACGATATCGTGACATGTGTTTTTCGTGGCAACAGCTACAGAAGAGTTATAGAGGCAGTTGAAGTCGACGAAGACCGATGTTAGCCGATGAAGATTAGGGTTTGCAGTCGACGAAGATTAGGGTTTGCATTCGACAAAGATTAGGGTTACAGCCGACTAAGATTAGGTTTTTGATCTTGAAAATATTGTTATAAAAGGAAGGTTGTTTGAAGAGTTGGGGATGTTGTTAAGTGCAACGTTTAGAGACAGGGTGCAGAGTGCAAAGTTCGATCGTAGTGTGCAGCAAGAAAGTTGTCGAATCATTCTAAGTGCGAAGATCACAAAGGAAGCAGAGTGCGCAAAGGGGAGAAGACGAACGTTTGACAGTTAAGCAATAGATTGTGCGAAGTGATAGCACAGAGGGAGCAGAGTGCACACAGGATGAAAAAGTGAAGCAGACCAGTCAAGGTCTTGTTAAAGGCAAAGGTATCTTACTATCATTCTTCTAAGTTTCATATTTGAAGTCCAAGTTGGTGCTTGGCATAAGGGGTTGGTGCTCCTTCCAGTTGGTGCTGGCAAATTAGGGGTTGGTGCTCCTTTCTGTTGGTATAGATAAATCAAGGGTTGGTGCTCCTTCCAGTGGGTCTTTGGTAAACTATTTGTAAAAGTTGTTGCTTTGCAAAGGCTGGATTTGGATGGTAGTCGAAGCAGTCATTTTTGAGGAGTAGCCACATTGGTGAACCTCGTTAAAATCTTATGTTGTGTGGTGTTCTCTTGCTGTACTTGCTATATTTGTTTATAAGTTTTAACTGCTGCTATTTTTAGAGTTATTAATTCATGATTAAAGAGCTACACTGATTCACCCCCCCTCTCAGTGCCATTGTAAGTATAACAGTGCCAACTTCAATTATATGAAACTCAATCATACCCGTTCATATCTAGATCAATGGACAAGGATAAATCTCTTCTAAAAATTTTAAAATGATAAAATTCTTGTCATGATCGTGTGATAGACTGAAAAGTAAATATAAAGTATTTTGATCTAGAGGTTTCTATAAGGACTCGATCAACATATTTATATTATAGGATCTATGGTGGTGAGTTGTTGCAAGATCAAGATATGGCCTAGATGCAGTATTTCTTAACTTTTTCAAGAAAACACAACTAGAGACCACCAACCTTAAGTAAGTTGCAGAGAATCATATGTAGTCTAAATATTTTTAATGAATAATGTAAATATTTAAATGGAGGTTGAACCCTCACTTAAAAGGGTTAGCTTTGAAGTGTTTGCTTGCACTACTATAATGTTTTTTATAGTCAAATAATGGAGCATTAATTGGGATGTTTACCTCAAATTTGTTGATCCTCATTATTTGGTATAAATCTTTGTGAAGTCATTTTTGTAAATATTGTTGGAAATATGAGCAAGTTTTTTTCTCATTGATGTTAAGAGTCATTTTTAGTGAGCAGTGCAAAAGGAAGGATGTCAAGAGTCAGTTTCAGTAAGCAGTGCAAGAGAAAGATTGCTTCTAGGCCTAAGGGAAATAATATTATAATATATCTTAATATAATATTCAAGGTGGTTAGATAAGGTCTAATGGAGAAATATGAAGGCCCAAGAAAAATAATATTATAATATTTTATTATAATATTAAAGGTCTAATGTTAAGACCTAAAGTTATTAAATTAATTATAAATTAATTATAATAATTTCATTATAAATTAATTTATAATTTAATTTAATTAACCCTAAGGTTAGGGTTATAAGGGCAAAAGGTTTAATTTTTATTAAAGCACCGACATCATATGTATTTTTCCCCTTCGTCGACATCCAAAGGGAGATGGAACAATGGTATAAATACCATGTGCATTTGGTTGCCTAAGCTCCTATCTTCGATTGATTAATATTTCTAGTGCCTACGAATTTTTGTGATCTACGTGCAAGACAAAGGATAATATTTTTTTATTTTTTTGGTGGCCATAAAAGGGATAAGATAGTGGAGGCTTAAATCCTCATTACCAACCTGGAATTTGGGCTAGAAGCAAGTGGTGGTGTGTTGAAGCATTGACACACGGGAGGTCCCGTGATCGAATCCTGATAGCAGACTTGGGAGTGTTTTATTGGTAGTCCTTTTGGTTTTGGTGCCTAGCACAAGATGCAAAGTGCACAAGGTACTTATGTCTACCAAAGTGAGCACCTAGCTCATGCAGTAGTTGGGTCGTGACTAGGGTGGTGGTAGCAGCGCAATGGGGGATCGAATCCCTATTGTGGCTGCTCCACAACTAGCCCCAAAATTGGGGACCCAAATTTTATTTTGAGTTTGGTTGGAAGTTTTAGTTTGATTGGCAATCTATAGGTGTCCTCCACAAATTTCATATGGGCATCCTGCTTGATATCCTTAGCTTGCGAATATCTCCATGGGATTGATTTTCTCAAATCGTTATTTTGTGATGATACTTGTGGATTGGGTCACCTTAGTCCTTCAATATTTGCTTGTGTTTGTTTCTTTTAATTTGATTATTTGGGGTTTTTGAGTTTGTTTTGAGTATTGATAGGCTTGTGGGTGATTTTGATATGCTCAAGCATTTTTGTTTCATTTTTAGTTTTTAATGGGGCTTAGAGGTTATAATCTATTGGTAAGTTTAAGTGTTTTGAAATTAATTTCAAAACATTTTGAAATTGTGAAATGAATAAAATTATATCTCTATCTATATATATACTTTGGTTTTTATATATATGTATGAGATACTATAAAAAAAAGAAATAAATAAAAACTATTAATATATAATTATATATATATATATTAATATGAAAATAAAAAAGGAAATGATGAAAATAAAATAATATATATATCTATACATATTATAACAAAATAATATATATATATATATATATATATATATATATATTCTATATATATAATAATAATATATATTAAAAATATAATATAAAAAAGAAAAAAAAAGAAAGCAATAATAATAAAATCTATATATTTATATAGATTTTATGATTAAAATAAAATGAATAAGATTTATGTATATACAATTTAGAATAATTTTTTCATTATATTAGTATGTGTGATGTTGTCTTCTTCATGCAGACGTCCATTTAGCCATCATGTTGAATCGTACATCACCACATATCGTAAAATGGGCCTGGTACACGTTGATCGATTGGTGTATTCCACTCATTAAGATAGTAAACTTCCTCCATATCCATCCAGCTCATCGATTTTCATCGCCATCTGCATCGCCCTCTAGATCGTCGATCTTCATTGTTGCTTCGTCGTTGCCACTCACGTATCATCCTCAACAACACCGTCATCGTATCTATGTTCGCCATGGTGTCCTTATTGGTCACCCAATTAAAAATATGTCCATCCTTTTCAAACATTACATCTTGTTGATCAAAGTGTGTGTCAAGTAACCCATCTTCATTGGAGAGTTGTTGATTATAATTCTTGCATGATTAAAGTGAATTTTCCAGTGGAGATTTTTGAGGTAGATTGTTACTATCTAACCTGGAATTGGCAAGAGTTTTTGGTTGAGAGTAAAACAGGTTTTGAAGACATATCTCCATCAAAGCAAAAAGGTATGGGCACATTCTTCTTTGTATGAGGTGTATGGTTGATTGAGGTTTTTTGAATATAAGTTGGAGTGAAAAGGTTTGTTTGATAAGAATTGTTGAGTAAGCTTTCATGTGCATGATTGGTGAATGTTTGTGAGAACATTTGAGTGAGAAATTGAGAACTATATTGAACTAGGGTTTGTGAAAGATCATGAGTATCATTGTTATGTGAGATTTTTTGATAAACATTATTGGAAATATTTGAGTAAATCTTCATGTGCATGATTAGGGTTTGTGAAAATATCATGAGTATCATTATTATGTGAATGAGGAATCATATTGAGTCAAGTATTGAGATTCATAGTGTGAGTTGTTGAAAGTGTAGTGAAACACTTGTTTAGGATTTGTAAGCAGGTTGTGTTTCATTGAGTGATTGGTTGAGTGGATTTGATTGAGCATAATTGATTGGAAGTGTTGGAGTGATAGTTCAAGTTTTGTGAAACAAATTTTTCTTTATTCTTAATTGATTTGAAAAGAGTTTGAAAGTGAGTGAGTGATTGTGAGTGTGAAACATATTGAGTCTCTTACCATTCTCTATATGTTTATGTGGTTTAACAATATTCTAAGTGAAACTTGTTTGAGTGATTGAAGAGGTTTTCTGAAAGAGATTAAGTTGATTTTTGTAAGTGTTTAGTGAGTGTGAAACATATTGAGTCTCTAACCATTCTCTATATATTTCTAAATTCAAACAAGATTCTATGTAAAACTTGTTTGTGGGATTGAAGAGGTTTTCTGTGAGAGATTGTGTTGAGTTTTATATGCAAGTTTGCAACTAATTTGAATAAGATTTTGTGAAAGCTTGTCAGAATATTTGAGTAAGTCCTAGAGGGGACTTAAGAAAATAATTGAGGAAGCCTTTTGTGAAATCTTAAGGACAGATTTGTGTGAGCTTTTGTGGAAGCTTACAATAAAATTTGAACAAGTTCTAGAGAGGACTTGTTGAGCAGTTTTGAGATAAGTCTTAGTGAAGACTTGTGGACAGATTTGTGTGAGCTTTTGTGGAAGCTTATAAAGTAGAGTTAAGGCAAGTCTTGGTGAAGACATGTTGAGAAGATTGGACAAGTTCTAGTGAGGACTTGTTGAGTAGATTTGAGGCAAGTATTAGAGAAGACTTGAGAGCATATTGGACAAGTTCTAGTGAGGACTTGTTGAGCAGATTTGAGGTAAGTCTTAGAGAAGACTTGATAGAATATTTTACAAGTTCTAGTGAGGGCTTGTGGATAGATTTGAGGTAATTATTTGAGAAGAATTGATAGCAGAGTTGATTGATTTATTTGTTCAAACCTTAAGTTAAGGTTTGGGGTAGATATAGCAGATTTGTTTTGTGATTAGATCAAGCTTTGTGTTAAGACTTGAGGACATATTTGAGGATAGAGTTTGGTGTATATTTGAGGGTAGATTTGTGCCAGACCAAAGACAGATAGTGATCAACAAATTTGAGATAGAGATTGAGTAGATTTGTGCTAGACCAAAGGACTATGTTTAGTGCAAATCAGAGATAAATATTGAGTAGATTTATGCTAGATCGAAGGACTATGTTTAGTACAGATTTGAGATAGAGTTGAGAGCAAGATTTGGAGGTGACAGAGCAGAGGATAGTAGTCTCTAGTGGATAGAGATCCATTATCTAGGGCAGTGAGGATAGAGATATTTTGAGTGAGGGTAGATTATTCTATGGAGAGATATCCATAAGCTAGTGTATTGGAGGCAGTAGTCTTCTAGAGGATAACCATCTAAAGCATAGGAGAAGGAGTTCTCCTGTTGATAGAGATCCATGAATCAATAAAGGGGAAAGAGTTATCCTATGGATAGATATCCATGGACTAGATTAGGGGATTGGTATCTCCCTTGGATAGAGGTCCATAAAAATTGTAATAGGGAAGTATTCCCAAGATATTTGTTGAGAAAATTTTAGTGAAATATTTTATCCATGGATGTAGCCCACATTGGGTGAATCACATTAAAATTGGTGTCTCTATTGTGTGTGGTGATTTGTACATTGATTTGATTACTGTTGTTGATATTGCCATTGATATATTGGATAATATTATTTTAGACAAAAAAGTAAAAAATGGCCTTATACTATTCACACCCCCTCTTAGTATAAGCTTGTGTTCTTCAAATATTGCTAGGATAGTTTATTCTATTGATATTGTATTTCTAACCTAAGGTAATTGGAATGATTCATAATATGAATGTATGCCTTTGAGAATTCATTTATGTTAGTCTAAGTATTGGTTTATTCTACTGATATTGGATTGCTAGTATCTTAGATGTTTGGAATGGTTCTTGAAGTATGCAATGATCTTTAACTATGAAGACTTTAGATTGTGAATGTTGTTAGTTCTAGTAGTATTTTTCATGTGTGATTTGTCAGAGATTTTAGAAAAAGCCTATGCTATTAGCTTCATCAATCCACATTACATTTCATAATATCTTAACCCTTATCATTTCTATCCCTAATATTTTACCATTTCATTTTGATCTTAAAAAATTTAACATTCAACAGGTTGACAAGGAACCGACTCACTCTAGAGGTTGATTCAAAGCAATTTGATTCATACAATGTTTGGATTGGGTTGTACCTAATGAGTTTTTACCTTTGGGACTAATAGTTATAGTGCATTTCCACTTAGGTTTAAATCCAATCCACAACAAGATAATAGGTCAAATTGGATGAGTTTCCCTATTTTCACACCTTTATTCGTTGATAACTACCTTGAAATAGACCTAGGACAAATCCATGTTATATTTGAAGTTTCTAGCACACATTTTCCAAACTTTAACCAACTTAGAATAAGTCTACAATAAATATGGAATAAATCTAAAATTTTCAACACACTTCTTTAGCTCCATTTTTCTTGCAATTATGTTCTATTTTGGTGTAGAAATAATAGGGACAACTCTTGAAATAAGTGGTAGGTCAACTCCCTTTTTCATGCACATAAACACATATTCACACATATGCTAATTAATTGATTTTTTAGTCAAATACATGACTCATAATTTTTACCAAGCACTGCCAGGGTAATTTGACCACTCCATTTGTCCTTTTTTCTACATGTAGATGTTTTAGAGCTTTTTGTCGTATTTTTTCTGTAGTTTTTTAAGCTTGTTGATTCAAAGGATTTTCAGGCTTGTATATCTAGAGAATTCTACAATAATTTTCCTACACTTTTTGTAGTCTTATGATGATCTAGAGAATTTCCTACAATTTTTTTGTAGGCTTGTGAAGATCTGGAGCATTTCTTGGAATTCTATTTGCAGGCCTCTAATGATTTGATGCCTATGTAGAATACACAGTTTAGTGCCAGATTACTGTAGCAACACAAAAAATAGACTGAAAAGGGTCTAAACACATCAATACACTATATTTTTAGATCTACAACATTTTCCATAAATTTAATGCTTTTATTCTAACTTTATTCCATACTTTATCAAGCTGAAACCATGCAATTTAACCTTAAAAATGCACAAAAATCAGTTCAAATGGGTCTAGATGGATTGGTAAGTTGGGGCGCTTATCGAGAGGAGACCTAGGTTCCAATCCCATGGGCTTGCCCATGCACAGACAGTAGCCCAGATCCGATTCCTCTGAGTGGTGCGCCAGATTGATGACGACGGTGCAACCCTTGTGCGTCCGGTGGTCCCCATCTCACACCGGGTTACCATGTACCGAGACGGTGGAAGTCCTGGGAGCCTTCGTAGATAGTTTGAACCCTACCAGCTGTGTTGGTAGTTACTAAAAATCATGATTGTAACCATTGCTTCTATATATAAAATAATAATAATAATTATAACATTTTTTGTAATTTACTATATTATCATTAATATTAACACAGATAGGGATACTCCTGTCTCCTTGGGTCTTACCCTAAAGTGGCATCCCTTATGGGATTTTTTCCACAAATAAAAAAAAAAAAAAAAATATTAGCACAATTATAATCAATATGCTTTGCAAAGACTATAGTATTTAAATAAATGTGGAAAAAATATTTAAAATATTTTTGAAATAATGAGACATTTCATGGTCTCATCAACCACCAATCCTATATACCAATTATTTCAATATATCTACTCTTCCTATATACCCCTTGGTACATGGAAGAAACTAGGCCTCTCAATACACATAGTCATATGTGAGAGAGACCTAAGGTATGTGAAAGAGATTTATACAATTGATACTTGGTATCAAAATAGTACTAAAAATGATATATCCTATCAATAACACCTACTTAAATAGAAATCCTCTTATGTGGTCATAACTTCCCTATATACTTACTTCACTATATACTTGAATTTTATCAAATTCAAGCTTTATGTCTAATGATAGTAATTAATGAAGTGAAATAAAATATCACAAAAATGTGTGCTTATTCCGCCCCATTAATGAATAGGGTCGATGCTCAAATTTTGTTATGACAACTATATTAGGCTTTAGACATAGTAATTTAATGTGACAAAAATACCTATAAGAGCAAGTCAAAGACATCATTTATATTGAATGATGCAATTGTGCAAAACCAATGTTTTGATTTTCTTAAATAAATTTTATTTTTGATGCAAAATTTGTTTGAAAAATAAGGTGTTATTCACTACCGAAACTACACCTTTTTAATAAAATATAGTTTCAAAAAATCATCCTAAAAGTATTTCAATTTTATTTCAAATATTTATGTAAGCAAATAAATGATACTCAAGCAAATAACGATTTGACACAAGCAATTTGTAATGAATAAAATAATGCTTTTATATTAATATTTTTGGAGCCTTGGTCTCATCTTTTTACAACAATAATTTGCCCCAAATTGCAAAGGGTCTTGATTATAAAATAATGTTTGTTCTTGTCAAAGTACAATATGCACAAAGGGGGGAAGCCTATTTTGAAAAAATCCAATGGATGAGAGTGTCATGAATCTTCTTTTCTCCAATCAGTTTGACAAGTGGGCTAGAGAATCCTTTGCAGGCCACTCTTGCCTCAATAGATGCTCATAGACCTATCACATGTACATGTATGGATGCAAACACAAAAGGGATTAGAAGCACTTGCAGGGCCTCCACTATGTGAGGCCCTATTTGATATGAATAGAAGCTACCAAAAACCCTAATCTAGATCCTCGTAGAATGTATAAAATATGCAAAGAATAAAAAATAATAATATTTATAAATTGTTGATTTACTTGCTTCAATCTGGGTCTATCAATGGTTGAAACTGATCTTGATAAATCGTAGGGTTGCATTTGGATCTGTTAAAATGTTGAGGTGCACTTGGAAAACATATGGATGCATTTTATTGTATGTAAATATGGTGATACATGATCTGCTTGTTGTGGTGCAGTGGTAAATACCCTAGGTGCTGGTAGAGGCCGACCCAAGTTCCATTCCCCTTGTCTCCATATTGCAGATATATGGTATAGTTAGGAATGTCCTATGTGTTGGTAGAGGTCGACAAGGCTCCATTCCTCCTATGCCCAACCTATTGAAAGTGGCACCTCGAAAGGGGTGTTTTCCACTATAAATTAGTTTTATAGACCTATTGCTTTATGTAATGTTCTTCTCAAAATCATTACTAAAATCATGGAAAAAAGGTTGAAGCCTCTTTTGCATAAGATTATTTCCCCAGAGCAAGGGGATTATGTGGAAGGACATCAAATAGTAGATGAGATAGTTCTTGCTTAGGAAGCCATCCATTCCATGGATATGCAAAATTCTCCTTCCATGTTCATTCGGTTAGACTTATCCAAAGCTTATGACAGAGTGGATTGGCACTTCCTTATCAAAGTTTTGAGGCAATTTGGTTTCTCTAAGGATTGGATGGATTGGATTATGGGATGTATCTCTTTAGTTTCCTACTTAGTTCTTATCAATGGCAGGCCTTCTCAGTCTTTCCCAACTTCTAGAGGTATTAGGCAAGGTGACCCACTATCCCCTTATTTATTCATCATTCTTGCTGAATGCTTAGGTAGGACTATAACCAAAAAAATGGAAAATAAAACCCTTGAGGGAGTTACCATTGCCCATGGAGCTAGACCTATCTCTCATCTTCAATTTGTGGATGAATATACTATTTTAGGTAAATCTATAGCTAAGGAAGCTTCTAATATTAAGCAAATCATTAGCTATTTTTCTAAGGCTACTGGGCAGTTGATCAATGAAGTCAAATCTAAAGTTATTTTCTTTCACTGCTCTGCTAGACAGGAATCCATGGTATTGGATAAGCTAAGATGTAAGACCTCTCTTCCAATCACTTATTTAGGTATTCCCATAAATATTCAAAGGGAAAAAAATAAATATTGGAATTGGTTGTTGGACAAAGTCAAGAAGAAAATTGGAAAGTGGACCAACAAGTGGCTTTCTTATGGGGGTAGAATCACCTTGGTAAAATCAGTCCTTCAAGCTATTCCTATTTATGTTTCTTTCGTTTTGAATATTCCAAAGGCTGTTCTTTGAGAATTGGATCAAATCAGTCATTGTTTCCTTTGGAGTGGTACTAAGGAGAAAATAAAATGGACCTTGGTTAAATGGGATACTTTATGTCTTCCTAAGAGTGAAGGGGGGTTAGGTTTACGGTCTTCAATTAATAACAACAAAGCTTTAGCTGGTAAATTATATTGGAGGATGTTGCATAACCCCAATGCTCTTTGGGACAATAATATCTGTGCTAAATATGTTGAGAACAAAAGTCCTGAAGACCTTGTTCACTATCAACTTCCTACCAAAGGTTCTCCCATTTTAGCAGTTCTTAAGATTGGTGAGGATTTGATACAGAAAAAAATATTTTGGATCATTCATAATGGTCAAAATGCAAATTTTTGGACAGATTCTTGGGATGGTCACAAGCCTTTGATAACTCAATTTCCTTATTGGAGGCCTTGGATGGAGGAGCTTCACAGAGATAATTGGATAAAGGTGGCTAATTATTGTCGGTACCATACTGGTAATTCAAAGGTTGGTAGATATTGGATCCCTATTTAGGACTGGCCTATTCAAATCTCAGAAAGGCAAAGACAAGATATCCAAGGTATCCTTCATATGAGATCCCTCTCTTGGTCCCATGAAAAATATTGTTTTGGATGGAACAACACTACTAAGGGTGAGTATTCAGTTGCTCAAGGTTATTTGACCTTATGCCATAATAATCCCAACCATTCTTCTGATATATTTTCTCAATTGTGGGCTCAAAAGCTGCGGCCTAAGGTGAGGTTCTTTAATTGGCTTTTATTGCATCGTAGGGTGCTTACTGGTGAGCAACTTATGAAGCGTGGTTTTCATGGCCCTTTTAGATGTGAAATGTGTGAAGAGAATGTAGAAAATATCAACATATTTTTATTGAGTGTACTTTAGCCTCTAAGCCGTGGAGGATAATGGCCACTTTACTTGGCTTACAGTGGTCCAATTTTTTTACTTTTGAACAACTTTGGAGGGATTGGCCTAATCAAGAGGGTGTTGATCATTTTATTAGGTAGTTAGTTTGGATGGTTTCTACCATTCTTCTTTGGAATGAAAGGAATAGCCAAATTTTTAATCAAGATAGTAAGGATATTCACTATATTTGGAAAAATACCATAGCCAACTTAGTTGAATCAATCCATCATCTCCTTAATCACCCCCAAAACTCCCACCAAATATGGGATCAAGTGATGCAAAGATTGAATATTAAACCTTCTAAGGGCAACCATCTTAAAGGGAATGCGAGTATTAGTAAATTGGATAGGAATAGAAATTGAAAACCTCCTCCTAAGGATTTTGGAAAAGTCAATACTAATGGAGCCTCTAGAGGGAACCCTGGAAAAGCCAGTGTGGGAGGAATTGGTAGACTTTCAAATGGCTCCCTGGTTTTTACTTTTGCTGAGAATTTGGGTATTCTTTCCAATAACCTTGCTGGGGTATGGTATCCTCAGAGGTCTTTAGGAGGCTACTAAGGTTGGATGGGAAAAGGTGATAGTTGAGTCTGACTCTCAACTTATGATTAATCTCTTGAAGAATCCTTCTAAGAATCATAAGGTGGATTGGAGAATAAAAAGAATTATTGAGAAGATTCAGTTAATCCAAATGGGATTTTTGAAAGTTGATTACAATCATGTGGTTAGAGATCAAAACAAGAGTGCTGATGCTTTAGCTAATTGGGCTTTGGACAAAGGTGATCTTACTTGTTATGGCCACCCTCCTATATGGTGGGCTTCTCAAATTAGGGAAGCTCTTCTTTCTATCATTTCTTTGGATGGCTCCAGTTCTGAAGGTACCTAGTTTCTTCTTGTTTATTTTTTTTTTTGCTTCTCTTTGGTTCATTCAATTTTTTTTTTAGTTCCCTAGCTCATTCTATTCTTTATTTTGTTTCCTCTATTGATTCTTGCCTTAATAGTATTCTGGTCTAAATAGGTCTTTGTTTTGTTCATTTTTTATTCCTTTATTCCTTTTTGTTTTTTTTGTTTAGTTTTTTAAGGTGGGTGGGTTTTTTTTTTTTTTTTGGTTTTGTTTTTGTGTTCTTTGTGTTGTTTTTTGTTGTTCTTGTGTTTTTGTTGTTTTGTTTTTTTTTTTATGTTTTTTGTTATTGTTCTTGTGTTTTTTTTCGTTCTTGTTCTTGGGTTTCTCTTTGTTTGTGTTATTTTGTGTTTTTATGGGTGAGTGTTTTCTATATTTTTTGTTTTTTTTTATTGTCTATTGTTGGTTGTTTTTTATTTTTATTTTTGTTTTATTTTTTTATTTTTTAGGTTTTGGTTGTGTTTATTTTTCTTGTTTTTTTTTTTGGGTTATGTCTTTGTAGTGTTCTATTGTTTTTGTCTTGTTTGTGTTTTGTTGTGTTTCTTGTGTTTTTCTGTGGTTTGTATTGTGGTTTCTTTTATCTTATTGTGTGTGTTTGGTTGTGCTTTTGTTTTTGACACACTCAAGGAGCATGTTTTTTATTTTTTATTTTTATTTTTGTTGTTATCTGCTTATTTTTAATTGGGTTTGTGTGTTTGTTTGCTCCTTGAGTGTGTCAAAGGTGGTAGGCCAGGTCCGAGTCCTGGGCATTTTTGGCGGAATGGATACCCCTGCCTCCTTGGGTCTTACTCGAAAGTGGCATCCCTTTTGGTATGTTTTACACAAATAAAAAAAATGTGGTTCTACATTTGTGGTTGAGTTGCAAAAATGCTAGTTTTTGATTCGGGGCTTCGATGAATTGATATTCAAGACTGCTAATGACCTCCAAATACAATTTGTGTAGTGTGACGGTATGATTTCAACCTCCTTTACTTGATAAAATGATGGTACCTTTATAGGATTTTGGAAGATGAAGTGGAAAATGATAGGTGGAAAGCTAGGGTTGCTAAGTGGTAGGAACTAGACAACCACCTATCCTGGGTAATTAGAGTGAGTCACCCAGGGTGTCTCAATTATGTGGAGTGGTATCATGTGGATAGGTGAGAGAGGAGTGAGGTGTGTGACATTTGGAAAGGGGAGAGATAATGGTGGCTAGGACACATGTCCAATGGAGATACAATGTATCCTAAGGGATATTTTCTAGATTTTATAAAATCTAGAAAATAGATTAATGTGCAGGAAATTATGCCTAAGTTAAAACTTAGGCATATTATTTTATTATGCAGATTTGATGGTGTGGGCGAATTTTTTGAAGGGTTAGGTTTTGGTATCTATATATACCCCTTTATGTACCACATTGTATAAAGTACAATGCAGTATAAAAACAAGAGACACCTAGCTTTATTGGATGGAAAAACTTATTTTATTGCCCCATCGTGAGGATTGAATGACCTTTTGAAAATTGTGCTTTTTGCTTACCCCCTCAAGAGGTGAATGGTTGAAAATTGAAACATATGAGACCCATGAGTTGCTTGACCAAATGCTTATGGTGTGATAATATTTTGATGGATGCAAGTGTCGCAAAACAAGATCAAGTTGATTACCCCAATTTGGAATGGGTTGCTTTCTTGAAAATTTACTTTTGGTTAATTGATGTGATTTAGTTGTGGTAGATGGACCAAATAATATGGGTATGCATATGATACTAGAATTTTTCACTACACGTCAGACCCATTTAGTGGTATGGTGCATACCAATTTATAATTTATGAGAAATGTCTACTTTTGTGACCTTGCGGATAGGTCTTGATGAGTACCTTGAGTAAATTTTCTTGAACGTCATTGCATTCCAAATTTAAATTACCAAATTGATGTAATTTGGGCCAATATGAAATGGGACGATGTGTTGGATGCATGGATGAGTTGATTTGGTGATTTTTGATGAATTCTATGGTTGATTTTAAGCATTCTTTTTTTTGAACAAGCATCCTTATGGTGATCTACCCATCCTACTGAATTGCATGGATAACCAATTGCTACAACCACCAAGTGACTAGAGTAAATCACTAGATACAAGGTTCACTTGAGAATTTAGGTTAGCTAGTGCAGGAAAGAAAAAGCTATTCTAGATGTTAACCAGAGGGGTTTGGTGCCTCTAGAGCCTTTTGAACTAAAAGTGACCAAAGGGGTGTGGTTCCTTTGGAGCATTTTAAATTTAAAGTGAACAAATGGGTGTGGTTCCTTTAGAGCCTTTTGAATTGAATTACACAAAGGGGTATCTCCTTTGGAGCCTTTTGGATTGAAAATGACCAAAGAAGTTTGGTTCCTTTGGAGTCTTTTTGATTAAATTGACCAAAGGGGTATCTCCTTTGGAGCCTTTTGAATTGAATTGACCAAAGGGGTGTCTCATTTGGAGCATTTTGGATTGAAATTGACCAAAGGAGTTTCATTCCTTTGAAGCCTTTTTGAATTTTGGTATGCATGTTATGAAATGGATGTATTATGAATGAATGCAATTGGTGACAATGTAATGGATGGATGGTGTTTCCTAATTAATCGTCATTCAAAAAGGTTATGGAGCATTGTTTAGTAGACTTTGTGTTTATTTCTTAATTAGGGACACCAACATCTAATGCTGAAATATAAAGTGGAAAATAATAATGCGATGATGATATATAATCGAATATTGCTTATAACTTTGTTTGTCTTAGGGATAAATAATCTAGAGGTGTTTTTCAAAAGACTCAAAAATCCTAGTGATCTCAAAAAAACTCATCTACTAATCTCGTAAATCCATAATATGCTAAGGGTGTCCTAGCGAAGTCAAATTTCTCAAGGACCAATTGTGTTTGCAATTAATGTTCATTTTCAATTATGAGTGAGGGTAGACTAATCAATTGTAGCTTATGTCAACAAGATAGCTCGTGAGCGTACATATATCTATAAAAAATAAGGTCACTAATGTGATATACATGTCACCATGCATAAGACTACTCCACTATCAAGCCGGTGTCTATAGACTATTATTGGCAACGGAGATCGCCCCATGGTTTTCAAAAACTGAGAATTTTAGGGATTCAAGCTCCTTTTCCTTCTTTTTATTTTATTTTGGTATTTTGAAGTTTTATTTAGAATTTTTTCTCATTTTATAGTGGAGAAAATGGGATTTTTATTGCTTTTGGGATGTGCTCATTTTTTAGAGGAGCAAGGGGATTTGTTTTTGGATACTTGCTCATTTTGTGGAGCAATGGATTTTTTTTGGGGGGGCATACTTGCTTATTTTGTGGAGGAACAAGGGATTATTTTTATTTTTTTGGTGGGGAAGGAGGGGGAACTTGTCCTTTTGTCAATTCTCAGCTTTCTAGACCATGCACATAATTGGATGAGCAAGGTAAACCATTCACTTTATTATAATACCTACTCGTGAATTCATTTTTCCTAGACTTCACAATGTTTTTAATGTGTTATAATGTGTGTAGTCCAAGAGATAAATTAATTAACCAAGAATATTGTGTAGAACTTAAGGATTGTTTGAATTTCAATGAAGGCTTCTTGAAACACTAGGTATGGTTGAGTGACTGAAAACACCTATGGATTCCTGAAACTAGAGACTTGCAAAGAAATGAGGTGCTATGGGGTTTTATTCAAAATTTGTTTTTCTCTCTCTTTTTTTGACATGTTTTTGGATGAAAAAATGAGACTAATGGTAGGCCTAAAGGTACACCTTATTAAGGCAACAACATTCAATGGATGGACAATTATTTAAACTGATTCAATGATGACAAATACAATAAATGGCATGGCACAATGAAGTGACATGGGTGCAAAAATGCAATGTATAAATGATGTGGATAATTTTTATGAAAATGCAATGGATTTAATATGAATGGCTATGGAAATTTGGTTATTATATATATATAAAATCACTTCAGGTGTACAATGCTCTCAAGTGTATAATATTTAGTGGCTCAGGCTCCTCTATATACTCGAGATTGGCAAGCTTGTGCGTCCCAAGACCTAACTTCTATTTTATTCTAAATGGATCTAACCAATTATCCATAAATTTATCACGAAGGTGTAGTAAGGCACTGGTGTTTTACTGATTTTCCTTGAGGACAATATCTCTTGGAATTCATATGGATGAACTTTGGTATTATAAGCATGCTTTATATGATCTTTATATACTTGTAGATGATCCAAGGCATTGATTTATCTTTCATCAAGGAGAATTATTTGGTCAATATGTGCTTATCTAGAAGTATTATCATCCATGAATTATTGTAATGAAATGCGTAGTGAGGGAATTTGAGCTCAAGAAACATAACTGCTTTGATACCATGGACCAATGAAAATGGTGTTGCTCCTGTAGGCATTAAAATTCTAATTTGATAAGCCCATAATGCTAAGGGGATTTGGATATGCCAATATCTATGATTTTATTTGACTAGTTTCTTTAGAATGGTTATCAAGGTCTTATTGGTTGCCTTAGCTTGTCCATTTTCTTATGGGTAATAAGGAGTCAAGAAACTATTGTTGGCAATTTTGGGTTTGAGATCCTAGTTTCTTGTCTATGAGTTGTCATTGATGTCAAAAGGAAATGGCATTAATGTTAAGAGGATGTGTTGGCTTCAAATGTGGAAGATTGTGTTGGCTTCAAAGGTGGAAGATTCCAAGAGAATATTTTTAAGAGAATCCGGAGAGATTCCACTGGCAAGGGTTTTTCATTAAAACCAAACCGATTTTTATTAAAACCAAGTTGGATAGGGTTTTTATTAAAACCAAGTTAAATGGTTTTTATTAAAACCAATGGAGGTTCTCTTTATTATTTATTTAATTATTATTTAAAACCCTTCAAGGTTTTAATTAATTAATTATTTAATTAATTAAGGGAGAAATTATTTTTAATTTATTAAAAATACTTAAAGGTTTTTAAACCTTTTTTATTCTTAATTTATTAAAATTATTTAAGGGTTTTTAAACCCTTTTTGAAAAGACTTTTGATTAATTTCGAAATGGTCTTTATTTCTGCCGATGTCAAGGTGTCTTCGAAGAGACTATTTATTCTCCAACTCTTAAGGTTGGAAGGCTAATCAATTCGAAATTCCTCGAATGCAATTTGCGATGTTTGTGCTCTGTATTCGCTGTGATCGAAGGAATACTTAGAAGCACGTGTGGTTGAAAAGTCTTCGGGAGTTTTTTTTCGAGGGTGAAGTGGAGGGAAGTTCACTTGTGAACTTCGTAGCCTGTGTGGGCTAGTGGCAGCGAAGGCTGCTGTTGGGCGCTGCATTGGCGGAGGTCGCCATTTTGAGTCTCGCGGGGGTGTTTTGCTAGAGTAACACACATTTTTATTAAAACGTCTTTATGTCATGAAATTCGGAGTTTCTTGGACAGCGATTTATAAGTTTGAGAGTTGTGTGTGGTGACAACTTGAAGGTTCAATTATCTTCTACTCCAATAAGGTATGGGCACATTCTTCTTGAGTATGATTGGTGTATGTTTTCTGAAATAAGGTTGGAGTGAAAAGGTATTCTACTAGGTATCCTTTGGCTAGGTGTAAATCCTATTTTTTGGTTTGTTGAAGACTACTTATGCATTGTTATCCTTAAGGAAAGTTTTTGGTGAATGCATAATTTTTGGTTTGAGATAGTGGAAGCTTTGTGCACTAGGGTTTATATTTGTGAGTCTAGCTACTTGCATTGAGTTGGTGGAACCCTTGGTTGGTTTTTTTGAGTTTGATGGTTGAGTTTCTTCCATATAGGTTGTTTGATCAAGTTATTGCTTTACTTGATTCATGATATTGGGATTACTCCATTGAGTTGATTTGAGCAAGTTATTCTTTGCATTTGGTGATATTGTGTTGGTGGCTGTTTTGTTCAAATATCTTTAGAGGGAAAAGGATTTCTACTTGTTTCCTTTTCTTGTGATGATTGGTTGAATGCTTCAAGGTTGATGTTGAGTTGAATGGTGTTGGTTGACTAAACCTTGTTTGATGAGAATTGTTGTTGAAACCCTAATTGATGGTGAAAAGAAAATGAGTATCATTGTTATGTGATTCTTTGCGACAATTGTTGGGGTTTCATGTTCTTGAAAGAAAACATTCTATCCTATCCATTTTAGATATTGAGTTGAGTTTTCAGATTTGAGATTGAGATTGAGCTGAGTTGATTTGAGTTGAGTTTTGAGATTGGTATTTGAGTATAGAACATATTGATTCTCTAACAATTCTCTTTATGCTTCTATGAGTTTGACAAATCACATTGGGTCTTTAACAATTCACTTTGTGATTTCCTACTAAGAAAGTTTTTCTTGGTGAGCTTGCTGAGTTTTTGGACAGGTTCCAGTGGGGACTTGTGAGCAGTTCTTGGACAGGTTTCAGTGGGGATTTGTGAGCATTTTTGGATAGGTTTTAGTGGGGACTTGTGAGTAGTTTTGGACAGGTTCTGATGGGAACTTGTGAGCATATTTGGATAGGTCCTAGAAGAGGACTTGTGAGTAGATTTGGATAGGTCCTAGTAGAGGACTTGTGAGCTGAGTTTGATATTTCTATCAGAGAAGTTGAGGATAGAGGTGCATTGGTTCTATGAGAAGAACCTGAGGACAGTTGGCAAGTATTTGAGAAGGCTTGTATGCAGAGGATTAATTTGTTCAAGAGTTGGACAGATCTAACAGACAAAGGAAGACTTGTACTAGACCGACTGACTGTGTTTGGTACAAGTTGCTGAGCTACTGTGGACGTTATCATAGAATGCAAAGGTCTCTTAGGCTAAGCATTGAGGACAAGAGGTCTTTGGTGGAAAGGATTTCCACGTACTGACAAGAGGTAGAGGCAGTTGATCTTCTGAGGGATCATTTCTAGAGCAGAGGGGAAGGTATCTCCTTTGGGGCGAGGCTCATAAACATTGTAATTGGGAAGGATCCCCAAAGAACTTTGAGATGACTTTTAGAGAAAAAATTTTGTGGATGTAGCCCAACCATTTTGGGTGAACCACGTTAAAAATGGGTCTTCAATGTGTGATGCTTTCTGTCTTGATTAATGTTGTGTTGATGCCACTGCTATCTAAAGTTAAAATTATTAATTGGTTAAGTCTTATACTGTTCACCCCCCCATCTCAGTATAAGTCCATGTTCTTCAATTGGTATCAGAACCGGTCTCTCCAGAAAGAGCCTAACAACTTGGAGAAGGATCTATCAGAGGAACATACAGATTCAGAAAGAGATGAAGAGGTTGAGTTCGATCTCAAAGGTGAATTCTTCTTGGATTTAAGAAAGCTTGAGAAATTTAGGGAAGAGAATTCTTTTCTCAAGCATCAATGTCAAGAAGAAGAGATAGCAAGATCAAAATTGTCTCAAAGTGTTATAGACTTCAAAATTCTAGCTGAAGAAGGGAAGAAGGTTGAACAGGTTTTGACAGAGGCTCTCAAAGGAAAGGAAGCTAATTACGAGAAACTAGAAGAAGAGGTTATGTCTCTTAGAGTGAAGTTGGAACAGTTGGCTCTTAGACAGAATACTCCGTGTGAAAAGCAAAAGAAGGATTGTATCACCATTCATGAAATAGGGTCTTCGAGCAAGATCAATCTTCATCCTAAAGAGCGGTGGATTCTAGTTGGTCACAAGAAGAACAATCATCCAAGGCATCAAAACAGGTTACATAATACTTTCCATGGCTATTGTTTTTCCTACAAGAAATTTGGTCATAAAGCTATGCATTGCAATAAGTTTTTGAATAGCCGTAGTAAGGAAAATGTTAACGCTTTTGCACCTCTTATGAATAAAAATGTCATGTGTTACAAGTGCAAGAATTTTGGGCATATAGCAAGGATGTGCAGTTTGGATAGATCTAGCCTTGAGTTCACTAAAAATAGAAATGAGATCAAATCTAAGTCAATGATAGTTTAAACTACTTTTCATGCTCAATACAAAGTAGAAAAATAGTATCTTGATAGTGGTTGTTCAAAACATATGACTAGTGAAAATAAAAAGTTTTTGGTATTAAAAGAAACAAATAGAGGAACAGTCAGTTTTGGAGATAACAGGTCAACTAAAATCTGTGGTAAAGGGACTCTTAGTTTGGATGGGAAATCCAAAACAAAAAAGGTGCTTTATGTAGAAGGCCTAAGACATAATCTTCTAAGTGTGAGTCAACTTTGTGATCAAGGGCACATAATATCTTTCTTTTCAGATAGATGTGAGACAAGTAAAGAAAAAAATGGAAAACTCATTGCTAGTGCTACAAGGACTCCAAACAATCTTTACATGCTAAGTGAGATAAAAAAGGAAAAGTGTTTTCTAACTCAAGAAGATGAGAGTTGGTTATGGCATAAAATATTGGGGTATTTGAGCTTTGATAATCTTGTCAATATTAGTAACAAGGAAGCAGTTAGAGACTTGCCCAAAATAAAAAAGCCCCATAACATCATTTGCGGTCCTTGTCAACATGGAAAACAGACTAGAACCAGTTTCAAATCAAAAGGGTATACTTCTTTAAAACCATTGGATCTTATTCATACTGATTTATGTGGCCCTACCAGAACTCAGAGCATTCAAGGAGAAAGCTACTTCATGTTGTTTATAGATGATTATTCTAGAATGACTTGGGTTACTTTTCTCAAAGAAAAATCTAAAGCTTTTGAAAAATTTAAAGCTTTCAAAGAAATGATTGAAAATGAGACTGATAAGAGAATAAAATGCTTAAGATCAGATAGAGGAGGAGAGTTCACTTCAAATGAATTTGTGGAATACTGTGAGCAACAAGGAATCAAAAGAGAATATTCAGTAGCAAGAACTCCTCAACAAAATGGAGTATTTGAAAGGAAAAACAAAACTATTGAAAATATGGCTAGAGCTATGTTAAATGAGTCAAAACTTTTAGATGGTTTTTGGAAAGAGGCAGTCAGTACGACAGTCTACATTATCACCAGGGCCCAAATTAGAGTCAATCATCATAAAACTCCTTATGAGTTGTGGAAAGGAAGACCAACTACAGTAAAATACTTCAAAGTGTTTGGGAGTAAGTGCTTCATCAGAAGGGAAGATCATAATTTGGGTAAGTTTGATCCTAGGTGTGATGAGGGAATCTTTCTTGGATATTCCAACAAAAGCAAGGCCTACAGATGCTTCAAAAAAAGAACTCATACAGTTGTAGAGAGCATAAATGTAACAATTGATGAAAAGACAGGGATAAGAGAACTAGTCAAGGAACTCAGTGATGAAATTTGTCAAGAATAATTCAGAGAGGTTTCAGATGAAGAAGAGGAAAGACAACAACTGCTTCCCAAAACTCCTTCACGATATGTTTAGAAACATCATCCCAAAGATTTGATCATTGGTGATCCAAATAGCAGGCAAACAAGAAGAAGAGTCATTCCTTTACATGATTCTACAAATGTTTCATTATTATCTCAGATTGAGCCAAAAGATTTTAGTGAAGCATGTGCAGATAAGTTTTGGGTAAAAGCAATGGATGAAGAGCTAAATCAAATAGAGAAAAGTGAAACTTGGGAATTGGTTCCAAGACCTAAGGACAAGAATGTCATTGGCACAAAATGGATATTCAAAAATAAACTCAATGAGGATGGAAATATTGTCAGAAACAAATCTAGGTTAGTCTGCAAAGGTTATGCTCAAGTAGAAGGTGTTGATTTTGAAGAGACGTTTGCTCCTCGTTGCTCGTCTTGAAGCTATCGAATATTTTTGGCCCTTTCAAGCTTCAAATCATTCAAGGTATATCAAATGGATGTAAAGTCAGCTTTTCTAAATGGGGTGTTGGTAGAAGAAGTCTACATAGAACAGCCGGAAGGAGTGTCTCTCTCAGAACAATCAGACTATGTGTGTAAACTAAAAAAGGCCTTGTATGGGTTAAAGTAAGCACCTAGGGCTTGGTACTCAAGACTTGACAGGTATCTTCATGAGCAAGGCTTTAGGAAAGGTGTGGCAAATAGCAATTTGTATATTAAGAATGAAAATGATGATATGTTGATTATGGTTGTCTATGTTGATGATATTATTTTTGGGGGAAATAATACTCAGATGTGCAAAGTTTTTGCTAACACCATGCAGAAGGAATTTGAGATGTCTATGATTGGAGAGCTGTCATTATTTTTAGGTCTTTAGATTGCTCAATCAAAGGATGGTATATTTCTCTCTCAAGGAAAGTATATCAAAGAAATGTTGAAAAAATTTGGGATGATGGACAACAAACCAGTGTGTACTCCAATGATTATAGGGTGCAAGATGAGTAAAGATGATGAATCTCCAGCGGAAGATTAGAGGTTGTACAGATCTATGATTGGCAGTTTATTATATATTACAACTACCAGACCAGATATCATGCAGGTAGTTGGGTTAGTAGCAAGATTTCAGGCAACTCCAAAATATTCTCATGTTATAGCAGTTAAGAGGATATTAAGATATCTAAAGGGCACTATGGACTTTGGGCTTTGGTATCCCAAAGGTGATGATTTCACCCTCACAGCTTATATAGATGCAGATTGGGCAAGAAGTATTGATGACAAGAAAAGCACTAGTGGTGAAGCATTCTTTCTGGGAAAGAGTTTGGTTTCTTGGCTAAGTAAGAAACAACCTTCAGTTTCCTTATCTACAACAGAGGCTGAATACATAGCAATAGTGGCTGGGTGTACATAGGTTTTATGGATGAAAACCACCTTGGATGATTTCAAAGTCAAGCATGAACAACCCATCTCCATACTTTGTGATAATACAAGTGCCATAAGTATTTCCAAAAATCCAGTAATGCACTCAAGGACAAAGCATATTTCCATCAAGTATCACTTTTTAAGGGAGAAAGTGCAAGACAAGCGGGTCAAGGTAGAGTATGTGTCTACTAAAGAGCAGATTGCAGATATATTCACCAAACCTCTTCCAAGAGATATGTTTGAGTATCTAAGGGAGAAATTGGGAGTTGTACTCCCACCCCGGAATTAATCACCTCATCAGGAGGTGGGGGAGGGACTAAGCTAAGAGGCTCATTCTTAGTCTCGAGCCCCAAAGGTGACCCTTTGCCATTGATGACAAAGGGGGAGATATATGAGGAAGGGGGAGAGCTTCAAAGTGAAGAGGAAAGCCTGAATACAGGGGGAGCTATTTATGTTGAGTTTCTGTGTTGTTGAGAAGCTTGGTTTGCCATCAATGACAAAGGGGGAGATTGTTGGCAATTTTGGGTTTGAGATCCTAGCTTCTTGTCTAGGAGTTGTCATTGATGTCAAAAGGAAATGGCATTAATGTTAAGAGGATGTGTTGGCTTCAAAGGTGGAATATTCCAAGAGAATATTTTTAAGAGAATCCAGAGAGATTCCATTGGCAAGGGTTTTTCATTAAAACCAAACCGATTTTTATTAAAACCAAGTTGGATAGGGTTTTTATTAAAACCAAGTTAAATGGTTTTTATTAAAACCAATGGAGGTTCTCTTTATTATTTATTTACTTATTATTTAAAACCCTTCAAGGTTTTAATTAATTAATTATTTAATTAATTAAGGGAGAAATTATTTTTAATTTATTAAAAATACTTAAAGGTTTTTAAACCTTTTTTATTCTTAATTTCTTAAAATTATTTAAGGGTTTTTAAACCCTTTTTGAAAAGACTTTTGATTAATTTTGAAATGGTCTTTATTTTCGCCGACGTCAAGGTGTCTTCGAAGAGACTATTTATTCTCCAACTCCTAAGGTTGGAAGGCTAATCAATTCGAAATTCCCCGAATGCAATTTGTGGTGTTTGTGCTCTATATTCACTGCGATCGAAGGAAGACTTAGAAGCACGTGCGGTTGAAAAGTCTTCGAGAGTTTTTTTTAGGGTGAAGTGGAGGGAAGTTCACTTGTGAACTTCGTAGCCCACGTGGGCTAGTGGCAGCGAAGGCTGCTGTTGGGCGCTGCATTGGCGGAGGTCATCATTTCGAGTCTCGCGGGGGTGCTTTGCTAGAGTAACACACGTTTTTATTAAAACCTCTTTATGCCATGAAATTTGAAGTTTATTGGACAGTGATTTATAAGTTTGAGAGTTGTGTGTGGTGACATCTTGAAGGTTCAATTATCTTCTACTCCAATAAGGTATGGGCACATTCTTCTTATGAGTATTGTTAGTCTTACAATGGCACTGAGAGGGGGGGTGAATCAGTGCAGCTATTTTAAAACTTAATGCTTTAACTCTTAAAGCCAAAACAAAAGAAAGCTAAAACCAGAAACAGCAAGTACCACAAGAGAGCATAACATAACACAAGATGTAACGAGGTTCACCAGTTTTGGCTACTCCTCAAACTAGATTGCTTGGACTCCCATCCAAATCCAGCCATTGCAAAGCACCAACTTTACAATCAATTTACCAGCATCCACTTGGAAGGAGCACCAACCCCTAATTTACCAGCATCAACTGGAAGGAGCACCAACCCCTGATTCCAAGCACCAACTTGGATTTCTATTTTCAATTTTGATTGACATAAAAATGCCTTCAGTGTTACAAGATCCTCACTGGTCTAGCTTAAATCAAATCAATCTCATGGAAACATACACTCTTTTACAGTTCTACCTTCTGCACACTTACAGCCCTTTCATATGGCATGCTCTTGCAGCTCTTCACAGCATTAACACAACACTGTTATAATCTCTTACAACACTCTCACAGCTCACTTACAGCCAGCCTCTTTCTGCAGCATCTTCTATCACGCAGCAGCAACTTCTTCTCTGTACGATTATTCTTTTATAACCTTTCAATCCTGCATGCAATCGAATCACATACTCTGACTGTTCGAATCCATGCAATACGGCTGTTTGGTTCCATGCACTTCGACTATTCGAACCCGCAATACATTGGTGAATCCATGCAATACGGCTATTCGAAACCCATGCTTCGATTCCTCAACTGTTTTAAGCTTCAACCAACTTCAATCTAAAAAAACCACCAACACCTTTGAATCCCAAATATGTCTTTTCGAAAGCTTTTCAATCCTCATATTTGTCTGTTCGAATACTTCAAATACGACTTCGAATGCTTTTTAACCTCCATATGCGATTCTTCGAATGCTTTTCAATCATGCAAATTCAACTATTTCAGTGCATGTTCGACACTTGTCAATTTGTAACTGCCGATCTGACATTAGTTACTTTTTACATAACTGGCTGCATGATTTTCTGTCTGCTTTTTCTGACACGTGTCACCTTGCATGCTCCTACGAGTTTTACCTTCCAGACTGTTACCTGTCGTGATATCGTGACACTTTTTGAAGCCACACACTTCATGCCCTTGTTGTCACGAAATCGTGACCATTTTGGCTTTGAAAGCTTTCCTTCTGTTCATGTCACGATATCGCGACACTTAGAACTTTTGTTGACGTCATCCTTAAGCATGTCGCGAAATCATGACCGTTTTGGCTCTTGGAAGCTTTCCCTGCATCTTGTCGCGATATCGCGACACTTTCAACATTTGCTGACGTCATCCTTAAGCATGTCGCGAAATCGTGACGCTTTCGGCTTTCGTACACTCTTCTTTGCCAGCAACCGCGAAAATGGAACATGTCACGAAATCGTGACGTTCTCTGCTTCCGTACAATCTTCTTTGCCAGCAACCATGAAAATGGAACATGTCACGAAATCGTGACACTTTGCTCTTCCGTACAACTCTTCTTTGCCAGCAACCAGCGAAAATGGAACATGTCGCGAAATCGTGACACTTTGCTCTTCCGTACAACTCTCCTTGCCAACTCCAGCGAAAATGGAACATGTCACGAAATCGTGACACTTTGCTCTTCCGTACAACTCTCCTTGCCAACTCCAGTGAAAATGGAACATGTCGCGAAATCGTGACACTTTGCTCTTCCGTACAACTCTCCTTGCCAACTCCAGCGAAAATGGAACATGTTACGAAATCGCGACGCTTCCGGATCTTGCTGACGTCATCATCCTTCTTGTCGTGAAATCGTGATGCTTTCGGCTCTTGCTGACGTCATCAATCTTCTTGTCTGTGTCTTTTCACTTGTAGCGAAATCGCTACATCTTTGTTTTCTGCACTTCCTAATTGTAGCGAAATCGCTACACCTTTGTGCCATGTATTTTCATCATGCAGCGATATCGCTACACCTTTGTTTCCATTCATTTCAACATGTAGCGATATCGCTACACCTTTGTTGCTTGAGCATTCTCTCTCCTCTTCGGGTCGCGAAAACCCGACGTGTCGCGATATCGTGACACTTTTCGTTGCTAGCTCCTTTTCTCCATTTATGTCACGAAATCGTGACATCTTTTCACCTTGCTTCTCTCTCTGCCAGCATGTCGCGAAATCGTGACAGTTTACCTTTCACTTTCTCTCTCCTCTGCCATGTCGCGATATCGTGACAAATTGGCATGCACTTTCTCTCTCCTCGGCAATGTCGCGAAATCGCGACAATCTTCCTTGTAGTTTCTCTCTCTTCAGTTTTGTCGCGATATCGCGACACATTTTCTCTCTCCTCAGTGAAAACTCGACATGTCACGAAATCGTGACATTTCCTGCTGCGCCTTCTCTCTCCTCGACCATGTCGCGAAATCACGATAGTTTTGCTCGCATCTTCTCTCTCCTCGGACATGTCGCGAAATCATGACAGTTTTGCTCGCATCTTCTCTCTCCTCGGACATGTCGCGAAATCGCGACAATTTGGCATGCATTTTCTCTCTCCTACTTTTTGTCGTGAAATCGCGACACATTTTCTCTCTCCTCAATGAAAACTCGACATGTCGCGAAATCGTGACATTTTCGGCTGCGCCTTCTCTCTCCTCGACCATGTCGCGAAATCGCGACAGAAAACATGTCGCGATATCGCGACAGTTTTCTTCCTTGTCTCTTTTCCAGTTTCTGAATTTGGGTCACCTCTGTTTTCCTTGAAACTTTTTGCACTTGATCTGATCGACCTCTGAACTGCATCAACTGCATCAATCGACTGTGTTGACAACAATGACAATACTTTTGCAATGCTTTTGCTGCACCTTGCTCAACAAACAACTCCTATCCATCACCTTGCTCACCAATCAACTTCTAACCATTGCATCAAGCTGATCAACCTGACTGTGTTGACAACAATGACAATACTTAGGTTGCACCTTGCTCATCAATCTCCCCCTTTGGAATTGTTGGCAACACACGTAATTGTCTGCAATTACCTGTAATTCTTCTCCCCCTTTGACAATAATACCAAAGGGCGGCTGCAAAACTCCCCCTTAGTCCATGCACAACATTCACAGGCAAAAAATTAATCCAGTTAGCAAAAAGCATAAACATGAGCAATATGATGAACAGATCCATAAATTCTCCCTCTGAGAATTTGATCCTGATGTCTAGTCAAATCTTAGCCAATACTTGGAAAAAAATGACCTCTTGGGATCACGTTGTCTTCTGAGCCTCAACCCTCTGTACTCTGTCATAGACTCACTAAGAACCGATTAAGAAGCACACATAGAACTTGTCCGAGATCAGCACACAAGTTCTCACTAGAACCACGCTTAGCATGAACCCACAAAGAGAATTGTTAGAGACCCAATGTGATTTATCAACTTCATAGAAACATACAGAGAATTGTTAGAGACTCAATATGTTCTATACTTAATTCCCAATCTCAAACTCAACTATTAAACTCAAGACAGCCAACCAAGGGTTCCACCAACTTAATGCAAGTAGCTAGACTCACAAAAATAAGCCCTAGAGCACAAAGCTTCCACTATCTCAAACCAGAAATTAGGATTTACACCAAGCCAAGGGATACCTAGAAGAGTACCTTTTCACTCCAACCTTATTTCAGAAAACATACACCAATCATACTCATAAGAAGAATGAGTCCATACCTTATTTGAGTAGAAGATAATTGAACCTTCAAGCTGACACCACACACAACTCTCAAACTTTCAACCAATTTAGGGAAGGAATAAAAATAAATTAGCAATAAAGTGAACTTCCTTTATTACACCTTTTAGCTCCACTTCTTTAAACACAATCATCAAAACATGCCAATAAGATAATGTCAAAGCAAAATATGACAACTTAACCTTATACCTCCATCAATTATATTTGCCAAGTCAATTCAAAATACTCCAAGCAAATAATAATAAAAGATATACCTTGGCCAAACTTAGTTCTCCAACCTTTGGAGAAAGTGAATAACACCACCACAAAAGCTAAAGCGCTTTTATTGCTGCTATCCACGAGCATCACGACCAAGACGAAATTGCCCACAACATGGGTCAAACTTGGCACCTCTGCCCAACGCTTCTTCACTTCAACAAGCAGATTTCACATCTTTCAATAAAATTGATAGGAGACTCACTTGTACCAACTCTACAAATTTACTGCCAACTTAGTGCAAGCAATAAATACTGTACTGCGGCACAACCAGATTCCTTTTTAAACTTAAAACCTGATCTGAGTTTTCTACAGATACTGCAGATCACTTTACTTTTAACAGTGCAAATCTTGGAGAAGACATTTTGACAAACACTTTATGGCCAACCATAGAGCCCCTTACTCAACCTCAACTTCTTAACCTCGGATTGATATTTTATCAACGGTTAACCCGAACTGTCTGTGAATTGAATAATCTTACCAAGGCGACAAGAAGGATCTTGCAAGCTTTACCTCAAAGTGTAAAACAAATACACGCTGCTCGAAACACGTATATGCAGCTAGAGCAAACACGCAAAAAAAAAAAATTCTGAACTGTTATGATCCGAAGTAATGAACAGTTGGTGGAAGAATTATCAACAGTACAACAGTGACATATCTCAACACTACCAAATGTGACAACTCTTCAAATTAAACAGCACACTTCACGGCACCTTCAAAAACAACAACAAGAACTGACAACACACTTTAGCTGCAAACAACAATAACTCGACTTCTTACCTTTCATCCTCAGAAAACTGGCCCAAAAACAAAGGAGCATTAAAATAAAATTTTAAGATTGCTCCCCCTGAGGATGTGCCACCTGGAGCTGCTTAAAGCAGAAGAGGAGTAATCTCCTTCTGTCCAAGGAGACACGAATTCCTTTCTTCTGTCTTTCTCCAGACTTTCCTGAACTTGGGCTTGAGTTTTTCAACTACATCCCTATTTTGCCTCTGTTCGTGAACTTGAACATTTTTCTTGCGGGGTTGTCTCTTGTGCATTCTTGAAGGATGATTATTTTCCTTTCTGCTGTGCACATGATTTATTCTCTGTCTGTATTGTATTCTTTGCGTCTGATGAAATCTAGGGTTTTGCCTTAGATTAGATACAGAAGTGCTTGCATAGAACCTTGCTATGTGCCCTTGACCATTACATTTAAAACATTGCACATGTTTTATTCCCTGTCTGTATTGCATTACGTGTGTCTGATGAAATCTATGGTCTGGCCTTAGATTGGATACAGAAATGCTTGGACAAAACCTTGCTATGTGCCCATGGCCATTACATTTAAAACATTGCACAGGGTGTTCACTCAGGAAAGCAGATGTGTTTTTATCAGCATAACTCTTTGATCTATTATTATGTCCACAATAAAATGCCTTGTGACCATAGTAGTTGCATTTAGAACAATAGCCATTAAAAGCATTATTATTAAAAGAGTGAGAGTGAGAGAACCTCTGTTGCTGTGGTTGCTTTGCTGTAGATTTTCTTTGATGATTTCTTCCTTTTGAGGATTCAGCTTCAGACTTTTCTTTTTTCAAACCTTCAACCGAGGACTTCTTCTTCTCTGCATGTTTAGAGGATGAAGGTTGTTCAGCTTCATATCCAAGACCAAACTTAGCCGTGGAGCTTCTTTGTTGATTTATCATTGTATCTAGCAACTCCGTGCTTTTCTCACATTTGAGATTTATATTGGCCTCTTTTAGTTGTTTCTTCAAAGAAACAATCTCTTCTTCTTGTTGGCAGCAAGCAGTATTTTTCTCATTGATCTGAGACCTGAGAATTTCTTCAACCCTCTTGGACACATCTACTTGCGACTTTAGATTACTAACGAGTTTTGTTAGATTCTTCTTCACGTTTGCTATATACATCGACTTTATCATCCATTTGTGTCTTCAAGGCTTCTTCCGCTTTCTTGGCCTCTTGAATTTGTAAACAGAGATTTTCAATCTCATCCCCGTATTCTTCCAACTTTTTGGACAGTCTTTTGTTGCTTTTCTTTTGTATACTTAACTCTTCAAGAGCGGCGATCAACTCACCTTCTAGATCTACTTCAATCTCCAGGTTTTCATTGCAAACTTCAGAGTTCACTTCTTCTTCCTTCTTTAGTGCAATTTTCTCTTCTGAAGGAATTGAAACTGACTGAGATGCCTTAATGGAGGATAATCTATTCTTCTTACCCATTGTAAACTAATCCAAGATCAACCCTGACTGATTTAGCCTGAACTGGGAACCTTGCTCTGATACCAATTGTTAGTCTTACAATGGCACTGAGAGGGGGGGTGAATCAGTGCAGCTATTTTAAAACTTAATGCTTTAACTCTTAAAGCCAAAACAAAAGAAAGCTAAAACCAGAAACAGCAAGTACCACAAGAGAGCATAACATAACACAAGATGTAACGAGGTTCACCAGTTTTGGCTACTCCTCAAACTAGACTGCTTGGACTCCCATCCAAATCCAGCCATTGCAAAGCACCAACTTTACAATCAATTTACCAAGCATCCATTGGAAGGAGCACCAACCCCTAATTTACCAGCATCAAGCTGGAAGGAGCACCAACCCCTGATTCCAAGCACCAACTTGGATTTCTATTTTCAATTTTGATTGACATAAAAATGCCTTCAGTGTTACAAGATCCTCACTGGTCTAGCTTAAATCAAATCAATCTCATGGAAACATACACTCTTTTATAGTTCTACCTTCTGCACACTTACAGCCCTTTCATATGGCATGCTCTTGCAGCTCTTCACAGCATTAACACAACACTGTTATAATCTCTTACAACACTCTCACAGCTCACTTACAGCCAGCCTCTTTCTGCAACATCTTCTATCATGCAACAACAACTTCTTCTCTGTACGATTATTCTTTTATAACCTTTCAATCCTGCATGCAATCGAATCACATACTCTGACTGTTCGAATCCATGCAATACGATTGTTCGGTTCCATGCACTTTGACTATTCGAACCACCAATACGACTGTGAATCCATGCAATACGGCTATTGAAACCCTTTTAATCTTTAACCATATAAAAATACTTCACCATATCCGACTCTTTGAATTCTAGCAAATACTGTCTTTTCGAAAGCTTTTCGATCCTCCATATTTGTCCGTTCGAATACTTCAAATACCGGCTTTCGAATGCTTTTTAATCCTCCATATACGATTCTTCGAATGCTTTTCAATCAAGCATATTCAACTGTTCTAGTGCATGTTCGACACTGTCAATTTGTAACTGCTGATCAGACATCAGTTACTTTTTACGTAACTGGCTGCATGATTTTCCTGTCTGCTTTTTCGACACGTGTCACCTTGCATGCTCCTACGGGTTTTACCTGCCAGACTGTTACCTGTCGTGATATCGTGACACTTTTTGAAGCCACACACTTCATGCCCTTGCTGTCACGAAATCATGACCATTTTGGCTTTGAAAGCTTTCCTTCTGTTCATGTCGCGATATCGCGACACTTAGAACTTTTGCTGACGTCATCCTTAAGCATGTCACGAAATCATGACCGTTTTGGCTCTTGGAAGCTTTCCCTGCATCTTGTCGCGATATCGCGACACTTTCAACATTTGTTGACGTCATCCTTAAGCATGTCGCGAAATCATGACGCTTTCGGCTTTCGTACACTCTTCTTTGCCAGCAACCGCAAAAATGGAACATGTCACGAAATCGTGACGTTCTCTGCTTCCGTACAATCTTCTTTGCCAGCAACCAAAAATGGAACATGTCACGAAATCGCGACACTTTGCTCTTTCGTACAACTCTCCTTGCCAACCCACGAAAATGGAACATGTCGCGAAATCGTGACACTTTGCTCTTCCGTACAACTCTCCTTGCCAACTCCAACGAAAATGGAACATGTCGCGAAATCGTGACACTTTGCTCTTTCGTACAACTCTCCTTGCCAACTCCAACGAAAATGGAACATGTCACGAAATCGTGACACTTTGCTCTTCCGTACAACTCTCCTTGCCAACTCCAGCGAAAATGGAACATGTCGCGAAATCGCGACGCTTCCGGCTCTTGCTGATGTCATCATCCTTCTTGTCGCGAAATCGTGACGCTTTCGGCTCTTGCTGACGTCATCAATCTTCTTGTCTGTGTCTTTTCACTTGTAGCGAAATCGCTACATCTTTGTTTTCTGCACTTCCTAATTGTAGCGAAATCGCTACACCTTTGTGCCATGTATTTTCATCATGCAGCGATATCGCTACACCTTTGTTTCCATTCATTTCAACATGTAGCGATATCGCTACACCTTTGTTGCTGAGCATTCTCTCTCCTCTTCGGGTCGTGAAAACCCGACGTGTCGCGATATCGCGACACTTTTCGTTGCTAGCTCCTTTCCTCCATTTATGTCACGAAATCGTGACATCTTTTCACCTTGCTTCTCTCTCTGCCAGCATGTCGCGAAATCGCGACAGTTTACCTTTCACTTTCTCTCTCCTCTGCCATGTCGCGATATCGCGACAAATTGGCATGCACTTTCTCTCTCCTCGGCAATGTCGCGAAATCGCGACAATCTTCCTTGCAGTTTCTCTCTCTTCAGTTTTGTCGCGATATCGCGACACATTTTCTCTCTCCTCAGCGAAAACTCGACATGTCGCGAAATCGTGACATTTCCTGCTGCGCCTTCTCTCTCCTCGACCATGTCGTGAAATCACGACAGTTTTGCTCGCATCTTCTCTCTCCTCGGACATGTCGCGAAATCGTGACAGTTTTGCTCGCATCTTCTCTCTCCTCGGACATGTCGCGAAATCGCGACAATTTGGCATGCATTTTCTCTCTCCTACTTTTTGTCGTGAAATCGCGACACATTTTCTCTCTCCTCAATGAAAACTCGACATGTCGTGAAATCGTGACATTTTCGGCTGTGCCTTCTCTCTCCTCGACCATGTCGCGAAATCGCGACAGAAAACATGTCGCGATATCGCGACAGTTTTCTTCCTTGTCTCTTTTTGCCAGTTTCTGAATCTGGGTCACCTCTGTTTTCCTTGAAACTTTTTGCACTTGATCTGACTGACCTCTGAACTGCATCAACTGCATCAATCTGACTGTGTTGACAACAATGACAATACTTTTGCAATGCTTTTGCTGCACCTTGCTCAACAAACAACTCCTATCCATCACCTTGCTCACCAATCAACTTCTAACCATTGCATCAACTGATCAACTTGACTGTGTTGACAACAATGACAATACTTAGGTTGCACCTTGCTCATCAAGTATGATTGGTGTATGTTTTCTGAAATAAGGTTGGAGTGAAAAGGTATTCTACTAGGTATCCTTTGGCTAGGTGTAAATCCTATTTTCTGGTTTGTTGAAGACTACTTATGCATTGTTATCCTTAAGGAAAGTTTTTGGTGAATGCATAATTTCTGGTTTGAGATAGTGGAAGCTTTGTGCACTAGGGTTTATATTTTTGAGTCTAGCTACTTGCATTGAGTTGGTGGAACCCTTGGTTGGCTGTTTTGAGTTTGATGGTTGAGTTTCTTCCATAGAGGTTGTTTGATCAAGTTATTGCTTTACTTGATTCATGATATTGGGATTACTCCATTGAGTTGATTTGAGCAAGTTATTCTTTGCATTTGGTGATATTGTGTTGGTGGTTTTTTTGTGCAAATATATTTGGAGGGAAAAGGATTTCTACTTGTTTCCTTTTCTTGTGATGATTGGTTGAATGCTTCAGGGTTGATGTTGAGTTGAATGGTGTTGGTTGACTAAACCTTGTTTGATGAGCATTGTTGTTGAAACCCTAATTGATGGTGAAAAGAACATGAGTATCATTGTTATGTGATTCTTTGCATAGTTGGCAATTGTTGGGGTTTCATGTTCTTGAAACAAAACATTCTATCCTATCCATTTCGGATATTGAGTTGAGTTTTTAGATTTGAGATTGAGATTGAGCTGAGTTGATTTGAGTTGAGTTTTGAGATTGGGATTTGAGTATAGAACATATTGAGTCTCTAACAATTCTCTTTATGCTTCTATGAGTTTGAAAAATCACATTGGGTCTCTAACAATTCACTTTGTGATTTCCTACTAATAAAGTTTTTCTTGGTGAGCTTGTTGAGTTTTTGGACAGGTTCCGGTGGGGACTTGTGAGCAGTTCTTGGACAGGTTCCAGTGGGGACTTGTGAGCAGTTTTGGACAAGTTTCGATGGGGACTTGTGAGAAGTTTTGGAAAGGTTTTGGTGGGGACTTGTGAGCAGATTTGGACAGTTCCTAGCAGAGGACTGGTGAGCTGAGTTTGATAGTTCTATCAGAGAACTTGAGGACAAAGGTGCATTGGTTCTATGAGAAGAACTTGAGGATAGTTGGCAAGTCTTTGAGAAGGCTTGTATGCAGAGGATTGATTTGTTCAAGAGTTGGACAGATCTGACAGACAGAGGAATACTTGTACTAGATCGACTGACTATGTTTGATATAGGTTGCTGAGCTGCTATGGACGTGATCATAGAAGGCAGAGGTCTCTTAGGCTAAGCATTGAGGACAGGAGGTCTTCAATGGAAAGGAGTTCCACGTGCTGGCAAGAGGTAGAGGCAGTTGATCTTCTAAGGGATCATTTCCAGAGCAGAGGGGAAGGTATCTCCTTTGGGCCGAGGCTCATAAACATTGTAATTGGGAAGGATCCCCAAAGAACTTTGAGATGACTTTTAGAGAAAAGTTTTTGTGGAATTAGCCCAACCATTTTGGGTGAACCACGTTAAAAATGGGTCTTCAATGTGTGATTCTTTCTGTCTTGATTAATGTTGTGTTGATGCCACTGCTATCTAAAGTTAAAATTATTAATTGGTTAAGTCTTATACTGTTCACCCCCCCTCTCAGTATAAGTCCATGTTCTTCAACTATGTTGTATGTGATATTTATCACAAAGTGTTTGAACATTATTATTCTTGAATAACTTACCATTATAAAAAATTATCTTCAATAGAATGCCAAAATGATAGATAATATATTGAAGTATGAAATTCATAATTTTGGGTCCTATCATACCAATCAAAGGAATCACCTCGACCCAATTTGTGAAGTATTCTATGGTTTTTACGATGAATTTGTGTTATCCATATTAGGGAGGTAAGATTTTATCAATCAAAGCAAGGTCCCATAGTGAAAATTTCCAAAGGCTTTGAATTGGTTATAATTCTTATGATGGCACATGAGTTAATTTTGTATGTTGTTGATATTTTTGACATTTATTTACATATTTGCAATAGTTATTTTCCATGGAAGGCCAATAGTAACCCATACATAAAATGTGCTTTGCAATGACCATCCCACTAAAATACCCACTACAAGTATCATCATGGGCCTCAGATATGGTCCATTATGCTTTTGCAAGCTCTAGACATCAGAGTAAGATACCATCATAGCCACATTTATACAACACATCTCCTAAAAGAGTGTAATAAGCTACCTTTTATTTGAAAATTCATTTGTAAGTTCATGATAAACCTATAAGGAGAGTACCAAACTTGATAAATTCCTTTATTTGATTAAGCCAAGGCTCGTATGGCTCTACCTAAATGAAGCAAACATATTTTTCATATTTAGAATCAACCCTTTAATTATAGACTTAGACATTGTTGTAATTATTAATAGTTGGAACTCTCCTATAGGATTCTTTGTAATAAATGATCCTAGAGAGGCCATCGCATATGCAAACCTATTAGTCGAACGAGGCAAGTTGTCAATCTTGTACTAGTCAAATTTTGCTAGCAATTTCATTGCTATTTTACTGTAGAGTTTCAATATTGGTGCTTTACATTGGTAAGATTCCTTTACTTTATTAATTACAAGTTGAGAGTAATCAAAGATTCTTATATGCTTGATGACCATAGCAAAATTTGCCTCAAGCCCTAATATTAAGGTTTCGTACTCTTCATACTCTATGTTATTATTTGTGCATTGGAAGATAGGTTTGAAAGATGAAGGGATAGGCATCCCTTGTGGTGTATAAAACATGACTCATGCACCTTGTCCTTTATCACACTTTGATCCATCAAAGAATAGGGTGTTTTCAATGTCATCTTCAGGATCAATTTTCTTCCTATTCAGTAACGGTAAATATCGAATCATCTAGCAGCTCGATGAAAAAATATTGATTGTTAGAAAGCAAAGCTTTCGTGAGTTGATCAACTATCACCTAACCCTTGATAGATTTTTGGCTAATTAATTAAAGATCAAATTTTGTTAGGAGCATTATCTATTTTGCGATACAGGTGTTGTATGTGGGAGTCATAATGTGTCATAGAGGGATTTTATGAGCTATGACATAAGTAGTGTGACTTAGCATGTAATGTATGAGTTTCTTAATGGTAAAAACTATTGCTAGAAATATGTTTATCTCATTTTATAGCTCACTAATGTTTGAATAATATAATAAATTGCTTGCTCTCTATGATTTCATTCTTTTGTTCAAGCATCATTCCTAGTGCAAAATCCATGGTTGATATGTAAAGGTAAAATGGTATGCCAAGGCGAGGTGGCATTAGTACTGGTGGTGAGGCTAGATATTATTTAATATCATTGAAAGCCTCTTGAAACTATTTATTCCATTAAAATATGACCCCTTTTATAGCAGGTGATTGAATGACCTACATTTATCTGAGAGCTATATGATAAAGTGATAAATCACTTATATTTTCTTACAAGCTACACAACTCTTTAAGGTTTCTTGAGGATGACATTTCTGTAATGACCCTGACCTTATTTGGGTCCACTTCAATATCTCACTTAGAGATAATGAACCCTAGAAGTTTACCTGATGTAACTCTAAATATGCATTTCTTAGGGTTTAGTCTCACCTTATGCTCTATAAGTTGATCAATGACTTTTTCTAACACATCAATATGATCCAAATGTGTTATATTTTGCTATTAAATCATCAACATAATATTCAATTATTTTATAAATGTAGTCATGGAAGATATACATCATGGCATGCTGATATGTAGCCCCTACATTTTTAAGGCCAAATGGCATCATCTTGTAACAAAAAGTTCCCCAAGTTGTTGTGAATGTTGTTTTATGTTGGTCATCAGGATTGATTTGAAATTGGTTGTATCTTGAAAACCATGTATTATAGAAAGCATTTCATGGCCCACAATAGAGTCTATAAGAGTATCAATGTTCGGTAATGGAAAGTCATCCTTAGGATGATTTATTTAGATCTTGAAAATTTGTGCATATGTGAATCCTCCTATTAGGCTTGTAAACAAGTACCATGTTTGAGAGCCACTCAGGATAGTCAATGGACTAAATGAAACCCATGTCTAATAATTTCTAAAGTTCTTCTTTGACCATGACAAAAATGGTAGGATGTAATTTTCTTAATTTTTGTTTGATAGACTTTCCATAAGGATCCAAGGTGATATTGTGGACTACCAAGTTAGGGTCAAGGCTAGGCATGTCTTTATATAACCATGCAAAGACATCTATCTTCTTTGTTAGCATTGTTATGAGCCATTCTCTTTCTTCTTTGGATAGACTTTTTCCTAATTTAACAACTTGTGGATTATATTCATCTATGATAAGTTTCATATCAAAAGTATCTTTGATAAGCATATGTGAACCTTCTTCCAACTGGTGGGGCACTGGTACCAAGTTAATATATTCAATGACATATTAAAACATTTATAGTGTTATCTCTTCTACTTTGGTATGATACACGAAGGTAGAGGGTGATGAAGGTTGTGTAGGGATATAAGCATTTGAATATCTTAGCAATTATTTGAATATGATGAAATTTTATATGGATGATGGTGATGAAATACATTCCATGTTAATAAGTCTTATATCAATAGGAATTGGTTTTCCAAATCGTATGGATTATGAAGGAGTGCCATCAAGTCAATATAAACCATGTTAACTTGAAGGACTTGTTGTGAATATGATGTGGATGGTGGGTTCTCTCATTCTCAATCTCATGGTAGTAGTTGACCTAGAATTGGTGGATTATCATGGTGTCTTGGGGGTAGCTAAGGTGGATCTGGTAAATCAACTCTTACATCATGTTACTCTAGTGCAAGGAGGAGATGAAATATGGGTTGATGGATAGGAAACATACGAAGGTAAAACTCATCCTTATCGATGAAGGGTGCAATGTGGATCAACTCTTACTCGAAGCTATCAAAGACGATTGAAAGTCTGTCAAATTTTTTATAAAATTATTTCTCAGAGTCGTCATTAGAAATAGAGTTAATCATGAAAATGTGTGATCATATTTTTGCAAAAAAGCCTCATATAAAAGAGGTGTAAACTCAAGATCTATGTATTCATCCTCATTATCATCACTCTTATCATACTCCTCACCATCCTCTTTGGGAATTATAGTGAGTTGTTGAAATGCCTACTCGAAGGAGGTAGTGGAGGAGAATGGCATGTATCCTAAGCTTGAGCGATCATGCACCTCTCGATAGTGAGGTTCAATGATATCATTAATGCCATACTCATGTTATACTAATCCATATCCTTTCTAGTTAACCCATAAAAAATATTGTATCAAGAAATATAGATTGGATACATATTCAATATTAGCACAAAATGTTTGTGGGGTTCATCGAGAGTAGGTAGATCGGATGAAGAATCTACTTCACCATACATAAAGTTGATCATGTTTAGAGTCAAACCCATGCTATATACCACACCTATGGATAAAGGTGGTTCATATGGATGACCATAGTCTCTAACAATATCGATGCTAGATGGAGTAATTGTTATATTCTAAAAGGTTGGCAAGATGGACTGTAACTTGGATGGGTACATATGTGGAGGTGGAGGTTTGATGAGGGGCCTATGGCTTGGATGATGTAGATGGAAAAGGGTTTGGTTGAATGATGTGGCTAACATTTTTGTAGCTTAGGACTAGGTGGGATAATGGTTAGTGTTGGTTTATTTAGATTGGGTGGTTGACTATATGATTTGGATGCTTACCCCCCTTATGTGATAGTTATAGGTGTGATAAGTTGATTTTTTGGTTGATGTGATGAGATGTGACTTTATGAAGGTGTAGGTTGATTTGATGTGATTGGAAAATTATAGGAGGTTGATGTGGAGGTTTGATTTGGGTTTATGGTTTTAGAAGTGGATGGATGATCAACTATGGTAAGAGCCTCTAGGATTAGTGCTTTTGATGATGTGTTTTGGCATGGGGATTATTAATTGGTAATGGGGTGATGGATAAATGCATGTATGGGAGTTATGGTTCATATGGATTTGTGATGAAGTTGCAGTATTGTGCTAGCTAGGATGCAATGTATTTATCCCTCATACATATATTTCAAGCATTAGTGCAACATTGAGGCAACACTTTTTATTTTCCTAATCCAAGGGTGCCCAAGAAGTATGTTATAATCCATGGATCCCTCTAGAATATGGAATATGGTATAGATGGTTTTAACCCCCACCCGTATAGGTAGGATAACTATAAAACTATGGAACATAGGGCATCGTTGAAAGCTCGTAAGGTAAATATGGAGGTGGCAATTTGTGAAGGAAAAAGGTTAAGGTGTTGAAGTGTTGTGGTGGTGATGATGTTGATAGAGGAACCAATGTCTATTAGCACCCATTTAAAGAAATTTTGGTCAATATGAGCTATGATATGTAATGGAGGATAAAGTAACTATGATGGCATTATTTTTATTTCAAAATCATAAAATGAGATTACAGGTTCCATGCATGTTTAAACGTTCCCCATTAAGTCAAAAAATGTATTGGGGTCATGGGTTTGAATTTTTATGGACTTTAGGATATCCATTAATGACTCACAATGTGGGGGAGACTATTGTACGAGATCATATATTGATATTTTGATCAAGGTCAACTTTAGGCTATGCATCAATCAAATCCTCAATGTGATAGTTGGTCTTGGCAAATTGCTTTGGAGATGAATTTATGGTGGTGGATCGGTGTGATGTGGTTGTATAGGTATGGTGGATGTTGGCACCATAGGATAGAGTACCACTGGTGTTGGTTCATTTGATTTTTGTGTTCGATTGGTATTCCTTTGACTTTGGGTTACTATATGAATAGCACCCACAAAACCTTGGTATTGTTGTGCATTGTGTATATGGTTGACTTGGTTAGGGGCAACTGTAGAAGTTTATGCCCCCATTATTTTTTGGATTACCTCATGTTTAGGCAATGGTGTCTGATAAATACTAAGGTTTTGGTTTTTTTGTGCCAAAGGGTTATCAATATTAATATTCCCCTTATCTATCATATCTTGGACTATATTTTTGAACGAATGGCAATTACTAATATCATGGCATTTCTAATGATGAAAGGTGTAAAATTGGTACTCCTTAAAGTTTTTGTTATGTTTGTTGGGGTATTTAGGTTTAATATATGATAGTGTAATCATTTGCACCTCATACAACCTTTGAAAAATATTGGTGAGTGGCTCGAGTAATGGGGTGTAGTTACAGGTTGGCCAAGTATATTATCAGTGTTTTTGGTTTGGTTATCCTAATTTTGTATTTGAGGTAGGGGCAGTACCACTTGATAAATTTGTTGTTGTTTTAGTTGTTGAGTTTGGGATTGTTGATATTGGACTTGAGTTTGTTGAGTTTGTGGTTGAGGCGCACTCAAGACCACTTGGTTTACCTGGAAATATTTGGACTAACCCTAATTATTCCCCATTTGGTTCTTGTTCTATCATTCCTTTTTCTTAAGATTGATCTTGCCCTGTTGGATTTTAATCTTTTTGATTACTTTGGCTTCTTCGAATGTTTGGTATTGTTGCAATTGTAATAGTAAAGCGATGGGTTTAGAACTTCTTGTAAGAATTCTTGTGAGCTCCACCATGGGAGGGTAAATGGTAATTTAGTTATAACTACCCTCCAAGCTTCCAACAATTTTTGTAGTTATAGATTAGCTCATATTTGAATTGACATAAATTTAATAAGTCAATCAATGTGGTTTTCCTTCTAAAATTTAGAGAGAACCACTCTAAAAATTGATATGCCAATTGCTCGAAAGTGTAAACACTATGGTGCGACAAATGGTTGTACCATTTTAGGGTATCTCCTCCCAATGCTTGAGGGAAGGTTTAGAGCATCAAAGGGTCATTCTATTGTATTATGAAGTATGCATGGATGAATGTGCCTACATGCTCTTCAAGATCCTCATCCCCTTTAAATTTGTCAAACTTCAGTAGTGTGAAATATGTGGGGTAGGATGGTGATGGTACCGAAGGATAAATTGGTTGATTGACCAACTATTGTAGAGTATGATGTGTGTCATTAATAGCATCATTTAATATTTATGATTTGTCAATCTAGGGCGGTGTCCAAGGCTATATACGAGAGAAGGTTTAAGCAGGTTGGAGATCAGCTCATTTAGACAATAGGCTTTTATTGGTGAAACAGGTTTTGTTGGGGGTTTTAGGTCACTTCTAATCCTATTTTGCATGAAATGAAACTAATTACTTGCAAGAATTGAAAACTACTTCTAAGACCTAAAATTGAAACCTAACTATAGTTGCAAGAAATGAAATTGCAGGAATGTAAATGCTGCTGAATTGAAACCTAGTTTACACTTGCAGAATTGAAATGACAGAATTGAAATGTTGCTTGAAAAGGAAACACACATGCTAAAAACAACTATCAGTTCCTGTTGTAGGAGGTTGTCAGGCTTCTACTGTAGTGGCTGACAATAAAATGAAAGTTGCTAAAAGACTTGATAAAAATTGCTAAAACATGAAAAACAAGGGAAAACAAAAAATTTATGCTAATTGTCAAATCATAAAAATAGGAAAAAAGGAATCACTGGTCTATGCTACTTAGTCACTGACACACACAATTGCTACATAAAAACATAACTGAAAACATGAAGACATCACATTGATTCAAAATAGGGGTTAGTAATCAACAAGAAATGACAATGGACAAGTATCCTGCTAAATCTGCTAGCAAAGTTTATCAGAAGAAACCTATCACCAGTTAGTCCTCCTTCTAGGCCTGAAAGTGGCCCTTGCTTCCTGATCCAGAAGAAGGTGGGAAAGTGCTGCTAACTACTTAGAATTCACACTCACTCATGAACAAAAGTTGACAAAAAATAATGCACTTTTATTGATTAAAACAATACATTACAATACTACAGGAAAATCCTGCTATTGGTTGCAAATATGTTACAACATCTATTTCCTATTAGCTATCACTTGTTAACATCTACTAGCTCAACCAATAAGGGAGCTATATTATTTATACTAACCTATTACATATCCCTCGTGCTCAATATCAGTTGTGTTGTTTTACAGTGATTTGCTAACATTTTGAAACTGACCTAGTCTAAATTAGGATAGTTTGTGCTGCAACAACGTTCATTGGTCCTTGGGATGCATCTCCAGTGGTGGGAGTGAGTTGGAGGAGGTTAGAAATGGTCTTGTACACCTGTCTCCATATTCAAATATCCTTTCCCTATCATTTTGGGTGCTATATCCTTCGTTTGGCTAAAATTGGCTTCTTTTCCCCTCATTTCGAAGCTTCTTCGGAATGTCCGATCGTGCAACTTACTTTATGCTCAGGTGTGATTAAAATGGCCAAAAAAGTGGATAGGATGTCTGCCCTATCCCTCATAATATGATTCCAATAGGTTTCACATGCTTTGGTTGACAAATTCCAAGCCATGCCATTCATTGGCAGCTGGTTGGAATTTGTATGGCTAATTTTTGCATTTTCCAGATTTGTTGCACAGTCATAGGAATTTGGTGCTCTTTTGCAATTCAAACCAATTAGAAAGTGGAAAAAGCATTTAAATACCATTATGGAGGGATATACCTTAGCATACATCATTCTGCTACTTAAATTACACATTTTATTCACTAAATATTCAAACAGAAATAATGTAGAAAATGCAAAAAACTATCAAAATAGGGTAATATGCTCCTAAACATTTTAATCATGAAAACACTAATATATAATGCATTCAAACCATATAAATTAACATAAATAACATAACATAAGGTTTATAAGGCAGTTTATGATAATCCAAAACATGTCATGAATGAGGTAATTCTTGGCCTCATCATTTCCCCCCAACCTAATCTAATGCATGCCCTCATGCATTCTGTAGGGCTACAGAGGCACATAGATCCATTTCTTGATTCTAGATCTCCCAAAAAATACATCCCCTATATAGTATCCTCTACTCTTTTGTAGCTACCTAAGCCAATCCTAGAACTGCTCATCCGGTTGAGGATCATTATCAAAATAGTAAGGGATAGGGGTTATGATGGTAGGAAATATGTACCTTAGGCCTATCCATTGATGTTTTAGTGTTAGGATGGCCTGCATTACACCCTCTGCTCTTCTTCTAGACCATAATAGGTTGTTTGGTGAGATGGGATCTCTCTTCTATAGTGACATTGGCAATTCTACCCACCTGGCCTTACAGGATGATAAAGCATTTGTAAACTATCCTACACAAAACATTTAGAAACCAGTCATGCAATCCTTAAGATTGTTTAGGTAAACAAACCTAATTTTTGGTTTGTTCATCATAGTAAAATGTTGACTGGTGGGGATCTTATGATTTGGTTGGATATGTCTTATCAACAACTCAACTTTCAATTCAATCTCCTTATTCTACCCCTCTTCTTGGTCCTAGTATATTTGATTTTGCAATGTGGACACAAAAGACCTTAATTGAACATCCCCTATGAAAATATGAGGTAGGAACTCCACATCTCCTACCATGAAAAATTTGTGCAGGAACAACTCACACATCAAATTTTTTTGTTCTTCTAGGCTATGCAGGTAAGCATCCAAAAATTCCTCAGTAGTGTTCAAGTCATAGGAGAGATTAGAATGAATCCTCATTATCTACCAATGTAGGTACTTCTCCTTAAGGATCAGACTATAAAATCTAGATGGCCTCCTACATTGTACTAAGTATTCTATAGCCTGATAGAGATACTATACCTTTTCCTATAACCTATTCACTTTTGCAGTTTTAGCTTCAACCTGTTGTTCTAATGGTTTGAGTGTTGCAACCTGGGCTTCTAATTTTTGATACTTCAATACCTAGTATGCAATATCCTCATTATACTTAACCAATGGAACTATTTGTGGGGGCCTAACTATCGATTGGTTCTTTGGTAACAGATCAAATTGCACCCCAATTTCTATTATTTCAATTTTATGCAAATTTAATGGAAAAACTTGTTCAAGGAGCTGGTGCAGAATTGGACTTACTAGTAGTGCAACCTCCTGAATGTTTGTGGCCTCCTTCTTAGGTGGTGTTTGTCCTTCCTACTATTGTGGGCTATCATATGGGTGCTCTACATTTTCTGATTCTATTTTGTTCTTTCACTCCATTGTCTGACTTCACCCACATCTGTTACAACCTCACTTCTGCACTTCTCGTACTACAATTTCTTCTATATTTACCTTCTTCATCTAATTCTATTGTAACTCTAGTTCTACAAAATCTTGTGATTTGAAACCCGTGCTTATGATTTTTGTGATTCGAAGCTATAGTGATTACAAGACATGACATTGAATTTCAGAGGTGCTTGAATCAACTTCAGAAGGTGGTGCAGAATACGGGAAACCTTTGGTATGTTTTGATTGGATGTGTGGTAGACTATTATTCATTGCTTTTCCAAATTTTCAATTTTAGAATGTGCATCTTGGGTGATGGGATTGCTCAGGTGTTGATTACCTGTTGTTGGTTATGGGTTAGCTGAATTGGAAGTTTGTTATTGGTGATGACTTGGCTTGTTTCATGGAAAGAGAATGTAGATTATCTTGGTTGTCATACCCTCATTTGTCGAGGTATCTTGATCGAATGGCCTGAATATTGTGAAAGAAACTGAGGCACATATTTTCCATAAAAACCTTGATTCAACATCACTCGGTTAAATGCAAACATGTGACCTTAGTTACTCGTGCCTTGACCTTACGTTGGTGTCAGATGATGTGGCAAAAAGAAATAATTTTCTTATTTCCTTTATGCACATGCCACGTGGAAATTCAAATTTCAAATTTCATTACAAAATCTGAATTTCAAATCTACCTTTTTTCATTTCAAAGTTATTTTTCATTTCGAAGCTCAAACAGTTTCTCATTTCGAAGCTCTGCTCGTTCTGAAGCTCTACATTTTTTTGCTATAAAACAAATAGAACAATATTTTCATTTTAGAGCTTGGTATCATTTCGAAGCTCTATGAAATCTCTAGGTATTCATGCCATCAAAGCTACACTTATTTCCATGGGTCTACAATTTTTCATCCATTCTTCCTTTTTTGCCCCTCAAACCTGCAATTTTTTAGAACAAGGAATTCCTTTTGTTTTCTTCTGGACAGGTTGGATGTTTTGGGTTTTCCAAACCCTATGAATGTTTCTATGCTAACTAGTGATTTTTATACACTACATACTAAATACCTACAATGATAAAAAATGCAAGAAACACATACCTGATTTGAACAATTATTTCACACTTTCACAGATGGTTGTTTCTACTGATTACTAGCTGATTTTTCTGCAATCAAACAAAATAAGTGCAGTCTGATGAGATTTATACAATGGTGGGATAGGAATGGGTAGGTCAATTCAAGGTAAAGCATGCCAAAAAACTAGTTTTCATGCCAGCCAATTCAGAAGTGCCTCCTAGAAGGTTTTCACTTTCTGAATTATTCATTTTTCTCTCTTTTTTTCATTCATTTTTTTCATCTTTTTTTTTCTCTCTTTTCTCTTTTTTTTTTCATTTCTCTCTTTTCAATTTTGTTAATCTTGGTTGTGCCCATGAAGGAATTTCATAATTTCCCTAAAATTATGCCCATGAAGGAAGTTCACAACCAAGATTTATTCCTCTTTTTTGTTTTATTTTTATTTTCTATTTTTTTCTTGAAACTCTTCATTGTTGTACTGAATCTATTGAATCTGTGATGGAAGAGGGAATCTCTTCCATCATGCATATGTCCAAGTTGTCAATTTATTACAAGAACTCTTCTTTAGTTAGTGGTGCATGGTATACCCGAAGGTGATGCCCATTCACTACCAACTTCCTCCATGAGTCATCGATGGGAGAAAGATGAACTACCCCATTTTTGAACACTTCTTCAATATGATAAGGTCCAAGCCACCTAGTCTACAACTTCCCAAGAAAATCCTCATAACGAGAATCAAACAATAAAGCCCAATCTCCTTGCTAAAATTTTCTCTACTGAATGTGGTTGTCATGCCACAGCTTTCATTGCTCCTGAATCACCTCAATTTGATGCAATGCATCCAATACATTCAACTACAGAATCCTATCCATCTATGTATGTGACAAATCAATTCCAATTTCCAAAGTCGTCCAAAGTGTTAGTAGCTCAAACTCAATAGGCAAAAGAGGCTTCTTACCATAAACTAGTTCATAAGGTGTGAAACCCGTGGTGGATTTCCATGTAGTGTTATAAGCCCAAACTACTTCAGGTAATTTATCAAGCCAATTTCTCCTATGAGAAGCTACTATTTTAGTCAGGATATTTTCTAACTCCCTATTTGTTACTTCAACCTGACCATTTGCTTATGGGTGGTAGGGTGATGATTTCCTATGCTTAATCTCATATAATTCAGTAAAAGCTTCAATGAATTTGGATGCAAATTGGGGTCCATGATCTGTGGTAATAGACCATGGAGCTCCAAACCTCTAAAAAATCTGAGTATACAGGAAATCAGCAACCTTCTCTTCATGAGCATGTTTGAAAGCATGCACCTCTGCCCACTTAGTCACATAGTCAGTGCATACCAAGATATGCACCTTTCCTTGAGATGGTGGGTCAATAGGTCCCACAAAATCTAGCCCCCACCTCTCAAATGGTTCTAAAACCACTTGAGGCTATAGTGACATTTCATTTGTGTGGGTGGGTTTCCCCATCCTTTGACATGCATCACAATGTCTGATGTATTTTTTTACATCCTTGTGAAGAGATGGCCAATAATAACCTGCACCTAGAATTTTCCTAATTGTACTTTTTATCGAATAATGTCCACCTGATGGTTCATCATGGCAAGCTCGGAGGACATCATACACCTCATCCTTTTGGATGCACCTACGTAAAACATGGTCAGGACTGCATTTAAAAAGTAGACCCTTAATCCATTTGAAAGAGGAACTCTATTTTATTAACTATTTCTTTTGTTTAGGAGTGAAATGTAGAGGAATTCTTCCTGTTACCAAGTAGTTAGCTATATCTGCAAACCATGGTGATTGGAAAGATATAGCAAACAATTGTTCATCAAGAAAAGTATCCTCAACCAACTCTTCCTCCCCTGTGTTTTGTAACCTTGACAAAAAATCTGCCACTACATTAGCCTTTCCTGGTTTGTTGATTATAGTGATGTCAAATTCCTGCAACAACAGTAACCAATGGATAATTCTTGCACTTACCATAGGTTTATTCATCAAATATTTAATGGTTGCATGGTCTGTATGGATGAATACTTGATATCCTATGATATAATATCTGAACTTGTTGATAGCATATACTACTACCAAGAATTCTTTCTCAATAGTGGTATAGTTCTTTTCTACTCCTATCAGATTCTTGCTAATGTAGTATATGGCATAATGCTCACCATTTTCAATCTACCCTAATGTTGCTCCAATTGTAGTATTGGAAGCATCAATTTGGATGTGAAATGGTAGCTTCCAATTAGGTCCTCTTAACATAGGTGGGGTTGTCAATTTTTCCTTCAAAGCCTCAAAAGACTCTTGGCATTTTGTAGACCAGGTAAATTCAGAATCTTTAGTCAATAGTGCAAACATGGGGTTGGCTATTGTGCTGAAATTTGGAATAAACCTGTGATAAAAGCCAATATGTCCTAAGAAACTCCTAACATCAGTTTGAGTTTTTGGAGGTGGAAGGTTCTTGATGATCTCAACCTTCTTGGGGTCAACTTTGATCCCATGAGAAGAGATGTGGTGACCAAGAACAATGCCTTCCTCCATCATCATAAAATATTTCTCAGGATTTAAGGATAAATGGTAGGTTTCACAGCGTGTTAAGACCTTATCAAGATGTTCCAATGTAAATTCAAAGGTTTCTCCACACACTATGAAATCATCCATGTAAATCTCTACACTTTCATTAGTTAGATCAGAAAATATTGCTAAAACAACCCACTAAAAAGTTGTTGGGGCATTACATAAACCAAAGGGTAATACCCTGTAAGCAAATGTTCCCCAAGGGCATGTAAAAGTAGTTTTCTCTTGGTCTTCAAGTGCAACCCGAATCTAGTTGTACCCACTGAAACCATCAAGAAAATAGAAACATTTTTTCCAGCAAGAGTGTCTAACACTTGATCTATAAATGGTAATGGGAAGTGGTCCTTGTGTGTGACTTTGTTTAATTCCTTGTAATCTACACACACTCACATTTTCCCATTTTTCTTTGGAACTATAACCAATGGAGAGACCCATCGACTATCAAAAATTGGATAGATGAACCCTACCTCTAAGAGTTTTTCAATCTCTTCTTTGACAATATCTCTCAAGGTAGGATTCAATCTTCTTTGGGGTTGCCTCATAGGTTTAACATCCTCAGTATAAATTCTGTGAGTGCATACATCAGGGTGGATCCCTGACATATCCTTGTAGTCCCAAGAAAAGGCATGAACATGTTTCTATAGAACAACAAATAATTTTGCTTCTTCTCCTTTAGTCAGCCAACTATTAATATTCAAGAATTTGCCTAGTTGCACTTCAATCTGCTTTGTCCCTAGGAGGACAAATTTTATTCCTTCATACTTGGTTATCAAGGAGTTTAGTGGACAATGGTGTGGTTTGAGAGAATGAAAGACTCTTGTCTCCTTATCAATAGTGATTCCTGGTGGAAGCATGTCTTGCATGGGATAGTGGAAAGAGGAGAGGAGGTGATGGTGCCATCCATGTGGTAGTGTAAAAGAACTATCTTGTAGTGGAGTAGATGATATATTTTTAGAACTTTGGCCCTCATCATTCCATAATAGGTGATGAACAACTACTGGTTCATCTTCCATTCCTTGCTCATGCAGAGCACTCACTAGGATGGTTTCATCCTCAAAAACTTCTCTTTCCTGGGAGTCTATCTCCTCTATGTGTTCCTTCACTACTAAAGTAGCTAGTGTGGAAATGGTCTCTTCTTGCTCTTCATATGAATCAGAAAACCATAACTGACCTGAGAATTTGGTTGAAGGTTTTGTAGGCGGGTAAAGAGAAATCTGCTTTAGGTCAATGCCATTGGAAATTATCATTTCTCCTGACCTACAGTTTATAAATGCAGCTGTAGTTGCAAGCCAAGGTCTTCCCAAGATGATGGGGTAGCCATTTGCTGAATTTTTGGGCTGTAAAACCAGGAAATCTATAGGGTATTCCCAAGAAGAAACTTCTATGGGGATGTCTTCTATGATCCCTTCAGGTTTTGCAACTGACCTATCTGCCATTTCTAAAACTGTAGATGTAGGATTTAGATGTTTGAGCTGCAATTTTTCCATTGTTTCTTTAGTCATAACATTTATTGCAGCTCCTAAATCAACCAAGACATTTGAAATTGTTATTGACCTTATGGTGACTGTAATAACTAGGCTCCCTAGGTCACTATACTTTGGGGGTACTAGTTTCCCTGATAGGAGATCAACTAGCTTCCCTTCAACTTGAACAGTCTTAGGAAATGATTTCTTCTTTCTGCTTGGTCTCTTAATACACAAATATTGGATAGTTTTGTTAATCAAGGGCACATCCTTAATTGCTTGCAATAAGGGAAGTGATATGGTTAACCATTTAAGCTCTTTAACCAGGTCTGATTCAGGATTTTTTATAGAGTTTTTGAATCTTTTAGGGTATGGAACTATCCTTGAGGAAGGCAAATTCTCTGCTTGTACTTTCTCTATGTTTCCTCCTTTCTCTAGGGCTGGTTTCAGTTGGTCTAGATGAGAAGGTTCTTGTGTTCCATCAAGTTCTTCAATGGTAGGTGGAACCGGTTCAGGTAGAATATTTCTTGAATGTAATTGGATATTACTGTAGTCAAGAACATGAACTGCAATATTTTCTTTAGATTCAGCTACATAGACAGGGGCTGCCTATCTTGTGTTATTTGGGTTAGTCATAGGTTGGGCTGGAAGTGGAGGTTGCTTCACCTATTGTGATGGTTGTTGTTGTGGTTGGTTGGATCTTCCTTGAAAATTTTGATTAGGGGTAGGCAACAAATTCTGAGTTTGACCTTGATATCTTTGCTACCTTGGATAAGGTGGATACTGTTATCCCCAACTTGATCCATAGGACTAGTTTTGCATCCAAGGTGGATTGAATTGATTCCAAGATGGATTACTCCACCCATATTGTGACCAATATTGAGGAGATGTCCAAGTAGGGTGACTCCAAGATTGTTGGGGTGATTTTGAATAACCCCATGGCATATTCCAAGGATTTTATCCCCAATTTGTGGGAAAATGAGGGGCATTTTGATATTGTGAAAAATTTTCCCCTTATTTTTACCTAATAAAATTGAGTTCTTCAGTTTGTGTTTCCAAAATATTTTTGAGTTGTGGAAGCAGATGGTATTTATCAGTAGGATGTTCCTTTGTACAGATGCTACAAATAGCTAAAATTGAAGTTTTATTCAAGGGATAGTCTTGCAAAGCATGTTTATTTCTGCATCTTGGGTAGTAAATAGCTAGGGGTTCCATAGATTTTGATTTTGCATTCATCTCCCCTAGAGTTGTATTTAATTGCACAAGAATGTCAGTTTTCATGTTTGCCAATTCTTCCATTAGATCTTTCACATCATTACCATTAGTACTCCACTTTCATCTTCTTTGCCTAGTGTAGGAGTAATTTCTGCATAAGTCCAAAATTTCATCAATGTCAAGGGTATTTACATCCCCTTTACCCATTAAGTCTAATACCTCCCTGGAATCATCTTGTAATCCCCTCAAAAATATAGCCTTACACATTTTTGGCTCTACAAGTCCACATATTTTTTGAATAAAGGTAAACCTATCAAGATAATCCTCCAAGGTCTCATCCTCTTCTTGTTTAATTTAGAATAATTCATATTTTCTATTTCTTACCCTACAATATTCTTGGTATTTATCCAAGAATACGCTCTCCATATGTTCCCAAGTTCGAATAGATTCTAGTTCTAGACTCATAAACCAACGTAGAGTTGCATATTTAAGTGTGGAAGGGAATACTTTAAGCTTCTGATTATCATTCACATAGTCATAAGTCTGACATACAACCTTGAATTCAAACAAGAATTGATCAAGATCTTCAGATACAACCCCTCAAAAAGCTAGAAGTACTGAAGGTGAGATTGTTTTCATAGGAGAATTCTGTATAGGATTTAATCGAATGGGATATTCGAAAGTCCTAGAAGGATGAGGATTATCTACTCGATTGTGGATATTACTATCCCCATCTAGGTTTTTTGGTAAATCTACCATAATATTGTTCCAAACCTTGGTGTAGATATGTCCAAATTGCCCTGGTGGTATGGTTTCAATAGGAGTAGATGGAGGAGTACTAGTAGATAGTTCCTCTAAAATTTCTTGTTCAAGAGATCCTACACTTCCTGATGATGAAGATGATTGTTTTTGTTTAAGTCTATCAAGAATTTCAAACATAGGCAATTCACCTCCTGAGCATGAAGATCACCTTCCTATGGTAGGCAAAGGGGTAGTTCAGATAAATCTACCTTTTTCATCCCTTAGCCTATTCATTCATGCTTGTATCCAGATGGACTGAAATACAACTTTACCAAAAACTATTACTTGTACCAGTCATTTATCCAGATTTCACTCTGAAGTTCACAACTTAGCACACTTAACAATTATTGGGCTGCTTTCATCTTCTAACAACACCTTTCCCTAGCAACGATGCCAAAAATGATGCATGTCATTAATAGCATCATTTAATATTTATGATTTGTCAATCCAGGGTGGTGTCCAAGGCTATATACGAGAGAAGGTTTAAGCAGGTTGGAGATCAACTCATTTAGACAATAGGATTTTATTGGTGAAACAGGTTTTGTTGGGGGTTTTAGGTCACTTCTAATCCTATTTTGCATGAAATGAAACTAATTACTTGCAAGAATTGAAAACTACTTCTAAGACCTAAAATTGAAACCTAACTACAGTTGCAAGAAATGAAATTGTAGGAATGTAAATGTTGTTGAATTGAAACCTAGTTTACACTTGCAGAATTGAAATGATAGAATTGAAATGTTGCTTGAAAAGGAAACACACATGCTAAAAAAACTATTAGTTCCTATTGTAGGAGGTTGTCAAGCTTCTATTGTAGTGGCTGACAATAAAATGAAAGCTACTAAAAGACTTGATAAAAATTGCTAAAACATGAAAAATAAGGAAAATTTTTTTTAAATAGGAAAAATAGAGGAATCATTGGTCTATGCTACTTAGTCACTGACACACATAATTTCTACATAAAAACATAATTGAAAACATGAAGACATCACATTGATTCAAAATAGGGGTTAGTAATCAACAAGAAATGACAATGGACAAGCATCCTGCTAAATCTGCTGCAACAAAGTTTATCAGAAGAACCTATCACCAGTTAGTCCTCCTTCTAGGCCTGAAAGTGGCCCTTGCTTCCTGATCCAGAAGAAGGTGGGAAAGTGCTACTAACTACTTAGAATTCACACTCACTCATGAACAAAAGTTGACTAAAAATACTGCACTTTTATTGACTGAAACAATACATTACAATACTACAGGAAAATCCTGCTATTGGTTGCAAATATGTTACAACATCTATTTCCTATTAGCTATCACCTGTTAACATCTACTAGCTCAACCAATAAGGGATATCTATTATTTATACTAACCTATTACATTTCCCTCATGCTCAATATCAATTGTGTTGCTGTTTTACAGTGATTTGCTAATCAATTCTGAAACTGACCTAGTCTAAATTAGGATAGTTTATGCTACAACAACATTCATTGGTCCTTGGGATGCATCTCCAGTGGTGGGAGTGAGTTGGAGGAGGTTATAAATGGTCTTTTACACCTGTATCCATATTCAAATATCCTTTTCCTATCGTTTTGGGTGCTATATCCTCCGTTTGGCTAAAATTGGCTTCTTTTCCCATCATTCCGAAGCTTCTTCGAAATGTCCAATCGTGTAACTTAATTTATGCTCAGGTGCGATTAAAATGGCCAATAAATAATATAGTATTTCTACCCTATTCCTCAAAATATTATTCCAATTGGTTTCACATGCTTTGGTTGACAAATTCCAAGCCATGCCATTCATTGGCAGTTGGCTGGAATTTGTATGGCTAATTTCTGCATTTTCTAGATTTGTTGCACAGTCATAGGAATTTGGTGCTCTTTTGCAATTCAAACCAATTAGAAAGTGGAAAAAGCATTTAAATACCATTATGAAGGGATATACCTTAGCACACATCATTATTCTACTTAAATTACACATTTTATTCACTAAGTATTCAAACAGAAACAGTGCAAAAAATGCAAAAAACTATCAAAATAGGGTAATATGCTCCTAAACATTTTAATCATGAAAACACTAATATATAATGCATTCAAACCATATAAATTAACATAAATAACATAACATAAGGTTTATAAGGCAGTTTATGATAATCCAAAACATGTCATGAATGAGGTAATTCCTGGCCTTGTCAGAGTAGGTTTCTGATATAACATTCTAGGTGTTTACATGTCCAAACTATCAATCTGGTTCTACAAAAATTGAAATCTAGGGTCCTCCAATGGTGATTGAAAGCCCTGGTTTTCTTGTTGTGTGTAGGTTGGGTGAATTTGATGTGTGGTGAAGTGGTTTTATGGAATGAATTTTTGATTGGCTAATGGATTAGTGTTGGTTGGGATTTGATGTTGTTGGGTGTTATGTTGGTATTGATTATGGAGTTGTTGTTGATGATGTGGAGATAGCTTATGTGGATATGGGGGCATGATGGTGTGTTGAGTTGATAAAGTGGTATATGTGTTGTGAAGTGGATGAGTGGGTATTATTATTATGGGTGGTCTCAACACCCAGGATTGATCTTGGATGAAGAAGGTATTTTAGTTTGATGTGGGTGGATGATTGAGATTTTCCACCTATGATTGTTGTTGTGACATGAGATAAATTATTTTATTAGCATTACCAACAAGCAACTGATCTAGATGATGCAAAGCTTACTATATAAAAATCACATATGTGACTTCCATGGTCAAAGGTGAGGCAGAGGTTTGGACTTAATAGGTGATAGTGATGTGGGTTGATGTGGGTGGAGGGTAAGTTGTGAAGGGTATCACAACCGAATGAGGAATATTATGCTAAATGAGGTTAATAGGTGGTAAAAATATAGGTTGACATTTGTAAAGCAACATTAACTTATGCTTCATAAAGGAGGTTGGAACAAATAATGTTATTGGTGGATGGGATGGAAATGTATTGGTTGGATGATGGTGGAGGGTTTTGGATCATGGGTATGTATGTGGCCTCAAAAAGAGGGTTTATTATGACTTGGTTTTTATGATGAGGGTGTGATAAGGTGAGTTTCTATTGGAATGTAGGAATGGATCTGGGTGGAATGGTGAGTGGTGGCAAGGATGGAAAACTAAGATTAGATAGTTTTTGAGGTATCAAAATCTATGTAGGTAATACGATTGTTAAACGGTGTGGGGGTCTCTAGGATGGAGGTATGAACACCCCTCTACATCATGTATGTCTTTAAATAAGGTTCTTGATATGAGGTTCCAGTGGATAGATCTAAGTACATGGTTCACAACATACCTCCTTGCTCAGTCGTAGAAGTAGCTGAAGCATGGGAAGCCTAAGAAAAATTATTTATAGATGTAGGTGGTTAGTTTTGGGCTAAATATTTGGCTTGAATTCGGGTCATTACCATAATCTAGGGGTGATATGGGGTGGTGAATGTGAAGGTATATATGTGAAAATGTAATGCAAATGAAAATCAAACAAACACACAATCAAACAAATGTTTTCTATGTTTATTTTGTTTTTACAGTTTTCTTTATTGTGAATTTTTTATAGATTTTTTTTGGGGTTTAGTATTTTTTTGGTTGTATGTGTGTTTTATGTTACCTATGCCTAAGAACTATAAATGGTAGGTTGTGTAATGAAATCTAAAAAAATGTGTTCGACCCCACCAATATAATGAAGGATGAATCATGAATGACTGATGAAGCTTCCTAGATGAGGCTTGGTAATGGGTGTAACCTAGGGGAACAAAATACCTCTTTGAGAGAGGTCGCATTGTCTAGTGCCTTGATACTAGCCCATATGGGCTTTTGCTTCACCCTCATGTGAGCTTGGGAATAAATGATAGTTGTGATTCCATAAATTATTAAGCCCCAAGAATTGAAGGATGTCTAACCTTGATTACCCTGAGCTAACCTCAAGAGTAACCAGTTTCTTGATGATGAAATCCAAGAAACTATCATCCTAACTATGGCTTATTCTAGAGATCTACTGATAGTTGGTGATGAAATACAACACATTCAAGATTTTTTACTCACACTTGTCATGCAGCGGTATGAAATGATGATTCATGCAAGTGTGTGGTGGTTTTATTTTTGGTTTTCTAAAAAAATTGTAAAACAAAATACAAAATTAACTCTAAAATGCAATCTATGATGCATTTCTAATTTTAATGCTTACAAATGCAATCAGAGATATTAAAAAATAGATAGCACAAAAAAAATAGAGAAAACCCTAAATTAAAATGTAGGAAGCATGCCTCAAATAGGCCTTAAGGTACTTCTGAGACATAGAACCAAATGCAGGGATGTGTATGAAACTGATCAAACGTAGGTTTGTGTTTGGTCAAATGTAGGGCTACATTTGAAACTATCCAAACGTAGGTTTGTGTTTCTGAATGAGTGTTACAAATAAGATAGGGAAAAATTTGAAACCCTAATATAACCTACATGCACTTAAGGATGTCAAATTAACTCTAGATGTAGAAACTATACATTTTTGTAATCTAAAATTCAAAGATGTGCCCTAAAATGTAATCTTGATTTGATTTTACAAATATGCCTATAAAATATTTTAAAATACATATAAAACACTTAATATAATACCTACAATGAAGACCAAATATAGAAAAATAGAAAGTTTTTTCCTTATTTTTCTTTTTAAAAGTGAAATTTTTGAACTAGGGTTTTAAAAATAGCTTACCTGGAAGCCTTTCACTTTCTTCCTCCAACTTCTCAAATGCAGTGTTATGTTTGCATAGTCTTCCAAATGTAGGGCTATGTTTGGTCAGTATTCCAAATGTATGTTTGTGTTTTGTCAAGCTTCCAAATGCAGGTCTGTGTTTGCTCAAGTTCAAGAACAACTCAATCAGGCTCTGAAATTCTTAAGAATGATTATGTAACTTTTGCATGAAAAAATTCCAAAACTTACAACAAATAAACAAACTTAAACCAGAAATTTAAAAATATCAAGGTACATCAAAAATAGAATCCTTTGGGGGTCCCACCATGATCACCATTTTGTAAGCAAATAAATGACACTCAAGTAAATAAAAAAGTTGACACAAGAAGTTTTTAATGAATAAAAGAATGCTTTTAAATTAATATTTTGGGAGCCTTCATCTCCTATTTTTACAATAGTAATTTGCCCCAAATTGTAGGGGGTCTTGATTATAAAATAATGCTTGTTCTTGTCAAAGTACAATATGCACAAAGGGGGGAAGCCCCTTTTGAAAAAATCTAGTGGATGCAAGTATCTTGAATCTTCTTTGCTCCAATCAGTTTGATGAGTGGGCTTGTGTATCCTTTGTAGGTCACTCTTGTCTTAAAAACTGCTCATAGACCTATCACCTGCACATGTATGGATGCAAACACAAAATGGATAAGTAGCACTTATAGGGCCTCCACTATGTTAGGCCTTGTTTGATATGAATAGAAGCTACCATGAAATTTAATTTGAATGCTCATAGAATGTATGAAATATGTAGAGAATAAAAAATAATAACATTTATACGTTGTTGATTTACCTGCTTTGATATGGATGTGTTAGTGACTAAAATTGCTCCTAAAAAAATGTAGGGTTGAATTTTGATCTGGTCAAATGCAAAGGTGCATTTGGCAATTGCAAGGTTGCATATGCTTTTGTGTGAATTTAGTGCTCCATTTGTGGTTGAGTTGCAAAAATTCTAGGGTTTGATCCAAGGCTTCGATGAATTGATCTTCAAGATTGCTGATGAATTTCTTAAATATATATATATATATATATATATATATAGATATGTATGTATGGAATATAATTTTTTTTGTAGAAGATAATTTTAAAAAATTATATTTGGGGAGTTAAAATAAGGTATTTTGAAAGGATCCTTGAACCTTATTACAAAAGAAACAACTAACACCCTATTAGGGAGAGGGATGTTAGAAAGCTAAAAAAATACCAACATCTAGAACCCACGTAGGAGAAACTAGCATAGCCAACACTAGGGTAGATAGAAAAAAATAGACAGACAGAAGGAAGACCAAATGGTCTACAACTAGCCCCCATAACCCATACAAATCAACCCATGCAAGGGCACCCATGCACAGATAAAAACTAAAACAAAAATAAATAAACTTAGAAATACCCATAAAAAACAAACCCTTGGCCATTACTATTCACTCATGTCTAGGTTATCCATACTGAGGCCCTCCAAAATATGACCCGCTTGTCCCCAAATTAGCAAAGATACCTCTAGTATTTGAATCATTGATACCTGGTAGAAAATCCTCTCTTCAAATAGTTAGACCATCCTGGCTCAACCCTAAATTTTCTAGGAAATTAGTTGATTTATTACCTTCCCTATACACATGCTTGACAACCACATTCTCAAAGGCCTAAAGGATTATTTTTACCTCAAAAATCATATTAGTGACAGAAGGATTAGGATTTTGAGAACCTTTCACTAGGTTGATGATATTAAGGGAATCATCCTCAATAATGACCTTATTCTGCTTGAAGTCACTTAATAGAGAAATCCCTTGAAAGAGAGCATGAGCTTCAGTAAAATGACTTTATTGAGGTCTCATATTATCAGTAAAGGCAAGAAAGGGTTCATCATTATTATTCCAAACTAAATCACCCATACGTACCTCTCCTAGGTTACCCTTGGAGGCCCCATCGAAATTGAGTTTAATCTAGCCTATAGGGGGTGGTTCCTAGGAAATTTATCTTCTTCCACTTGAATCCAAATGGGTAGTAGACCTTGAAAAAGTTTTAAACCCTAGAGCATGATCTAGAGATAATTCCCTAATAGAGGAACTTGAGTCCAAAGAGATGGTAGATATTGTCATAACCCAAATTTCCTGATCTAATTTGTTTTTATATATAAGATATTCTTTAATATCTAAGCTCTTCCTTTGTTCACCTATCACCACAACTTACATAGGTCTATTTTGTAAGTGTGCTATATCCTCCTTGTTCACCTATCTCCACAAATTACATAAGTTCATCTTGTAAGTGTGCTAGGAAAAATTTAAACTATCACTCTTCCTAAAAGGAGCTAGTTTTCCATATTGACCATACTACCCTTTTTCAGTGAATTGAAAAGGATATGTTATTCACTTAACTACTCTAGTCCATGAGAGTAGTCATGTCAAGTATTTAGAGTTTTGACAAACTATCATATTCTTTTGATGAACTAGCCTTTTAAGAATGGTCTTTCCCTTAATCAAAGGTAGGAGTTATAAATTTTTATGTCTTTTCTTTGATAGAACTAACTTAGCTTCTTCTTAGGGTATTCATGCACAACCTAAGAGTTAATTCAATTAAGATTCTTTTATTCCAATTATTTCATTAGTAAAACCTTTCGGTGAGGTTCCTCTAAAACTAGCATTCTTATGAAAGGCTAACAAAATTAACTCCAAACACTTCTATTTCTCATCTAATACACAAGGTTTACTCATATACCCAAACATAATGACCGAACTCAATTCTAGATTCTATCCATAAAAAATAAAAAGCCAGAGATAAACAACATCTTCACACATCTTAGATAACATAAATTGATAACTCCCGATGCCAAATTAATTTAAATAAAAGACTTTCTAAACTAAATAATCCATTGATTTAATGAAAGCTATCTACTAATACTAACATCTTACCAAACACTTCAAATGCCATTAATTAAAGACTCAACAACGAAGTAGAAACATCACAATATTTTAGTCAACAATAACAAAGCAAAGTATTTCTTTACACAAATGATGTACTTCAGAGTCTTCATAAATACATAAATTATCCTCTAAATCTTTTATACACGGTAATCACCATAGTAAACCTATGGATTATGTAATATTCTTCTCAATGAATACATGGAGTATTTACATATGGGTCTTGAGTTATTTCACAACCAAAATCATAGCTATTCTCAAGCTACAATCAATTAGTTTAGTAACATTAAATGTTCTTCAACATTAAGTTCATTTCTAATACCGATACTGAACATACTGATATGGGAGTACTAAAAAAGAATCTAGCCAGGTCTACCATAGTCAAAAAACATTGTTCTATATGAATGTAGACTAACAAAACACCCATCAACATCACAACATATAGCCACCAGTTTCCAATCAACATTCTTTAAAAAGTTATACATTTCTAGGATAAGCAAGATTCTATATTGCTTCACAACTAAAACTAGAGACCTGTTTATTCATTCAAGTCATTCTAGAATCACTCACACGTAAATCATTGTCTTTACACAAGGAAAATTCATGAAAGAATCTCAACATCTCATTTAATTTTTCTTCAAATAATTCACTGCAATAAATCTCAATAAATCATTTAATTTCTCTACATGAATTCACTACAACAAATATCAATAAATTATTTTATTTATCTATACGAATTCACTGCAAAAAATCTCAATAAATCATTTTATTTCTCTACATGAACTCACTGTAATAAATCTCAGTAAATTATTTTATTTCTCTACAAGAATTCACTGCAACAAATATCAATAAATCATTGTATTTCTCTACATGAATTCACGACAACATATCTCAATAGATTATTTTATTTTCCTACATGAATTTATTGTAAACTTCCACTAAAATTATTGAGCTTACTCCAATTCACTTGCCAAATTTTTGACATGCACGAGGTTTCCAAAATGGCTATGTCTTAAAGGTAATGACATAAACAAACCCCATGAATGATTTAGGAACTAAACCATTCTTAGCTGGTTCCATATAAACCAATTTATTCACTAACCATAAAGAGCTTCTACCATAATAAGAGTAAACCATGAATTTGGATATACACTGGCCTATTTTTTTACCAGAGTACGAACAACCATAACACCTCCAATGAAGGTTTGGTCTTTGGAAACCTAATTTGTCCTCCTCACTAAAGTTTCTAACAACCAAACAAACTCGGGTGAAACTACTTGGTTTCCAACATCGTTCTCAGGGCAACATGTCAAAGTTAAAAAAATAATCATCTATCCTAAACTTGCTCTAAGAATTTTTAGCACATCGAAACTACCCAACACCTTCAATAATGCCCACATAAGATGTGGTAATTACAAATTACACACGTAGTAATCCACTTAACCAAGATAGAAAAAGGACTCATAGTTTAACACCCTGACACCTTAGCACAAAATAAACGAACCTCCAAGAAGATTTCTAAAATAAACGCATTTAGGTTGTCCAAGAATTATCATCTTCACAAATATCAAAGGATAAGCAACATTCAAATATTATTTTATGTTTATTTAAAGACACACCTACAATTATTTTAGACCTACAAGTTCAAGCAATGCATAATCATAAACCAAGCATACAAACATGGACATAGCTACCTATTTTTTTGCCCAACTAAACTAGTTCCAGATCATCTTTCTCCTGCACTGTATTCTCTCATCTTTCTCACCTCTCCTTCCTTTTTTCCAAAAAATTATTTCATTTTGTTTTATTTCCAAAACACCTATCCCCTAACTTCCTACTCACCTTCCATAATTTTTGTGAGCATTAAGGTAGCATGAGCATCATTCAACTTGTCCTCCATTATGTCCATAATGGTAGGCAAAAAACCAACTAACAAGCCCAACACTACCATGGTGCGACCATAAACTCAATGAAAGGGTTATCAGCTAAATGAAATGGACCGTCAACCAGGGAAGTGAATTTTATAAATATAATAAAATCTCAAATCATAAGAACTAAATAAAACAAGGAAGTCTTAAGTTCATTCCAAAAACATATTCAATTAATTAAAAATAGATGTTTAGAAATAAGGTTGGCAAGAATAAGAAATTAATTTCTTATTTATGCTAACACAAACATGCAAATATTATTTAAGCAATTAGGAAGGATCCAAGATAACATTTCAACATCAAGTAACATTCCATCGACTCTTTTATTTTATTCAAACAAACTCACTATCTATTGTTAGTTTCACATGCAAACAAATGTGCAACTATATGAGAGGGAAGTCTATCTTCCTCGGAGAGAGGGAATTATATCTTCCTTGGAGTCATCATCTTTAAGAGCTATCATTATTTCCTTTTTAAGCATCTCATTCTCAGTGGTCGATTCCATCTTCCACTTGTGTGAATGTCTATTCTTATCATCATTCAATTCTATTAGTAGCATCATATCCCTTCATAGATACACAAATATTTTTGCAGAGGTAAACATGATTAACCAACCATTCACAAAAATATAACATATTTCCCTTTAGTCGTAATTGCTCAATAATTAATACATCAAGAAATAGTCATTCATTCTTCTAAAAGATACCTCACAATTTTCCACAAGATACATGTTCTACATGATAAATTAGTAAAAAGTCAAGAATCACATCAACACAAACAACTAGCTTAAACATGAATCTATCCAAATAAAAAAATTTCCAAGGGAGGGTCATTATAGAGATGTTCTCCACTATTTTAACAATGATCTTGGTGGAGATAGAGAGGGATGAATTGGCTTCATTTTTAAAAGCCCTCAAATTCCTTTCCTTCTAGATACACCACATGATGTGAGCCAAGGTAAATCTCTAAAATAGATGAAGTTAGGAAGAAAATAATGGAGGCTCCCACTGGTATAAAAGATAAAATATTTGAAAGGGGCATACCCAATAGACACCAACCAAATTGAAAAATGAGGAAACATCCTTAGATAACAGGAACAAAATAAATACATCTTGTATCGACTTAGCATCCAAGCCATAGAGGTAACACCAGTTTGGAATAATCATACCTCAGTATTGTAGATTATCTATGGTCAAGATTTTATTATATAGCAAGCCATGGGAAAAATGTTACCTTAGGGTTTAATCCCTTCCACAAAGTCAGTATTTTGGGGAACTAAGGGGGACCAGGGTCCTCAACAACGAAATATGTCGAGTTCATAGAAAATACTCCTAAAATTTTTGCCTTACAAAAAATATTATTAGCTTCATTAGTAGATTTAATGACTAGGAACTTTAGGAGGCTTGAGAGCTTCTTAAGCATTATTTTATCAGCCAAAGATAAGTAAGGACTAATAAAACTCTCCATATCTTCCTATGATTTATAGTTTTATAAATATTCAACCTTAGAATCAAAGGTACTTCTATAGAAGTCTTCAACCATTGCCAATTTTGGGAGTGAATCCAACGGTTGGTCCATTAGCTAGGGATCTGACCAAAGATCAATTAGATGACCATTACCCACATTCCATATTCTTCCCTTTCTAATGTTGCTCTTGGAATTATGCAGACTAAGCCAAAAGGCCAACCCAAAGTTTGGGAAATCATCCGATAGGAAGTCCTCCCCATTATTTAGATATTTTGCTTTTATAATATTAACCTAATCAACCTATTCATTTTGGGTCAGGTGCCAACCTTATTTAGCAACTAAAGCCTTATTCATTTTGTCCACCCTTATCAGGCCCATGTCCCAACTCTCTTCTATTGTAGATATGATCACATGCTACTAAGTGGAATCTCCTCTTATCCTTTGATCGAGACCACAAGAATAACTTTTGAACTTGCTCAATATTCTGCACTATTTTACCTGGCATCTTGAATAAGGACATAATGTAAACTCATATACTCTGAAGTGTAGATTTCACCAAAACAACCTTACCTGCCTGGCTTAATAGAGCTCCTTTCTAGCTGGTAAGTTTACGTTGCACCCTTTCCACCACTAGATCCCATAAATATTCCTTGCACCTCCCTTTAAAAAGAGGAATCCCAAGGTAAGTCAATGGAAACTTCATTATCTCATAGCCCAACTCCATTGCTATTCTTCTTTACCTAAGAATCAAATAGTTTAAGAAGATTTTACTCTTTAGAAAGTTAACCTTCTTCCCAACTGCCTCTTCATACAAAACAAGTATTTATTTTATTTCTTGGTACTGAGTAATTGAGGTGATGAATGAGAGTAGAGTATCATTTGTGAGTTGATAATGGGATATCGGTTCCATGCTCAGGGCTAATTTGATACCAACCATAGAGGATACCTTAAGGGACCTACCCAATGCTTTTGCCATGAAAATAAATAGATAAGGGGAGAGCAAGTATCCCTAATTAATACCATGATAACTACATAAGTACCTAGTAGGGGAGCCATTTATGAGCACTAAAACTCTGGTCGACAAAAACTAGGTTTTGATAATAAATATACATCTCCTATCAAAGCTAAAATTTTGAATAACCTTAAGGAGAAAGTCCCATGAGACCCTATCATAGGCCTTGTTCATGTCTAATTTTAGAAAGATTCCTGCTTGACCACTTTTTCAACTGAACATGTGATTTCATGAACCAAAATAACTCCATCCAAGATCTGACGACCTAAAATGAAACCACTTTGAGCAGAATCAATTAAACGAGACAAGAGAGGTTTAACTCTGTTAACCAAAGATTTAGTGAAATGTTTGAAGATAGTATTGTAGAGGCTAATGGTATGAAAGTATTTGAACTCAATGGAACCTATTTATTTTGGAATTAAAGCCAATAAAGTGGTGTTTAAAGCCCCAAGGAAAACTCCAGTGGATTAAAATTTACATAGAGCTTCATAGATATCCCTACCAAATATATACCAGAATATCTGAAAAAATACTACAGGAAGGCCATCCGAGCCAGGCTTCAGTACTTCCATGGAAAAGAGTGTTTTATTAATTTCATCATCATTGAGTAGACTGTTGATATTATCATTCATTTCTTCCATCACCAAGTGAGGAATGTTTTGAAGGATTTTTTCTTTCACAAAAGTACTTCTCACACTAATCTCACAAAGGAGAGATTGGAAGAAGGAGACAACCTCCACCCTAATTTTCTATATATCCTATATTTTAGAACCATTCGCTTTACGAATATCCTTGATTTGGTTATGGCTTCTATGATGAAGAATCAAGGAATGAATTTTTTTTGTTTCTATCTCTTTCTTTGAGCCAAAGAGCTCTAGATTTTTATCATCAAAAAACCTCCTCACTGCTCAGGATATTATGAAGCTTATCAAATATTCTTCTCTCCTCCAATATATTATTCTATGAGAGGACATCCACTTCCAATGAAGATTGAATAACCTGTAACTAGGATTTGAGATCCTTTTTCTTAATATGAATATCCCCAAAGACCGATTTGTTCCAATATTTTATATTTTTTTATCAATATCAGCTTAGCAACCACATGATTAATATGTGGGCCAAAGAATTTTGTGTTCCACTATTTCCCTCTATTTCTTTGATATTTTCAACTTTTAATAGATTTTGAGATCCATCCACCACATTTGTCTCCATATATTTGGATCAATGTGCTTTGTTGGAAGTTCGACCCACCTTGTGCTCCATTCCAATATCAATCCCTTTGTTGTGGTTTCTAGTCTTCAGAGAGGACCCAAGAGTCAAATATTGGGCTAATTACTCAACTAGGAAAATAGTTCAAGTAATTTTTTCTTCCAAGGTTACATCTTCTAGCAAGCCAGAGTCACAGCCCAAGCAGTCATACAATTTTTTTAGCATAACAATCAGACCAAAAAGTCCTAAAATAGGTCTAGAAAAACTAACTTGAAGATGTTCATTGGCCTCCAAATTCTGATAAGAGCTTCCACCCATTTTCATAATCTCCCTCAAGGTGGGTTCTCCTTAGGCTGGACCTATTGTTTCTATGTCCTTTAGAAAAATAATTTTAGTATTTGGAGTTTCAAACACCACTTATTTACTAGGTATCATCTAAATCCAGTGTTTTAAGGATTTGTGCACCACCTCATTAAGGCCCAAACCTCCAGGCTCAATTTGTACAAGTTGTCATTTAACAACTTTCTCTCAAAAAAATTTATCCTTCTTGTTAAGGATATTAGAGAACTGTGAAGATAAATGTCCAAGTTTGCCTCAACCAACATATTATATGGGTATATTTTTGTATTCAATAGGTTGAGTCCATATGCCTACCCTTCGAAACAAGCTTAATATAATATGGAATATCAACCTTAGGATCCACCATAACACACAACCTTGAAAATACCATCTTGGATTTTACTCTAGTTACTGGGTTGATTTGAATGAGTTCACCAATGATTTTAGCTATCCCTATCAAGATGTCTTCCTACCAGTGGTGTAAGGAAAGACCTGGAAGCCTCACCCAAAGTGGAACAAAATAGATATTTTCTTTCTATATATATTTTTAAGAAAAATTTAAATATAGAAAATATTTACAATATTTCTAAGATGGAAAATTCCTCTTTCAACTATGTGCTCAAAGGGAATTGAACCCATAACCCACTATTCAAAAATTTTAAGTGTTATTCCAATGACCAATACATCCACTATGCAAGTTGCAATCTAAAGAAGAGATACTAAAATTTTAAAAACATTGAATTATATAAAGATAAATTGACCACAATGAATTACCCATATAGCCTTAAAATGTTTTATTAGTGAGAATATAGTAGCATCTATTTTTTTTCTAATTTATTAATTAACCTACCAAGTCATCAAAAGAGTTACCAAACACACTATATTTCTTTCCTTGGATAATGATTGGTCAATTTTCACATTCTGACTATATTTTTTGTTTTAGGAGCTTTGTTACAATCTACTACACAAGCTATGTAATTTTTCTTTTGCTCAAAATCTATCATAAACAGATCATAGAATTTTCTTCTATGTTGAATTCATTGGAAAGGAAACAACACTAGAAATAAACTGTGAAACTCCACTAAAAAAATCCACAAAACTCCACTTGGAAACTTAACCAAAAATGAAGCACAAAATAACTTTATTCGATAAAATTAGCTACAACATAGTCTTTCAGATATCTATGTTCCTATATAAATTAAAATATAGATATGGGATCCATACCAACTTCAAATTAAAGGATTAGTAAGTTTCTTTATTTTTAGAGAACATATATGACCATGCCTAGAGATAACTAGTAGTAAAAATGCCTTTATGAGATTTATAGTATGAAATATACAACACTAGTGTGACTTAGGATTTCAACACTACAATGGGACTTCTCAAGCACCCTTATCATCTTTAGACACAATAACTCCTCTAAAAAATGTCCTAATCACTTTGCACATGAGGCTTACTATAGAATGGAAGTTTTTGTCCCTACTTGAACATACAAACTCAACTTAGCTCAACTTGCTCTAATACCAAATGTTGGCAATGGAGGAATATTATTAGGAGGTGAATTCACTATGCATAGTTTTAGCTAGTAGAGGCTACTGCTATATGTCTATGTGACACTACTAGACGTCTAGGTAGCACTACTAGACATCTAGGTAGCGGATGTCCAGGATGCTAGATGTCTAGGCAACACTACTAGATGTCTAGGTAGCAGATGTCTAGGCTACTAAACATCTAGGCATCACTGTTAGACATCTAGACAACAATGCTAGATGTCTAAGCAATAGATGTCTAGGCTACTAGATGTCTATGAAGCAATGCTAGACATCTAGGCAACACTATTAGATGTCAAGGTAGCACTACTAGATGTCTAGGTAATAGGTCTAGGCAAAACATCTAGGTAGTAGTTTGTGACAAATGTATGGATGCGAAAGATAAATATTTTTAGACGCTTTTCCTTAGGAGTGGAAATTAACAGTTTTTTAGAGGCTTCTTTTGGGAGAGGAAACAAGCATTTTCAGTGTCTTCCTTTTTTTCTCTATAAAAAGGGAATGATCTCTTGGATGTGTATGAAGTTAAGAATGTAAAGTTTACTAAAATAAATAAAAAGAAAAATTTACCATTACCCCATGATTTTCTTGCATATTGTAGGTTTCCACATAAAATATTTGTGTTACTTGTGTTGTTTTTTTGTTCTCTATTATTGTGTTTTCTACTTGCAGGTATAAAATCATGAATTTTTATTAACATCTGGTATCAAAGCCTAATGTTTTGTGTGAGTGGGAGCTAAAACAATGATAGGAGGTGTAACCAAGTTTAATATTGAGAAATTTTATGGTAGAAACTTCGCTCTATGGAAGATGAAGGTGGAGGATTTTTTGGTTTAGAATGACCAAGCTCTGTCCTTGAAAGGGATCATGAGTAAACCAAGTAGCATGAAATATGAGGAGTGGGAAATGTTGGATAGGAAGACAATTTCTACAATTTGAATCTACCTAGAAGACTCTATCTTGTTCAATTTAGTTGAAGATAAGACTACGAAAGCCCTATGGTAGAAGCTTTAAAAGTTGTATGAAACAAAATCAGAATCTGATAGAATTTTTTTGAAAAAGCAGTTGTATAACTTAAAGATGAAGGAAATTTCATCCATGGAAGATCATTTGAATGATTTTAATACTCTTATCAATAAAGTAGTTTTAGTCAGTGTGAAAATGAAGTATGAGGACAAAGCCATCACTCTACTTTGTTTCCTCAGAGGCACCTAGGATCATATGGTGATGACCATCAGTAATCTATCATTAGGAACTCTAAAATTTGATGATGTGGTAGTCACTTTGTTGGCAAAAGAGTTGTGGTGAAAAACGTCTCTAGAACCCTCAACCAATGAAGCCCTATCTATGATATTTTGATCTTTCAAGAGGAGTAAATAAGGTAGATCACATCTAGATCTAAGTCTAAAGGATGTAAGAAGAAAGAGAAGTGTTGGCATTATGGGAATCCAAGGCACTCAAAAAATGACTTTTTGTAGTTAAATAATGGTGAAAAGAAAAATTAGCCATCAATTGAGGCTAGTACAATAGATTCAGGAGATATAACAACATGTGAAGCATTATGTATCCATAAAACAAATCTATTTTATATACCTGGGTTTTGGACTCAAGGGCATCTTTCCACATGTCTTCCCATAGAGACTAGTTTGAAAAATATCAGCTATACTATGGTGGAATGGTCTACTTGGGTGATGATAATTCTTTATAAATTATGGGAAGAGGGAATATAAGGATGAGTCTAGATGATGGTAGAGAAATGATGTTATGTGATGTGTGACATGTACCCGATTTGTAGCATAATTTGATCTCAATCAAGATGATTGATAAGCTAGGGTATTCTATCACTTTTGGTAACAAATACTACAAAATTACCAGAGGATCTCTTTTAGTAGTAAAATAAGAATCTTATGGGACCCTATATCATTTATGCGATGATACGATGATAAACCATGTAGCAGCAACAACTTCTATTATGGCATAAACGCCTAGGCCATATGAGTGAAAAAGGTCTAAAAATTCTACATGACAGAGGTATACTTTTTGGGATTAAGTTTTATAATTTAGACTTGTGTGAACACTATATTTTTGGTAAACAAAAGAGGGTTCATTTTACTACAATCCTTGATAAGAGTTCTAATTTTATGGAACTTATACATTTGGATATATTTGAACCAGTCTCCACTTGGTCCTTAAATGGTACCATCTATTTTTTTACTTTTATAGGTGATTATTATAGGAGAGTGTGGGTTTATTTTCTGAAGAAGTCATAAGATTTGAAAAATTTTAAAGAGTTCAAAGCACAGGTAGAGAAGTTCTTGGGCAAGTCAATTTTATATCTCAGGTTAAATAATGGGGGTGAATATTACTCCAAGGAATTTGATAAATTTTGTACACAAGAAGGTATTAAGCACCAGAAGACTGTACCATATACTCCACAGTAAAATGGTGTGGCTGAGCGAATGAATCACATAATCATGAAATGTGCAAGAAGCATGCTCAGTGCATCCATGTTGTATAAAATGTTCTGGGCAGAGGTTGTTAATAAAATTTTTATATTATTAACATATCACCTACAACTGCGTTGGATGGATAGATTCTAGATAAGGTTTGGTGTTGTAAGCCAATTGATTACTCCCATTTACGTACCTTTGGTTGTGATGCATTTTCACATGTATGAAAATAAAAAAAGGTCCAAACTTGACCCAAAGACAAGCAAGTGTGTTTTTATCAGCTATGGAGATACAGTGAAGGGGTATAGACTATGGGATCCTACTTCCCACAAGGTAATTATTAGCCAAGATATTATTGTTGATGAAAAATTCATGCAAAGGAAGGAGGTACAAAAAACTCCTAATGTTGTACCAGTTGAAGTATATATGAACGAATGAATATGAAAATTAGTATGTTAAAGTTTTTGATCAGCACGTAGAACAACAAGTATAACAATAAGAAAAACAAGTAGAGTACATACAACAGTCACAATACCAAGAGCCACAATCAACATATCATTGGGTTAGAATATCTACACATCCAAAAAAGTGTTCAGAAAGGTATTCTCAAGTTTACTAGTCCTCTTTTGCTTTGTTAACTCATGATGGTGAGCCTAATTCATTTCAGGAAGCTAGAGAATTTGAGAATGTAGAAAAGTGGAGAAATCCATGGAAGAGGAAATCGAGGTACTTCATAAGAATAAAATGTGGTAACTTATGGATCTCCTACCTAGAAGAAAGGTTGTTGGAAACAGGTGGGTTTATAAAGTAAATAAGAACAAGGATGGGTTGTTAGAACACTATAAATATTGCTTGGTGGCAAAAGGCTATGTTCAAAATTCAGGTATATACTTTAATGAATTTTTTCTCCATTTGTAAAGATGACTACTATTAGATTTTTACTTGCACTTGTAGCAGCACAAGATTTAGAACTAGGGCAACATTTTGTGAAGACTGCTTTCCTGCATGGTGATCTCAAGGAGGATATTTATATGGATTAGCTTGAGTTCTATGAAGAAAGAGGTAAATAGCATTTGGTTTGTAGACTAAAGAAATCAGTGTACATGTTGAAATAGGTGCCAAGGATATGGTATAGAAAATTTGACACCTTCATGATGAGCACAGGTTTTAGTAGGAGTGAAGCTGACCATTGTGGATAATATAAGAGGTTTGATGATGGTAATTTTATTATTTTGCTATTGTATGTTGATGATATGCTGGTTACAGGCCCCAAAATGAAGAAAATAATTAATCTTAAGGCTCAGTTAGCTAGGATATTTGAAATGAAGGATTTAGGATCAACAAAACAAAGTTTAGGGATGAATATACATAGGGATAGAAAAGGAAGAAAGATCTTTTTAGTCAAAATTCATATGTGGAAAATAATTTGCAGTGCTTCAATATGCAGAATGCAAAACCAATTAGTACCCCACTTCTTTCACACTTAAAATTGTCTTCCAATTAGTGTCCTAGAATAGAAGCAAAGAAGACAAACATGTCTCATGTATTGTATTCATTAGTAGTAGTAAGACTCATGTATGACATGGTGAGCACCAGATCAGATATTGCTCAAGCAGTGGGAGTAGTCAATTGGTACATGGCAAATCCTGGTAAGAAGCATTAGAATGCGGTAAAGTGGATATTCAGATATTTAAGAGGCACTTCAGATGCTACTATTTACTATGGATTGATAAATTTGTAACTTAAATGTTTTGTGGATTCTAATTATGGTGGAGATGGATATGGAAGAAAGTCCACTATAGGATATACTTTTACTTTTGTTGTTGGAGCTGTGAGTTGGGCTTCTAAGTTGTAGTCTATGGTGGCTTTATCAACCACTGAAGCAAAATATATTGCAACAACTCAGGCTAGAAAAGAGGAAATTTTTCTAAAGAAATTATTGGGTGAATTCAAGATAATGCAGGAGAAAATTACATTGCATTGTGATAGCCAAATTTCTATTCAGATCGTGAAGAACAAAATATTCCATGATTGCACAAAATATATTAATTTCAAGTAGCACTTTATAATAAATGTGGTGGAATAAGGTTGGATCCTATTGCAAAAAATTGACACTAAAGTGAATCCTACAAATATGCTTACAAATTTAGTCAAGACAAATAAGTTTGAGTGGTGCAAAACTTCTTTGGGCTTACTAAAAATATAACAAGGGCAACATTGGGCAATTCGCACTGGATGAAAAATATTGGTAAAATAAATTCTTGTATACTGACTTCAAGTGGGAGAATGTTAGGAGATGAAGTAATTATGTAGGGTTTTAGATAGTAGAGGTTGGTGCTAGATGTCTGGGAAACACTGCTAGATGTCTAAGCAGCACTTATATACAATTAGGTATCAAAAATCTAGGCTGCTAGACGTCTAGGTAGCAGTGCTATATATCTAGATAATAGTGCTAGATGTCTAAGCAGTAGATGTCTAGGCTGCTAGATGTTTAGGTAGTAGATATATAGGTTGCTAGATGTTTAAGTAGTAGATATCTAGGTTTCTAGATGTCTAGGAAGTAGTGCTAGATGTTTAGGTAGTAGACATCTAGGTTTCTATATGTCTAGGCAACAATGCTATATGTTTAGGTTGCTAGACATCTAGGTAGTAGTTCTAGATGTCTAGGCAACACTACTAGACATCTAGGAAATAGACGTCTAGGCCATATGTCTAAGAAGTAGTTTGTGTCATATGTATGGATGCGAAAGACGAACAATTTCAGACAATTTTCCTTGGGAGTAGAAATGAAAAGTTTTTCAGAGGCTTCTTTTGGGAGAGGAAACAAATAGTTTCGGTGTCTTCCTTTTTTGCTCTATAAAATGGGAATGATCCCTTGGATGTGTATGAAGTTGAGAATGTAAAGTTTGCTAAAATAAATAAAAATAAGTTGCCATTACCCCATTGTTTTCCATCACATTGCAGGTTTCCATGTAAAATTTGTATGTTACTTGTGTTGTTGTTTTGTTCTTTGTTATTGTGTTTTCTACTTGCAGGTATAAAATCATGAAGTTTTACTAACATCAAATACAAGCAATAAAATTTATAAAACTATTATGAAAGAATAATATTGACCACAATGATCTCTCATCAAATATTTATAGCTTATATTTTCTTCACTATTGCTAGTTTTTGCCAGCATACAATAACCATATTTATGGTTTATGGTGTCTCTTGGTTTTAATAGACCTTTGGTGTTTCAAACTACAAAAAAAATTCACCTTCTCTCATTCTCATCGAAGATATAAGTGTCCAATATCATGTGAGGTGACATCATCATTCATCCATTAATTATGACATAATATCAAATAATATAATAATTACATTTACATAACACCAAATAATAGAATAAAGGCTAACACATCGTTTTCTATTTTGACAAATGCATGTATGCCTTTCATCCAAAAAATTTGAGGTGTGGCTAAGAGTTTTCTTCCATATCAAGTTTCTTAAGGTGTAATACCTTGAAGAGACTTTGTAGGTGGCCTATTTTGAAGATACACCATAGTGTTAACAACTTCATCCTAATATTGTTATGCTAGATTTTCTCCTATGAGCATACACTGAATCATTTCCATGATAGAATGATTTATCCTCTCAAATAGGTCATATTGTCACTTGATCTCATGTTGTCCCAATAATTTATAAAAAACATTGGATGTATATTCCCCCCTCAATATGAGTAAAGGACTCAAATAGAACACCCTATTTCTATTTCCACAAGCTTTTTTAAATATTGAAAATGTGTGAAGGTGTCTTATTTAAGTTGCAATAAATATACCCACATTTTGTTGGACATTTTGTGTGGATGAGTTGTCATTAATGTCAAGAATGAATGGTAATTAATGTCGAATGTCAGTTTCAGTAAGCAATGCAAAAGGAAGCAATTTCACAGTCTATGCAAAAAGAAGAGTCCACCTTCAGTTGGTCAAGACCCGATTTCAAGAAGTCAAATATGGTCCAAAGTGCAAAGAAGAGGCCCAAGAAAATAATATTATAATATTTTATTATAATATTAAAGAGGAAAATTTAAATTAATTATAAATTAATTAATATAATTTTATTATAAATTAATTTAATTAACTTCAAAGTTATTTAAGTTAATTATATTTTAATTTTAATTTAATTATAAATTAATTTTTATTAATTTAATAAACCCTAAAAAGGGTTATAAGGCTAAGTAATAAATCAAATTTAAAATTTGATTTGATGCACCGACGTCACATAGCATGGAATATTGTGTATAAAAGGTGTCAAAGTTCTTTTCCTTACAGCTCCTAAGCTAACGATCGAATATCCTATGCTAAATTATTTCATGCACAAAAAGAGAAAGGTTCTCATGTTTTTAAAAATATCTCTAGTGGTAAAGGAATAAATTGAAGGGAGCGGTAGCTCACAACACCAAAGGCACTGATAGTGTAGTTGGAAAATGGTGAAGGCGCTAGGGTGTGTGGCAAGCAAAGCATGTAGGTTCAAATATATTTGGGTTCATTTTTGGCTAAGAAGAGAGGGAATTTGTTTTTTTGTGCAGTGCCTAACATAGGGATAAAAGGAGGATTGCGCCTTCCCTTCCCCGTGGGAGCGCCTAGCCCACGTGGTGGTCTAGTGCCTTGGTAAGGCGCTCGACGAAAAGGTCTCTTGTTCAAAATCCACTGAGGCATTTTTGGTTGAGACAAAGGTATTTGTTGATGTCATTTGTGTTGGTCATTAATTTCGGATGTGCTAAGGTTGAAGAAAATAAAAATATTTTTATGTGCCTAAGGTTGAAAAATAATTTTTTTTGATGGTTTATGAGATTTAATTTTTGCCTTAATTAATTTGGTTATTAAGTATTTTTGAGGGAGATAAAAGGGTAGGCAAATATTATTTTTGAAGGGTTAATTTTTGAACATTGATTTATTAAATTGGAGATTATAAGAAGCAATTTGAGTGATTATTTTTATGTGTGATTTGATGATTTCTAATTTCAAAGAGTAATAAGATGTATTTGAGATTAATTATTTTTGTAATTAAGAAATATTTTGAAACAGTGTTAGTGTGAAATTTTGTCATATAACCATTGAAATTGGTAAAGAAGAAAATTGTGAATGAGACGAATTTTTAAGGGCACTTCTACATCAAAAAAAAGGTATGGGCACATATTCCTAGTGAGTGATTGTTGAATATTGTGAATGTTAAGTTGGAGTGAAAAAGGGTTTTATAGTAATAGTTACTTGCAAATATTGCATCATTAGGAATGAGTGAGTTGAGGTTTAGCGGGTGCGACGGGAGTGAGGGTTTGAATTTTCTGGGTAGGAATCTCAGCCAAGGCGGTAAAGGTAGATCAGGTATGAAAGGGGTGGGTGGGAACCTCAAGCATGGATCAAGTGAGGATCCAGAGGAAGGCAGTCAGGCTATGACAAATTTGAAGGCGAGCATCATGCAGGGGCCCGACCCTCCTCAGAAAGACCTCGACAAAAAAGATACGAAGGACAATGTGGGGCCCAAGAAGTGGTTGTCTTTTGTTGAGACTCTTAGAGGAAAAATAAATGAGGTTCTCTCTCTTTCGCCCCTAGTTCTAGTAAATAATAAAAATTTGGCCTCGAAAAGTTCCATGAGCCATTTTCTTTCAATGGAATAATTCTCCCCGGTAGGTAAGTTTTTGGGATGTAGGTCGGACATAGAGACTATTAGGGCTTGGGCGACGGGTAAAGGGCGACCGATAGGCAGCTTGGAGTTGGTAGCTCTAACTCAAGGGTTCTTCATTATCCATTTTAACAAAATGGAGGATGCTAACCACATTTTAACAGGAGGTCCTTTTTTTTGGGAAAAATAAGCCTTTTTCTTAGACGATGGGGTGAATATTTCAACCATGAATAGCAAAATATTAACATTACCCCTATTTTGGTTCGTCTCCCAAGTCTACCTGCCTAGTTTTTCAATGAATATTTGTTGCAGGGCATAGCCAAAACTATAGGGGACCTGATCTCCATTGACCATGCGACCTTGGCTAGGATAAGGATGACTCATGCACAAATCTGTGTAAATGCTAATTTGGATAATGAATTGCCAAGGTTTGTGGAGCTAGAGTATGGAGAATACTATCGAAAAAAATGATATAATACGAGAACAAATCAAAATTCTATGGAGAATGCAAAAATCAAGGACATCTATGTAATCAGTGCCCTAACCTAGCAATGAATAGAGAAAAGCAGAAGTAGGGAATGCTAGACAGAGGAAATTTGAGGAGTTTCCCTGGCAAAGGTGATTTCAATCAGGAAAACTATGTCTACCAAAAAATAAAAAGAGAGGGTGTAGGGTCCCAACAAGACAAAGGAAAACAACAGGTTGTTGGCAACCAAAATACTTAGGTAAGTTCCAATCCTCTAGTTTCAAATAAATTTTCAATTCTATCCAATATGGGAGTAGGAGTATTATCGAAAGACATGGAAGCCCAAAAACTTCAGGCTAACCTTTCTGACTCTCTAGAATCCCCATCCAAGTTAGGATCCTCAAATCCTAGTTCTAAAATTATTGTAAGACCCATGGGCATCACAAAGCCAAACCCTAATGCCCAATCTCTAGAATCCCCATCCAAGTCGGGATCCTTAAACCCTAATGTTAAAAATACTTCAAGCCCAATGGGCATCCCAAAGCCAAACCCTAATTCTAAAGAACTTAGGAAGAAATTTAAGGCATTGGAAAATAAAAAATCTCATCTCCCTAACATCATCACTAGGATCCAGGTGAATCCTATTGAGGGGTCGTCTCGCAGACCAGGGGAATACAAGAAAAAATGAGAAGATTTGGATTTAGGGGTGGAGATATGTGAAACTCTTTAGACTGAGGAATGTGGTAGTCCAGTTCTATAACAAATTACCTCCCCTAGTTTAGTCCTAAAAAAACCATGAGCATTGTGAAGTCTCCTATAGATTTTGGCAGTGAAAAAATAAGAGGAAGAATATCAAATGTTGAGCATAAAAAAATTGAAACTGATAATGACATTGCCAATGGAAAATATTATTTCGAGTTCTAAAGACAACAAATTAGGAAAACCCCCTCAAGGGAGGGGAAGAGGAATAAATCCCAAACAATCTAAATGAATTTCCTCTCATGGAACGTGAGAGGCCTCAATGGCCTTCCCAAACACAAGGAAGTTAGTGCAATAAGAAATCAAGTGAATCCAACTATTATCATGTTGCAAGAAACAAAAACTGATGAGATTCAGTCAAAAAAAGTAGCAAAAAAATTTTGGAATCAAGGGGAGATGGTTTTCAAATCAACCAGAAGAGTGTTTGGAGGCCTTATGACTTTGTGGGATCCCTAGATAGTAGAAGGCACCATTATTTAGAAATATGATAGGGTTCTTAGTGTTTTATTTAAGGAAATAAATAGCAACAGGTCGTGGATCCTTTCAAATATTTATGCCCCAACTTCAATTCAAGGGATAGATCTACTATGGTAGTACTTAGGAATTCTGAGTGAAATATTCCACAATGTCCCCTGGATTCCGGATGGGGATTTTAACACTCCTCTTTACCCTTCAAAAAAAATGGGTGGAAATGGACCACCTATTAGGAGCATGGATGAGTTCAATGACTTTCTGAACTCCAACATCTTGATGGATGTAAAACTCAGAGAATCAAATTAGACCTGGAGAAATCGGTGGATAGGGTGTCATCTCATTCAAGAAAGGCTTGATAGTTTTTTTCTATCAAAGGAGGCTACAACTCTGTTCAATGATTCTACCCTGCAAGCCCTTCCTAAAATTGTATTTGATCATAATACAATTTTGTTGGAGATCCCTAACTCTTTGTCCTTCAAGAAACCTTTCAGATTTCAATCTATGTGGATCAAACATTCTAGTTTTAGAGATAACTTAATTCAGTGGTGGCAGTAGCCTATCAAGGGTAGTGCAGCTTTTAAACTTGCTGGTAAATTAAAGTTTGTTAAGAAAAGCTTCGAACTTGGAACAAAGAGGTCTTTGGGAACCTCTTTGAAAATAAAAAATAGGTTGTTGAAAGTTTGAAGATAATTGATCAGAGGATTAAACATGGTGATGTTGATGAAACTACTAGGCAGGAGGAACAGACAAAACTAGTAGAGTTTCATAATATTTTGGCTTGTGAGGAAATCTATTGGAGGTAAAAATCAAGGGCTCTTTGGTTGGAAGATAAAGATTCAAATTCTAAGTTTTTTCACATCACCATGCTTAGAAACAGAAGCAATAACAAGATAATTTTTTTAAAAAAGCAGATGGTTCTATTACTCTGGACTTAACAGAAATCAAAAAGGAGGCAATAACTTATTTCAATTCTATCCTTGGTTAGGAATCGTAGTGCAATGAGGAGGCCAAATATATTCTCTTACAATACATTCCTAGCATAATAAATGAGGATATAAACCTTAAGCTTCTAGCTCCATTTTCTAATGAGGAAATTAAGGAAGCCTTGTTTAGCATGGAGCCAGACAAAGCCCCGGGACCCGATGGCTTTACCCCTCGTTTCTATCAAGCTTTTTGGGACATCGTAAGTGAGGATGTAATTTCTGCTATCAGAGAATTCCAAGCAAGAAATCATATCCAAAAAGGTCTCAAATCTACTTTTATTTCTCTAATTCCTAATATGCAAACCCCTGAATCTATGGATGACTTCAGGCCAATCAGTCTATCCAATGTTTCTTACAAGATCCTAACTAAAGCCATTACAAATAGAATGAGAGATGTTTTAACCCGCATCATAGATCCATTCCAGGGAAGCTCTGTCTAGGGAAAGTCAATCTTGTATGGAGTTATCACAGTTCATGAAGCTCTACACTCTACTCATAAGGCTAACAGGTCTATTTTTGCCCTCAAGCTTGATACGAACAAAGCATTTGATAGGCTAAATTGGGACTTTCTGATTGCTATCCTCCTTAAGTTTAGTTTTCACCACCAATGGATTAATTTTATCAAAGAATGCATTTCTAAAGCATGGTTCTCGATTCTAGTTAATGGAACAACTACTGGTTACTTTCAAAGTCACAGAGAAATTTGGCAAGGAGCCCTATCAGCCCCATGTTATTCATCATTGTGATAGAAGCTTTAGGAAGAACCATAAAAAATGCTTGTAGTTCAAGGCTAATATTAGGAATCAAGGCAACATCTCTCACTAGGGTTGTTTCTCACCAAAAATTCATCGATGATACCCTTCTATTGACTAAGGTGTCGATGGTTGAGGCCAAAAGAATTAAATACATCCTGCAACTCTACGAGGACGTTGCTGGTCAAAAAGTTAATTTTAGTAAAAGCAAGTTATATTTCTTGAAAACCCCCATTCAGATGTAAGGAAGGATTGCAAAAATTTTAGGGTGTGATATAACAAACCTCCCCACTTCGTATCTTGGTCTCCCTATTTTCATTGGTTCTCTGAGAGAGCCAATGTGGTAGGGTTATTGAAAGAATTAAAAAAAAACTTGCTGGATGGAAAGGTCATCTTCTATCTCAAGAAAAAAAGTTGACCCTCACTAAGGCCTTTCTTCAGAGCATTCTAGTCTATTTCCTCTTCATTTTCAAAGCCCCTGTGAAGGTTTTCCAAAAAATTGGGAAACTCCAAAAAGAATTTTTATGGACTGGATCAGAGGAGAAAAAAAGGATACACCTTGTAGGATGGACCAAAGTGTGCAGACCCACAAAAAATGGGTGCTTAGGTCTGAGGAGAATTGATCATATGAATTTAGCTTTACTAGCTAAGCAGGTGTGACACCTCATTTCTGATGAAGAAAATGAATGGATAACTGTCATCAAACAAAAGTATCTTCAAAATATGGAATTTCTAAGTGACTCAATTCCAATCAGAGGTTCTGCTTTTTGGAAAGCAATTCTCAATTGTAAGGAAATCATCAAAAAATGTTTAAGATGGGTTTTTGGCAATGGTGAGAGGATAAATTGCTAGAATGACGGGTGGGCTAAGGATGAACCACTGACACAATATCCTAACTTAGCCCGAATTAGAGATATCACATAAAAAATCATTGGCAGAAAAGTCTTTGATTATATGGTTGAGTACAGAGGTAGAATGAAGTGGAAACAAATAAGGATTCAAGGATTTCAAATGGAATCAAATGATCTTTGTAAAATTTTTGGGAAACAGTTTATCCCCATGAGACCCAAGGAAAATCAAGTGACCTTGGCTCCTACGGAAAACGGGCAGTTCACTATTAAATCAACTTACAAGCTTCTGCTTGATGATGAGGATTTTATCCTCCAAAAAGACTTAGTTTGGATAAAAAAATTAATTCCAAAAATTGTAGTCTTTTCATGGTTGGTTATCCAAGGAAGAATTCTAACCATTGATAATATGATGCATAAAGGTATTTGTATCACTAATCACTGTTATCTATGCAGGGCTAATTGGGAGACCATTTATCACATTTTCCTTGAGTGCCCTTTTTCCTTGACTATCCTAAGTGGGGTTTTTTAGGCCTTCAATATTTCTTGGGTTAAACCAACCATCATACTTGATTTTTCATCAAGTGGCCTTGCCCCTTTTCAAACCAAAGACCTAGATATATGTGGAAAATTTGTCTCAATCACTATATTTGGTAGGTGTGGTTAGAAAGGAACCATAGAGTCTTTAATGAGTCCATCCATGATCATCAAACTATCATTGCCAGGATCCTATCCTTTGCCAACAAGAATGTGAACCTTATCCCTTTTGATAGTCGTAAACCTCATCCGTAGGAGACCACAATTGATTAATATTTAAGCTTAACATTGTTAGATGAGTCTGTTCCTAGGGTAGTCAACCTCAGAGCCAATGTTAAGTGGTCCCCACCTCCTACGAGTTGGTTTAATATTAATTGATGGAGCATCTAAGGACAATTTTGGCATAGTAGGAACTGGCGGAATTGTGCGAGATCATAATAGAAATATGATGCTTGCATTTTATGAATATTTGGGAACAAGGATGAACAACGAAGTTAAAGCTAGAGCTATGTGGAGAGGCCTTCAAATGACTCAAGACTTAGAAGGCAATTTGATCATAGAAGGAGACTCTATTCATGTTATAAATCTCCTCAATAATTGGAAAACACCTCCTTGGAGGATTAAAAATAATTGTTTAAGATGCTAGGATCATTTTCTAGGGAAGACAGGATATAAAATCCCAACATGTCTTTTGGGAAGCTAACAAAGTTGTTGATAAGCTGGCCAATTTGGGTGTCTATGGTGACGAAATTTTTAAATGGGAACATGGTGTCTTGAGCAAAGTAGAGGAGCTTATTCAACAAGAATGCCAAGAATGATAGTCGAATTTACCAACAGGGAAGGCACTGTAAGTTCTAAGGTTATGAGTATTCTTGTCTCTTTTTTGAAAAGGACTCACAATAAAAATTATCTGAGCTATCAGTCTTGGTGGATGCTACTTGGAAATACCACAAAGACTAATGGGGACAGTCACATGTTAGATAACATGGCTCCTAGTTGTCTTAGTAATTTGAGGTTGGTTGATAATCACAAGGTAGGAAAGAAACGACAATATAAGACTTCGAACCAGAGCCACGTGGACCACCAGATAGCCATCACCATAAATCTAGCTAGTAGGTTCACTTCTCCAAGGCTAATTTGCGAAGACGGGATGTGGTCCCAAAGCATGTCATAGACGAAAGAAAGAAATTACCAAAGAATTATTAAGAGTCGTTGTCAATACAAAGCTTGTGGGAGTTTTTTTAGTACTCTGCTATGTGTGTCTGCAGCTTTTTGTTTCTCCATTGTTTCAAGGAAGGGATATGTGTCTATTTTTTTTGTAATTATGATGCAGGTGTGTTTTATCGAGGTATACCCAAAATATTGTGTGGGAAGTTTCTTTTTGATAACAAGATATGTGCCTTATCGGATGTAATGGCTTTGACGGTATGTAGATTTTACATATATAGGATCCTTAGTAAGGACATGTTCATCAACAGCCTTGGGCTGATTTTTGTAAAAGGTTTTGGGTCAACCTGTAAAACCCGATATTAATGCTATAGTATCCTATCTACCAAAAAAAAAGAAAAAGGGTTTTCTAGAATAAGAGTTGTTGATAAAACCTTGTTTGATAAGCATTGTTGTTAAAGTGATTGATTGAATGAAGAGCTTGAGCTAGGATTTGCAAAGATCATGAGTATCATTGTTTTGTAAGATTTATTGATAAGCATTGTTGTTGAAGTGATCTATTGAGTGAATAAATTGAACTAGGGTTTGCAAAGATCATGAATATCATTGTAATGTGAGATTGGTTTATAAGAATTATTGGAAATAAGTGAGTAAGTGTTCATATGCTTGGACTAGGTTTTGTGAGCAAGGATTATTTCACTGAGTGATTGGTTAAGTAGAGTTGGTTGAGCCTAGTTAAGTGGATGTGATAGCTCAAGTTATGGGAAAAAATTGTTCTATATTATGATTTTATTTGAGAAAGAGGTTGAGTGTTTGTGAAACTTATTGAGTCTTTAAAAATTCTCTATATGTTTCTACGGTAAAATGAAAGATTGAAAGTGTTTGAGCATTGTGGTGAATGTGAAGAATATTGAGTCTCTAAAAATTCTCTATATGTTTTTGTGGTAAAAATAGAGATTGAAAGAGATTGAGAATTATGATGAAAGTGAAGCATATTGAGTCTCTAAAAATTTCTCTATATGTTTCTATGATATTGGACAAGTTATAGTGAGGACTTGTTGAGCAAATTTGCGATAAGTCTTTGAGAAGACTTGTGGACATATTTGTGTGATATTTTGTGGAAGCTTACAATACATATTTAAGAACAAAAATTGTTGAGAATATTAGACAAGTTCTAGAGAGGACTTGTGGATAAATTGATGTGGGCTTTTGTGGAAGCTGACAAGGTAGATTTGCGACAAGTCTTTGAGAAGGCTTGTGAGTAGAGTTGATTGATTTATTTGTTCAAACTTTGAGTTAAGGTTTGGGGTAGATCCAAAAAAGTTGATTTGTGATTAAGTCAAGCTCTATGTTAAGGTTTGAGGATAGATATTGAATACAAATTTATGCTAGATCGAAGGACTATGTTTAGTGTAGATTTGAGGACAGATTTTGGTGCAGATTTAAGGACAGGTTTGTGCCAGACTAGATATAGATATTGAAGACATATTTGTGCTAGATCAAAGGACTATGTTTAGTGCATATTTGAGGACAAATTTTGGTGCAAATTTGAAGATAGATTTGTGCTAGAACAAAGATAGATATTGAGTAGATTTGTGCTAGACCGAAGGATTGTGTTTAGTGTAGATTTAAGGATAGAGTTTGGTGCAAATTTGAGGACATATTTGTGCCACATCATAGATAAATATTGAGAAGATTTATGGTATATAGAAGGACTATGTTTAGTACATATTAGAGGTTAGAGATTGAGTATATTGGTGCTAGACCAAAGGATCGTGTTTAGTACTGAGAGTTAACTTTTGAGGTGACAAAGTATAGAGGATGACAGTCTCCAGTGGATAGAGATCTATTAGCCAGGGTAGTGAGGGTAGGTATTTTAAGTGAGGACATGAGTCTTCAATGATAGAGATCCATTAGCCAGTGTAGTGGAGGAAGCAGTTATTTTAGAAGATCACTAGCCAAAGTAGAGGAAAAAGGAGTTCTCCTATGGATAGAGATACACAAAATTGATTAGGGGATTGGTATCTCCATTAGAAAAAGGTCCTTAAACATTGTAATAGGGAAATTATTCCTAAGAGATTTGTTGAGAAAATTTTAGTGAAAGATTTTCTCTGTGGAGTAGCCCACATTGGATGAACGATGTTAAATTGGTATCTCCATTGTGTGTGATGATTTGTGCATTGATTTTGTTACTGCTATCGATATTGCCATTGATTATATTGGATAATACTATTTTATAAAGAAAAGTAAATAGTGATCTTATACTGTTCACCCCCCTCTCAATATAAGTGTGTGTTCTTCACATATTTTATGAGTAATCATCAACAAATAGTCAACAAATAGTTGAAAGTACCTATGTCCACTAAAATTGACTAGCACGAGTCCATATATATTAATGTGTATAACATCTAATGGTGCTTTAGCTCTATGGATGTTGAGTACAAATGATAATCAATGTTGCTTTTCTACTAAAGAACCCAAGCAAACTAGTAGTATGGATGAAAAGTTGGGTAGAACTTTCACCTTGTGATGTTTATTAATTTAGATTAAATATCTAGAACTTAGATTACCATATCTCCTATGCCAAAGTGAGGTAATATCATTTGTGGTTATTAATAATGTGACACTAGGATATGATAGAACATCAACCACAAACAAACTAGCAGCCATAAATTTTCAATGTTGTGTAATGAAACATTTCTTATTCCCATCAACCTTGAATTGTACTACCATTTCTAAATCCAAAATTTATGATATTGATAGCAAGTTGTTTTCTAACCTTGGGACATATGGCACATTTTCAATTAAGAATTTTCCATTAACAAGAACATTACTCACTCTTTTAACTTGATAAGTTTTATCATTAGTAATTATGATCAATTTCCTATATTTTTCTTATAGGAAACCAAACCATTTTTGTATTTAGTATTCCCTAAATCAATATATCAAACTTCATCCCTTGGTTTGGGTGCTACCTTTGACATCAGTACCTTGTGGGCAAGTTCAAAGTCTTATTCAAAATCACATTTATGTTCCTCATGGAAAACATGTTCTTGTTGCTATTGTGGTTTAAATTATGTTTTTTTTTTAGGAGGTATTTCAACTTATCCCCTTGAGTCAAACATTTATATCTACAAAACCTAGCATTATGTTCTTCCTTTTCACAAATATGACAATACCTTCTTTGTTTTTGGAGTTGTTTTTATGAAAAATAAGTGGAAGGACCTTTTTGACTTCTTTGTGCTTTCTTTGTAGAGATGAGTGCATTATTATACAATTGGTCCCTTTATTGATTTTATATTTTCTCCTATTAAATAATATTGGTCAATTCATCAAATGATACCCTTTTATTTGAAACTTATAAATATGTGACCAACATTCAAAATAAATTAGGAAGAGCTATAAGTACAATGGAGACTAAGAGCTTTTCATTTATCTTTTCTTCCATGGTATTCAATTGTACCTTCAATTATATAATTCTATGAAGAAATTGCTCAATACTTTCTCCATATTGTACCTTCAATGTATGAAGTTAGGATTGAAGATAAAGAATTGTGGCTTCATACTTACCTTCAAATATAGTGGAAATTATATCCCATGCTTATTATGTTGCTTGTGCTTCAGTGATGTGTGGTTGAAATTCATATACCACTCCAAGGGTGATAAGCATTAGAGCCTTGGCATCCCCCTTATATTATTTCTAATCTATAATTTTCTTAAGTCAATTTTCTTCTTCAATTACTATGTCCCAAAGTTTTTTGTAGAATGGTCCTCATCTTGGTCTTCCAAGGTGTAAAATTTGGACCTTTTAATAATTATTATTTCATGAGAAATATTTTTGATATTTTCATGGTGGGGGTTCTTTATACCTCTCAAATGGTCTCATTTTCTATATACCATTAGTCCAATATACATATCCTTTCTATATACCCAACCTTCTTATATACCCATCAGTACATGGAAGAAGCTAGTCCTCTTGATATATGTAGACCTACATGCAAGAAACCTTAAGGTGCATGAAAGAGAACAATATGTGGTACCAAAGTAGTATGAAAATGGTTTTGTCCTATCTATAATACCTACTTAAAGAGAAATCCTTGTACATGGGTGTAACTTCCATATATACTCAAAAATTTTCCGTTTTAGGATTTATGCCTAGCAACAGTGATAAATAGGTTAAAATGGAGTGGAAAGAATCATAAAATAATTTTCATATCTCCTCAATGATTTATAAGGTTGATGCCCAAATGTTGTCATGGCAACTATATCAAGCAATAGATGTAGTAGCTTAACACAACAACATAACTTGTAAACACAAGCTATAGGTGTTCTATATATCAATTGTTGTAATTTTTGCTTAAGCATAATTTTGAATAAAATATGTTGTGATGGCAATTATATCAATTAAAAGTTTTATACTTTATTTCGAATGTCGACCCCTCTACTTACTGATTTGCACATTGAAAAGAAAATATATTATTTTGTGTTAAGTACCCTAGTCTTTTATGTTTAAAACCTTTGTCATGTCCATATGTTTTGGATGTCTATAACTTGAAATCACTTCATGTTTGGTTTTTATAGCTCCATATTATTGCTTTCAGACAAGTGTCACCTGAGTATGTTTTTACATACTCCCTTGGGATAGGCTCCTTTAGAGGAGCAACCAATTATAGAGGTAGTTCTCTAGTCACTTTTTCATGTTCTTCTCTGGGATAGACTCCTTTAAAGGAAAAATCTATTATAGAAGCAATGTTATAGTCACCTTCATTTATGTTGAATTCAAAGGCAAGTCTCTCTCTTTTATTTATGCAGAGAAGTTTATCTTCTAGGATAGAATTTGAAGGAAGGTCCCTCTCTTTTACTTATGTAGGGATGTTTCTCTTCCAAGGTCTCACTCTCTCAATCGTTCTCCACCTTTCCTATTTTAGCACAATATTATTTCTAGAGCTAAATTTGAGGTGGTGCAATATTGACTTCAGCTTCGTTATTCAATCATCATGTCAAGGACCACATAATTTATCCTCCATTCTCACTCTTTCACTTATTAAAAGTAACATAATTCTATAGCTGAAATAAAATATTGCTAGAAAAATAGGCTCAATGAGTATGATAGTTTTGAGTGGTTGAAAAATCTTGATGGATAGTACTAAATGATGGATAGTACTAAATGGAAAAAATAGTTATGCCAAGTTAGTTGCTTTGTAGGTTTAAAAACTAGAATAGACCTTCACATACCATTTTTCTATCTCAAATATCAACATAGGACATGTAGTATGATGGTGATGGTCATCTCTTCTTCAAATAACACTCCTCACACAATCTCTTTCTTACTCTCCAAATAGTAGAATCAAGTGAGTAAGAAATTACTATTATTCAATAAATTAAAAGTACATTTTTTACGAATTTAAATACAAAATAATTTCTCTTAATTTCAAGAGACTTAATATTTTAAAAACCACCAAATCATAAATTTTTATATTCTATCTCTTCAACAAAACAATAAAAATAATATAATAATTAATAACTAACACTATTTTATCCTTCAATATAATGTAGATTCATAACAAAGGAGCATTCCATGTCTCTTAAATTTTGGAGGTTTATAAATTTTTAATGTACATCCACTTTACAAAAAGTTGAACTTTTTGATTTGTTGACCATAGTTTATAACTTTTAATAGATGAAGTGAAGCATAGAAACCACGACTTTTAGGACAAAGGCGAGCATATAAGCTTTTTTAATTATTTATTAAATTATTTCCTTTTTACCGACCATGCAGAAATTCGACGACTACAATCCGAATACGATAGAATGAAAAAGTGAAGTGATGGTCCACCTATAAACAACGACCGAGTAAGAGACAAACTACTCCAACTCCAATTTGAAAATGATTGAAAAATATCGTTGGTTTTTTCAAGCAACTTTTGTCACTGAAGGTGATTGAAACGTGTACCTCTTTTACTCCGCACTTTACTAGTGAGTAGCCCATCAATCATTAATATGAAATCAAAATCTTGATTTTGCGCGCTCTTTTTTTAACTCACACGTCAAAACCTTCTTAGTCAAGATTTTTCTAAATTGAAAGAAAGGCATGTCATACTTATCCTTTGAAATATCATGATTATATTTAGAAAATATGTTTAAGCAAACACCATCACATGTATGCGTTTATAGATTTTTTTTATAAGTTTGAAGTAGCATAAAATTTTATATAATTATAATTGAATTTAAATTATATATTTTATTTTTCAGTAATTTATAAAATGATTTTTTTATAATTTATATTAAGATATAATTAATTTTTATTCTTTTTAATAATTTATATGAGATGAAATGGTTGCAAGTTACTAAAAAATTGTGATTGTAATCAATTCATCTATGTAACCAAAAAAAAAAATAGTTGCAAATTTTTTGTAGTGGTAAAGGCTTTGACTTTTCTTTAAGAAGTCCAAGGTTCAAACCCCACTCACTTCGAGGGGACCAAGACCCCTCATAAAAACTTGTGTAAACTTATTGACTCAGTGAAAAAAACTTACATGAAATAAAATTAAACAAGAGAAAGATTTACCTCTAAAGCTTGGTGGTAATTTTGAAGAGGAAATTTTAAACTATTTAAAGCTTTAGAAGGAAATATCAAATTCTATTTATTTTACTTTTATTTTATTTTATATGTTTAAGGTATAATTTATGAATAAGATATAAAAAAAAGGATATTATAAAGATCATTTTCAAATAAGTTATTTTTAGTTTGTTATTTAACATGGTTGTAAAATGATATTTATTTTTTTATGGATTATTTTTTATTATATATTTTCAGCTACTAAAATTTTATTGAAAGCTTTATAAGAAAACAATTATTTTCTAGGGATTTAATTTGTTATAGCTTGTTGAACAAGTATAGAACAAGAATTGAGCAAAGAATTTTTTATATTAATAGATTAATAGTGTTATTGAACTTATATAGAGTTATCTTCAATTGCTTATTTTTTTCTATTTTTATTTTTTGAGAAAAAGGGGTTGCACTCAGATCCCCCACCCTGTATAAATCACAACTATTTTTTTTAGAGTTTAACAGTTTACAAACAAATTTAATTCTCATATTAGCTGAGTTGTTATAGCCTATAATTATTTTCATAAAAAGTCTAAATTCTTGATTTTCATTTTTGGATTTTTTTAAATTTTCTTTGTAAATACAAATATTCCAAAATTCACCATCATTCTTCTTGACATTTTCCTATAGCAACCTTCATAATAGTAAAATTATGCCTCTACTATCTATGCACTACATCTTAGCAGAGTAATATTTCCAAAACTTTGCACTATCATAGCTTGCTTTACCAAATTTGGATTGTTAATTTCCTTCCTAAAGCATAAGTGCAACCACAAGAAATGTAATAAATAGTTTATATGAAAACACATTAATATTATAAAATACAAAAAATATTAGTGATGAAAAACATTTCAATAAATCATAATCATTATTTTATTCAGAAAATCAACATTATCTTGTTAGCTTCAACTAAAATTACTACTTTCTCTAACCATGAAAAAGAGAATATAATTTTACAATCCTTTATTTAATCCCCTTTATTGGCTAGCCTATCTGCACATTTGTTCTCTTCCCTTAACATATGTGTAAACCTGATTTCTTCAAACTATGTAGCAAGGTGTTGTAACTCCACAATGGTATCTTATATGTTCCATGGAGCCTTTGATTTCCTCATAATTACATTTATTATTAGTGAATCTCCCACCCATACTTCTACCCATAGTTTATTCCATTTCATTTGTCTACATATTTTTATCCCTTCCAAATTTTCCCAAGCTTTAACTTCATTATTTGTCATAAAACCATTATTGAAAGTGTAATAAGACAAAATGGCACCCCTATTGTTTCTAATTATTCCTCCTCCTCTTATTGGTCCTTGATTTTCTTTAGATGCTTCATAAAAATTAAATTTCACCAACTCAAATTTTGGTGGTTTTCACTTTATATTCTTGGTCTTCCTTTTGTTCCTCATGTACCCAACATCATAATTTTATTTGATGAATTGACTCCATTTATCAAGGATATACTTTAGTATTAGATATTGGTTGTGTTGATAGGGTTGATTTAGAATCCTCTATGGTTAAACAAATATTTCTTTCATTACCTCTAAATCGCTTTACTTTTCATTAAATATTCTTATGTTCCTTTATAGTCATACAATCCAAAGTATTTTATCTTTCGATGTATCCCAAATTATTTGTAACACCTCACTTTTAAAAATGTCATTGCTTTAACCATTTATCAAATTTTTATTCAACATCATGCATTTACCAAACATATTAAGCACCCATTGCTATAGCTCCCAAACTATTGAACAATGTATCAAGAGATGGTCTATACTCTCCTTCTCCTATTTAATAGAACACACTGTGAGGAACCATGAAAACTGCTTTTCATTAGGTTGTCCCAAGATAAATGTTTCCTATGACCTACCAGCCATACAAATATTTTAACTTTTGGAATGCATAGGCTATCCCAAATATCTCTCCATATTCTTGTGGTATTCCTATTTTATTGGTGCTTTACATTATATCTACTTCTTGTTGTGTATTCTCCTAATTTGTTCAACTCCCAAATCAAATTATCCTTGGCTCCCCTCATTATTGTTATATTTCTACTCAAATACTTCTTAGCAACAATGTCAGGTATACTTGTAATAATATTTTTTCCATATGTATTTTCCTTCCTAATACTTGTACATAATATTTGAAATAATATCACCATATTTATCTTGAAGTAATCACATCCATGGATTCAAAATTAGTTTTAGATTAAGTGGATTTTTATCACACCAAGTATCCATCCAAATATAATTTTTTCTCTAGTTCCCACCACCCATCTTAGACCTTTAATCACTAGATTGTTTTTTGGAGTAATACTTCTTATACACATCTGCTATGGGGATTGAACGCAGGTCAAATCACTAATAATGCAAGTGGCATCCTTACCAGTAGACCACACTCACGTGGATATTTTATTACATTATTTTATTATTAGGAGATTATTTTAATAACTTTTGTATGTAATGATATCCTAATTGGGAGTATCTTGGACATTTTGAGTAAATGAGTTATCATTGATGTCAAGAGTGAGTCGTCATTGATGTCAAGAGTCAGTTTCAGTGAGCAGTGCAAGGAGAAGTAGTTCCGCAATCAATGCAAAAAGGAGAGTCCACTTCTAGTTGGTCAGATCCGGTTCCAGGTAGTCAGATGTGGTCCAAAGTGCAAAGAAGATGCCCAAGCAAATAATATTATAATATTCTATTATAATATTAAAAAGGAAAATTTAAATTAATTAATATAATTTTATTATAAATTAATTTTATTAACTTTCAAAGATATTTAAGTTAATTATAATTTAATTTTCATTTAATTTGAATTAGATTAAATTAAAAATCAAATTTGAAATTTGATTTGGAGCATCGACGTCTTATGGTACGAGGCTTTGTGTATAAATGGTGGCAAAAACCTTTGCCTTACACCCCCTCATACCATCGATCGAATTTCTATGCTCCAAAGTATTATGCACAAAAAAGAAATAGTTTTTCACGTTTGAAAGGTCTTCGGTGGTAGAAGGATTGATAAATAGGAGTGAGGCTCCTCTTACCACGTACAACGCTGTATAGTATAGCTGGGAACGGTGGTTGGTGCTAAGTCTTGTGACAAGTAAAGTGTGTAGGATTTGAATCTTGTTGAATTCATTTTGCAAGGCAGTGAGGGCATTTTCATTTTTGAGTAGCACCGAACGAAGGGAATAAAGGGAGGCTTGTGCCTTCCCTTCCCCGTGGAAGCACTTAGCCCATGTGGTGGGCTAGCACCTTGATAAGGTGCTCAACAAGAGTGGTCTCACGTTCTAAACCCACCAAGGCCTTTTAGCTAGTGTTAAGGTATGTGCTGATGTCATTTGTCTTGGTCGCTTGATTATTTTGGATGTGCTAAGGTTGAAAAAATAAAACATTTTTGATGGTTACAAAGTTTAATTTTTGCTTGAATCAATTTGGATATTGAGTATTTAAGGGAGTTAAAAGGGTTGGTAATATTATTTTGAAAGTTTAATTTTTGGAGGTTGATTAATTTAAGTTGGATATTATAAGGAGCAATTGTGTAATTATTTTAATGTATGATTTGATGATTGCTAATTTCAAGGAGTAATAAGGTGTATTTGAGTTTGATTATTTTTGTAATTGAGAAATATTTTTGAGAGTGTTAGAGTGATATTTTGTCATCTAACCATTGAAATTGGCAAAAAAGAAAATTATGATTGAGACAGGTTTTTAAGGGTACTTTTATATCAAAAAAAATTTATGGGCACCTCTTCCTAGTGAGTGATTGTTGAATGTTGTGAATGCTAAGTTGGAGTGAAAAGGATTTTTTTATAAGTATTGTTGAGTTTGTTTTTTCTGGAATGAAAGTTGATTCTAGAAACCTTGTTTGATAAGCATTATTGGAAATATTGAGTAAAGCTTTCATATGCCTGAGCTAGGGTTTGTGCAAAGAACATGAGGATCATTGTTATGTGAAGTGGTGAGCTATCTTGAACTAGGGTTTGCAATTTTTATGTGAGGATTTTTCAATTAGAATTGTTGTTGAAGTGATTGGTTGAGTGAAGAACTTGAACTAGGATTTGCAAAGATCATGAGTATCATTGTTATGTGAGGATTACACGATAAACATTGTTATTGAAGTGATTGGTTGAGTTAAAGTGATTGATATTAGTTGAGTGGACGTGTTGAAGTGTTAGTTCAAGTTCTGTGAAACAAATTGTTCCATATTCTAAACTGATTTGAGAAAGAGGTTGAGTGTTTGTGAGTGTGAAACATATTGAGTCTCTAACAATTCTCTATATGTTTCTATGGTAAAAAGAGAGATTGAAAGTGATTGAGAATTGTGGTGAATGTCAATCATATTGAGTCTCTAACAATTATCTATATGTTTATGTGAGATTGGACAAATTCTAGTGAGGACTTGTTGAGAAGATTTGAGGTAAGTATTTGAGAAGACTTGTGGACAATTTTGTGTGAGCTTTTGTGGAAGCTTATAATACAAATTTGAGGGTAGATATTGTTGAGAAAATTGAACAAGTTCTAGAGAGAACTTGTGGATATATTAGTGTGAGATTTTGTGAAAGCTTACAAGGCAGATTTGAGAGAAGTCTTTGAGAAGACTTGAGAGCAGAGTTGATTGATTTATTTGTTCAAATATTGAGTTAAGATTTGGGGCAAATATAGCAGAGTTGATTTGTGATTAAGTCAAGATTTGTGTTAAGGCTTGAGGAAAAATATTGAGGACATATTTGTGCTAGACCTAAGGACTATGTTTAGTTCATATTTAAGGATAGAGATTGAGCATATTTATGCTAGACCGAAGGACTATGTTTAGTGTAGATTTGAGGATAGAGTTTGGTGTAGATTTAAGGACAGGTTTGTGCTAGACCAAAGATAGATATTGAGTAGATTTGTGCTAGATTGAAGGACTATGTTTAGTGCAAATTTGAGACAGAGCTAGGAGTAAGCTTTGGACAAGTCTTTGAGAAGACTTGAGAGCAGAGTTGATTGATTTATTTGTTCAAATATTGAGTTAAGATTTGGGGTAAATCTAGCAGATTTGATTTGTGATTAAGTCAAGATTTGTGTTAAGGCTTGAGGACAAATATTGAGGACATATTTGTGCTAGACCGAAGGACTATGTTTAGTTCATATTTAAGGATAGAGATTGAGCATATTTATGCTATATCGAAGGACTATGTTTAGTGTAGATTTGAGGATAGATTTTGGTGTAGATCTAAGGACAGGTTTGTGCCAGACCAGAGATAGATATTGAGTAGATTTATGCTAGATTGAAGGACTGTGTTTAGTGCAAATTTGAGACATAGCTAGGAGTAAGCTTTGGAGGTGACATAGTATAGAGGATGACAATATCCAGTGGATAGAGATCCATTAGCCAAGGTAGTGAGGACAAGTCTTCTAAGTGAGGACATGAGTATTCAATGGATAGAGATCCATTAGCCAGTGTAGTGGAGGCAAAAGTTCTTCTAGAAGATAACTAGCCATAGAAAAGGAGAAATGAGTTCTCCTATGGATATAGATCCATGAACTTGATCAGGGGATTTGTGTCTCCTTTGGATAAAGGTTCATAAATATTATAATAGGGAAAAGATTCCCAAGAAATTTATTGAGAAAATATTAGTGAAATATTTTCTCCGTGGAGTAGCCCACATTGGGTGAACCATGTTAAATTAGTGTCTCTATTGTGTGTGGTGATTTGTGCATTACTTTGATTATTGTTGTTGATATTGCTATTGATACATTGCATAATATTGATTGGGAAAGAAAAGTAAAAATTGGTCTTATATTGTACATCCCCCCTCTCAGTATAAGCTTGTGTTCTTCAGAGTATTTATCTTCTAGTTTATAACCTTGGGGTATGTATTAAATAGGCTCTTACCTCAATGAATGAATTGCTAATTTGCATAGGCCTTTTGTCATTATTAGTATTAGAGCAAGGGTAGTTTGAGTATGCTCTAAATATGCAACATTACACTGACTTGGTTTATCAGAAAGGAACCCTTTGCTCCAAATATGATCCACCATTAGGAGAGTGTGTTTAGTCTAAGAGAAGGAACACTCATAACCATATGAAAATATACCCTTATATTTATTTGATAATTATAGGTTTTGATTCAAATATTAAATTCAATAGAGACCCTACAAAAATCAAACAACCTAAAGCTCAATTCAAGTCAAATCTAGTAATTTCAAATTCAATGACAACATGTAGAAGGCTTTGTGCATCCAACCCATAAACGACATCATTTTCAGCCCAACTTAGTTAAATAAAATCCACCAAATCCACTCCAACACTCAAAAATAACTCGACAATATTTTTGGTAATCAGACCAAAATCCGGGTTATGATTAATTCCTTGAAATCTCATTGACTTCATCAGGTTCAATTTTTTTGAAATAGTACACTTTATTTATTTATTTACAGGAGGGATATAATTATTTTAAGCACTTATTTTATGTGTATGAGTTTTCTTTTTATTTTTTTTAAAAAGAGGATTTTTTTAAGTGCTCATTTATTTTTAAAGATAAAAAAGGGCACATTATTTTAAAAAAATTAAGCACCCAAGGAGGCACTACATAGATCTGACATGATAACATATGGTTTTACACCAAATTATCTTTGCTTCTTATTTTTGTGCTGACCTCTAGGTGGCAAAGGAACCCAATCTCTTCCTCAAGTACTTTGTTGTTATTATACCTTATAAATATGGCTCATTTGAAGTCAAGATCAACTAAAGAAAATTTTAAAAATTGCCTAAGGTCAAAGTTGCTTTGTCTGCCAAGAAAAGAGAGCCCTAGAACAATCAATTTGTTGGATCGTCTATTGAAGGTGTGTGTGTAGTTGTGTACAAGGAGGTTGTAATCCATTTGTGCAACAAGGTCAAAAAGACATGAAAACACGTGCCCAATCTACATCTAGTGTAAAAAACAGTAAAACCCTTGAAGTTTTGCAATTTTTTTTAAAATAATGGATGTATTTTTATTATTTTATTCCTACGAGGAATTAAAAATAATAATAGCCACATCAGAATTCATTTCTAAAAGGAAGGATTTATCAAAAAGTGCATATTTTGATTTTTTTAAAAGAGGCACTTATTTAAAAAAGAAGAAGAAAAAAAAGTCTTTTAATTTTAAAAATGCATGATATTTCTTTTAAAAAAATGTTATTTAATTTTTAAAAAGGTGCAATATTGGCGGAGTCTAACACCTTCCCTCTTCTTGAAAAATCTCATGGATTGTAAAAAGGTGCATTTTTGGTGGAGACTAAAACCTTCACCCTTATTGAAAATTCAATAATTATAAAAGGTACATTTTCGATAGAGAATGTAAAACATGGGAAAAGCAAAGAGAAAGCAAACCCTAAAGCAATAAAAAATTCACAAGTGTGCAACACCAAATAAGGGTTTTTACTTCCCAGAAGATAAGGATATTTATGAAGAGGGACAATTTGTCACACTAAGGAATTATTTGCAAAGAATTCTCAAGGATGTTGATGTTTATGAAGATCTTCTCCAAAATGGTATTACAATCTCTATAGATTTTGTGAGGACAATCTCCATGGCATTAATCACACTTGAAATATTTAAGTGTAAAAGAAAATTAGAAATGAAGGAGTAGTTGAAGGTCAAACCTATAATGTTAGATGCTTATTGTGACACAAACAACCTCATGCCCTTGATGGCCAATGCTTGTTTTGACATAAGTGACCTTAAGCCCTTGATGATAAATATACATTATGAAACAAACAATCTGATCACAAAGATAAATTTAGCTTGTGATACTAATGAATTGCTTGCTATTGATGATAGTGGTGTCCATGATAAATGTCACATTACTATAGGTGTTCAAATCCATGTTGAAGAACAATAACTTGGGTGCTTTGAAAAGAACACCAGAGGAATTGCCTCCAAGTTAATAAAGCAAATGGGTTATAATGACATAGGATTGGAAAAATATGGAAAAGCCATAAGAGAGCCCATAATGTCATGTATAAGGCCAAATAATGGAGTCCTTGGGTATGTTAATCAAGCAAGAACTAACGACACTAAGTTCATGAAATCAAAATGTCATGCCACTCCTAAAACTAATTATTGGCGCAAAAAAAATGACTAACAAGATACATATTAATTTTGGATGGACAAATGTCACATAATGAGACAACATGAAAATAATGTTGAATAAATTTTATAAAATAATGTAGTAGATCCAGTGGCTAACCAAGTAGCAAACTCAAAGGTAGAACCAGAGGTGATAGACCCAAAGACAATAGACCTAGGAATACTTAGAGGCTGAACCATAGGTTGACCCAAAGGCTACCCCAAAGTTGTTTATCTAAGCAAAAGCTATATCAACCAGATACAAGAAATAGAGCAACTAGAGACAAACAATAGAGTAGCTAGAACCAAGAGATAAAGCTATAGAGCTAGGAGCTAGGGCTAGGATCCAAGGTAGCTAGAGCCAAGAGCCAGAGCTAGAGCCTAGATTCATAGATCTAGATCCAAGAGAAAGAGCATATATTTCTCTAAAATAAGGGGGATCCTAATATTTTATAACCCAAATAATATAATAAGGGGGCATGTTAGGATATTTTATTACATTATTTAATTATTATATCATGTATTTTTAGCTAAGGGATTATTTTAATAATGTTTGCATGTAATGATTTCCTAATGGGAGTATCGATATTATAGTTTATAACCCTAAGACCTATATTAAATAGGCTCTTGCATTAATTAATGAATTTCTAATTTACATAGGCTTTTCACCATCATAGATCAATTTATTTTTTAAAATAGTTCGATAGTTCAAAACCAGTTGATAGTGACAATGCAGTAAAAATTAAGCTTAAGTCATTGAGCTCAATGTACCTACTTAGAAGAATCCTTTCTATTGTCTTTGACTCTCTTTGTGCAATATCCAAATTACTTTCCCCCTTAAAGCTAAGTTTGTATCTATAATAACTCTTAAGCCAAGACCTCCCCTAGTTTTATCATCACACACCTTGCTCCATTTCTCCAAAGGAAATTTCATTTTTCATGTAATCTTGAACACAAAAATGACCACATAATATAGATTAAATTGTTTGCTATTAGTTTTGGCATTATATAAAAGGACATATAATATGATGCAATGGTTTGTAAGACTAATTTTATTATTTGTACTTTTTTGGCTAATGATAACCATCTACCTTTCCATACTTGTAGTTTATTCTAAACTTTACTTATAACTAGATTCATAATTCTATCCTCATTCTATCCTAAAGTAAGGGCATCCCTAGATATATTGCTAGTAATTTTTTTCTCCTAAATTTAACTATCTACCTATCTGTGCTTGTAGTTTATTCTAAACTTTACTTATAACTAGATTCTATAATTCTATCCTTATTCTCTGCTCAAGTAAGGTCATCCCTAGATATGTTGCTAGTAAATTTACCTCCTCCATTTAAAGTAACTTGCATATCCCTACCTTTATTCTAGCTAGAATATTTAGGAAGTAAATTTTGGAATTTGTACTAATAAATTTCTACCCTTATGCTCTTTCATATTCCTTAAAAAAGTTGTTCAAAGCTTTGGCCTTATTTTCTCTTGCCATCCCAAAAAGGGTTGTATCATCTATAAACTGGTGATGGGTGATGTTATTACTAGACTTAAGTTTTCTTATTAGCCTATCTTTGTATGACTTCTTCATGTTCCTTCCCAATATCTTTGCCATAAAAATAATAAATATGGTGATAAAGGATATCCTTGTCTAAGAATCCTCTTGGATTTAAATGATTCTATTACTAGCCCATTGACCAACATTGAATATGATATTGTAGAGACACAAGCTTTAATACATTTAACTTATTTATTTCCAAATCCAAATTTTTATAGTACAAAAAAATCTCATTTAACCCTATCATAGAATTTATTCATATCAAGTTTTAATATCATTGCTTGTTAGATTTTGGATCCTTAAACATAAAGAAAATGCATTCACAAGTATAGAAATAAACATGAAGTGACACACCTATGATAATAGCAAAATACCATGCATGAAAATATGCTAGAAAACATGATACAAAGATCTAGAAATGCTCATATAGAAAGCTCACAAAAATTACAAAGCTCCTCTCATGGAGTTTGCAACTCCTCCATGATAGAAAAATGGAGCTACATTTCTACTACTACAACTCACACCTTTGCACTACTTCAATTCCCCCACAACCCCTCATAATGAGGCCTTTATATAGAAATATAGGTTACTTGCCTCTCACTCAACCCTAAGACTCATGTACATGTGGACTCCATGCACATTTACATCATTGCACATTCTAACACTTGTGTATATATTCTATTACACTAATAAATTGATAACTCCTAATATAATCCTAAACTAAATATGTACCCATGAGGGTACATAGGAAATAACCAAATTATGTAATAGCCATATTTTCCAACACCCCCATGTATTACATTATTTGGTTTGAAGACCTTCAGTATGGATCTGCAATTTTGTACTATAGTTTGTACTCACCTTCATGTTAAAGTAAATAGATAGTGTCTTCATAAGAGTCTATCCTTGTTGATAGATCTTTAATTTCACGTTCATCTGAAGGTTCTTCCATTTCTTCAATTTCTTGAATATTTTGGGCAATGTGTCCTTTAAGATTTCCTCCCTGATATTTGAGTTGAGGATATTGCTTTTGATAAGGATATATCCTTTGGAACTGTTGCTTTTGAGGTTGATATTTATTTGGCTAAAATAACCTATTTTTTATATTTCCATAGCATATTTGATTTTCTGGACCTTGGTTCTTCGGATTGAATATGAATAGTTAGTGTTGTGTCCTTTATTAATGCATAGCTGATAATATCTATTATTCCAAGGTCTTCATCCTTTTGAGGATGATTCTATATTTCCCTCCAGATTATCTTTTATCACCAAAGTATTGTTAGTCATCTCATATTTAACTGTGTCTTCTACCTCATACTCTTGTATAACATTGACTAACTCATAAAAGGAAATATATTAATATTTGCAAGGAGGTAACTAGATGTTTATAATTATCTAGAAGTCCTCTCATGGTCACTTGAACAAGAATTTTATCCTTTACTTCTTCTCCTAATGTTAAAAATTTCCTTTAATATATGCTACCTTCCTTAAAAATAGATTTATAATTTCACCATTGTTCATTTTTAAGGAATGCAATTGAGTTTGAAGGTTTAAAATGGTAGCTTTGTTCTTTTCTTCAAATATTTTCTCTAAGGATTTACAGGCCTCTGTAGATGTTTTTGTTGAACTGATATATGGTTGTATTTCATCTGTGATAGAAAATGTTATTATCATTAAAGCCTTAGCATCACTTTCTTCGAATTTCTAAATTTCTATATCATATGTAACTGGTTTGGTTTTTGTCCCTATAGTAATTTCCCAAAGATTTTCAAATGTCAAGATGGCCTTCAATTTGGTTTTCCGTGAGAAATAGTTTGGACCTTTAAGTAATTAATATTATGAAAGCATGAAATTATTTGATGTCATTATGGTCCTAGTAGGTTACCTTATATCTCCCTAGTATTAATATATGTTTTAAATATGATTCACCTCTATCACTTGTAATCAATTAATTTTAGACATCTATTATAAATGCAATCCTCAATAATATGGATTCAAAACTTGATGCAATGATAGGTTCTAAACTTCTAGAAAATTAATTTGGAGTAATATTCCTTATGTATCCCTAAGTTAAGATTTTGCAACTATTCTTTAGAAGCAATGGAAATTATATAAATGCTTCTAGTTTTACTTTGTCTTATAAAACCAATATTTTGTTCTAGAGATATTTTTAACACCTTATTGCTCCTATTAATTTCTCTAGAATGTTTAATAAAACTTGATATCAAACTTGCAATATAATGATGAATGTTTCTCACCTTCTTACTTCTGATTTACAAGTTGTTTGTATGCGGTTTGCAAGGGTTGATTTCCTTGTTTCTCTTCACCTTGCTTGTCAATATTTTCCTCCTTGTAGAAGGACTATTTTCCTTTTCTCTCTTCAATTGAATGCTGGTTGGATATGTGCTCTACTCTTCACACTTCAACTTGGCTGATATGTGCACTATTTTGGGCTTGAAATCTCTCTTTAAAAATGATCTTCTTATGGTACATAGTCATCTATCACTTGCTGGTTTCTACGTATCCTTAAAATAGTAGCCTTTCACCTCTTCAATGTCTTCGATACAACCTTGGGATCTCCTCATTTTTTTACGTACATAGGGGCCTTATTTACTTGGTGCAATATGATATGGGAGTGCCAAATGGCACTTATCCTCTTCACCTTCTTGAAAACATTTATACTTGCACCTCCTTGTAGTGCTTATGACATGTGATTCTTATCCTTTGAAAATATGTGTTCAAATCCTTCTTTCAATGCTTGTGACAAGTTGTGCTTATCTTCTTACTCTTTGGTGGTTGATGGTTGTTATAGATGCTCTTACCTTCTACTTCCAAATTGGGCGCTTATAACCTATTTTGTCTTATTTACCTTTGTTGAGCACTCCTTTGTCTTATCTTGGCTTGGAGGAGAATTACCTTATGATGTTGGGTGATCCTTTGTATTATCCTTGCTTGGAAGATGTTAGACTATAATGTTGGGTATTCCAAACACCTTTTGCAACATGGCACTATTCTACTTGAGTTCTTAGAACAACTCCTCTATGTGGCCAATGATTCTTATCTTTATTTGAATCACTCTCCAACACTCTATTCATGTGAATTATCTTGTTGTAAATGCTTTCTATTTGGAAGAATATTTGTACCATATTTAATGGTGCTCTTGGATGTGGAATATTTGTTATTTTCATCTTGCTTCAACAATGACAGTGCCTCCTTTGTTGGTGCAATATGACCTTAATCTTCACCCTTGTATTTCCACTTATTTTATCTCTTTTTGTAGGTCTATTTTTGTGCTTTATATGGGCGATAATTTTGATGGCTACGACACTTCTTTGGGTGTATTTTGATACCTTATATAATATGGAATTTCAACCTCTTAAATGCACCTTCTATTGCTTTTCGAAGGCTCTTTTTGTAAGATTGTTTAGATTGCCCTTTTGTGAAGTTCTTAACACTTCCTTTTCATTTGTAAAACCTACTCTTTTGCTGCACACGTGGAGTCCTTTGGATGACTCACAAACGTATACTATGACTGCCCCCTGTGTTTTAAAATATATCCTTTACCTTTCTCAAAATGTGGGCTTCAATGGGATGTATTGGATCTTTGTTTTTGCTGTCCAAGAGTGTCTTCAAAAACAATTTTTGTCTTCTACAAATCTACCCATAAATTCTCTTGGAATTACTTCTTCCTTTCAAGCTCTTTTCTTGCTGCAGTATGCTGATTTGCTTCTCCAATTTTGGAGGTAATATCACTCCTTCTGGTGGCTATTCCTTGCCACTAAATTCTGCCTTCAATTCCTTCAACCGAGCTCTAAAAAAATATGCCTTGTCTCTTGTAGAATGCTCTTGTAAAATCTGCCTTCGATGACTGGTTTGGCTGAACTAGAATATTACCTTTAACTCCTGAAATTATTTTTCTTTCTTGGCTATTCTTTAAATTATTAACCCAAGCTACTCTAATATTTTTCATTATTTTTTATGCAAATATAGTCTTCCTAACTTCTATTTTTTTTTTATGTGCAGGTTTGCTCCTTGTAAACTACAACTTTGGCACTATTTTGAAGACTTGGAATGAAAACTATTCTATGCAACTTGAATAACGCAAGCTTATATTGAGAGGGGGGGTGAACAGTATAAGACCACTTTTTCGCTTCCCACCTTGTGAGAGTTAATTTTCTACAACAAGAAAAACTTAGATGACAGTAACCAAATGGTTCTCTTGAAAATTTATTTTCTCTCTTGCAATTAAATGTTAGAGATAATAAAAATTCCTATGACTCTATGAAAAATAAACTTCACTAGTTGGATTGCCAATCTAGTGGAACAATGCTAAGTTATATTCTTCACAAGTGTTACAACTCTTGTGGAAAAAATCTAGCTAGATCTATCATGTGGCTTTCTCTATTTTCTATTCCTCTATATAGATATACTTCTATAGAAAATCTATTGTGATTATATTTGCATGCAACGATGCACTATGGTTGATCCAGTTTACAAATACTCAACGATAGTACTTGTGGCTTTCCTTTGATCCACCATGGCTCTAATACCACTTTTAACTTTTGGAGCCTTAAACATAAAGGAAATGCATTCAAAAGTATTTCACTCTAGTATTCAATCCAAACCCCTTATACTAATTTTGGATGTTGACCTCTGTACTATTGTAATCCTATGAAAGAATTATGTTTCTATCTCCTTTTAACCGAGTCTTTCTTGATTTTAATCTCCACATTTTCTCTTATTTACTCAAAATATTATGATATTCAC